>OY720406.1:4021362-5361816 GCA_963082905.1 Oligia fasciuncula
ACACCCTCACACCCCGATACTCACAAACTTTCGCTTTTATAATAATTAGTGTGATAGTAATTTTTCAATTCGTAGATATTCTTGCGTTAATGACATTTTGGTTTGAGTGTCATCAGAACAAATTACACTAATTAACAAGTTTAAATGCGTAAATACGACACCGTTACGCGCATTATTAAATAAACGCTGTTTTTGTTTTCATTGCCAAAATACGGAACACCTATTGAATTTCAAAGTTATAGTCAAATCATTTGACACTTTTCCATGTGTCTATGCAAAATCCAACAAAAAGGATATAGTTCGGTAGCGAACATATATAGCGAAGTTTTCTATGTAGGAGCTGTATGTATTTATATAAAACAGTATCTCACAAACAAAGCTGTCGTTTGGTCCTTAGGTCCCAGTCTAGTATTTATTTGGTGAACTTAATGCCAGGCATTTTTAACCAGTCAACCTTTGGGTGATGCAGAGACAAACAGTGGTAGGTGCAATTACGAAAAATTGGGCAATAAATATCTATTTAAATATGCTAAACATACACATATACCTATTACTATAATTATTAATAATATTATTATATACCTAATTATATAGGTACCTATAAGCACAAATAAAAACATAAAATATAAACACACGAATAAACTAAATCAAATAAGACAGACAATGGGAAGACATTAACGTTGTGATGATACTGCCAGCTTCTTACGAACGTGCTGGCAAAAGGATAAGCGGTAGGTTGCCATCCTGATTTCCAGGAAGAGCGTATTCCACAGAGTGCACCTATAGGCACTTAGGCACTTTGAACTGGCCTGAACAGGTGCTAGATTAAAACAAAAGAATCATAATCCCCTATATTTAATCCCTAAATGCAACAGAAATGTTCTTCAGCATTAATAATGCATACTCATGCGGTCTACCCACTACCTCAGCCCCAGTGAGCGCGGTATCAATTACAAATTATGCTAATGCCGCAGCGGCAGCATCCCATGTTGATTCAGCACTATCCACGAATATATGATTACGATGGGATGGCATGCAAAATATTTGCAGGGTTGCGATTAGGGTATGAACATGTGGCTGCTAGGGGTTTTAATTCAATATTAGTTGGTGACTATTGAAAATATCGAACAGGTCGATGGATCAGGTTACATACCAAGACCATTCCGTGCCTCGGAAAGCACGCTAAGCCGTTGGTCTCGGCTGGCATTTGTGGATCTTTGACAGTCGTTACCGTAGTCAGAAGCGAGAAGCCCGAAAGTCTGACAACCAGGGGGTCTACTCCGAAGCGGTTAACCACTGTATCGGCCGAATGTTCGATCATTTTCTGATTCGAATATTGTTGTCCTTCTACGAATTAAAAAAAAAAAAAGGGTAAGGGTTCTAAAAAGGTTCGGATTGGCACAGTTTGGTCGGGACCAACAGTCAATTGGTATGAATGGTATGAATGCTTCGGAGTAGAACCCCAGTCTTAACAAGGGGTATCGTATTACCCAGTTACTGGATTGTTGAGGTCTGAAGCAGTCGCTCCATGTAAAATACTGGTACTCAGCTGCAACCGGTTAGACTGGAAGCCGACCCCAACATACTCGTAGTTAGGAAAAGGCTAGGCAGTTGATGACTATTGAACATTAAGGAAAAAGTTTGTGTTAAAACGTCAGCTAAATAGCTGATGCATCGCAAAATCCTTCTACTTGTCATTAATTACTGAACAGCACCGTAAGGGTACTCTTTTGAAAAAAGCTTAAAAACAGCGTGCAGATGAAGCAGCTTTTCTCCGGAACTTACAGAGAAATTACATCTGAAAAATAGTTGGTAATCTACATGATATGAATCGTAATTTGGTTTAGCCATAATTTTTTTATCGATATCACCTATTAAGAAAAAAAACCACCAAATCACCTCCAAATCGTTGAGATGAAACCATTTTACTCCTTCATTTTTTATCAATAGAATATAAAAAAAATATCTACTGCTTTGCAATACAAACGAAAATGATTTGGTTTTGTTACTTTTTAAAAACATGTATATTTGTTAATATAATAAATTAAAAATGCGATCGTTTAAAGTCCGTGTCTATATCATCCCCGCACTCGTCCACGAATTCAGTGCGGGGCGCGTCGTGTTGCTAGGCAACGCGACGCCCAAATGCACAAGGTCGTTGGCATGAATAACACTATCAATAACAATCTGAACCATTTTGGAGGATTTTGCTAATCCATTGCTTTATAGGTATGTTCGAAAAATTTATCTACCTACTTAATAACGCAATGCATGTTGTTGAACTGTCAAAAAGGAAAGCCATTCATACTGTGAGTGTGTTACGAAGGAAGGACAAAACTAAATCTGAATTTACTGGTCCTTACTTCCATTGTTTCGACAAAAAATATCTTAGACCAAAACGTTTGGTTTTCACGCACTTTAGCCATTACATTTTGGCATAGGCCAAGCTAGTTTACTGAAAATCATATTACTTTAACCTTATATTTCTCAAATTAAGTATGTCTAATCCTAATTTTTAAGGTGCATTCTATATGTTTTTAAAAAGAATAAAAAATATTTTATCAGGCATCAAAACCCATAGAGTGTTGTAGCATCTTACTTAAAGAAAGTAATTTAAAAAAATTAAATCGACTTCAAAAAGAAAACTATGAAATAACTCATACAAAGAATAATGAACGGCTCGAGTTGATACGGTGCCGATCCCTTTCCGATTTGATACGTGTGCTATAATTATGACCTTTAACAGTAAGGTTATTAGTTTCCTTATTATTTTATCCTGCAAATCTCATATTATGAATCTATTTTCTTTTGTTCCAGTGGTCACAGGATGCACCGATGGCATCGGCAAGGAGTATGCGAGACAGGTGATATATTCTTTACTTAGTTTCATCGTTCAATATTGTGTATACCCTTTTAGAAGGGTATATACACACATCAAAAAAGTGTCTAGGGATCAAGTACATTTTTAACTATAAAAAAATATCCAATTAATATTTACTAAATCTAGTCTTCTAGGTTGGCTTTTTAATACACTTTTATAGGAATCCTGATTGACAGTTGATTTTCTATTTTTAATCAAAAGAATGATGGGCATTTTTGTATGGAGCCTGGCCTGATGAGCAATAGAGTTTTAATGAGATCCACGAATGACAGCCGGGACCAACGGCTTAACGTGCTTTCCGAGGCACGGAGGACTCTTGGTATGTAAAAACGGTAACCCATCCACGGACCAACCGCGGCAAGCGTAGCTTGACCTGATCGATCGACCCGTGCGGCTGTTATTACTTAGCCACAAGCCCCTCCTATATAATCCTATTATATTTAAATTTTGTATGAAATAGCGAGCGAGGCAAGCTCTAATAAGAAAAAAAACTGGCCAAGTGCGAGTCAGACTCAAACACGAAGGGTTCCGTACCACAACGCAAAAACGCGTTTGTTGTATGTGAGCCCCCCTTAAATATTTATTTTATTCTGTTTTTAGTATTTGTTGTTAAAGCGGCAACAGAAATACATCATCTGTGAAAATTTTAACTGTCTAGCTATCACGGTTCATGAGATACAGCCTGGTGACAGACGGACAGACAGACAGTGGAGTCTTAGTAATAGGGTTCCGTTTTTACCTTTTGGGTACGGAACCCTAAAAAGAAAAAAATACATTACAGCAAGTTATTTAAGTTTAAAACAGCAATTCTTAAAGTTTTCAATATCCATGAATTTTTGATAAGCATTTAAGTGCCAGACTTAAAGAAGTCAATTAAAATAAATAAAACTTAGGTGTACGTTGTAAATATTTAAATTTACAGGTTCATTGGGTAGCAAAAAAAAATGTTTTTCGCCTTTTTTATCGTTTCGCGTTTTTTAGGTCTCGCTCTGATTTGTAGAGAAGAGTAGGTATTTTCGTTTTTCAAAATTGTAGGCTTCAGTTTTAATAACCCACATATCGACATTGGACTCCTGGACTTCCTCCATCGTGGGTGACAGAGGGGCATGGACTGAAGATATCTTTCTTACTCGATCTGTACGCTGAACAAACACATTTACACACAAACAATTTTCTTGAATCCATAATATGGTGTAAATAATAAAGAGGATTCTATTCCAGTGTAAAGATCAGGGTTGGAAAAAAACCAGTTTTTTTTTATTTTATAAAAAAAACAGTTCAAATTGTTTTAAACAATTGTTTTTTTTTATTTATTTTTTCCTTCTTTTTAGTTTAGGGCATTATTTCAAATTAATTCGACCTATAATGTTTCATTTCTAGACTAGATCTTTTCAAATTCGCCATAGTACAATACGACCGACTTAGGTAACTTGGCGGGCCTGAACATAGGCACTAAGAACTTTCACGCATGTTCTCTCACTCGCACTCGCCTTATGTCACCATTTGGTTCCTAAAAAATCTTACTGCGCAGCCTTCTGCGCAAAGTTCGGGCCCGCCAAGTTACGTCGTCGGTCGTATCATAAATTAAATAATTACAAAAAACGAATAATGGATCAACTTTTATTTTATGTTGCGTGTCTCTAATCGATACTGAACGCTTTACATTCACCCTGTATGTTCTAACTAATGTTTATTTTTAAAATGGCCGACTTAGGGACTTTCCTAGCGGGTCATAAAAGTTCAAAAATATAACATAACAAAAGCATAGACTCAACTGGTTTTATGTTAAGCTATTTAGACTCCTTAATATAAATTTATTTTCATTTTATTTATTTATTTATATATACTTTATTGTACACCACAAAAATACATAACATGAAAAAAGATACATCAACATTACAAAATATACAATGGGCGGCCTTATTGCTTTCTGCGATCTCTTCCAGGCAACCTTGGAATGGACAGTGATTTTCCTGGACATAAAATGGGGCTGTCGTTGGTACAAATATTATGTATACAATACACTAAGATAAAACCATTCATTCGCAATGAAAAGTAGTTTTAAAGCTTGTATTTTCTTATTGTTTTCTACAATGCTTAAAACTTGTTTTAATCTGTGTTTTTCGACGTGTGATAAAAAACACGGTTAAACACGGTTTAAATTCAAACTGTTTTAAACACTGCTATAAACATGTGCTTTAAAACCACTTGTTTTAATCATGCCAACCCTGCTAAAGATAGATAACCCTGCTAAAGGGATTATAGATAGCTAACATAAAGAAAAAGCGCTAATTTTGTTCAGAAAAGGGTATCAGGTTGATTAATAAATCTATGCAAATTAGCACTTCAATATTCTATTCTCTAATTAGAACCTTCACGTTCAACATCCAATATAACTAATTGGGTCGTAAGATCGCAAATTGAAGCACTAACCATTCAAACACACAGTCTAATTATCAATAAATTGTTCAGAATCGACGCTGTATTGTGGTTACAAATTAATACAGCTACTCTGTAATTAATTCAGACGATTCTCGAGCTATGAGTGACAACCCTAACCGTAGCCGTGCAAATATTAATGTTTGCATACCGAACCTCGAACGTGACAATCGACAAGTATTTGTTTATTCAGTACTGGGTTTGCACGCGTAGATATTGGTATTTAAAAAGATAAGTTATAAGGATTTTTCGGCGTTAATATTGCATATAACATGGAAAATTTGTTATTGTGACATAACTGTAATAGTTAGACATAATATGGTCTTGAAAACTTTTTTGTAGATATTGATGTCCTCTTTAATTAAGAATTAACTATTTGTGAGTCATTTTTTTTTGTATTATTATTACGACTATTCATGCTTTTATTCGAACAGCCCAGTTTTCTTATAACGTAGGTGTCCGTCGTGCTCGGCGGCCTGTTGCGCTTTGAGTGCATCGTGAACGGAGCATTATGTATTTGTCTCATCTAGATTTATCGCGAAGAACAGGTTTTGATGAGACTTTGTTGTTTTTCGTTGTTCTTTTTTGTTTTTGTAATGATAATTATGTTCTGGATTACTGTTTTATTTATTTATTTATATGTATAAAAAGTATGTATTAGGTATGTTGAAACTGTGTGTACTCCCCGTCACTTTCCACAGGTTCATTAGAAAACCAGCGTCAGACATGCTGAAATGAACCTTTTTGGCGCAGCCGTGAGGCACACACTATCTATTGTTGTTGAAACATAATCTTTTATTTTGTATTTTGTGTTTCACGAACTGTGTCCAAATAAACATTTTTCTTTCTTTCTTTCTCTTTACAACTGTAGTAGGTACATCACTTTGCTCTATTGTCATAATTTTACTCGTATTTCCATGTTTTTGTTACAGTTGGCCGCCCGTGGCTGTGACGTTGTTCTAGTCAGTCGTTCGATGGAAAAACTGCAGGCGACAGCGCAGGAAATTCGTAAGTAACATGACTCTTAATTAGCCGTATCCCATATTATCTGTTCACGAGGAATCGTTCAACATTTTTTTCGTCATATTTTTTTTTTCCTGTTTTGTCCTACAAAACCATACCTACCATCCCCATCCCCTATCATCATCATTACCATTACCATCATCATTACATTGACCATCATCATCATCATTAATTTGGTCATTTACCTTGACCATCGCTTACATTCATGCATGGTTTCTTTGGCAACAATTGAATCGTTGCCTTACAAATAGAACGCATTTTAAATAATGACACCGTTGGCTCGAATTTCTTATAAACATCATGGTCTTAATTATATGATACAGACCACGATTGATCGACATTAATCGGCGGTCTGATTGCACCCTAATGCTAAAATCCGACGCTTCCCTCGAGGGAATGGTTCACTCAAGTTACAGCTGTGCGATTCTGTAACCATCTCACCGTGAAAATTTAGGTGAAGTGAGCGTGGAGTGAGCTGCCAATAGCAAAAACAAACTCACATCACCTAAGTTTTCAATCAATCAATCAATCATTTATTTTGTTAACATAGGTATGGTTACAGATAGTTTGTTGTCTTAGTATGTGCGCTATGCTTGCCAATATATATGGCGTACAAAATTAACAGAAGCAATTACAATTAAGGTGGCATGTCAATAGATTACAATAAAAAATAATAATTAAATTTAAAATATGTCAGGAATTCATAGATAATTAACAAATAAAATCATAAGTAAATAAAATCATAAATGCTTAAATTAGCAGCTCGGAATTGTCATACCTCTGTTTATCGGTAGTAAACTCAGTGATGGAGTAGTTTCACGGTGAGATTTTGACAGAATCGACCGGCAGTTTAGTTGAGTTTCATTCCACGTTCACTCGACATCTACAAAATAACACAGGAATGAATGTTCCTTTGCTCCTCTCATTATTTTGTAGGAGAGTGAATTAAGCCGAGTGTCGAAATACAACATCGTTCGATCAAAATCGGTTAATTAATTGCGCTTAGCGCTTTTGCTTGGATGTGACGCATATTTTACCCCTATCCTATGTCCTTCCGCGGGATGCAATCTATCTCTCTGCCAAATTTTATCGAAATCCGTTCACTGCTTTTGGCATGAAAACGTAACATACAGACAGACAGAGTTACTTTCGAATTTATAATATTAGAATGGATTTACATTCGAGTACCTATTTATTCAACTACCAAAATTGTTTTGTTACCTATCACCCATACCCACCTATTAAGATGTAACGAACGCATTTTTCTTATAGAAAAGGAATTCAACGTTGCGACCAAGATCATCCAGGTGGACTTCTGCGGCGGAGAAGAGATCTACGAGACTATTGAAAAGGAGATTGCTGGGCTGGAGATCGGAACCCTGGTCAACAATGTGGGCATATCATACTCCTACCCAGAGTACTTCCTTGACATTCCAGAAGCGTGAGTATTTATCAAACTAGTCCATCAAAGTCAACCGCGGAATTAGTACTTACCTACAGCGTTTTATTTTTCGTAAAATATAAGTTGCAATTTTGAGAAAAACCATATGATTTCGATAAAGTATGGTTTCGATAATACTATGTAATACACCATAGAATATCTTTTAATTCTGTAGGAGAAAATCGCTTTTGAACCTGGCGTATAAGTGTGAGGTACGGTCTGCAAAGGGGAAGTAACCAGGGTCGTCGGATATAGTTGACGTTTTGTAAGAAACTGATAGATGTTTTAGAATGAAATTTAAAACTAACCGTTTATTTGTCAAATTAAATTTCATTCGAAAACATCCATCGGTTTCTAACTAAACTTCAACAATATCAGACGACTTACGTAGAATTCTTCTTTTCCAACAGAGGAATTTTACACCATGTTCCTAAATCTCTAAAATAACTAGGTTTGTCTGCAATGTTGTTCACATTATTACCTTTATGATGAACTAGCTGTGCCTCGCGGTTTCACCCACATAAGTCTCGATCCCTTAGGAATATTGGGATAAAAAGTATCCTATGTTTTAATCCAGGTTACGGTCTACCCCTTTGCCAAATTTCATTCAAATCCGTTTAGCCGTTTTAGCGTGAAAGCGTTTCGTTAGGAGTCAAGCTCGTCACGCCATCTTATGAGATGCACCCCTCTAAATAAAGGTGCAACCAGACCAAATTCAGTCGTCGTAGACCGTCGCGTCGCCTCAAATTATGTCACCTCATAAGAGTCAAAATATATCACAATGTCGTCGATTGACCACAGTCTGGATGCGCCCTAACACCAATTAAAAAATCGAACAGTTTCCAATCCCACTAGTGACATATCATAAAATTCCTGACGTCACTTAATCCAACATGGCGGCCGGTGGCACCCGTTTTATTCCCCTTGACAAGTTAAATGCTGGAAATACCGGGGCTTTGATTTCGAATTGCGTTGAACACGGCTTATGGAATGTCAGTAATTTTATTATGTGTAGAATGGGTATGACAATGGATCCATAAAGTGTAGGAATTTTTGATACAGGGAAATTGAGATCAGGTGGAACCTTACCTTACCTTATCACGGAAAGAAACTGTTGTTTATGGATTGCCATAAGTTTTGATGATATTGCACACTAGCTGACCTGACAGACATTTGATTGTTCTGTCTACCATAAGTCATCCAAAAATCATCATTCTAATAATTCCCTTATTATCCCATTAATTTATTTAGGGTCTTCGCAATATGTCTTTTTCTTCCATACTTCTATATTAGTCGTTAGGAGGGGCTTGTGGCTAAGTAATATACATACTACAGCCGCACGGGTCGATCGATCAGGTTAAGCTACGCTTGCCGCGGTTGATCCGTGGATGGTTGACCATCTTTACATACTAAGACCCCTCCATGCCTCGGAAAGCTCGTTAAGCCGTTGGTCCCGGCTGTCATTCGTGGATCTTTGACAGTCGTTAGGGGTCATCAGAAGCCCGAAAGTCTGACAACCAGTCATAGCAAAGGGGTTTCGTATTACCCAGTAACTGGGTTGTGGAGGCCAGATAGGCAGTTGCTCCATGTAAAATACTGGTATTCAGCTGCATCCGGTTAGACTGGAAGCCAACCCCAACGTAGTTGAGAAAAGGCTAGGCAGATGATGACTTCTATATTAGTCGTTATCTCGGTAGTTACTCCTTGTGTAACCATATCTTCATTTATGCAGTCCACCCATCGTTTCTTTGGTCTTCCCCTGCTCTTATAGCCATCGACATTCATACTCAAAACCTTCCTCACGACGTAATTCATTCAAAAATCCCATAGGAAAATTATGTTTAGTTTTCCATAAAAACCTTATTCGGACTGTAACGAACATTTTAAGAGAACAAAATAGCCAAATATTTCCAGCCGTTTTGAAATGATGTGCTTGCTAAGGAACAGCATTTCATTTTTATTGGTACCTATAGAAAAAACAAAAAACTTGTCTAAGATTCTTACCCTGAAAACCATAATAGTAATTTATCCTTAGAGTATCTAAAACATAACAAAAACTATCCCTTTGATAGTATATATCAACCTAACACACCACCGCTAAACGTGACCTGTTTTATACTATAACCCTCCACAGCTACACAAAACTCTTCGAATATCTTTTCAAAAACGATCAAAAGCAACTTTCAAGAAAATAATATCAAAGTGGAAGCCTTCAAAGTCGTCGCGACTTCAATAGTCCGGAGTTTGGCTCGGCTAATATCACGGAAACCCGAACATTTGTGAACTGAATGCAGCCGGCTCCATGGCAGGTGCTATATAAGTGCTGGATTGAAATATTCTACGAATCCACGTTATTGGTATAAGATTATTTGTGACAGCGGTGGATTTGATATTGCATAGAATTGGTTTGACTATGACATTTGGAGTAATAGAAATTTGAAGGGTTGGAAGCGAAAATGCAGGTGTTTAGAATTGGGACATGTGGCGATGGCAACACTGGCGATTCATTTTATCGTCGCACTAGGACATATCAGTATTGATTACGTGAATTTGACACCAGTTGCAGCAGATATCATGCAAAAATATTTAAAAAAACATGTGCAGGGAAGTGAATTGCTTATAATATTGACGCACTACGTCAATTTTCCTTATTATAGCCATTACAGTTGTGATTTGAATATATCTACGGATAATTTATACTAGTAGTAAATTTACAAAAAAAATAATTCTCCTACATATCGCAAAACTTGTACTTTTAGACACCGCTGCCAGCCTAATGTCCAAGGTTGGTGGCAAGACCCTATAACCTGCCTCGTGAGGTTCGAGGCCATTATAAGCTCGACCAACTATATTATATTCAAAATGTATCTCTCCTATCTACCATGGAGACCCAACATAGTTTCTCTACAGAGTTAACATAGCATCAAGCCGTGACGTTACAGCTAATGGCTTGAGCTTAATCGGCGCATCAGATGGCTTCTATGTTATATACCTATATTACAGTAATAGTTGATAATGTACCTAGCTATATTGTAGGTGTATTATTAAGACAGACCATGTAGTAGTTATAAAACTTGGTTCCTACTGACAAGAATATGGAATGTAGGTTGCTATGCTAAATAGATTCTTTGCACCGAGTTGTAGTTTTAAAACGTGACAAGAGTGACACGGAGGCTTAGGGACCCAAAGCGAATTTAAATATCAAGTACTTACGTACAAATTTATAAAAAGGAGTTTTGAGTATAGAGTCTGACACATATGTCCTGTCTTTGGTATTGTTCGTCGAATCGTTGAGCTCCTCAAGTTCTGAGTTGAGCTGCACGATTTTTGACAAATACGTGCACTGATTGGACAGGTCCGCTCAATCTGTGTGGTTCTTTCCTCAAAAGACCATTTCAGACACCAATCTACATGGTCTTCACACGATCTGACCAAGATTTTGTCTGGACTTTAAAAGAGACTGCGACTTCTGAGTTCGTTTCGGCTTTCTTCTCAGAATAGTCAGTTAGGAAACGCCGCCGACCTCACCTAGTTTAAAAAAAAAAATGATTGACGTGTAAAAGTGTTTGTACAAACCTACTTACAGAAATAAAATCATTTATCATTTAATAATAATAATAATATTTATTTCTCAAAAAAAAAAATGCATATACATTATTTCGATCTAAAAATGGCTTAAGTTAGTGTTCCAGAGTGAAAAACCCTGACTTCTAAACTAGGTTTATGTACCTGTATCTTAGAAGCCAGTGTCCCTTCAAAGTGATGTGCATATAGAAAATAGGACACACATTATCAATAATCCATTAAGGCAAGTTCAAGAGAAATAAAAATAATAAGAAAAAAAAAAACAAACAGAATACAAGAAAAAAAAAAAAAAAAAATATGAAAGTGTTGTGTATAATAATAATAATAATAATAATATTCCACAACTATCACACAACGCCGTCTAGTCTCAAGCTAAGCAGAGCTTGTGTTATGAGTACTAGACAACTGATAAACATACTTATATATTTCTAAATACATACATATATAGATAAATTACACCCAGACACAGAACAAATGATCATGCTCATCACACAAACATTTGTCCTGGGTGGGAATCGAACCCACGACCTCCGGCATAGCAGTCATAGTCACTGACCACTAGACCAACAGGCCAGTCTCTAGTGTGTTTGTCTGGGGTTATGTGTGTGTGGGTGTGTGAGGGTGAGTGTATGTTTGTGAAAGAGTGTGTGTGACTGTGAATATAAGTATGAGTGAGTGTGCGAGCGTGTGCAAGAGTATAATAATTATCATAATTTTTCTTTATTTTATACCTTAATTATTAATCATAGGTATAGGTATAGGTATCATAGGTATAAGTGAACCAGTCCATTCATAGTTAATTTATCTCTGATATTGCAACATTGTCAATACCACAGTGAACTTTAATCTCGTGGCAATAAGGTAGCTGTTGGTTTGCTGCAACTGTCAAGACTGTCAAAATCACATTGATCTTTATTGTTGTTGCAATAAAGTTGCTGTTGGGGTTGCAGCTGTCATAGGTGAAATATATGTGAGAGGACTGTGGGCAGGTTCCGCTACAAAACCGAACCTTTCCTAATACCTCGATCATAATGATATTGGATTCTGTACTTACATGTTATATGTATATAATATAATAATATATAATATAAATATATAATATGTTTTCTTAGTAGACGTTCTGTCAAAAGAAAGCTTTAGGCGAGTTTACGTTGACGGAAAACTTAGTACTGCAACGTCGATTGCAATGGTCTGTAATCGCTTTTAAAATAACCACAGTTTAATTTTAAATACCACCCGGAATTTTTTAACTTATAAAAGTAGCTTTTTATGGCTATAAAGAACTTTTACAAATTGAATATTTAAAGCAAGGCTTTGTATTGTAAAACACAATAAGAAAACCGGCTTCAAGTTAAAAGTGACCTTTAAAACAAGACGACCTTATGGACCCAAAATAGGAATTTAATGTATAATCATTTGACATTGGGTTTAAAATTATACATTTCAGCACTTGTGAATTCTCAAAGAGCTCAAACGCGTTAGCGAATTAAATTCAAGAGATCGGTTAGAAATGATAATGTGAAGGTCTGTTCAGACTGCCGGATCAGCGGGATTGTCTGAAAGGGTTACCGCTGGCCCGGAACATAAAGGGCTAAGGAAGGAACACGGGTGGGTTTTAGTCAGTAAGAGTCTGACACTCCCTTCCGCACCACCCAGAGCGGGAGGGGTCATTTGGATTTTCCACCCGATAAAAAAAAAGGTCTGTTCAGACTTAGGTGATATTCGCTGCAGTTGGTCGGTGACTTTTTTAAAA
Organism: Oligia fasciuncula; assembly: GCA_963082905.1. NCBI lineage: Eukaryota > Metazoa > Arthropoda > Insecta > Lepidoptera > Noctuidae > Oligia > Oligia fasciuncula. The sequence continues at coordinate 4,034,485 of OY720406.1, forward strand.
CCTACTTTTCCTTTCGTTCTTACAGTATTCCACGGGGTATTTGTATGCAAGTTCCAGACTATGATGTTTTCGTAGCATTCAGCCAATCACGTACTTGGCAAACGAACAGTTTGGTGAGGTGAACCCAAACACGAAAAAAACAAATTCTAATCGCTGTGTTTGCGGGCAAATAGAAAAAAAAGAAAAATATTGTAATTGGGACACGCAAATACAAAAAGTAAAAAAAAAACATTTAAAACTAACAAAATGAACATGTTTTGATAAAAATGTACGTATCCCGAATGGACTTTCGCCGCGTTTAAACCGCGTCCAGACGTGTGTAACTAATGAGTTATGTAATGTATCGTGTAATGTAATGCGAATTCTGCGCGCGGAGGGCACTATGAGCATTACATGTAGGTATCGCTCGGGCTGATGATCACGCTGATCTATCGGCTGTCGGTTTTTAGTGCGAACACAAAGGCTCTCGCAGTCGATCAAATATTATAGGATCCGCGGATATCCCGTCCTCAGTATTTGCATTACATTACACGATACATTACATTACATCTTACACACGTCTGAAACCCGGCTTTAACAAAAGCTCGCGAAACGAATGTTTGCAAAACAAATTCGTAAAGCGAATGCTCGCGGTGAGTACCGTTCTTATGACGAATGTTCAGTATTAAATCGACATTCTGCCCAAAACCCTATTCAATTTAATTTTCTAATACACGATAGGTAATTTGAGACCAATAAATTGTTGATTCGTTGCCATAATTGTTCCAATTCTTTCAAATGAAATATGAGGTGCTGATGTTAGTATTTTTATAAAAATATAAAATGTAATAAATTGTGACACAAGTCTCGTTATTTTGACGTCACAACTGAATTATTTCGTGTAAAATATTTGTTGAAGCGGTAAGCGATACTTATATTGTGTTCTAGCATTACATGTATTTATGGGGCAGGTTGAGGTCATGGCATACATATCAAAACGGAAAGGGATCGGCACCGTATCAACTCGAGCCGTTCAGTATTCTTTGAATGGAACTCCCTACTGCAACGCACACTAATCGGAATCGTAACGTATTCGCCTCGCCTCGGGACAAGCTCACGAACTGCGGTGCGGTGCGTTACGCCTCGTCGTCCTTCGTCCACCCTTGCCCCTCTCACCCCTCCCGCGGCCTGCCTGCACCATCAACCAGCGGTCGGCAACCGTAAGCGCGGCATCGCCTAGCCCTAGCTGAGTCGACGTATCGGAGCTTCCGATCCGCTTTGGTTACGTGCTTACGTTAGGTTGACGCCTATTTGACGGCGAGGCGAAAGGCGCTCGGTGCTAATCCCTTTCCGATTTGATACGTATGCTATGACCTTAAAGTGATTTTTATTTTTATTGTTTTATATCATGTTTGCAATTTGGGTTATAATGATATGGGCACCTGTTTCGTCTGTTAAAAAAGATTAAATTTATCCTAACCGTAGTCAATTTCTTGAATCTCGGAATGTTTATTACAATCGCCTGTGGTAGCCCGAAACCTCAAATTACTAGCTACCAAACCACAGATACCCCATATCTCTAAGGTACTTTATCTGGATAAAGAGTAGTTTCCCTTGAAAGCAAGACAAACCGAAGTCAACAACTAGTCACACTAATATTATAAAGGCGAAAGTTTGGGTGTGTGTGTGGGGGTGTATACGTTTATACGTTTGTTACTTCTTCACGCTCAAACGGCTGGACCAATTTGGATAAAATTTTGTATGTAGGTAGCTGACACCGCGTGGCCCAGCTAGTAATCAATAATTTCCAAAAAAAAACTAGTTGAGTCCTATCCCACTAAATGTAAATCAGTTCCATATACTCAGATGTCGTTTCTACGTATTATGACGTTTTAATGTCGTTATGATTCCAGTGTGATAGAAAGACTGAACTATACATGACCCATAGCACCATCCATTTTCGAACTCGAACCATGATGGCATCAAGACAACAATCGAATAACGAAAGAACTGTTTCAAAAGCTTCAACAGCTGCTTTTCTTCTCCAACAGGGACAAGCTAATAACAACCCTGATCAAGGCTAACGTGGTATCTGTGACCCGTATGACCCGCCTCGTCCTGCCCGGCATGGTGGAGAGGCGGAAGGGCGTCCTCATCAACATGGGATCCGGTTCCTCGATGATACCTAGCCCCCTGCTCACCGTGTATGCTGCCACTAAGGTAAGACTGCAGGCACAGAGGAAGACCCAGAAAGGGATGTACAGTGCCCTCCAAAGGTTATTTGAAATTTTTCCAGTCCAGCTTTGACACACCACATTATGATTTGAAATTCTATTGATCCAAATGTTTGAACTGCTTTAAGTAACGTTTTTATTGACTAATTATTATTAGTATTGATTAAATTGACATTAATTTTTATAAACTTTAACTTATAAAAAAAACAGTGGCACTCCGTGAGTGCCGACTGAAGTGAAGACTTGAACAATTACGTTTTAATCGTCTTATAAACAAAACATGCGCGGTGTCGGTTACGGTAACAGTGGCGCGAGTTCAATGGTTTTTTCCCATCTCAATAAATGCCCAACTCGCCTTAAGAGGGTTTACGCCGAACGTCATTTCATACAAACTTTCAGGCCCTTGTTTTCCGAAATGAACGAACCGATTTTAATGAAACTTCATACGCATAAGCAGGATACAAAGGTCTAAAAAGTTAGCAGAGAACATTTTCGAAAAATAGTGTTACAGCCAAATTAGACCGATTTTAAACTTTTCATAGAAACAGAGATTTACAGTTATCTTTTTTTAAATAAGAAATTTCGAAAATGTTCTCTGCTAACTTTTTAGACCTTTGTATCCTGCTTATGCGTATGAAGTTTCATTAATTCATCGGTTCATTCATTTCGGAAAACAAGGGCTTGAAAGTTTGTATGAAATGCCGTTCGGCGTAAACGCTCGCTCTTCACTTCTATAATCAAGTAATCCCTTAGTTTCCTGTCCTTCCTTACCTTCCTTATGTAAATGGTACACCACAGACTATTAGTTTCCTGTCCTTCCTTACCTTCCTTATGTAAATGGTACACCACAGACTATTAGTTTCCTGTCCTTCCTTACCTTCCTTATGTAAATGGTACACCACAGACTATTAGTTTCCTGTCCTTCCTTACCTTCCTTATGTAAATGGTACACCACAGACTATTAGTTTCCTGTCCTTCCTTACCTTCCTTATGTAAATGGTACACCACAGACTATTAGTTTCCTGTCCTTCCTTACCTTCCTTATGTAAATGGTACACCACAGACTATTAGTTTCCTGTCCTTCCTTACCTTCCTTATGTAAATGGTACACCACAGACTATTAGTTTCCTGTCCTTCCTTACCTTCCTTATGTAAATGGTACACCACAGACTATTAGTTTCCTGTCCTTCCTTACCTTCCTTATGTAAATGGTACACCACAGACTATTAGTTTCCTGTCCTTCCTTACCTTCCTTATGTAAATGGTACACCACAGACTATTAGTTTCCTGTCCTTCCTTACCTTCCTTATGTAAATGGTACACCACAGACTATTAGTTTCCTGTCCTTCCTTACCTTCCTTATGTAAATGGTACACCACAGACTATTAGTTTCCTGTCCTTCCTTACCTTCCTTATGTAAATGGTACACCACAGACTACCTACAGTATTTGTCTCTCCTTCCCCTTTTTAATCCATCCAAAGGTTGTCTTTAAAAGCAGCGGTGACCTAGTGGTGACGGCCGCGACTTACGAGTTGTAGGTCGTAGGTTCGAACCCAGACAGGCGCTTTACTTTATGTAAATTATATCATCACCACTGCTTACAAAACGGTGAAGGAAAACATCGTGAGGAAACCGGCATGTCCTAGAACCAAAAATTCGAAGACATGTGACATCTACCAACCCGCACTGGGCCCGCGTGGTGGATTGCGGCCCACTCCCTCTCACAGAGAGGAGGCCCGTGTCCCAGCAGTGGGAACATTATAGGCTGATTATGTTATGTAACATAAAGAGTATCCTATTACCTTTGGAGCACCTGATTATTTTTCAAGTGAAAACTTCTATAGGCGCGTTGGGAATTTTTTGAGATAGGAAAAAACTATTTAACTCGCGCCACTGTTACCGTAACCGACACCACTTCGGATGTGTTCGACTGTCCTCGGGATGTACTCGGGTTTAATGTATTGTAACGTTTAGGACGTTAGGTAGTGTGTAGTGGTAGATGATAATAAATAAAAAGAAGAAAAACGTTACAGTATAGTCGATATGTCAGTAAGTGATGGCAAATTATTCTGTTTGTGTTTTGTTTTCACTTGTGTCGGCACTCCTGGAGTGTCTTTCTTTTTTAAATTAAAATGCTGCATCATAGCTGAAATGGAAAAATGTCAACTGACTTTTGTGGATCACTATGTAACCCGCTAGGGTTAACTAGAGACTTCGCTCGGATGACGCGGCACTGAGATGTCGATGGCGAGAGCGGTAACAGCGCGAGGGTCGGGAGGGGGGCTACTCAGTTCTCACTCTTGTAGGTTGTATAGTTTGCGTGAAAGGTATTGATGACGATGATAAATGATAGGGGTAGACAGGTAATAATATACCTACTACACCTTCATAATCATCTTCATGTCGTGTCGACGGTGCATCTATGTAGGTATCTTTTATTGTTTGGGCCCAGTAGCTGGCCCCATTTATTGCGGCGTCAGAGGCGTTGTTCATATCGTCAAGGGTGCAGGTGAACGAACATTTAGGACACTAGCTGCCCCATTTTTATTTTTATTTCATCGTGTTTAGATATCGATACCCATCACGTCTGCAGAGTTTTGCTAGCTAATTTAGTTTGACCTTGTATAATGCACCTACATAATGAACTTAAAATTTCTGGGGGCGTTAAGGGGACTGAGTAAAAAAAAAAATATTTTGTTTTTATTGCAGACTATGTTGGATTACTGTCGTCACTGTAGCTGTATGTGACCCTAGTATGACCGACCCAACTAAGCTATAGGTGTTGGTTCACCTGATATTACAGCAATCTCGACTTCTCGTTTGTCAGTCTAACGCCAGTTCAGACATACTTCAAAATTTAACTTGTCCACTTAAGGTTGTAGACCACAAATAAACAGTTGTCATCTAAAGTGAAATACGACAGAATTGAAGGCCAATACTCGTAATTTAAAACGGTCAAAATCTAGTCGCAGTCTCATCTCGGCGACAAACAAATGTCAAAAACTTGTCAAAATGTCGGGAAATTCAAGGTTTTTTTTACAGATTGAGACTGAGATCAGTCTGTGAACGTTTTTAAAATTACGAGAATTTCCCCTCTGCTCACAAATTGCTCACATACAGACTTATTTTGAGATCAGTCAAGAATGAACCAGAAACAAAGGCAAGCAATATTTCATCTTATATCTCAAGAGACTTAACTACGATTGCACTTGTCTACTGGCCATATAAGTCCTCTATCATTTCCAACTAGTTTTATATTTTTATCCTTTATTTCATTTAGGGCTGATTTTTCCTACGCCAGATAATTTTATCCGAGGAATAATTTTGAGTTTTTGACAGTTCTTCCATAGGTACAAAAACTGTCAGACGCCAATTTTATTCCACGAATAAAAAATATCTGTCGATTGAAAAATCAGCCCTTAAATACTTATAAATTACATTTTTTTTATATCTCTATAAACAAAAAGATAAAAAACACTAGTTTTATATTACAAATTATTATAAAAGTTTTCATACGTTCTGTAGAGATTTTATAATAAGAAAAGAGACTTTATTTCGTTAAGTAATATCATACATAGTATGTATGTATGGCTAGAAAAAAGCATTGAAGTTTGATTGATTAATAATTTTGATCTAAATCTCGGTCCGTCTCTTTCTGGAGAACTAAATCCAGCCATATGACAAACATTAAAATATTCAATAACCTTTTCTCCCACAGGCCTACGTCGACAAGTTCACCGAAGGCATGCAAATGGAGTACGGCAAAAAAGGCATAATTATCCAATGCGTAATGCCCGGTTTCGTCTGCTCCAACATGTCTGGGATCCGCAGAAGTACTGTCTTCGCTCCGACCGCTAAAGACTTCGTCAAGTCTGCTATTGGTCTGGTTGGAATTGTCGAAAGGACCACTGGCTACCTCCCTCACGCTGTCTTTATAAACACCATTCGATTCGTACAGTGTACTTGCAACAGTTTTGCCGTCTGGTTGGTCAGTCGGTCGATGGAGAACAGCCGCCGAAAACATCTTAAGAAGAACAAAGCTCAGTAAATAATTGACACAGTTTCTGGTATTCTGGGGGTCTTTAATATATGCTTTCTGATTTCTACGCTTTTCCATTGCAGCGCAAGAGTTATATACTTCTGTGTGGTGTGAGATTGAGCTGTTTTTTTACTTCTTCTTTCTATCGTTTCTGGTTAGTCCTTCTGGCATCAAATCTCACACCACAGAAATCCTTTAAGTTTAATGTATCCTCTTCTATCTTGCCCTGTATATCTTTCTGTATATTATTTTCCTCTGACTTTAATGTTAGTAGTAATACACTGCACTAAATAACCAAAGATTTCTAATTTGATAAAAAAGTAGTCATTTTCACGTTATGCTTATTAATGTGAATGATGTCGACTGTTGAGTGTTTCAAATGCTCAATACTCGACTTTTGTATCACAGCTAATATAGTTGTAAACGTGATACTATATAATCATGTACGGTGATAGTACTCAAAATTATTGTGATTGCGAAATTAAAATATTAACTAACCTTTAAGATGGCGTTAGCTGTACATTTCGCTGACTGATACAATATTAGTATGATAGAATAGACTGGGAATGTATTTATTTGGATTTTAATAAACTTGGTCATGAATATCAGTTGTGTTTAATTAACCTTTGGTGATGGGATTTAATGGTTTCATGGACACAGTATTTTTATCTTTCGCAGCGACGCGCGCTTTACTTGTGTTTACCTAGGATAAAAACACGCTGTGGATGTGTGTGTAAGCTCTTGGTACCGTCCGAGACAATGTCGAAGCCGAAGTGCGTGTGACATGTGCTGAACTGCTGACGCTACTCGTCTTCACGCACACATTCACAGCATGTTTGTACTCTTGGTTACCACAAATAAACCGCGTGCCGCTTCGTGATATTAAAATACTGTACTAGTATCGTGAGCAAGCTGTTTCAGTTAAGGTAAAGTAATTATCTTAACGTGATATCTTACTAAATGTTTGTAGACATATGCTCTGGTTAAATTGAGGCAAGTCCCGCGCAGGATACGGGACAAAATTCGCTACCCTGTAATAAAAAGATCTACTTGTAAAGTTGTTAAATTAAAGTAGTTAAAAAAAATACTTACTTTTTGAAGCAGAACTTAAATTATTTTATTTTTAATGAAAAAGTTTCTTATGGAAATTCTGCTAGCACAAAATGGCGGAAACACCCGAGGGTCTTCATTGTAACTATAATATCTTACTAAAGTAGATCAGCACCCTAATGGCGTAACACACTATTAACATTCTGAATCATTTTGAAGGATACTGCTAATCCATTGCTTCATATGTTCGAAAAATGTGTCTGTTTAACATCGTAAATAACGCAATGAATGTTGATAAACTGTCAAAAGAATAGCCATTCCTACTGTTAGTCTGTTGCGGAATCAGTATCATTAGTGTACAAAATGAAAGGTAAGTTGGTGTGGGTTTTTTTTTTATCTAAATTAATATTAAAAATATGTAAAACTGTGTGTTTTTTGTAAGGGGTAATCTCTGAAGGTACTAAATCGATTCCATAACCATAATCAGCATATAATGTTCCCACTGCTGGGACACAGGCCTCCTCTCGGTGAGAGGGAGTGTGCCATAATCCACCACGCGGGCCCAGTGCGGGTTGGTAGATGTCAAATGTCTTCGAATTTTTTGGTTCTAGGACATGCGGGTTTCCTCTTGATGTTTTCCTTCACCGTTTTGAGAGCAGTGGTGATGAAATAATTTACACAAAGTAAAGCGCCTGTCTGGGTTCGAACCTACGACCTACAACTCGTAAGTCGCGGCCGTTACCACTTGGCCACCACTGCTCTCAATCGATTCCATTAATATATTATTGCTGAGTGATATGTTTTGATGGTAAAGATGACTTCCAAGCGGACGAAGTCGCGGGTAGAAGCAAGTGAAGATATAGGTAAAAAAAACTGGCCAAGTGCGAGTCGGACTCGCACACAAAGGGTTCCGTACCACAAGGCAAAAACGCCGAAAAAAAACCAGTTTGTTGTATGGGATATTTATTTTATTTTGTTTTTAGTATTTGTTATTATAGCGGCAACAGAAATACATAATTTGTGAAAGTTTCAACTGTCTAGCTACCGCGGTTCTTGAGATACAGCCTGGGACAGACAGACGGACGGACAGACAGCGAAGTCTTAGTCATAGGGTCCCGTTTTTACCCTTTGGGTACGGAACCCTAACAAGCAGGTGAAAATATAAAAACCTTGAATTGAAACTGGTCTTATCGATTACTTGCCTTAAATATGTATACATTGTTTTATGAACTTCCCGAACTGAACAATTATTAAAAAGAATGGAAATAGTCCTACAAATATTACTACTTGAAGGACTTTAAGGACTAAATGTTAAGTTAGAAAAAATACGCTGGTTTTCTTTCAAAATAAAAAATTCTCAAAAACAATTTTCATCGAAATAGTCTCCGAGAGAATGGCAGGTCAGGCTGCGTTTCCACCAGAAATGTGCGAAGATGCGTAGCGAGGGATGTGTGTGAAACAAACCAATAACATCGCTTCATTTTCATAGCTTGAACCATAGACAAAGAAAAGTGTAGACGGCGGGTAGCTCCATTTCATTTCCACAAGAAAGAGATAAACCATTGAGTTATTATATGTATGTAACAGAAAAGGATAAAGCTATACTATTTCCGTTTCTCAGTGCGTGCCAGTTTTTTCAAGGCAGCTACTTATGTAGCTCATGTTAGTTATGTTAGTTTTTTGTCTCGTGTGGCCACGCTACCCGATGCTCTATAGCTTTCTTACTCTAAGGCTTGAACTATGTATGTAAGTTAGCGTTGTTATTGGTTGGTTTTACACACATTCCTCGCGACGCATCCTCGCTCATCTCTGGTGGAAAGGAAGCCTTAGGGCGGGAGGGGTAATTTGATGATTTCCCATCAGAAAAAAAAAAAAAAAGGTTGCCAAAATATCTATGTATTTATTTATTTCACTCTATTTACTTGTCTCATATTTTTTGTTTCTTTTACAGGAAAACAAAACTGGGGGCTTGACTTTGTTTTAGTATTAGGTAAAGTTTAGGTTCGTCAGCGATTTTGTTATGTACAAAGTTTAATTTAATTTCATCATTCTATTTATTTCCAATAAATGTTTGTTTTACCAAAAATCGGTATTTATAATTTCATAAACTTCTTTTAGAAATTATGTTTTATTAAGTAATCTGGGATACAATCTAACACTAAAATATATATGTATATTATGTACTTACAAGTATACAAAGGAAAAAAAAAGGGAAGAACGCATAAGGTATCAAAGAATTCGTCCGCAACTCTGTCAGTGGGAAAAGTGTCCAAAAGGTTGGCAGCTCTGGTCACATAAAGAATTGACCAACCGCTTGGCGATGATCAGCATTCGGACCCCACGGCCCTAGTGCTTCAACCCCAAACTGCTCAAATATAAGCTCCCAATAAGGTTACTTTAATTGCGCCGTTTGAGGCGCATCCCAGCGGTGACAATAGTCCGACGTATGATGTCATTAATGCTGTCGTGCCGTGCCAACCCACCAGCGCTCTTGCTGCAGGAAAGGCCATGGTGTCTGAGGCGGTCGACTGTTTCTCCGCAGTGACAGTGATATGGAACCACGTAAGGAGCACCCAGACGCAGACTTGTAGCGAGCCGCACCCAGCATAGTGCCCATGTTGGGAGACGGAAACGCATGAAGCCAGAGTCCCATTCTCCCAAAAAGCGGAGGAAATACATACAATTTGGACCGAAACAGCGGTATATAATAAGGGTGAATGCCGAATGTAAATTAATTTTAGAAAGTCTAACCGAAATATCGTTAAAATGTTTAATTTTTTGGTCAACGAAAGGTGAAAAACTGTCTTCTAAAAAGCAGTGACGTTCAAAGTTGTTAAATCCCGATCGGGAGGGAGGGGGTGTCGGGAGGGAGGGGGAAGGTGAGATCGTCTAGCAAGCATCCAGCGCTTGTTTACTCTCAAGGGCTGAAAGAGTTTCTGGCGAGTAGGGCGCCACCACATCGCTACTGAACAGTAGCCTGGCCTCTTCCCTGGTATTACCTTCAATTAGTATGGATTCTACATGAGACTATAAACCTCTTCATGAAAGGTTATTGAAAACAGGTAATTTTTAATCTAAAATAACGGTCGAATTGTTACAATGTTCTTGAATTTGGTTCGTTAAGGTTTTATTAGTTGCAATTTATTTTCGAACATGCAGAATCCCGTATGGGAAGGTAAGTAATTGGGTATGCACAATTTTTTTCAGGTAAGTACTTTTTTTATATTTTTAATTTATAGATTTAGTTATTTTAAGCAGTCATTAATTTTAAATAAATTTTCTAAATTCTACTTCAAAAGTAGGGTCCGTATAGGGTGAAGAGTTCAATATCTTTGCCACGCATAACACAATAATAAATATCCTGAATTTGACACATCAGAAACTTCAAGCATGACACTTGACAGTTTTATAGGTGGGAATGATCGACATAATCGAACATTTACTATAAACTGATCGATTATGAAATTAGTAACTCGATTATAGTTAATCGATTATAGTTAGGTACTAATTTTGTATAAGTATTATTTAATGTCCTTACTAGTCGTTAGATATGCGAGTTTAGTAGGTACTGTTGCCCAGTGAATACGTATAGTATCTACGTATCTATTATATACAGACGCCAGCACATCAAGTTACTACAATCTGTCAGATTTCTTTAATAGATTTTCGACTTTATTGCTAAAACATTGATTTTCAACGTTTGATTTTAATCGATTCAAAGTACGAAATTTTTGCAAGACTGCACTACAATTATTATTATGGTCACCCCTATAGTTGACATTTTATGACTTAATTTTTTTTTCATAGGATGTTATGAGGCACCGAAAGTATTCCCAATCTGCGTCCGTGCGTTGGAGGTCAAATGAAAGTCAAGTGGTATTATGTGTTAAGTTATATAAACTCCATCTTATAATTTTAAGCGCTAAAAATAGAAAAATAAGATTAAGAAATCTAAAAGCTCGAAATGGTTTTGGAATCAGCGTAGAATTTTTTTTCTTCACTTTAGGTTTTTATTCAAATCTGATCTCAAACTATCTCGTTCCATTTCGTAATAAAATTTTAAGAAGATTTTATTCATTTCTTTTCAAGACTCCTGAACATTGGAGTCACTCTAGCCAATTGAAGAAATAACAATATTATAAGTTGAATTTTTCATCTCAAGGACCACAAACGACAATTTATTTCAATACTTAATAATTTGTTCATGGAATTGAAATCCATACTAATATTATAAATTCGAAAGTAACTTTGTCTGTCTGTCTGTATGTTACCTTTTCACAGTAGGTTTTAAACCATTGAACGGATTTCGATAAAATGTGGCAGAGATAGATTGTATCCCGGGGAAGGACTTAAGATAGTTTGTATCGACATACCTCGCGGGCGAAACCGCGGGCGGAAGCTAGTTTATTTATAACTAGCAGCGCCCAGCGGTTTCACCCGCATAAGTATTGATCCCGTGGGAATATTGGGATAAAAAGTACCCTATGTTGTTCCCTAGGCATGAAAAGGTAACATACAGACAGACATACAGATGGAGTTACTTTCGAATTCGAATTTATAATATTAGATATTTTTCTATTCCTGACCAAATATTTCTTTACACTATACGTCCAATGTCAATCATCATTTTCTTTCTCAAACTTCTTAATTTGTTTGACAAACTTAGTTTTTAAGCAAGAACTCTTTTAACCTCCAAACCAAAGAGGGATAACTGTCAAAGCTTTTTCTTCGTTTTTAACATCAACAATGTCAAAAACCAATCTGCCGTTCAAAAAGTAGTAAAATCAAAAAACAACAAAAAATTTACAAAAACACAAATGTAAAATGTTGGAATAATGTGAAAATAGTACTTCGGTACCTACGATGAATTGCGTTTGGGGTTGAAGAATGGCAGCCGCGAAATCTGCTAATTGTGGACTTTCTTTCAATTTGAACCAACTTCTCATGGTTATAGGCTCTGTAGTGATATTAGTCCTACTGTTTCTAGTCGTCTGCCATATAACGAGTGGTAAGTGAGGATATGGCCAAATACGATCCTAATACTTGCTATAACGTTGATGTCTTACAACTAATCCTCATCGCATTCGCTTTTGTCACCTTACTTATCGTTATGAGCTGGATGTGCAAATATTTTCAAGGCACATAGACGAGGAGTTTCTAAAAGATATTTTGAGAGGTGCTGTAAACTACAGTCATGGCCAAGCCACCAGCATGTGGATTATCATTCAACTTGAACCAGTTCCTGACAGTTGTTGGATCGACCGTTCTTCTCGTAATTTGCTTCTACTTCGTTTGCAACGTTGTCTCCAAGGCGTGTAGCTGTTGATCAACATGTCTCTTGGCACAAAGCCTATAGAAGTAGATCCTGGGCAAGTGATTGCTGCCGCATTTTCGTTTGTCGTTTGGCTGATAGTCATGGGATATATGTGCAAATACTTAATAAGCCTCCCGGCGTAGATTTTGCCGTCGAGCGGAAACATGACGTTGCACCAAACTAGAACGGAGCTAAGAGTTGCGTACAGTCAAAATGAACTGATGCAGCACCTACTAAAGAGCCTTCCTTCGAAGATTTTGATGTCTTCTGGAAAAGAGACTAAGCTGCAGAAGAGAAAAAGACGAACAAACGCATCGTTTGCTGTAAAAAAGAAAGTAGATGTCCATAGCTCTGCAGCAGCCCATCGAATATTGTAGAGGTCGAAAATTTTCTGAAAATATGACAATGCTTTAATTACTGAAAACAAACTATTACTATTTATACTAAGATTATTGGAAAACATGAAACACCTTCAATTTTTCTTAAAGCAGGATGCTTCAAATTATAATATTCACATGTTTAAGGAACAAGATGCGTCAGACTTGCATAATAAGTACTTGAAAACATCATGGTACGTTTTGGTGGAAATTATTGATCGTACAAAAACTGGGATCATCTCTCATTACAGATTTTTAGTGCCACATTTTACCGAAAAATAGACAAAATCTTCAAATAAGATAAAAAAAATGCGTAACATAGTCTTCATGGTGTGTAACAATGTTTTAACTACATACAGATACAGTAAAAACATTATCTAAGCTCATTACTATTTATTTTATACACTGCTTTGTAATAAACAATATTTTTGGAATACGTACGTTTGCTTTGTTTTTTCAACTATTATTTATGCCAAAAAAGTAGTAGGTAGGTACCTAATAGTTGGAAGAAGCTCTGTATCACTAAGGAAAACTTTAAAACAATACTTTTTATAAAGTTTTCATGAATATAACAAGTCTAGTTTTAGGGAAAATATTGCTAAGACAAATGAGATGTATAACAGTCAACCTCGTAATTGCGTTACCACCCTAAGTTTGAATGTCACTTGCACGTCATGAAACGTCTATTTTTATTATTTTGTATATCGATATTTCTTACTTTTAACTCACCCCAGTCGTCATCTGCCTAGCCTTTTCCCAATCACGTTGGGGTCGGCGAGTATTTAACATGGAGCTCCTTTCACCTAAAAGAATTATGAGGCCTACTTTGGCACCTGTGCCACCGCCATTAGGAACCAACCAGCTATCAACGACTTTCTCACTCAAGAAACTTACAAATGACAGGTTCCGTGTAAGTAAAACTGACTGCACTGACTGTTGTTTTTTTTTTTTGGATGGGAAATCATCAAATGATCCCTCCCGCTCTGGGTGGAGCGGAAGGGAGTGTCAGACTCTTACTGACTAAAACCCACCCATGTTCCTTCCTTAGTCCTTTATGTTCCGGGCCAGCGGTAACCCTTTCGGACAATCCCGCTGACCCGGCAGGCTTCGGCCCTAAGGAGCCCCTTCTCTGCTGCTGAAATCTCTTTGAGGCGCGCGTGGAACGCGTACGCGCCGTCCGGCACACTGACTGTTGATTGCTGACGGTTCACACCGCCCACCGCGCCGGCGAGCAGTTGTTCGTCGCAGCAACAAGAGTTGTCAAGGAGAGAACTCGCTCAGCGACGTTCGCTTGGCGGCCAGCACATCAAGCTACTAGTCTACTACAATGTGTCAAATTTCTTTATTAGATTTTCAAGTTTATCGCTAAAGCATAAGGTTCAAAGTTGATTGGGAAATTTTGACAGTTTCGGGTAGCTTAATGTGCTGGCGTCTGTACATACGCATACCAGCGATTAATAATAGCTCGTCACCATCACTCGCTGCTCGTTTCTCGCCAACTCGTTAATCGCTGGCGGTAGGACAGGTACCTTGGACGGATTACACACTACAATACAACGCGCCACGCGACGGGGCGCGGGAAACGGAGCTAAAAACCCCGCGCGGAAACGCGTTTTTATTGAATTTGTATGTAAAAAAGTAATTTAAAAAAATTAAACCGGCTTCAAAAAGAAATTAACTCAAAATTATGAAATAACTTTAATTTCGGAAGTCGGTGTCTTGGGATCTGTATTTTAGTTTTATGCCACCGACTTCCGAAATTAAAGTTATTTCATAATTTTGAGTTAATTTCTTTTTGAAGTCGGTTTAATTTTTTTAAATTACTTTTTATTTCGTAATTTTTAGTTTTTGCACTAGTATTTGACCAAGGTTTTGAGATGTTTTCCCTTTGACACTACACCTGTAGCTCTTATCAATAAGCCAGGCCGTCACACTTACACGTATTAGTCCATATCTTGAAAATTACTGAATCGATCTTGATGAAACTTGCACTGTTCCCTAAGTTGAAGAAAATGTAAGCCAATAAAAAAAAATGGTCACGATCCGATTAATAGTTCCGGAGATATGCGTGGACAAACATACATAATACATACATACATACATACGTCTATGAAATATTGTATATTTGTTTGGAAGTCCTAATAGATCATCATATGTGAATATAATGCAATTCCAATAATATTACATACATACGTATCGAATTGATAACCCCTTTTTTTTAAAGTCGGTAAAAATCACGCACGCGTTATCTGCGCCCCGTCGCGTGGTGCGTTGTTGTGCGTAGTGATTGAGTATGTAACATGTCGTTAAAGTCTATTTAATGTAGTACTTAGTTTATTCTTTAAACACTTACTAAAGTCGATAATTATCATTGTTCAACGTTAATTTATTCTGGGTACAAAGAACGTTTTACGTCAATGTTTGAAAAGTCTTAACGTGACATAATATCTACATTTTTACACACAATACATAAATTATAGGTACTTGTCTACTTAAGAAAAAACCGAGTACCTAATGGGAATTGGTGTGATTGAATATTATTAAATTTAGCCTTACCTACAAAAGCAGTAAACTACATTATATCCTACAGCTTGTTTTCAAGAACGAGATAGAAATTCAAGCACTAAGCCAATTATGGATTAAAAAATAAGTCTAAAAAGACCACATTGGCAGAATCATAAAAGGATAACATTATGAATCATAATGGACAGTTAACTGTTAAGGCGAAAGCGCCAGGGTAGCCCGCGAAATTCAATTTTTTTTAGGTTTTTTGCAATTTGCTGGTCAGTATTAAGTTGTACGTTGATTAAAATATGATTCGCGGCCGTAACAAATATGTATGTACAGAATTATAATCATTAAAGTCATCAACACAACTCTCTAAGACCAAGTAATCCCCAAGAATGACTATTTCATGAAATCTTGACATTTGGGGATTATTGGTCTTACAGAGTTGTGTTGATGACTTGAATGATTATAATTCTGTAAATACATATTTGTTACGACCGCGAATCATATTGTAATCAACGTACAACTTAATACTGACCAGCAAATTGCAAAAAACGTAAGAAAATTTGAATTTCGCGGACCACCTTAGGAGCTTCCCCCTTAAGCTAATCGTATTTCCATTGGTGAAGGATTTTTCAGTTATTTTTTTTGTCTGTGCTAAAATACCAATCAATCCAATGCAAATCCAATCACAATCTCTTTGAATATACCTACGTAGTGCAGCGAAAAACAGAAACACACGGACTGTCTTCGCCATATTATGATTCATAATGTTATCCTTTTATGATTCTGCCAAAGTGGCCTTTTTAGGCCCTTTTAGGTAAAACAGGCTTATATTTCTTTAATGTTTTGGATAACGAGGAAACGCGCGGGTTAAGTGTTCTTGGAAGGCCTTCGAGGAGGCCTTTGCCCAGCAGTGGGACAGTACAGGCTAAGCAAACAAAAAAATCTTACAAAAAAAAACTTCTTCCAAAAAATAGCTACAATTTCTTTATTTGAGGTTAAACTTATTTTAAACTTTGCGCTTATAAGAATCCCTTATTTAGTTGAAGTTGAATGTCTTTTTTTTTTCGGATGGGGTATCATCAAAATGACCCCTCCCGCTCTGGCTGGAGCGGAAGGGAGTGTCAGACTCTTACTGACTAAAACCCACCCGTGTTCCTTCCTTAGCCCTTTATGTTCCGGGCCAGCGGTAACCCTTTCGGTCAATCCCGCTGACCCGGCAGGAAGGTGAAGGCCTCATCCAAAGATTTCCATTCCTCCCTGTCATTCGCTGTGTTCATCATCATCATCACTGTTCGCCAGCCAATTGTTCCATGTCTTCTGCTCACCGGGCAGTCGGTTGGTATGTATGGGTTATTCCTAAAAGGGGTGTCATGCAACTCAATAATTCAAAATCCAATTTCTAAATCTAAAGTCGGTATCCATGAAGCTTGGGTGCTGCCAGCTGCAACCACCTGACGGTCACCGGACTTAAATTACTTTTTCGCTACATGCTGGCAAGGTAAGGACGTTAATTCTCATAATTTGTAGGTTCTCATTTGAACCGCCCACCACTGCACTCAAAACGGCAAAGGAAATCATCGTGAAGAAACCGCCATGTCCTAGAACCAAAAAATCGAAGACATGTGATACTCACCAACCTGTACTGGGTCCGCGTGATAGGTAGTTTAAGGCCCACTCCCTCTCACAGAGGCCAAAGTCCCACCGGCCACCAGTGGGAACATTATAGGCATATTATGTGTGTGTATGAGTAATTTGAACCGTATCCTATTTTAATCTGATTTGCTATCCTAGTAAAATCCAGGTTTGACTGCCCCGTTGGTCTCGTGGTCGTAAGCTCGACTGCTGTGCGTGGGGTCCCGAGTTCGATTCCCAGGTTGGGCAAAGTGTTATTGGGTTTTTCCATTAGAAACTTAGTAATAGCCCGGAGCTTGGAAGTTGGCAGTGTGATACCCCCGTGCCTCGAAATCACGACGATAAGCCGTTAGTCTTGCGCTTGATCTCTCTCCGGTCGTGTCCGATTGCCGTCCTATCGGACTATGAGAGTGAGGGAAGAGAGAATGCACCTGTGTCTGCGCACACACTTGTTCACTATAATGTCTCCCGCGCTGAAGGTTAGTCTCCGTGGAGATTAGCCACCGTGGCCGAAATACGATCTGGAGGTACTGTGGACTCATCTGAAGAAAATAAGGAAAGTAAAACCAAACTAATTCTGTCAGTCAGTACCAGCACTCCCCTTTAAATATTCACCACAGTTTGTCACAGAAAAACAATGTCGAAAACTGTGACGCCAGTGCATTTTCTAATTAATATTAAATTCCAATTCCGTGGATAGCTTCGTAGTTTGCGTGAAAACCGTTTGGAGACCATTTCGTAATGAAGTTTTTAAACATGCAAGATGCAGTTTGACGTGCAGTGAGTAATCACCGCGGTTGGTGAATAATTGGTGATCACTGGAGAGAGTAGAAAGATAGTAGTTTGCATTGTATACCTACGGGGTAACTTCGAATTTATTGATAACCTATTATAGAGGTATGAGGAACAGAATGTAAAGTTCACTCATCCTCCATAGAAAAGGGAGGATCCTCCGAAGAGACGGGTGTTGTGTCTGACGGGCAACTGCCCGATGATTCATGTCGGGCCGTTGTATATAAGCTAGTTGCGCGGTAAACTCTGCTTGCGCGATGCAGGATTTGTGTGACGTCAGTATGACGCGTTGTTCGCATGTTGCGTTGTAGATACCGCTACACTATCAAGGGGTGCGCCGCACTGTCAGCTGTGCACTTGAAAAAATTATTTGACCTTTTTGCTATTGATACGCTAAGAAGAGAGAAGAAGAGAAGAGAAGAGGGGGTAGGAGTACTTATTCATTTAGATTGAACAAAAGATAAGGGGGATTGTCCGAAAGGGTTACCGCTAGCCCGGAACATAAAGGGCTAAGGAAGGAACACGGGTGGGTTTTAGTCAGTCAGAGTCTGACACTCGCTTCCGCTCCACCCAGAGCGGGAGGGGTCATTTTATAATTTCTCGTACACAAAAAAAAAAGGCAAATGCACCACAAATGCTGTATTCACGCAGATGCAACTGATTGCTATTATAAAGGAGTTGGCGCGGTTGATACTTGATGATTATGTAAAAGACAACTCGAAACCAAACAGCTAAACTGATGCAGGGTAGGTGGCAAATTTTGTATTGGTTATGACTTGACAGGAGGCGTTAGCATCAGAATTAATATGCATCTTAATTAAAACACACATCTTAATACAAACAGGTACAGTCGAGTTCTTTAATATCTGATCATGTTCATGAATCAATGATATATAGGCAATGGTAAGTTTCATAAAACTCTAAACAGCTTGTATTGTATGTACATGCTTATAGTGGTCACAATATTGTGAACTTTTTTGACGTTCATATATTTTTGAAGTCTGATAGGGCCAATATATTAATGAACTCGACTGTACCCAAATCGCCAGAACAATACTTAGCCTAGAAGATAATGTTTTCAAATAATGTTCAAAACTGAATACCTAATTAATAATCTATGCTAATATTTAAAAATACATTTATTTATATGAAAAAATAAGCAAAATAATCATAGGACATCAAAAAATTCGTCCGCATCGCTGTCAACAGGAACAGTGCCCAAAAGGCTGGCAGCATTGCCACGTTGTATGGCAATGCTAATTCTTTGGCCAAAAAATAGGCCAGCCCTCTGGTCACGTGAAGAGTCGACTAACCGCTTGGCAATATCTCAATCAGGTTGGAATATTTTCGCCGTTTGAGGTTTTCTGCACCTGCAGCAGCCGCCCCAGCACAGCCCACCGTGCTAGGAAGATATTCATCTTGTTTATTTTTCATGCGCCATATGGACTTTTTTTAAGGCATTCGAAGTGCTTTTACAAAATATTATATCGGTTTCGACACAGAAAAATATTTATTTTATAAAAATAAATATTTTTCTTAATACTAAGCAGAAGCCTTTGTTTGTTTGAACTCGACTTTGACATCAACATTGCTTGTTTGATTCCCGCAGGCTCGCACGGAAGTAATCACAAAAAGTCAAAGTCCAAGTCATTTATTTCAAAATAGGTGCCATCAAAGGCACCTTTAAAGGTCAAAATTTACAAGAAAATAATTGAATATTGATTCTAGTGGGCAACTAGAATAAATTCTATTTTCTTGTTCTTCTTCCAATAGGTAGTTTCGTATGGAGAAGAATGGGCAAGAAACTCTATCTCTCACTGCGCCAATCCAGATAAAAGCAATACCTACTTAAGGCATGCAATTGCAATATTCCGGTAACGTCCCATATTATATGCATGCAAAGCAGATGACGATGAATTTTCCATGAATCTCATGTTTTGTGACCATCGTGTTAGAAGCTAGGCAATTTGCGTGATTATTCCTTGATATTAGTTGGCATAAATTGCATTCTGAGTGGCGTTACATTCAGAGCTTCCTTAAAAATCTGCCACATACGGGTGCCCCGCTAAAATCTAGTTGAATGGCTAATATTTTTACTATGGCATGATCTTTGAAGCTGCTAAACTAAGGCCTTTTTTTCGGATGGGAAATCATCAATATTGACCCCTCCCGCTCTGGGTGGAGCGGAAGGGAGTGTCAGACTCTTACTGACTAAAACCCACCCGTGTTCCTTCCTTAGCCCTTTATGTTCCGGGCCAGCGGTAACCCTTTCGGACAATCCCGCTGACCTAAACTAAGGCCTTCCAATAACTTCTATTAATAAAAAAACAGTGGCACTCCGGGAGTGCCGATAGAAGTGAAAACGAACAATTGCGTGTGTAACTTTTGAATCGCCTTGTAAACAAAATACGAGCGGTGTCGGTTACGGTAACAGTGTCGCGAGTTCAATGGTTTTTCCCATCTCAAAAAACGCCCAACGCGCCTAAATAAATTTTCACTTCAAAAATGCATTATTACAGTTTGTGGTGCAACAAATCTGAGATTGAACTAAATAAATAGTCACCAACTGTACCAGACTGCTTGAAAAGATCTTGTCATAAACTTTAAGTAAGTAAACAATACATCACGCGACTAACTATTTACTAAATAATTAACTAAGTAAATCTACAATGCGTAACATAATGAACGCAAGACCTCATACACCCCAATTAGAATATTGAGTTAAAAGCATAATACAATGATCAAAACAATTTTTTTTTAAAGCTAACTATTTTTATTAAGTAAATTGTGTTGACCCTATCATTTCTGCATTCAAAATTGAGTCTTATTGCCTTGACATAAGATTTAATTTTCTTTGGCTCAATCGGCGATCAGTATGGCAAAATACATAATTTAAAAAAAATACCTATCTTAAATGTTACCGAAATTGATTCAGTAATCAATTATGAACGAACTACTTACAGGACTTGCGTTTATTCTGTTACACCTTGTATACTAATACTTATCTATACTAATATTATAAAGCTGCAGAGTTTGTTTGTTTGTTTGTTTGTTTGTTTGTTTGAACGCGCTAATCTCTGGAACTACTGGTCCGATTTGAATGATTATTTTAGTGTTGGGTAGTCCATTTATCGAGGAAGGCTATAGGCTATATTTTTTTTCTTCAAAATTAGGGATCCGTAATAAAATTGCTATTTTGTAACACAAGGTGTAAAATCGAAAACCTATTTTTGCGTGCGCTGCAAAAACTATTGACAATAGAACAAAATAATGTACTACGGGTTTGTAGAGCCCATTAAGACCTACAAAAAAGTCCGCGAGAACATATGTCTAGCTATCATGGTTTAATCACAATAACCGATTTTGTGTTCAAAATAATTATTAAATCGTTTGAAGAAAAAAAAAACTACGTTAAATATGTATCGTAATATTAATCTTTATCGAAATTAAGCATTATGTTATCAAGAGTATTTATGAAGAAGTAAAATACTTTTTGTTTCATCTCAATCGGATATTTCGTTTAAAAGTTATCACGTGTGTAAGATGTTAAGAGTTGGTACCTATTAAGGAGTTATGGGCCATAGAGTTTTTTATCTATCTATACTAATATTATAAAGCTGCAGAGTTTGTTTGTTTGTTTGTTTGTTTGAACGCGCTAATCTCTGGAACTACTGGTCCGATTTGAATGATTATTTTAGTGTTGGGTAGTCCATTTATCGAGGAAGGCTATAGGCTACTTTTTCAAAATTAGGGATCCGTAATAAAATTGCTATTTTGTAACACAAGGTGTAAAATCGAAAACCTATTTTTGCGTGCGCTGCAAAAACTATTGACAATAGAACAAAATAATGTACTACGGGTTTGTAGAGCCCAATAAGACCTACAAAAAAGTCCGCGAGAACATATGTCTAGCTATCATGGTTTAATCACAATAACCGATTTTGTGTTCAAAATAATTATTAAATCGTCTGAAGAAAAAAAAACTACGTTAAATGTGTATCGTAATATTAATCTTTATCGAAATTAAGCATTATGTTATAAAGAGTATTTATGAAGAAGTAAAATACTTTTTGTTTCATCTCAATCGGATATTTCGTTTAAAAGTTATCACGTGTGTAAGATGTTAAGAGTTGGTACCTATTAAGGAGTTATGGGTCATAGAGTTTTTTATCTATAAGGCTGAAGAGTTTGTTTGTTTGAACGCGATAATCTCTTTAACTACCGGTCAGATTTGAATTCTTTTTGCATTTGATATTCTTGAGGAAGGCTATAGGCTATTTAACATCACGCTATGACCCTTAGGAGCCGAGCAAAAAGAAAAAAACTCAGAGTGAACGGTAAGCGAATACGAAGTGTTGCGACGCGACGGGGTGGGGGTACAAGAAATTTCACGCGGACGAAGTCGCGGGCAGAAGCTAGTACTAATAATAAGGCTGAAGAGTTTGTTTGTTTGAACGCGATAATCTCTTTAACTAACGGTCAGATTTGAATTCTTTTTGCATTTGATAGCCCAATTCTTGAGGAAGGCTATAGGCTATTTAACATCACGCTATGACCCTTAGGAGCCGAGCAAAAAGAAAAAAACTCAGAGTGAACGGTAAGCGAATACGAAGTGTTGCGACGCGACGGGGTGGGGGTACAAGAAATTTCACGCGGACGAAGTCGCGGGCAGAAGCTAGTACTTATTATAAAGAGGTAAAGTTTGTAAGTTTGTATGTAGGAGGTAATCTCGGGAACTACCAGTCGGATTTGAGAAAATCTTTTTACATTTGATAGCCCAATTCATGAGGAATGCTATAGGCTATTTAACATCAAGCTATGACCCTTAGGAGCCGAGCAAAAAGGAAAAAAGTCAGAAAAATCGCTAAGCAAAGACGAAGTAATAGCGCAGGCAGGCGATGAGATGATTTTACGTGGACGAAGTCGCGGGCAGAAGCTAGTATACAAATAAATACAAACAATTATTTTGTTTTGAATCACTTAGGTGCCGCTGCCATCCGAACACGTGCTCAGAAGACTGGCAGCATTGCCAGGTTGAATAGCAACGCTTATTCTTTGGCCAAAGAACGAGCCAGCATTCTGGTCACGTGAAAATTCCACTATTCGGCGAAAAATCTCCTTAAAAATGAAACGCGCACTCATGTCCCATGACCCAAACGGCTTTTGGGGTGGGAAAACATCAAATGACCCGCTCTGG
Source organism: Oligia fasciuncula (assembly GCA_963082905.1). Taxonomy (NCBI): domain Eukaryota; kingdom Metazoa; phylum Arthropoda; class Insecta; order Lepidoptera; family Noctuidae; genus Oligia; species Oligia fasciuncula. Next base: position 4,057,614 of record OY720406.1, read on the forward strand.
GTGGAGCGGAAGGTAGTGTCAGACTCTTACTGACTAAAACCCACCCGTGTTCCTTCCTTAGCCCTTTGTTCTGGGCCAACGGTAATCCTTTCGGACAATCCCGCTGACCTGGCAGGCTTCGGCCCTAAGGGCCCCCTTCTCTGCTGCTGACATCTCTTTGAGGCGCGCGTGGAACACGTACGCGCCGGCCGGCACGGGCCTGGTCCTTACCGGACGGCGAGCTAGCCATTCAACTTTATTAATATTTATGGGAAATAGGGGTAATTTAAATAAAGGAGAATTGCTCCAATATCATAGAACATTGTGCAACCTTAGCTTAAGAAAAATTGTTTTGTTTACATTACCTTACAGTAACAGTTTGCCACAGGAAGAAAATAACTTAAGATTTGATATAAACATGACATTGCACAATTTGACATATAATGATAACTTATTCCAGTTAATTGATACTAACTATTATGTTGGTAATAATTTATATTTGACAAAAGATAGATATAATATTGTTATGTACTATCTTTCTAACTATCAAAAAAGACAGATAGCTGTGTCGCTATCATATTTTTTTTCTATTTCAGCCAAACATTTGGCTAAACAAATTGCTCCTATTGAGCAATGCAATGACTTTTTAAATTACTCTGGTAATAATTTGGTTGAAATTATTGACATTAATCATTTAAATTAGAAATTAAGACAATAGAGGCAACCTCTTGCAAAAATGTAAATAAGTCAAATGAAAGTGTAAAAAAATTAAATAGTATCAATCTGGTGCATCAAAATATTCAAGGTTTTTCAAACAAAGACTTAGAAGTAGAATTATTCCTGAATTGTTACAATATAGATATTCTTTGTATGACAGAACATTGGCTTAAAAGTCACCAGTTCATGTTCAATTTTAGTAATCACCAGGTTGGTAGTTCATTCAGCAGAGTAAATGCTATACATGGTGGCTCATTAATTTTAATAAATAACCAGCTTAAGTTTAAAGACCGAAAGGATATTGTGAGCCTCTCTGTTGAACGAACAATTGAAATAGCCTGTATAGAATTGGAGCAGTTCATTATATTAAGTGTGTACAGACCTCCTTCAGGATTGTATGATTGTTTTGAAAAAGTTATGGATGAAGTGTTGCACAAAATCTGTAATACAAACAAGTCCATCATCATTTGTGGTGATTTTAATGTTAATTTGTTAGAAAATTCTGGGTTAAGTACTAAAATTATAAGTTTGTTTCAGTCATACAATCTTGCAAACCAATTTTTGGAGCCCACTAGAATAACTCCTACTAGTGCCACATGCCTAGATAACATTTATACAGATGTTATACCAACCCACAAAGACATTATTAACCTAATAGACTCAGATCATTGTGGACAATTAATCACTATTCCAAATAAAAACAAAAAAGTTACTAAAAAAGATATCACTGTTAATCCAAAAACAACTAATCGCTTGGAAACATTTAAAACTAAACTCATGGGTAAATTACCACTTTTGTTCACTAATGATGACCCTAATCAACAATATAATGATTTTTTTAATATGTATTGCACACAATTTGATAACACATTTATTCCAAAAACATTATCGGTTAATAGTATTGCTTCCTTCAGTGACTGGGCCACCATTGGTATACATAAAAGTAGAAAACGACTTTATGAATTATATGAAGAACGGATTTGTATAAACACTGCTGAATTTAATTTATATGTTAAGAATTATTCTAAAATATTTAAAAAAGTTTGTAGTATTGCCAAGTCACGTTATTTGAGTTCAAAAATTAAAAATACTTGGAATGTCATTAATAGCGAAACGGGAAGGTCATGCACCCGAAGTAGTGACTACAGCCTTGTTATTGATGACAATATAATTAAATCAGATTGTCAAGTCGCCGCGGCCTTTGAAAATTTCTTTGCAGAGATTCCCGTATCAACTACTAAATCTCTTAACTCATCACCCATTGCTGCAGAGTCTTTACTTAAAGAAAACGTTCCAGTTTGCGATTCTGAATTTCACTTCCAATATGTAACTTGTAAAGATATAATTAAAACTTTTCACACGTTAAATGTTAAAAAGACCGCAGATCTATGGGGTAATTCTGTGGATGTTGCTAAGTCGATTATAGACATTGTAGCACCTACTTTAGCTGTTATATTTAATAATTGTATTGACCGTGGTGAGTTTCCTGATCTTATGAAAAACAGTAAAATAATACCGTTGTTTAAATCGGGTAGTACATCAGACCCTACTAATTATAGACCTATTTTAGTGCTACCTACCTTTAGTAAAATTTTTGAAAAACTTATTTTAAATCAATTGCAAAGATTTTTTAATAAAAATAAATTACTACATAACAAACAGTTCGGATTTACAAGGGGTCGTTCGACTACCGATGCAGGAGTTGAACTTTTAGGACATATTTATAATGCATGGGAGGACAAATGCGATGCTTTGGGCATCTTTTGCGATTTGTCCAAGGCATTCGATTGTATTCTTCATGAAACATTAATCAGGAAACTGCACCACTACGGAATCCGGAACGCCTCTCTGGATCTTCTTACTTAAGTGATAGGATTCAGAGAGTTGATGTTAACGGAAAAAGGTCACCCGGATCTGTAGTAAGAATGGGGGTCCCCCAGGGCTCAATTCTCGGCCCATTTTTATTTATTATTTATATAAATGACTTGCCTTACCTCATAAGGGATGAACATGATATAGTGTTGTTTGCAGATGACACTTCACTTTTATTTAAACTCAAACGTCAGCAGCTGGTTACTGACAATGTAAATAACGCCCTTGCAAAAGTAGTTAACTGGTTTAATGTCAATAACCTACTTCTTAACGGAAAAAAAACGAAATGTATTAAGTTTACCATACCCCACGTTAGACAAGTAGAAACTAGTGTTCTCATTAAGGATGAAGAGTTGAAACCTGAAGATACCACAGTATTCCTAGGCATAACGTTGGATGCCAAGCTTCAATGGGGCCCCCATATAGATAAATTGTCAAAAAAGCTTAGCTCTGCAGCATATGCCGTTAGGAAAATTCGTGATTTAACTGATTTAGAGACAGCCCGTTTAGTATACTTTAGTTATTTTCATAGTGTGATGTCGTACGGTATTCTGTTGTGGGGAAATGCCGCCGATATTCAGACAATTTTTATTTTACAAAAAAGGGCAATTCGTTCCATTTATAAATTAAGTCCCAGACACTCCCTCAGAGACAAATTTAAAGAGATTAATATAATGACTGTGCCTTCTCAGTACATTTATGATAATCTTTTGTATGCACATAAAAATATTAATCTGTTTAAAAAATACAGTGATATCCATAACATAAATACTAGGAACAAACACAAATTTGTTGTTCCTACAACAAGGCTCAAAAAAATAGGTGGCTCGTTTAGATGCCAATGTATACGTTTTTATAATAAACTTCCTAGCCACATTCAAGAACTAAGCCTTAATAAATTCAAATCTTTTATAAAGCGAAAACTATGTCAGAAAGCCTATTATACTGTAAAAGACTATATTGAGGACAAAAAGGCTTGGGATTGAGCTGCTCCAATAGGTTTAGAATGTTGTTTTTATTTTTGCTATTTTACACTTTAATAATTTTCTTTTTTTTTTTTTAAGTATCTATTTACTTAAATAATGACATGTACATTTACTGTATAAAGTATTATATGATTTTAATTATTGTGAATGTGAGGACTATGTGGGTAATTTTTTGTTTTTTCTCTCTTCGTTTTAATCATGATCTGGCAGTTTGAGTAGTTTATGCGGCCTACCCAAATGTCCTGTCTTTGGTATTGTTCGTCGAATCGTTGAGCTCCTTAAGTTCTGAGTTGAGCTGCACGGTTACTGACAAATGCGTGCACTGACTGGACAGGTCCGCTCAATCTGTGTGGTTCTTTCCTCAAAAGACCATTTCAGACACTACTCTACATGGTCCTCAAAGATTATGTCCGGATTTTTTATATACACATTGACATTGATGAATTTTATTTAGACAATGACATGAATATTTACTTTATAAGTAATTTTTTTTTTTTTATTTATTTAATTATTGTGAATGTGAGGACTATGTGGGTCATTTCTTTTTTCCTTCTTAGTTTTAATCATGATCTGGCAGTTTGAGTAGTTTATGCGGCCTACCCAAATGTCCTGTCTTTGGTATTGTTCGTCGAATCGTTGAGCTCCTCAAGTTCTGAGTTGAGCTGTACGATTTTTGACAAATGCGTGCACTGATTGGACAGGTCCGCTCAATCTGTGTGGTTCTTTCCTCAAAAGACCATTTCAGACACCAATCTACATGGTCTTCACACGATCTGACCAAGATTTTGTCTGGACTTTAAAAGAGACTGTGACTTCTGAGTTTGTTTCGGCCTTTCTTCTCAGAATAGTCAGTTAGGAAACGCCGACCTCATCTAGTTTAAAAAAAAATATGATTGACGTGTAAAAGTGTTTGTACAAACCTACTTACAGAAATAAAAATCATTTATCATCATTTATCATTTATCATTGCTCGCCGTCCGCAAGCCCGCGCCTACGGTGGCCGGGAATCGGCTCTCGATTCCCGATGCGTCCGATATAACCCTCCGTTTTCCCCTGACGGAGAGGACTTCCATACAGAAACTAAAGAAATTTACAAAATATGACTGAATAGTTCTCGATCGGTACCTAGGTACAGACGCCAGCTACTACAAACTGTCAAATGTCTTTAATAGATTTTCAACTTTATCGCTAAAGCATAAGATTCAAAGTTGATTGGGAAAATTTGACAGTTTCGGGTAGCTTTATGTGCTGGCGTCTGTACATAGTATCTGAAAACCCCAAACATTCTACAGTGACGTGCGTACCTACAGCTCACTGCTCAACCGGGCGTGATCCATGTCCCAGATCCATCTATTTATTGCCAAGTTTGAGTATTCCTTTAGAAATCGTAATGTAGGTGGGTACGATTTTAATCTATACAGTGTGAGTCTTCATAATGTGCACATATTGAAATGAGGGAAACTAAGCTTAATTTTATCGACGGTTTTTTTTTTTTTTTTAAATAAAAAATATTTTTTTTTTTGTAATATTTAAAAAAAAAAATTTTCGCTGCTGTGTCCCCTGCGTAAACAATCGCCCCTCAATTGAGAATTACGGTTTTTTTGAACAAAAATCTGAAATTTTTTCATCAATTTTTACAATAATTGTAAAATTACTCAATAAAAGCCCCGATTACCTACCTTTTTTATTACTTTAAATTATTCTCCATCGTATCAGATTTCTAAACATAAAAATACCATGTTTATAAATAACTCAATCACAACATTTCCTATCAACTGTTAAAGGAAGGCCTTGCAATCACCATACTTTAGCAGGTAAAGATCCTTTTAAATATTTTTTTATTTTTTCCGTCGATAAAATTAAGCTATGTTTCCCTCATTTCGTTATGTGCACATTATGAAGACTCACACTGTAGATATAGGTATGAAGTTTTGGAAGGCGAAAAATAGGATGTGGTGTGTGTGTCTGTGGTGTTATACTTACCGCTGACAACAATTAACAAAGTAGGTACTGCGTTTTTTTATATAGATAAGTATAAAAAACCGGCCAAGTGCGAGTCGGACTCGCACACGAAGGGTTCCGTACCACAAGGCATAAAACGCCGAAAAAAACGTTTCTTTTATACCCCTTTAAATTTTAACTTTATTTTATTTTTATTATTTGTTGTTATAGCGGCAACAGAAATACATCATCTGTGAAAATTTCAACTGTCTAGCTATCACGGTTATTGAGATGTACACCCTGGTAACAGACAGACGGACAGTGGAGTCTTAGTAATAGGGTGCCATTTTTATCCTTTGGGTACGGAACCCTAAAAAATAAAAAAAAATATGGATAAGTATCCAAGTGGTTACGGCCGTGACCGTGGTTTGTTAGGTCTTAAGTTCTAAACCAGACAGGCACTTTACTTTGTGTAAATTATTTCATCAGCACTGCTCTCAAAACGGTGAAGGAAAACATCGTGAGGAAACCGGCATTTCCTAGAACCAAAAATTCGAAGACATGATGTGACATCTGCCAACCCGCATTGGGCCCGCGTGGTGAATTACGGCCCACTCCCTCGCACCGACAGGAGGCCTGTGTCCCAGCAGTGGGAACGTTATAGCTAGGCTGATTACGATAGATAACTATACACCTTCGCGGAATTTCCTCTACACATTTCCACAAGACAGAGAGGGGCCCGTGGCTAAATAATAACAGCCGCACAGGTCGATCGATCAGGTTAAGCTACGCTTGCCGCGGTTGGTTTGTGGATGGGTGACCATCTTTACATACCGTGACCCCTCCGTGCCTCGGAAAGCACGTTAAGCCGTTGGTCCCGGCTGTCAACGTGGATCTTTGACAGTCGTTACGGGTAGTCAGAAGCCCGAAAGTCTGACGACCAGTTTTACCATGGGGTATCGTATTACCCAGTAACTGGGTTGTGAAGTTCAGATAGGTAGTTGCTCCATTTAAAATATTGGTATTCAGCTGCATCCGGTTAGACTGGAAGCCGACCCCAACATAGTTGGGAAAAGGCTAGGCAGATGATGATTTCCACAAGATAATAAACATATGACATACATAGAAGGATTGGATCAGCAAGGCTCAATTTACCTACACCGCCGCGAAACGGAATGGAAGCGTTTTTTTTTGTACAAAGCATTATGAACTTTATGTCAAAATTGTAATGCACAAATTAGATGCACCCATACGTACAGGTCGTGCATCTTCTGGAGAATTCACGCAGTAACAAGCTCGTATCTAGTTTGTACGTTAGACAATTGACATAAAGTTCATTTTGCTATTACAAAAACTTGATTCCACTCCGTTCCGCGGCGGAGTAAATTGAACCTTAAGGATCACAAAATTATTTACAAAGAACAATAACTGGCCCGTCTTTTTCAGAAAAGACTCGGTACGAGGCATAAAAGTCAAGTCATCAAACTTTTCGTAAGAATTATAATAATTTTGTAATTTTCCTTATGTAAAACAGCTATTGTTTGTTGAACTGTAAAATTTCTTTTAAAAGGCTGTAATGGATATTTTCGTTTAAATAGGCACATTATGTTTTTCCTTGTTTTCAAGTTTCTCTCGATCATCACCCTCCATTATTTTACATCTGCCTAGTTCAAACATAAAGCTCTGACTAGACTGAGGCGAATCTCGTGCGGGATTCGAGACGCGACTGGATGTGTCCCTTGTTTTAATGAACTTTGAACACCTACAAACAAGTAAACACAATCGGCGCTAGTGAATTTCGTGGTGGCTCAGTGGTAACGGCCCCGACTTTTAGGTTGTTGTCGTAGGTTCGAACCCAGACAGGAACTTTATTTTGTGTAATTTATATCATCACGACTGGCCGATGGGGCCGAAAGGTTCTGGAGTGGCGACCCTGTACCGGAAGACGAAGCGTTGGAAGGCCTCCCACAAGGTGGTCCGACGACCTTGTGAAGGCCGCAGGAACCCGTTAGATGCGAGAAGCACAGAACTGGTCAAAGTGAAGGTGCTTGGGGGAGGCCTATATCCAGCAGTGGACGACTTTCGGCTGAAATGATGATGATGATGATATCATCACGACTGCTCTCAAAACGGTGAAAGAAAACATCGTGAGGAAACCGGCATGTTCTAGAACCACCAACCCGCACTGGGCCCCTGTGGTGAATTAAGGCTCACTCCTCTCATAGAGAGAAGACCTATGTACAGTCAACAAAGGAGTTAAGTATACAGGAGTGTCGGATATTGTTGAAGTTTACTAAGAAACCGATGGATATTCTCGAATAAAATTTTAGTTTATTAATAGAAAACAAACAGCTCATTTATTAAATTAAATTTCAGTCCAGAACATCCATCGGTTTCTTAGTAAACTTCAACTATATCCGACGCTCCTGTGTACTTAACTCCTTTGTTGACTGTACCTGCAGTGGGAACTTTATAGGCTGATTGTGACAGAATTTCTTCCCGCATCCCGCGCGGGTTTCGCTTCCGTTTGGCCAGTGCTTAATGCAGTGTTGTTTGTGTCCATTAAACTGCAAGTTTACTATGCTTTCTGAAAAGCGACAATCCTTTCTTCGAAGCTACAAATATTCAGTAGTCACCGGTGCCCCAGATGCATGCATTTTCCATTCTTGCCGGGTTTCGCAGCAAGTAATCAGGCAAGCGATCCATTTGTCTGATCACTGGCAACAATCGCCTAGAAAGGATGCGTGGAAATTATTGCAGGGATGTTTTTTCTTTGTTATTGTTATAAAAAAACGGGAATTAGAAAAGTAGATCAGCAGGGTAATGCGTAACACACTAACAGTAGCCATAGCTTTCATTTTGACAGTTCAACAACATTCATTGCTTTATTTACGTAGGCGAGCAGACAATTTTTTTGAACATTTATGAAGCAATAGATTAGCAATATCCTTCAAAATGATTCAGATTGTAATAGGCTATTCGACTGGTTTCTGATAAACATCTCAGATTATTTAATGGTGTCTAACGAGCCCACAAAAACCTACTTCAAATTGCATAATGTATTTCTTTTAAAAAATAGTAAATAAAAATGTACTGTTTAAATAAGCCGCCAAAACGCTATCTTTAACAATATGGCGTCGTGACGTCACGATTCACGTAAACAAACGTTGAATCTGTCGAGATACTAGACAAAAGTCATCTGTTCTGTCAACGATAGACAGAAATTTACTAAATCATGACGTCATCTTAAGTTCAGCCAATCCAGACCGTTTTCGATTACGTGGCGCCAGATTTAAAAAGATGAAGTTTTTTCGAGATTTTTTTTATAAAATTAAATAATACATTGTTTTGTAGTAAAATTAATGCAAATCGATTTTAAAAGCGATAATCTTTAAGAGTGTCAATAATTATGACCTTATTTTTTACATTGTCAAATAGCCTATTGTGTTACGTAATAAGGGTGCTGATATTGCAAAATCAGCCCTATTTGACACAAAACTGCGACATACGATAAGTCTCAAAAAATTATGCCAATTTAACTTTTACTGAACTTTTGATGGTTTGGTTTCGACCGAATCTAAAACAGCGGGGTAATTGCGTGACATACTAACAGTAGCAATAGCTCTCATTTTGACAGTTCAGTATGTTTGTTAGGCTATGTATAATACCTACTCGTATTTATACGGAAGTCAAAAACTCAAAATGGCGAGCATGCAACTGCTCGCGTATAGATTGGAATCTAGAGTTCGGCGCGTTTATTCTTAAACACGCTTAGTGCATATGCGTACTGGCACTGTATATTATGGAACTAGCTTCTGCCCGCGACTTCGTCCGCGTGAAATTTCTTGTAGCCCCACCCCGTCGCGTCGCAACACTTCGTATTCGCTTACCGTTCACTCTGAGTTTTTTTCTTTTTGCTCGGCTCCTAAGGGTCATAGCGTGATGTTAAATAGCCTATAGCCTTCCTCAAGAATTGGGCTATCAAATGCAAAAAGAATTCAAATCTGACCGGTAGTTAAAGAGATTATCGCGTTCAAACAATCAAACTCTTCAGCCTTATTATTAGTATAGATAAAAAACTCTATGGCCCATAACTCCTTAATAGGTACCAACTCTTAACATCTTACACACGTGATAACTTTTAAACGAAATATCCGATTGAGATGAAACAAAAAGTATTTTACTTCTTCATAAATACTCTTGATAACATAATGCTTAATTTCGATAAAGATTAATATTACGATACATATTTAACGTAGTTTTTTTTTCTTCAGACGATTTAATAATTATTTTGAACACAAAATCGGTTATTGTGATTAAACCATGATAGCTAGACATATGTTCTCGCGGACTTTTTTGTAGGTCTTAATGGGCTCTACAAACCCGTAGTACATTATTTTGTTCTATTGTCAATAGTTTTTGCAGCGCACGCAAAAATAGGTTTTCGATTTTACACCTTGTGTTACAAAATAGCAATTTTATTACGGATCCCTAATTTTGAAGAAAAAAATATAGCCTTCCTCGATAAATGGACTACCCAACACTAAAATAATCATTCAAATCGGACCAGTAGTTCCAGAGATTAGCGCGTTCAAACAAACAAACAAACAAACAAACTCTGCAGCTTTATAATATTAATATTATATATATTATATTATTATATTATATAGTATAGATAGATAAAGTAGTTAGGTCACTACGAAGTATTAAAAAAAAGTGATTTCCCTTCCATACGCGATTAGTTTCACGCCCTTGCTTTCTGGCCTTGTATAGAATGGAAATACAGTGTGAGTCTTCATAATGTGCACATACCTATTGAAATCAGGGAAACTTAGCTTAATTTTATCGACGGAAAAAATATTTAAAAAAATCTAAAAAAGATTTTTTTTTAATATTTTTAAAATTTCTTTTTTGCTGCTGTGACCCCTGTGTAAACAATCGCTCCTCAATTGAGAATTATGGTTTTTTTTAACAAAAAATCTGATATTTTTTCATCAATTTTTACAATCATTGTAAAATTACTCAACAAAAGCCCCGATTACCTACCCTTTTTGATTACTTTAAATTATTCTCCACCGTATCAGATTTTTAAACGTAAAAATACCATGTTTATAACTCAATCACAACATTTCCTATCAACTGTTAAAGGAAGGCCTTGCAATCACCATACTTTAGCAGGTAAAGATCCTTATAAATATTTTTTTATTTTTTCAAATATTTTTTCCGTCGATAAAATTAAGCTATGTTTCCTTAATTTCGTTATGTGCACATTATGAAGACTCACACTGTATACACGCTTATAGTACACACACATGTAACACACAAAAAAATCAGCTGTTCCCTACATTTATGTTCGTATAACTCGTCAAAATGTAGGAAACAGCAGATTTTTTTTTCACGATTTCGGATTTTGTCTCATAGTAAAAGTTGTTCATAATGATGAAGTTGTACAATTACCTCTTAAGAGGTTGTTAATGTTTAACCAATAACTCTGTAAATCGTGGCAATAGCTGTTTCAGATTCGCGACAGATTTGGAGTAAAAAAAATTGGGGGCTCTAGAAAAAAAAAATCTCCCACGGTGGGCAAATAAGGTTGGGGACCTAAGGTTTCATCAAGCATACAACACCTCACAAATCATACATCTATGTAAAAAGAAACCCCTTTCTTCCTGACACAATGGAACTCCAGTACAATACCAGTTGATTCTAATTGAGGTGCATTGTCGCCCGCACACCGCTTGCCTTCCAATATGTGCCGATTGAATCCACCAATTATTTACATACATTAATATGCAAAATGTTACTTCGGTCTGCTTGTAGAATAGGACAGGGTTGGATCCAGGAATTTAGAGGAAATTAGTCACTATTATGCACGGAGGGGCAATTCTCGTAATTTTAAGAACTTTCACAGTCTGATCTCAGTCTCAATCTGTCAAAAATACCCCTAATTTCCCTACATTTTTTTCTAACTTTTTGACATAAATTATCGCTGAAATGCGATTGTGACTAGATTTTGAACGTTTTTAATAGGCTATTTGACTGGTTTCTGATAAACATCTCAGATTATTTAATGGTGTCTAACGAGCCCACAAAAACCTATTACTTCAAATTGCATAATGTATTTCTTTTAAAAAATAGTAAATAAAAATGTAGGTACTGTTTAAATAAGCCGCCAAAACGCTATCTTTAACAATATGGCGTCGTGACGTCACGATTCACGTAAACAAACGTTGAAACTGTCGAGATACTAGACAAAAGTGATCTGTTCTGTCAACGATAGACAGAAATTTACTAAATCATGACGTCATCTTAAGTTCAGCCAATCCAGACCGTTTTCGATTACGTGGCGCCAGATTTAAAAAGATGAAGTTTTTTCGGGTTTTTTTTTTATAAATAATACATTGTTTTGTAGTAAAATTAATGCAAATCGATTTTAAAAGCGATAATCTATACGAGTGTCAATAATTATGACCTTATTTTTTACATTGTCAAATAGCATAGGCTATTTGACAATGTAAACGGGAAACGGGAATTTGCCTTCTGATTTAAACCGTAGACTCGCCTGACCGCGACAAAAAATGGACGCGTTTTTTTTTTTGTTTTGCTTTGACGCCTCTGACACACAAGAGGCTTGTCATGAAAACACCATCATTATTGTGTGAGCTCGCTCTTCTTAGTATGGACACTTTTTCACATGATCTAGTTCGGTTAGGGCAAAACTAACGATTTAAGTCATTGCTTTTTATGATTCCGTACCAAAATGGTAAAAACGGAACCCTTACGGTGAGACTAAGTCTGTCTGTCTGTCTGTCTGTCACAGCATATGTACAGAAAGCGTCACTATGTCCTAACCCCTCAAGTTTTAAAATGTTACACTGCTACAACATTGAATTCCTTACGAATAATCTAAAGAATACTTCAAAAAGAGTCCATTGTGTTGACTCGGATTCGAACCATCGCATCACCGAACGTCGTCATACTCATACCGGCAGTTTGACGAACTAGCCAGCGAGCCCATATGAATTGCGATGAAATTGTTATCTACTATCGGCTGAGTCATTATATCTTTAGGTCCCTGTCTAATCGAAAGATGTTATAATTTGAGGGTATCCATTAATTTTACTTACTTACGTTGTCTTTATAAAATTAATCCATACCTTCAAGTTAGAACTTTGTATACGTTCACTTAAAACGGCGAAGAGTAAACGACTACTAATTTTATCAATTGTTTATTTAAATGATTTCTGATTTTATGAGAACTAAAATAGTTGTTCTGTTTGTTGTAAAATAAGATCATAGTTTTGTTAAATAATAGCAATAATAAATATTATTAAATGATTAATAAAGTATTTTATTTTTCTTGATTTTTAATTCTTTGTAAATAATTACTACTTAAAACAAAATAGAAATATATATCAAAATAATATAATGAACAAAAAGCACATTTCGTGCCTATATAGGATTTGAACTTCCAATCTTATGCACGGTAAGCGGTCTTGAAACCTCCAGTCTATTTAGACGATGAATAAGTTGTCGTAAATGTTAACCCTATTATTGTTGCTTGTCGTCGCAAAAGTATTGTTTTATTGAAAAAAACAATAATAAAAACAGAATTTAAAAAAAAATACTTACTTAAACTTCTTTATTCACTAAAACAATACATTATTTAAAATAAAATGTTTTTGCAAAATACAAAAACCAACTTGGGCCTATCACGGATTTGAACGCACATGTCTTTTGGTGGGGTAACTACTTAAAGGAGCTGTGTGTACCTGTTATTGTCGCGAATCATATTTTGATCAAGATACAACCTGACAATGGCCTGCAAATTGCAAAAACGTAATAAAATTTTAATTTCGTGGTCTACCATTATCCATTCACCTGAAATTGAAAGAGATCCTTATGCAAATTGATAAAGCCGCTAGGGGCTTAACTCACCCCTTAATTAGGTAAAAAGAGAGGAAATAATACCTAATTAAAAACCAAATTGTATTAGAACGACCTTTCGTGTCTTGCATTTTAATTCATTGTATATTTTTTATGGAGACCCCAAAGTCGTACTTTGCATTTTAAATTACGTTGAACTATAAGTATAACACACTATAAATGTATTATGTACAACATCAAACTACCCGAAATTGTCAAATTTTCCCAATCAACTTTGAACCTTACGCTTTAGCGATAAAGTTGAAAATCTATTAAAGAAATTTGACAGATTGTAGTAGCTTAATGTGCTGGCGTCTGTACCTTTGTTGTGTGTACCTACATAGGTACTAAAATCTACAGAAGTCATTCCTAAAGATTTAAGCAAGTGATAACACTCTAGGTACTCTCTATTTGCCATCCAACATAAACATAACACCACGCCTGGTTTCGCCAAAGGGTTGGGCAGAGGTATTCCTCCTTTTTACCATCCATTAACATCAAAAAGAAAAAAACGTACAGAAATAAAAATGTATTAATTCAAAATAGTAGGTAGGTAGTTAGGTAGGTACTTTCATTAAACTCTCAAATTCAAGATATTTACCTATTAGTCGATTCGCACGAATAAATTCGCCCGAAACGGGCGAATCGTTAGTTTTAAATAATGTAATTTTTCTGTAGTTGACTCGCACGAAGTTAATTTATTTGTGGGCGAGTCGACAACTCCAGAAATATGTATCTCAACAAAAACATTTTCATGTAAAATGTTGCCAAGACGAGACCACATATGGCTCGCACTGTCAAAAAGTTATCAGATCTCATGGAGAGCCAAGCTTCTGACTCTACACGCCCTAACTTCACAAACTCTACACCTTAGTCAAAATATGAGGCTTGGCCGTTTCAGTCACGTTTGGCGTGTAGAGTCACAAGCTTGGCTCTACATGAGATCTGATAACTTTTTGACAGTGCGAGCCATATGTGGTCTCGTCTTGGCAACATTTTACATGAAAATGTTTTTGGTGGGATTTCACATCTTTTTGAAAGTTGCTTACTTATGAAATAAAAAAAAAAATTTTTTGGTGGTTATTTACAGAAAATCCTGAAATACGTATTTTATTATTTATAACAAGGAGTCCCTATATCAATTTTCAGAACTCTAGTATCAAAATTTGCGGAAATCTCGTACAAACTTCCATCCCCTATTTTAAGGGGTTGGAGGGTAAAAGTTCCAAGTTTGAGAGTTCTTTTGTTGTTTTTGTACTATTACTAGCTTACATACCAAATTTCAGCTTTCTAGGACTTCAGGAAGACCCTTAGAATAATTATGATCATCAGTGAGTCAGTGACGAAATCGCGGTATTTTAAATATCAATAAAATCTAAAGTATAAGAGCGGAGGCACTAAGCCGGGGGGAAGTTCCGCTTCCGCGGCAAATCCCTGCGGAGCGGACTGAGCTCCGGCGCGATCTCATGGCGACATGGAAGGAACGACTGTCGCAACCCAGCGCAGGGCACGCCACGATAGCGGCGATAAGACCCCTCTTTGAGGCGTGGCTAGAGAGGCGCCACGGCGCCCTCACCTACCGCCTGACACAGGTCCTCACCGGACACGGAAGCTTCGGGAGGTTCCTGCACATCATCAGGCGGGAGGAAACGCCCGGGTGTCACCATTGCCAGGATCGCCCAGAGGACACGGTGGAGCACACGGTGGAGGTCTGCCCCGCTTGGGCGGAGCACCGCCGTGTCCTCGTAGAGGCGATCGGCAGCGGCGGCGACCTCTCGCGCCCGGCCCTGGTGCAAGCCATGGTCCGGGGCGAGAGGGAGTGGGAGGCAGTCACCTCCTTCTGCGAAGCAGTCATGCTTGCGAAGGAGGTGGCGGGACGGCTCAGGGAGAGAGCCTCCCGTCCCAGCCGCCGCGGGAGACGCTCCGGGCGTCAGGAGCCGCGCGACGACTCCCGGCCACCGTAGGCGCGGGCCTGCGGGCGGAGAGTAATGGGTAGCTCACCGTCCGATCAGGACCAGGCCCGTGCCGGACGGCGCGTACGTGTTCCACGCGCGCCTCAAAGAGATGTTGATGGTCAGCGGGATTGTCCGGAACATAAAGGGCTAACTAAGGAAGGAACACGGGTGGGTTTTAGTCAGTAAGAGTCTGACACTCCCTTCCGCTCCACCCAGAGCGAGAGGGGTCATTTGATGATTTCCCATCCGCAAAAAAAAAAAAAAAGTATAAGAGCTATGCAATTGAAACTTTATAGGTTTAATAAGTCAACCGCTGACATCATATCCCGAATATTTTGTTTATCTAGTATAATTCAAACCCAAGTTATGAAGGTTCAAAAATACGACGAAGTGCTTCGAGAAAAGGTAGGTAGTGCCCTTGCGCTTCGCTTGGCTCGTCTTGGCGGGGGCACTCCCGTGCCCCCAGATTAGGAAATTGGCACATTTTGAAAATTTCAACTGTCTAGCTGTCACGGTTCATGAGATAAAGCCTGGTGACAGACAGACGGACAGTGGAGTCTTAGTTATAGAGTCCCGTTTTTACCCTTTAGGTACGGAACCCCAAAAAGGACACAAGCGCACAGAAGTGATAAAAGTTAAATATTTTAAAACGTTTCGGGCTTGTAAATTCATGCGAATCGAGTAATAAGCCGAATGATGATTCCTAAGACATCTTTTAGGTCGTAAACAGAAATGGTCCGGCTAATTTGTTATGAAAACCGTAAATGCCATGGATATATAAATGTATTATCATATTTTTCTAAATCCGTACCTGTACAGTACTTTTAATTGTATACAAACGTTTCCAGAATCAGCACTTTTTACCGATTTCAAAAAAAAGGAGGTTATTATGTAAGTAGGTCAACATTATTGCTTAGTTTTAGTTTTTTTTTTTTACTCTGTCTTTTGTGTGCTGTACCAAAGTATTTATTTTAAAAGCAGTCTATTTTCGTTTAATTCCCAGCAAGATAAGGCCTTTTCTCCCTACGGGAGTCTTAAAATGCTATTGAGGAAAATGTCAAGACCAAACACTTATACTCTTTGAACTCTTAATTCTTCCCTTAGTCTTGTCGGTACAGTTATAGAGGTATGAGAAACAGGGATTATAGTTCACTCATCCTCCACAGAAAAGGGAGGATCCTCCGACCAGACGAGTGTTGAGTTGTGTCTGGTGGCCACCTGCACGACGATTGATTTCGGGACCCACAGGTTCCTTAAAGATGTAAAAGTCAGGAACAAATGTCTTCCATGTATTTTGTGTTGGGCGTTGATAGCCGCGCCACAGTATTTTGTGTTGGGCGTTGATAGCCGCGCCACAGTATTTTGTGTTGGGCGTTGATAGCCGCCCCACAGTATTTTGTGTTGGGCATAGATAGCCGCGCCACAGTATTTTGTGTTGGGCGTTGATAGCCGCGTCACAGTATTTTGTTTTGGGCGTTGATAGCCGCGCCACAGTATTTTGTGTTGGACGTTGATAACCACGCCACAGTATTTTGTGTTGGGCGTTGATAGCCGCGTCACAGTATTTTGTTTTGGGCGTTGATAGCCGCGCCACAGTATTTTACTTTTGCTGCTATCTTCGTGTCTTTTGATAAGTTATACCTAAATTGTTCCTAATAAATTATTTATTTGTTATCTTCTTCATATCTATAGTGCCAACTGTCAAAGGGGCTGAGACATATGAGCGGACGGACAGAGTAACAGGACGAATTTATAAGGGCTATATTTCACCGGGACACTATGGCGGCGCAACCAGTCGCCGCTACCAACAAAATGTATGGTTGGTTGCGCAACCGCTTGGACGCCTGGTGAGATACCCACCATAAAGCTGTGTATATTTTGCTGGCAGCGTGACCGTGGTTGCGCCGCCATGGTGTCCTGGTGAAATATAGCCCTAAGGGTGTTGGTCTTGCGTCATAACTATTATACAAGAACAAAAAGCTAATCATAATAAAAGAATTCAAGAAACAAACAGCTACATTAAATAATTTATGTATTTAACTAATTATTTACACAAGTGGTTTTGATAAAAGAACATAATACTTAAAAAGAAAATCTATTACATAAAAACATGTTGTTTATTACCTATAAAACAATAGTAGCAATGTCATTGCGAAGGATATCAGTCCTGCACGACTTACGCGATAATGCGATGCTGATGCAGCAAAAGTATCAAAATGGTTGAGAAATGTATAGTCGGTCCTTGTAATTGCTGAACCACTTTCGACAACAATTCCCAGCAAATAAATACTCTTGACAGGGTATAAAGTTTACTCATCCTCCATCGAAAAGGGAGGATCCTCCGACCAGACGGGTGTTGTGTCTGTTGAGTTACTGCCCGACGTTTGATGTCGGGACGTTGATACAATCATGCTAGTAGAAGTAGTCGCGCGGTAAACACTGCTTGCGCGATGCAGGATCTTGCGTGACGTCAGTGTGATGCGTAGTTCATTTAAGGCGATATAGATGCCACTACACTCTCAATCAACTGAGCCTATCGTAGTCCACTGTTGGACACAGGCCTCTCCCCTGCGCCACAACACCCTATCCTCCGCCTTTCGCATCCAGTCTGTCCCGACCTTTTTAACCTTTTTAAGGTCATCGGTCCATCCAGCTGGAGTAGCCCATACGCTTGCCGATACGCGGTCTCCAGTCTAGGATTCGTCTGCTCCAGCGGTAAAGCGAGACGAGGCAACTATAGATATGCAGGGTATAATATATATACGTATATGCAGGATCTAATTAAATTAGACACAAACTTTCGCCCATAAAATATTAGTGTGATTACAAAGGGTCAAATACGCTTCTTGCCTTGCTGGGGGAAAATTGTTACGTTTTCTACCATAGCATTGGCGAAAGAGTTCAGATGATGTTCGCTTTATTTGGGTACTCAAAATATTCAGTACTAATTTACCAAAAACGTACTTAGTTTACAAGACAACATCAATGTACGGTCAGTATAATAGGTAAGTGCCCGACACAATTACGATTATTATACTCTAGAGTAAAACAATTATCGATTTCTAACCAAAACCCTCTTATTAATAAACCCGGGGTATAGCAAACTTCAGTTTAATATGACTATGTACGTTTTTCGAGGTTTAAGAACGTTTACGCCGTACGTCAGATTCTCATACAAACTTTCATTTTAATGAAACTTCATACGCATAAACAGGATACAAAGGTCTAAAAAGTTAGTAGAGAACATTTTCGAAATGTCTTACTTAGTTAAAAAAAAGATAACTGGAAATCTCTGTTTCTATGGAAAATTTAAAATCGGTCTAAGTTGGCTGTAACACTATTTTTCGAAAATGTTCTCTACTAACTTTTTAGATCTTTGTATCCTGCATAAGAGTATGATGTTTCCATTGAAATCGGTTCATTCGTTTCGAAAAATAAGGGCTTAAAAGTTTGTATGAAATGCCGTACGGCGTACTTTACTCCAACTTAATGAAGGTTTGGTATGTCACTACTTTATAAAATGATTCCTTTTGATAGTACTGTTTAACATAATGTGAATGTTTATAGCATTGTATCGCATCGCATTTATCAGCCGCATATGACACGGGTTTATGAATAGGTATATAAACAGTGTATTCTCAAGTTCACCGCAAGGAAAGGCACATTGGTTTGACAACACAAAGGGCTACGACGTGTTAGAAAAATGAAGCTCATTATTACAGCATTAATTATTTGTGTCTTTGCAACGCTAGTTAAAACAAATCCAGTTTTGGGTGAAGTTAGTAATCTTTTGAAAAAAGGTGGAGAAGCCTTGAAAGATATAGGGGAAAAATTGGACGAGATTTCTAAAGGTACTGCAGATGTCTCGAAAGGTGTAAAGAAAACAGCGGAAGGCACTTCTAAAACTGTTGGAAATGTCTTGCCAGGTGTAGAGAAGAAAGTGGAAGACGTTTCTAAACCTGCTAAAGATGTCGTGGCAGATGTAGAGAAAAAAGGGGAAGACAGTTCTAAGCCTGCTGAAGGTGTCGTAGCAGATGTAGAGAAAAAAGGGGAAGACAGTTCTAAGCCTGCTGAAGGTGTCGTGGCAGATGTAGAGAAAAAAGGGGAAGACAGTTCTAAGCCTGCTGAAGGTGTCGTGGCAGATGTAGAGAAAAAAGGGGAAGACAGTTCTAAGCCTGCTGAAGGTGTCGTGGCAGATGTAGAGAAAAAAGGGGAAGACAGTTCTAAGCCTGCTGAAGGTGTCGTGGCAGATGTAGAGAAAAAAGGGGAAGACAGTTCTAAGCCTGCTGAAGGTGTCGTGGCAGATGTAGAGAAAAAAGCGTAAGACGCAACTCCAACGTAGTGCCAGGTGAGATTTTTCTACTTAAATAATTACTATTAGGTACAGTCACGAGCACAACACTTCGCAACTTTCAATTGTGATTTTTTCGTGAAATAACGAATGCAACGTTGAAATACGACAATTTACACAAACCTATGGGTTCGAAAATACTTTGTTCGTAATAACATGAAATTTCATTCAAAACTGAAGGAGAAAATCGTCTTTGAATAAAGCCAAGTGTATACATACTTATGCTCGTGACTGTACTACTAAACATGTTCTTTATCACGTCGAATGTATACGTACTCGACGTCATAATTTGAAAATGAAAATGATGACGCCAGGGTTTTGACTTTACGGTGTCAAAAAAAAAACTGGCCAAGTGCGAGTCCGACTCGCACTTGGCCAGTTTTGGGGATCCGTACCACAAGGCAAAACACCGAAAAAAAACGCGGTTCTTGAGATACAGCCTGGTGACAGACAGACGGACGGACGGACAGACCGACAGACGACGAAGTCTTAGTAATAGGGTCCCGTTTTTACCCTTTGGGTACGGAACCCTAATAAAAATGCTCTTTAGGGACACCAACTTATTTTTATAAATAGCGTTTCAGTGACGTCATTTGACGGTAAATTACAGTAGGTAGATAGTTTCAACTTTAGTAAAGTTTCAATTTATTGGAAACTATTGTCAAAAGTGATAAAGCAATTACGAATACACGGGAAAATGCCACGGAGTAGGAATAGTTTTGATGCTCGAGTCCATTCCGCATTATATCGCGTTCCATATTCCACCCAGCTAGGGCATAAATTATTCACCTTATAATAATAGCTTCTGCCTACAAACTATGTTGGGGTCAGCTTCCAGTCTAACCGGATGCAGCTAAATACTAGTATTTTAAATGGGGTACTGCCTATCTGACCTACACATCCCAGTTACTGGGTAACATGATACCCCTTAGTAAGACTGTATGTCAGACTTTTGGGCTCTTGACTAACCGTAACAATTGTCAAAAATCTACGGATTATAGCCGCGACCAACGGCTTCTTGCTTTCCGAGGCACGGAGGGGTTTCGATATGTACGGGATGGTAACCCATCCACGAACTGATCGCGGCAAGCATAGCTAAATAATAATAATAATAATAATATTCCACAACTATCACACAACGCCGTCTAGTCTCAAGCTAAGCAGAGCTTGTGTTATGAGTACTAGACAACTGATAAACATACTTATATATTTCTAAATACATACATATATAGATAAATTACACCCAGACACAGAACAAATGATCATGCTCATCACACAAACATTTGTCCTGGGTGGGAATCGAACCCACGACCTCCGGCATAGCAGTCATAGTCACTGACCACTAGACCAACAGGCCAGTCTTAAATCTTAGAACAACCCGTGCTGCTGTGTTCATATTGCCACGAGCCTACAATAGTTTATTTATTTATTTGCTAACATGTAAAACACTGGTTAGTAGGCATGCATTCAAATTTCATGTCACAGTATTAAGACATGTACCCTGTAAGGGCACTGCAAATTTTATATATCAAATTACATAATATTATTTATAACATTGATTCTAATTATTAAAATTTACATTATACTAAACATTAAAAATAATACAAAAAAATATTTTCAAATTAATCATAGGTAAGTACTATCAATTCGTTTATTCATTTTAGTCATACGGGTAAATTAGTATAGTCATTTAATATTTTACATTTACGTCAAGCATGTTAATACAAGGTCGATCGATTTACAATTTGTCAGTTTTAAATTCTTCAACGGTATAGTAACCTTTCTTTAACAGAGATTTCAACTGTTTCGAAAAGTTCGAAAAGTTGTTTGTTTACAAGTACGAAAGATATTTCTTGAAAACTTTTTAACGCATTACCTACCACACTAGTCAGCAACAGACGTACAAAATATGTTGCATTACTAAAATATTATTTCTACTTTGTATTTCCTTTAATTAATTAAATAAATATAAATTATATTTTTTTATATCTTTATAGATAAAATACAAAGTCTTGACTGACTGATGTATTATCAACGCACAGCCTAAACCGCTGGTCCTAGAGACATGAAATTTGGAGGGTGTGTTTTTTGTGAAGAGTAGGTATCCACTAAGAAAGGGTTTCTCGAAATTCGACCCCTAAGAGGGCGAATGGGGGGAGGGTGAAATTTCACGCGGACGAAGTCGCACGCAGAAGCTAGTTAGAATATAAAAAGTATAAAAACATTAAAAAATAGTCCATAATCAGCCTATAATGTTCCCACTGCTGGGACACAGGCCTTTCTCGGTGAGAGGGAGTGGGCCGTAATCCACCACGCGGGCCCAGTGCGGATTGGCAGATGTCACATGTCTTCGAATTTTTGGTTCTAGGACATGCCGGTTTCCTCGCGATGTTTTCCTTCACCGTTTTGAGAGCAGTGGTGATGAAATAATTTACACAAAGTAAAGCGCCTGTCTGGGTTCGAACCTACGACCTACCTACTTACTCGTAAGTCGCGGCCGTTACCACTTGGCCACCACTGCTCTAGCTAAAAAATAGTAGCCCACCGGTATCGGGAACAGGGTCCAAGCTACCGGCGGTCAGGGCTCCAGAAAGAGGAACCTCCTAACAATGCGGGCCGTGTCCAGAAGTACCGCTTTCTGAATCAAGCCCTTGATCCAGCTGCGCGATACGCAGGAATTGATATTAAGTGTTTTTTCGTTTGTAGGAAAACACCACAATTAGACTCCCTTGGGTTAAACCAAACTGAATTCGTTTGGCTTTGATGGTTTGTTACACACTGGCAGTCAACAAAAATTCCAAGATTTAAATACAATATCTTGGGAAAAAAGGGGCCCGTGGCTAAATAATAACAGCCGCACAGGTCAATCAATCAGGTTAAGCTGCGCTTGCCGCGGTTGGTCTGTGGATGGGTCTCATCTTTACATTCCGTGACCCCTTCGTGCTTCGGAAAGCACGTTAAGCCGTTGGTCCCGGCTGTCATTCGTGGATCTTTGACAGTCGTTATGGATAGTCAGAAGCCCGAAGGTCTGACAACCAGTCTTACCAAGGGGTATTTAGCTATTGGTATTTAGCTGCATATGGTTAGACTGGAAGCCAACCCCAAAATAATTGGGAAAAGGCTAGGCAGACGATGATCTTGGAAAGAAAAAAAGACAACTGCTATTTCAATGCCCATAACATAATATCATAATATCTACATTATTACGTCATCTTCGTTTATAATGTTTGTTTTCTTTTATGCTCCAGCCTGGCGATGTAGTTAAGACTGAAGATAAAGGAGAATAAGAAGTTGTCTGCGAAAAAATCCTAGTGAAGATTTATCACCGGGATTATCTTTATTTAGGCATAAGAAATATTGTGTAAAAAGTTTACAGTTATACATACCGTGTGCAAAAAAAAATTTTACTGTCGAACTTCATCGTTTTCGGCTTTATTCATGTCAAAGACGAGATATGTTTTTATTCCATCAATGAATATTTTTTTGAATGTAAAACTTATATTTTTTTGAATGTAAAATGTAAAACTTATTATAATTATTAAGACACATCATTAATCACATCATTAATTTAATTATAATTATTATCTACATAATTACATTCCTTAAATAATATTGAAACATTTTCATTATTCTTGCAATTTTTCATTGACATGAGACATCAATATTATTAATCGCTATTTTTAATATAAATTATTATTTTAAAGGAATATAATTGTATAATTTAATTTTATTAATTGCATACTTCAAATTTAAATTATGAAGTTATTATTAGTATTTTTATGTTATTGATAATTACTAATTGTGTACCTACTGCATGCTAGAAGTATATCCAAGATGTAAAATCTAAATATTTGCACGGCTGAAATTCCGAATAATAATATAGTGAAACCCATAGAGATCTTAAGAACTTGTGTTAGCTACCTATATTCTTGCAAATAAATATATCATATATCATTCCAATGTAAACACGGATACGGAGTCTTAAAATTAAACAACAAAAATTACAAGAAATCAACTGTAATTTTTTATTCATTTAATATTACCATCAGGCCTTTTTTTTTTGGTGGGAAATCATCAAATGAGTACCGCTCTGGGCGGAGCGGAAGGGAGTGTCAGACTCTTACTGACTAAAACCCACCCGTGTTCTGACATCTCTTTGAGACGCGCGTGGGACACAACGCGCCGTCGACGTCGAAGAAATCAACTATAATTTTTAGGGTTCCGTAGCCAAATGGCAAAAAACGGAACCCTTATGGATTCGTCATGTCTGTCTGTCTGTCCGTCCGTATGTCACAGCCACTTGTTTCCGAAACTATAAGAACTATACTGTTGAAACTTGGTAAGTGGATGAATTCTGTGAACCGCATTAAGATTTTCACACAAAAATAGAAAAAAAAAACAATAAATTTTAGGGATTAAGTACGGTACTTAGAACTGAAAATTTGACAGTTTCGGGTAGCTTGATGTGCTGGCGTCTGTACCTGAAGGATGCCAACCTGCCTGAGCAGCATTCAATGCAAAACATTTCCAATAAGTACACACGACTGTCAAACATTAAATCCTTACACTTTTTCAGTTTCGTATCAACAACGCTCGGGCGCTTTAACACTCTTAAAATAAACCCGTGGTAATGAACAAGAATATTACTTCGGCCGTTAAGAATATCGATAGTGTTGCAAACCATGCTTCACTTTCTTATCCTGCAATAATTGGGCAAGTTACTCTGCACAACTATGAAACTATAGTTCTTTCTACACCAGCCCTTTCTCCTCTCAAACTCAAACTTAAAGCATTTATTTCATTTTAACCATTTTCAGGCACTTTTGTATTACATATCAAGAAACAAAGATGAAACTACTTGCCCATTCCAAATAGTAGGTTCCTATTTCCTTCACCGTTTTGAGAGTGCTAAAATAATTTACACAAAGTAAAGACATGTCACCACATCTATACAATATATAAAATTCAAAGTCCTGACTGGCTTAGGTAACTATATATAAACGCACAGCCCAAACCGCTGGACATAGAGACTTGAAATTTTGCACATAGATACCTTATACAGTGTAGGCATCCACTGAGGAAGGGTTCCTCGAAATTCCACCCCTAAGAGGGTGAAATGGGGGGTTGAATTTTCTGTGAATAATTTTATGCCCTCCACGGCCGCGAGCAAAAGCTAGTTATTATGATACTACTCATTCAAAATAGTAGGTTCCTATTTCCTTCACCGTTTTGAGAGTGCTAAAATAATTTACACAAAGTAAAGACATGTCACCCTATTATTACGATAAAACAATCATTGCCTTGCTACTGTAGGATTACCAAACGAAGCACGTCTCTCGCTTCCTCGCAAATTAATATAACAGATATGTTTGCCTTAAGTACATTACAGTCGAGACTAACGAGAGCGTTATTAAACTGTTGATGAATGTACCGATAAGGTTAGAGGGTGGTAGAGGATGTATTGCGTTTGTTCCTGTACGTACAGGCACGGAGAAAAGCGAATGAAAAAAAATTACATAATTTTATTCTACACCAAATTTTTTTTTGGTGATAATCTTTTCACATTACAATCTAAAGGATTAACTAAATTGGTATCTGAAATGGTCTCTTAAGGAAAGAACCACACAGATTGTGTGGACCCGTACAGGCAATGTATGGATTTGTCAATAGTCGTGCAGCTCAACTCAGAAGTAAAGGAGCTCAACGATTCGATGAACAATAACAAAGAACTGTCATTAAAATAATCCATTTAAATATATCTTACTCAGTCTGTAGGTAAACTTTTCTTTTTAATTTTAGCTGAAACAAAAATTCAATCACAATTTACATCTTCTAAATATATAAAATTCAAAGTCCTGACTGACTGACTGATATATCAACGTATAGCCTAAACCGCTGGTCCTAGAGACATGAAATTTGGAGGGTGTGTTCTTTGTGAAGAGTAGGTGTCCACTAAGAAAGGGTTTTTCGAAAGTCCACCCCTAAGAGGGTGAAATTTCATGCGAACGAAGTCGCGGCCATAAGCTAGTACTTCATATTTCTTCTCAAAAATCTTACACAGACAGACAGCTCTGTGCTCAAGTAACACGTCTTGAATCCTCAATGTAATCACCGCACATAATTTCAATAAGTTCGGATTGCGTTAGACAATTTACTAGGACCAGACTGTCGCACTCCCGTCTAATCTAGTTTAATTTATTTTTAAATTAATTACAGCGTTACTAAGGTGGGTAGGTACTTTGTAAGCCCTTCGTGTGTGCCATAAGATTTACTGGAAGCGGCAATACGCTGATTAAACTTGAGACTTAAACTTGGTTTTAGTAGGTCTTTCCTATGAGGTGTAAAATTACTTTTTGTCGCCTTCAAGCAATTTCTTACATATAATTCGTTAAAAATACAATAATTGTTTCTACATGGTTGTTGTTGAAAGAACAGGAATATTGCAAGTAATGTAGGTACAGACGCCAGCACATCAAGCTACACGAAACTGTCAAATTTTCCCAATCAACTTTGAACCTTATGCTTTAGCGATAAAGTTGAAAATCTATTAAAGAAATTTGACTGATTGTAGTAGCTTGATGTGCTGCCGTCTGTACACACCTGAAGCACTTAAGAGCGTTTACGTCATACGGCATTTCATACAAACTTTAAAGCCCTTATTTTTCGAAATGAATGAATCGATTTTAGTGAAACTTCATATGCATAAGCAGGATACAAAGGTCTAAAAAGTTACTTAAGAAAATTTTCGAAAAATAGTGTTACAGCCAAATTAGACCGATTTTAAATTTTCCATAGAAATAGAGATTTCCTCGAAAATGTTCTCTACTAACTATTAAGACCTTTGTATCCTGCTTATGCGTATGAAGTTTTGTTAAAATCGGTTCATAAATTTAAAAAAATAAGGGCTTGAAAGTTTGTATGAAATGCCTTACGATGTAAACGCTCTTAACCAAATAAATTGCTTTAACCACACCAAAGCCTCTTCCATAAGTTTTAAACCTTTGCACACGTAACTGAGTCAGTGGCAAATTTAATTAATTCCCTCAGCGTAGTGAAGATTGATGATACGGTAAAGAAGGGAGTATTTCACGTGCCTGCGATATATTCTATTTTTATTACAAACCATCTCCATGTTGATGGAAATATTTTATGGAATTATTGTTGGGAGTAATTAAATAATTTTGTTGATTTAATTTGGGAGGCAAATTGGAGTGTTTGCCTCCCGGGCGTGATCTGCAATATGGCATTTAAGGATGGCTCTCAATCGACTGCGTACACAAGTAGGCTGGTTCAGACACAATTTGTCGAAGTGGGGGATTACTGACCCATTCAACATCCAGGTCAACACTGACCCATCCGTACTGATGGACGCTAGTGAGTGCGCCAAACACGTAGTCGAATTCTGGGGCTCGTCCTTTTAGATTTTCATTGATACGTTATGAAGAAGATGAGAGTGAGGGCAGAGAGATTGCACCTGTGCTGTGTCTACGCTACACTTATGCACTACAATATATCCCGCGTCGATGGCTCTAGTCTCCGCTGAGAGTGGCCGCCACGGCCGAAATTCGGTCTGGAGTATTGGAGTATTCGGTCTAAAATTCGGTCGGATTATATAGACAAGCACATCAAGCTACTACAATCTGTCAAATTTCTTTAATAGATTTTCAACTTTATCGCTAAAGTATAAGGTTGAAAGTTGATTGGGAAAATTTGACAGTTTTGGGTAGCTTGATGTGCTGGCGTCTGTACATTACTTGCAATATTCCAGTTCTTTCAACTGAGTTCAATATGCTATGCAATATATTTTAGGAGGTTTGAACTCAAAACTTCCCGTTGGCGAAGCTTTAAACTATTGAGTTATTAGCATTCGTCCTCATCGTTCAATACAACAACGCCTTCACCCGCGACACTGTAGTGTCTCGGGCATGTTTGCCGAAGCAGCGTCAACTGCTTCTGTGCAACGATGCGTAAGCGGAGCGCGTCTCTGGTTCGCAGGGTGCGCGGTAGTGTGCTGATGACGATAGCGGACATGGCAGGCTCAACTGTCCATACATACGACAGACGCTGCAGTGTGTGTAAGGTTGTCTATCATCGTGATCATCATTTCAGCTGAAAGACCTCTACTGCTAGACATAGGCCTCCCCCAAGCACCTCCACTTCGACCGGTTCTGTGCTTCTCGCATCCAACGGGTTCTATGAGTTGTAATGTTTTCTATGAGTCATTGTATCTCGACAGACGCTGCAGTGTGTGTAAGGTTGTCTATCATCATGATCATCATTTCAGCTGAAAGACCTCTACTGCTAGACATAGGCCTCCCCCAAGCACCTCCACTTCGACCGGTTCTGTGCTTCTCGCATCCAACGGGTTCTATGAGTTGTAATGTTTTCTATGAGTCATTGTAACTTGAATTTACAAATGAAATAATTAGCACTAAACCTTCTTTCTGAAAGGACCCTTCGGATCACACATTACAGTATGTCTTAAATTTGCCGTCTAAAGAAAAATACACATACAGATAAACTCACCTTTTTTTTTTTGCTTATGGGAAATCATCACTCTGCCCTGAAATCATCACCCTCCCACTCTGGGTGGAGCGGAAGGGAGTGTCAGACTCTTACTGACCAAAACCCACCCGTGTTCCTTCCTTAGCCCTTTATGTTCCGGGCCAGCGGATAATCCCGCTGGCCCGGCAGGCTTCGGCCCTAAGAGGGCCCCTCCTCGATGCTGACATCTCTTTGAGGCGCGCGTGGAACACGTACGCGCCGTCCGGCACGGGCCTGGTCCTGATCGGACGCTGAGCTACCCTTTACTCTCCGCCCGCAGGCCCGCGCCTACGGTGGCCGGGAGTCGTCACGCGGCTCCCGACGCCCGGAGCGTCTCCCGCAAACTCACCTTAATCGTAGAAAAAAACACTTTCCCATGGAGATAGGAATAAACTACAGAACGCAACCTTCGATGCGGCTATTATGATGTGTACTGTAAAGTGACTTTAGCTCAATGCCATGTCTATTGTAGTAATAAATAACGATGTCTGATGATGAACACTTGCTTAGTAACTTGTTTAATAAATAAGTAGTTTTTTTTTTGTTGACTGTACCTTTGACTTTACCTTTTTTTTTTAATTGTAATTTGGGACGAAGCACAACTTCAATAGTGATATGGGACAAACTAAGAATTTCTTGGAATGTGGGACAAAACTTCAGGACAAACGAAGAATATAGCTCACCGTCCGATCAGGACCAGGCCCGTGCCGGACGGCGCGTACGTGTTCCACGCGCGCCTCAAAGAGATGTCAGCATCGAGGAGGGGCCCCATAGGGCCGAAGCCTGCCGGGTCAGCGGGATTGTCCGAAAGGGTTACCGCTGGCCCGGAATATAAAGGGCTAAGGAAGGAACACGGGTGGGTTTTAGTCAGTAAGAGTCTGACACTCCCTTCCGCTCCACCCAGAGCGGGAGGGGTCATTTGATGATTTCCCATCCGCAAAAAAAAAAAAAAACGAAGAATAGATCCTATTTCGACCAAAAACCGACTGCTTCGATTACGTTCGCACATCTGTGGGGTAATTACAAAACACACTATCAGTAGCAATAGCTTTCATTTTGACAGTTCAACAACATTCATTGCGTTAATTACGTTGTTGAGCAGAAAAATGTTTCAAACATATGAAGCAATGGATTTGCATATCATTCGAAATCATTTAGAAGTTTGTTACGAAATTAGGGTGTGCTGGTCATACACGTACATACGTGTACCGTACCTACGGTAAAAGATAAAGAAATCTAAGTTTGAACCCAATTCACTTCACTAAGAGCAAATTGCAATTTCTAATGTATTTCTCATTAAAAATACAAACTTAATTTTCTGTATCTTAAAGCTAATGCTTATTAAGTAGGTAATCACTATCTTGAACAATATTATTATATTCTACGTTCCTGTGAGCACAAAGAAGTGCACTTCTTTGTTGAATATATATATAAAAGAATTCTATTACATATTGTTCATTTGGATTGAGTAGACGCTTTGGAATTCATATTACAATTTAACGTAGAAGCATTTTCAAGCGCCATTTTTGAAGCACTCGCTAAATTAGAGAAAGTAACGTATGCCTTTCATTTATTTATTGTTCATTAAAACGGTACAACACCCAATATATGAGTTAACATAGGAACCATTATTACGTTGACAATAAATATGTTGTATCTATTAGAATAAATAAACCTTTATTTAACACTAAAATATACATATTATAATATAGTTTTACAAGTATATTAAAAAAAAGGAAAAGAAAAAGACAGGAGCTCATTGGGCATCAAAAAATTCGTCCGGATCGCTGTCAATGGCATAAGTGCCCAAAAGGCTGGCAGCATTACCACGTTGGATGGCAATGCTTATTCTTTGGGCTAAAAATAGGCCAGCCCTCTGGTCACGTGATGAGTCAACCAACCGCTTGGCGTGTCCCGAAATATTCGATGAGCATGAATAGTGATGTTGTATTTAATTTAATTTAAAACTAACAAGGAACAGTGGACGCCCTTGCATACTTTCTCTCACAGAAAACCAGACTTATACGCATAATGATACTCCATTCATCTGCAAACACATCCCATTCAGGGTTGGCAGTCAGAAGGGCATTTAGCATTTTTAGGTTACGCTTACGACGGACTGGGGATTCATGGTTACCGTACCGTATAAATACCGTAGTGATCGACCGTTATAGATGTACGAGTATATGAGCTAGGTGTCTATGGGTCAATTTATCTTTTTTTAATCATTGTTTTTTTTTTTTCACCTTTTCTGATATTTTTTAATACCTGTATTGTGTGATGTTTTTAAGGTTCCGTAGCCAAAGGGTAAAAACGGAACCCTATTACTAAGACTTCGCTGTCCGTCCGTCCGTCCGTCCGTCCGTCCGTCCGTCCGTCCGTCCGTCTGTCTGTCATCAGGCTGTATCTCATGAACCGTGATAGCTAGACAGTTGAAATTTTCACAGATGATGTATTTCGGTTGCCGCTATAGCAACAAATACTAAAAACAAAATAAAATACATATTTAAGGGGGGCTCCCATACAACAAACGTGTTTTTTTCGGCGTTTTTGCCTTGTGGTACGGAACCCTTCGTGTGCGAGTCCGACTCGCACTTGGTCAGTTTTCTTATTTCATTTATATTGTGTCTTTTGTTGCACTGATTATACGTTTTATCTATCTATCTGGATGTTCATAACTGTAAACGTTATTTATGATGTCCAAACCCAGTCATCACGTTGGGGGTAATAGGGTAAAACGTTATCATTCGTGTTTTCTTGTTTACTTGAAAAAAAAAAAGTAAAACAAAGATAATCAAGACCTTGCCTTTTCCCAAATACCTATGTTGGGCTTCCAGTCTAAGTAACTATATTTAATAATGTTTAATGAAATTAAAATATGTTCAGCGAAAGACGTTTTTCAGCTGTAGCCATTGAAAGCCATTGAAAGAACTAAGACTGGGATTAGAATACAAATGTTCTTAGATATATCTAATAAATGGTCAGTTAAAGGGTTTTTTATCTTATTAAGATCATCATCTGCCTAGCCTAACCGGATGCAGTTGAATACCAGTATTTTACATGGGGCGACTGCAGCCTATCTGACCTCCACAACCCAGTTATTGGGTAATACGATACCCCTTGGTAAGATTGGTTGTCAGACTTTCGGGCTTCTGACTACCCGTGCTTTCCGAGGCACGGAGGGGTCACGGTATGTAAAGATGGTCACCCATCCACAGACCAACCGCGGCGAGCGTAGCTTAACCTGATCGATCGACCTGTGCGGCTGTTATTATTTAGCCACGGACCCCTCCATTTACCATTAAGATACCTACCGATTGAAAAAAGTGTGTGAACCAAAAAATACACATTAAAAAGTAAGCTAACATTTATCCCTAAGCAAACCGACGACGCCGCGACGCGATCACTAAACAGTACCTAGCAATAAAAGATAAAAATCTAACCATTTGCTATCGTATTGATTTGGTCAGCGTTTTGCCTTACCGTATTTAATTCTGTATGTACCTACTTTAGGGTTCCTTATCTTATTTATTTATTTATCTTGAAATCAGGCACATCACCCATAATTTTGTTAGTATGGTATTACTTAAACTACATAATTATGTTAGTACTAGCTTCCGCCCGCGGCTTCGCCCGCGAGGTAGGTATGTCGTTAAAAACTATCCTATGTCCTTCCCCGGGATGCAATCAATCTCTCTGCCAAAATTAATCGAAATCCGTTCAGTGGCTTAGGCGTGAAACGGTAACATACAGACAGACAGAGTTACTTTCGATATTGCTTATTTCTTTTATTTTATAATAGTATTAGTATGGATAAATTAATTATGACACAAACATAAAGAAATTAGGAACAATAAAATACAACTTAAGAAATCCTATACCTATTATGTCATCTTCTGGAGACATCTGGCTACAATACATGCACTGCATACAGATGTTTCATCAGGTGGCCTTCAGACTTACTAGCAACAATGCATGTATCCTTATGATACTGTGGCGGCATCCACAACGCCACACGCGAACTACCCAATCCTGCATCGCCTGTCGACCTGTCTGGTCGGAGGATCCTCCCTTTTCTTTGGGGATGAGGAAGTTTAAACCCAGTTCTTCATACCCCTAAAACTGTATACGGAACGCGAACTGGTCGCTTTGATCTCAAATATCCGGCGTTTGGTTAGGAATTCCAAATTCAATTTTATTTCAAAGTTAAGCTTGTGTATTTGTATTTCGAATTTAGTGATTCATTGATTTTCGCGCCATTTGATTTTTCTTTGACATCGTTCTGTTTACAATACAGGGTTATTGGTAAAACATTAACAACCTCTTAGGAGGTCATTGTGCTCATCATTATGAACAACTTTTACTATGGGACCAAACCCGAAATCGCGAAAAATAAATCAGCTGTTCCCTACATTTTGACGAGTGTTATACGAACATAAATGTAGGGAACAGCTGATTTAGTAAAATGGGACTGGGACCAAGACCTCCTCTTTCTGTGAGAGGGAGTGGGCCATAATCCACCAAGCGGGCTCAATGCGGGTTGGTGGATGTCACAAGTCTTCGAATTTTTGGTTCTATTTCATGCCAGTTTCCTCATGATGTTTTCTTTCACCCTTTTTGGAGCAGTGATGATAAAATAATTTACACAAAGTAAAGTGCCTGTTGTACTTGTAAGTCGCGGCCTTTACCACTAAGCCTTTTTGTATTACTCGACAACAAGCGTGATTCGCAAACAAAACCTACCATTCTTAAACCTACAGAACCCAAGAAAATCGTGAGGATTCACTTGACCATTTATTTTTCAATATACAACAATTTGAATCGCGCAAAACAGTTAGAATACAAATAAGCTGAACGGATTCTGTTTGCATACAACGGAGCTGAATCGTGATATACATTGCCTGTTTTATAGCGTGGACCCGTTTGATATTGAATGCGATAGTGGCAATGGAAAAATATATTTGTTTTGAGGATTAAGCTGAATTTTGGGATAAATCGCTGGATTTGTTCTGCGAATTTGTGATACATTGCGATGTGATTTTTGAACAAAAGTGTATAGCACTGGACTTAAGCCTACCAAATAATAAACTATTAAAATGTTATGCCACTAACTGGTGCACTAATCTATTTTCTATACATACAATTAATAATAACAATATCAGCCGCGATGCCTCCCATACGACATCGCGGCCCGCCTCATTCGATGTCGCCCAAGCGGCACCGCAACCTACTTGTTGGCCGCTAAGTCGTCGGCTTACAGGCAAAAGCACTGACGAGCGGCCCCTCCTCGGGTTCCTCTACGCTTCACCGTGGGTGACCAAGCCACGGCTACTGAGCCCCCCCGCCTCGACAATGCGACCCACCGGGGGGGACTCGCCATGAATCGAGGTATCAATACTCATTAATACATCGACCCATTTACAGACAGTCAAGTCTACTGGCTATCATACTTAAAACGTTGTTAGTCGTTCGCCAATGAGTGGGACGACACACTTTAAAAAACTGTTTCGGCTTTTCAGCCTTTGTGGCACAAGGATGTTGTCGTGCAAAGGGTGTCGTGTGTCGGAGACCATTTTGACTATAAACTTTTCTAAAATTAAAACACAACCCCAAAATAACCGATAAATAAAAGGGTAAATCTATTCGTCAAATTTCGAAACGGCTGGTTGACACTTCCCGTGACCCAAGGGCTGGCTTTTATCTTGGCCAGAGGCTAAGCATCGCCATACAACGTGGTAATGCCGCCAGTCTCTTGGGTACATTACCAGTCGACAGCGATGCGGATGAATTTTTCGACGCAATTTTTTAGTTTCTGTATAGTTTTAGTTAAGTTAGAATTTAATTTTGTTATTTTTAGTTAATTATAAATAAAACACATTTTCCTTCGTCAAACTAAATTCAATGTCAAAGTCCAAAATATTGACTCCATTCAAACTCCGAAAACTATTCACACCTAAATTAAATAACTACACTTTAAAA
Organism: Oligia fasciuncula; assembly: GCA_963082905.1. NCBI lineage: Eukaryota > Metazoa > Arthropoda > Insecta > Lepidoptera > Noctuidae > Oligia > Oligia fasciuncula. Next base: position 4,091,864 of record OY720406.1, read on the forward strand.
GCCTGTAAATCAATAAAACATTTCACCTTTTAATAAACAGCTAAACTTTTCAGTATCGGGACTCGGAATGGGTAAAACAAACGAGGTCCAGGGTCTGAGGTCCGAAGGTCCCTCCAAAAGGGTTGGCCAGTTATAAGCCCACTTGCTGTAATTAATTTCTAGTTTCAATTGTTAATTTGCTCTGTGGGGATACGCGGGGCAAATATCGTACGAGTGGGTACGGAAACACGGTTTCAGAGGTTGGCAAATAGGTTGGTCGAGAAGTTGGAGTCGCGTCATAACACGAACTTCAAGTCGTTCGTGGTGCGTGTCCCGACACATCATCTCGAGAAGTTCCTCAAGGAAGAGTTCTGGCCGAAGGGTGTTGTGTACCGCCGGTTTCGTGACTGGCTACATGACACCAGTCAACGAAACACGACGCAAACACTTCGTGTGCGTTAGTTTTAGTAGTTTTTAGTTTAATTATAATGTTGTATGTATTTATAGTATTTTTAAGTTATATTAATATTGTATTGTATGCCTTGATGCCTGAAATAAATGGATAAATAAAAATATACTGTGTGCTTTTTTTAGATGAACATCATCTGCCTAGCCTTTTCCCAATTATGTTAGTCATGGTCAGTTTCCAGTCTAATCGAATGCAGCTGAACACCAGTATTTTACATAGAGCGACGGCCTGTCTGACCTCCACAACCCAGTTACTGGGTAATACGATGACCCTTGGTAAGACTGGTTGTCGATATGTGGGATGTGGACTCAGCAATCATTGTGCGGACAGTCGTTTCAGTCAATGGATTAATAGCCAAGAGCCTTGACCAACACCTGAAGAGGCTCTCGTTGAGGTTGTTGTTGTAGTAACTATATAATTTAAATTATTTTTTCAATAAGTAAAATAAAATTAGACATTTTATCGAGCACTGTGTCCCTGTGCAAATGGGGGTACAGTTATTTGAGTTTCATTTTCTAAGTGTCATGTTTGTTGACGGTGTTTGCATTGAAGGGCCAATGGTCACAACTTTGTGCCGCGGCACTTATCATACTATCCCTTTGTTTTACGAATTAACAGGGTTTCAATGGAAGTTTAATTTGTATTGTAAAATGTTAAATGACGAATTTCCAATACATATAAAACAAAAAATCAATTCAATTAGATTAGTAAAGACAAAATCAAGATATTTTATTTCTTTTATACTTACATGGGCATTTTTGAAACGTCAGAGGCTAGGTTTCATATAGAAAAGGGCCGGCAAAAAAAATTCGCGGTTACTCTTTTAAAAATAATTGGCTTTTACAATTTTTTCAAATTGGTATGGGAGAACAGCGTAGGCCTGTTAACAAGCACCAGGTACTTAACAAAATATATAATAGTCTACAAATCTATAACTTACAAGGCCTACAATATTCTCATATTCACAAAATACGAGTATACATGAATCTATAAAAAAGATAAATAAAATATAAAAACCTATTAAAACCAAATTTTATGATTGCCATTACAAGCAATAATAAATACCACATTGATATGCCTAAAAAAAGTTTTTTAGAAAAAAAAAACGACCGACTTCAAAAAAAAAAGACTACAAAGTGATAAATAACTTTAATTTCAGAAGTCGGTGTCGTAGCTTAGGTGCGCGTTTTCGATTTTTGAAACCGACTTCCGAAATTAAAGTTATTTATCACTTTGTAGTGTTTTTTTTTGATGTCGGTGGTTTTTTTTGTAAAAACAGTTTTTATTTTTCATTTTTTTGTTGTACCTACCCCGCACAAATTCAATTAACACTAGTGCATTGAAGAATTGAAGACACCGACTAGAAGAATCATCAAAATTCGCATAGAAATGCCGGAGATGCATTACATTAATGCATATAACTTCGTACATAAGAATAATATCCCAATGTATTATATACCTATATAGGGTGACTGGTAATTAGTGACCGATACTTAAACACGTGATTTTACTCATCATTATGAACAACTTTTACTATGGGACCAAACCTGAAATCGCGAAAAAAAATCAGCTGCTCCCTACATTTTGACGGGTTAAGCGAACATAAATGTAGGGAACAGCTGATTTTTTTTCGCTGCTCCCTACATTTTGACGGGTTAAGCGAACATAAATGTAGGGAACAGCTGATTTTTTTTCGCGATTTCAGGTTTGGTCCCATAGTAAAAGTTGTTCATAATGATGAGTAAAATCACGTGTTTAAGTATCGGTCACTAATTACCAGTCACCCTATATATATATATATATTATATTATTATAAAACCTTTCTGAAAGTATGTGGATCACTTTAATGAAAGAATTATCAAAATTGCTTCATTCGTTTTTGAGAAAATCGTGGACATACAAACATCACTTACATACTAGTTGAATACAGAACCTCCTTTTTTGAAGTCGGTTAAAAATCCAACTGAGCCAATATGTATATACGAACTATTTAAAGTTCGTGTACAGTATTAAAAAGGCTAAAATATACTTAGCAAAGCAAGCATAAACAGAACAATCGTCTTCATATCTAACCTACAATTTCCCAAACTTCAAATTGCAGCAGAAAATAATCTTAAACCCGATTTCTATCTGAAATCCTAACTAAATATTGGATAGACATTACCGTAGTATCTTAAGCAATAGAAATCAAAGCAAAACCTGCAACTGCCTGAAATGCTATCCATGTTACATAACCTAACATAGCAGTAGGGATGGGAATATCACTGTTTTCTTTGGAACGGTACTGCAACTGGAAAATACCAGTACAAAATGTAAATAATATTTGATGGATTTTTAGTCAGTTAGTGCGACTTATTTCAAGAACCCAAGCATTTATTACTATGCCAAGTTAACGGATAATAAACAATAGACACAACACTAAATCGTTCGTCGAATCGTTGAGCTCCTGAGCAGCATGGTAATCATGCAGCTCAACACAGACAAATGCGTGCACTGACTGGACCGATCCACTCAATCTGTATGGTTCTTTCCTCAAAAGACCATTTCAGATATCTACATGGTCTATAAATAATCTGACCAAGATTACGTCTGGACTGTGATCTCTGAGTTTGTTTCTGTCTATCTTCTCAGAGTAGTCAGATAGCAAACGTCGACCTTGAAATATGATTTACTAGCTGCGCCCCGTGGTTTCACCCGCATAAGTGTCGATCCCGTGGGAATATCGGGATAAAAAGTATCCTATGTGTTAATCCTGGTTATACTATCTGTATGCCAAATTCCATCCAAATCTGTTCAGCCGTTTGTGCGTGAAGAAGTAACAAACATATAAACACACGCACACACTCACAAACTTTCGCCTTTATAATATTAGTGTGATGTGTGAATAGCCAGATCTGGCCGACGTCCGATTGGTGAATTGCACACGATGCAAAATCTCGGAGATTGTCACGTGAGTGGCGAATTCAACTGTTTTTATTAAAACACAATTACCTACCCCCTAGTGGTGTAACAGTTATAATACTCGAACGAAGAACTGTTCCTAAAATTCCATGTATGCAGTTCGAAAGTAACAGTGAATATTTTCAGCACAGCTTATTAAATTTTCAGTGCAAGCAATCTGGCATAGTGGCTGCTCCGCGATGTTTCTCGAATCACTTGTGTCAGTATTAGTTACGGTAGTTTATTTTTAGTCATTTTATTTCTTCTGGATAGATTAATTTAGTAGGATGTAATTCCTGTAAAAGAAATATAATATTAGACAGTTTATATAGTTGATTGTTACAATTATTTATTGATTTATTCACAACAACAACGACTTATTTACAAACGAAAAACAAAGAAAAGTTACAATTCCTAAACAGCCGGTGGGTTCTGTTAAAATCTCACCGTGAAAACTTAGGTGGAGTGAGCGTGGAGTGAGCTGAGAATGAAATAGTGTCAATTCCTAGCAAAAACAAACTCACTTCACCTAAGTTCTCACGGTGAGATTTTCACAGAATCGACCGGCTGTTTATGAATTGTGCATTCTTCACTTACTGAAGTGCACAGCACTATTATAACAGGGTAATTCCGTGGCTGGCGTGATTACGTAGATATGTCTAAAATTGCAATTTGTCAGGGCGGCCATTTTGAAGGTTTGACTTCTTCTGGTAAATCGGTAAATTAGTTTAACGTATGTGTTTTATGGTTTTTAAGGTTTTTTATGCCATATTTTATATGACGACAATAAATAAACGAAATTCCCCATAGTTTGCGTATTAGCAGACTTGTCAAGTTTGGTCACCAACGAGTTATCAACTTATTCACCGAGTTGTCAACTTAATTCTTAAATGTAAACAGAAATACTCTGATTGGCCATAACTTGACATCTCAATTTGTGAATTTAAAATTAGTATATTTTTATCGGTAAGTATAAGTTGAGATATCAAATAACGGATATTAGGTATTTTGATTACTGAGTATAGGTAACAAAATATCATTGTTTGTTTACAAAAATATGTGAATCGTTATCAAGTTAGACATGTTAAAATGCGAGATGTCAACATAGTACCAAAGTCGATAGCTCTAAAAAATAATTATATTAATTTAGAACTGTTATTTTTTATATAAATTCCATGGACGTAATATATAGAATATATTACGTCCATGATAAATTCCCAATGCGTAGGAAGCATTATAAGCCAATAAAAAAACACATAGAAGTCAACATGTCAATGTATTCACGCCAGCCACGGAATTAATGGTAGGTACGTACGTTAGTTGAATTACAAGTTATTAAAAAAGAGCTATGTTCACAAATACGATCGGAAACACAAAAATACTTTTTTTTTAAATAACAAAAAAATGCTGACAAAGAAGGGAACGGAGGTAAATAGGTACAATTTATTAATAGGTGGCTCGTGTCGCACAGACGAACGACTCGAGAAGTCGAGACTCCAAGCTTTAACAATTATGTTGTTAACGAACCCATTTCTTTTTTCAAATTGAATCGGAGACTTTTCGAAAACTTCACAACAACAACAACAACTCAACAACAACAACTTCAACAAACAACTCAACTCAACAAACAACTCAACTCAACTTCTTCTTCTTCAACTTTTCTTTTCTTTTTTTTTTCTTTTCTTTTCGGAATGTTCGGTCATTGTTTCATGGGCTAGATACTGTAATGAATAATCAAAGTTGAATTATTACCGACTTCAAAAAAAAGGAGGTTATCAATTCGATACGTATGTATGTAATATTATTGGAATTGCATTATATTCACATATGACAATCTACTAAGGCTTCCAAACAAATATACAAAATTTTATAGACGTATGTATGTATGTATGTTTGTCCACGCATTTCTCAGCAACTATTAATTGGATCGTGACCATTTTTTTGTATTAGCTTACATTTACTTCAACTTAGGGAACAGTGCAAGTTTCATCAAAATCGGTCCAGTAATTTTCAAGATATGGACTAATACGTGTAAGTGTGACGGCCTGGCGTATTGATACGAGCTACGGGTGTAGTGTCAAAGGGAAAACATCTCAAAACCTTGGTCAAATTCTAGTGCAACAACTAAAAATTACCAAATAAAAAGTAATTTAAAAAATTAAACCGACTTCAAAAAGAAATGAACTCAAAATTATGAAATAACTTTAATTTCGGAAGTCGGTGGCAAAAAACTAAAACTGAAATACAGAACCCAAGACACCGACTTCCGAAATTAAAGTTATTTCATAATTTTGAGTTCATTTCTTTTTGAAGTCGGTTTAATTTTTTTAAATTACTTTTTTTTTCATAACCTGTACGCTCAGCAATAGACAATCAGTGTTTGCAAGATGTTATCATTAAGGGGCCTTTGAAAATGGCCTTTTGAAAAAGCCCCCTGATCTATTTACATCTACATTGTCCTTGTTCAATCTAGCGAATGCCTATCTGACCTCCACAACCCAGTTACTGGGTAATACGTTACCCCTTGATAAGACTGACTGTCAGATTTTCGGGCTTCTGACGACTACTGTCAAAGATCCACGAATGACAGACGGGACCAACGGCTTAACGTGCTTTCCGAGGCACGGAGGGGTTATGGTATGTGAAGATGGTCACCAATCCACGGACCAACCGCGGCAAGCGTAGCTTAACCTGATCGATCGACCCGTGCGGCTGTTATTATTTAGCCACAAGCTTCTCAACATACATAACATTGAAACACTACCCACATTATCCCATATTCCGGAGTATCTACATACAAAGGCTAAAGTAGAAGTTATTACTGTTGTATTAATTAAGTTTCCGTTGTTATGATAATAGTGTGCAATTATTAAGATGCAGGTATTAAAGTATTACTACGGAATGGTAATACGAGCTTTTGTTACGAGAGATTTCCATAATCATCCAGGGATGTGCTGTAAAAATGGTTTGTCATGCAAATACAATTTGTGTGGTACTAACATGTTGGTAAAACGTAGCTATGTCTGTTGTATGCGTCTGCTCAGACCAAATAAAAAGTCAAGAACAGCTCGCCGTCCGGTAAGGACCAGGCCCGGGTCGACGGCGCGTTGTGTTCCACGCGCGCCTCAAGGAGATGTCAGCACTTACTGACGCGGTCCACTAGGGCCAATGCCCGCCAGGGTCGCGAGTTGTTCGAAAGAGATACCGTGGCCCCTGGCACAGGCAACTGAAGGAACACGGGTGGGTTTTAGTCAGTAAGAGTCTGACACTCCCTTGCGTTCCGCCCAGAGCAGGATGATCATTTGATGATTTCCCACCCAAAAAAAAAAAAAAAGACAGCGCTGCGAACAATACAGTGAAGCATGCTACAACTACACCTCCGCTCTGTGCATACACGCTCACACGCATACATTTACAACCATTTACCATCAAACTACACCTCACTACGTGCACACATGTTTACCAAAACCGGCTTCACTTTACTGTTCCCAGCCCTCTGTCTTGGTTTTTTATTTGGTCTGAGACACCCTGTAATGTGTGTAATTTTTAATTGAAATTTTTCGTTCCTAAACCCAATTTTACGACTTTGGAAGCAGCCAAATCATTTTCTAGAACCAATTTTACATATAATCTACATATATAAAAGAAGAAACTGACTGACTGAATGAATGAATGACTGACTGACTGACTGACTGACTGACTGACATATCAACGCACAGCCGAAACTACTGGGTCTACAAATGTGAAATTTTGCACACGGCTTCCTTTTATAATGTAGGGGAGCACTAAGAAGGGGTTTTTGGAAATTCAACCTTTAAGGGGGTGAAAAGGGGGGATTTCGTTTGTATGAAAAATCTTATTCCTTGAGTTAATAAACTTGAAACTTGGCACAAATACTTATCTAAGTAAATTATTAAGTTTGGCATTTTTTGTTTTTCTTAACTACCCCCTAAAAGGGGATTGGGGGGTGTCAAAGTTTGTATGGAAGAATTTTAACGGGCTGTCCGAATATCTCGAAACTCAGTATTTATACTTAAGACCAAAAATAGAGAAAAACGTGTATCATGGTTTTCCAAAAATGTACCCCTAACGGGGTGAAAAGGGGTAGTTAATTTTACAGGGGAGGATTTTACTGCGTGGCTTGATTAACTCGAAAATTGGTACAAATAATCTTTGAGTCAAGTAATGAGCACATCCCAAAGGATTTTTAGAAATTCCACCCCTGTGGGGGTGAAAAGCGGGGATACAGTTTATATGAAAAATCTTATTCATTTGGTTAATGAACTTGAAACTTGGCACGAATACTTATCTAAGTAAATTATGAAGATTGGCACTTTTTGTTTTTCTAAACTACCCCCTAGAAGGGGATTGGGGGGTGTTAAAATTTGTATGGAAGAATTTTAACGTGCGGTCCGATTAACTCGAAACTCGGTAAGTATTTATACTTAAGACCAAAAATAAAAAATACCACGTATCAGGGTTTTTCGAAAATCTACCCCTAACGGGGTGAAAAGGTGTAGTTAATTTTACAGGGGAGGATTTTACTGCGTGGCTTGATTAACTCGAAAATTTTTACAAATAATCTTTGAGTCAAGTAATGAGCACATCCCAAAGGATTTTTAGAAATTCCACCCCTGTGGGGGTGAAAAGCGGGGATACAGTTTATATGAAAAATCTTATTCATTTGGTTAATAAACTTGAAACTTGGCACGAATACTTATCTAAGTAAATTATGAAGATTGGCACTTTTTGTTTTTCTAAACTACCCCCTAGAAGGGGATTGGGGGGTATTAAAATTTGTATGGAAGAATTTTAACGTGCGGTCCGATTAACTCGAAACTCGGTAAGTATTTATACTTAAGACCAAAAATAAAAAATACCACGTATCAGGGTTTTTCGAAAATCTACCCCTAACGGGGTGAAAAGGTGTAGTTAATTTTACAGGGGAGGATTTTACTGCGTGGCTTGATTAAGTCGAAAATTGGTATCAATAAATCTTCGAGTCAAGTAATAAACACATCCTAAACGATTTTTCGAAATTCCACCCCTGTGTGGGGGGGGGGGGGGGAAGCGAGGATACAGTTTATATGAAAAATCTTATTCATTTGGTTAATAAACTTGAAACTTGTCACGAATACTTATCTAAGTAAATTATGAAGTTTGGCATTTTTTGTTTTTCTAAACTACCCCCTAAAAGGGGATTGGGGGATGTCAAAATTTGTATGGAAGAATTTTAACGCGCGGTCCGATTAACTCGAAACTCGGTATTTATACTTAAGACCAAAAATAAAGAATAACATGTATCAGGGTTTTTCGAAAATCTACCCCTAACGGGGTGAAAAGGTGTAGTTAACTTTACAGCGGAGGATTTTACTGCGTGGCTTGATTAAGTCGAAAATTGGTATCAATAAATCTTCGAGTCAAGTAATAAACACATCCTTAACGATTTTTCGAAATTCCACCCCTGTGTCAAAGTTTTTAGAAAATCTACCCCTAACGGGGTGAAGAGGGATAGTCAATTTCATAGGGGAGTAGATTTGATTGAAAAATTGGTATAAATAATCTTTAAGTCAAACTATAGTAACATCCCAGACAATTTTTCAAAACCCTTTAGGGATAAAAAGAGGGGATACAGTTTATACGAAAAATCTTATTCATTTGGTTAATAAACTTGAAACTTGGCAATATTTGGCTCAGTATATAATAAATAATGTCACTTTTAGTTTAAAAACATACCCTCACAGAGGATTTAGAGGGTGACAAAGTTAATAAGTTAGAAAAATATGTAACCTGCTGTCGGATTAACTCTAAAAAGTACCTACTTTTTTACTTTAAAACCCTAAAACACATACCTATGTGTTTTAGGGTTTTTCAAAACTCGACTCCTACCAAGGTGGAAAAGGGTAATAAAGTTTAAGGGGTGGATTGCTGGGAAATATAGTAGGAAATGCTGTATCCACTAGCAGGAATAGCGCCTCCAGTGTTTCGCAGAGCACTGGCTTCAGCGAAAGAGCCAAAATGGTCTCCGACACACGACCCTTTGCACGACAACATCCTTGTGCCTGTGCCACAAAGGCTGGAAAGCCGAAACAGTTTTTTAAAGTGTGTCGTCCCACTCACTGGTGAACCATCACAAGAAAGACTGAAGCTGTGGCGACACAGACCTTCCTTACCCAAACCCAATTTTTTTATAGGAAAGTACGAAATACACGCGGACGAAGTCGCGGGCAAAGTGCTAGTATACCTATATAAATTGCAGATAACACAAAAAAATATTGACGATATTTCGGGTGATTAAAAATAAACATAATTATTATTATCTCAATTATCTTCCATGACACTTAGGACAGGTGTTATGGGTGAAAACTAAGATAATATGACTCATCTTATCCTTATGAAAGTTGCTTCGGTCCTTTTACCAAACACCCTTTAAACGATACAAAAATGCCTAAAGCTATTTTCTTCGTCTTATCTAAAGGGTCATAATTGGAGTAACCGTAATAATTATTAACCGTAATAGTATCTGTGGAGAATGTGGTTGATTTCACATTTATAATTATAATTTTTGTATCCTACCTTTTTTGTAATTCTTAATGTGCAATTGTTTGTTTTACCGAATAAATAAAATAAAACATAAAATTATCAGAACATAATAATCATCATCATCATTATGTGTGCTTCTCGCATATTATGAGCATAATACCGACTCCCAAACTTCGAAACACCTACCCACCATATATAGTACCCACTATCACCCATATACTTATACCAAAGCGGTTAAACCACGCGTGTGTTCAACCCATTTGTCTTCCGAGCCAGCAATGGACCTTGACGAGAGGCGATGCATCAATGTATCCATATATAGGTACGTCGGTCAGTTTCTACGATACACGGTCGACTCGCAAAGGATATCCTGCAGCAAGAGCTTTTAGAACCGCTGGTAGATTTAAGGAAGGAGTTTAATGGATAATGGTTTGAAAATCGATTGGAAATATATGGGTGGTTTTATGATTTACGGCTGATTTTTCCAACGCCAGATAATTTTATCCGAGGAATAAATTTGAATTTTTGACAGTTCTTCCATACAAAATCTGTCAGACGTCAAATTTATTTCACGAATAAGAATTATCTGTTGGAATAAAAATTATGTCTGTTGTTATATGGGCTGATTGAGAAATCAGCCCTTTTTTTTTCTTTTTTATTTCGGATGGGTAATCATCAAATGACCCCTTCCGCTCTGGGTGGAGCGGAAGGGAGTGTCACTCTTACTGACTAAAACCCACCCGTGTTCCTTTCTTTATGTTCCGGGCCAGCGGTAACCCTTTCGGACAATCCCGCTGACCCGGCAGCCTTCGGCCCTAAGGTGTCGATGCTGACAACTCTTTCCATATTAGGATTTATAATGTTATCCATTTATGATTCTGCCAAAGTGGTCTTTTTAGGCCCCCAAGTCATCTCGCCATCAGCCGTATGCACGATGACGGCTGGGCAAAAATGCAAGGCACCCGTTGTGTGAAACAATAGGTGCATTTTGTTTTAATGTTTTCTTATTAGAATTAATTATATTTTTGTACGCACATCCTTCTGTGACAAATAAACCTACTTTTCTTTCTTTTTTTCGTTGACGTATCAAAGAAATTACCTCAAATGTTTTTATTTTTTACCAATCACACTAATATTATAAAGGCGAAAGTTTGTGTGTGTTTATATTGTTACTTCTTCACGCTCAAACGGCTAGACGAATTTAGATAAAATTTAGTATGGAGGATTAATATATAGGCTACTTTTTATCCCGATATTCCTACGGGATCGAAACTTATGCGGGTGAAACCGCGGGGCGCAGCTAGTTTAAAATAACTCTTTATGGTATAGTATGGATTAGTTTTACTGTTGTACACTAAACCGCATGCCTATGAGGGTAAATAGACTAACAAAATAAATTACCTTACTCACTAACTAGGTACTTCTCTAACAATTAAATAAGTAAGATATTTTAATACAAAGCGACAGCTACCTCTCCAGGCCAATTAGGAACTTAATACTATTCTAAAGCTACAATGTTTGTCATAGATATTCTGCAGACACTTGAGACTTACTGGATAGTTTAACAGCCTACAAGGCTTGAAGGCAAAAAGATATCCGTTTCCTATTTAATTGTAATTAAGGTGAATGGGTAGTTGAAACCGCGAAATTCAAATTTTCTTATGTTTTTTGCAATCTGCAGGTCAGTGTCAGGTTGTATCTCGATCAACAATGATTCGCGACAATAGCAGGTACATATTTAAATAATTATAATCATTAGAATAATTAATATAGGTATCTACCCGTTATTGTCGCGAATCACACTTTGATTAAGATACAATCTTTCTTTTTCGCTTTTGAATTTCGCGGTCTATCACTATCCATTCACCTTGAACAACGAAGATCAACGACCTCGTCATTTTATTCCCTGGTATTGGCACGAGATATTTGAGAATCATCATTCATCATCATCATTTCAGCCGAAAGACGTCCACTGCTGGACATAGGCCTCCGCCAAGCACCTCCACTTCGACCGGTTCTGTGCTTATTTGAGAACAGCTCATCATAATCCATACTAATATCATAAATTCGAAAGTAACTCTGTCTGTCTGTATGTTACATTATTATGTTAAAGGCAGAGAGATAGATTGCTTCCCGGGGAAGGACATAGGAAAGTGTTTATCCCGATATTCCCACGGGATTGACACTTATGCGGGAGAAACCACGGGGCGCAGCTAGTCAGCCTATAACGGTCTCACTGCTGCACAGGCTTCCTCTCTGTGAGAGGGAATGGGCCATAATCCACCACGCGGGCCCAGTGCGGGTTGGTGATTTCACATGTCTTTGAATTTTTGGTTCTAGGACATGCCAATGAAAACATCGTGAGCAATCACAATGTTTGGCAGACCGCTTAATCAGCTATCATAATTGCTGCCACTATGGGGTCTTAATTTTTAGGGTTCCGAACCCAAAGAGTCCACTGTCCGTCTGTCTGTCACCAGGCTGTATCTCATGAACTGTTACAGCTAGGCAGTTGAAATGTTCACCGATAATGTATTACTGTTGCCGCTATAACAACAAATACTAAAAACAGAATAAAATAAATATTTAAGGGGGCTCCCATACAACAAACGTGTTTTTTCGGCGTTTTTGCCTTATGGTACGGAAGCCTTCGTGTGCGAGTCCGACTCACAGTTGGCCAGTTTTCTTATTTCATTTATATTATATTCACCATATCATCACGTCTTGATTCCCAGACGGGTTGGGAAGAGGTGTACCTCCTTTAGTTTAAGTGCCATGTACCTGAGAGGGGACGAGCCTGTTGCCATGAACACGACACAAATCTAGACTCCGTTGCTCAGTAGCCCTCAGCACGAACTTCATTGTGGAATTTTTCAGTAGAAATTCCACAATGAAGTTCGTGCTGATAGCTGGAAGAATGCTTATTATAAACCTTATCTGCAAAATAGGCTATTTGACAATGTAAAAAATAAGGTCATAATTATTGACACTCGTATAGATTATCGCTTTTAAAATCGATTTGCATTAATTTTACTACAAAACAATGCATTATTTATAAAAAAATCCCGAAAAAACTTCATCTTTTTAAATCTGGCGCCACGTAATCGAAAACGGTCTGGATTGGCTGAACTTAAGATGACGTCATGATTTAGTAAAGTTCTGTCTATCGTTGACAGAACAGATGACTTTTGTCTAGTATCTCGACCGTTTCAACGTTTGTTTACGTGAACCGTGACGTCACGACGCCATATTGTTAAAGATAGCGTTTTGGCGGCTTATTTAAACAGTACATTTTTATTTACTATTTTTTAAAAGAAATACATTATGCAATTTGAAGTAATAGGTTTTTGTGGGCTCGTTAGACACCATTAAATAATCTGAGATGTTTATCAGAAACCAGTCAAATAGCCTATTATACATGACAGCTGCGGGCCTAAAAAGGCCACTTTGGCAGAATAATAAAAGGATAACATTATGAATCACAATGGACAGTTAACTGTTAAGTTATTCGTATGAAGTCCCATTGGTGAAGCATTTTTCAGTTATTTTTTTTGTCTGTGCTAAAATACCAATCAATCCAATCCCAATCTCTTTGATTATACCTACGTAGTGCAGGGAAAAAAGGAAAACAGGGACTGTCTTCGCCATATTATGATTCATAATGTTATCCTTTTATGATTCTGCCAGAGTGGCCTTTTTAGGCCCCCCGATTAAGCGGTCTCTAAAGATCTAATAATTCTAGAAGATACATGTTCAGCACTTGACCATATTCGTGTACGCAAAATTTTTTAGTTATTTTTGCCCAAAAAACACCAATCACTTCACTAATGAGACCAATAAGTAATGTTCCACTCCAGATCGATCTAAATCGTTATAAAAGTAATATTATACTTATCACAATCGAACAGAAAAAGCTTTTTAAGACAATAACACAGAGATTGATAAATGGAATGACTGATCAAAATGAAAATAGCGCGCGTGGCTCGAAATTCTGCTTATACTTGCTCCGATAGAATAGAGAGTGGCATGGAGTCGGCAGCTAAATCTGTCGACATAGCTCACAGAATAAATAACCAAGCTAAAGTGGCAATGGGCCGGCCATATTAGCCGTAGAACCGATGACCATTGGGGTAGACGTGTTCTTCAGTGGAGACCGCGAATCGGCAAACGTAAGATCAGGCAAGGTGGAGCGACTATCTTCGCAGGGTGGCTGATGGCAGTTGGATGAGAGTTGCTGATAATCGAGCGACGTGAAGTGCAATTGGAGAGGCTATGTCCAGCAGTGGACTGCTGTAGGCTGATGATGATGGAGTCGAAATAGCTAATCAATCCGGTTATGCTTGTACAGACGCCAGCCGGTCGATTCTGTAAAAATCTCACCGTGAAAACTTAGGTGAATTGAGTTTGTTTTTGCTAGGAATTGACACTATTGACAGCTCACTCTACGCTCACTTCACCTAAGTTTTCATGGTGAGATGGTTACAGAATCGCAATGTTTCACATCAATCTACCCGAAACTGTCAAATTTCCCCAATCAACTTTGTTGTTGAAAATTTAATAAAGAAATTTGACAGATTGTAGTAGCTTGAAGTGCTGGCTGGATATTGGTTAGAAGCCTACTGAATTCAATAGCGACCTGCCTGATGTAGGTTTATTCAAACCTGTGTTTTAGCCCATCACTTAACAACGCATTATGCTATGTTACTCATAAAGTATTGGACTAAATCCAAAGCAAAGATTTGGATGTAAATCGGTCTAAAAAAGAAAAGACACGTAAATCTTTACTCATCAAAGTCGACTCCACGCCATCCTTCATCACATCAGCGCAATATGCGTCGGACCTCCCGAATGTGTGGTCATTAGTCAAAGTCGGTCCAACTAACTTACTTTTTTCTCGTATTATAGCAAATATTCCCCCTCTCGGACTGATGCAGTAATGGCAACTCTATGTTGAGTTATTGTAGCTTTTTCGGTAACAAAAGTGGTGTTCGGTTTGAGTGTGTAGCCGTTTACAGTTGGAGATTTATTGGGTAGTAACCGCAATTCATATCGAAAAGATTTTTTTGACTTTCTATGTTCGATGATCTGAAAATGTCAATGTAAATGGATCTACTGATAGACTGGAAATAGGATACTTACTTTAAAAATAAATAAGAAATGTAGAAGAATGATTTTTGAAAATATAATAAGAGAAGTGTGAATGAGGGGCCCGTGTCGATCGATCAGGTTAAGCTAGGCTTGCCGCGGTTGGTCTGTGGATGGGTGACCATCCTTACATACCGAGACTCCTCCGTGACTCGGAAAGCATGTTAAGCCGTTTGTCCCGGCTGTCATTCGTGGATCTTTGACAGTCGTTAATGGTAGTCACAAGCCCGAAAGTCTGACAACCAGTCTTACAAAGGGGTATCGTATTACCCAGTACTTAACTGGGTTGTGGAGGTCAGATAGGCAGTCGCTTCGTGTAAAATACTGGTATTCAGCTGCATCCGGTTAGACTGGAAGCCGACCCCAACATAGTTGGGAAAAGGCTGGGCAGATGATGATGTTAATAAAGACAAAGTCCTATTTTGCGAACTCATAAAATAAAACAGGTTACTGGTTACGTCCCACATCTCACCTGCCTGCCTGATTATCTGCCTACATCATCCCACTACTGGGCTATCTCCTCATGACTTCCAGCTCTTTCGATCCAGGGCTAAAGTGGACCTCTGGTCGGTAGTTAGGACAGGTAATTAGTAATTATTCAATTTATTTAAATCTATACCTATTCTTGACCACCCATCTCTAATTTAAATGTTCACAAAGCATCACAGAAAGACAATTATGTTTTACTAAAAGTTGTTAACACAAAGGAGAAGATAAAATAGTTTCATAAAACCCGTATAAAAATTCCCACCTCATTATAACAAAAAAAGAGGAAAACTTAATAGATTTCCTACCTATCTCTTATAGCGGGGGATGCAAAATTTATGACTTGCTAGCGGCCCGTCAGCGAGTCCCCCGGGACTACTAAATTCTTATAATTGAACCGCCAGACAACACTGGATAGTCTGGTCGGCGGTCCGTGTGCTTGAATAATTTTATTTTGTTCATAAAACGGGAATTGGAATTTTTCTTGAGGAGTTTCTTAGAATTGCAGTCGGTTTCTGAAAGCCCTGTTTGGTAAGTAAGGTATCGAATCTCTTATGAACTGTCGGGATTGGTTGAGCAAAATAACTTAGACCCGTCATACGAATTTTACGTGCCATAGAAAGTGTAATTAGAGTAAAAAAAGGTACCATGTTAAAAAACAGTAGGTACCACGTTAAAAAACAGTAGGTACCACGTTATAAACTAAATAAAACCTGCTTATAGATGCTGGAAATCTGCTTCTCCATGATAAAAATTATAAATTCGAAAATAACTCTGTCTATCTGTATGTTACCTTTTCACGCCTAAACCACTGAACGGATTTCGACAAAATTTGACAAAGAGATAGATTGCATCCCGGGGACGGACATAGGATAGTTTTTATCCCGATATTCCCATAGGATCGCCACTTATGCGGGTGAAACCGCGGGGCGCTGCTAGTTCAAGATAAAGAAGACTCCCAGAGAGTCTCCAAGGATCTCTATATTGTTATTCCATTTTTCAACGTTTTGTGAGCATAGTTTTCTTTTTTTCTTATTTGCATTGGTTTTAAAGTCTTCGTAACACATTTTCAATCGCAATCTAAATGATTTTAAACGATATTTTTAATCCATTGCTTCATAAATGTTCGAAAAAAAATCTGCTCAACAACGTTAATAACGAAATGATTGCTGTTGAACTGTCAAGATGAAAGCCATTGCTACTGTAAGTGTGTAACGCAATTACCTCGCTGAGACCGTTTAGATTTTTTTTTTGAGTATTTATGCAAATGTTAAGAATTTTCATGTACTTTCCGGTGAGCAATTAGTCTCGCACTCACTGAGACCCAAACTTTGTAAAGCTTGGGAGGAACAACGTGGGCAGATCATGAATAATTTCAGAGTTCAAAACAATACCTACTCTGGGGGCCTAAAAAGGTCACTATGGCAGAATCATAAAAGGATAACATTATGAATCATAATGGACAGTTAACTGTTAAGTTAATCGTATCAAATCCCATTGGTGAAGGATTTTCCAGTTATTTTTTTTTGTCTGTGCTAAAATACCAATCAATCCAGTCAAAACCCAATCCCAATCTCTTTGATTATACCTATGTAGTGCAGCGAAAAAAAGAAAAACACGGACTGTCTTCGACATATTAGTGTTCCCGCTGCTGGGACACAGGCCTCCTCTCAGTGAGAGGGAGTGGGCCGTAATCCACCACGCGGGCCCAGTGCGGGTTGGTTGATGTCACATGTCTTCGAATTTTCGGTTCTAGAACATGCCGGTTTGCTCACAATGTTTTCCTTCACCGTTTTGAGAGCAGTGGTGATGAAATAATTTACACAAAGTAAAGTGCCTGTTTGGGTTCAAACCTACGACCCACAACTCGTAAGTCGTGTCCGTTACCACTGGGCCACCACAGCTCTTATAATATCATGTTATAAATAATAATAAACAGAAATATCACCAACGATATTTTTGATGACTACGACTACTTTCGTAGTCAACTGGGAATATATTCCGACAATATATTCCCAGTTCCACTACGTGCTGGTACAATCCCAGTCCATTCCCGCTTACATCACCTTCCGCCCTTATCTGCCCAATAAACAATAGTCGTTATGAGTCGGGCCCGTCTATAAATATTTATACCGCTGAAACTTTCAGAGATATTTCCGCTATTCTTTTAAAATAATTGCAGTTACTTTGTATTGTTGTTCTTTGAAAGAAAAATGTTTCGCTTTAGTTTCGTTAATTATGAATAATATAGGTAATTATGAATGAGGTTAAAATTATGTTTTACTAGCAGCGCCCCGCGGTTTCACCCGCATAAGTGTCGATCCCGTTCGAAAGACACGTGGCGCCATCTATTCTCATAATAACGTTGTTGTTGTTTTCCCCGGGAACAGCACTTTTTTCCGTTTCTGAACACCTGACAACGTATATACAAAATTTCAGGATGATCGGTTCAGTGGCTTAGGCGTGAAAAGGTAACAAACAAACTTACTTTCGCATTTATAAGATTAGTTAGGACTATCTTCTGCCCGCGACTTCGTCCGCGTTAAATTTGTTGTACCCCCGCCCCACCCCGTCGCAACAATTCGTATTCGCTTAGCGTTCAATCTGACTTTTTTTCTTTTTGCTCGGCTCCTAAGGGCCATAGCGTGGTATTAAATAGCCTATAGCCTTCCTCAAGAATTGGGCTATCAAATGCAAAAAAAAAAATTCAAATCTGACCGGTAGTTCCAGAGATTATCGCGTTCAAACAAACAAACTCTTCAGCTTTATTATTAGTAATATAGATTATTGTTAATTTCCTGAAGTTTTATTCTGTCGTATCTTGCGTGGCCAAATCTGTCATGTCTAACCCACTTTTTTATTATATCCTGTAGGTGTATGTAGGTATTCGATAAAGGGCATCTTCGTTCGAAAACCTGGCGGTGGGTTTTAATGATTTGAAGTCCACATTTTCAATTAATTGCTAAGCAAATTGAATATCTATTTAAATTAGCTGTATAAACACAGCAAAGCACATCAATTCACAGCTGTCATTCTTAGACAGTTGTATGAAATGGCTTTAAAGCACGGCTAACTGATGTAGTGAGTTAATTTGGTTAACAATTTATTTTCCTGACTGTACATTTAATATCATCATAGTTTTAGACGATAAATAAAAGAAAACGTGACGAATTTGACATTAATATAGTATCCATGACTGACAAAATGTAGTACTTAGCCCTGTTGTCATTGCTGGATGTCTATTCGTTTAAACGTAGTTTATGCTAACACAAGAACAGTCTTTTCCCAACTATCTTGGGGTCGGCTTCCAGTCTATCCGGATTCAGCTGAATACCAGTATTTTACATGGCGCAACTGCCTACCTGACCTCCACCTCCGAGTTACTGGGTAATACGATCTCTTGGTAACACTGGTTGTCAGACTTTCGGGCTTCTGACGACCCGTAACGACTGTCAAAGATCTACTAATGACCCGGCTGTCATTCGTACAAAGCACGTTAAGCCGCTGGGCTTAACGTGCTTTCCGAGGCACGGAGGGGTCATGGTATGTAAAGATGGTCACCCATCCACAGACCAACCGCGGCAAGTATAGCTTAACCCGATCGATCGACACATGCGGCTGTTATTACTTAGCCACAAGCCCTGCCCCGCGAACACAAGGATAGTACTGTGAAGATTCAGCGAGATCTCCACATTTATTAATGAAAGAGTCGTTGAGTTCGAACTCTATACCTAGTCTTGCCTTATATATTGTCACGAAGAAAAAAATTTTTTTTTTATTGTAAATAATATTTATTACTTTTACAGTGTGTTAGTTTAATACATAAATATAAAAAAAAAAAATATATAAAAAGCTTATTCGAAGTGGTCTCCATTGGCTGCAATACAGTCCTTTAAACGTTGAGGCCAGTTATCAATAGAAGCACGCACTCTTTCGATGGGAAAATTCTTCACTGCCAATCGTATGCATTGTTTTAGGGACTCCAAATTATCATGGCGTTTAGAGCAAGCCGTACTCTCTAAAACTGACCATAAATCATAATCCAGCGGATTAAAATCGGGACTAGACGACGGCCAGTCTTCAGCTCTGATGAAGTCCGAAATGTTCACTTCCAACCAAGACTGCGTGGACCGAGCTTTATGACCCGGCGCCGAGTCTTGTTGGAAGGACCATACGTGGTTATTGAATATGGTGTTGTTAAGGTGCTTAACTACCTTCTCAAGAATGGTATCTTGATACACTTGTGCCGATGTTTTGATACCTTTTTCACAAAAATATGGCTCAGTCACTCCTTCATAGCTAATACCCCACCAAACCATCACTGAAGTCGGATAATGCCCACGTTGCATTCTGTCGACTAATTGGGAAGCTTCCTTAGAGCTTTAAGCATAAATACGGTCATTTTGTTTGTTAAAATGTTGCTCAATTGTAAAGATTTATGCATATAAATGTAATATCATTCTTATTTTTAATTGTAACAGTATTTATGGCCAGACTAAGTATATTGGTTTAGATAATCTTACTCAACATGGACAATATAAAAATTACTTCATCTTATTAAATCGTCATATTGGATCTGACATTTCGTCTTAACGTTTTAATCTTAAGCCAACAACAAATATTATCAGCCAGTGCTACTTTAAGGTTAGCATACATAACAAATACCTACCTACAGTAAAAAATAATAGTAAGAATGATCTCATACTTAATTCTCATATTAGGCGCTACCTCGAAAATCTAACATCCTCAAAAACCTACTAAGCGAGCGAAAGTGATGCAATTACTTTTGAAACGCAAAAGAAGAGTGATGGCTATAGTGTGCGTGCGCTAGGAATAAAACGACGTATGTGCCAAAACGAATACTAACACTTACTAGATCTCTTTCAAACCAATTTTCGGTGGAAGTTTACATGGTAATGTACATCATATATTTTTTTTAGTTTTATCATTCTCTTATTTTAGAAGTTACAGGGACACACATTTTACCACTTTGGAAGTGTCTCTCGCGCAAACTATTCAGTTTAGAAAAAAATGATATTAGTAACCTCAATATCATTTTTGAAGACCTATCCACAGATACCCCACACGAAACTGTTGACTGTTGCCGCTATAACAACAAATACTAAAAACAAAATAAAATAAGTATTTAAGGGAGGCTCCCATACAACAAACGTGTTTGTTTTCTTTGTTTTTGCCTTGTGGTACGGAACCGTTCGTGTGCGAGTCTGACTCGCACTTGGCCAGTTTTTTTCAATATATCACCTTAATTTCTTCACATTTTCTCTTTCAAGAATAAAAATAGAACTCTCTACAAAGAAAACGTTAGGAATCGGTTTTAAATTCCCTTCTCGATAGGGGAAATGTGGAGCCTCCTATATCACGTCAGCGAGCTGTTCCGATACGGTACCTACGTGGAATTTTACAGCGCTTCCATTTAGAAAAACTTATATTCTTGCTCTTAAAATTTACTTTGTTAAAGATTTTAAAAGATAAATTGATTCTTTTAAGCCTTGATGAATTGATGGAGGTTTTAAGATTGGAGGAGAATATCTATTTTAGAATCGTAACACTTCGGAGCGTCTGCTTTTTGTGGCATGTATGATCCGAAGTTATTGCGGATTTTTGAAGTTACTTTTTTTAAATTCCTTTGTTCTAATGGAAGGTACTTGAGTACCTGCATAACTGTTTTTATAACCATTCGACAAGTTTTCAAATCAAAAAAAGGAAACGTTTTCACTAATTTGCTTTGCCCCCGATAGCAAATAGGTGCTGGAACAATGGCGGTCGTCTATATGGATTACTAGCTGCGCCCCGCAGTTTCACCCGCGTAAATGTCGATCCCGTGGAAACATCGAGATAAAAAGTAGCCTATATGTTAATCCAGGGTGTCAGCTACGTCTATACAAAATTTTTATCAAAATTGGTCCCGCCGTTTGAGCGTGAAGAAGTAACAAACATAAACACACACTCACAAACTTTCGCCTTTATAATATTAGTGTGAAACTGAAAAAAAAACGGGTTTTAGATGTGTAAACAGCCTTTAGAAGGTTAGAGGACTTTGATAACATTGATTGATGGTCGATTCGGCACGAAAGTGTATCGGCTGTGAATAGCTATGCTGGTCGGAAAAAGAAAACTAAATAACGAAGTGTCCATCGAGTAAACTGCAACAGCCACTTTAACAGCGACACGCAAAGGATCTGTGATATATTTATCACAAAGTTATGGTTAAACTTTTTGAATTTTTGTAGTAAAAACTTCTTTAGGCGCGTTGAGATGGGAAAAAACCATTGAACTCGCGCCACTGTTACCGTAACCGACATCGCGCGTGTTTTGTTTATAAGACGATTAAATAAATACCCGCTTCGGATGTGTTCGGCTGTCCTCGGGATGTACTCGGTTTTAATGTATATCCGATATGTCAGTGAGTGATGGCAAAGTATTCTCTTTGTGTTTTGTTTTCACTTCTATCGGCACTCCCGGAGTGCCACTGTTTTTTTTTTGTTTTGAAGATGTCACTGTAGCAGTTGTGGCAAAGTGTTAACAGCCCCGACTTACGAGTCGTAGGTTATAGGTTTAAACCCAGGCAGACGCTTTACTTTGTGTAAATAATTTCATCGCTACAGCTCTCAAAACAAAAAAAAATGAAGACATGTGACATCTACCAATCCGCACTGGGCCCGCGTGGCAGCCCACTCCTTCTAGAAGAGAGGAGGCCTGTGTCTCATCACTGGGAACATTATAAGCTGATTGTGCTACTGAAGCATTTTCTTAA
The DNA here is from genome assembly GCA_963082905.1 of Oligia fasciuncula. Lineage (NCBI taxonomy): Eukaryota > Metazoa > Arthropoda > Insecta > Lepidoptera > Noctuidae > Oligia > Oligia fasciuncula. The sequence continues at coordinate 4,114,201 of OY720406.1, forward strand.
CTTATCATCTTGAAACCTTACAACCACCCCGATAGTTTTCTGACTAGCGAACCTCCATCACATGACTGAGTACCAGAGTCATGTGCCCCTATAGCCAAAAAAACGACAATATGCATGGTATGCCAACGGGTCTAGTCCATAAAACATGAAGTTGGCTCGCGAGCGATAAGCAGCGTCCAACAGAGTGCGTGCTGCGTTTACACGCACCTAGGAGTAGGGCTGGCACTATTGCGTTACTTTAGCTAACATAATAATAGTCCTCCAGACCAGCCTTCGGCGAGAGGGAGATATTGTGCGTGCAGACACAGGTACTCTCTCTCTTCCCTCACTCTTTTAGTCCGATGGGACAGCACGCGATCCGGCACGGCCCGAGAGAAGATGGTTATAGAATCAATATTAATAGTCTTTGGTCGTATGAGGAAAAGACAGTCTTTGGTATCCAATATACAGAGTAGCACGCGTAGCCAAAAATCGACAAAATGACAGATAGAATAGAGAAAATAACAGATTTCTTTAGAAACCTGTTCACAATTTGTCATTTTGTCTATTCTTCCGTCGACAAAACCCGTTTCTATGGTGGTCTTGCTACGCATGCTGGAGAGGCAATAGCCATTGGTTAAGAAGCTATGGTGCATTCGAGAGGTTCGTGTTAATCATGATAATCTTTAACGAAGGAGGGAAAGATAATTAAGAGCGTTTACGCCGTACGGCATTTCATACAAACTTTCAAACCCTTGTTTTTCGAAATTAATAAACCGATTTTAATGAAACTTCATACGCATAAGCAGGATACAAAGGTCTAAAAATTTAGTAGAGAACATTTTCGAAAAATAGTGTTACAGCCAAATTAGACCGATTTTAAATTTTCCATAGAAACAGGGATTTTCAGATAACTTTTTTTTATTAAGGGGTCCCAGCAGTGGGAACATTATAGGTTGATTATGACTACAAGATTGGTTTTTATAACTGTACTTAAACGTGAAATACTTTGATCGAAGCAAGTATTTTCGGAGGTAGCCCTGTGCTCGTAGCTGTACTCGCGTAGGACATCTGTCAATACTATCGAACGAGGCACAAAGATCAGCGCCTCGCCTCGTCAGATATAAATCAATTGACGTCACCGACACCCTCCGTCCAACCTATGTTTATTAAAGTTTGTTGCAGACTCTTGAGTTATTTAGTGGAATTTTATCATTGTAAGAAAGAAATAGAGAACATTTTTTTCTTTTGTATTTTTGTTAGATACTCTGTCTTGGTTCTAGTGAGAGGATTAGTAATTACCTCACTGGCGTTAAGGTTCGAATCCGACTTTGTCCTGGTACGGTGGAAAGTAATATTATCCAAGAAATTCATGTTGGATTTAAAATAAAGTTCTTCATTTGTCTTTAACGTCTTTCTGATTTTTTTTAGGTTTTTGGAATAGAGAAAGTATTCGTAAAAATGAGCATAAGTTTTACAGAGGAAACTTGTTTTATGATTCTATTTGTTTTCAGATTTCATACGAAATTGAGTTTTTGTTTAGCGTCTAATGTAGGCTACAGAAAAAGGCGTCCAAAACATAAAAAATCGTCCAAGTTTCAATGCAGAGTTTTGAATGTACTTTTATTTTGCATGGTTTAATCTGACGCTAATAGCAATGTATTTATTTAAAGTGTTTACATAATTTAAAAAGCTAACCGTCTTAAAATAATAATAATTTATGTACAAGTACCTATATAAAAAGTAGGGGAAATTCGTCCGCATCGCTGTAAACAGGAAATGTGCCCAAAGGGCTGGCAGCATTGCCACGTTGTATGGCAATGCTGATTCTTTGGCCAAAAAATAGGCCAGCCCTCTGGTCACGTGAAGAGTCGACGAACCGTTTGGCGATGTATCGAAATTAAAATGTAATGTAATGTTAATGTTCCTTTTGGGCACGTTTCCTCTTGATAGCAATGTACATTTTAAGGTTTTTTTTTTAGTTTAGTTTTTAGTTTCCTACTATGCAATTATCACTATAGGTCACTTTGAAAATGTTGCAATTCTGACCCCCAAGATACAGGAAAATGCTTAGTTTGGAAGTCGCCTTCCAATCTATTCTAGTTGATTACTTTTTTAGAATGCCACTTTTTGCACCAATCACCGTCCTTTCTTGCGTGTTTTATTTGTTTTTTATAAATATCACACAGAAGACGCCAAAGCATACACAGATTTGTTAAGATAAAGATAAATACCACCAACATAGGTAGTGGTCAGAGACAAATGTCACGCAGGACTGGCAACGAATGGCTTGCTGGCTTGGCTCCGACTGGCAAGGTGGGTCCAGACGGGTGGAGTAATCGCTTGCTACGTCGACATACATATGGATGGGATGTGTTTGAGGAATTGTAGGTTGTGGAGCAAGATGGGTTTTTAAAGCGTCTGTGAAAATGGAAGTTTGTAAGCTTAAGCTGTAAAAGCTCTTAGAAAAGTGCGAACCAATCCCTACATAATATACAATTACATATTATTATTTAATTGTATAATAATCTGTGGAAACTGTTTCTGGATTGTGTTTAAACTATTTGTATACTTATGTTTGTTATTGCATCTGTTTGTTTCCCAAATAAAATAAAATAAAATAATATAAAACAAAATCGTCGAAATGTCTGTACGCGCATAACTTCCGAATGACTGCACCAAATTGGATAATTCTTTTTTTGTTGTGTTTGGTATTGCCAGGGCAAGGTTTTTATGAAAATTTCGGAAATTCGAAAAAAAAATTGCTCCCGTGCGAAGCTGGGGCGAGTTATTCCGTTCTGATCCCCTGAAGAAGTCCTTCGCCCCCTCCTCGATCCCCTGCTTGTTTGTCTTCTGTCTTATCCACTATAAACTTTCACCGCTAGTAAGTAATAGATAATTCATGTGAAATATTCTTCTATGTAAGGTCCTAGCCTAATCCGTTATACTTATTATATTTTCGTTTACTTAGTTTTAGTTCTATTTCTTTCCTGGAATCTGAGGGAAGATTTTTCTGCACGGACAAGAAGTGAAAAAGAACTAACGGATTATCGTCGCAGTGATTTTTCGTGATTTATGTTGTTGTTCAACCATATTATACCTACGTATGGTGAAAAGATTCACGTAGTGAATTGAGGGTTCGCAGGTCGTAATAATTAGTACGAGTGTTTCTATATTTAGGGCAACAAAATACTTACATATTTACGAAAAACCATCATTTTGGATTCTAAAGAGGCTATGTATAAGTGATCATCCCTAGATACTTTAGTACCACCTACGCACGTACTGTCAGCACCAATAAACTATAATAAGTAATATACACAACAGCGGCTCGAGCTAAACTCAAGCCGACACGAAATAAAGAATTTGTCAAAGGATTACTTAATTTAAGTTTGTGTAGTAGTAGCGGAGGGGCCCGTGGCGAAATAATAACAGCCGCACAGGTCGATCGATCAGGTTAAGCTACGCTTGCCGCGGTTGGTCTGTGGATGGGTGACCATCTTTAAATACCGAGACCCCTCCGTGTCTCGGAAAGCACGTTAAACCGTTGGTCCCGGCTGTCATTCGGGACAGTCGTTACAAGTCAGAAGCCCGAAAGTCTGACAACCAGTCTTTCCAAGGGGTATCGTATTACCCAGTAACTGGGTTGTGGAGGTCAGATAGGCAGTCGCTCCATGTAAAATACTGGTATTTAGCTGCATCCGGTTAGACTGGAAGCCGACCCCAATATAGTTGGGAAAAGGCTAGGCAGATGTTATAGGTACTTCAAACTAACTGAGTTAAAACACATTTCCCTCATAAACTACAGTAAAACCAGGCCATATTTTAAAACGCCAACCATCAAATAGCTTGCTGTATAATTTTTATTGTTACAAACAGTATTAAAAGTTGTTTCCGACTATACTCGTAAATCATTCCTCGCGCACTGCATTTGTTTCGCAAAAGTTACTTTTTAATACGGACACTATTTTTGGTACTTTTCGTGGATATAATTTATGGTAATCGGTTCATGAATGGAACCTTTTGTGTGTGATTTCATTGATTTAATTTTAAAAACGTGTATTATTTTAATACCGCATTATCAACAACAACACTGTCAAAGTACAAATTATTAATATTGTAACAAACTTTTAAAATGTATTTTCACTCATCATCTGCGTACCCTTTTCCCAACTATGTTAAGGTCGGCTTCCAGTCTAACCGGATGCAGCTGAATACCAGTACCTATTTTACATGGAGCGACTGCCTATCTGACCTCTACAACCCAGTTACTGGGTAATACGATACCCCTTGGTAAGATTGGTTGTCAGACTTCCGTGCTTCTGACTACTCGTAACGACTGTCAAAGATCCACGAATGACAGCCAGGACCAACGGCTTACCTAATTGACGTGATTTCCGAGGCACGCCTCCTCCTGCGGATATCCTCATTTCTGATTTGATCACGCAGGGAAACTCCAAGCATAGTCCTCTCCATTGCCCTTTGGGTGACTTTTAGCCTTCTTACAAGGTCCATTGTGAGCGACCACGTTTCAGTGCCATAAGTCATCACAGGCAACACGCACATGATGAAACAAGTGAGTGCTGATAAACTGGAAACCTGAAAACGGGTCACTGTACTCATCGTTATAAACAACTTTTATTAAAAAACCAAAGCAAACACTGCCAAAAAACTACCTTTCAATAGGGACATTTGTGTACGCAAAAACCGACCGAATGTGTGGGACAGCTGTTTCTTTTCGCGAGTTCAGTGTTGGTTCCGTTCTCATAATTATGAGTACAATGACTCCTTAGGAGGGTAAACAAAAACTAAGATTGTAGAGTTGAAGTTATACAATTAGGCATCAGACTCCAGGCACTAACACACGGACAATACCAACATAATTCTCCCCTAAATTCAGCTTAAACAGCTTACATTTAGCTGCCAATGATACAGCATTATCATCGATTAATTCTATTGGATGCATTAAACCGCATCACGGTAGACAGTTCGGCTAAATTTGATTTATATGCCCAAATTGCCAATGAACTGTGATCTGGCATAGAGTAGGCATGATTTTGTAGATAGGGCATTTTGTATTGATGATATTGTTTTTACAGAAAATTACATAAATGACTTTTTGTAGGTTTCATAAATTACTATGCACTACTTACTTATTTGCATTCGCAATTTAGTTTCCAAAAATGTAAACAATTAAAATGAGATTTTGGAAACGTAATTTTAATACCTACGGATAAGGTTCAGATTGCGTTACAATTTCATATTTTTATGACTTTTTTTATGAAAAGTACTTAGTCAATTTAAAATTAATGTAATCTACACCACCATAAAATTTATATTTGTTTAAGTGGTATAAGCCATTGGAATTTGAATTAACCTTAGTGTAGACTTGGGATAGTTTTAGAAGGAAAGAGAAAGAATAAAACATTATTTTTACAATAAATGCGCCCCGCGGTTTCACCCGCGTAAATGTCGATCCCGTGGGAATATCGGGATAAAAAGTAGCCTAATGTTAATCCAGGGTGTCAGCTACCTCAATACAAAATTTTATCAAAATTGGTCCAGCCGTTTGAGCGTGAAGAAGTAACCAACATATAAACACACACACACTCACAAACTTTCGCCTTTATAATATTATTATAGTGTGATAATTAACGAACTTGGCATGAATATATTCCTTGAAAAGGTTTATAGTAGGTACCCCTTTTTTTTTCGTCTAGGGTATCATCAAATGACCCCTCCCGCTCTAGGTGGAGCGGAAGGGAATGTCAGACTCTTACTGACTAAAACCCACCCGTGTTCCTTCCATAGCCCTTTATCTTCCGGGCCAGCGGTAACCCTTTCGGACAATCCCGCTGACCTAGTAGGTATCCCTTATTTCATCATTTATGTTTTATGACTCATAAGGAATGGGCCTATTGCTATATACCGGCCTCCAATCTAGATCTATTTCTTCGTTTTCTGCTCAAAAATCTTTCAATTGGAACATCCAATTCTTGTGGACTCAACAAAACCTGTAGGTAATTGGTCAAATTGAAATAATTAAGTAACCTTTAACAGCTCTAATCGCCACCTTTCCTAAAGAAACGTAGCCATTCCCTCGCAGCAAAGTGCAAAAAGCAATCCTCCTTTATTTTTGGCTCGACCTGCCCATTAATTACTAAACAGGTCTAGGCTATTTGCTCGGCAAGTGCATTAGGGGCGCTAAAATGTCGTTACCCTCGTGCCATGTAAGTTTTAGTATCAATTAGTGATGTAGTGTGCTTGGACACTTCGTTACATTTTAGCGGTTGTGTTGGCAAATTGCGATGTTCGAGAAGATTCAAAGTGCGACCTGTTTGGGTGGGGTTCAATTTTAATGGTAAAAAGATTTACATACAAAGTAGATTTAGTTGAAGTGTTAGAGTGCATTATTATTTTGTTGTATGGCAAACCTGTACGAGTGGGACTATCAAATTAACGAAAATTAGATCGTATTTGACTTATCTTCTCCAATTATAATAAATCTGTAGAAGTGAAAATTCTGTACATTGAAAATATCAAAAAAATTTATGGCAGGGGGTGTTACTAGACTGACACCGAACCCAAAAATGTGATTAAAAAATGTTTTGTCTGTCTGTCTGTTTGTTCAGGCATCACGCAAAAACTACCGGTTCGATTACGATGAAACTTGGTATAATTATTCTTTAATATCCTGGGCACCACCCTGGGTACTTTTTATCCCGGAAAAGTATCTTTATCTACGTAAATCTATACTAATAATAAAGCTGAAAAGTTTGTTTGTTTGAACGCGATAATCTCTGGAACTACCGATCAGATTTGAAAAAATCTTTTTGCATTTGATAGCCTAATTCTTGAGGAAGGCTATATAGGCTATTTAACAGCACGCTATGGACCCTTAGGAGCCGAGCAAAAAGAAAAAAATCAGAATGAACGCTAAGCGAATACGAAGTGTTGCGACGGGGTGGGGGTACAAGAAATTTCACGCGGCCGAACTCGCGGGTTCGCCCGTGGGTTCAGTTCGTCCGCGTGAAATTTCTAGTAGTCAATATAAGTCGCTAGTATTCAATATAAGTCTGAAGTCGCTAACCTGCTTTGAGCATGCGTGGTGATCAATACTCGTGTCTTCTTTGTGTGAGTGAGAAGACGCCTTTGCCCTGTGGTGGGAAAACAATATCCTGGTCATCATCATCTAGTCGTGATCGCAAGCTGTGCGAATTTCAGTTTTTCCAAACTTACTCTATGTTTAAACAGTAAATCACATCAGAGCAATTTTGTCAGTTGCTGTAGTGCAAATCGTTTTGATATCACGCCGTCATGCGTTTGGCATAAATGATGGCGGGTTTAAAGTTGCTGAAAATGTGTTATAAGGCTGTGGTAGAGCTCTTTGTGAAGTAGCACTTCAGCAGTACTACTTTATTTATTTATTTATTCAGGATCTCCAACAAAGGATACACAATAGAAATTTACAATAATAAAAAAGGTTCTTTTACGTGTGCTCCTTCAGTTACAGGAGACCACAGCATGGACATATTATAACTAGCTGTAAACACGAAAAAATAGAGAAATAAATTATGGATGATGAATACAAATTATAAAATTAGAAGGAAAAAAAATATAAATACCTATAGGTATATTTATTTTTTTCGGATGGGAAATCATCAAATGGTCCCGTTCTGGATGGAGCGGAAGGGAGTGTCAGACTCCTACTGACTAAAACCCACCCATGTTCCTTCCTTAGCCCTTTATGTTCCGGGCCAGCGGTAACCCTTTCGGACAATCCCGCTGACCCGGCAGGAAACCACACATACAGCAGACCACAGGAGACCACAGCATGCAAATATAACTAGGTGTAAACACGATAAAAATAGAGAAAATAAATTATGGATTATGAATACAAATTACAAAATTAGAAGGAAAAAGAAATACAAATACTTATAAAAATATAAATACTTTACAACATAACCACACGCCTTGTTTCCCTGAAGGGTTAGACAGAGGTGTTCTTATGTACACCTGCATTTCGCCAGTTATGTTTCAGTTCCATGTAATAGGGGGCGATCCTATTGCCATCACTCGGACTCGCACAATTTCAGATTCCGGGATGCTACTAAGAAATTCCTGATGGAAAACCCCAACAACATTTTGCTCGACCAGGTAATCGAATCCAGGGCTCAGGCAGTCGCACCGCTACGGCTGAAGTAGCGGTTGCGACAAATACACCAACTAGATAGTCGATTATTAAAAAAACATAAAATGAATACTGCAAATTAATTTAAAACCTGTAAATCGTAGTAATATTTTTTCCAGCCAGTAGCATCGTGCCTCAAAATATTTTATGTTTCACTAGCTGCGCCCCGCGGTTTCACCCGCGTAAATATCGATCCCGTGGCAATATCGGGATAAAAAGTAGCCTATATTATATGTTAATCCAGGGTCAGTTACCTCCATACAATTTTTTATCAAAATTGGTGCAGCCATTTGAGCGTGAAGAAGTAACAAACATATAAACACCACCACACACACACACAAACTTTCACCTTTATAATATTAGTGTGATTTATTTTTATTCCACCTGATTTGGTCAATCTCTCACAAAAAGTCAGAATTAAATATCCAAAAATAAAGTAATAACTAAATATCCAATTCCATTAAGCGAAATATAAAATCCAATAATGAATAATTCATATCTCAATCGGCATGCCAAATACTCCAGGCACTCACGTTTCGCGCGGTAAGCACTTTATGTTAGTAAAATTCTTCAAGTTCAAATGTAATGAAATTTTGTCCGCAAGCACTTAAGAGTATACTACTGAAGAATCCCGTAGTTGCGAGTCTTAGGTCGAAGACACACAGCTAGGTGCTTCGCTGCGTGGTAGCCTAGTATAAGTTATGCTACTAGGTGACATGTTTCTAGCGAACAAACGCATGTTTGCGTGGTAGCCTAGTATATTATGCTGTTAGGTGACATGTTTCTAGCGAAAAAACGCATGTTTACGTGGTAGCCTAGTATATTATGATGCTAGGTGACAAGTTTCTAGCGATCAAACGCATGTTTGCGTGGTAGCCTAGTATAATGCTAGGTGACATATTTCTAGTGTACAAACGCATGTTTGCGTGGTAGCCTAGTATATTATGATGCTAGGTGACATGTTTCTAGCGAACGAACGCATCTTTGCGTGGTAGCCTAGTATATTATGCATAACGCCGTCCTTACCTCGTTTAATTGTAAGTCACTTAAAAGGTCAATGCAGGGAGTTAGATCTTTATGCAAGGAAGTGGACATACTTGCTCTTCAGGAGACATGGCTGCTGCCACATGACCTGTCTTGCTTGTCACAAGTAGATGAGGAGTTTGGCAGCACGGGAACGTCCGCAGTAGACACATCGGCGGGAATGCTAGTGGGTCGGCCTTACGGTGGTGTTGCGTTAATGTGGAGAAAAAGTATGTTCAGTTGTGTGTGCGTAATTCCGTGCGAAAATCCACGTATCGCGGCAATAAAAATATCGTTATCTGACCGTCGCGTGTTGATATTTAGTGTGTACCTACCTGTAGACAATGCGAACAATTTAACCGAATTTTCGGATTGTTTAGGAACTATAAGTGCAATTATAGAGGAGAGTGGAGTGGAATCGGTGTTTGTCCTGGGGGATTTTAATTCACACCCTGGAACATTGTTTTTTACCGAGTTACAGAGTTTTTGTTGTGATCAGGAATGGCTATGTGTAGATGTAAATAAAATGAGTCCGGACAGCTATACATTTATAAGTGAGGCAAACGGAAGTCGAAGATGGCTGGACCATTGTATAATTACTAAAGCAGCCTTACCGCTAATTACTAGTGTTAACGTTAATTATGACATATATTGGTCCGACCATTTTCCACTTAAAATCAAGTGTAATTTTGATTTAGTGAAGCAAAAACTTGTTGAGCAGCCTGCACAAATATCCGACGGTGTCAAGTGGGGGGAAAGATCGTCCGCGCAAATAGCGCAGTTTTCAAATTTGTGTGGTAATTACCTACGCGAGATAGACTTTCCAGTGCAACTGGAATCTTGTAGTGGGAAGTTTTGTACTGACACCAGCCATAAGGTGATGATTGATGAGCTGTACAGTAACATAGTACACTGCTTAGGGTTGGCAGCAAGTTCCACACACCGGAAAAAGCCTAAGTATCGCAAGTGTGTAGCAGGGTGGAACCGGCACGTCCGTGACGCGCACGGGGAGGCGCGGGCTAAGTTCACTATATGGGACTGGCACGGCCGACCGTCATCAGGTACTTTGTACAATGATATGGTAGAAGCGCGGAAAGTTTTTAAAGGGAAGCTGAAGTGGTGTCAAAATCACCAAGAGGCCATTAAAATGGACATCTTAGCCTCACATCACGCAAATTCCGATTTTCGTAGTTTCTGGAAATATACCAATAAGATGAGCGCAGCTCAGGGCCTTCCCGTGAGCGTTGAGGGCGTTACTGAACCGCAACTAATAGCCGAGGTGTTCAAAGACCACTTCATGGTTCGATCACCGTTGGGACCAGCGCAGCGGGTGATCGATGATGAGACCCAAACGGGACCAATTTCCACTCTTATCACAGCTAAAGATGTTAAGATAGCTCTTAAAAATATGAAAAGAGGGAAATCCCCAGGTCACGACGGGCTCAGTATCGAGCACTTGCAGCATGCGGGTTGCCACTTGCCCAGAGTTTTGGCATTACTGTTTAATTTTTGTATCGCACACTCTTACTTGCCTGACAGTATGATGAGGACGGTGGTCGTGCCAGTGATTAAAAACAGAACAGGAGACTCATCAGATCGGTCGAATTATAGGCCTATTTCTCTGGCAACGATTGTCGCTAAGGTGCTTGACAGTGTGCTTAACTTACAGCTGGAGAAATATATAACTTTACACGATGCGCAATTTGGTTTTCGACCTGGCTTATCCACCGAAAGTGCAATCGCGTGCCTCAAGCACACTGTCAGGTACTATACTGACAGGAGTACACCAGTTTATGCGGCGTTCCTGGATCTCTCCAAGGCCTTCGACCTGGTCTCATATGATATTCTTTGGGATAAATTAAAGGAAACAGGGATACCCAATGAGCTTCTGGGCGTTTTTAGGTACTGGTACGACAGCCAAACTAACGTTGTAAGGTGGGGGAATGGATTTTCTCTGCCGTACAGGTTAGAGTGTGGCGTGAGGCAGGGGGGCTTAACCTCCCCTAATCTTTTTAACTTGTATCTGAATGCATTGATCGGGGAACTCAGCAGTGCGCATGTGGGCTGCTTTGTGGATGGGTTGTGTTTTAATAACATCAGTTACGCAGATGATATGGTGCTGTTGGCTCCCTCGGTCAGTGCACTCAGAAAACTTGTAAAAATCTGTGAGAACTATGCTGCCAGCCATGGGTTGCTGTATAATGTGAAGAAGTCCGAACTCATGGTCTTTGAGGCTGTTGGCAGGAAATGCCCAGTAAATGTGCCACCAATAAAAATAAACGATGTCCCGATTCGTCGGGTACATCAGTTTAAATACTTGGGACATTTGATTGCTGACAACCTTAAAGATGATGCTGATGTTGAACGGGAACGCAGGGCATTGGCGGTACGGGCGAACATGTTGGCACGTAGGTTCGCTCGATGTACAGAAGCGGTCAAACATACGCTATTTAAAGCATACTGCACATCTCTGTACTCGAGCGCCCTATGGATCAGCTGTACCAAACGTGCCGTCAATGCGCTGCGCGTCCAATACAATAACGCCTTCAGGGCGCTGATGCGGCTGCCACGTTACTGCAGTGCGTCAGAGATGTTCGCAAAAGCCCGAGTCGACAGCTTCTCAGCTATCGTACGGAAGAAAAGTGCGTCTCTGCTCGCCAGATTGCGTGGCAGTAGCAACAGCCTCCTGAAGGTGATAGCTGACAGGCTTGATGAGAGCTCCATAATGGGACATCTCATTAAAACAACACTGTCTGTCGTAGTGTATAAGTATTAACATAGATCATAAGCCACATTGTTACTAACATACTAGTATATAAGTACTAACATAGGATATATTGTTACTAACATCTTTTATGTATTTTTTTGTTTTTTTTTTTTTTTTTTTGTCAGTGTGGACCTTTTGTTGTCTGTAAAATAAATAAATTATTATTATTATTATTATTATGATGCTAGCTGACATGTTTCTAGCGAACGAACGCATCTTTGCGTGGTAGCCTAGTATATTATGATGCTAGGTGACATGTTTCTAGCGAACGAACGCATCTTTGCGTGGTAGCCTAGTATATTATGGTGTTAGGTGACATGTTTCTAGCGAACAAACGCATGTTTTTCGTGGGAGCCTAGTATACTATATTGCTAAGTGACAAGTTTCTAGCGAACAAACGCGTGTTTAAGGCACCAGTCCTACTCCCAACAACTCAAGGAAGAATCGAGATATCAACAATTTTCGCGCTCAAGAAACGTACAAAGATACCCCAAACACAACAAAGGTCCCGTATAAGTTTAACAGATGGCATGCCTATGTACCACACTTGGTACATACACATACCGGCGAGAAATCGCTCGTCGCCGTTGCGCACTCGCCCACTCGTTTTTAGATGCTAGCCCTACTCGCTTCTTGTTAATCGCCGGCGGCGAAGCAGGTGCCTAAGTCGACCGTCCACTGCTAGGTACTGTAATAGCCATACTGACAGTTAGTGCTGGGCTATATAACTGTAGAGTAGGGTAGCTAATTTTTTTTATCTACTTGTTCTAGCTGCGATACTCTCCAAACGAGACGTCAAGCGAAGCTCCTGTAGGCCGACCTCTTAACTGAGACGTTGCCTGAGGTAGCTGCGCGGTGCGGGAGGGGTGTGGTGACGTGATGCGAGAGCTCAGTGATTCCTCAACTTGTGACAGCCCGGCACTGCGCAGCTACCTCAGGCAACGTCTCAGTTAAGCGGTCAGCCTACAGCTGTGTGTCTTCGACCTAACCCCGTGACGACGATCTTCACGCTAAAGCGACTTGTGTATTGCGACAGCAACTACGGAGAAACAAATGAAAGAAGTGCTTTAGAACCGCGACGCGACTTAAGCGCAGGCCACACCGCCAGCTAGCGGGCGGGCGGGCTAGGCGGGTGGGCAAAGCGAACGAAGGAAACTATACAAACTACGCGAAAAATTGGCGAGCTAAACTATGGGGTTCACACCGAAAACTACGGACAGACGAGCGACGAGCGACGGGCGGAGCGGGCGGAGCGCGCGGAGCGGGCGAAGCGGGCTAAGCGGACGAAGCGGGGGCCGCGGATGGGAGAGCGAGAGGTTAGCGTTCTATCTGTCCATTGTCATTCACAAACGTAAACACTACACTGCTATTCGAAAGACGAGCGTCGACTAGTCTACTACTAGGACGGGCGAACGAACCGGGCGAGCGGGCTGGCGGGCGAGCTAAGCTAGCGAAGCGCTGGCGCGCCAACGAGGTGAACGAGTAGCTTCGCTGGAATCGTCGGATATTTCGTTAGCTTAGCTCGTTAGGTTAGTCGGTAGCTCGCGGCGTGAACCGAAGTATGTAAAGAGGTGAAACGATGTTCGCCCGCCTAGCCCGCCCGCCCGCTAGCTGGCGGTGTGGCCTGCGCTTTACGGAGCCACGCGACGACGGACGGAAACAGCACCCTAATTGCGTAATACACTACCAATCACAATCTGAGCCATTTTGATGGATATTGTCAATCCATTGCTTCATATTTTCGAAAATTTGCAACTTATTTAACGCGATGAATGTTGTTGAATTGTCAAAATGAAAGCTATTGCTATTGATAGTGTGCTACGCAATTAACCCCCAGGTGAAGCGCGTTCGTGTCGCTTGACGCAAGTCGCACCACTCGAGGCAGTGAACGGGGCCTTAGAGACAAACAATATAAGAATAAAACCTCTCGTACGTCATTTAAGTATGTGAGTTTTAATATCTGAGATTGCAGGGATGCCCTGCGATATTTGCTTATAGAAAATGTGGGCTGTATGTGTGTCACTTTTTCTGAATTATCCTTAGAAATTCACACAAAGATTTAAATCGTTCGATTAAAGTGAGCTCTCGCAATAATGATGGCGTTTCCATGGTAACCCATGTGACAACTAAAACTATCATAAAGTGTACTTCATAGATTAAGTTTTTGTTGTACTTTGAGAACGAAATAAATTATTTATTATTATTAAAATCAAGTCAAGTCTCTGCGATGTTGCGTGTGGCTGAGGTGTCAAAAAAAACGACGCGGTAGGGGAATATACATTTGAAACGTCCGTTTTTTTACTATTTGTCAAAAACAACAGCTTTCTTATTTATTTATTTCACCGTTGATAGCTTGGACTATGATTTGCACATGACAAAAGACTATCGAATTCAAGCCTACTTGCGTAATATCCTGCAAAAAGTATTCTTCCGATAAAGCTTTGGTTAACCCTTATGCCTCGGCCACGAAAAAAACGCCACGCTTGAGGCGTCAATTTGCTACAAGCGTCATTTCTAAGCGTCAAAAGTAAGGCCACGAACTTCAAATATTCGCCTGTAGCGTGGTACGTCGGTGGGGGAATGCATCAGTTCAGTACAGAAAAAGGTTACATGCTCTGTGAGTACAGAGTGAGCACGCGTTGATAGATATTACACGTGAAAATGTCGCTGTCAAAAATATCTAAATATTGTTAATAAAACTTAAAAAATAATTTTAATTTCTTCCCACAATTTTTTTACAACATTCCTAAACTTATGTTGCGGATGTGAACTCATCCATAACGCAGGTCGATTTTGGATTGCAGTGATAAATTCTTCAGTATTCATATTGGATTAGTTACTATAAACGCGACAAAAACAAAACAATTTGTTTTAGACGCAGACGCGCGGAGCGACCGATTCTATCGGAAAGCGTGAGCGACTGTTTCGTGCACACTGTGGAATGTTCTCATACAATTGTTTTCGACGCTCATAAAAAACGCGCGTCGGATCATCCAACACTCGTGCAAATTCGCTCGTAGCAAATTTCGCTGCTGCTTGCAGCGCTACTTCGTGGCCTTGTAGATAATAGACATACATTTGTTTTTGACGCTCGACGCTGATGCTTGCAGCGCAAGGCGAATTCGCTTGGAGCGTCGTATTTCGTGGCCCTCAGGTTAGAGCTATACAAACAAAATATAAATAAAAAACCTATGGAGTACAGTAGTTAAAAGGTATTGTAAACATACCTACAAAATACGTAAAATTTCAATATTGTTCGTCTAGTAATTATATTTTCCTTTATGTTATTTATTATTCTTAAGTTTATGAAGTATTTCGACACAATTGATAAATCCTAGCGCCTTTAGTTTTATTATTATTATTTAATTTATGTGTTATCACATATTTCTGAAACTGTTGGTTAACTTGTAACTGGCGACTGTATTAGTCCGAGGCTATTGTTACCAATATTACATGATATATTATATACAAAAGCTGTTGGTGTAAAAATAAATAAATTCTGTACAAACAAAATCGCAAGAAAAGTTTTACCGCCAACCCTATCCCATCTAAGTCCATAACCTCCAGCACAAGAGCAGTCTGGAAATAGAAATTCATGCGAAACTGATGCTGATTTTGAAAGCACCACAATATATTTCATATTACAAGTCAGCTTTTACATTTATTGCATTTTGCTGTATAAAACAAGTAATGTAGACTGCATAAATTTGTTGTATCTTCTTGGTTGTGTTTTTATTCATGTATGTACCTTATGGGCAGGAATTAGCCAGATGAGAGTATCCACCTTTATATGCCATAAAAAGTTTACATATTGATTTTGTATTTTTTACTATTTAATTTTATTAATTTTAGAAAACTAGTATACTAACTTACAGCCAGTACATTTGAGTATGCAGTAACAGTATATAGATGGCAAATTTCCTATTGCAAGTTTCCGCTTACATAAACATATGAATACGATTAAAAAAACTGCGTTTACAGTGAAAACAGAAGACATAAACACTCGAAATAAAAAAGTCATAAAAAATATTATGCAATCTAGTTCAAATCGAGTTTATATTGTTCAGAATTCAAGCCAAAAGTATTATTAGTCATAAAAAATAATAAGTAATCTAGTACAAATCGAGTTCATATTGTTCAGAATTCAAGCCAAAAGTATTATTACCCCCTGCCACTTTACGACGATTTATTAGTAAACACCACACCGCTTATGTAAGAGCCCTGAACCAAGGTAAGGCCTTTTAAAATCCAAGTGGGGTCATAATGGTATCATATCCTTAAATTAAAGTAAATAAATAAAGCTGTACACCGCAACGCCCTCAATTTGTACCTGCTGTTGGCATTCTGCAGAGATTTAGATTGTACTAGAAGGAGCTCAGAGTGAATCCCACTAGTGCGGTAATTGTATGATCAGGGTCCAGAGAAGGACACGTGTGACAAGGATGGTTTCATCAAGGTGGAGAAGAAAAAGAAGCCTCCTTGTCGAAACCAGTGCGGCACCGCGCAGGCAGGACTCAACATGCTACTGCGTCGTCGTCGTTGAAATGGTCTCCACGAAGGTTGAGAAGATCGTGGAGTAAATGCGTGTGAAGACCAACTAGACTTTGAGGGTCGCGAAGTTGGAGTCGCGTCACAACACGAACTTCAAGTCGTTCATGGTGCGTGTTCCGACACATCATCTCGAGAAGTTTCTCAAGGAAGAGTTCTGGCCGAAGGGTGTTGTGTACCGCCGGTTTCGTGGCTGGCTACATGACACCAGTCAGTAATCTACCACGTGGGCCCAGTGCGGGTTGGTAGATGTCACATGTCTTAAAATTTTTAGTTCTAGGACATGCCGGTTTCCTCACAATGTTTTCCTTCACCGTTTTGAGAGCAGTGGTGATGAAGTAAATTACACAAAGTAAAGCGCCTGTGTGGTGTCGGAACCACGGCATATAACTCGTAAGTCAGGACTGTGCCACTGGGCTCAACACTGCTCTCAATTAACACACCAATCACACTAATATTTTAAAGGCGAAAGTTTGTGAGTGTGTGTGTTTATATGTTTGTTACTTCTTCACGCTCAAACGGCTGAACCAATTTTGATAAAATTTTGTATAAAGGTAGCTGACACCCTGGATTAACATATAGGCTACTTTTTATCCCGAAATTCCCACGGGATCGACACAACCGCGGGGCGCAGCTAGTCACACTAATATTATAAAGGCGAAAATTTGTGTGTGTGTGTGTGTAATGTAAACTTGTAATTATATTTTCAGTTTAAATATTACATTTTTAACACATTGATAAACACTGAACTAGACACAATAGAAGTTTTGTAGTTATTACGTCGAGGGGCGTTAAGTGTCCCGAAAAGTGTTAAGTCCCATGCTAATATGGGACTTAAACATATGAGGTGAAATGTGGGTGTACTAGAAGAAAGAAAATATGTTTATTTGCGTTAAACATGACGCATAAAAAGAAAACAAACACAAAAAAAAATAACAAGTTGGGGGAAAACATACGTCATGCGTAGGTTTAACATCGTAAACCTTTGGGGAATATTGGTATGACGTTATGTGTATGTATGTAAAGCTTTTATCAAGAACCTATTTCAGTAGAACACTTTGTTATACCTAGATTTTAGTTTACCACAAATTATATAATATCTTTTTTTTTTGAAGCCTTTACATTAAACCTTCGAGTGGATTCAATATTTTGTTTATAATGTCGTCTTAGGGCTGATTTTTTAATCGACAGATAATTTTTATTCGTGGAATAAAATTTACGTCTGACAGTTTTAGTATGGAAGAACTGTCAAAAATTATTCCTCGGATAAAATTTATACCGATATTCCCACGGAATCGACATTTACGCGGCTGAAACCGCGGGGCACAGCTAATTCTACATAAATAAATTAATGAAGATCAAGCTACTGTCTCTTCTAGTAACTCTACACACAAACATTAACCACGGAACAATTCGCCATGGTCGTAAATCGCCATAATTGGAGAGAACCGTAGACGTACTAGTATAGTCCTTACATGGGAGTGAGAAATCGTGCGGTCTTGCTTACTCCGACTAAAATTTGGTGGTGGGAACGAGATGGGAGAAACAAAGTTGAATAAAACAAGTCGGTCATTTGCAATCATTGACATCAATTGAAGCCAGGAATTGATGGCAGTTGTGTAAGATTCAGAGTCTGAAGTCACTTTATTCATGGGAGGAACTTAGGGCAAGAAGACAGGTAGAGGGGCCCGTGGCTAAATAATAATAACAGCCGCACAGGTCGATCGATCAGGTTAAGCTACGCTTGACGCGGTTGGTCTGTGGATGGGTGACCATATTTACATACCCAGACCCCTCCGTGCCTCGGAAAACACGTTACGCCGTTGGTCCCTGTCATTCGTGGATCTTTGACAGTCGTTACGGGTCGTTAGAAGCCCGAAAATCTGACAACCAGTCTTACCAAGAGGTATCGTGTTACCCGGTAACTGGGTTGTGGAGGTCAGATAGGCAATCGCTCTATGTAAAATACTGGTATTCAGTTGCATTCGGTTGGACTGGAAGCCGACCCCAACATAGTTGCGAATAGGCTAGGCAGTTGATAAGTGATATTGGCAGGTACATACCTACCTAAATCGAATATCTTGATCTTGGTTGGTATCTTGGTTTTAATATGCAAGTGCCTTTCAAAAGTTAGTTGACATTTTTCCACTTCAGCTGTGATGCCACATTTTTTTTTTAGCTTATTTTGTGTCCCACTGCTGGGCAAAGGCCTCCCTTTTTTTCTTCCAAACCATTTCTTGTGCGGCATGCCACATTATGATTTTTTTTTTTTAAACCCGCCACGCCACGACTGAAGGATTACTTGATTACTTTTTATGATAAGTTAAAGAATTTTAAATCTTATTGTGGTGTGTCACAGCTGAAATGGAAAAATGTCAACTAACTTTTGAATGCAACTCTAAACTTTTAAAAGAATAATAATATTTAACTGATCCTCTAAAAATTTATTAACCTTCTAAGTAATGATGCACAATTTTTATAATGACAGAGCCTCTTTTTAAATATCAAGCCATTTTTCTCACAGTTAGTCACTGTTACTTGGATATTTAGTATATTTAGGAACTTATTTAGACAGGTAAAAATAACAAAATTAAATTCTAACTTAACTAAAACTATACAGAAACTAGAAAATAGCGTCGAAAAACTCATCCGCATCGAAACTTAAAATATAAATACTAATTACGTTTAGAAACTTAAAATATAAATTACTAGCGGCCCGTCTCAGCTTTGCACGGGTGCAATTTTTTTTCGAATTTCCAAAATTTTCTTTCCTAAAAACCTTGTCCTGGCAATACCAAACACAACAAAAAAGAATTATCCAATTTGGTGCAGTCATTCGGAAGTTATGCGCGTACAGACATTTTGGCGACTTTGTTTTATAGTATGGAAGGATTAGAGGTTCATACATAGACAATTTGACCGTGGAGGTATTCCACTTTTCTGTGAAACAAAGTTAGTATTAATGTGACATAAGACTATGAAAATAACTTAAACAAACAACTCTGGCTGTATCTACATCAGAGAGGCAATTCTTGTAATTTTAAGAATGCTTACAGTCTGATCTCAGTCTCATTCTGTCAAAAATACCTCTAATTTCCCTACATTTTGACAAGTTTTTGACATTGATTGTCGCTGAGATGATATTGCGAGTAGATTTTGAACGTTTATAATTACAAGAGTTGGCCTTCTGTTACACAGTTTCAATTATCACAGTTCACGAGATAAAAAACCGTGTTTTTTTTTCTTTAACCAGACAACAACGGAAAATGGGGTAGGTATAATAAATACTGAAAAGATGCAATCATAGGACGGGGTTATTCATTGTTAGATAAGCTGCCTTTTCCGTGACTTTCGACCATCAGATGTAAGCAATAATAGTGAAGTAGGGTTACGTATTCTTTCCTTAAACCAGCGGGGTAATTGCGTAACACACTATCATAGTGTAGCGGTATCTACAACGGCACATGCGAACAACGCGCCATAGTGACGTCACGCAAAATCCTGTATCTCGCAAGCAGAGTTTACCGCGCAACTAGCATAGATACAACGGCCCGACATGAATCATAGGGCAGTTGCCCGCCAGACACAACACCCGTCTGGTCGGAGGATCCTCCCTTGTCTATTGAGTATGAGTGAACTTTACACCCTGTTCCTCATACCTCTATAATAGCAATGGCTTTTATTTTGACAGTTCAACAACATTCATTGCGTTATTTACGTTGTTGAGCAGACTTTTTCGAAGATATGAAGCAATGGATTAGCAATATCGTTCCGAATGATTCAGATTATGATTCTCTTACGCAATAAGGGTGCCGGTTCCTTTATCTTGTGACGGGTCGTATCTATTTGCAAAATTAGCATGTGAGACTGAAGCCAATTTTAAATTGTTAACGTTTTTAAAGGGAAATATAAAATTAGATACTCTATTAACAGAAATTTCAGATTATCAGAAATGCGAATGATCAAAGAAACATTCATAGAACTTAGGAAGACCTGTAGTTACATAGTTTAGATTGCAAGTGGCGTTAAAGTGGTAGAAGTACCTATCAAATACCCACAGATCTTAACAGATACCCGATACGCAGTGAATACCCGATTTAGAACTTTCTGCGACGAAGAGAAGAAGTGAAGAAAAAGAAGAGAATAACGGTATGACATCTATATACATGCAAAATCAACATGACAAACTGACTTTCTATTGAACTTTTGTGAATCAAAACGAACAAAGTTTACAGCAAAACGATTTGTAAATGAGTTATTGTAAGGTTCTCAAAAGCCTTTATTCATAAACGTTGCCTAAAGTTAAGTAGTGATTAGCGACTGTTTACCCAAACATTCGTGACTTTTGAACGTCACTTAAGAGGAAATGCACGTGGTCTTTTCTCCATAGAAACGCTCTCGCCTGTTTTCTTTCTGGTTAATGACCATAAAGCAATGATTTTTTACAGAATCATAATTATTAACTACGTTTGTATGTCCCTATGTATTCCTTTTTGATGATACATTATTTTTAAAGTCACTAGAACCCTCAAAAAATTTTTTTTTATTTTATTGAAAAAAATACCGATTTAAACTGCTGTCTATTCATAAAAAAAGAAAAACGTAGGGACACAGTATATACCCTTCATAATCAGTTTATGAAATATCTTTAAAGTGGGAGGAGGAAATAGGCGAGAACCACCAATCGAATTATGACTTTATACTTAGGCTTTTTGAAAAGTCTCTCCGACCGCATTTCACTGAAAATCTTCGTTATTTGGAGAAAAATAACTGCATCCTTACAATAATACCTAGAATCGTTATCAAACACA
The DNA here is from genome assembly GCA_963082905.1 of Oligia fasciuncula. NCBI lineage: Eukaryota > Metazoa > Arthropoda > Insecta > Lepidoptera > Noctuidae > Oligia > Oligia fasciuncula. The sequence goes on from OY720406.1 coordinate 4,135,520, forward strand.
TTATATCACGGACGTAACTCAGGCTTATAACACGCCATAACAGTAAACTACTAGTTGGTAATAACTATTGATGCTCAATGTAAAATTAATTAATTCGGGATTTGAAGGGATTAGCTACCGATGTGTTAGGCTTTAATTCAGATTATATTTTGGAACTAATTTCTGGGCCTAGTGTTCAGCCTAAAATATGAAGTGTGAATTAATTAAAATGGTGGTGATAGGATAATGTAATTAGTTTTTCGCAGCAAATAATTAGCTTCTGTTTTAGCCTAATAGGTATGGCTGTTATTTCGTTTACGTAAAGTTAATTGGGATTGAAGATTTTTATAATATGGAGCCTACTGTCACGCCATTTTGTTTTTTTTTTCAACGTACCTACATGTACAGACACCAGCACATTAAGCTGCAATCTGTCAAATTTATTTAATAGATTTTCAACTTTATCACTGAAACATTAAGTTCAAGTTTGATTGGGAAAATTTGACAGTTTCGAGTAGGTAGCTGTACATTTTGTTGCTGATTGAAATAATCACTCTGAAAGTTTAAAGTAATAAAACATTTGTATAACAAGATGTATGCAAGTTGAAAATATATGAATGTCACGTGATCTTTGAACGGTATTAGGTATCTCAGAAACGTGATACTGTATGTGTCATTAATATATAGGTTTCATGCGTGGCCACCATTTTGAAGTAATATCAAAATGGCGGACAGGTAGACATGCCACAGACCTTCAGACCTTCTTTCTTTCTTTTATAATAGGTAGGTACAGTGAGTGAAAAGTATGGAAGACGACATGTTGGGCTGACCGCAAGTTATAGGTACGAGTAGGTATCTAAATATATAATATTCAAAGTCCTAACTGACTGATATATCAACGCACAGCCTAAACCGCTGGTCCTAGAGACATCTAATTTGGAGAGTCTGTTCTTTGTGAAGAGTAGGTATCCACACGAAAGGGTTTTTCGAAATTCCACCCCTAAGAGGGTGAAATTTCACGCGAACCAAGTCGCGGGCATAAGCTATCTATTATAATACCTCTAACTTGCGGTATATTTCTTCTTCCTTCAATTGGTTAATTTTATTTTAATAGGTACACCTCGTGGCTAAATAATAACGACTGCACGAGTCGATTGAAGGTTAAGCTACGCCTGCCGAGGTCGGTCCATCGATGGGTGACCTTCCATAACATATTGAGACGACCACTCCGTGCCTCGAAAAGCACGTTAAGCCTTTGGTCCTGGCTGTCATTACAAGATCTTTGATAGTCGTTACGGTCAGAAGCCCAAAAGTCTGACAACCAGTCTTACCAAGGGGTATCGTGTTCCCAGTAACTGGGTTGTGAAGGTCAGATAGGAAGTCGCTTCATGTGCAATACTGGGTTACATAAATAAATAATACCTATTCAGCTGCATCAGATTAGAACGTAGTGGAGAAAAAAACTAGACAGATTTATAGACCTTCGTTTTTATTATTTCTCTAATTGAATATCATCTTTTTTGCCTATATTATTGACAAAACAAACAAAATCAACCTTATCTTTTCTGTACTGCAGATCCGACTCAACCCCAATGCGACAGCAAAACAAAAAAAACAAAAATCAGCAATTTACCTAAACGGTAACACTAATGTTGCAATTCACGAAAAAAAACAAAACTAGAAGGGTAGATTGCGATTCGCAATCTTGCTCAATGCAGACAATACTCCCGCCATAAAAAGCGGTTTAAAAGAAACACTGTTAAGAGAATCAGCGAAATCCAAACGATAAACATAAAGGAATGTCTTAAAGATATTTATCGGTAAAATATTCGTCCCACAAACCACTAGCTTGGGTGGGAGCTCATAAAATCCGTAAAGTCTGGGATACACGGGCTGTGTTAGCCCACCAGAATAGTGTATGATACTTTAGTTGCTAGCGAAGCGAGTTTAGTCTTGCTGGATAGTAAATATTGAAGTACCACCCTAGTACTTTAAGCTAGGCTTAGTTAGAATCACACTATCACACTAATATTATAAAGGCGAAAGTTTGTGAGTGTGTGTTTATATGTTTGTTACTCCTTCACGCTCAAACTGCTGGACCAATTTTGATAAAATTTTGTATGGAGGTAGCTGACACCGTAGAATAACATATAGGCTACTTTTTATCCCGAAATTCCCACAGGATCGACACTTATGCGGGTGAAACCGCGGGGCGCAGCTAGTCACACTTAATATTATAAAGGCGAAAGTTTGTGTGTGTGTGTGTAATGTAAACTTGCAATTATATTTTCAGTTTAAATACCAGTTATTGCTTTTACATTTTGAACACATTGATGAACACTGAACTAGAGACAATAGAAGTTTTGTTGTTATTACGTCGTAGGGGCGTTAAGTGTCCCGAAAAGTGTTAAGTCCCATGCTAATATAGGTATGGGACTTTAACATAAGAGGCGAAATGTGGGTGTACTAGAAGAAAGAAAATATTATGTATATTTGCGGTAAACATGACGCATAAAAAGAAAAGAAACACAAAAAAAAATAACAAGTTGGGGGAAAACATACGTCATGCGTAGGTTTAATCCTAAACCTTTGGGGAATATTGTTGTGACATTATGTGTATGTATGTAAAGCTTATATCAAGAACCTATTTCAGTAGAACACTTTGTTATACCTAGACTTTAGTTTACCACAAATTTTAATTATATAATATCTTTTTTTGTTGAAACCTTTACATAAAACCTTCGAGTGGATTCAATATTTTGTTTATAATGTCGTCTTAGGGCTGATTTTTTAATCGACAGATAATTTTTATTCGTGGAATAAAATTTACGTCTGACAGTTTTAGTATGGAAGAACTGTCAAAAAATATTCCTCGGATAAAATTTAAAAAAAAAATCGGAAAAATCAGCCCTTAGCCCTAAGGGCTGATATTACCAATTTTTTTCTGTGGAATTTATTTGTGGAATCTTTTATCTGTGGAATGAAATTGTCGTCTGACAGTTCTTGTATGGAAAATCTGTCAAAAACACAAAATTTATTCTCAAGGACTTATTCTAGTTGTAAAAGTTTGGTTAAATTCGCCCATAACCATATTGAAATTTAATTTTTCAGACGAATTTATTTATCTACAGTCAGTCAATAAAAGAGATAAGTATGCAGGATCGTCGGATATAGTTAAAGTTTAGTAAGAAACCGATGGATATTCTCGAATAAAATTTAATTATTTATAGTAGAAAACAAACAGCTCATTTATCAAATTAAATTTCAGTCTACAACATTCATTGGTTTCTTACTAAACTTCAACTATATCCGACGATACTGGATACTTATCTCTTTTGTTGACTGTACACAATATGTAAAGTTGCCTCCATTCATTACTTTTCTGCACATTTCCAACACAATGCTAAACTTCACTCACAATCTCCGCAAAATGTTACGAAAAATTCTTCTTGGAGACTTTCCCAACCGTGTTGACTTTCCTCTCATGTATCCTAAGCTGAAGAACGAATGCTATTGTTTCCCGTAGCGTTTCTGCTACCGTGTACCAAGAACTTTGCATAATCAGATGGCATCGACAAACGGTTTTGAATAGCATTGAAAGGGTTTGGCTATGACGGCGAGTTTTGAATTTTTTTACCGTTAGCGTAAAGTTGTTTTGTGAAACAGATTCATGGGAATGGAGGTAGGTCTAATTGTATTGGGAGACAAAAAGTAACAGTGATTGATCGTTCGAATCGTTTAACCAAATCGCATTTTTTTAATACTTAGATAAATTAAATCAACCAAAAAAATAAAATTAAAACAACATGTAGAAACAATAATGTTATTTTTATTTTTTTATTAATATAAAACATTAACAACCTCTTAAGAGGTCATTGTACTCGTCATTATAAACAACTTTTACTATGGAACCAAACTTCAAATCGCGAAAAAAAAAAAACAGCTGTTCCCTACATTTATATTCGTATAACTCGTCAAAATGTAGGGAACAGCAGATTTTTTTTTTTCGCGATTTCCGTTTTGGTCCCATAGTAAAAGTTGTTGCGTTGCGGAAAATGCGAAAAGAAATTATTTTCTTTCAGGCTAAAGAATGAGAAGAGTAGGGGAAGGCCTATAATCGAATAGAATCAATACCTGCAGCCCATCTCCACGGAAAAATACCGTAAGACATGATGCTATGAAAGTAACGAAAATAGACCGGTCTCGCGGTATCCACGTCTGTTACTTGACGGATTTTCCAAACAGCGTAAGTGGCTGAACTTAGCCGCCCTGCAAGTGATGTTAAGTGAGGACCCCACTATAATTTTGAGTCAAGCGTGATCCCCAGGAAAACTGTATTTTCGACGAAGTCAAGTATCTCCTTATTCATTCACTACTTCTAACATTCGGTAAAGCGAATCTAATACATTTGCTCTAGTGTATACTCACCTTTATTACCTACGTTTCACAAATAAACATCATCTGCCTCATCATCTGCCTAGCCTTTTCCCAACTATGTTGGGGTAGGCTTCCAGTCTAACCGGATGCAACTGAATACTAGTATTTTACATGGAGCGACTGCCTATCTGACCTCCACAACCCATACTGGGTAATACGATGCCCCTTGGTGAGACTGGTTGTCCGACTTTCGGGCTACGACTGTCAAAGATCCACGAATGACAGCCGGGACCAACGGCTTAACGTGCTTTCCAAGGCACGGAGGGGTCACGGTTTATAAAGATGGTCACCCATCCACAGACTAACCGCGGCAAGCGTAGCTTAACCTGATCGATCGACCTGTGCGGCTGTTATTATTTAGCTACGGGCCCCTCAAAACAATTTTTATTCTTATTCTTCTGCTTCAAACTAATAGAGAATTTAATTAATACTTTGTATAAGACTTTAACAGTTCACTAGCTTTCTAAAATCAAATTAAAATCCAATCCCTAACCCGAAGACCACTCGCCAATAACTTAAAATTCATGAAGCCATAAATTGGCCAGTTAAGTGAATCTCAATCTACCTGCTTAGAACTTAAGTTAGAGCTTAGAACTTATGAACGGAATACGATATTCAAAGCTTGTGAATCCTACCAAGTTTCTCTTCAAGTTATTTCTAAGTATAAGTATAAGTTGGGTTTGCACGTGAAGTATGACTGGTTCGTGGTGGTAAATTTACTTGGTGATATGATGGATGATAAGGAGTATTATGATAAAACTGGACAAGTGCGAGTCGGACTCGCACACGAAGGGTTCCGTACGACAAGGCAAAAACGCCGAAAAAAACACGTTTGTTGTATGGGAGCCCCCTTAAATATTTATTTTATTGTTTTTTTTTTTTTTTTTTTTTTTTAAATAAAACGTTGCCCCACACTAGGAATTTCTCCTGTATTGTGGGTGCGTTTACAAACATTTAAAGTCACATACACAAACAGCCAGACCCGGAACAACTACTTGTAGGTCATACAAATATTTGTTCCGTGCGGGAATCGAACCCGCGACACGCAGCGCAGAAGTCAATCGCTTAACCACTGCGCCAACCGTGCCGTTTTCAGTATTTGTGGACAGACACGGCCAGTGAGTGGAGTCTTAGTAATAAGGGTCCCGCTTTTACCCTTTGGGTATAATACGGAACCCAAAAAAAATGTCTAAACGTCTCATCAAATAACTGACACTAAAAAACAAGACAGTATTAAATTAGCTTTTATTAAATCTCAATAGTTTTTAAACAAAGACAACTTATTATAAAGTTATAACAACAATCAATAGCTTCAGGAGATAGGATAGCTTTCTTTAATTAGTGTAACTTTACCCAGCCTGTTTCAATCGGACGTATTTCTTGGAATATTTCCTTTGAAATCTAGTACACCGTACAATCGAGTTTCTTGTAATTTTTGTTCTATGGATAATAGAGTCTATTATAACTTGACTATTAACAAGTAAGAAGTCGGTTCTTTCTACCATTTTTCCTTATTAATCAATCAACCTTTACTGTTACTGTTAGCCTGCATCATCCCACTGCTGGGCAAAGGCCTGTAGCGGTATCTACATACCTCTATTGCCCTCTCCCCATGACTTCCAGCTCTTTCGATCCAGTGCTAAAGTGGACCATTGGTCGTTTGTTTTGTCCAGTTCGTACCGCCAACTTCTACGGGTCTGCCGCGACGCCTTCTAGCTGTGTCATGGCTCCACGTGGTGGTTATTTTGGCCCACAGCTCATTGGGCATACGGCAGACGTGGCCTGCCCAGTCCCACTTCAGCTTAGCGGCTTTTTGAGCAACGTCAGTGATCTGTGTTTTGGAGCGCAGTGTGATGTTGCGAATATGGTCTGTCAATTGCGAATATGCTTTATTAATCACAATTTGTACAGACGCCCGCACATCAAGCTACTACAATCTGTCAAATTTCTTTAATAGATTTTCAATTTTATCGCTAAAGCATAAGGTTTAAAGTTGATTGGGAAAATTTGACAGTTTCGGGCTGCATGATGACCCCAAACTAGGCATTTGCCTGTATCTTGGGAGTCAAACGCTTTTGAACGCTATTGTTCCCTTGGTACAGTTAACTTCGTTATTGCTTCATTACTTTGGGCAGCCATTCTTAGGAAATCGAAACTTCACTACAGTTGCAGTCCGGCCGACGAGAGGATGCATTCTTGACAGCTGTCAGTTTCATACAATCGAATTCGTGTTTTGCGAATTTGATCTTTATTAGCTACTAGAATTGTCGCACTGCTGGTGTCAATAGCGCAGTATCTAACTGTCACAAAGACAAAATGATCAAGTCGTTTATGACATGCAAGTAACTGCGCGTCTATTTAAATCGCTAAAATTATTTCATGACGAACAATTTTTTTTTTTATACTGCAATATTATATTACCAAACTAGCCAAACAAACTGTCCAACAGCATTTTTGTTTTATTTTATTTCCTACTTAAAATTCAAACTCGACCAGCTGCTTCCCAGATCAGCATAAAACAAGCGTATGTTTTAATAACACGGCACAATATCCAAAACGGGGCAATAACAAGAGCTCAGAAAGCTATTACATCGGTGGTGGAGCAATTTGAGGCTATTCCGCCGTGAAAATCGCCGGCGAGTTTACAATAAATCCACATCTCACGTACTATTTGTGCTCGAACACACTTTTGGTGGAAAAGCGGTTTAAAAACGTGTGTTGTGTTTTGATACGAAGGTTGCAGAGCTTTCTGATGCATTTTTTAGGCTTTATAGACCATTTTTTATATGTATCTGCAGTGCCGGAGTAGACCCTAAGCAAATTAAGCAATTGCTTAGGGCATCACGTCTCGGGGGGCACCATAAGGCAGAAACAGCACCGAAACAGTATTTGCTAGCACATGAATGGCAAGGCTGTTTCTCAGCAAGATATTACAAGACCCAAAAGTCACTCTAGAGATATGCGTCAAACTTTACAAATCGCTCATCGATGTTTTGGAAAAATACGAGGCGACTAATGGATAGGAGGTCCCTACGGGCGTGGATTGCTTAGGGCATCAAGTAGTCTTAATCTGGCACTGAGTACCTGGTACTTGTTGACAGACCCACACTGTCGTCCCATACCATTTTAGGGATGCATGAAGAAGCCTCCTCGTGTAGCGCAGCTTGTTCCGCCAGTTACTCAATTGAACCGAGCGCTCGGCGCATCCTGGTCAGTCACAGCCAATTCTTCTCTTGCGGTGGTAGGGCTAACGCCCGCCTGGTTTGCGACCACCCTCCCGCCGGAGTCCGGCGTCAAGCAGCGATCGAGCGATATTTTCGGAGCAGTGTTTCGTCGATGTGTGGGAATTCCAGTGCCTAAGGCATATTCTGGGCACGCTCGTTCCATCATAGACCTCATCCATCGCTTTCCATTAGGCGCGATCGAGGTCAAGAGCGCCCATTCAGCAATAAAAATAAATACCTATTAAAACTGTAATTTGAAAACATTGTAAAAGCCAATTATGTTTAAAAGAGTAACCGTGGAGTTTCTTGCCAGCTCTTCTCCATATGAAACGACCAATTGGAACCATGCAGCCGTGCAGCTTCTAACGTTTCATAAGTGCCCATGTAGGTTTATGTGAAATAAAATATTTTGATTTTGTCATTTTTGAGCTGAGGTTATTATTCGTAGACCTTTGACAGCCATTACGGTTAGTCAGAAGCCCTAGTCTGACAACCAGTCATATTAAGGGGTATCGTGTTACCCAGTAACGAGGTTGTGGAGGATAGGTAGCCGATCCAAGTAAACATTTTTTTTTTATAAAATACTGTTATTCAGCTGCATTCGGTTAGACTATTGCACTGCAGATAAATAGACATCGAAAGAGTTATCATCATCAAATGAACCTGCCTTTATCCCAAATGACTTGCTTTTTGCATCATCTTTTATCTTCCATTGAGGTACACTGCTTGAATGGGTCACCAAGATACAGGCTGTGCTTAGTTTGGGACTTGCTGCTAAATCTGGCAAGTCTTCTGTTAGTTAGTATTTTATTTTATGTAGGTACTTAATTTAATTTGAATCGGAAAACTAAAAGAAAGCAGGATTAGATAGTACGGCCACGTAATGAGAAAAGATGATATGTAGTTTCTCAGTAAATGCAGTATCCCTACGAAACGCCTGGGAGGAGGAAGCCCCCCGCTACAAGGTGATCCAGTATCGAGAAGGGAGATGAAAGTGCAGAACCTAACTCCTATGTCAGCCCAGAACAGATCGACCAGGCTCCAGTGTACAAGAAGACCCGACCCCAGATAGAACTGGTATTTAAAAAAAAATCTTTACTTCGGATATAAATGGATGCTGCTTGCATCCATTTATATGGGTTAGTAAACAAAAAAATAACTTAAACCTATGTTAGTAAACTTATTACTTATTTGGAAACAAGGCTGTTGTTCAAAATCTTTGAACAACATCACCTAATAACGGAGACCGCACCTCCCTGCTATGGTCTTTAGGATGGAGTTGGAGCTCCCTCGCGCTCTGCAGAGGAAAGAGGCAGATTTCTGTCTGACGATGGCGTTGAAGCCATCGACGTGTGCTTGTGCAAACATACCTGATGCACTGCAGAAACGGGGCAGCCCCATCAACATCCTAAACCCGTTATTTTAATAAGGGATGGAAGGAGAAGAATTTAAAGAATAAATTATTGCTCAAATATCCACCAAAATTCGTTCCCTAGTTCAAGCAATTGACCGTAAGTAGGGGACTCCTACAGTTAGCATCTACAATGCCACACTACGGCTGATTTTAAAATTGCAACGTGACGTGCCAACAATAACGCTACTGTATTTTCAATTTGTAAACGTGGTGCTCGAATATTTTTGCCGCACATTTTCAATGGGTGTTGTTACCTCGGATTACAGAAATTTCGGAGACGTGTAATGGAGCTTGAACCTACTGAAAACCTTAATTTGGTATAGCCATGTAGGTATAACATAATTGGGTTCATTTAGGGACCAAATTGTCTAGTGTATTTTGCCTCGTTTGTAGCAGCTGTTGATATTAATTGAGCTGTCTACGTTTCAAAAGCACATGCGAAAGAGTCTCATTTAAAAAACCAAAATTTACAACGTTTTTCTTAGTAGTGATCAGGGGGCCTAAAAAGGCCACCTTGGCAGAATCATAAAAGGATAACTTATTGGACAGTTAATCGTATCAAATCCCATTGGTGAAGCAATTTTCAGTATTTTATTTGTCTGTGCTAAAATACCAATCAATCCGATCCAAATCCAATCCCAATCTCTTTGATTATACTTATGTAGTGCAGCGAAAAAAAGAAAAACACGGACTGTCTTTGCCTTAATACGACTAATAATGTTATCCTTTTATGATTCTGCCAATGTTGTCTTTTTGGGCCCTTCAGATCATCACTCGTTGGAACCTACGTACCTGAAGACAACCGGACGTGTTTAGTCCTTAACATAAATTCAGCCCACTGTTGAGCGAAGGATTGTTACGACAAAGACCATTTTAATTAGTGAAGATTTTCTTCAAATTCTATTTACATTATAAATTAAAGACGCGTGTCCATGTTTCGGTGTTGTTCTTTTAAACTGTGTGACGGATTTTGATGCGGTTTTTAGCATCATGTAGAGAATTTATTCCGAAAGGTTTTTATGCGTTTAATACATTATTATTTTAAACTTGTAATAAAGAAATCTCGATGTTTTGTCAAGTCTTAAAAACCATACGAAAGTGGGGCAGGTTGCTATAGTTGTTTTAATAAATTACTTTATTTTACACTAGCTTCCGCCCGCGGCTTCTGCCGCAAGGTATGTCGATAAAAACTATCCTACGTCCTTCCCCGGGATGCAATCTGTCTCTCTGCCAAATTTTATCGAAATCGTTCAGTGGTTTAGGCGTGAAAAGTTAACATACAGACAGACAGAGTTACTTTCGAATTCATAATATTTATAAGTTTATGTATGTTTTCCTGCCCAGTTGATAGATCTGCGAAAGTACAAGAAATTCTCGTTTTTGGCGCGTCGCCCTTGGTTCTTCAATCCAAGGTGATTCCGGTAATGATGGACGTCCGGCCTCGTTAATTCCTCTCGTTTTATCTCCTATACGTATACCGCCATTAATTGTTGTGCTTTTTACGTTTTTCGGGAAAAAAATATTGAGGATATTATTCTGGTATTAAGCCTGATGGATGCGAAGTTATTACGGTTTTGGAAGCCGAAAAATGGTGAACGTTTAAAGTATTTGGCGTGGAACTGGGAATATGAGGTTCATTGATGTTTGCCTTTTAAAATGACTCATTGAATGGATTTTTGACATTCGTCACGCATTGTCACCAACTGAACCAGCACGCTAATTGCGTAACACACTATCAATCACAATGTGAATCATTTTGATGGAAATTGCCTATCCATATGTTCTAAAACTTTGTCTGCTCAACAGCGTAATTAACGCTATTGTTGGAGACAAAACGCACCTCCGCCACAGCGACGACGGGAGCGGCGCAGCAGCGTGCGGGGATCGGGGGACGAGGGGCCGCTAGCCGCGAACCTACACTGCCCTTCACTTCAAATACAACGGTCCGAGAAGCGCGCGTCCTTGTGTTCAATATACGAACCATACCTATTACTACAGTCCGCTATTTTATTTTAACACCTCTGAGAATCGCCAACATATGATCCGGCTCGAAGGACCACGCTGCTGCGCCGCTCCCGTAGTCGCTGTGGCGGAGGTGCGTTTTGTCTCCAACACTATGGATGTTGTTAAATGAAAGTCATTCCTGTTGTTAGAGAGCTACGCAATTACCCCGCTGTTGTACACAATTTAACCCTTAATAATCGCATGAAAGAGATCACGTACAGATCACATCAAGCTACTACAATCTGTCAAATTTCTTTAATATATTTTCAACTTTATCGCTAGAGCATAAGGTTCAAAGTTGATTGGGTAAGTTTGACAGTTTCGGGTAGCTTGATGTACTGGCGTCTATACATAAATACTCGCCTGGGGTCACGGCTCAAGAGAGCAGTGACACATCCTCCACCTGCAGCGTCCTAATCGGTGCTCAAGTACTATGATCTATGAGGCGTATCGTGAAGCTACTGGGAGCGCCAGGTAACCAACCAAACAAACTCTTCAGCTTTATTATTAGTATAAAAATTTTGGAAATATCGGCTACGATTTGGCAGTTTGTTTCATCATGATGAATAAATATTCGTTGGGGAATACCCCACGAATATTCATTTCCCATGAAAATTCCCGTACAAAACATAATTTTCATACCCTTATTAAATCCCTGAACTGTTTCATGTTCCCGTGAAGATATCCCAACAAACGTAGATATAAACAAAGCATCTGGTTTGACTCAACTTTTGTTTCGCTACCCACTTTCTGGCCTCGGTCAGGGTGGATGCGCGGTGACTGGAGCGGTAGCGGGCGCGGTGGCGGTCGTGGTTAGTATCACGAGTTGTTGTAGCGGGCAATTCAAGTCCGTTCACGGTTCTTTTACCTCTGACAGCAGCAAGCTAACAGCAACCTTATCGTGACGAGAATAAAGATTACAATGATTTTGAGATACTTGTCAACGGCAGCAACGCAATAGCAACCTTATTGGAATGAGAATAAAGATCACTGTGATTTGGACAGTGATACAAAATCAGAGGTTAAGCAATTGTGAACGGACTTGTGTTTCCACACGGTAAAACAATTGACGATCGGTCGCTGCAAGGATCTTTTGGCGTCCGAACGTGAACGAACGTGATGATGTCGAATGACGGCGTTGAGGGGGCACTGTTCGTAAACGTTGGTGCAAATGCTTTGTGAAACGTATTAAAAAAAGGGCGATACTTAGATACTTGTGTAGTTGTACGTCGCTCGGTCCCATCGCGCTAGGCGGGACACCATTGTCATTGCCGCAAAGCACGGAATGGCCTCGGTGGCCCTTGCTAGAGGCAACATTGTCCTCACTTTCCATAGAAGCCAAGCGTGTCATCGTTTACTCGTCATCATCATCATCATTTCAGCCAAAAGACGTCCACTGCTGGACATAGGCCTCCCCCAAGCACTTCCACTTCGACCGGTTCTGTGCTTCTCGCATCCAACGGGTTCTGTTTACTCGTACCACGACGCAAAGGACGTAAAGAAACTGACGGCTTTGAGGGCATTACGTGACTGAAGTTGGGCGCTCAACGCACTTTATTTATTTATTTATGTTTATATAAGTAATATACTTTGTTGTACACCAGAAAATACATAACAAAAAAAATACGATTATTAATACAAAACATACAATGGGCGGCCTTATCGCACTTTCAACGCCACGACGCTACCGGCAAGGCGATTCTGTTCTCAGTGGACACTACATTATGGACTCGGTTTTTTGGTGCAAAACGAGTCACTTTTATTACCCATCATAGTAGCTTTTTTTTGTGGGACCATTCCTGGGAAACTTCTGGTTACGGAGATATGAAAGATTTTTCAACTTACCTTTAAATACCCCTATAAAAATCAATAGAATTAGCATAAAAAATATGATTAAAATCTCGATTATGATTGTAAATGTATGCGTGGTCAATCCCTAGTATCAGGTGGGATGAAACTGACAGCTCACTCCCAGCTCACTTCACCTAAGTTTTCACGGTGAGATGGCTACAGAATCGCACTGGAGCATGTTTTATTTCGCGCTCGCCTCAGCACTCGCGCAAGCCCCTCACCCTAACCGAGGCCCCTGGTGCAATAATTAGATACGTGTGGCTGGCTTGAAAGCAAGGCTTCCAGAACTTTGTGTATTCTGTCTTAAATTATCTATTTTGTTGTGTATTGTCAAAGAGAAAATTAGACTTTGCTGTTTCACTGTGTGAGTATGAATAATTTTAGTCTTTGAGACGAGTTTGCAAAAACATGATTATAATTTTAGGCAAACATGAGGTATGTTTGCCTAAAATTATAATCTTGGTTTTCGTCGTCATCTGCCTAGCCTTTTCCCAACAATTTTTGGAGTCAGTTTCCAGTCTCACCGCTTCTGACCAGTATTTTACACAGAGCGACTATCTATCTGACCTCCACAAAACGGTTATTGGGTAACGCGATACCCTTAGCTTTGATAAGACTGGTTGTCAGGCTTTCGGGCATTTGACGATTCGTAATGACTGTCCATTTTGAGGCATGGAGGGGTCTCATCCATCCACGGACTAACCGCGGCAAGCGTACCTACCCATCACGTCTACAGAGTCTTGCTACCTAATTTAATTTGACCCTGCACACTAGATATCGATACCCACAATGATATTATATTAAAGAGGTAGATATGGCACTAGCGGGCGCAAATTGTTGCAGACAAATTCAGACAATTGTTGTAGTTTCGTTTAGTCCGCTAATAGCAGCGAGCAACTCACTACAGATAGCTATCTCTCTCTATATATATTAAGTAAAGCATTTATGCCGTTATATTACTCACCGTATACTTACTCTTTGAAAACCTCTTATTATCTGCTGAAGTACTCATCTCCGAAACTTTGACTTTTCAGTCCAGAATCGCTCGGTGCATCCTGGACAGTACCGTATTTGACTGGCCAATTCTTCCCTTGCGGTGGTAGGGCTAAGTCCCGCCTGGTCTGCGACCACCCTCCCACCGGAGTCCGACGTTTCGACGTTTCGTCGATGCTTCGGCATCTTCTGGACACCCTCGTTCCATCATAGACCTCATCCATCGCTTTCTATTAGGCATGATAGACGAGGTCAAGAGCGGGCCCATTCAGCAATAAAAAAAAAAAACACGTTAACTGGGCCTTCTCATAAGCCTGATAAAAACGTGACTATTGTTGATGGTCATGCCAGATTAATGCAGCATAATTATTGGAAATACAACTTCTCCCAAATACTCTGAAATCCTTCAAAACGCAGCTACACATAGATTAACTAACCTTAATTATAAACTGCGCTCAAACCTCGAAAGATAAATCAAAATACTGGGGTTCCGGACAATGGGCGCTTATGGCCGTCATTTCACCCCCGGGTCGAAATTACCCCGGGTCGAAAATACCCCGGCATGTTTTACCAGGACCTTACTAATTTAAGCTATCAATTTCATGTGTTCTAATGGTTTTATATTGTTTCGCTTTCTTGTACAAATGTGTGTGATATTCCGTTTTGTTTTTGTTATTGTATGCTCTAATGCAATGATCAATCTATGATGTGATTGATTTCTGGGTTGGTGATCAACAAAGACATGGGTGAGGACCTTAAAATAAAGTTCCTTTTCCCCAGTCAAAAATCAAATCAAATCCATCATGGATTTCCCATGAGAAACAAATCAAAAGTCTGCCTTTTGGATCAATAATTCAAAACATACAGAAATAATTTTAAAGTCTTTATTTTTCTATTTTCAAGATGTTGTTATTCTTTACATTTCATACAATTCCACAAATAAAATAAATATTGACAAACGTTATCTCACACTTTATTAATTAACACTCTATTTTTACTCATGGCAAAGGTTTTCTTTATATTCACGCAAACTCTCATTTACAAATCATAAAACAAATAGAATTAATAAAATTGCCATTTCATTATTAAATTTAAAATTAACTTTTAGAGCTGTTGCTCAATTCGAGGCTGCCTCGGAATAAGTTTTAAACGCACGCCCGAATATATATCGCCTTGTATGTGCCTCGACAAAGGCAATTTTATCTACATTTTGCGAACCATTTTGCTTAAACCAAGGCAGCTTTCAGGAACAGCTAAACAGTCGTTTAACAACTGTCTCATATAATTTAGTTTTATATGATACGTATTAGATATACAAACTATCAGTATAATACGTTGTACAATATAATTTGGCGTATTTCCATATCTCTATTTATTACAACAACACAATAAATCAATCAAACGCTCTAATGTATAATCTCTACGTACAAAAAACCTTTCATTTTTAATTATTAGTAAATCTTAAATCTAATTTTACACTTCCGTAACTTCACTTAGTATTAACTTACTTTTAAACACAAGTGTACTGTTCTATATAATTCCTATTTCATATTTACTCAACTATTTAAAATAATTAACACATAAGGTCAGTCATTTTTTTTACTTAAGTTTTGGTTGAGACTGTTTATCAATTATTATCAAATCCTTCAATTCTACAGTGTCTTCAAATCATACTGTACTACATTGTCGGGAACGTAATTAGGTGTAACCTACATAGGAGTCACTCTTTCTGGTTCTTTCACCTCCTTTAAGGTATATACACTCCTTCGTATCGCACCTCCTTCGTACCGGGCATTCGAGACATGGTGCAAAACCTCTGGCAATGATTCCCCATCAGAATGCATCATTGTATCATCAGTCAGGTTCCCGCTTTCGTCTCGTCAAGATCTATGAAGAAACTCCGAAGTTAGAACCTTCTGGTTGTTGGCTTTGAGAACTTTCTCATGGTGCCTCAATCGGTGAACAATTTCGTCATGAAGAACATTGAAACACATCGCAGTGAGTGCAAGGCCGGTCATGATGTAAATTGAGCAGAACCACACAGTGCCAGATGAGGCTCCATTCTTCTGTGTGGCACCTGGAGCCAAATGTCCAAAACCGATCGTACTTAGACTCATAAAGCAGAAATACACTCCATCTATAGGACTCCAGCCCTCCAACTGGTACAGCACTAAAGCTCCAAAGAAAATGTAAGTAAAAATCGCCGCCAAACATAAAGAAATAGGAGCTAGAATGGAGAATCCTCTTAGAGACACTTTAGAATCTGTATCAGTGCAACTCATGGAATCACAGTCTCTTAGGAAGCTTAACCCTTGAGACTTATCCTTGATAGAATTTGTACTAACACTGTGCGCTTGTGAAGCTGATATTATTGTCCCTGATGGAGATCTGACGTAGTATGGCTCCTGCAGATGTAACGTCTGATGTCTGTAGTCATCCTGCCTTCTGACTTTTTCCTTTCTTTCTTTACTGGTCATAGCCCTTTCATCAAGACAGCAGTATCCGCACTTTGTGCATATACAGCAGCATAATGCTCTGCTGAAGACGCTTCGGGCTAGTCTTGATAGAAGAGCTCCTACTACGGAGAGGTAGAGGAGTGTTAGAGGAATGCCTATGACAGCATACCCTATTGTGACCGCTTTTCCTAGAGCTGTCCTTGGCGCCACGCTGCCGTAACCTGCGAACAAAATGTAAAAATAAGAAAAAATATTTCTAGAACACTAGAAATCCTTCAAAGAAGATGCACTTTCTAATACATGGGCTCTTCTAGAAAAAGGTAAGTGTAGAACAGTGGCCGGTTTTGGGCCAATACTCGAGCGTGGTTAATGAAACCGTCCAACATCCTTTGGTAGCTTTGCTCTAAATGTACTAAATAGTTATTGCAGCAATCATTTTATGTGGCCTGATGACAACAATCAAACAGCAAATTTGTTATGGTAGCCACCCACCAAACGATTAACACGGCGTCACGTCACGGAGACTTGAATGTGTAAATGGCTCTAATAATGCATCACACACACTTCACTGCATATTTGTGCAAGTCCCAATTTGCGCAAATATATATTATCGTTACGTGTAGGCCTATGATTCCATGATCAGTAGCTGTATTACGTTTTAAAGAACAAGATGTTTATTTCTACCAAGTGATACCTAAATAAGTAAAATCTTACCTATAGTAGTGAGGACAGTTAGAGAATAAAGAAACGCCTTCGCGAAGTTCCACTCATAGTCATCCACCACCAATGCAGGCGCTGACTCCAGCGCCCTCGCCCCTCCATACTGTGCTGACACATCAGCCGCTACTCTTGCCACCAGCTTCTCCTGAAATCTGGCTATCTCCTGAGCAGCCAGTCTCGTCCAATTTTCTTTATACAAAATGTTTAAAGACACCGTGATCTCCCAGATACTTTCCACCGTCTGTGACCTCAGTTCTGCACTCGCCTGGCTTAAAGTCGCGTTTAGTTTCGACAGAGGTACTGACTTCTGATTCTCAGATGCTTGATACGATGTGGTGGCAAGAGTTTTCTGGTGGATCTTTGCTGCTCCCCCTTCAATAGCCAAGAATATGAAGGCACCAACCAATGTATAAGCAAGGAGTAGTGTGAAAATGCCCAGATTTGTCACACACCCTGCGATAAAACTCTTCTTCTTGCTCTTTTTAGTCTTGACACAGAGACAACACGTCGTGATGACGTCTTCGTCGATCCTGTAATTCTCAGATTTCCCATTCTTCTTGTACTTTCCGTTCGCATGGTTCTTTTTCTTTAAACTCTTGTCCATGTTCGTCTTCATGAGTGCGAATGTGCGTGTTCCGTAAAGAAGATTAAGATGACTTTGACTTTAAAAAATCTTCTCGTGACCCTTATGGAGACGCAGAAACAGAAATCCATCTGAAACAAAGGAGACCACGTTTATTTACTTTTTCCTGGATTTTTATTAGTTTCGAATGAGCTTTCGGCTCGGAGGTCTATATAAACCCAAATTCGACAGAATAAAACTGCTTTACCAGAAAAAGGCGGGCGTAATAAACGGAAAATAAAAGATAAAGTAAAAACGGTAAATATAAAGTAAGATATATTAGAAAAATATGTAGGAAACAGGTCTGAATGTTTTGTTAAGCCCTTTTTGATTATATCCAAATGTGTGAACACAGTTTTGTATATTATTTAGATAGGAGAGCAATATCAATAAAACGTTCTTTGTTATTCTGTTTATTTTTCAGCGATAGAGTAAATGCGTAGACTGTATCGCGGGCTTTCAGCTGACATTGTACTGGATTTGCTTTTGTATGTCTACTTTTATTTCAGACTAGGCTTAGGTTTATTTTATTACTTAAGTGTACAGATCAGTGTTCTAAATAAGATTCCGGGACTTTATAGGCGTTGGAGAAATAAAATTGAATAAGGTTGTGACAGTATTTTTGTTACTTTATTAGCCTTTTGTTTCAGTGTCCGGAACTCCGGATAGATACCATTATATACTAAAATGTAACAGAATTTGAATGAAATTTTCAGCCAAATTACGGAACTAGAACAGATCTATGGACGGATATTTTAAAGACAAGGTTTTTTCACCTACCCCTGAGAAAGAAAGAAAATAATTCAAAAAAAAAACTCAAAACATATTTTTGTATTTGATAGCCCAATCGTTACGTCTGGCGCAGATTGAAAAATTAATTTATTTTATTTTTTTATTTGCTAATATTTTACATTTATTTATATCTGTAACTGCCATCACAGCAGGCCCTATCAGAATGCCAGCGCAGCTGCGACATTTATTTTTTAAATATCGCAGTATCATGCTGAGATAGGAGCCTTTTGGCCTCGTGTAGGACTTTCTGTTTCATTTTCCTTTTGTTACTTTTTTTTTATATAACTTTTTATTTTACTGTGTTTAGTTTAGTTTGTGATCTTCCTGTACGAGTCGCAATAAATACTTTTTCTTTTTTCAATCCTTAAGGAAGGTTATACCTAGAGGGTATTTAACACGCTACGGCCCTTAGTAGCCGAGAAAAAATAAAAAAGTCCGAAAGATTGGTACGCGAAACACAGTTAAGCGCGGGCGGACAATGCGATGCGACGGGGGAACAAGACATTTCACGCGGACGAAGTCGCGGGCAGAATCTAGTACATAATAATACAAACAACAGATTCCCAGTACATAACGTGGCAGTTTCTACTATATTACAAGGCGTAACAAGTAGTTGCATTAGTGCACAACTCGGCACGATATTGCCGCGTTTAACTGCATTAGCGGCACAATTACAGAACTGTGTGATTGTCGTCCAAGTTGTGTGTACTGTGCGAACTACGTGTATACTATATTGTGTGTTCTGTGCAAATTGTTATGTTTAGATGTCTTGGAGACAGTACGGAGGAGGTTGTGATTTAGATGTCTGTAGTTCGAAGACTGAGTTTTATGTAATTACTAGCTGCGCCCCGCGGTTTCATCCGCGTAAGTTTCGATCCCGTGGGAATATTGGAATAAAAAAAAGCCTAGCTATATGTATCAGCTACCTCCATACCAAATTTTATCAAAATTGTTACAGCCGTTTGAGCGTGAAGAAGTAACAAACCTATAAACACACAGACACTCACAAACTTTCGCCTTTTTAATATTAGTATGATTTAAATTATCATCGAATCTAAATGCTGAAATGAACCTTTTTGCACAGTCATGAGGCACACACTATTGTAGTTTAAACATTATTTCCACATTTTTATTTTGTGTTTCACGAACTGTGTCCAAACGTTATTCATTCATTCTTGATTAAACAACAAGCATACGCGTTTAAAAAGATGATTTAATAAAACCCTCGCTATTTAATAAATACTTTAAGACATTTATTTTATTAATACCTAATTATCTTACAATTTTTTGATGCCCAATGAGCTCCTCTCTTTTTCTTTTCCCTTCTTTTTTTTATAAATACTTGATGAAGATATTACGGTTGGTTTAACGTATGGTTTTAATAAATAACCGTTAGCTTAAGTAAACGCAATGTCATAATCAGCCATATTTTTTCGGAACATAACGCCACTTAGCATTTTATAGGTACTTACTCTACCTAAATACACGCTACTATACTCCGTGTTCCGGACGATATACATAAACTTCGACCAGATGTTCAGACCATGGAAATAAGCATTTTTCATTATGGACACATTAATGAAATCTTATTTTTAATTTTTTGTAAATTTTCATACAATATACCTTGACGTAAATCAGCCGATATGCATGCCTCTTTAACCGAATTGGCAACGACGTATTTTCATTCATAAGATTTGGCGGGCTGAAACTTTTCAAAACTAAGTTAAGACCCTTCCTTACTGCATAGCTCAATTAAATTTCATTAAATGAAATTACAAATATCTTTGTAACGAAGCCTTTTTAAGTACTACTTCCTATTTAATATTTAATTTGTAAACGCTATAGAAGCGTTTGACAAATTTTACGGATAACGTGAAGAACACGATGTATAAAATTAAAATTGCAAACAGCTAGTAAAATACCAGTTACTTTCATTAGCCTACACTAGCCCCCATAAACAGTTCTGAAAATCCTACATTTCCCTACAAATTGAGACCATAACTTAGCGGAACGCGGTCATAAATAAAACCTACTTAATCACCTCAGTATTTATTAAGAGGAAACTAAGTTCAACCATTAAATGCTTTACATCAATGTTCTGGGAATCTCTTTGATTCCACTACATTACATTCAAAAGATATTATTTTCTGTTAAGGTGCGTTCATTCCTCGAGCATTCATTTGGGAACATTCGAAAGCGAGCGTTCACATTGGTGCGTAATTTCAGTTACTAGCCAAATCGTTTGCGAACTAATTATACCTACCCGAGAATTCTCAAAGAACCTCTAAGATTATATTACCTAAGAAAGCTATGTCTTTATACAGGGTTATTGGTAAACATTAACAACCTCTTAATAAAAGTTGAGTTGAGTTGTCTTAGTAAAAGTTGTTCATAATGATGAGTACAATGACCTCTTATGAGGTTGTTAATGTTTTACCAATAACCCTGTATAATGGCCCTAAAATGACGGCCGTCACGAAAGGGACGGTTGGTGTCTGACTAAAAAATTGTGTTTGAAAACTTTGCCAATAGCCATTAAAAAGGGTGGTGCTCGAGAACGTTCTCACCAAATACTCATTTGCTTTGTGTCTGCGAGCAGTGGAGGCCCAGTGGTAACGGCCCCGGCTTACAAGATATAGGTCGTGGGTTCGAACCCAGTCAGGCTTATTATTTACCCAACTTTGTATAAATAATTTCATCACCACTGCTCTCAAAACGGTGAAGAAAAACATCGCGAGGAAACCGGCATGTCCTAGAACCAAAAATTCGAAGACATTTGACATCTACCAAACCAACCCGCACTGGGCCCGCGTCATAGGTTATATCAAATTCCCGCTCGAAGAGAGAGAGAGCCTGTGTCCCAGCAGTGGGAACATTATAGGCTGATTATGCCTTGTGCTTCCGAGCAAACCACGTAAAGCCGCTTGTATGCGTCCGTTTTTTTCACCGGACCATTAACGGACCGTTCTTTTTCGCCGGATTCGCGGTGGTGTTTCCGATACATGTGCACACATTCATTATGAACCATCATAATGAATGTATGCACATGCATCGGACACACCGATCGGATGCACCGCCCCCTCCCCTCGGCGCAAGGGACACCGGACAAAAAACGGACGCATACAAGCGGCCTAAAGCTTGGTTCACGTAGCCACCGCTAAAAACCTCATAGCCGAATGCTCATTACGCGCAGCCGCGGTGTGGTCGCACCTTAAAAGCATTTTATGAAAAGGTATTATTGGAATGAATATTTTAAAGTTGATACTTTGGTTTATGATTCATTGGTTCATTAATTAACGTTATCAATTCCTCGTTCATTTTAGTAACGTCGTGGTCCTTACCGTATTCCGGGTGGAAGGAAAAGGTCGCGTGATGCATTTTTTACGAACTCAGTGGTAAGGAATTAAACATTTTGTCATATAATATTCATTTTTATCTACACCCATGGTATAAATCCTCTATAAAAGTTTCTGAAACAGTTAGCTTAATACCAACATTAAAACAACCACAGTGTCACAGTAACCATAATATCATCCAAACGAGTGTTATAATGTTATACTAAATTTCATTATGCAACTCCTTTGCTTTTTCGATCCCTTCCTCACTCATCAAACAGCTACATTCTCACTACTCAAATCGTGGTATCTTTATGAATTTCAAAAAAAAAGAACATTGTCATGAACGCGCGTTTCACTACCACAGTTCCGTAATAAAAAAATAACTTATAGGTTATTCGAATTCACGTCGTATCCCGCCATTTTTTTCGATATTAGTATTGCAAAAATGTATTACCTACTTTGTTGTTTACAAAAATGAGTGACACAAGCTTTGATAGTCAGCTATTATACAACAGCACAGTATAAAGATCATACAGTATTGTAACTCGGCCGTAACCTTGAAATAAATGCCTACAGCCGCGCGGTACGTAAACATGCGATAGGGCTGCCCGCCTCCAGCATTTTAATTACATTTGCCTACTTTGTGTTTCCATTTAGTTTTGTTATTGTACTTTACTGTGTGTACATAAATATTAATAATAAAAACCACGTCTTTACTTTGAATTTTACAAACTAACAAAACACACATGCCCCGAGGTTTTAACACAAGCGTACCTACCGTATAATGATTCATGAACCGCCTATAACTACCTATTTCACTCGTGTCTATCACTTTCCTTTACTCTATTCACTTTATTTATTAATCCAGACATCTTTTTTTTCGGGAGATAAAAGGAAATACTTATCCATTAAAAAGACACACATTATGTACCTACCTACTAGTAAGTAAAATTATTTTATAGTCTTACCTTTCAGAGTTTCCAGGTAATCTAAAAAAAGTTATCTCTGGATGCGTTATTGACGAATTAATGCAACCAAAAACAGCACAATATATCCTACTCGTCATATTAAATATGTACTTCAATTTATTTTGCGCGGTTATTGTTAAAAAAAACAACACACCGTCCGTTCGTCACTGCGGCACAGTCGCGACTGTCTGCATGCCAAGCGCATGCTGAGGTCGAGGCGCGTAGGTATAGCTCGCGTTTCGTCCGTTTGTATGAAGTCGAAATACTGTATATCTTTATACTGTGACAACAGTTCCATAAATAACAGCTGTTAAAACCAGTAAGATGGAATTCGATTCCCATTTTATTAAAGCTTATGACCAAGGCGTCTTTAAATAGGTAGATAGATTAAATAGGGAACGCAGAAACCTCGGTTTTGTAGTTCAAATTGGAAGAGATTTTGCCTGCACTTCTAAACTACAAACTTTGTATTGGCTGACAATATTTCATTACCTGCCTAGCTTATACCTAACTAATTTTGGGGTCAGCTTCCAGTCTAACCAAATGCAGCTGACTACCAGTATTTTACATGGAGCGACTTCCAATCTGACTTCGACAACCACCACACGATACCAGTTGCTAAGACTGGTTGTTTATAGACTTTAGGGCTTCTGACGACCAGTAACGACTGTCAAAGATCCAAGAATGACAGCGGGGATCAGCGGCTTAACGTGATTTCCACGGATCGACTGCTGCGAGCCTGATCGATCGACCCACGCAGCTGTTATTACTTAGTCACGAGCCTTTTCCTGGTTGAACATATCTAAAAGCAAGTAAGTATATGGTATCTACTAAAATACTTGAAAACCCATACTCTATGGAATTGGAAACCATATTTTATTTACCTCAAAAGGGTAAGGGTATTGGTACTTCCTTGACACATAAAATAAGAAACTTTACCGTGCTATATTTTCGTGAAAAATATCATCTTTCAGCGTCATCCAACACTGAGACCCTTTGCCTGAAATCTTATGGGATTCTGAAGAAATAAATATGAGTGACGTCACTTATGGTAAAGTTCTTTTGGCTATTTCAGTTCACTTCTCGAAAATAGACCAGAAAAAAAGAGGGAAAATTCATACCTACTATTTGTCGATCAGGGGTAATTCTTTAATGCCCGCATTGGTTATCATCACATCTTTCATTTTGATAATGTTGCACTTTGCGGTGATCATGCATTTATAGGTAAAGGAGAATAATTTGATTGAAAGACACTGGCCTCACCATATTGCTTTAAATAGGTAATACATATTTAAAACTTTTTATAGGTAACAATATTCTGCCAATATCAAGATACTAACATAATAATAACTAGACATTGATAATATAAGCGCTAAATGGCATTAGTTTCATATTAATGACAACCCTAGTTTTTTTTTTATACATATTAGCCTAAACTGTCCTGACTGAAAGAATTTGAGGGAGGCAGCATTGAGCATAGGCCTCCCTCAAATAATTCCAGGCATTTCTTTTTCCGGAGCCACAATGATTGAACCCTTGTGGTTAACGACACTAGTTACGTAAAGAATAAGAGGTTAAAAAAATAACAGTCTTCAAAGTGCATCGCTCCCTTAAACTCGAATCATAATCAGCCTATAATGTTCTCTGTGAAAGGGTATAGCGTAATCTACCACGCAGGCCCAGTGCGGCTTGGTAGATGTCACATGTCTTCGAATTTTTGGTTCTAGGACATGCCGGTTTCCTCACGATATTTTCCTTTATTTTTCGAAATAATTTAAACCGCATAACAGTGTTCTAGGTACGAGTCTACGACCCACAACTGTCTCGCTGTAGCGCTTGTCTCAACCTACAACTTGTCGAAAGTTCAAACCCAGACAGGGCAGTACTTTACAACTCGTAAGTCGCGGTCATTACCACCTGTGCCACCACTGCTTTCGAAACTCCAATATCACTAACAATATCAACACTACGTATTCTAAGCTCCCAAACTACGCCGTATACAGTAGTAATAAGGTGCTGCATTCCTAGATCACAATTACACCTACCCACCCGCAGCCAAGCACCCTTAGAAACATTACCTCTCCAGAGTCTAGAGCACACACCAAAATATCAGGACAGTACGAAGGAATAGTGCAGAAAGTCCACTTTGCAAAAGTCACGAAAGAATTTTTAAAAAAATTTAAAAAAGGGAAAATATAGAGAGATATACACAAAGTCACTGTTTAAAAATGTATCAACACGAAATTGTTTGGAAGTAAAAAACTAATGAAGAGAAAAAGTTTGTGTTAAACATTTTAACACGACATTTTCAAGAGCTCTCTCTTTACGGACAAAGGGGACTAACTAACTAATGCAAAGAACCTGAAATAGAAACCTTTAAGTAGGTTTAAGCATATTGAAGACACAAAAGAAGTAAAAAGATTCCATTTACTGAGAAATACTTCCAGTAAGATTGAAACAAGCTGTAAATCATTCCTCATGCGATATTGATTTGCAAAGGCTGCATACCTTTATGTGTGTGAAGTTCTCGCAGACCAAGCTCCATAATAAAGATCTCGCATAAGTGGTCCTTCTAAACTTACTTATCTCTTGTCTAAACCAACAGTAACTACAAATACCTTGCGACCATTCCCACATTCTAGCGAGTCTCCCTCTATCGAGAGCTATTAGGCGTCGTAGAAGTCCCAAACTATCTCTTCAATGTACTATAACGTACAGAAAAGCGAGTGGACCTTTAAAAATGCAACGGCTATGCTACTTTTGCTGCAGATACATTTAAAGTGGACAGTTTTTGTCGCCGTTGGGCGAAATTAAATTTTGGAGAAGATTATTGTGGAAAATTAGAGAGAGAATTTTGGGAAGGACATTATTTTGGGGAACATGGACTTAGCTTTGTATTTACGAGTAACGCAACTGAACGAAAAACGACAGTATTGAAAAAACATCGAAAAAGTAGTTAGAAATTCGACAGAAAACGGACTAAAAATTATACCTGCTTTTCCAGACTTTACTGAGAGGAATTTGAATGCAAAATTTTGCGACATTTTAAACAAAGAAATACCTATTAACATATTTTTCCTTTTTTGCCCAATTTGATAAAAACAGCGAAATAATCACACTAATATTATAAAGGCGAAAGTTTGTGGGGGTGTGTGTGGGGGGGTGGGGGTGTGTTTATATGTTTGTTACTTCTTCACGCTGAAACGGCTAGACCAATTTTGATAAAATTTGGTATGGAGGTAGCCGACACCGTGGATTAACATATACGCTTTTTATCCCGATATTCCCACGGGATCGAAACTTTTGCGGGTGAAACCGAAACCTATATTACAAAAAAAAAGTAAAAAAAAGATTTTTTTATCATTGTTCCTCTCAACCAAAGCACTACAATCTAAACCTAAACTCTTCACCACCCTTGGTTGACTGGTAGAGAATGCCTAAGGCATTAAGTCGACCTTTGTACCTTTTTGTGTGCGAAAAGTTTAAATAAATAAATAATTGTATGATTGAATTGAACTTATCCCAAAATCAATTAAAGCAATTAAACCACCCCAAGAGCTATGCACGTGGAGGCAGATGGCAATAATCGTATAGGGGTTGGCGACGGAACCATTAGCGCCTGGCATATCGAGAGCCCTTGTCGTGAATAAGATGCAGACGCCATTATGATTGCCTCAGACGTACGTATGAATTGGAAAGCTGAGTATACATTGACGTACTTGTACTTTTGAAAGTGGTATATAATCTAAGGTATATATATCTATAATAGTCTGTTTTCGTGTCAGTGTATGTGACCGCGTCGTTCTTCTAAACTACGCAACGGATTTTTGCCTTAATTTAGAGAATTTGTTTCGAAAGGTAATAAATAACGTGGGCAAAATGTGGGTATACCAATATGGGGCCATTCAAGTATTACGTAAGCACTGGGGGCGGGGGTCTTTGCTTTGCTTATTTTTGATGACATGGGGATGGGGGGCCTGCAAGGTGATTACGTCAGCAATATTTATTTTTTAATTTTTTACAAAATTTTTTCGAATTTGATTTGAACACATATGGCAACTCTACTTGTCTATGCTTGAAAACGAAACGAATTTCAGGGTTTCTACTGGGACTTCTAACTGCTGCTCACGAATCAATAAAGAAACCAGAACACAATGCATGTACCAATGTTTACGTAAGCATGGGAGGGGGGGTAAGAGCTTTGCTTACTTTTGCTGACGAGGCGGAGGGGGGGGTTAATAATTGCAAGAAATCTGCTTACGTAATACTTGAACGGCCCCCATATGGTGCACCTCTGCCCAACTTTTCGGGGAATACAGGCGTGATGACAAATTAACAAATTAAAAAAACACAATTAGAAATTGTGTTTTTTTAATTTGTTAATTCTCTATTATGAATCTATTATGTAGTTCGGAATCAGGTCACGTTCGCTTCGACTGTTCACATGAAAACAAATATTTGTTTGACCTATTATTTGTTCCGAATCGCAATGTTTGTGTAAGAGATTTGTTTTCCTATTGTGTATCAATACCACCTCACAGGAAATCCTAGGGGAAGAATTTGTTTACTATGTTAGAAACAAAGCTGTGTAATGTGGGTCATTCTTTTATCGAAAACTACACGGCAGACCGACCGTACCCCTGGCCGTACCCCTGGTGGTACGGTGGGTCTTAAAGTTAAACGATACCACTGTATGAAGTGAACGTAAGATGAAGATACTAGACGGACAGAAAATGATAAACAGTTATCTCACATATTAAGGCTACTCTTTCGAAAAAAGCTTAAAAACAGCGTGCAGATGAAGCAGCTTTTCTCCGGAACTTACAGAGAAATTACATCTGAAAAAATAGTTGGTAATCTACATGATATGAATCGTAATTTGGTTTAGCCATAATTTTTCTATCGATATCACCTATTAAGAAAAAAAACCACCAAATCACCTCCAAATCGTTGAGATGAAACCATTTTACTCCTTCATTTTTTATCAAAAGAATATAAAAAAAAATATCTACTGCTTTGCAATACAAACGAAAATGATTTGGTTTTGTTACTTTTTAAAAACATGTATATTTTTTAATATAATAAATTAAAAATGCGATCGTTTAAAGTCCGTGTCTATATCATCCCCGCACTCGTCCACGAATTCAGTGCGGGGCGCCTCGTGTTGCTAGGCTCGCGTTGCATGCGGGTGGCGGAGCGGCGCGGAGAGGGGTAGTTAGCTCCGCCCAAATGCACAAGGTCGTTGGCATGAATACAAGCCTTAAGTGGCGACAAAAATTTGAAGATTTATTCCGGTCTAATCCCCTGAACCCCCCTCTGCCCCTCCCTCCTCGATCCCCTGCTAGTTCGTCTTCTGTTTTAATCTCTGTCTTATCCACATTTTTTATAGTTTAACCCACCCGCTAAGTCGCTAGGCGCCATTAGGCTCGCTAGGCAGGCAGGCATTAGGCTCGATCTTCAAGGTTAAGCAACGCTTGCCGAGGCTGGTCCGTGGATGGGTGACCATCCATAATATACAGAGACCCCTCCGTACCTTGGAAAGCACGTTAAGCAGTTGGTCCCGGCTGTCAATTCCGGGACATGTTGTAGATGCTGCATGTGTAATAGTAAAAAAATACAGACACAAACTGTGCATTGTATGAACTGTATGGCAAAAAGGAGCTATCAACAAAACTACATGCTTCATGAAAACATAATTATGAAAAAAAATCAGCTGTTCCCTACATTTTGATGAGTTATACGAACATAAATGTAGCTGATTTTTTTTCGCGATTTCAGGTTTGGCCCACAGTAAAAGTTGTTCATAATGATGAGTACCTACAATGACCTCTTAAGAGGTTGATATTTCGAAGTCTAAAAATATTCATATGAATTCGCCCTTGTCTGTGAACCTATAAAAAACATTATTCTTAATCCGTAAAATATAGGTCCACGACCCACAGAACAAGCCACAGGACTAGAGCAGAGATTTGTTTTTTCTATGACTAGAGTATAATAAAATTTCGTCTAAAGAGATGGATTCTTAGAAAATCGTTTAGTCGCAATAGTGAATTTGCTTATTCAAGTCTTTTTAGGCTAAGTTATTTTTTAGAATGAAAGAAACTACTAACAAAGGTTTTTATTGTGAAAGAAATAGATTACTTAGGTCCTTAGAATATTAAGAAATTGTTTATTTTTTACGCAGCGGGCGGTTTTCTCTGAAACGAAGCGATCAGTGAATTAAATACCTACTTACTTTTATCTGTTTAGACAACATTTTTGAAACTCCCACCGAGTTTCAAAAATGTTGTCTAATATAATAAAATCGAAAAAAACTAAAAAGCAAAACAAATATTTCTTTTTTTTTTTTTTATTAATTAAGAAACTAAACAAAAACAAACATGAACATCACAAAAACCTCAATAGGTTTGTCTGGATGTTGACACACTTTAAGCAATCTTAAAAACTAACTTAAAACTTAGTTATTAGACTCGTGCTACATTAAACACAGTTTATAAAAAATTGTGAGGTAGTTAGTAAATAACAACCATAATGTACACAAACGATGAAGATGCTAATCACTTATTGAATGAAATTTAGGTAGGTATACAGCATGTTGCATTTTCAAAGAGAATCAAAGAATTTTTTGTATTTATTTTTATAATTACTGTTTGTTATTTCCGATTGGATTTTTGTTGGAACATCATTAATTAGAGTAGGTATTAAATAAGCGTCCGTTCGTTTCCCGTAATAGTTCTTGTATCTCGGTACTACCAGCTTTGATTGCGCTGCCATTCTTGTTGCCATGCTATGATTAAATTTAATTTGCAGTTCTTTGTTAGTGAACTGTTCGATTAATAACATCATCCAACTGGGGTGAAATGTTTCTTTTGTTTTTTAGTTTTTTCCAGCATCCAAATAATTATTCAGTCAGTCAAAAAACCAAACTCGGCAAAATCTCTTTTAGACAGAAATGTATCTAAACTCTATGAAAAGAAGATCATCATGTCGTCTTCCATTCTCACCATTCAACTGTCACGCTTACATTCACTCCCTTCTACTTCATATCATTCCTCACATTCATATCATTCTACAGAATGAAAACACTAAATAAATTTAAAAACTCGAACCAGGTGAAGCAGTTACCATAAACATTCAATAAGAACCGTTCAATTTTAAATCATCTTCAGCCAGAACCAATTTAATTCAGAACCAAAGAATCACCCAGAAAAATCCATCCAATCGCCAGAGAGTAATATAACCTTACCTAAATCCAATTCCAGGTGACATCGATAAAGATTTTGCATAAATCACTGATTTAATCCTATAAAACCGCATTTTACCTACAGCCATACTTAATGTTCAGCAATTGAATTCTCTATATCAATTTAAATGACTTATTTCATTACGCTCTGTGCGAGAGGATTCTCTGGGATCTGCGGGCTGCGATCTGTGCGCATAAATTCAGAAATTGATAATAAAATTTTAGTAGTTTCGCATTATGTTCAATGTTATATTCCATCGTTTGGATTTGTGGGTAGGTAGGTTTGTGAAAGTAAATTTTCAGGGGGTTTTTGGACAAAGGGTTTTATGGCTGTTGGGACGAATTTGGGAATTTTCTGCCTTGTACAAATTGAATTTAGAAATGAGTAGGAACTGAGAAACGTACCAATGGATATAATTATTAGGTAGATAGATAAGATTTGATGAGATTCATTAATTATAGTTCTGTAGTTACAAATCTTAACAATTCGCACTCAAAATATTGCAATGGACTTCTTCACTAAAGTAAACTATTGAAATTCAAAATATAGTTTTCTTTCTCCCTATAAGCGCAATCAATTGTGAAGCATAATTAGCTTATAATGTTCCCACTGCTGGGGCACAGGCCTCCTCTCTGTGTGGGTCATAATCCACCTCACCGAACCCGGGGGTGGATTTTAATCACTCCACGGTGGATCAAGACATCGTGGAATACATCAGAAGCAAGACCAAGTGGACCTTGAGAGTAGAGAAGTTGGAATCGCGCCACAATATAAACTTCAAATCGTTTGTGGTGCAGGTTCCAACTCAGTACCTGGAAACCTTCATGAAGGAAGAGTTTTGGCCGAAAGGTGTAGCGTACCGACGCGACGTTTTCGTGGAAGGTTACGCGACACCACGCAGCGCAACACGACGCCGACACATTCATCACTTCGTGCATTAGTTTTAGGACATAGTTTTTTGTTAAAATTAATTTTAATTAATTTATGTTTAGGTTAAGGTATTTATTTATCTATGGGCCTGCGATGCCTGAAATAAATGGATTATTATTATTATATTTAAGCATTTTGTTGATATCCGACGCTCAATTTATTTTTCCAGAAAAAATCTCGGACTGCTTCTACAGTTTACGATCTGGTTATAACTTTCAAGGAGTTCTAACACCAAATTCATATAGCATTATAAATTAATTTCCCATCGACCACAACCACAACATAAAAATAGTGAACAACCTTTTTCCTCACACGTATTAAACGGAGCAGCATCCGAAGTTTTGCGGAACTTGCCGATTAGTTCCCAGCTCAAATCCGGAACTGAAGTAAAAACGGTGTTCCGACAAGTAGCGAAGTTCCGCGGAAACTTCAGGCGGTTTCATAACGAGTTTGATGCGGTTGTGCTGCTAAACAGGGTTCCGAAAATAGATGGATGTTCGCGATAATCGAAATATCTAGAGTGGTTTCATAAGGCTCTCTTGAACTAAAAATCGATGCGTTTGGAGCTAAAAGACCTAATAACATTATTTTTATCTGTATCAATTTTTACTGTTTAAAGTCGGTTGAGACGGAATGACGTTCGTTTAGTGCTAAGTATTTTGCATTTAATGCGTCTTCTTTGGTAATCAGGTTTGAGAAATGATCTGATGAGGTAACGGTGCGTTTTAAAAGAAGATGTAGTAACAAAAACATTTAGAAGACCATAGTTAGATAGGTCATGTTGAGAGGATGGAATTGAATGAAAAGCGACTAATGAAAGGTTTACAAGGCAGCTGTGAGTGCAGATGAGATCAAGCCTGAAATCGCGAAAACAAAATCAGCTGTTCCCTACATTTATGTTCGCATAACTCGTCAAAATGTAGGGAACAGCTGATTTTTTTTTTCGCGATTGCAACTTTGGTCCCTTAGTAAAAGTTGTTCATAATGATGAGTACAATCTCCCTTTTCGGTTTGTCGCATGTTTTCAATTTCAACCTGTATAGAACTTACAAGGTAAACGATTCAGGCTGGTATTATTATGAGAGTTAAGCTACAGTTTCCTACGACCACAGT
The DNA here is from genome assembly GCA_963082905.1 of Oligia fasciuncula. Lineage (NCBI taxonomy): Eukaryota > Metazoa > Arthropoda > Insecta > Lepidoptera > Noctuidae > Oligia > Oligia fasciuncula. The sequence goes on from OY720406.1 coordinate 4,167,605, forward strand.
GCCGGTGGACGCAATAATTTTTGACAACCGTACATATCGGCCGCAGTGACGACTGTCATAAAAGTAAAGGTAGCGGGGTTCCCTAAAGAGCATTTTTGACATTTTTCTTTTTTGTGCCGTTACACCAACTTACTTTCACAAATGATGTCATTCGACTATAAATTGCTGACACTACGGCCACCCCAGTCTTGGGAAATCGTAGCTGTACTCTACATTCTTGTGCTATTCTGAAAACATCTCACCGCGAAAACTTAGGTGAAGTGAGCCTAACGTGAGCTGTCATTCCACCTGATGCTAGAGATTGACACTATTGACAACTCATTTTAAACTCACTTCACCTAAGTTATCACGTTGAGACTTTTACAGAATAGGGCGGCTGATTTGTTAAACTATAGAGGTATGAGAAGCTCTTTGGAAAAGGGAGGATCCTCCGACCAGACGGGTGTTGTGTCTGGCGGGCAACTGCCGTTCATGTCGGATGTATCTATGCTAGTTGCGCGGTAAACTCTGCTTGCGAGATGCAGGATTTTGCGTGACGTCAGTATGACGCGTTGTTCTCATGTGGCGTTGTAGATATCGCTACAAAACTAATCTTTCATTTACGCAAATTATTCTTCTTCTCTACATACATAAAAATACATCAAAAACATAAAAAAATTACAAACACAGCCTGTCAAACTCCCGTGCCTCCCAATAACATTGATAAATAACTTTTTGTCCAGCCGCTCGTCCAAATGTAATCCACTTAGCTAAAATGGAGCGAACCACACATTGTTTACTTACTGCGTGCGTTGAGCAAAAAGGACGAGAGAATTTAATTCTTGTTATACAGACATCCTGATATGATGGCAGGAAAACAATTGAATACACGGTTTTCTTGTTTGAATAAATAGAGCAATACTTCAAGGGGAGTATACACTAGAGCATTAGCTCGAGCATTTCCATATAATGTAACGTTTATAAGAATGGTACATACAGCGACATAATTATCAAGCTATACGATTTCAGTTTTAGCTTAGTTTTAGCTGACCTCGCACTGAATAGGTTTTTCGTACAATGAGAAGTCAGCGTATACTGGAAATGTATCGTAATGTAACGTTCCTGCGAATGCTTGATTCGGTGCTCGAAGTAATGCTCACGGCGAGTATTTCCCTGCAACATTTTTTTTTAACCGACTTTTTAAAAGGGGGAGGTTCTCAATTCAGTTCTCAGTTCATAATTCCGTCATATATAGACAGACGGATTTTCAAAATTCTTTTTTTTGTTCGAAAGAGGTTTATTCCGAAATGGTCCCATTTAAATTTTGTAAAGATATGATGAGGAGTTTCGGAGACAGACTACGAAACTCTTCAATAAATGTCAGCAAATCAACCGCGATTGCTGCTATCACATAATGTATGCATTGTTTATGCAATCACACAACATAACATCACGCCTGTACTCCCTAAAGGGGTACGCAGATGTGTTCAATAGCGTCCTATCACTGTGCAGCAAGTAGTGTTATATGAATTTGTGTGGGGTAGGTGGGTACAACTAAAAAGCGAAAAATAAAAACTTTTTTACAAAAAAAAACACTACAAAGTGAAAAATAACTTTAATTTCGGAAGTCGGTGTCAAAAAACGAAAATACGGAACAACGACACCGACTTCCGAGATTAAAGTTATTTTTCACTTTGTAGTGTTTTTTTTTCCAAGTTTTTTTTTTTGTAAAATGTTTTTATTTTGCGTTTACTCTTAGTTGAAATGTCGAATCTGTAGGCCCGGTGAAATATTTCACAAATTCGCTGGCTTGTTTGTAAAATCAAGATGTAACAAAGCGTCGAGGGTTGTGTTCATTTTCCGGTTCGTGAAAGGGTGACACATTAGAGCATTTGATGTTTTGTTACAAGTAAATCATCATCCTAATCATTTGAGCCCGGAATCACCAACTGCTGGGTAATATGGCTTCCCCTTTTTTCTGCCATACATTTTTTTTTTCTGCAATGTATTTACAAATAAATGCTCTAATTTATACTCATCTAGGCATTGTTCAGGGTGTATTTGAATAAAGCCTTCTAAAACAGTGGCACTCCAGGAGTGTCGACCAAAGTGAAAACTTGAAAAAGCATAGTAATTTTATAAATAGGTTTGAAGGTCATTCTTCCCAAAGAAAATTTACCGCGCGTTGATGTCTTTATAATGGCCAAAACTTAAAGCAGAGGTGTCGGTTACGGTAACAGTGTCGCGAGTTCAATGGTTTTTCCCATCTCAAAAAATGCCCAACCCGCCTAAAGAAGTTTTCACTTACAGAAAAGGATTGAAATGGATCACCACGCCAGCAACACGGGTACGAGTAGATCTTTGGCGAATCGATTCAGAAGCCCGAAAGTCTGAAAATCTGCCTAAGCAAGAGGTATCTTGTTACCCAGTAACGTTATTGTGGAGGGTATTCAGCTACATCCGGTTAGTCAGGAAGCCGTGCAATATAACTGGGAAAAGACTAGACAGGTGCTTAAAAGTGAATCGTAAAATTTAGGACCATTTGATTCACCAGATTTCTGGCAACATCTGGCTAGTTAAAAAACTTTCTTCTAGAAACAGTAAAGGGTTCAAGATATATACCTAATGTCAAAAATTACTTTACCTTACATACTGTCTACATTTCTCCTACACAAGCACTATAAACCATCCTACAGCACAAATGTATTATTGTAACACTATACAGGGTGTACCATTATGCTACTTAGGTATATAGTATACAGGCTGTATTCGCAAGGCGGCCTCCAGCGAGACTGCGCAACGAGAACATTATGTATTCAAGATACAAAGCCTATTGTATTTTCTGACACACCACTTCTCGACGTATCCACTTTTGTATTTGGAGTAGTATTTGCGTTTATTTTGTTGGAGTTGAAATTGGAATTAATTTTCTTGGGAATGGCTTGACATTTCGTCTATATAGGACGTTTACTGTTGACTTTACTCGTTGGCTAAAAATATTTGTTTCAGAAGTGGCAAATCGCAGCTAAACACAGGTTTATTGCAGTTTGTCTGGTAGAGACTGACAAAGAATGTTTTTAATATTGAAATTTTTTTTTTTTTTTTTACCTACATAATCAGCCTATGATGTTCCCACTGCTGGGACAGAGTCCTCCTCTCTGTGAGAGGGAGTGGGCAGTAATCCACCACGCGGGCCCAGTGCGGGTTGGTAGATGTCACATGTCTTCGAATTTTTGGTTCTAGGACATACCGGTTTTCCTTCACCGATAATATTTATAATCATATATTTTCTTTTAATGGAATACAACAATGGGTAATTCTTTGTTTGACCTTAATCAGCCTAAACCAAAAAAAGCCTTCCGCGATTCAATAAAAAAAAAATGATAAACGTGTATAAACCACCCCGAAAATGTCGACAATTTCAATTACCACCATATCAGTGTGAAGTCCCCTTCCGACGATGCCTCCCGGAAAACACGGAACAGCCCGGAAAACACGGAACGTTTTAATGCAGAAATTCCGGAGTACCTTGCGGAATATTCGCGTGGCGTTGCACGAAGTCTCATGTTGGACAAGCGGCGTCGGAATGCTAGACAGGGTTCAATTTAATTGAACAGTAGCCACCGGACACTCGAAACTGTGTAGTATTCTGAAATTGGACTCGTGGAAGTGGAGCCTCTAGTACTAAGCTGTTGGGTTGGTTTCAAGTTTTTTTTTCTTTTTTTTTTCAAATATATATTTTTGTGCAGGTATGAGTTTAAAAGTGGACAGTGGATGAAGTTTGCTTTAATTTTTACTTTACTTTAAATTGGATTTCCTTTTTTCGTTAAACTGACTTTTTCTTTATTTTTTTCAGTCGCAAATTTAAGTAAATTCTCAATTTCACAGAGCATTTTACGTGAGACTTATTTGATATAATTATATCCCTAAACTAAGTTAGGTATACTTTTACAGGGGTGGCCGACAATTTCACGCAGTCTGTTCCATTTTTGAGCTGTTTATCTAATGAATGCAATTTACAAAGCCTAAAATGGACTCCCATTTAAAACAAAAATATTTTAGAAATATGTCATGTTTGTTTGTATGTATGTAAGTATATTCTCATAATACTTGTTTAGTTTTATTAAGTGAATTGTTTTTAGATTTCATGTATTATTTTTGTCTCCTTTACTCTTTCACACGCTGTCTACATCTCTCTATTAATTGTCCTATCGCAGGTATGCTGGAAGAGATTTCTTATGAAATAAGCATCGCCTTTGTACCTATTTTTCTGTTCTGTTTTACTTGTCTGTATAGATGTGTGTACATAAATGGTTAAATAAAATAAATAAAAAACAAAATAATCAATCGCATCTTATTAAAGCCTCACACAGACAATTAAGTACCTAACACAACACCCACTTTTTCTTCCTTTAGCCTCTTAGATCTCCATTGTTCTGATCCTTCGAACTTAAACCTCACGAATCACTGACAACGGCTATAATTAATTTAACCCCTTTGACATGCCTATTGTCAAAATTCAAATCATGCTCAGCCTTCCGTGCCAAAATCAAAGGATGCTACTTTCTGAAGGCCTTAGTATTGAATAGTAAAGATAAGAATATCGGTGTCTTTGACTATTTTGTGTATAAGAAGGTTGGATTATGTGATTATTTTAAACTTGATGGGTATTGATGTAAGAATTGAAACACTTTTTTCGTTAATTGATTTCGTAGAAGAATTTGAAGAAAGCGCTTTGGCTGTCCCTTTTTAATAAGGTAAGTAATATAAGTACCTTCGCCTGACTTTTTACCGTCTGGACAAAAACAGGAATATTTTTACTAACACACTCGCAGCGCAGTCACCTTCACAACGTCACACTAATATTATAAAGGCGAAAGTTTGTGAGTGTGTGTGTGTGTGTTTATTTATATGTTTCTTACTTCTTCACGCTCAAACGGCTGGACCAATTTTGAATTGCAAATATGACGTGTTATGAAAACAACTCCAAACGCAGCTGTTAAAGTTGTGATGGAAAACTCAAATCATTCAGCTGGCCATAACTATAAGTACAATGCTTTAATCTAAGCAGACAAATTCTCTTTACATTTACGAGACCGCATTGTTCGTAAAAAAAACGGTGATTTATTTAAAAAAGCTTCAGAGCAAAGTCTTCGATCTATAAGACCAACATCATCACTTGCCTAGCCTTTTCGCAACTATGTTGGGTTCGGCTTCCAGTCTAACCGGATGCAGCTGAATACCAGTATTTTACATGGAGCGATTGCCTATCTGACCTCCACAACCCAGTTACTGGGTATTAGGATACCCCTTGGTAAGACTGGTTGTCAGACTCTCGGGCTTCTGACTACCAGTAACGACTGTCAAAGATCCACGAATGACAGCCGGGACCAACGGCTTAACGTGCTTTCCGAGGCACGGAGGGGTCTCGGTGTGTATGTATATGTAAAGATGGTCACCCATCCACAGACCACCCGCGGCAAGCGTAGCTTAACCTGATCGATCGACCTGTGCGGCTGTTATTAGACCAACACACCGACATCAATTATGCCTAAGAAGATCAAAAACCGCCCTGATGCACATACCTGAGCATACTTTGCATGGCTCCGATTTTTTTTAATAAGCTATATACCAAATGACTTAAAAGATTTAAACTTGACTCAATTTAAACGCAGCCTAAATACATTTTTAATAGATAAATGCTACTATACCATTGACGAATTTCTTGCTGACAAAATTCCTTGTGCATGATCCTGTATTTATGATTTATGATGTACCTATTCCTATCAAACTTTTAATTTTATTAGAATTGTATCATACTTATATAATGTTTTAATTAATTTCTAATATTGTTAAATTAATAGTGTATTTAAAGGGTAGATTTTTTAGTTTCTATAAAATATCTGTAAGACCTGTTATATCACCAAAAATCGCACTAATAAATACTTTGACTTTGACAAATTAACGAGCAACATCACAAATAGTTATGAAAAACGATCAACTGAAGATTGCTCTCATTAGTACGAAATTTAGGCTAACAATATAATCCGAGATTAACAACTACTTTATGAGCACTTAAATCTCCGTCAATAACTCCGATTAGAATATCCATTTTATAGTACCATCGTTAACCATATTCTATTTTATTCCTCTAGGAGAATCTACGTCGTAAAATATCTGATAAGGACGCAGAAAGTACGCACCTTTAGGTTTAGAATAGGTATCAAAAGGACCCTTATAACCTGACCTGAAACCTGTTAGATTTTGTGAAAGTGTTTATTGTACTAAGAATCTTGTATGTATATGATTAGCATAATCAGACTTTAAGAGTAAACTAGTCGCGAGCTCAAACTCACTGGTGGTCATGGCCAAAAAGCACGCTGTCTCACCTGACTTCGTGTCCGACAGAGCTAGTATCAGTGATGAGCGGTTAGACGCTAGTCTACACGCACAACGTCTAGTTCTCACGCACAGAAACACCGCCCTGAACTGACAGGCGCGTAAAAAATTTGAAAAGTGCTTCGGAAAATCGAGTTTTATGAAAAAACCGCTGCTTAACACAATTACAAATAAAGTTTATTGAACTTTTCGATAACTAGGCGTCGCTACGGACTCAAAAAAAACAGAGCAAGAAAAACGAATGTTTGTTGGCTAATAACTTTTCAATGGCTTTTTATTTTACTATTTTGTTTCCGTACAGACAAAATAATTAATAATAAGTCAAAACGATATCATGTTTAACTTTGGATGCACAATGTCAAACACTGGAGTAATACTCTCCCGAAATTTGTATGGACAAAATATCGACTAGTGGCACCTTAATGCTCCAACTGCTGGGACAAAGGCCATTTCTTTGCGAGAGTGAGTGGACCGTAATCCACCACGGGGTGCGAGTTGGTGCATGTCACCATATCTTGAAATTTTTGGTTCTACATAGGACATGGTGTTTTTTACGATGCTAATTATGTTTTTCTTCTTTCAATGATGATGAAATAAATAGAAGTCATGGTTAAATTAAATCAAACCTAATCCAACTCACGTTCAATGATTAACATATCATTTGTTTTAAGGCAGGTAGTAGTTTAAATAACATTTCAGACAAATTTTAATGTGAAATGCTATTCAAACTACCCGAGACTTTTCAGTTGTTGTCACAGATGGACTAAATTGTCAACGTTCCACTCAATGACCTTATTTTATTTTGTTTCCGTGAATAGTATTTGGCATTTGTTTCTGCTTGCTATTTTATTTCTAGTGACATTTTAGAGTTCTTAAAAAGTCAAACATGGCAATTTGGATAAATTCCTTTGTAATGTAAACGTCACAAGTATAAGTACCTATATCGCATTTCTAGTTTCTGTCATTATGGGCCTATTTTTCAATCGAAATTTTTATTCGCGGAATTAAATTGACGTCTGACAGATTTTGTATGGAAGAACTGTCAAAAACTCAAAATTATTCCTCGGATAAAATTCTCTGGCGTTGGAAAACTCAGCCCTTAGTAAACTACAGTCAACTTTATAAACCGATAATTTCAATTAAATCAGAAAAAGGTCATAAAAAGTGGCATCGTAAAGTAATCCATGGGAAATGGACCGAGGGTTATAAATTCGATGAACGTTTATTTCCATAAAGTACCTCCTTTTCAATTAACCTACACTGACCCACTGCTAAGCTAAGGTCTCCCCCAAATTCTTCCAGGCATCCTTGTCAGCCACCTCGATCCAACCATCATCTGCCCAGCCTTTTCCCAACTATGTTGAGGTCGGCTTCCAGTCTAACCGGATGCAGCTGAATACCAGTATTTTACATAGAGCGACTGCCTTTTTTTTTTTTTCACTGAGAAATGTCATTACGCATCTCCGCTCGTCGGGGGATGAGACGGAGTATGTGGGACTCCCTGCCAGGATGGCAGTATACCCACTAAAACTCAGCGGTGTTCCCTCATCGCCTTGATGGGGAGGTCATGGGAATCCGGCTCAGCCTATAGAGCGACTGCCTATCTGACTGCCTATCTGACCTCCACAACCCAGTTACTGGGTAATACAATACCCCTTGGTAAGACTGGTTGTCAGACTTTCGGGCTTCTGACTACCCGTAACGACTGTCAAAATCCACAAATGACAGCCGGGACCAACGGCTTAACGTGCTTTCCGAGGCACGGAGGGGTTACGGTATTTAAAGATGGTTAACCATCCACAGACGAACCGGGGCCAGCGTAGCTTAACCTGATCGATCGACCTGTGCGGCTGTTATTGTTTAGCCACGAGACCTACCTCGATCCAACCAAAATAAAGCATTCTTCACACAATAAAATTTTAGACTAACCGCAATTAAGGGGTATACCATAATCAGCCTATAATGTTCCCACTGCTGGGACACAGGCCTCCTCTCGGTGAGAGGGAGTGGGCCGTAATCCACCACGCGGGCCCAGTGCGGATTGGCAGATGTCACATGTCTTCGAATTTTTGGTTCTAGGACATGCCGGTTTCCTCACGATGTTTTCCTTCACCGTTTTGAGAGCAGTGGTGATGAAATAATTTACACAAAGTAAAGCGCCTGTCTGGGTTCGAACCTACGACCTACAACTCGTAAGTCGCGGCCATTACCACTTGGCCACCACTGCTCTCAATTAAGGGGTATAACACAATTTATTATTGGAATCTAAATCAGTGTATTCAAACTGAATAAATACTATTTAAATAAATTATAATAAACAACCATTTAAACTACACACACAGACTAAATAGAAACCATCAAGATAGATTTTATGGTCCTAATGAAGTAGTATTGGTTAATTTGGTCCTGAATGGACTGTAAAACGAGATAGATTCGTATTATTGCGTACTATACAGCGTATTGAATGGGCGTTTTATTTTATAGTTTCGGACTTTACTGTTTAGTATATTATAGAGAGTTTAGTGGTTTTGAAGCTTAGTCACACAAATTGGAGATAGGTGCTAACTGAGCAATCCTAGACCCCCCCCACGCCCCTCCCTTTTCACCCTGTTCTCTGTTAGGTCGGCGACACGGGCACGGGGTATTTCTGATATGAGTGATAATAAAAAAGTTAGTGGCAAAGAGAATCTTTTGCGGTTTTTAGCCATACTTAGGTAACAGACGCCAGCACATCAAGCTACCCGAAACTGTCAAATTTACCCAATCAACTTTGAACCATATGACTTAGCGATAAAGTTGAAAATCTATTAAAGAAATTTGACAGATAGTAGTAGGTTGATGTGCTGGCGTCTGTATTTAATATACATGGTGGCAAACATTGATGCGCAAACTGTAACCATGGATTTAGCACATAATTCTAGAATCCCCTAGCGAAGATATTTTTAGTCGGTTTTCAAAAAAATCACTTAGTAGTAGTTTCGTAGAGGCGATCGGCAGCGGCGGCGACCTCTCGCGTCCGGCCCTGGTGCAAGCCATGGTCCGGGGCGAGAGGGAGTGGGAGGCAGTCACCTCCTTCTGCGAAGCAGTCATGCTAGCGAAGGAGGTGGCGGGACAGCTCAGGCAGAGAGCCTCCCGTCCCAGCCGCCGCGGGAGACGCTCCGGGCGTCGGGAGCCGCGCGACGACTCCCGGCCACCGTAGGCGCGGGCCTGCGGGCGGAGAGTACCTAATGGGTAGCTCACCGTCCGATCAGGACCAGGCCCGTGTCGGACGGCGCGTACGTGTTCCACGCGCGCCTCAAAGAGATGTCAGCATCGAGGAGGGGCTCCATAGGGCCGAAGCCTGCCGGGTCAGCGGGATTGTCCGAAAGGGTTACCGCTGGCCCGGAACATAAAGGGCTAAGGAAGGAACACGGATGGGTTTTAGTCAGTAAGAGTCTGACACTCCCTTCCGCTCCACCCAGAGCGGGAGGGGTCATTTGATGATTTCCCATACGCAAAAAAAAAAAAAAAAAAGTATTAGTTTCATAGTGCTATAAGTATCTACTTCATCATCTGCCTAGCCTTTTCCCAACTATGTTGGGGTCGGCTTCCAGTCTAACCGGATGCAGCTGCAGTATTTTACATGGAGTGACTGCCTATCTTATCTCCACAACCCAATTACTGGGTAATACTGATAAGACTGGTTGTCAGACTTTCGGGCTTCTAACTACCCGTAACGACTGTCAAAGATCCACGAATGACAGCCGGGACCAACGGCTTAACGTGCTGTCCGAGGCACGGAGGGGTCACGGTATGTAAAGATGGTCACCCATCTACAGACCAACCGCGGCAAGCGTAGCTTAACCTGATCTAACGACCTGTGCGGCTGTTATTATTTAGCCACAGGCCCCTCTTTCATAGTGCTATACCTACGCCTACGTGGTCAAAATGTATGGAACAGCCCATTTTGTTTTTATCCGACGAAAAATTTTGGTGCAGGGGTTCAAAATCATATACTGAATGCACAGTTTGCGAGTCGCTGTCCCATATCACCCTGTAATGTTATGAAGTTGCTTATAATAGATACAACTATAGAATTATCGTAATCAACAAACTAAAAAGAATTCAGATAAATGCTTCCAACATTAATTTACACGAAAATTCTCGTCGACAGAAAACAAGAAGTATATAATTCACTTTACACTTACTTAACTACCAAAGTCGTACATTTAAAACAATATCCCGATACGAAAGAGAAATATTAAAGGAGGCCGAAGTTTTAAAAGGGGCCACCCGGGCATCCGCTTTCCGTGCGAACTCGCCCTTGATACCGGAAAAACGATTTTAAACGGCTTTTTTTGACCGCATTTTGTAACAATATTGAAAATATTTCAAACTAGCTTCCGCCCGCGGCCTTGCGCGCAAGGTAGGTATGTCGATAAAAACTATCCTGTGTCCTTCCCCGGGATGCAATCTATCTCTCTGACAAATTTTATCGAAATCCGTTAATAGTAGGTACACCTCTGCCTTACCCCCCACGGCTTACAGGCCTAATGTTATGCTATGTTATCTACGGAAAGCTTTCCATCAGATGACGGGGTGTCGCAGGCAGTGGTCACGTGTTGTGGTAACGACTTTGATTCCCCCGGGACATACCATATTCGTAGGTTGAACATAAATGTACATGTGGTGGAATGAGGTGTGGTAAGGCTACGAAGAAAAGACAGGATTGCCCAAATATATAGGTTTTCGAAATTGATGACGATTCTTGAGTAATTCTTAAAAGCGCTAGGGTAGCCCGCGAAATGCAATTATTTTTACGTTTTTTGCAATTTGCTGGTCAGAATTAAGTTGTCGTTGATTAAAATATGATTCGCGACCGCAACAAAATATGTATTTACAGAATTATAATCATTTAAGTCATCAACACAACTCTCTAAGACCAAGTAATCCAACTGAATGACTATTTCACGAAATCTTGATATTTTATAATTATACTAACTTAACAAGATGTATTATACATATTTGTTTAGGTCGCGAATCATAATTATTTTGTTCAACACACAACCTGATACAGACCTGCAATTAAAATTTTGCGGGCTACCCTGGAGCTTTCCCTTTAAGGCGCCACTAGTCGACATTTTTTCACATAAGTAAGTAATAAAAGAACTGTAAAATCTTCAAAACAAAGCCAGTACTGATAAAGCTCAGTTATCGAAAAGTTCAATAAAATTTATTTGTATTTGATTTATGCAGTGGTTTTTTCATAAAACTCGATTTTCAAAAGCACTTTTCGAATTTTTTTTACGCGCCTTTCAGTTCGGGAAGAGGTTTCAATGCGTAAGAACTAGACGTTGTGCGTGTAGACTAGCGTCTAACCGCTCATCACTAGTGACACTATCTCTGTCGGACACGAAGCTAGGTGAGACAGCATGCTTTTTGGCCTTGACCACCAGTAAGTTCGAGCTCGCGACTAATTCCACCTTAAGACTTGTAATTTTGGCATGATGATAATGTTATTTCAAAACACAATATCAAGCCTATTGTTCACTAAAGTAAAACACGCGATTTATTATTAGGAGAGCACACAATCTATAAAGGCAGCATCAGACAGCCACCTTAAACAATACAAGGACGCAACAAAAGCTATTGTATCGAAGACAACGCTAAAATAAAGACGAATAAATTTCGCCCTGTTCCTCCAAAACTCGTTTTAGGGGAGCAAGTAAATTAATATTATTATCAATTTCGGTCCATTTACTCAGCTTAAGGACGTTACTTTGGGCTGTTATGAAAGTCAAATTGATAATCTCTCACCGGTTCGAAACGCTCGAGGTCGTACAGATAGTCTGAGAAGGTCGTTACTTTTTATAGAAAATTACTGATGTCTGAATTTAAAATGGCGGATGACGGGTATAAGGGAGAGTGTGTGGGGATCGTAAATGTTGATGGTGATCGGTTATCTTTGTTGCTGAAAGGGTAGGATGGTGATTAATATGGGATTGTCATTCTGGAGAGGTTATTATTATAAGGTGTCATTTGGTGCCATGGATAAGGATTTCAGGACACAATTAATGCACGGAACCTTTTTGCGATGGGAAACCTTTAACCTTCCTGGGTTATGGAGTGTGATTGTATTTTTTTACTCATTAAAAACCGATACCCTAACAGCACCGATTACTTGACTTCAAACAAAAACAAGTCAATAAAAAGTAATATAAATACCGAATTGAATAATATTATTTATTTATTTTATTTATTTATTAACACTTTATGCACAAGTAAAAGAAATACTGTACAAAGGCGGACTTAATGCCTGAGGCATTTTCTACCAGTCAAACTTACCCATATTAGTAGGTATATTTAAAATCATAGAAATAAAACTTATAGATTCAGCTTTACTATGTGACTGTACTAATGATGAAATTGGGCAATGGGTCCAGTCGACCTATTCAAAGTGGGATTAGGTTGAGTGATCCCGTGGGTCCAGTTCGAGTTGACCAAAGACTCATAAGTTGCATTGAGATGGTCAAATGTTTTCTGTGGCTGCCTGCAGCACGATTTTACAAACAACCAGGGGTTTACACTCTAATGGCCGAACCCAATTACCTATCTATCACCAGTTTTGGCATAATGGAGGTAGAAAAACCTATGTATCTCTGGTTTTTATGTCCCAATAATCCATATCAGTAGCGATCTGTGTGTTGTCTGTATATTGTAGCTGTCTGTATATTATACTGGCAGTTATGGCTACCATCGGTAGCGATCTGTCTTTAACTGAAAATAGGTTATTGGTTTCGGCCGTCAGTCCATCAACAAAGATAGCGGCCGGTCTGAAAGTAGTTGATCAGTCAAAACAAGTGTCAAATTCAATTTGTCGGACGGGCAAAAACTTATCGGACGTAAGGAGAACTGTCAAATCGTGTTGTCACTAATTCTTAGTCCGGAAACCAAACTATCTTTTGTACGGAGAAGTAATGTAAGATTACATTTATTTATTGTACACCACAAAAATACATACCTAATAAAAAAAAAAACCTCAATCAACAAGATTTTGACTGTAGGGAAATAATATCAAATAGTAAACATAGCTTGACTGATATGAAAGATCAGTTTATGTACATATAATACGTACATAAACTTTTTTTGAGTCTCAAAAAAATCGCAAAGAATGTGCCCAATTGGGATGGAATAATGGAACTGTGGAGTTAACGCTGTGTGAGCATGCGTGTTCCATCGCCGCCCGTTCGATGTCCACCGCGCACAGGATGGATGGAAAGCAGCACATGAAGTAATTTTTCGCTCCGCCTGGTGTAATTGCTGTAAGGCGTACCAGTAGGAGGATAAATAAATAATCAGCCTGTAATGGTCCCACTGCTGGGACACAGGCCTTCTCTCTTCGAGAAAGAGTGAAGATCTACAACACGGGAATAGTGCGGGTTGGTACATAATTCAGGATTAGAAATATGGCTTACCTGTTGCTACACAAATTAGACAATAGGCTATTTGACTGGTTTCGGATAAACAACTCAGATTATTTAATGGTGTCTAACGAGCCCACAAAAACCTATTACTTCAAATTGCATAATGTATTTCTTTTAAAAAATAGTAAATAAAAATGTACTGTTTAAATAAGCCGCCAAAACGCTATCTTTAACAATATGGCGTCGTGACGTCACGATTCACGTAAACAAACGTTGAAACGGTCGAGATACTAGACAAAAGTCATCTGTTCTGTCAACGATAGACAGAAATTTACTAAATCATGACGTCATCTTAAGTTCAGCCAATCCAGACCGTTTTCGATTACGTGGCGCCAGATTTAAAAAGATGAAGTTTTTTCGGGTTTTTTTTTTATAAATAATACATTGTTTTGTAGTAAAATTAATGCAAATCGATTTTAAAAGCGATAATCTATACGAGTGTCAATAATGATGACCTTATTTTTTACATTGTCAAATAGCCTATTATCGAAAAAATATTGAAATGAAATAATTTTGAAATGATTTTATTTTTTGTAAGTAGGTTTGTACAAACACTTTTACACGTCAATCATGTTTTTTTTTTTAACTAGATGAAGTCAGAGTTTCCTATCTGACTACTCTGAGAAGAAAGGCCGAAACAAACTCAGAGGTCACAGTCTCTTTTAAAGTCCAGACATAATCTTGGTCAGGTTATATGAAGACCATGTAGATCGATGTCTGAGGTGGTCTTTTGAGGAAAGAACCACACAGATTGAGAGGACCTGTCCAGTCAGTGCACGCATTTGTCAAAAATCGTGCAGCTCAACTCAAGACTTAAGGAGCTTTGGAGCTTTGGATTTGTGGAGATTAGAAATTATTTGAGTACTATGTTCCAGATGACACAGCAACTTGGCAAGATAATGATTCTGGTGGAAGGCAGTCGGCCCTGGTTGATGCTAGCTGCTTTTTGATAAGGGGCATATACCCAACATTTTACATTACCTATGGTACCAACTTAAATAGGTAATGTTTATTTGAAGGTTGCCAAGATCCAAGGTTACCTACTAAAAAATCAATGGCATTGTGGCAGCATCTACAAAGCGACATGCGAACTATGTACGTTTCACACGGACATCACGGAAAATCCTGCATCGCGCAAGCAGAATTTACCGCTCAACTGGCTTAATTATATACAACGTCCCGACATCCATCTGATCGGAGGATCCTCCCTTTTCTATGCAGACGAGTGAACTTTTCACCCTGTTCCTCGCATTATCTGCATCGTCTATATAATTTCAGTCTAAAAACGTTAACTACTGATTAAAGGCCTCTTCAACCACAGTTTAGAGAATATTACTATTATTAACCAACCAAATTCTGAAAATTCCGTTCAAAATGTCTACAGCAACAGCTATTAACATCAAAAGGCGTAATAAGCGGGCTGTTCCTAAAGTTTCATGTTCAATGTTCATCATTCAAATAAAATACAGGTAAGCCGGACTTTTGTATTGAACTAAAAGTTTCCGCGTTTAAACGTTACGGGCGAACAAAGTTTCCCTATTTATTATATTAATGTTGATGATATAAATTGATGGCCATAATAGCTTTTACAGGTAAAAGAAAATGGGGGGGATTTTAATCTGAGAGTTTTCTTTTCAAATTATTTGTAAAAGTATTAGCGTGACATTTAACGTAATTTATTGTAAGACAAAGGTTCCTTGATCAGGGAGGGATGAAAGCTTTTCCATGTAATGGGTGGACAATTAGATAAGTAACTCAATCGTCTAATTTGAACCTTATTTTTTGTTTCCTTTACATATTAACTCAGCACGGAATCATCACTCTTAGAGTAAGAAAGCTATAGAGCATCGGGTAGCGTGGCCACACATGAGACAAAAAACTAACATTGGCTACTTATGTAGCTGCCTTGAAAAAACGGGCACGCACTGAGAGACGGAAATAGTATAGCTTTATCCTTTTCTGTTACTTATAGTAACTCAATACTTTATCCCTTTCTTGTGGAAATGAAATGGCGCTACCCGCCGTCTATGCTTTTCTTTGTCTAAGGTATCACTACTGCAAGACACTTTTGCCAAAGATCTTCGAGACTGACAGGTATCAAGATGATCCTTCTGATTTCACAAATTCTTTCTTAGTTACTACAGGGTGGTGTCAACGAAAAAAAATAGATGTTCCATACATTTTCACCGCGTAGGTATTGCACTTTTCTATGAAACAGTAGATTATTGAAGTGAAAACTTCTTTAGGCGCGTTGGGCATTTTTTGAGATGGGAAAAAACCATTGAACTCGCGACACTGTTACCGTAACCGACACCGCGCGTGTTTTGTTTATAAGACGATTAAAAAATACACACGTAATTGTTCAAGTTTTCACTTCTGGCGGCACTCCCGGAGTGCCACTGTTTTTTTTTTTTTTTATAACCGACAAAAAATTTAAGCGGTCTTTTTCCTGGTTACAGTTCGCGCGTCGATATCCCGACACCTTATATTGGACTCCAGTGGCTCATCTTGAAAAAGAACACAGCTTTCCACCTGTACGACAACAACAACTTTCGGGCTTTATTGTAACAGTGTGTTCAGCGGGATTGTCCGAAAGGTTTACCGCTGCTGGCCCGGAACATAAAGGGCTAAGGAAGGAACACGGGTGGGTTTTAGTCAGTAAGAGTCTGACACTCCCTTCCGCTCCACCCAGAGCGGGAGGAGTCATTTGAAGATTTCCCATCCGCAAAAAAAAAGTAAATGTTGATCACCACCAAAGATGATGAAGAGAGATAAAGATTGATTCTAATATTTTTAAGAAATAATTGCGTAAATAAAGCCATTGGTCACGTGACATTGAACGTAAGTCAGAGCGCGACACGTCAATTCTTATAATTTACTGTGTTTCAAATTGTAAATAGAGACAAACTTTATGTGTTTGACATAACGTTTATTTTGCATGAAGACAAATTGTCAGATAACTTAATTTGGTTTTCCTAAGCAAAATAGAAAAAAAAGTGCTTTGACGTGGAGTTGCGGACACCAGCCCGTATTACCTATTACCTAGTGTATTCTGCATCAGAAGATAATTATGCTGTAACAAATAAATGCGTTCGAAAATGTAAACAAATGAATGCGATCAATTTTGATCACATTGTTCAGTTCATGAATGTCAATGAAGCAACTATCTATATTCAAGGGTTGGGAAGTTTTGATTCTTGTACCTATTGTATTGATTTCAGAACAAAGCTATTCTACTTCAGTGAACAATGTTGCAATTAGCCGACATCGTTAGCGACAGCTTTTTGATAGAATTTCTTAGTCGCCTTTTAGGCAACTGTCCCACGGCGCGCGGGCGCCAGTAGAACTAGCAACTAAAAACGAGTGGCGTCGCGAGCAGCGAGTGTGCGACGACAACGATCGATTACTAGCTGGTATGCGTATGAGCAGTGGTAGTGGTGGCCCAGTGATAACGACCGCAACTTACGAGTTGTAGGTCGTAGGTTCGAAACTTCGAACCCTGACAAGCGCTTTTCTTGCTACTGTGTAAACAATTTCTTCACCACTGCTCTCATAACGGTGAAGGAAACATCGTGAGGAACCCGTTATCAAAAATTCGAAGACATGTGACATCTACCAACCCGCACTGGGCCCGCGCGGTGGATTACGGCCCGTCCCTCTCACAGAGATGAGGCCTGTGTCCCAGCCGTAGGAAGAGTGTAGGCTGATTATGCTATGCGTGTGTACCAAGCGTGCATCATCAGCGAGTGGTGTACCCGCCAGGTGAACATCACTGAGCGAGTTCTCTCTTCCGATAGCTCTTGTCGCTGCGACAAACGAGTTATTGCCGGTGGTGTATACAGTCAGCGATCAACTGTTAATATTATGTCATCATCTGCCTAGCCTTTTCCCAACTATGTTGAGGTCGGCTTCCAGTCTAACCGGATGCAGCTGAATACCAGTATTCTACATGGAGCGACTACCTATCTGACCTCCATAACCCAATTACTAGGTAATACCCCTTGGTAAGACTGGTTGTCAGACTTTCGGGCTTCTGACGACCCGTAACGACTGTCAAAGATTCACGAATGACAGCCGGGACCAACGGCTTAACGTGCTTTCCGAGGCACGGAGAGGTCTTGATATGTAATGATGGTCACCCATCCACGGACCAACCGCGGCAAGCGTAGCTTAAACTGATTAATCGGCCCGTGCGGCTGTTATTACTTAACCACAAGCATCTCTGGTAATATTATGTATCTCTTTTCTTTACACAGAACCTAAAATATTTGTTTACGATTCTTGAGCAAGAAAATCGTTGAAAGTTTGTTGTTTCCTCGTCAGCAATGGGACTCGTGCCTTCGAATACCCAAGAGATGCTGTTTTCAAGTACAGTCACGAGCAAAAGTGTGTATACAATTGGCTTTATTCAAAGGCGATTTTCTCCTTTATTTTTGAATGAAATTTTATATTAGTAGGGACATAGGTAGTATTTTCGAACCCATAGGTATATGTAAATAGTGTCGTATTTCAACGTTGCATTCGTTATTTCTTGAAAAAATCGCAATTTAAAGTTACCAAGTGTTGACATATTGGTGCTCGTGACTGTAGGTACCTAATATAAATTTGTAACCAAAATAACCAAATAAAGACTTGGCTAAAAGGTCTCAGCAACCAGGCCATAAAAATAATTATAAAAAAAAGAGATTCTGTTTTTTACCGCGTACAGAAGCACTAAAGTACAATTTTAATAAGGTGTACTCATTCCAAAATCATGGAAAAACATAAAGGTGTTTCTGATTTAATAAAAATTCTCATAAAATTGTTTTATTATAACGATATTTTTTATGACCGCGTTTACGACCTTAGTCATGAATACCTAGATCATTTTATTAGAATATTTTAACCTTATATTGGTTTAGCATTTATAACAGGTTTTTTAAAGGCGAATAGTTGTCTCTTTGAGCTTGCAGCATTGCAGTTATAATAGAGAAAAGGATTGTTTAGCAAATTGATCAACCCTAAAATGTTCGTAATACCTACATATTCAAATTTCACAATTGCCAGTAATGAACGGCTGTATGTCAATCTGTTAAACAATATTAAAAACTTTGTGGTTTTGAAAAAATTATTGATATCACATAGTTTTTATTCTGTCGGCGAATTTCTGAACAAAAAATCTTGTCAGTCCTACCACTTCAGAAATGCATTGTAATATTTTTTTAATTATTTATCTTCCTTTGTTAATTTAATTAACTGTACGTTATTCGTATGTTACTGCATGCTAATGTTAATACCTACCTACTTATGTATTAAATATTTGCATGCCATCATTACATGGCGGAACGTGTCTTTGCACTACAATTTTATAATATCATCTTTTGTACCTACCACATTTTATGCTAATAAACGATTTTGATTTGATTTGCATATAAATTTGCCTGTATTTTTACTAATACATTGTAATCTCGAACGCAAAATACGCACATTGACGTGGAGTTGCGGACACCAGCCCGTATTACCTTACCTACATTGTAATCACACAAATCCGTCTGACAAGCATGGGTATTATGGGAGACACATGTCTTTCACCCCTTACTCATTCATCATTGCTATGTCCATGGCAAATTAAATTAGTAAGTGAAACTCGACAGCCGTTATGAGTTCCGTTATACAGGGTTATTGGTAAAACATTAACAACCTCTGAAGAGGTCACTGTACTCATCACTATGAACAACTTTTACTATGGGACCAAATCTGAAATCGCGAAAAAAAAAACAGCTGTTCCCTACATTTTGACGAGTTATACGAACATAAATGTAGGGAACAGCTGATTTTTATTCGCGACTTCAGGTCATGTCGCCAAAAAGGGCAATCATAGAATTATCAATGACAACAAACAAAAAGAATAATTATTATAAACTAGCTGCGCCCCGCGGTTTCACCCGCGTAAATGACGATTCCGTGGGAATATCGGGATAAAAGTAGTATAATATATTAATCCAGGGTGTCAGCTACCTCCATACAAAATTTTATCAAAATTGGTCCAGCCGTTTGAGCGTGAAGAAGTAACAAACATATGAACACACCCCCACACACACACACTTACAAACTTTCGCCTTTATAATATTAGTGTGATGTGAAAGTTTGTATATTTATATGTTTGTTACTCAATTACGCAAAAAGGGCTGAACGGATTCGGATGAAGTTTAGCACACACATAGTCTATAACCAAGATTAACATAGAATACTTTTTATCCCGGTAGTACGTTCCCGTGGTGATAATTTTCGACCTATACGCGGGTAAAAGCTAGTTTAAAAATACATCTATCACCACCATCTACTGTCTCCAATTCACCAGCTTGTACAAAACCAGTGTTAAGTCCTTCTTATGACAGATGTGGTTATTCACAAACAAGTGACTGCTCATACACTTGACATAATCCCATTGTCACGTTTTACAACACAAAGGGTGGCCTATTTACTGCCAGAAGACAAACAGAAGTATATACTATATCTATGTAAGTGTATCATTACTTACACTGACGTAGAACAATCGTAATTTGATCGCAAGACGTAAATTGATCATTGATATTCGAGAAACGCTGAAAATGGTGTCAACAAACAAGGCGAAAAAAAAATCGGAAATTTTGTAGACTAATGTTTTAGATATCTAACGTACCTATTTAGGAACGTATTTTTTAGATATACCCAATATTTTGTAGGTCGAAACTATAATAAATAAAATCAACAAACAAAAAAAAAACGTGTATTTTTTTCCTATCAAAATAATGAAAGCTCTTGAATAGGTACCTAATGTCCTAATAAAACATTAGGTAGAATGTACCTAGAACTAGCAGATATTTTAAATAATATTAATCTTTGAGTGAAGCTGAACTTACCTTATAATCTCATAGTCTGGGTTGATCACGTCCCAGAAAAGATTCTTGATTACATTTTCATTTATCCTTTGAAACATCAATGTTCTATGCCAATCGTATTTAGAATATTTCTATTTTAATACTTTTAAATCAAAATTAAGACGGTAAAGAGTTATTTTATTAAAATTCCGTGGTCGCACATCTTTAATCATTTGCACTGAACTGTCAACACTGACGATTCCACAATCAAATCCATTTAACACTGAGAACTTGACTTACTGTCATCGCTACGTCAGCAAACAAACATTCAATTGTTTTTATTCCAATTCAAATTCGGATTCTAGAACGCAATTCAAGTTAGAATAGCAATATATTTTTAGTTGCTTTTCTCAATTCTGGGAGAGACGGCCATTTTGCTTGGCTTAGTACGCATGCGTCGAATCGGGAGCTAACGCATGCGTGCAGGGATGAAATGAAATATTAAAAATGGCACTGTTTTTGGTTACACGTGTATGAAAGATTAAATGCACATCTCGCCGTGAATATACAAGACGGATCTTTTGAGTGAATTCTAGAAACGGTTATGTGAAAGGATTCATTAAAGTAATGAGAGACTTAATTAGGACTGGAATTATGTTAGTAGGTTTCTGCCGCATACTTTACTATAAGTTATTGCCTTTAATATAAGTAAGTGATTGGTATTAATAATGCGGTTTTCTTTGTGAGAGTCGGTAGGTATAATTCTTATTAATAAGTAGGGAGGTACTGAAACCAAATATCAAATTACTTAGAAGGTCAGATTGGTATACTTAGTAAAGTGAAGGTCTTTGTGGAAATGAAATGAAATGGACAAGTAACTAGATAAACTTAAATTAAGTTTGCCTTCAGTCAATATTTCCGTTGTCGTTTTAATTGTAATTAGATACTTCAATCTATGCTTCGACCAGTAGGTATGTGTTCATAAACGCGAACGGTAATCTTTGGAACTACTGATCCGATTCCGAAAATTCTTTCACTAATGGGAAGTTACAGTATTGTCGAGTCTCTTAGGATAAAAGTATGTTAACACAAGAAATTTTACGTTGAAGTTGTGGGCAGAAACTAGTCTTTGATAAAAATAAACGTATTTACAGTAGCTACTGTAGTCTGAAAGTTAAGAATCCAGCTTGCGATTTTTCAATTTACGAAGATTGGGTCAATCCTGAAGTTGCTAACTGAAAATCTGAAAACCAGTCTTACCGAGGAGTATCGTTTTAGTAACTGGGTTGTGGAGGTCAGATAAAGACAGTCGCTCTTTATTAATTAGGTACCGCGTCTGGTTAGACTGGAACATACTTGGAAAAGCTGGCATAATCAGTCCTCTCAGAGAGAGGGAGTGGGCCGTAATCCACCACGCGGGCCCAGTGCAGGTTAGTAGATGTCACAAGTCTTTGAATTTTTTATTCTAGGACATGCCGGTTTCCTCGCGATGTTTTCCTTCACCGTTTTGAGAGCAGTGGCAAAATAATGTACTCCAATTAAAGCGCCTAACTGGGTTCGAACCTACGACCTAACAACTCGTAAGTCGCGGTACCACTGCTCTAAAAAAGCTGGGAGATGGTTATTTGTGACATTGTAAAACACACCTTTAAACTATTTTCCCAACGTCTCCACCCATAAAATTAAACCGGTCACTTTCCGACCGGAAATTCCTAATATTTTTAAAGTACCCCATAAAACCTTCCGTGCGATGCAAAAACACGGTCACAAAGATGTGAAACCGCAACTGTCCGGGGCCTTTGAGACCTCCAACGAGGGTTGATGAGTGTTTAACAAACGTAATACGCACTGCATGAATAATTATGTACCCTCAAAAGAGTTGGTAGTCGAGGGGTTGATAATAAAGTTAGCTTATGTCACGGTAAGTGCAACAGGTGTATTAAAAAAAATGGGGGGATTAAGTAGGTTGATTTTTAATAAGAACCGGAGTTATACAGTATGTAATAGAAAGGAGTGGTCAAAATAAAGGGTGTGGTGCAGAACATCAAACTGAAACACTTTCTCCGTGGCTCCAAGATCGTAATCCCGAAACAATTATCAGCTGTCCCATACAAAACTTCAATACCTACTCGACCCAAATGTATGGGACGGATTTTTTTTACTTTTTTTCCAAAATATTAAATGCATAGAATATTTTTGAAAAAAAGTAATGTCTACGAGGTCTGGGAACGAGTCTGATAACGATAGTATAGTTTTTTTATAATTTTTGTGCGTTTGTCTGGAATCTGGATGTACAGACGCCAGCACATCAAGCTTCTACAATCTGTCAAATTTCTTTAGTAGATTTTCAACATTATCGCTAAAGCATAAGGCCCTATATGTATACACACCACGTTTTTTAAACGCGCCGTTGACGCGCGTTTTAGAAACGTGCGTCGACGGCCCGCTTTTATTCTACAGAAGGTCTACAGGTTGCGTCTGACTCGTGTGCGTATCGCGTCTATATCGCTACAAACGCGCGTCAAAGGTGCGTTTAAAAAACGTGGTGTGCACAGGCCCTAAGGTTCAAAGTTGATAGGGAAAATTTTACAGTTTCGGGTAGTTTGATGGGCTGGCGTCTGTACATTTATGTTCCGGATTTTCGCAAAAACGGCTGAACGGATTAGGATGAAATTTTGCACAGAGATACAATATAGATTACCTGGATTAACACGCGGGATATTTTTCAACTTCACACATAATATGGGCATCTAGCTTCAACTTTCTGACTAACTGACAGACTATTTTTAATTTTGACAATTCAAAAGTGCCTGTAGGTACAAGGTTTAATTGAAATAAATGATTTGAGTTTGAGTTGAGTTTGAGTTTGATATTATTTTATAACAATTGATACTAAATTATCACTAAGCAAAAACCTTTCCTTTCTGAGATAGAGCCCTGTCACTCACATACCTACACACAGACGTCAGAAACTCTATTCTATGAATCTTGGCAGTCTTTGAATACGGAATCTTAAAAATTGAGCCTCGCTGTAATATTATTTCAGACTTTCTCGATATTAGGTACATCTTTATGCTCGTTCAAAAGCAGCTTGAATGCAATTTTGAGCAACAGCATGCCAACTTGTTGCATTTTACTCATCTTCACACTCTCAAAACATTCTCTAAAATCTTGAGCGGAATTTACAACAAGGTATTTTTGGTTAACAGTATAATAAACTTGTGAGCTTTAAGAAAATCTAAGTTTAAAAATATGTTTTTGAAGCAAAAATGCGAAAAGTATCAAGATTTTTGGGAAAACATTTTTCACGTTTGAAAAACTGTGGAATGAACTTGCGTGAGTGCTTTTCCCTGATATAAAGTGGGGTCCATTGGCTACGAGTTGCTGGTTTAAGATCATTTTCATGCGAAAAATATATTCCGGATCCGAGTGAATACCGGAACAAATATCTCAGATATTTCTTTGTAAACGAATCCAAGCGGTACATTATAGAAAGAAACACTTTGTTCTTTGCAGATTGATTTGGTTTTCATATAATTTGAACATGTGAGAGGATTAATTTAGTTTTCTTACATTATACACGGGTGCTATCTACAGATGTGGCGACATGTGCATATTGATATTTCTGTATTATATTTAAGTTTATTATTGAAGTATCCATACTTCTCATTTATTAAACTCTACGTACTTCTACTATATCACACTAATATTATAAAGGCGAATGTTTGTGAGTGTGTGTGTGTGTGGGGGTGTGTTTATATGTTTGTTACTTCTTCACGCTGAAACGGCTGCCTGGACCAATTTTGCTAAAATTCTACGCAAGCTACTTTTTATCCCGATATTCCCACGGGATCGACATTTACGCGGGTCAAAACCGCGGGGCGCAGCTAGTAATTTTATAAATGCGAAAGTGTGTCTGTCTGTCTGTTACCTCTTCACGCTTAAACCGCTGAACCGATTTAGATGATGGTATAAAGATAGTTTGAGTCCCGGGAAAGGACATAGGATAGTTTTTATCCCGATATTCCCACGGGATCAACACTTTTGCGGGTGAAAACGCAAAAACGGCTATTCTATAGATAAACCTTCCGGAATAAATGCTCTAATTTATACTGAAAACCGCTCCAAACTCAGCTGCAAAGTTTAAAAGAACAACAAGGTCACACAGGCAGACACTAAAAATGACTTTTTACAATAATATGTGTAGACGTATAGTACCCCAATACCCCCTTCACCACTCCCAAGAGCTTCAGTTGGGACGAAGAAGTGGCGCAAGTAACTCCCCAGCATACTGTGTCGTAGAATACTCAGTCATCTGTCTTGTCTATTTACAGCAAGGCCGCTTCATGGTCTCGAGCGTTGCGACTTGCGTCAAGCGACTCGCGCGCGCATATCCTGCTTATTTATTTATTTAAAACTTCAAGAACATAAATGTACAGAGGCGGACTTAATGCCATAGGCATTTTCTACCAGTCAACCTTTGGGTGATGCAGAGACAAACAGTGGTAGGTGCAATCATGAACATTGGGGAATAAATATTTTAAATAGAAAGATACGCATAGACCTATTAAAACTGTATATAATATGTACCTAATTACATATAAATTTAAGCACAAATAAATATACATAAAGACATGAATGAAATAAGACATACAATGAGAAAATATTACCGTTGTGATGATACTGCCAGCTTCTTGCGAATGATCGGTTAGTTGCCATCCTGATTTCCTGGGGGAGCGCATCCACAGAGAGATAGACTGGACGAAGAAGGAAGAGTGAACGAAGTCTGTGCGGTGAGTGGGACATTGGAGAAGACGATTGTATCTCCTGCTTCCGTCAGTTGCTCCGCAAGTCCTGTCGAGGTGACTCGTGGCATGCTCTAAACAACTTCTTTCATTATACTCCACAGTCACTGCCACAAGACGCGTGTCGCTTGAGCGTGTAGCTCATGACCAAGGAGCAACGTCGCTTCCCATGACGTAACCTAAGTGTACTTTCAAGGTTTTAAACAAAAGTTAAGGTTGTCACTTTGAACATAGGTTGGCTTAGTTTAATGTTTATCCTTTTCTAAACTCACCTTTGTACTTTTAATGAAAGGAAATGTTTGTACTCCTATACTATACATATTTAACGGATAGTTTGGAATCCACCTTGTATCATGGGTCCTCGTGCTAAGAAAATATTAATTGCGGGCTTAAGGTTAGTAGGTAAAGTACCCATTTCTTTAGAAGTTAGGTTGTTCCAAGTCAGCATACCATAATCATTCTATAATGTTTCCCACTGCTGGGACACAGACCAACTCTTGGTGAGAGGAAGTGGGTGGTTCAAAACCCATCACGCGGATCCAGTACAGATTGGTAAATGTCTCATGTCCTAGAATGTTTGGTTAGAAAAAACCGAACATTACACACACCCCCACACCCCTCCACACACACCCCCACTACACACACACACACCACACCATCATCATCACCTGCCTCTAGCCTTTTCCCAACTATGTTGAGATTGGCTTCCAGTCTAACTGTATGCAGCTGGATACTAGTATTTTACATGGAGCGACTGCCTGTCTGACCTCCACAACCCAGTTACTGGGTAATACGATACCACTTGGAAAGACCTCCTGAACGGTTCCTTTCCGTTCCTTTTCATTCTTTTTCCTTCCTTTATGTACGATAAAAGCTATAAGAATATTTTGTTTAGGTACATTTATTTATGCAAGTCTTCAGGGGGCCTAAAAAGGCCACTTTGGCAGAATCATAAATCATAATAACCACCCACGTGCCAAAGTCCGTGTTTTTCTTTTTTTAGCTGCACTTCGTAGGTATAATCAAAGAGATTGGGATTGGATTGGATTAATTGGTATTTTAGCACAGACAAAAGAAAATTACTGAAAAATCCTTCACCAATGGGATTTGATACGATTAACTTAACAGTTTACTGTCCATTATGATTTATAATGTTATCCTTTTATGATTCTGCCAAAGTAGCCTTTTTAGGCCCCCGGTTTTACTACAAAACCTAACAAATTAAACTAAACACAATGAACCTAACAAACGATGTTCAAATTTTGTTTTATTTCAGTAAACATGTAATTTTAACTTTAGAATAGAATAGAATACTCTTTATTATGTACAAAATAAAAATTACAAATTACATAAAAATAGAAACTGTACATAGGGTGACACAATGCGGTCTTATCGCCAAAAGCGATCTTTTAAAGACAACCTTTGGACCTTTAACTTTCTTCGTTACTTTTCAATGAATTCACTTTATTTATATTTTTCCTACCGTCTCCCTAACCACAAGGGAGCGTAATTTTCCCGTCTTCTTCCTTATAATATAGCCCTAATGATGTCTTTACCGCTTCTGTAAAGCCGTCACAAATATTTGGACAGACATCAAAGCCGGTGAAGCGATTTGCTTTGATCATACAATTGACGATGCAGCGGTGCTATTCTATAAAAATCTCACCGTGAAAACTTAGGTGAAGTGAGCGTGGAGTGAGCTGTCAATATTGTCAATTCCTAGCAAAAACAAACTCACTTCACCTAAGTTTTCACAGAATCGACCGGCTGTAAAGAAACTATAGTAAAAGTGCACAGTGCTGCACACCCCCACCCTATTTCAAGTTAAACAAATGTCAACTTTATTTCAATTAAATTTAAGTTGATTTCAGAGTGACTGAATATTGAAAAAGTTACAAAAATGTTTGAAGTTGTAGCGTAAACTGAACTTCATTGTGTAGGAATTAAAGGTATTTTTCCATTAATTCATACTAGTTTACATTTTTGGCAAATAAATCGCGAACAGATTAGATACGACCCATTTACATCACGCCTGTAGGTATTTCTCGAAGTGCTAAGTAGAGGTGTACCTAACTAATACACCCATATTTCGCCAGTTATGTTTCAGTCCCATGTAATAGGGGACGAGCCTATTGCCATCAACCAGGCACAAATCCAGACTCCGGGCTGCTACTGAGAAATTCCTGAAGGAAAAACCCAATAACACTTTGCCCGACCCGGGAATCGAAGTAAGAACCTCACGCTCAGCAGTAGACCAACAACGAGGCAGTCGAAAACATGTCAGTCTATTTTCGTCCATAGACCAAGATAGCTTTCCATAACTTCATCGTAAACGCTAATAGAATATTAAAAAAATATATAGAACTTGCATAATATCTATAGGAGCCTGTAATGTAATCATTTCACCGCTTCTTACGACTCCCACGCTTTGATAGCCCAGCTACCTAATTGCGTAACACATTATCGAGTAATGATGCAGACTAGTGGGCTTCGTTTTGATCCCAATTGGCTTCGTTTTAACCTTTTCGTATTGCGTAAACTCGTCTGAAGGGGAAGCCAACGGCTCTGTTTGAATCGCTATTAGAGTGAACGATACGTCATGAAAAACTGGGCAAAAGTCAATTTTTCGTATTGTGTAACTTTTTTGACAAGCTAGATTTGGCTTCAAACGTCAAATTAAAACCAACTGCAGTTGGTTTGAAAGAGAAGGCAGGCTTCTCGTCGTAATCATTTTCCGATCTACATATTTTAAGATTTAAACGCGTAATCCCCATAATTATTTCGAAAAAATGTAAGTGGTAGCCTTCCTGATAAATTGTGAATGTGATTTAGTGTAAAACCTCAATGATAAAACCATATTAATAGTATTTTAAAAATTAAGGCAGTGAGGTGAATTTAGTAAAATAATTGTAAAAGTTTTCTTCTGATATAAGTGCTTACAACCTAAATTATGCTTATTATGATATTTCAGAAACGAGGTACCTATATTGGTGGCATTTAAACGAAAGACAAATTCGTATCTCGTACCATAACAAACGTTAACTTATTATGCCAGAAGCGCAACCCATTTGAGGTTTTACTTCATTGGAAAAGGAATAACTAAAGAGGAAGAACAAATATAAAGCACACTATGAAGCAATATAAATCGATGGATTAAATCTATCCAAGGACTTCGACGAAAATACACACCATACATAGACCTACTTTTAAACATCATTGTTCAAGGTAATGTCAGTATTATTTTCTTTATAAGTGTTGAACATTGAATGGGCCCACTATAGGTATACCCTAACCTAACCTAAATGTTGTATCTTCCTAAGACGACCCACTGACCATCTTCAAAGATGTTACAAACTGTATATTGTTTGTCAGGTAATACCTACATTGTATAATATACCTAGATACATAGGGCACCATCAAACTATATTACTGTTCTAATATGTACATAGATTTGAGCCTTTTAAATACTTTGTGGATGGTTGTAACATAATGAGGATTTACTTACTTAAATTCTTTTTTTATCTTTCAGGTGTCAGGCTCAACTACATCTTGCGCCACTGCTGGGCAAAGGCCTACTCTCCTTCCACCCCTCTCTGTCGAGAGCTGCCAAGGACCTATCTTTATTAAAGGAGTCCAGCTTATCCCGCCATCTCCGTCTGGGCCTGCCGCTATTATTCAGGAAAAACTAACTTGTTCTCACAGGAAGCATTAGCCAGCAGTACATGGGAAGACATTAGATGCCAAATTCCACCAATCTATAGAATATAAATATTTGTTCCAATTTATTCTTGCCTCATGACCAAATATTCTATGCTAAATGTGAATAAATGCTATTGTCAGATAGGTTGTAATAATATAAATAAAACCAGTTTTTTTTTGTTTACCATATTTTGTCTTTCTATTTACCTATAAGTACCTAATGAATGACAGTTAATTTAGCTAAACACCACTATTTTCTAATTAGTATCACTATAATAATCACTTGATGTCTTTATTAAAAAAAGGCTTAGTAAGTATTCAACTTTATATTAAAGCTTACACTGTTATCAATTACATAATAGGTACATATGTTTATGTTGTCATGCAAGACTGAAGATTCAACAGTTTTTGAACAATCTTGAGTTTGTACTTGAGAAGTTTAGTAGTTGCTGAGCAGCAGTAGCAGTGGCCGAAGCGAACAGTAATGTATGTAATATGCTGCATTCATTCATGTCTTCGTAGGTGAAACACCCCGAGAATTCTCCTGCAGTTTTAAAAGTGAGACAGTAAGGACACTGTCCGAGTTGAAATGCTCTTTTATATACAAAATCATCCTCAACCAGTCCCATTTGTTGTAAGTCATAACTGAAAATTAAAAACATATTGAAATCTTCATTGAATTCTCAAAGATTGTGTGTTTCGTTCTTATAGCAATTATGTGTACCTAAGAGGGGAGAAGGTTATGTTATGTGAGTTGTTGATTAAGTGTACCGGCAGTCTACGACGAAAACCCATGTCCAGGGAGGTCGAAAGCTAATATAGTTCTATCCTTGATGATCATCGGTATCAAGGGTAAGTACTTAAACGAGCTACAATAATCTAATAATGAGATACGAACAACTTTTTCCTAGATATATTTGGTTACTTACTTTTATGATTATATTGACATATAACAGACTAAGGTGCTTTTCGCTATCGAGCAAAACAGCCTAAGTCTTAGTGCAGCCAGCTAAAACCTTGTCCTCTAATCTATCAGAGAACTTTACAAACGCATTCCTTCTACAAGAAACCACAACAAAAATGTTCCGAAACTATTTATCCCATGTTTCTGTATGAAAATAGTAAAAACAATTTAGTATGTTAAAAAACATAAAACAAGTATTAATTTAAACAACATTCAAGGTAAAACCAAACAAAGATTATTTGTATAATATGGTTTAAAAGTATCCTATTTTCATTATTTACTTTTATTACCACAGAGTAGTAGAGTACTTTTACCACAGAGTACTTTTACTAATTCCTCAGTGTCAGTGTTGCCAACTTTTCTCCCGAGTCCACTAGAAGGCGCAATTTTTTTATATTATGTTTATTCTTATTAGCGACGTTCGATCGCCGTTATGGAGGTCCGTTTTAAGATTTGAGAATGGACACAAACATAACTTATTCACAGTACTTTTTTTTTAGCATCATCCTATTACAATATCATAAAATAATGAATTACTCAAGAAGTTAGTAGTATGTTGCCGTGGGATTTTTTTCGAAATTACTTACTTTCAAATCGGCAGTGGTTTCCGCATTTGAAAGAAATAAATCTTAAAACGTCAGTAGGTTGATGATTTATTTCTCACTTTCACAAGGTTTAAACAAAATATAAAACATGCCCATTATCGTGTTAATATAATATTTTCTCGAGGCAAAGTTAAAGTAGTTGATTGTATTGTTTTCTACAAATTGAATTAGTCTAACCACCAGCCACTGAAAGCAAAATTTTGTCCACCAGCACCCCACCCCTGTGTCCAAACCCCCAAGTTTAGTGGAACTCCCACTAAGTTGACAACACTGCTTTTTTACGATTTTATCGTTGGCCACAGATAAGTAAAACGTGAAAAATAAAACGTTTCCTTACGTATTTCAATTATGGTAGTTTTTGGTAGAAAGTGTATTATAAATTGGTTTTTCATTTTTCGGCAATCATTGTACATTTTTATGTATATGCAGTAGTAGACCATCAGTTGTAATCAAAACAAAATTTAATTATAGCAAAATTATTTGGAAGCGAATAGTTCTTATATGAAGAAACAACACGCTTTCACCAAACAAATTCTGCCCGACAGTCGGTACACCTCTATACAATTATAGTCAATTGGGATGATATAGATTTACACAATTCCGTTTACTGATATCGATTCAAACTGCAGTTGGCATAGTTTCGGAATTGTAATCAGAAAGAAAATGTTTTACGCAATTAGGCTGCAGGACGTCTTAAAAAGGTTCCAATTTACCTTAAGTGGGAAGCGCTAAGGTAGTCCGCGAAATTAAAATAAAAAATATATCTTGATTTCTCGTTCTTCTCCGTATAGATCTACGTTTTGGAATGGGCAACTAGCTTCACCTTTCTGACTAACTGACAGACTATTTAGTTTTGACAATTCAAAACTGCCTGTACAAAGTTTAATTGAAATAAATGCCATTCCAAAGCGTAGATCTCTATGGAGAAGAACGGGCAAGAAACTCCATGGACACTCTTTTAAATCAAGATATTAAAAAATCCTGGGTACATTATTCTTGTTGCTTCTATATGTGAGAACAATGTAAAAAAGACAGAAATGAAGAAACAATTCAAGACATAAGATTAAATGACCCGAGTGTTTCGACCCCAAACGGCTCAAAGCTGTAGTTGCCGATAAGGTTACAGTATGTGCGCCGCTTGAGGGTCTCAGCAGCCGCAGCAGCGGCGCCAGCGCAGCCCGCCGTGCTAGAAACATGAAACCTTAACAAAAACAAGTTAATTTGCGTTACTGTAATGTTCCGTTCCCGTACATTTTCGTCAACCTTCAATGAAATAGGTAGGTACTCGGAATAACTTTGAACTACTTATATAATTTAAAATCCCAAACCCAATTAGCAATAAAATATGAGTGAATAATGAAAATAGGTTAAATGAGTTAAAACCTATTGCATCGAATACCGAAACTAATTAATTTCCAAATGGCCGAATTACAATCAGTCGAATATTCGGCCTAGCAATAAAATGTGCCCCATCCCTAGAGTATGCCGAATTTTGCGCTGACAAAAAGACATTCGAAAACACATAATTAGTCAAATATTTTGCCTCATTGGTCGAGTGGTCGCAAGTGCTATTGCTGATCATGAGGTCCTGGATTCGATTTCCGGGTCGATCAATGCGATAACGGGTTTTCCCTCAGGAATTTTCTCAAAAGCAACCCGGTGTCTGGATTTGTGCTTGGTTGACATCAATAGGATCGCCCCTATTCCATGATGTGGGCCTATTATAAGTACAGACGCCAGTACATCAAGCTACCCGAAACTGTCAAATTTTCCCAATCAACTTTGAACCTTAAACTTTAACGATAAAGTTGAAAATCTAATAAATAAATTTGACAGATTATAGTAGCTTGGTGTGCTAGTATGTACAGTCAACAAAGGAGTTAGGTATACAGGAGCGTCGGATATAGTTGAAGTTTACTAAGAAACCGATGGATGTTCTGGACTGAAATTTAATTTAGTAAATGATCTGTTTGTTTTCTATTAATAAACTAAAATTTTATTCGAGAATATCCATCGGTTTCTTAGTAAACTTCAACAATATCCGACGCTCCTGTATACTTAACTCCTTTGTTGACTGTACATCTCTGCCAAATCCTCTGGGGACTGCAGGCGTTATGTTATTTTATCACCTACGTACCTAAAGTTTATTCAAACTTATGTTTCAAATTAATATTATTTCAAGTTAAACAAATATCAACTTTATTTCAACAGCAGTTAAGTTGATTTCAGAGTGACAAGCACTATTGAAAAAGTTATAATAATGTTTGAAGTTGTAGCGTAAACTGAACTTTATTGTGTAGGATTTCCCTTCATGTAAAATCTTACATGCCCTGCACATACTTACAGCTTGTATCAGTAAAATGTGGTCCAAGGGTCCCTTATAAAACTTTCAACACCTACTCGACCTAAATGTATAGGACGGCTCGATTACGATGGTGGTTCCATGGAAAAAGTGGTTCAGTTTATGGTCTAGTACAGACGCCAGCACATCAACATAACCGAAACTGTAAAATTTTCCCAGTCAACTTTGAACCTTATGCTTTAGCGATAAAGTTGAAAATCTATTAAAGAAATTTGACAGATTGTAGTAGCTTGATGTGCTCGCGTCTATACCACACCCTAAAATTTGGCGACACCTTTCTGACATAATAGTCAAGTGGCTAATCTCAACAGAGACTAGCCTTCGGCGCGGGAGATATTATAAGTGCACAGATATGTGCGCTTACACAGGTCCACTCTTTCTTCCCTCAATCTCATAGTCCGATGGTTTGGCAATCCGGAGAGAGATCAGGCGCTTTCCGAGCCACGGAGGTCACAGCCAACTTCCAAACTCCGGGTGTTTTTGAAACACGCTGTATTCAAAAACTCAATTCACCAACCACATGAAACTGTTTGCCTGAAAACCTTTGTAAAGTCGAACATCAATAAGTATCTGCCCAGCGGTCCCTCATGTAGCTGGGATCTTATTTGACAGCAGGAAAGCTTGTCTTTTGCACCCGCGGGTATTAGTCCGTGATGCGATCAAATAGAATTAGGTGGAGTGAGTATAGAGAGCGTTGCGATTTGGGGCAGTGAGAAGCAATATTTGGGGTTTGCTACATAACATAATCAACCTATACCTACCTACTGTTCCCACTGCTGGGACACAGGCCTCTCTGTGAGAGGGAATGGGCCGTAATCTACTACGCGGGCCCAGTGCGGGTTGGTAGATGTCACATGTCTTCGAATTTTTGGTTCTAGGACATGCCGGTTAACTCACGATGTTTTCCTTCACCGTTTTTGGGGTCTGTTGCTCTTCAGCAACAAACCCCTATCATTCGTATCGCTGTCAGTGGATTATGCTCCTTATCTACCTAGCTCCCGAGCCCGCAGCTTCCTGTTTATTAGTCAAATAACAACGTTTTAGGGATGTTTCTGTCGGTTCAGGAAATATTGACATCTGCCATCGAGACCTCTGAGACAACGTTACACAAAATTATACTGTGTGTGACTAGGTATTCCCTACGGCTTTGCTTGCATCGCCTGTTTGCAAAATTATAAATTTTCCTGGGTATTTAAAATGTTCTATGACGATGCGCGAAAAATGTCTTTGACAACAATTGGTCAATAGTTCAACCGTGAGAATGTCATCATCATTATTTCAGCCTAAAGACGTCCACTGCTGGACGTAGGCGTTCCCCAAGCACCGCCACTTCGACTGGTTCGGTGCTTCTTGCATCCAGCGAATTCCTGCTGCCTTCACCATCATCGGTCACCGGTCATCGGTTAACCTTGTGGAAGGCCTACCAACGCTACGTCTTCCGGTACGTGGTCACCACTCCAGAACCTTTCGGCCATGTTTCAGTGTGGTTTTTTAGGCATGCAATTTTACTACTGTAAAAATAGCATGATTGCTTAAAGTGCCTAATTTAAGCCACTAGAAAAGTAGTTGAGAGTGAAGACCCTTTGCATGGGAATGACTGAAGAAGTACAAAATAATTTATCACATCACATCACACTAATATTATAAAGGCGAAAGTTTGTGAGTGTGTGTGTGTGGGGGTGTGTTTATATGTTTGTTACTTCTTCATGCTCAAACGGCTAGACTAATTTTCATAAAATTTTGTACGGAGGTAGCTGACACCCTGGATTAACATATAGGCTACTTTTTATCCCGATATTCCCACGGGATCGACACTTATGCTTAAATATTTTACACAAACATTCCCAACGCTACATACTCCTTTTACATGGAAGGAAGTAGTACAGGAAGAAGGAGGAAGTATCAAAATGACGTCACGTAAGTATGTAACGAGGGTAGTGAGTCGACTGTATCCTAAGGAACACGTAGGAAATCTCTAGAAATCACGTACGACGTAGGTACTAAGCTGTAAAATGGCTGGTTTATTTGGCTTCTGGACCGCAATTTTTGAAAGAGCGTTTGTATGAAATGCTTTGAAATGTTAGAATGTGTAGAGTTGTGTACACATAGTTGACTTTGTGGGTATATTTACCTAGTGTTTATAAAAGAGTTGCCACAACTACAGAGTTATCTACCTACCGGTATTCGAAATGCATTAACTTGAAAAATAACAAATGACAATCTATGTTATGACTTCTTAGCGAAAAATACGTACCAAGATGGTTTTCAAACTCTGTCCTGTTAATCGTTTCCGAATTTTATTTGGAAACTAGCTTAGTGTATGGGTCCTCCCGGAAGAACAAACTGTGTACCACATAAGGGATAAGTACAGGTTTTCAATCCCAAGGGAAAACCTGGAACTTCTAAAAGTACTGTGGAAACAACGGATACCGTGTGGTTTTAGTAGGCAGTACTACATAACTTTTCGACTTGGAGAACACATGAAAAATAGCTGTACATAATTTCGAGCTTTAAATACACTTCTGGCGTACATTTCATCCGTTTCATTTTATGATATTGATAATTTTGACTAAAGATAATTTAATTTACGCTTTTTATACGACTTCAAAAAAGGAGGAGGTTCTCAATTTGGATGTTTGTATATTTTTTTTAAACATAACAAGAGCAGAGCAAAGCATAATTAGAGCAATGGTGGCCCAGTGATAACGGCCGCTACTTACAAGCTGTACCTAAGTCGTAGGTTCGATTCCAGACAGACGCTTTACTTTGTGTAAATTATTTCATCACCACTGCTCTCAAAACGGTGAAGGAAAACATCGTGAGGACACCGGCATGTCCTAGAACCAAAAAATCAAAGACATGTGACATCTGCGAGCACGCACTGTGCCCGCGTGGTGGATTACAGCCCACTTCCTCTCGCAGAGAGGACCCTGTGTCCCAGCAGTGGGAACATTATAGGCTGATTAATATGCCAAACATAACAATAGTCAGATCGGCAAACATAGAAACATGACTCAATATTTATTGAGAATATATATATATTATGATATATATTTATCTCTAAATTACGCCACAAACTACGAATTTTAAATTTTTGGTGTTAAAAATCATCATCATCTGCCTAGTCTTTCCCAACTATGTTGGGGTCGACTTCCAGTCTAACCGGATGCAGCTGAATAACAGTATTTTACATGGAGCGACTGCCTATCTGACCTCCACAACCCGGTTATAGTGCAATACGATACCCCTTGGTAAGACTGGTTGTCAGACTTTCGGGCTTCTGACTACCCGTAACGACTGTCAAAGATCCACGAATGACAGCCGGGACCAACAGCTTAACGTGCTTTCCGAGTCACGGAGGGGTATCGGTATGTAAAGTTATCCAAAGGCCAACCGTGGCAAGCGTAGCTTAACCTGATCGATTGACCTGTGCGGCTGTTATTATTTAGCCACGGACCCCATTGGTGTTAAAAATCAGTGTCTCTTTAATGTGTCTACATAAAAATATACTATCTTTAAAATCTCTTTCGCTGTTCGCTGAACGCTTTGCTAAACAATACCTAAACAATAAATCCTACTTAATGAAGTATAAACAAAATATACAAGAAACAAGGGCCCACTTAGCATAATCAGCGACTCGGTCGTTCCAACAAGTTTGCGGACCGTTCCCCAAAGCTGGCGTGTTCAATTGAACCTGCTGAAGGAACTCGCCCATTGCCGTGTCCCAAGTTTCGTGATAAAAAATTCCAAATCGAAGATGTTGTGTATCTAGACGAGGTGTTTCTCAAATAAGTGGTTAAGGCTGGTACGCCGACGTCAGTCGGTGCTACAGTAAACACGTCCATATAAGGCTTGTATTCATGCCAACGACCTTGTGCATTTGGGCGGAGCTAACTACCCCTCTCCGCGCCACTCCGCCACCCGCATGCAACGCGACGCACGTGGACGTGTGTCGCGTTGCCTAGCAACACGAGGCGCCCCGCACTGAATTCGTGGACGAGTGCGGGGATGATATAGACACGGACTTTAAACGATCGCATTTTTTATTTATTATATTAAAAAATATACATGTTTTTAAAAAGTAACAAAACCAAATCATTTTCGTTTCTATTGCAAAGCAGTAGATATTTTTTATATTCTTTTGATAAAAAATGAAGGAGTAAAATGGTTTCATCTCAACGATTTGGAGGTGATTTGGTGGTTTTTTTTCTTAATAGGTGATATCGATAGAAAAATTATGGCTAAACCAAATTACGATTCATATCATGTAGATTACCAACTATTTTTTCAGATGTAATTTCTCTGTAAGTTCCGGAGAAAAGCTGCTTCATCTGCACGCTGTTTTTAAGCTTTTTTCGAAAGAGTAGCCTGTATTGGTACATGTGTCCGACGGTGTACAGTCACGAGCATAAGTATGTATACACTTGGCTTTATTCAAAGACGATTTTCTCCTTCAGTTTTGAATGAAATTTTATGTTGTTACGAACAAAGTATTTTCGAACCCATAGGTTTTGTGTAAAGTGTCGTATTTCAACGTTGCATTCGTTATTTCACGAAAAAATCACAATTGAAAGTTGCCAAGTGTTGACATATTAGTGCTCGTGACTGTACGCGTCCGACGTCAGCGTCAGAGGAATTCAGGCCTGATGCCCGTTGTCATTACCAAAAATTCAACTGCGCGGTTTTGTTATTAGGCATTCATTTAGGACGCCTAGTCTTTGTGAAAATAGGTGTAAGACTTGCTTTATATGATGAGACTTAAGTGTCTAATAGTTAAAAATATGATAAGTTTTTTTTGTTGATTTTATTCATAAAAATCTTGTGTGACAGACAGACGTTTCCAAAAACGTGTGTACACAGAGTAAAATTAGAAGATAATTATACGTCTTGTGTACTATATTAGTTACGCAAGGGTTATATTTTTCATTTTAAAGCGATTTTTAGGTAATTAAGGTCGGTATTTAAGTCACAATAAATGACTAAATATTACTTTGGTTTAAGTAAAATCTTTGGCATTAAAACCATAATCGAAAGTCTTGATTTTTATTTTTCCCAGTAGTAGGGCAGCATTACCTTTTTTACTTAAACACGTGTCGGCTTACCACATCCAGCTTACCAGTATCGTTGATCCAAACAAATTCTTACCTGACAGGATTTGAAAATCGTAGCCAGGTGGACAGTACGACACCCGGTCCTGATTACCTCAGAAACACCAAGAACTCATTACCATATATTAAAATTAATTGCTAAAACTAAAAGAGAATTAGATTTCCAACAGATTTGAAGGAAAGGAATAGCAATGAGGGGTAAGGTAGTGATGCCAGGTTCTCCCTTAGGAATTTGGGATTGGAGGATAAAGATTAATTAACTTATAAACTGCCTCATAGGCCTGTAGTAGGTGCAAACGTGCTTGCAGAGCACGGGATCCTAGTTTGATCCTCAGATCAGGCAAAATAATATTGAGTTTATCC
Source organism: Oligia fasciuncula (assembly GCA_963082905.1). Taxonomy (NCBI): domain Eukaryota; kingdom Metazoa; phylum Arthropoda; class Insecta; order Lepidoptera; family Noctuidae; genus Oligia; species Oligia fasciuncula. The sequence continues at coordinate 4,206,191 of OY720406.1, forward strand.
AATGCGATAATATTCTTCGTAGCTATCCGACGTCTGGATTTGTGCCTGGCAACGGATTTCAAAGCCTGTTCTGCGTTGAAGTCCGTTGCCAGGCACAGACAAAATGTGAGTCTTTAAGCAACTTTTCCCACCGCCGGCTATAAACGAGAAGCGAGTAGAGCTAGCAACTACAAACTAGTTGGCGAGCAGCGAGGAGCGAGTGCGCGACGGCGACGAGCAGTTACTCGCTGGTGTGCGTATGTTTCAAACTCAAACTCAAAGCATTCAGGCACTTTTGAATTGTCAAAATTAAATATTCTGTCAGTTAGTCAGAAAATTGAAGCTAGTTGCCTATTCCAAAACGTAGATCTCTATGGAGAAGAACGGGCAAGAAACTCCATGGACACTCTTTTAAATCGTGATATTACAAAATCCTGGGTACATTAATTCATGTTGCTTCTATATGTGTTTCAAGCGTAAGGCCCGACTCTACTGAAATGGAGCTGGGCAGAGCGGAGCGGAGACGTGCAGGAATCGTCCAATCACAGACGAGACGAGTGACGCGATGAGGATTTCAACCATTGTTATTGGTCGATTCCTGCACGTCTCCGCTCCGCTCCGCTCAGCTCCGCTTCAGTGGAATCCGGTTCTGAGTCTCTCAACGCTTGGTCTACCCGCCAAGCGAGTGTCACTGAGCGAGTACTTCCTTTGATAGCTCTTGTAGCTGCGACAAACGTATACTCGCCAGCGATGTGAACAGTCAGCGATCAACTTTTAAAATATGTATCTCTTGAAGTTCATGGGACCTACAATCTATTGTACTGACGCCAGCACATCAAGCTACCCGAAACTGTCAAATTTTCCCAATCAACCTTGAACCTTATGCTTAAGCGATAAAGTTGAAAATCTATTAAATAAATTTGACAGATTGCAGTAGCTTGATGTGCTGGCGTCTGTACCTGCGTTTTTTGAGCGAGAAAATCGTTGGTAGGTACAGTCAACAGCAAAAGTAGATGATCAAAATCAGAAATTCAAGAGTCAAAACTGAACACGAATATATGGCAGCTGTACTAGTAGTAAATGTTTGGTATAATTTACAATCACATACTTTTGAATCACTTCGACGCCACACAGTTCTGACGCGAACTCCGTTCATTAGTATTGATTTTTTTATTTTGATCATCTACTTTTGCTGTTGACTGTACATACCTAATCGTTTCCTCGACGGCGGTGAAACCGGTGCCTTTTTCAGCACAAGATTGATCATTAATGAGGTCATTTGATCAATTGGACATTGTTCAAATAACATCATACAAACCACATTTTGAAAATTGGAGTATTTTCAACTTTTTTATTGCTTGAGTGTGTATTGGTGCCCCTAACTAAAACCACACACGGTTCCTACAAACAGGCGCGACACGCGATATAATCGCGCGCGACACAAAGGCACCGCTCGTTGCCTGGTGCCTTTGTGTCGCGCGCGATTTTATCGCGTGTCGCGCCTGTTTGAAGGAGCCTTTATCCTAATAATCCGGAAATCTTGGTCGCTCTAGTGGCCACCATCTGTTTTTGTTTGATTAAGGCGAAAGCGCCAGGGTAGCCCGCGAAATTCTATTTTTTTTAGGTTTTTTGCAATTTGCTGGTCAGTATTAAGTTGTACGTTGATTAAAATATGATTCGCGGTCGTAACAAATACGTATTACAGAATTATAATCATTAAAGTCATCAACACAACTCTCTAAGACCATGTAATCCCCAAATGTCATGATTTCATGAAATAGTCATTCTTGGGGATTACATGGTCTTAGAGAGTTGTGTTGATGACTTTAATGATTATAAGTCTGTAAATACATATTTGTTACGACCGCGAATCATATTTTAATCAACGTACAACTTAATACTGACCAGCAAATTGCAAAAAACGTAAGAAAATTTGAATTTCGCGGGCCACCTTTGAGCTTCCCCCTTAATATTAATTCGATTCGCCTCATTATGAAGTCAACATGTTCTAATAAATGCGCGAGTCGCCTTGCAATATCAGCTGTTCCCTTCTTAACCAAGACTTCATTAGGACATCTTAAATCGTCAATTGCTGGATATGAGGTGGTCGCATGCCATACCTTACAATTATGTATGTTAGTACAGCGGCATGCGACCACGGGAAGGTACTTTCTTGTTTCATCCTTTTCGGTACTCGGGTTTTAGTTTTTATACTTTTTAGGGTTCCGTATTCAAAGGGTAAAAACGGAACCCTATTACTAAGACTTCGCTGTCCGTCCGTCCGTCTGTCTGTCACCAGGCTGTATCTCAAGAACCGCGGTAGCTAGACAGTTGAAATTTTCACAAATTATGTATTTCTGTTGCCGCTATAACAACAAATACTAAAAACAAAATAAAATAAATATTTAAGGGGGGCTCCCATACAACAAACGCGATTTTTTTTTGTCCTTTTTTGCTCGGTATCAATAATGGCAACAGGTAGGCACTTGAAATATTCACAAAATACTCAGTTGTATTTTTACTTTAATAATAAATAATAAAATTAAAATAAAATAAATATTTAAGGGGGGCTCCCATACAACAAACGTGTTTTTTTTTCGGCGTTTTTGCCTTGTGGTACGGAACCCTTCATGTGCGAGTCCGACTCGCACTTGGCCAGTTTTTTTTCTATAATATCCTCTTGACATTAATCCATACTAATATTATAAATTCGAAAATAACTCTGCCTGTTTGTCTGTATGTTACCTTTTCCAGCCTAAACCACTGAACAGATTTCGATATTTTGCAGAGAGATAGATTGCATCCCGGGGAAGGACATAGGATAGTTTTTATCGACATACCTCGCGGGCGAAGCCGCGGGCGGAACAATTTATTCCGGTCTGATAATAAATAAATAGTAAAAAACTTGATTGCTAAAAAGATAACAGAGATTTTCATTGACATATATATTACTAGCGTAAGGACCGGGCTAACGGCGCGACTAAATGGCACCAACGCGCTGGCCCTAAAATGACGGTTTTAGGGCCAACGCGACTCAGTTGACAGTGGTGCGCGCGAACTTCGAATTTCGAACGAAGAACTTCTATGTAAAATGTTCAGACGGGCGTATCCTTACTTTTGAAATCATTGGAGATTTTACATTGGCCCCAAACTAGGCAAGCCTGGACCATAATCCCTGACTCCTGAGTTGCCTTTAACGAACACTTTTTAAATACCGTGGCATTTCCCAGGACAAAACGGAATCATTGCAGGCCGTTTGTTTCAGTTGAAACTGGACATTGAGCAAAGCGGTGGTTCACCTGAGGAAAAAAGTCGAAAAGTTTAAATGATCTCTACTAAAACACCATTCGGCTTCGGATGGCAGCGCCATTTTTTATCGGCGCCAGATATTTATACAAGGTACGTCCCAGTTGGACACGACTGATGGAAGCATTCGGTCACTGTCTTGGAAACGTTTTATTTAATTTGATGCCCTATTTATAACGATTTGTTTCTTCTGCGCTGTTTTTTTTCTAAAAATAAAAGTATATGAATGATATTATAGGTACTATTCACGTCTTTTTTTGCATTTTTCTATGTACAGACGCCAGCACATCAAGCTACCTGATACTGTCAAATTTTCCCAATCAACTTTGAACCTTATGCTTTAGAAATAAAGTTGAAAATCTATTATAGAAATTTGACAGATTGTAGTAGCTTGTAATGTTGTGCTCCAGTCTGTACTGTATGTTGTTATTCAAAGTTTTGACCGGTATTTATTTTTATCTTCCTCATTGGTCTAGTGTACGTTAGCAGAACTGCTGAGTGGTAGGTCCGAGGTTCGATCCCAGGTCGGGCAGTATTAGGAGAAAAAAAAAATTTTTTCTGCCTTCTGCAAAATTTATGTCTTAAACAAATTCGTAGATCTCAATTAAGTGAGTTATCTTTATTAATTGACAATAATTATGCTTGCCTTATGCGACTTACGAGTTGTAGGTCGTAGGTTCGAACCCAGACAGGAGCTTTACTTTGTGTAAATTATATCATCACCACTGCTCTCAAAACGGTGAAGGATTACGGCCCACGCCCTCTTACAGAGAGGAGGCCTGTGTCCCGGCAGTGGGAACATTATAGGCTGATTATGTGTTATGTGTGTGTGTGTGTGTGTATGCTTGCCTTTGACTAAGCTATCTCATCTGGTGATAGGCAGTGGGTAAGTATGGATGAGGAACATAATTTTAAGAACGTTGTTCAAATCTATTGTATTTACCGGACCTCAAATAAATACTTTCGATATCTCATTTACTTTTGCTTAGAATAGCTGATGCTGAAAAAATAATCGCAATTAAATCTACAAAAGTCCCGACACAGAGATCATTTAAAATGATTTAAGTTTTCAACTCAATGAATCATAAATTAGATAATCAATGGAATCCGATTGGAATTGTGTTCAGCGAATTTTAATTTAAAGGTTTCTTCCCACTAGCGAGAATTTTCGGATTCATGCCTGGCGAACATTCGTTGTAACATTTATAACATTTTGTTTGTCAAACATGGGTCGATATCCGTGGTACCGATGGCGGTACTTAACAACAGTTTAGAGCCGTTACAAAACGCTCGAGTCATGGGGCCCGAGGGCGCGTCTCCTCGCTAATCGACACTTCACGTGACCAGAGGGCTGGGTCGTTCTTTGTCCAAAGATTTAGCATTGCCATTCACCGTGGCATTGCCGCCAGTCTTCTGGGCCGTTTACGGATGACAACGATGCGGACGAATATTTCGACGCCTAAAGTGTCCTTTTGTTTTTTTTTTGTATTTACTTGTACCTACAGTTAGTTAGTAGTTATTGTGAAGACGTAGAAGCTCTAAACGTTCTTCTTCAGAAACAACGGGACGTTGTGGTATACGATAGACTTACTTTTTGCGACTGATATTATTAGTTATTTAATGTAGTACCTACCTAGTGTAAATACTTAGTTAATTGTGTTAAATATTTTAAAAGTCAGGTAACAACTATTTCTTAAAATTGGAGAATGAATAATATTCATTACTTATGTTTATCTCAAAGAGCAATACTGTTAGTTCAAGAGCCTTGCGTTGACTTGGAGCTGAAGACCAAACAAGTGTGTCTTTAGTCTTCAGCCCCTTTCTAGAAGATTCTGTTAATATTGACTAAGCAAATGATGTGCAGCCCCGACGAACTTACATAGATAGGAGCTTTACTTTCATCACTACTGCTCTCAAAACGGTGAAGGAAACCGGCATGTAATAGAAACAAAAATTCGATGACATGTGACAACTATTAACCCGCACTGGGCCCGCGTGGTAGACTATAGTCCAATCTGTCTAGAAGAGTTCTTCGTTCTTCCCAGACGAAAGGTATCCATGAAGATTTCACCACGGAAAAAAAAGGATAAAAGTAAAGTCGTCCGAATGTTCGTTGTTGAACTTACACTCTGACCTAAGCAGACCTTTAAATAAACTTTCTAAGTGATAACAAGGTTTGAGCTCGCGATTTACTGGTCAGCAGTTTAGTAATCTTGGGGCTATAGAAGAAAATGGGCACTTGACTTGGTAATATTATTGTGAACTTTGAAAGTTAAAGGATGATCAGTAAATGGGTAAAGACGTATGTAACGCGGATCTTTATTATTGCTATCACTCAAAATGTCGTTGAAAGCAATTGCCATACTCGCGCATGGTAACTGTACAGTAGGCTGAAAATAAAATCCATACTAATATTATAAATGCGAAAGTGTGTCTGTCTACCACGTCTTCACGCTTAAACCGCTGAGCTTCAAATCGGTTAAGGCTCCTACAAACAGGCGCGACACGCGATAAAATCGCGCGCGACACAAAGGCACTGCTCGCTCGTTGCGCGACTTGCGGTGCCTTCGTGTCGCGCGCGGTTTTATCGCGTGTCGCGCCTGTTTGTTTGCCTTTAGATGAAATTTTGTATAGAGATAGTTTGAGTCCCGGGAAAGGACATAGGATAGTTTTTATCCCGATATTAAAGCTTCGTTCTAGGATAGGCTAGCTCCAGGTCAAAATGTCACCAATGACATGCAGTCAACTGTACATACTACAGAAAATATAAAATCGAGGCGGTTTACTATGCCAAACAAACACTGACCTTTATTGTAGTACTTGTATTATAAGGTCAGTGCAAACAAGTAGGTATCATTTTAGTGCCTGTGAAAATAAAGGCGAAACTAACACATAAGGAATGCCTCTGCCCGCTTGGTATTTCTTGTTTTTGACCAAAGTCAAAGTCAAATCATTCTTCTTCTTAGCGTAATCGTTTATTTCAAATAGGCACATTAAAGGCACTTTTGAACGTCAAAAATTACAACAAAATAAAATTGATTCTAGTCGCCCATTCCAAAAGGTAGTTTTCGTATGGAGAAGAATGGGCAAGAAACTCCACCGTTACTCTTTTAAAATGTTGTACAAGGTTTTGTATACATAAGTATTATAATAAAATTATATGTGAAGACGATGCACCTAGAATAAAATTAGTTTACCACAAAAGGTAAAAAGAATTAAAAATGAAGCAATGACAGGTAAATCAATTATGTGATAGATACATGGTGCTCACATATTTACAATATGTGCTTTGCACTGATTGGTTAATAAACTCGCAAGCTTCAAAGTGCCCGTTTGTTATCTTAAGAATTTGTGTACATAGGTACCTAGTTGTTATTTTTAGAAATAGAGCATTACCCTTTAGCGCACCCTGCATATTCTAAAAAATCATTAAAATAATTTATTTTTTGTTCTATCATGATAAAATCGATACCCATCAAGTACGCGAAGTTTCGATAGCTAATTACTGCATAGGTTGTAAATAAAAACAAAAGTTCATAGAAAATACTTTATTTAAACTCCATTTGAAAAAAGACTACACATTTAAATAAACCTTTTTATAGTCCGTTCAACCGATTCTGACTTCTACATCGTAGGCATAAGGATGGTATTAAAAGCAAAAAATTGGTGACAATACCAACTGTTTACTGCAGCTGCCTTATGTCATGCAAACAACGCAATGGGTGCTTTTATAATTTGCCGTTTCACGGCACGGCACGATATTACCGTGGACGAGATAGAAGTTTTGTGGCAGTGGACGGCATGCCGTGCCGTAGGATGATTTTATAATTCGCCGTGAAATTATTACGCTTTGCGCGTCTTCAAAGTGCAGACATGTTCTCGAAGAGACAGCGACTACTTATGCTCTATTTGTTATATTTAAGACGTAAAAAAAGACATATTACTAGAAAGTATTGGCAACATCCGCTTTTAAAAGTAAAATATTTAGAAGGGTCATACTACACGCTATTTGATAAGCTCAAGGAAGACCCAAATAAGTTTTTCAATTATTTTCGGATGTCAACAAAATCGTTTTATTACATACTTTCTCATCTGAGTAATGATTTAAAAGCTCGCCGCGCACGCACACATACAAATTTCTTGTACGCACACACTACACTCTCAACAATGCCGCGACGATTTGATAGGGAGCGCAGTATGCTACGGCAACGGCACGGTAGATCGTTGCTGTTCACGGCGTGCCGTTGCCGTGGACGGTAAATTAAAAGCGTTTGCATACAAATGCATACATTTTGCTTTCCTACTTTACCGTGACGGTAAAAACGTGCCGTACCGTGCCGTGCCACGGCAAATTATAAAAGCGGCCAATAGAATTCAAAATCGGTTGAACGGACTGTAAAAAAGGTTTATTTAAATGACTGTCTTATATTATTTCAATTGGAGTATAGGTACTTGAATTTGTTCTTATCAGCTAAGTAAAGTTAGTCTGTTATCTAGATGAGGTACGATTGGTGACGCTTTCCTGATGTATCCTTCTATGACGTCCCTGTCGAGTCCTAGCACTGTCAGGTTGCGACCGTGCTCTTTGAACATCTGGAAAAAAAAATTGTGTTGAGACTCTTGCAGCAAAGTTACTTAAGGTGAATGGGTAGTTGAGAACGCGAAATTCAAATTTTCTTACGTTTTTTGAAATTTGCAGGTAAGTGACAGGTTGTATCTTGATCAAAATATGATTCGGGACAAGAACAGGTACATACTTAGAGAATTATAATCATTAATACATCTTTCTAAGTTAGATTTCTACCATTAAAACGTTTCCATAAGGGACTGGTGGTTGGTGGTAGAAATCTAACTTATAACTACCAGCTTCTTGCGAATGTGCTCGCGAACTTTAACTTTCAAGGATAATTGGTTGATTGCCATCCTGATTTTCTGGGGGAGCAGTCCCCCAGGAAATCAGGTTGGCAACCAACCACCATGGAGTGGAATGCGCATTCCACAGAGAGATAGACTGAACGAAGAAGGAAGAGTGAATGAAGTCTGTGCGGCGAGTGGGAAATATCGAGCTTAAGGCGAAAGCGCCAGGGTAGCCCGCTAAAATTCATTTTTTTTAGGTTTTTTGCAATTTGCTGGTCAGTATTAAGTTGTACGTTGATTAAAATATGATTCGCGGTCGTAACAAATATGTATTTACAGAATTATAATCATCAAAGTCATCAACACAACTCTCTAAGACCATGTAATCCCCAAGAATGACTATTTCATGAAATCTTGACATTTGGGGATTACATGGTCTTTCGCGGGCCACCTTAGAGCTTCCCCCTTAAGAATATTTCGCAGCAGAAAACCCCAATAACTCAAATAACACGATATACAGCGTGGCAGGAACATGGACGCGCAACCTGTTATCATAGATATATGAAAATTTCATCACCACTGCTCTCAAAACGGTGAAGGAAAACATCGTGAGGAAACCGCATGTCCTAGAACCAAAAATTCGAAGACATGTGACATCTACCAACCCGCACTGGGCCCGCGTGGGGAATTATGGCATATGGTCTGTGTCCCAGCAGTGGGAACACTATAGGCAGATTATGTTATGCTTATCCTACTAATATTATAAACGCGAAAGTTTGTGAGGATGGATGGATGGATGGATGGATGTCAAGTTACTCTTTCACGCAAAAACTACTGAACGGATATGAATTAAATTTGACACTCGGATAGTTTTAACCAGGACACTTTTCATCCCGATATTCCCACGGGATCGAAAATGGCTAAATACTACGCTGTTATGCTTACCCTAAAACCATTTCCTCCCCTCGTCAGGAAGTCCAAGGTCGTAAGCTGGTAATCACGATCCAGGTGAAATTCTTTGTAGTCATCTCCTTCTTTTAGCAGTATTTCCACCACTTTGGGTACCGCCGTGTCTATTGTCGCTTTGACACCTTGAAAAAGAGGATTAAAATAAAGGATTAAAATAAAATAATATTTTAGCACTGTGTGACCTAAATCCACACCTGAGTCACGTTTTTCTGTGAATTAAGTCCATTTTTACACAGAAAAGCGTGACTTAAGCGTGGGTTTAGGTCTACGAATAAGTTAGGTATACATTGCTATAAATAGTACCTATACGATACGTGTGACTTAAGTAGGACATTATTGCACGGCGTGCAATTGCTAAACGCCGTGCATTAATAGTCATTTATTAAAACTAGGCTGAGAATCAGCACTTTTCGAACGTCAAAATTACAAAAGACAGTCCCCCAAAACGCCCGCCCTTCACCACTTCCTAGTGCTTTCGCTGGGGAGAAGAATTGACGCAACAAACTCCCCAGCAGCTCCCGATTGGCTTCCAGTCTAACCGGATGCACATGAGTACCAGTATTTTACTTACAGCGACTGCCTATCTGACCTCCACAACCTAGTTACTGGGTAATACGAAGCCCCTTGGTAAGACTGGTTGTCAGACTAGGTTTCTGGCGACCCGTAGCTACAGTCAAAGATCCACTAATGACAGCCGGGACCAACGCAACGGCATGCTATCCGAGGTAGGGAGGGGCCTGACTATTGAATGCTCCACATTCCCTTGAAAGTGGACGGAATTATGGGTCACCTACCCAAAAAATGCAACACAAAAATTAGAAAAAAGACTTACGCCTTAAAAAATTATAAAACTAGAATTAAAATACTACAAGGCCAAAGAAATAAATATTTTACCTGCAAAATGTGGTGTATAGGAACCAGTATATGGTTTAGCCTTCCAAGGGAACAAGACCGAGTGCTCCAAAGCTTCTATTATGTACTTCCCAGAGATCACTAAAGTCACAACTTTATTCGTAAACGGTGACATATTTATTACAGAACCCTTTGTGATATCTGGAAACAAAAAACAAAACATAAATGTAGTTTAGAAGTCTTTTAAAAAAAGACAGATTAAAACAGAAGACGAACTAGCAGGGGATCGAGAAGGGGGGTGGAGGGGGGGTTCAACAAAAAACAAAACATAAATGTAGTTTAGAAGTCTTTTAAAAAAAGACAGATTAAAACAGAAGACGAACTAGCAGGGGATCGAGAAGGGGGGGTGGAGGGGGGGTTCAGTGGATGAGACCGGAATAAATCCTTGGAAAGCTCTACCACCACACCGATTTGTGCTGCCAGCAGGTGGCGTCTTTAGGCGGTGTCAATGAAACAGGCACACAGGACATTTCAACTATGTCTCCAACCAACACCTCACCAAAGAGGCTGTCGACGAACCTAGTGCTCTAGGTTCGTCGACAGACAGAAGGTATATAAGCAGTGGTACCTAAGAACTTCCCATGGGAAGTGGTTAGTGGTGGTTGGTATATACCTTCTCAAATACTGGGAGACCCCAGTATGCGTTTCTATCATCAGAGACAAGAAGTAGAAACGCCTTATGAGCACGTAATATTGTTATTTGGATTCGGAAAGGTGCTGACCTTTGGGAGCAAACTAAAAGAAAACTGCCCCTCTTGACGGCAGAATGTGTTGGAATAGCAAGACTATCTTCACCTGCCTAACCTTGTCCCAACTGGGCTAGCAAGATCACAGAGCAGCGGTAGCCCAGTGGTAACGGTCGCGAATTACGAGTTGCAGGTCGTAGGTTCGAACCCAGACAGGCGCTTTACTTTGTGTAAATTTTTTCATCACCGCTGCTCTCAAAACGGTAAAGGAAAACATCGTGAGGAAACCGGCATGTCCTAGAACCAAAAATTCGAAGACATGTGACATCTACCAACCCGCACTGGGCCCGCGTGGTAGATTACCTGAGACTAGAGATGCCGATGCATTCCACCAGTTTCTATGACAAATTCCACTCCCTCGCGAAGAGAGGAGACGTGTGTCCCAGCAGTGGGAACACTAAAGGCTGATTATGAAGACCATAGCTGCTAAAATGGGGAAGCCACTCTATTGACCAAAGACCCCCAAATGTGCAGGTTCCATTAAATAAAAACGTACTCACACACCTCCTTTTAACATAGAACTGCGTATCATTGATCTTTGGATTAAAGAGACGGCAGGAAGTTTTGTTGGGTGCAACTCGTGAGACTGAAAGAGTAAAAAAAAACAATTGTAGTATTAGTTTCAAGGTATTATAAACACAAAAGCTAGATTTAACAATTCTCTTCAAGAAAATAATCTGCACATCTTTTCGTATTTCGTATTTCTTTAGTGACTTGAGCCCTATTCTGAGAAGGGATCGGCACCGTATCAACTCGAGCCGTTCAGTGTTCTTTGTATGAAACTCCATACTGCAACGCACACTAATCGGAATCGTAACGTAATCGCCTCGCCTCGGGACAAGCTCACGAACTGCGGTGCGGTGCGTTACGGCTCGTCATCCCCGCACTTACCTCTTTCCGTACCCGAGCTTACGTCCACCCTTGCGCTTCTCACCCCTCCGGCCTGCCTGCTGCAGCATCAACCAGCGGTCGGCTAGCCGTAAGCGCGGCGTCGTCGCCTACCGTAGCCGAGTCGACGTATCGGAGCTTCTCATCCGCTTTGGTTACGACAGGTAGCCCTCTCATTTGATATGTCATACGTACAGATTGCGAAACCTTTTTTTTTAATATCTATTTGCCCCCAAAAATGACCCTCATGTTCAAAATTCATTTATTTACGTTATACGTCTGTGTTTGGGTCACGAAGATTCATATGCGTACCAAATTTCAACTTAATCGCTCCATTAGATTCGGAGCAAATTGACTGTGACAGACGAACGGACAGACACACGAGTGATCCTATAAGGGTTCCGTTTTTTCCTTTTGAGGTGCGGAACCATAAAAATACTTACAGCATTCAAAAATGCTTCGGCGACGAAGTTACCAAGCTCACACTCCCGGGACGTACACGCTTCCATGTCCAGATCTCCATCTGCATACCCCACTACTTCATTGACCAAACTGTGGAGTTTCTCTGCGTATGGCTGGAGGAGAGCTTTGATTTTTGGATCTGAGGACAAAGACGTAAAATCATGACATAAATCTCCCAAAGACCGCTACTATGAACGAGCATAAAGAAGAATTGCTGTAATGAAACCTGATAGGCAGATAGTTTACTATCTGATTTTATAATACTCGTAGTCATCCAGAACGAATTTCGGATATGGTAGCCAATCTAGTCGGGGGACCGGTGAATGCTTATGCGAATCCCGCACCCCCGGCCATAGGAAGAGGTGGAACACCAAGGTGGGTTTAGCTGGTAGGAGTCCGAATCCGGCATGCCCCTCTGTTACCCCCACGATGGAGGAAGTCCATGAGGATTGCCACCGCGAACCAAAAAAAAAAGTTGTTACATGGGAACACCTACAGTACATACACCCACATTTCGCCAGTTATGTTTAAGTCCCATGTAATAGGGGGCGAGCCTATTGCCATCAACCGGGCGCAAATCCAGACTCCTGGCTGCTACTGAGACATTTCAGAAGGAAAAACCCAATAACACTTTGCCTACTTTTACAGACCCCACTTTTCCACAACAGTACGTAAATGGTTGGTTTTCTTTGAAATGAACACAGAACAAGATGAATACGTTACTAAGGCGCTTTGCAGATGGAGCAACTATTGCAGCAACTGGCAACTAGTTGTTTACATATATATCGGGCTATTTGGTTGTAGCAACTCATCAGCTGCCTAGCCTTTTCCCAACTTTATTGGGGTCGGCTTCCAGTCTAACCGGATGCAGCTGAATACCAGTATTTTAAATGGAGCGACTGCCTATCTGACCTCCACAACCCAGTTATTGGGTAATACGATACCCCTTGGTAAGACTGCTTGTCAGACTTTCGGGCTTTTTACTACCCGTAATGACTGTTAAAGATCCACGAATGACAGCCGGGACCAACGGCTTAACGTGCTTTCCGAGGCACGGAGGGGTAACGGTATGTAAAGATGGTCACCCATCCACAGACCAACCGCGGCAAGCGTAGCTTAACCTGATCGATCGCCCTGTGCGGCTGTTATTATTTAGCCACGGGCCCCTTTGGTTGTAGCAACTGGCAACTTTTAAAGGATAATTTCAAAAAGTTGATAGTTGCCTCAACTAAAGTTGCTCATCAAAGTCAAAGACAAAGCATTTATTTCAAATAGGCACTTAAAAGGCACTTTTAAACGTCAAAAAATACAATAGATAGAATTGATTCTAGTCGCTCCTTCCAAAAGGTAGTTTCCATCTGCTAAGAACCTAAAGCTACGAGTATAATCATACATACCTTCAGGTATAGACCTGTTTAAGAAGACGGGTGACCCCTCAAAGGACTGCAGCTCCCCAAGGTTATCGAAGTAAGCAGTCATGTTCCCGAGGTACTTGGTGTACGCAGATGCTGTCACTACTAAGACCTGAATGAATGAAAGAAAGAAAATAAATAAGATTTTGAATCTTTTTCACTTTTTAGAGTTTTTAACATTATACATAACATTTTTAACATACCTATAATTAAACGTAAAATTTTTAACATAATATTAAACATAACATTTTTAACATAATATTAAATACTAGCTTCTGGCCGCGACTTCGTCCGCGTGAGATTTCACCCTCTCCCCATTCACCCCCTTAGGGGTTGAATTTCGAAAATTCCTTCCTTATTCCTTGTCTACATTACAAAGGGAACCTCTGTGAAAAATTTCGGCTTTCTAGGTCCAAGGATTTGGGCTGGGCGTTGATGAGTCAGTCAGTCAGTCAGGACTTTTCTTTTTATTTATATAAATAGATAACATTTTTAACATAATATTAAGCATAACATTTTTAACATAATAATATTAAACATAACATTACGCCTGCATTTTTCCATAACGGATAGATAGAAGTAATTTCAGTCATGTCCTTATAAATACATAACTAGCTGCGCCCCACGGTTCCACCCGCATAAGTTTCGATCCCGTGGGAATATCGGGATAAAAAGTCCTGTGTCCTAATCCAAGTCAGCACCCTAATTGCGAAGGTAACACACTATCAACGTCAATCTGAATCATTTTGAAGGATATTGCTAATTCATTGCTTCTTATGTTCCATAAATTTGTCTGCTCACCAACGTAAATAACGCAATGAATGTTGTTGAACTGTCAAAGTGAAACCCACTGCTACTGATAGTGTGTTACGCAAATACCCCGCAGGTCCTATCTATGTGCCAAATTTTATCCAAATACGTTCAGCTGTTTTAGCGTAATAAACAAACACAAAAAATCTAATCTTTTCTATTTATAATATTAGTTTATATTATCTATATTAATCTATACTAATAATAAAGCTGAAGAGTTTGTTTGTTTGACCGTGCTAATCTCTGGAACCTACCAGTCGGATTTGAAAAATTATTTTTGCATTTGATAGCCCAATTCTTGAGGAAGGCTATAGGCTACTTAACATCACGCTAGGACCCGCAGGAGCCGAGCAAAAACGTCGGAAAGTAATAGCGCGGGCAGGCGATGCGATGCGACGGGGTGGGTCGGGGGATCAAGAAAATCCACGCGAACGAAGTCACAGGCAGAAGCTAGTACAGACACCAGCACATCAAGCTACTACAATCTGTTAAATTTCATTAATAGATTTTCAACTCTAGCGCTAAAGAATAAGGCTCAAAGTTGATTGGGAAAATTTTACAGTTTCGGGTAGCTTGATATCACAAAATACAGAGAGTACAGAAGGCAATCTACATACAAAGTGCGCTCGACCAACGCACACATAGACACCGCTCACGGACACGTTATCTCGGACTAGTTGGGACTAGTGCGAGTGCGAGTGCCATCCGCTTGAGACACGCGTCTGTGAAGTGCAAAAATGGAGCAACAAAAAAATGGCCATCTAAGCTCGATTTTTATAATAGTTTCCTATTTTGAATCAGTTTAAACGAAGTAACTTTTTTGTAAGGTACAACTATTACGTTTTTTGTTTGTGTAGCTATTGTGTTGTTTTTAGTGTCATTTGTTAGGTTTAGGTCTAAAACGGATAGGGCAAAATAAATTGTGTAAACAGGGTAATCCGTCTTGAAGTTATTATGGATTTTCGATAGTGAAAATTTACAAATGTAAAATTTTAAATATGTTTTTGTTCTGTAGGTAAACTTTTTGTATTGTAATACTATGTTTATTGTGTTGTATTAATATTGTAGAAAGCTCATCAATAAATCAAACAACTAGATACGAGTGCCACTACCACTATAGTTTTTTGTGCATAAGCCAAAGTTGACAACCCTAGCGCGACCGCCGAGCGTAGGTATGAAAAGTGAAGTACTTACATACATGTGATTGCCTTCTGTACTCTCTGTATTTTGTGTTGATGGGCTGGCGACACCTCGGCCTAATAATATCCGTTAATAATTTTCCAATTTAATTGCTATCAGTTAACTGATCGCAAATTGATATTGCCTTTAATGTTCTTGTTAACTTGATTATGGCTTAATTAACGGGTTTAATTAATTAATTATTAATACGTTATAATTGACTTGATCCAATTAGATTGCATTAAATTCTAATTAATGGGTTCGTATCTCATTCATATTTTGGTACTCAATTAGTAGATTGCACTTCATGATTCCTACGTACTCCTCGTTAGTAATAATAATACTAGTAGTAGTTCTAATTAGTAATTTAGTATTGTTTGAATTTTTTTTAATAAATGGTCCAGTAGTAAATTCCGCATCTTTACAGGGTTATTGGTAAAACATTAACAACCTTTTAAGAGGTCATTGTACAGTCACGAGAACTAATATGTCAACACTTGGAAACTTTCAATTGCGATTTTTTCATGAAATAACGAATGCAAAGTTGAAATACGACTCTTTACATAAACCTATAGGTTCTGAAATGCTATGTTCGTAATAACATCAAATTTCATTCAAAAATAAAGGAGAAAATCGCCTTTGAATAAAGCCGAGTGTATACATACTTATGCTCGTGACTGTACTCATCATTATGAACAACTTTTATTAGGGGACCAAACCTGAAATCGCGAAAATAAATCGAATTTATGTTCGTACTCGTCAAAATGTAGGGAACAGCAGTTTTTTTTTTTCGCGATTTAAGATTTGGTCTCCTAATAAAAGTTGTTCATAATGATGAGTACAATGACCTCTTATTTATTTATTTTATTTTATTTATTTATCTCTGGCGACGCAGGCCCATACATAAATACCTTAACCTAAACATACATATATTATATTCTTATTATAAAAGAGGAAGAAGAAAAGAAGAGGAAAAAAAAAGAGAGAAAGAGAAGAGAAGAAGAGGAGGAAAGAGGTTGACATAAGAGGTTGTTAATGTTTTACCAATAACCCTGTAAAGATGCGGAATTTACTACTGGACCATTTATTACACTGTAGAAACGACAATAAATGGACCCCCAAATAAACTAATTGGTAATCCCTTCCTTAGGGTGTAGACAAGTGGCAATCGCTGTCAAAACTTTTCATATTTCCATAACGACTTTCACATTTTTCCATCATCGCTATCGCTACTAGTAAGGTGCTACTGTTTCCCTACTACTGATTAAAACCAACGTTATTATGGAGCGGCGACGTCATTTAAGCAGGGAAGAAATGCTCAGAGCCGTGGGAATGATAGAAGCTGGTTCCCGGCAACGTACTGTGGCTTTAGCTCTGAATACAAGTCAGAGTGTATATCAGATTGTTGATCTCAAAAACATCCATATTAATCTATATAGGGTGACTGGTAATTAGTGACCGATACTTAAACACGTGATTTTACTCATCATTATGAACAACTTTTACTATGGGACCAAACTTGAAATCGCGAAAAAAAAATCAGCTGTTCCCTACATTTTGACAGGTTAAGCGAACATAAATGTAGGGAACAGCAGATTTTTTTTTTTCGCGATTTCAGGTTTGGTCCCATAGTAAAAGTTGTTCATAATGATGAGTAAAATCACGTGTTTAAGTATCGGTCACTAATTACCAGTCACCCTATATATATAAAAGAAATGAAATGAAATGAAATGAAATGATTTGAAATGATTTTATATTTTGTAAGTAGGTTTGTACAAACACTTTTACACGTCAATCATGTTTTTTTTTTTAAACTAGATGAAGTCGGCGTTTCCTATCTGACTACTCTGAGAAGAAAGGCCGAAACAAACTCAGAGGTCACAGTCTCTTTTAAAGTCCAGACATAATCTTGGTCAGGTTATATGAAGACCATGTAGATCGATGTCTGAGGTGGTCTGTTAGTTACACCACTTATAACTCAAGAACGGCTGAACCGATTTGGCTGAAAATTTGTAGGGAGGTAGCTTAGAGCCAGGAGACGGACATAGGATACTTTTTTTTTTTTTTTTTAGTAGGAGTAGTGTAGGAGTAGTGTAGGAGTAGGGTAGGAGTAGGGTAGGAGTAGGGTAGGAGTAGGGTAGAAGTAGGGTAGGAGTAGTGTAGGAGTAGTGTAGGAGTAGGGTAGGAGTAGTGTAGGAGTAGGGTAGGAATAGGTAGTGTAGGAGTAGGGTAGGAGTAGGGTAGGGGTAGGGTAGGGTAAGGGGTAGGACACCACGCGAACGATAGCGCCGGGCAGCTGGAAATAATTTATATGGCAAAACAACGTTTGCCGGGTCAGCTAGTAATATTATAAATTCGAAAGTAACTCTGTCTGTCTGTTACCTTTTCACGACTAAACCACTGAACGGATTTCGATAAAATTTGGCAGAGAGATAGATTGCATCCCGGGGAAGGACATAGGATAGTTTTTATTGACATATTATATCGCGGGCGAAGCCGCTGGTGGAAGCTAATATTATATAAATGCGAAAGTGTGTCTGTTTGTCTATCTGTTACCTCTTCACGCTTAAACCGCTGAACCGATTTAGATGAAATTTGATACAGAGATAGTTTGAGTCTCGGGAAAGGACATAAGATACATTTTATGCCGTTATACCCTTGGGATGGAAATATTTAAACGACCAATATTTGAACTACTTATTATTGACTTATCTTAATATTATAACAAATTGCGATGCCCTTGCTCCTTGACAGAATAGACAAAGAGATTTAAGGTTGTCTAGACAAGCTTAAATCATATTGTGTATCTAATCTAGATACAGAATAGTTCAAAGATTGTCTTTAACAATAGAAGTAAAGCCTCTCCCCACTGGCGTGTTATTTACGGTCGATAATGGCGCCGATTCCCTTCTTCACAAACTAAACTAAATTTAAGTGCAGTATATCTTTTTCTTTCTATTTCATTAAGAAAAGAAAAAGAAGATAAATATTAGTCTAGTCCTTTCTATAGTATACTAGTCCTTTTATATAGGTTTTTTACTGAATCGAGCTCTCTGCCTCCTGAATCACACTATTCACACTAATATTATAGAGGCGAAAGTTTGTGAGTGTGTGTATTTATATATTTGTTACTTCTTAACGCTCAAATGGCTGTACTAGGATCACAACTACCTCCATATAATTTTTTTATAAAATTTTATCAAAACTGGTCCAGCCGTTTGAGCGTGAAGAAGGAACAAACATATAAACACACACACTCACAAACTTTCGCCTTTATAATATTAGTGTGATAGTTAGATTAGTATGGATGTCATCGTAATTATCATAGATTTACTACTACTAGCATTTAAACTAAATCTATGGTAATGATCCTTTCTTAATTTGTCCAGCACTTAGTACATCCATTTTCAACAATAAAAATTAACACAACGACGTGCAATTACGCGTAGCAACTGGCTAAAATAAAAGTGGCACTTGAATGTCACATGTGTACGTACCATATCGAACCACACTCAATTTTAAAATGGGTGATTAACATTACTATAGCTTGACTATGTAAAACACGACACGTGTCGAATTAGTTCAAAATAATCTGAAAAAGAACACGTTCAATTGAACGTGCCACTCACTAATTCAAGCAAGTGATAAAGTTATTTTGAAATTACCTACCTACTCTAATTCTCGGTTAAACTAATGTGCCTCAGAGACCACGTTCTTAATAGGTACAGTCAACAGCAAAAGTAGATGATCAAAATCAGAAATTCAATACCTACTAATGAACGGAGTTTGCGTCAGAACTCTGCCACACAGCCACACAGTCTCTGCACACAGCTCAACAACAACAACAGCAACAGCTCTGCCATACAGTTCTGACGCGAACTCCGTTAATTAGTATTGAATTTCTGATTTTGATCATCTACTTTTGCTGTTGACTGTACCTATCAGTTTCATACAAATGGTTACGTGTTTTGCAAATTTGATCTTTTTTTTTTTTTTTTTTTCCTTTTGGCAACTGAGCCGATGTCGACTAAGTATTCTGCCAGCGTCATGTAGTGACAGCAAGATGAGCCATCGAACGTTGCACTTTGTGGTAGTTGTTAATTTTTAATGTTAGTAGCTTAGGTTATAACACAAACACAAAGAACAGTTTCGATTGAAGTTCACATTTGTAAAATTCACTAAAATCGAAAAAGTTCCTAACACAAACGAAAGCACGTATTATTTATGCCTTCACTAAAACAAGCAAAGCAAAACAAAAATTTTACAATCAAGATCTTTAGTAACTTCTAAAATTGTCGCACTGACAGGTGTCAGGCATGCATTTTCTCGACGGCCGAACTATAATTTCAATGCCACAATAGGCTATTTTACAATGTAAAAAATAAGGTCATAATTATTGACACTCGTATAGATTATCGCTTTTAAAATCGATTTGCATTAATTTTACTACAAAACAATGTATTATTTATAAAAAAATCCCGAAAAACTTCATCTTTTTAAATCTGGCGCCACGTAATCGAAAACGGTCTGGATTGGCTGAACTTAAGATGACGTCATGATTTAGTAAATTTCTGTCTATCGTTGACAGAACAGATGACTTTTGTCTAGTATCTCGACCGTTTCAACGTTTGTTTACGTGAATCGTGACGTCACGACGCCATATTGTTAAAGATAGCGTTTTGGCGGCTTATTTAAACAGTACATTTTTATTTACAATTTTTTAAAAGAAATACGTTATGCAATTTGAAGTAATAGGTTTTTGTGGGCTCGTTAGACACCATTAAATAATCTGAGATGTTTATCAGAAACCAGTCAAATAGCCTATTGTGGTTGCGAACGATTTCTTTTGTTAATTGCCTTTATTAATATGCTCTGCGTGTATAATTACTAACGAATAATCATCACAAGATTTATTTTCTAATCTACCTATCGCCTACTAATGGTACACTGACTGTGAGAATATTCCTTGTAACCTCTGACTTAGGTATTCAACTTTATCGCTAAAGTATAAGGTTCAAAGTTGATTGGGAAAATTTGTCAGTTTCGGGTAACTTGATGTGGGCGCCTGTATCTACATAATGATTTCCTTACCTGCTTTAGCGAAAAATCAGTTAATCATTTTTTCAGTTACAAAGTCCCAAGTATAAAAAGTAAAACCGAATTTCAGCCATGGCGACCAATCACAGCGGAGGTCAGCCTTCGGCGTGGGAGATATTATAGTGCACAAGTGTGCGCGCAGCAACGACGATATTATATTCTCTTTGGTGCGCAGACACAGGTGCACTCACTCTTCCCTCACTCTCATTGTCCGATGGGACGGCAATCCTACACGACCGGAGAGAGATGAGGCTTAACGTGCTTTCAGAGACACGGGGGTATCACACCGCCAACTTCCAAACTCCTGTTACTAAGAAATTCCCCACGGAAAAACCCAATAACATTTTGCCCGACCCGGGAATCCAACCCAGGACCCCACGCTCAGTAGACGCACTTGGGACCACGAGACCAACGGGGCAGTCAATATAAAAAGTACATAGGTAGGTACGAAAAAACATCAAGCATAAAAAATGGCGGTCGCGTTACCATGCTAAATGTGCACTGTGGTAAAACATGGTACGTAGGTACCTATTAGTTTTAAAATGCAGTGAACTTGACACGAGAATGTGCAATGTCCTTGCAAGCAGTCACCATGAAAGGCATAGTTATGCGATCACGTTACTTGTGAATAATTATCATAACGTGCAGTGCAAGGCTATGGACAAGTATCAAAATACTAGCCTATAAATTGTCCAACAGCAGGTCAAAGATCTCTTCTCATTCAAAGAAGGCACAAGCATTGCTTGGAGGATTATAACGGGTCTAAAGAGACACTTAACGAAGTCGAGAACCACTTGTACTCCCCGTCATGGTAATAATTTTTTTGTACTGGACCATACGTGGGAAATTTCTGGTTACGGAGATATTAAAGGTCCAAATTCTAAATTTTACTGACTTTTTTTCCGAAAACAAAGTTTTTTATGTTATAAAAAAAAACTTTAAATACCCCCACGGCCCAACTTTAAATACGACAGCCGCTGTGCCCATGGAGCCGAAAGGTTTTCGACTGACAATCGCGTACCAGACGACGCGACGTAGCGTTGGAAATCCTCCCACACGGTGGACCGGTGACCCGGAATCGGCTGGATGCGAGAAGCATAGAACCGGTCGAAATGGCGTCGCTTGGGGGAGGGAGGCCTAGTTCCAGCAGTGGACATCTTTCGGCTGAAATGATGATGATGATATTAATGACAGAAACATAAGAAAACTGACCTTATGTCCAGGCTTCTCTTGACTTTCTACAATTATCGGGTAGGGTCCAGCGACTTCTTCCTTGCTGGGAGCCTCTCCATTCCAGAGGAGACTGTGTGTGTGGCCTCCCACTATTATGTCTATGTTCTCTCCGACTTGCTTAGCTATTTGCCTGAAAGAAATAATTATAATTAAAAAATAATAATAATACAGGGATAAATGTCGGTTGGTGCCGCATTTCATTAAAATTTCCTAAAAGGCCTCTGCAAGTTGGCTTCGGCCCCTCGTACGCCTTCCAAAGGCCCCCCTGGTCCCGAGATATGTAAAATCATAAAATTATATAATAAATGATTAATTAATAATAAATTTGAACCCTGTCAGTCAAAATAGGACAGTTTAAGACGAAAGCGCCAGGGTAGCCCGCGAAATATTTTTTTTTACGTTTTTTGCAATTTGCTGGTCAGTATTAAGTTGTACGTTGATTAAAATATGATTCGCGGCCGTAACAAATATGTATTTACAAAATTATCATAATTTAATTATAATAATATGTTTTTAATCCATAAAAGAAACGCATTTTATTCGGCGTTTTTTGCCTTATGATAAGTCCCACACGTCCTTTTCTTCGCCCGCTTTTTTTATAATAATGTAGGTAATACCATACGTTTCAATAGCTTGCTAATCGAAAAATAGCTTTACTCATAAATCCACAGCCAAACCCGATTAAACCTTAGAAATAAGCTATATGT
Source organism: Oligia fasciuncula (assembly GCA_963082905.1). Lineage (NCBI taxonomy): Eukaryota > Metazoa > Arthropoda > Insecta > Lepidoptera > Noctuidae > Oligia > Oligia fasciuncula. Next base: position 4,228,748 of record OY720406.1, read on the forward strand.
CAGAATTAGACCCTGAGAGAGTTACTTTAGCGAGTTATGAACGATTTAAATGCATAGGTAGCGACTATCCACTATATTTTCTAATAAAGTTGTCATGAGATGAAGCACTGCATAAGACGGGTGTTCCAATATAAACTGATAAAATATCGCCTTGAACTGAATCGGGTGGATGGTGGAAATAATGGGTTCAGATGACGTCCGTATTATGGAGAATTTTAATATGTAAGATACTTTATCGTGATCGGGGTCGGAATTTGGTAGCTTTGTAGAGTGTGGGGAAGAATACGGGGTGACGCTATTTTGGAACGTAACCACGTAATCTTCTTAGCGTAATCTTCTTAGCGTAATTTTCTTAGCGTAATCTTCTTAGCGTAATCTTCTTAGCGTAATTTTCTTAGCGTAATCTTCTTAGCGTAATGGCAGTAGATGAACATGAAGATGAACGAAAGCATATATTTAGTTTTTAATCATTACTAGTAGGTAACCCACCCCGGCGTCGCACGCTTTGTACAAGTTGAGAAAACATCGAGATTTATGTATTACTAGCTGCACCCTGCGGTTTCACCCGCATAAGTGTCGATCTCGTGGGAACATCGGGATAAAAAGTAGCCTATATATTAATGCAGGATGTCAGCTACCTCCATACAAAATTTTATCAAAATTGGTCTAGCCGTTTGAGCGTGAAGAAGTAACAAACATATAAACACACACACTCACAAACTTTCGCCTTTATAATATTAGTGTAATGTAAGTTGAATGTTAAAGTAGGTATAATATAAATAAAATTCAAAGTCCTGACCATAGATATATTCTATGGTCCTGACTGACTGATATATCAACGCACAGTCTAAACCGCTGGTCCTAGAGACATGAAATTTGGAGGGTGTGTTCTTTGTGCAGAGTATAGGTATCTATTAAGAGCCTATACTACCTCAGCTAAAATTCACTCTTTATTTCGCTCGCACGATACTGCTCGCGGACTGTGTGAAAGCGAGACAGAGTGCGGTGCTGGGCGGAAGGTAACGCCAATAGTTTAGGTATTTGCTTTTTACGATGAAAATAAAGGTTCAAATCAAAAAAACTAACTAACATAAGACCTGCTTTATAGTTAGTTCAGTTAGTATGCAAAGTTTCATGATTTAATTTAAAGTGTTTTTTTAATACCAGCGGTTTATTGTTCGGTTTGGAGGTAACTTTGAATTTTTTTCCTATCGAGAAAATTTTATGGAATCGTGTTTTCGTCTAACATAGTACCTACCTTACTTTAATCCTCAACTTTAGAATATATTTATTTCAAAATTAATGCTGCGATATTTTCGACATAACGGAGGATCATGTTATGCCATTTGAGGTAGTATAGGCTCTTAAGAAAAGGTTTTTCGAAATTCCACCCCTAAAAGGGTGAATTTTCACGCGGACGGGCAGAAGCTAGTTTTATAATATAAAACCTTCCGGAATAAATTCACTAAATGATGAAAATCCGTTGCGTAGTTTAAAAGAGCGACGCTGTCACACAGACAGACCCCAAATGTGACTTTAATTAATATGTTGACATTATTGAAGTGACTAGCTGCGCCCCACGGTTTCACACACATAAGTGTCGATCCCGTGGGAATATCGGGATAAAAACTATCCTATGTCCTTTCCCGGGACTCAAACTATCTCTTTATCAAATTTCATCTAAATCGGTTCAGCTGGTTAAGCGTGAAGAGGTAACAGACAGACAGACAGACAGACACACTTTCGCATTAATAATATTAGTATGGATGGATATTAATTAACTTAATTAATGCTTTGTCATCAGCCTTGTTCAGCTTCATACCATCTCAAGTTTCATGAAGCAAATAATTCTGGTTTTGTAATTAATTGTATTTGAAAATTAATTTACTAATTGAATAGATGACAAATGTGGTTTTTATTCTATTGTAGCGGTTAAAGTTAGTATGCCACAAAACCACAAATAATATAGGAATTTCATTTTGGACTAAGTACATATTAGTCTAACATTAGCCTTAATTTTAATATTACATCTATATTGGCCCGGAGGGGCCCGTGGCTAAATAACACAACAACAGCCGCACAGGTCGATCGATCAGGTTAAGCTACGCGTCCCGGGGCTGGTCTGTGGATGGGTGACCATCTTTACCACACGCACGCACATTTGTGCACTATAATATATCTCCCGTGCCGAAGGCTAGTTTCAGTTGAGATTGGCCGCCGTGGACGAAATACTGTCTGGAGGACAAAACAAAAAAAAACTTCCGACCGATTTCGGTCACGGTGGCCATACTCAATGGTGACTAGCCAGGCACGCAGGAGACATTATAGTGCACAAGTGTGTGCGCAAATATAGGTGTACAGTCACGAGCACTAATATGTCAATTATTTGCGATTTTTTTCGTGAAATGACGAATGCAACGTTGAAATACGACACTTTACATAAACCTATATGGGTTCGAAAATACTATGTTCGTAATAACATAAAATTTCATTCAAAAATAAAGGAGAAAATTGCCTTTGAATAGAGCCAAGTGTAAACATACTTATGCTCGTGACTGTACTCCTGTTCCTTTACTTTTATAGTCCAATGGGACGGCAATCAAACACGACCAGGGGAGATCAGGCGCAGGACCAATAGCTTTACGTACAGTCATCAAAAGAGTTAGGTATGCAGGATCGTCGGATACAGTTAAAGTTTAGTAATAATAATGACTTTGTCTCTGTCAACTCTGACCTAGACTAGAGTCAAGAGCAAACCCATTTCAAATAAAAAAAAAAAGCCGATGGATGTTCTCGAATAAAATTTAATTTTATTAATAGAAAACAAACAGCTCCTTTATCAAATTAAATTTCAGTCGACAACATCCATCGGTTTCTTACCAAACTACAACTATATCCGACGACCCTGCATACTTATATCTTTTGTCGACTGTACATGTACCTACTGAATACAACGTTGCATGTCGATGTCCTTGTCACCCTGTACGATAGTAGTGAATACTTACTTATCAACTGCCAGTCCACAATGAGATAGCACTATAATAATATCGACTCCTTGTTCTGTCAGTAATTTTGCTTCCTTTTGTACTACTGGAATTGGTTCCAAGAATGTGACTCCTTCTGCATTTGATAGAAGCTGAAACAAAGATTCTGATTTAAAGTTGGACTTTCGACGGTAGCATGTTACACCAATTTATCTCGTCTTCTCAACGCCCGTGTGTCACAGCAGGGATCCAGCAGAATATCAGCGTCAGGTACATTTGCCTGACACATGCTGAGCTGGACTCCCATTTGGTGCAACGTGAGATGCACACTGCACTGTGTACGTTTCGTTACCTACTAATTTTATTCGTCATAGTCAAGTGTCACTTTTATTTCGCTAAGTGTGTTTTTCATTTTGTTTTTTTTTTTTATCGGCACCTTGTTTTTATATTTTATGTAGTTAGTTTGGTTATCATCTTATATTGAACTTTTGTGTGTTGTGCTGTCTTTTTGTGTGCGCCAAATAAATGGTTTATCTATCTATCTTATCTATCTATCATGTTAATACATGCTTAAATTACAAAACAAATGAGGTACAGACTCCAAGCACATCAAGCTAATACCCTATTTTTGTCCAGACGGTAAAAAAAGTCAGCCGGTACTTATAATATCTACAAGCTGCAGTAAACCAGGGCTAGGAAACCGGTTGAAATTCTTAACCGGTTACGGTCATTGACCCCAAACCGAAATCGATTTAGGTTAAGGTTTGCACTTTACCGGTTTTTACCGGTTTATGCGGGAAACCGGTTTTTTTATGAATTTTGGTTTTGAGGGGTCCGTGGCTAAATAATAACAGCCGCACAGGTCGATCGATCAGGTTAAGCTACGCTTGCCGCGGTTGGTCTGTGGATGGGTGACCATCTTTACATACCGAGACCCCTCCGTGTCTCGGAAAGCACGTTAAACCGTTGGTCCCGGCTGTCGTCTATTCGTGGATCTTTGACAGTCGTTACGAGTAGTCAGAAGCCCGAAAGTCTGATAACCAGTCTTACCAAGGGGTATCGTATTACCCAGTAATTGGGTTGTGGAGGTCAGATAGGCAGTCGCTCCATGTAAAATACTGGTATTCAGCTGCATCCAGTTAGACTGGAAGCCGACCCCAACGTGGTTGGGAAAAGGCTAGGCAGATGATGGTTTTGATAGTGGAAATTAACCGGTTAAAACCAGGTTTGAACCCCCCCGGCCCCCGCCACTCTCGCGAGCACGGTCTGGACGTTGCGATATCATTTAGTTACAAAATTTTATTTATTTGTATCACAACCGTTTGTGCTGTAACCGGTAACCTTTATCATTTGGGTTTCATAAGAACAGTTCACTTGTTTAACCGGTTAATGAAGGATCCATTCGAATCTCACCTCTGTGCCCTTAGTGATAAGCCCTATGATTCCGATCTTCCTTCCGTTCTTCTCCACCACCACATGGGGCTGGTACAATCCATTCAGTGGCGACTCCTTGCTGCTGAGTAGGTTGGCAGCAACAACTGGCGCTTTAAGAGCCTTGATGTATGGCGCCAGACCTGCTACGCCATCGTCGAACTCGTGGTTGCCCAAAGCCTTGAAACAAAAAGGTTTTATGAGAAAAATGTAAACTGGAAATCTATATACCTACACCGTTTTTAGGACAATATACATAAACTTCGACCAGATGTTCAGACCATGGAAATAACATTCTTATTTCTTGTTAATTTTCATGCAAACTACCTGGACGTAAATCACCCGATATGCATGCCTCTTTATCCGAATTGGCAACGACGTAAATTTTCATTCATAAGATTTGGCGGGCTGAAACTTGTCAAAACTAAGTTATGACCCTTTCTTACTGCATATAATTATATATCAATGAAATTTCATTAAATTATATCTTTGTAACGATACACATAATTATCTTTGTAACGAAGACTTATTAAGTACTGCTTCCTTTGTTAGATTTAATTTGTAAAAGCTATAGAAGCGTTTGACAAAGTTTATGGATAACGTGCAAAACACGGTGTATATATAAAATTCGAAGTCCTGACTGACTCATATATCAACGCACAGCCTAAACGGCTGGTCCTAGAGACATGAAATTTGGAGGGTGTGTTCTTTGTGAAGAGTAGGTGTCCACTTAGAAATGGTTTTCGAAATTCCACCCCTAAGAGGCCCGCTTCTGCCCGTGACTTTGTCCACGGTAAATTTCACCCTCCATGGGGGGAGGGTAAAACTTCACGCGGACGAAGTCGCGGGCAGAAGTTAGTTAAATAATATACAATTTGTTGGTACGTACAGACGCCAGCACATCAAGCTACTACAATCTGTCTAATTTCTTTGTTAGATTTTAAAATTTATCGCTAAAGCATAAGGTTCAAAGTTGATTGGGAAAATTTGACAGTTTCGGGTAGCTTTATGTGCTGGCGTCTGTAAGGTTGGCACCAATTTCTTTCGCGCACTGGATTTTCAACGCACTACATACCGCCGAGAGTTGAAAATCAAAAGTTGTTTTCTTGACGCGCTGTTGAATTTTCAATGTTCGGCTCAACACCAAGAAAATCAAGTGCGCGATAACCAATTTCTTTCGCGCACTGGATTTTCAACGCACTACATACCGCCGAGAGTTGAAAATCAAAAGTTGTTTTCTTGACGCGCTGTTGAATTTTCAATGTTCGGCTCAACACCAAGAAAATCAAGTGCGCGATAATATCCCGCCTCGATATTTTTACCGACTTCAAAAAAACGGAGGTTATCAACTCGATACGTATGTAGGTATGTAATATTATTGGAATTGCATGATATATTCACATATGATGATCTATTAGGGCTTCCAAACAAATATACAAAATTTTATAGACGTATGTAGGTATGTATGTATGTATGTATGTTTGTCCACGCATATCTCTGGAACTATTAATCGGATCGTGACAATTTTTTTTTTTGGTTACATTTACTTCAACTTAGGGAACAGTGCAAGTTTCATCAAGATCGATTCAGTAATTTTCAAGATATGGACTAATACGTGTAAGTGTGACGGCCTGGCTTGTTGATATGAGCTACGGGTGTAGTGTCAAAGGGAAAACATCTCAAAACCTTGGTCAAATTCTAGTGCAAAAACTAAAAATTACGAAATAAAAAGAAATTTAAAAAAATTAAACCGACTTCAAAAAGAAATTAGGTAACTCAAAATTATGAAATAACTTTAATTTCAGAAGTCGGTGGCATAAAACTAAAATACAGATCCCAAGACACCGACTTCCGAAATTAAAGTTATTTTGAAGTCGGTTTAATTTTTTTAAATTACTTTTTATTACGTCTGTGCGAACGTAGGCTGTTTTAAGCTTGGGTTCATACAATGTTAGACTTCCAAACCGAGTAAAGCCGAGTCAGTTCAGTATTAAACCAATGGCGACTGGTCGGATTCTGGCAAAATGTAGCGCGTCTTGAATGCAAACATCGAATACCTGACCATGTTTTCTGGGAATTCGTTTTAGAGCAGTGCTCTTCATTTAGAATGTTCTTAGTAACGGTAGGTACACGACATATCTAAATATCAAACAATTTGTTAAAACTAATGAATGTCGTATTTTTTTTATGGTTCGTAAGACACTAATTGTTTTCACAGGAAAATTAAACTCTACCAAGTAAATACCAATTAATTTATTATTTATTAATCTAAAATAATAAAAATAATAATTTATTTCAGATTAATCCGACGATTACATCATATTACATACATCATATTTTTTTCTATAAAATACGTAGGTATAATTAGGTAAATAATATTTTATAAAAAAATTATAATTATTATTTTAAAACGATTAACATAAATATCGCTTTCAATTAATTATTTAAAATATATAGGTACTTATCGCTAAAATAAATTTATTAATTAATTAGCTCTCTTTACCAGAAACTTCCTCTACTTACATGAGCATCATTCGGCAGCATATTAATAAACCTCTGCGTTACATTCCACTTCAGCAGGGTATACCAGTAAGTCCCCTGGTACGTGTCCCCTGCATTCAGGAGCAGAGCCCCGGGCTTCTCCTGGAGTAAGGTATGAATCTCCTGGTAGAGGCGCGCGAAGCCACCCAGGCAGGAGGTATCGTTTGACTTGCATATTGGGTAGACTACTGAAGTTTCCTCGAATCTGGGTAAGAAAAAATACTGTTATTGATAGCTGTAATCAAGACGATAAGGCAAGGTCTCTCTTGATTACCGATCTCTTTTGATTAGGTTTTTTATATTGACCTGCACCATAATTACGTTACCTAATGATTTTGGAGGTTATTGCTAATCTATTGAATCAAATGTTCGAAAAAAATTTTGCTCAACAACGTAAATAACGCAATGAATGTTGTTGAACTGTCAAAATAAAAGCCATTGCTACAGTTAGTGTTAGCCGCTGCACCCCAATTGTGTACTATTTAACACAATCCAAACAATTTTGAGGGAAACACCTAATCCATTGCTTCATATGTTTGAAAAATTCGTCTGCTTGACAACGTAAAACGGAACGTTGAATAGTCAAAATAAAAAACCGGGCAAGAGCGAGTCGGACTCGCGCACCGAGGGTTCCGTACCATCATATGTTTTTAAATTTTCACCGGCGAGCTACTTACTAGATCTCGTTCAAACCGTTTCATCAAAATCGATTCAGTAATTTTCAAGATATGGACTAAGACGTGAAAGTGTGACGGCCTGGCTTATTGATACGAGCTACGGGTGTAGTGTCAAAGCGAAAACATCTCAAAACCTTGGTCAAATTCTAGTGCAACAACTAATAAAAAGTAATTTAAAAAAATTAAACCGACTTCAAAAAGAAATCAACTCAAAATTATGAAATAACTTTAATTTCGGAAGTCGGTGTCTTGGGATCTGTGTTTTAATTTTTTGCCACCGACTTCCGAAATTAAAGTTATTTCATAATTTTGAGTTGATTTCTTTTTGAAGTCGGTTTAATTTTTTTAAATTACTTTTTATTTCGTAATTTTTAGTTTTTGCACTAGAATTTGACCAAGGTTTTGAGATGTTTTCCCTTTGACACTACACCCGTAGCTCTTATCAATAAGCCAGGCCGTCACACTTACACGTATTAGTCCATATCTTGAAAAATACTGAACCGATTTTGATGAAACTTGCACTGTTCCCTAAGTTGAAGTAAATGTAAGCTAATAATAATGGAAAAATCACGATCCGATTAATAGTTGCGGAGATATGCGTGGACAAACATACATACGTCTATGAAATTTTGTATATTTGCTTGGAAGCCTTAGTAGATTGTCATATGTGAATATAATGCAATTCCAATAATATTACATACATAGTGTGTCGAATTGATAACCTCCTTTTTTTTGAAGTCGGTAAAAACATAAGTTAACAGCTGTACGCGGTCGCCACTCCAGAACCTTTCGGTCCCATCGGACATCTGTTCTGCGAACAAGTGCCCTGCCCACTGCCACTCAAGTTTGGCAATTCTTCAGGCTATGTCGGTTACCTTGGTTCTCCAACGGATCTCTTCATTTCTGATTCGTTCACGTAGGGAAACTCAAGCATAGCCCTTTCCATTGCCCTTTGGGTGCCGTTTAGCCGTCCAATAAGGCCCATTGTGAGCGACCACGTTTCAGTGCCATAGGTCATCACTGGCAACACGCACTGGTCAAAGACTTTCGTCTTGAGACATTATGTGGGTCGAGAAGATATTGCGTAGCTTTTCGTACGCTACCCAGCCGAGTCAGATCGAAATACCTACGTCAATTATGACCAAAGGAATGGTAAAAATTCATAACAAATTTGGATTCCTAAAACAATGGTAAGAAACAATACTGGTGTGAAGGTCGAAATTCGAATGTTTGTCGTCATCGCGCATCCGTTGTGTGGCGTGGTCGCCACACAACGGATGCTGAGATCGGATGTATGTACGCTTGTATGGTTAGAAGTGTACATAAATCCGATTCCAGATTTATTTGACTACTATTTAAATATAACATCAATTTGTAATCTCCGAAGGATTAAACAGAGGTGTATCTATAAGGTTTTTCTATTCACACACGAAATATTTTAAGAGAAACATCTACATCATCATCTGCCTAGCCTTTTCCCAACTATGTTGGGGTCGGCTTACAGTCTAACCGGATGCAGCTGAAAATCCAGTATTTTAGGTACATGGAGCGACTGCCTATCTGACCCCCACCACCGAGTTACTGGGTAATACGATACCCCTTGGTGAGACTGGTTGTCATCGGCCTATATTCATTAGAGAATTTTAACACTGCGCACTGCGGTGTAGAATATTGAAGTTTTAGGTCAGCGCCATCTCTTGACCGATAGTTGAACTAATGTAACTTTTGTTGATGATTTCTGAAAAGGTGTGCTATTTAGAGACATCGTTTTATTTTTACTGTAATCTTTACATAAACTTCTATCACATAGAATTATTTCAGATTTTTCTCTTTGCAAACTTCGGAGATAAGGGGGGAGGAACGGTATTTTTTTTACATTTTTCATCAACAGTCGAAAAATAGGCGGCCTAAAAAAAATGTCTGAGAATGTGCAAACTGTGCTCTTTCATAATATGACATGCCCTAGTAGCCCCACTTCGAATTTTTCAGACTCCCTTTCAGTCCTTGTAACCAAAAAAAAATCTTTCTTATTTGCAAAATAGGCAAACGTCATCTAAAACTGTTCCAAATTTCAAGTTAATAGCATGAGTAGGTAGTTCTTGAGATATCCAGCTGTGACAGACAGACAGACGGACAGACAGACACACAGGCTGAGTCGTGCAGACTCTCACCAAAAGGGTTCCGTTTTACCATTTTGGTACGGAACCCTAAAAACATTACTACATAATATTTGGCTCATTATACCATAACATAAAAATTATTCAGTGCAAGGTTTTTGCTCCAGTGACTTTGACGAATCAACACCAAAGATATCAAATCAGTATATCAATTTCAATTCAATTGATCCGTTCAACATCCAATGATAATTTTCCATGGCATTGTTCGACAAACATAGTGCTAAAATCGTTGTGACATCACACCGTTGTGTAACTAATTTGCTTATACAATTTGTTAAAGGACCTTTATTAGTTAAAGTAGATAGGTACCTACTGTATCTAATTATAATTGCCATCGTGACACGAAGAAAAATAAATGAAGACTCGTGATTAAATTCCGTGAATTGCACATTCGTGTTGAAAATGACGTTTAACAAGCTGTGCCTTTTTTAGGGTTTCATACCCAAAGGGTAAAAACGGGACCCTATTACTGAGACTTCGCTGTCTGTCCGTCCGTCCGTCTGTCTGTCACCAGGCTGTATCTCAAGAACCGCGATAGCTAGACAGTTGCAATTTTCACAAATTATGTATTTCTGTTGCCGCTATAACAACAAATACTAAAAACAAAATAAAATAAATATTTAAGGGGGGCTCCCACACAACAAACGTGTTTTTTTTCGGTGTTTTTGCCTTGTGGTACGGAACCCTTCGTGTGCGAGTCCGACTCGCACTTGGCCAGTTTTTTTAAATAACCTTCAACAAATTTAACGTACCTAAGGTTATTTAAAAAAAGCGTCAGCGGGATTGTCCGAAAGGGTTACCGCTGGCCCGGAACATAAAGGGCTAAGGAAGGAACACGGGTGGGTTTTAGTCAGTAAGAGTCTGACACTCCCTTCTGCTCCACCCAGAGCGGGAGGGGTCATTTGATGATTTCCCATCCGCAAAAAAAAAAAAAGGCCTATGTCCAGCAGTGGACATCTTTCGGCTGAAATGATGACGATGATGATGTGAGTTGCTAAATAGTTTAAGCCGGTCAAAAGTAGTACCTATTGACAATTTTTTGCAATAAAATGTGGTTTTGAACGATTAACAATTTTGATTGTGACAACGTATTATTATCAACGAACAAAACAAAATGGCCTGCTTTCGACATTCGGCGCGGCGGGCGCGTGACCTCGACAGGCAGTGTTCATGAATAAGGCACCGGTCAAGGCCGAACCCACTCGGGCATCCCCAGAATGCATGAGACTATTGATGTTCTGTCGCGAATGAATGATAAAACGAGTGAAAAGACTCGTTCATTCGAAATAGAATTAGACACATTTTATTTTTAGAACGCCCCGTCAGTAAAAGATTGTACTAACACATTTGGCCTTTCACTATTTTTTGTTGTATTTATTAATTTTGTATGAAGGAGATTGTCTAGATTTCTGACGATACTGACTCTTATATTAAATAATAGTTGTGTAAATTAACCACTGTTTTCCTAGTCAGTTTAAAATAAACCAATAATTTAAAAAGTAGTTTTTTTTCATTATAATTGATTTACCCCACCAAATACTTCCTATGCCTTAAAATAAATAAATCAATAGAGAATAAAGCTTAACTAACATGTTTAACGGAAATGTAATAAAAAATAAAATATGTAAACAAATTAGTAAAGGGGAGCCCTTTGCCTGGAGCAGTGGGCCATTAACGGGTAAAAAAAAATAATTAAAAAATCTCACCTGTCATGGAAGTCATTGTAATGCACAATATCCAGTTGATACAAATCATTCTCGCGCAAAACATTTGCACTGACTGCTAATAAACACACACATAACAAATAATTGCACAACGAAAACATTTAATAAACTTTCAAAAGGACTAAAACTAAAAAAATATTTACTAAAAACAATTTAAAAAAAAAAAGTAGAAATTAAAAGAATGTTCAGTGTCTATTTTTAATTTGAAGTACTATTTTTGCCACGACATTCGCCATTCGAAGTTTAAATACTACTGCACGACCATTCTGCATTATACCACTATTCGATAGTATCCAAAAACACAGCTGACCGTTAAATACACGCCATTTTTCAACTTTATTGCGATAGTCATAAGGTTGAAAATCGAGAACACTTTTGTTTTGTAATTACGTAGCAAAACTTTGTAATTTTTATCGTACACGATGTGCTATTGAAAATCGTTAATTGTCCATCATTAAGTTGCTAAGCTTTAAATGATCGGATGCAGTTATTAGAAAAGATATTTATAGATAAATCTAGAAAGTTCGCGTTTTAGTAACAAGAATACTTTTCTCTTATTTTTACTCATTTTTTTAGGAATTTTATTATGCGTTGGCAGACCAATGGCCAGGAGGTAATTGTGTAACACACTAACAGTAGAAATGGCTTTCATTTTGACAGTTCAACAACATTCATAGCGTTATTTACGTTGTTAAGCAGTATGAAGCAATGGACAAAAACTGGCCAAGTGCGAGTCGGACTCGCACACGAAGGGTTCCGTACCACAAGGCAAAAACGCCGAAAAAAAACGTTTGTTGTATGGGAGCCCCCCTTAAATATTTATTTTATTTTAATTTTATTATTTATTATTAAAGTAAAAATACAACTGAGTATTTTGTGAATATTTCAAGTGCCCACCTGTTGCCATTATTGATATCGAGCAAAAAAGGGCATAAAAATCGCGTTTGTTGTATGGGAGCCCCCCTTAAATATTTATTTAATTTTGTTTTTAGTATTTGTTGTTATAGCGGCAACAGAAATACATAATTTGTGAACATTTCAACTGTCTAGCTACCGCGGTTCTTGAGATACAGCCTGGTGACAGACAGACGGACGGACGGACGGACGGACGGACAGACAGCGAAGTCTTAGTAATAGGGTTCGGTTTTTACCCTTTGGGTACGGAACCCTAAAATAGATTAAAAAATTATTCAGATTCTGATTGTTATTGTGTTACGAGAATTATTATTTACTAGCTGCGCATCGCGGTTTCAAACGCATAAGTTGCGATACCGTGGGAATATCGGGATAAAAAGTAGCCTATGTGTTAATCCAGCGTGTCAGCTATCTCCATACCAAATTATATCAAAATTGGTCCAGCCATTTGAGCGTGAAGAAGTAACAAACATATAAACACACCCCCTCACAAACTTTCGCCTTTATAATATTAGTGTAATTTATTTTCATTGGGTGCTGGTGGGTGGACGATGTACAGAAGATCGCGGGGCAGACCTGGATGAGACTGGCACGGACCAGGAAATCATGCCAGAAAAGGGAGGAAGCCTACACTCAACATTGGGCAAGCAAGGACGATGATGATGATTTTTTTATTGCTGAACTAACAGCGCCGCTCGGTTTCACCCGCATTAGTCTCGATCCCGTGGGAATATCGGGATAAAACGTTTCCTATGTATAAATCCTGATTATAAACTATATGTGTGCCAAATTTCATCCAAATCCGTTCAGTAGTTTGTGCGTGAAGAAGTAGCGAACATGCAAACACACAAACTTTCACCTTTATAATATTAGTGTGATGTGCCTGCTCTTGACCTCGCCTCGGTCACGCCTGATGGAAAGTGATAGATGAGGTCTATGATGGAACGGGCGTGCCCAAAAGATGCCTATTGTATTCACTCTTGTTTTGAATGCAGACGGGTAAAATGTGGCGATGATCTCAGTGAAACTAGGAACATAACAAACATAATCAGCCTTTATTGTTCCCACTGCTGGGACACAGGCCTCCTCTCGGTGAGAGGGAGGAAACGGTGGGGGGGTGGGGGGAAACTAGGAAGTAACTGGAAAAAAATTAAATCGCGTTATAAACGAGTTCTTATGACGTGAATTCGCGACAACGAGAGTCATGCCAAAAGTAAATATAGCATTTGGCACGTGTACAAAAAATAGTATAGGTACTTATGATGTCGCGATAAAGGGTATACAAAATTATAACTGTGTAAACAAACAAATGCGCTACGCGTTATCAATGACCAAAAACTGACCAAGTGCGAGTCGGACTCGCACACGAAGGGTTCCGTACCACAAGGCAAAAATGCCGAAAAAAACACGTTTGTTGTATGGGAGCCCCCCTTAAATATTTATTTTATTTTAATTTTATTATTTATTATTAAAGTAAAAATACAACTGAGTATTTTGTGAATATTTCAAGTGCCTACCTGTTGCCATTATTGATATCGAGCAAAAAAGGGCATAAAAATCGCGTTTGTTGTATGGGAGCCCCCCTTGAATATTTATTTTATTCTGTTTTTAGTATTTGTTGCTATAGCGGCAACAGCAATAAGTACATCATCTGTGAAAATTTCAACTGTCTAGCTATCACGGTTCCTGCGATACAGCCTGGTGACAGACGGACAGGCGGACAGTGGAGTCTTAGTAATAGGGTCCCGCTTTTACCCTTTGGGGACGGAACCCTAAAAAAAAGAAAATATGATTAGCAAGCAAAGCAAGAATAGCTAATCGACCCATCACTTCATAATCAGCCTATAACATTCCCACTGCTGGGACATAGGCCTCCTCTCAGTAAGAGGGAGTGGGCCGTAATCCACCACGCGGGACCAGTGCGGGTTGGTAGATGTCACATGTCTTCGCATTTTTGGTTCTAGGACATGCCGGTTTCCTCACGTTTTCCTTCACCGTTTTGAGAGCAGTGGTGATGAAATAATTTATACAAAGTAAAGTGCCTGTCTGGGTTCGAACCTACGACCTACAACTCGTAAGTCGTGTCCGTCACCACTGGGCCGCCACTCGCACACGTCTTAAAAACTCCGCTTTGCTACTATTTTACTTTCCTAAAGGAAAAACTCAATAAAACTTTCCCGACCCGGGATCAAACCTCGAGCCTTACGCTCTACAGCGGCGCTTTCGAAGAAGAGGATGAAAGAGAAGTCAAGTGAATACGTATCCGGGTCAGCGGGATTGTCCGAAAGGGTTACCGCTGGCCCGGAACATAAAGGGCTAAGGAAGGAACATGGGTGGGTTTTAGTCAGTAGGAGTCTGACGCCCCCTTCCGCTCCACCCAGAGCGGGGAGGTCATTTGATGATTTCCCATCCGAAAAAAAAATCCAGGGTGTCAGCTACCTCCATACTAAATTTTATCAAAATTGGTCCAGCCGTTTTAGCGTGAAGAAGTAACAAACATATAAACACACACACAAACACACTCACAAACTTTCGCCTTTATAATATTAGTGTGATTTCAAAACATATTTATAGAAAAAAAGAACAAAAAATTTTTTTTTTCAAAATTGAAACAAATAATAAATTTAAACAAAACTGACTTTGTTATTGGAAAGTAATTAAGTACAAACAGTGAAAAATTAGCTAATCATCAGTTAAGCTCGTTCGCTTCATTTGCTGTTCTATTCATTACGAATTATCTCTTCTACGAATTATATCTTTCCTATTTGCTAATAACCATATTAGTAATGTAATTAAATTTAATGACTCCACTTCCCTAATAATATACCTTAACTAGCTTCAGCCCGCGACTTCGTCCGCGTCAAATTTCACCCTCCCCCCATTCACCCTCTTAGGGGTGGAATTTCGAAAAACCCTTTCTTAGCGGATGCCTACGTCATAACATCTACCTGCATGCCAAATTTCAGCCCGATCCCTAAAGTGGTTTGGGCTGTGCGTGATAGATCACTATGTCAGTCAGTCACCTTTGAATTTTATATACAAGGTGTAACAGAATAAACGCAAGTCCTGAAATTAGTTCGTTCATAATTGATTACTGAATCAATTTCGGTAACATTTAAGATAGGTATTTTTTTTTTTATTATGTATTTTGCCATACTGATCCCCGATTGAGCCAAAGAAAATTAAATCTTACGTCAAGGCAATAAGACTCAATTTTGAATGCATAAAGTAATGATAGGGTCAACACAATTTACTTAATAAAAATAGTTAGCTTTAAAAAAAAATTGTTTTGATCATTGTATTATGCTTTTAACTCGATACTCTAATTGGGGTGTATGAGGTCTTGCGTTCATTATGTTACGCATTGTATTTAGAAGATAGATGATAGGATAATATATCAAAAAAAAAAACAACTAAACTCTTAACAATCACTATCTTGTAAAGTATGTACAGTCAACAAAAGAGATATAAATAATAAATTAGCTGTTTGTTTACTATTAATAAAATTAAATTTTATTCGAGAACATCCATCGGTTTCTTACTAAACTGCAACTATATCCGACGATCCTGCGTACTTATCTCTTTTGTTGACTACATCTACATCTATAAATTGTACTTGTGTCTGTGTGTGTGTTCTGTTGTGTGTGTGTGTGTGTTGTGTCTTGTTGTTGTTGTAATTGTTTAATTTGTACATCTATAAATTCCAATTCGGGTTCAGTTGGAAGAGACACCAAAAGCTCGAATGATCTTGGTGAGAGAACCATTCTCCGTTGTTTGGACATTCTTGGCTATACAGGGTTATTCGACAGACGGACGGACGGACAGACAGCGAAGTCTTAGTAATAGGGTCCCGTTTTTACCCTTTGGGTACGGAACCATAAAAATATCGAAGAAGAGTACCTACTATAATGATACCATTTTGGCACGAGCAGAAGTTGTGTTGTCTTTTGTTTATTTTATTGCATAGTAAATGAACCAAATTGTGAGTTTACGATAGTGTACAGACGACAGCACATCAAGCTAGTGGCGGGTACTAAGGCTCAACTCACACCGTAAGAGCGGCGAAACGGCTAGCAGTTTCAGTGTCATATAATTTTAAGCTTTATCTTAATTACTATAAAACATAGTATCGCTTAAGAAAGTTGAGTCGTCGGAGTGCTCGCGGCGCGGGCGCCGCGGGCGGCCGCGCGACCTTTCAAGTTTCTCAAGCGATACTATGTTTTATAGTAATAAAGATACCTAACGCTTAAAATTATATGACACTGAAACTGCTCGCCGCTTCGCCGCTGTTTCGGTGTGAGTTGAGCCACAAACACGATCTATGCACACATCTTGACGTACGTCAAGAGAAAGTCATACTTTTACACTATTTGCATTTACAGTATTTATTTATACCAGACTATAATTTAAATTACATAACATACTATCGCAATATATTATATTTTAAAGCATAATACATTTCTATCATATTTCACTGCCTCGACGGTCAAGCGCTCTTACTGCTAAGCATGAGGACCTGGATTCAATTCCCGGGTCGAGCAAAGTGTTATTGGGTTTTTCATCTGGAATTTCTTAGTAGCAGCCCGGAGTCTGGATTTGTGCCCAGTTGGTGGCAATGACTCACCCCCTATTACATGGGACTTAAACATAACTGACGAAATGTGGGTGTATACTGTCCGAAAAGGCTGGACCGATTTTGACGGAGACTTTCACTGGCTGGTAGCTGATGTTATAAGGAGTAACATAGGCTACTTACTTTTTGTCCCAGTAGCATGTACCCATGGGATAATTTGCGACATCCGCGCGGACAAAGCCTTGGGGAGAACCTAGTCGTTTATTTATTTGTTTTTTAAACAGATTTTACCAGAAAGCAACAATAAGTAACGCTTTTAATGCATCAGGATGTAAATAGCAAATTATACAGAAGAGTTTTTTTAAACAAACTTTCATAGAGCACACATCCCAGCCTTGTCCCAACTATGTTGGGGTCGGCTTCCAGTCTATCCGGATGCAGCTGAATACCAGTATTTTACGTGGAGCGACTGCCTATCTGACCTCCACAACCCAGTTACTGGGTAACGTATTACGTAGCACCTATCGTAATACCCCTTGGTAAGACTGGTTGTCAGACTTTCGGGCTCCTGACGACCCGTATCGACTGTCAAAGATCCACGAATGACAGCCGGGACCAACGGCTTAACGTGCTTTCCGAGGCGCGGAAAGGTCTCGATAGGTATGTAAAGATGGTCACCCATTCACAAACCAACCGCGGCAAGCGTAGCTTAACCTGATCGATCGACCTGTGCGGCTGTTATTATTTTAGCCACGGGCCCCTCACAAACTTTCATAAAGCGTAAAACAATAAAAACAAAGTACCCATACGACGTAATGTTTAAAGAACAATAAAGTTTTATTAATAAAGTAATTATTTAAAATTACAGGCAGTGTTGCGATCTGCGATTTCTCTTTTGAATTACGTTGCTAGAATTTAGAATGCGTCAATCATTTATATCAACAAGAATGAAGTTTGTTAGAAATGGTGAATTTTAGGCAACTTTATTCAACCACAGACAGCTAAGCGAAAAGTGCACTGCACTTTATTGTGTATGAATTAAAGTTAATTTTGCATAAACTATATATTTGTTTACATTTTTGGCAAATAAGTCGCGAATGCAGATTAGAATCTTTTGTATGCTTCTTGAGTGAGAAAATCGTTGATAGCTAGTGGCTTCCTCATCAGTGGTGAGACAGGTCCCTAATTCCTGACGTTTTATAGAGGACTAGCTTCCACCCGCGGCTTCGCCCGCGAAGTATGTCGATAAAAACTATCATGTGTCCTTACCCGGGATGCAATCTATCTCTCTGCCAAATTTTATCGAAATCCGTTCAGTGGTTTAGGCGTGAAAAGGTAACACAGGTACAGACAGACAGAGTTACTTTCGAATTTATAATATTAGTAGATATGGATGTCATTTTCCGTCTCTTGTTGGAATTTTTCAATAAAACCCTTTTTGACCGAACTGCAGTTGTTGCAAGTTCCGTTGCACAAAAATAACAAACTAATTCTAACTTTAGATCGTACGTTCTTTATTGTCCGAATATAGTCAGCCTTGGTTCTGAAAAGTATCTATAAGTATTGGTAATTTTAAACTAATGCCTTCCGAACCGTAACAAGACTGAGCAGTTTGCATGGACAAAAAATCTTTTGTGTTTCCTTTACAGAAGTATTTAAATATCTAAGTAGTAATTAACTGTTTTTGGAATAACAAAAAGTGTTGCTAATTTTGTCTAGAATGTTTACAAAGCCACACAGTATCTATTAGGCATGGCTCTAGAGATGTCAGCATCGAGGAGGGGCCCCCTTAGGGCCGAAGCCTGCCGGGTCAGCGGGATTGTCCGAAAGTGTTACCGCTGGCCCGGAACATAAAGGGCTAAGGAAGGAACACGGGTGGGTTTTAGTCAGTAAGAGTCTGACACTCCCTTCCGCTCCACCCAGAGCGGGAGGTTTTTTTCGGATGGGAAATCATCAAATGACCCCCTCATTTGATGATTTCCCATCCGAAAAAAAAAAAAAATAGGCATAGCTCTATGAGATGTAGGCAACGAATACCGTCAAACTGACACTGACTGATGACACACACACAGTGTGAACTGCGCCGTATTAGGGGTTCTACACACATTACTTACAGCCTGTATGATATCAAGAGAAAAGGCTTTTGCCCTACAATGTAACAATAACATACAGCTATAAATATGTACCAACCAAATGTGTTGTACATACGTAGATACCTATTACTGTAATAAATAATGCAACACGCAATTACTATAAATGCTTGGTAAGGCAAGGTCTAACGGATACTCTCAGATAAAATAATTATAATGATTGTCTCACTAACCTTGAGGTAACCCTTCTGTCCTATCACTGAGAGTAACAGGTATTTAATATTTGTGCAACATAGCCATTATTCTAATGGCTTAGCAATAATCAGTAAGTTATTGATAAACTAACACCCTATCAACCAATATTTGATTCGTTTTGAAGAATATTGCTAACGTTTTTAATTACGGGAATTGGTAATTAAAAACGTTCAAAATGTAGCCGCAATCTCGTCTCAGCTACAAGACAAGTAATGTCAAAAACTTTTACAAAAATGTATGTACTATGTAAATTGGATTGTAAGTAGTCTTGTGTAGTTCGTGAACGATGAACGAATAGGAGCCGTATCTTCGCACTGTACTAAAAGAAACGTTTCCGAACGCTGACTTGTAACCGGTCTAATACAATGATATATAAACTATACGTCATTGGTCTAATAGGTCAAATAGCTCTTTTCGTACTCGTACATCGCCCGAACGAGAAAATGAAATACAGGCACTGATTGTTTGACAGAAACGTTATACGTTTTCATTCGATGTCTGTGAAGAATGAGAACGAGAGAGAATAGCCGACGAATGACGATGCTATCCGAACCCGACCGACCGAATTCGCAAGAATGAGATGAGATGCGCGTTATTTCAATGCCTTAGTGTCTATTATAGCTTACCGCCCAAACTGCTCTATGGAAATGCTTACCGAGAGCGAAGACCGAATAGAGCTATTAGAACTAATAGAATGAACTAGTTCACTGTCCGAAATGAACTAGTACGGAGCGATCTTTAAAATGACCGAGCAGGCACAAGACTAATTGTAAGTAATTCAATAAAATAATTTGACACATATACAAGAATTGCACTGACGTGACGGTTCCTCTACATTCTATGGAAATTACCGTGTACATACATAGCTACCTACATGAAGAGTTGGAAATCAGTATAGATGCTCATTCTAGAACGTAACGACGCGCGACGGTGATGTTTCAATTAATACTCTACTTTTAACACACAGGGAATTCTGAGGGGGACGGCGCGAACGCAGTCCCCACTACCAAAAATTACGCATCCGAGTTATCCACATTAGGGATAATCGCAGGGGTCAACCCAACCGCAGTGCAATGGGAAGGCCTCGCCCTGGGGGAACCGCCTTAGTGATCACGGTATCCCCTATGCCAGGTAAGTATGAATTCCTTACAAAATTTCGCGAGGGTCATTCAACGGCGGAGAGTCATAACACCGCGATTCAGAAACGTGACGTAATTGTACAGCGCCATCTAGTTAAAAAAGTGGAACTAAATCGCGCGGCTATACATAATACCTACTTATTATCTTGTTTGTATTATATTAACATAATATATAAATTCTGTAGACTAAAATAATGCCTACAACTAACATTTTGGAGTGACGAGAATAATATAAATTGTAAGAAATTAGTAAATAAGTTTGAAAGTGAAGCCATTGATAGAAAAGTTGAAAGGAAATCGTTTGGCTTAGTAGTATCATGTGTTGAGGAAGGAGGAAACGCATTGAATTTAAAATGTTGATGGACGCAGAGAGAGAGAAATGATATGAAAGAGAAAGGAGTAAATGATAGCGTGACAGTTGAGAGGAGAGAATGGTAGAAGAAAACGGGTTGCGCCGACCCCAAGTAACATTGTACAAGGGCAACATCGTAATTGCGTAACACAATAACCCCCTTAACGTTGTATAGCGTCTGTATAGTTACACAACACTTTGTCTTCTTCTTTAGAAAGTCAAATTACTGACGACTGAAAAAGAGAAATCAGTGTGTAACTATTCATCTTATATAATACGTTTATTAGTAAGGGGATCTAAATATCTGAATCATTTTGAGGAATATTGCTAATCCATTGCTTCATAAATGTTCGAAAAATTCGTCTGCTCAACAACGTAAATAATAACGCATTTAATGTTGTTGAACTGTCAAAATGAAAGCCATTCCTAGTGTTATTGTGTTACGCAATTACCCCACAGGACACGATGATGCAAAGCACGTATCAAGCCAAGTCATGTCCACACTACTGTTATTCTAATGTCACGTACCCTGATATCATTTGGAAGAGAAATCAACCTTGCTCTTAGACCTTGCTGCTAGACAATCATTTAGAAATTAATGGAGCCTAAATATAATAGCTCACGAATCTCGGATTCAATTGGGTATTTATCAAAGTCATTGTGTTGGCCTTCGAAAAAATCGTCTACTTTTACAATATTTGTAAATAAGTGAGCATCACATAATTAATTTACCTGTCATTGCTTTATTTTTAATTATTTTTAGGTACCTATTGGTGCATAGTTATTTTATTCTAGGTGCATCGTCTTCCACATCCTTAAGGCGAAAGCGCCAGGGTAGCCCGCGAAATTCATTTTTTTTTAGGTTTTTTGCAATTTGCCGGTCAGTATTAAGTTGTACGTTGATTAAAATATGATTCGCGGTCGCCCGGTCGTAACAAATATGTGTTTACAGAATTATAATCACTAAAGTCATCAACACAACTCTCTAAGACCATGTAATCCCCAAATGTCAAGATTTCATGATTTAGTCATTCTTGGGGATTACATGGTCTTAGAGAGTTGTGTTGATGATTTTAATGATTATAATTCTGTAAATACATATTTGTTACGACCGCGAATCATATTTTAATCAACGTACAACTTAATACTGACCAGCAAATTGCAAAAAACGTAAGAAAATTTGAATTTCGCGGGCCACCTTAGAGCTTCCCCCTTAATGTATACAAAGACTATCGTATAGCATTTGTCAAAGAGTAACAACGGCTGAGTTTCTTGGCCATTCTTCTCCATACGAAAGTACCTCTTGGAAGGGAGCGGTTTTGACGTTCAGAAGCCGTTTATGTGCCTATTTGATTGAAATAAATGATTTGACTTTTGACTTCGAAAATCGCAAAAGACAGAAGTGACGTCATGTCTAGAAAGTGCCATGCGAACTTCAACTGGCTAACTATTACTGTTATCGTGACAGACAGACGATCAAACAGACAGATTGCGTATGTTTAATAGTTCATGTTCTTCGTAAAGGTCAGGAACGTACCTAGTACTCACAACCGAGCATTGGGGACGACCAGTAGCATAGCCAGTAGTAATGGCCGCGACTAGTTGTAGGTCGTAGGTTCGAACCCAGACAGGCCCTTCACTTTGTGTAAATTATTTCATCACCACTGCTCTCAAAACGGTGAAGGTAAACATCGTAAAGCAACGCATGTTCTAGAACCAAAAATTCGAAGAGATGTGACAACTACCAACCCGCACTGGGCCCGCATAGTGGTTTACGGCCCACTCCCTCTCACCGAGAGGAGACTTTTGTCCCAGTAGTGCTGACATTATAGACTGATTGCGTGTATGACCAGGGGGCCTAAGAAGGCCAGAATCATAAATGGATAACATTATGAATCATAATATGGCGAAGACAGTCCGTGTTTTTCTTTTTTTCGCTGCACTACGTAGGTATAATCAAAGAGATTGGGATTGGATTTGGATTGTTTTTTTTTTTTATTGATTGGATTGGATTGATTGGTATTTTAGCACAGACAAAAAAAATACCTGAAAAATCCTTCACCAATGGGATTTTTGATACGATTAACTTAACAGTTAACTGTCCAATGTTATCCTTTTATGATTCTGCCAAAGTGGCCTTTTTAAGCCCCCTAATCTTTGAACGTAAACGAAGCAAAAGAAGTATGTAAGGAACCTATCAGGTCAAATGAATGTGAGGGCCAGGAGGGTTCTGGTAATTTCTGCTTGCTCCCAAGGGAAAAAGGCGTGAGTATATGTATGTTGAATAAGTAATAACATTGCCACCCTTTGATTTAGTCACCAAAGGCCAGTCAAACGCCTTTCACATCAAACCTTGAAAGATTCCTTCTAAAGTAGTATTTCCTGTCACATTACGCTTGCTGATCACGTGCATTCAAAGGAAAAACCGAGAAAAGAACCTTTGATTCGAGCTCAAGTGGCCGAGACGAATGTCAATGTGTTTGATAAGGAATCTTTATATTTTGACTTCCGTAAGACGATAACCTACTGATAAGTTATCAGGAGAAACGTGCAATATATTTGTGACCTAGTTTGATAGTCACGATGACCTAAGTTCCGTGAGTATTATATTATCTGTGTTTCCGTATTATATGCGTCGCACAGGTCGATCGATCAGGTTAAGCTACGCTTGCCGGTTGGTCTGTGGAAGGGTGACCATCTTTACATACCGTGACCCCTCCGTGCCTCGGAAAGCACGTTAAGCCGTTGCTCCCGGCTGTCATTGGTGGATCTTTGACAGTCGTTACGGGTAGTCAGAAGCCCGAAAGCCTGACAACCATGGCAGTCTTACCAAGGGGTATCGTATTACCCAGTAACTGGATTGTGGAGGTCAGATAGGCAGTCGCTTCATGTAAAATACTGGTATTCAGCTGCATCCGGTTAGACTGGAAGCCGACCCCAACATAGTTGGGAAAAGGCTAGGCAGAATATGCTTCCGTATTATATCAGTCTACAGACTAGTAGCTAAAATGGGGTTTATCAGCAGCTCCTTTCATTTGTTTTCTCCTGTCTGTCTTTGCCTGACTTTCTACGCCGCCCATACGAAAATATGAAAATGTTAAATTAATATGTCACTAGCTTTTGCCCGCGGATTCGGTCCCGTGGATGTCGGACTACCGGGATTTAAAAACTATCTGTGTGCCAAATCCAAATCATCCAATGCTTACGCGGCCCACGCCAGTAAAGCATGATTTTTTTCCGAATTATACACTTGCCGGTTAATTGCATAACACACATTATCAGAACACACATTTGACAGTTCAACAACATTCATTGAGCTATTTATGTTGTTGAACAGACAAATTTTTCGAACATATAAAGCAATGGATTATCAATTTACTTCAAAATGATTCAAATTTTGATTGATAGTGTGTTACGCAGTAAGGGTGTTGAACCTTCCTCAGGAATCACTCCGTCCATTCGCGTTCGGTAGTTCTTGAGTTGATCGCGTTCAGACAGAAGCGGCGCGGCGGGAAGACTCTTTTTAGAGTTCCGTACCCAAAGCGTAAAAACGGGACCCTATTACTAAGACTTCGCTGTCTGTCCGTCCGTCCGTCTGTCTGTCACCAGGCTGTATCTCAAGAACCGCGATAGCTAGACAGTTGAAATTTTCTCAAATTATGTATTTCTGTTGCCGCTATAACAACAAATACTAAAAATGAAATAAATATTTAAGGGGGGCTCCCATACAACATACGTGTTTTTTTCGGCGTTTTTGCCTTGTGGTACGGAACCCTTCGTGTGCGAGTCCGACTCGCACTTGGCCAGTTTGTTTATAATATGTAGTGATATTTAAAGGATGAATATTATCAAGTAGATGTGTTTTAACGTACTTAAGTATAATTTATGTGGTGCGTCAAAAAAAACAAATTAATAATCTATACATATAATAAATCTGTAGACGAGGCGTTTCTGTACATTGAAATCTATACATATAATAAATCTGTAGACGAGGCGTTTCTGTACATTGAAAATAAAAATAAAAAAAATAGTTGGGCTGTTATAGGATAACCAACAGATGCCATTTCTTCAATTTTTGGAATTTTTGTCTGTTTGTCTGTTTGTCTGTTTGGATGTGACAGATTTTGAACAGGCTCAACGTAAAAAATACCAAACCAATATGGTTCATATTTATACTCAAATATAGCCTAGAACTCGGAGCAGTGATTAGTCTTTGTTTCGTCGCAATCGCTTCAGTCTATCAAAAGATATAATCAATTTAAAGCATTCTATAACAATTTTTATTGCAATAAATGGAAACGTAACGACATCTATTGGCGCGATATAGTACTAACGAAATCATATTATTATCTTTAAAACATTATTATGTGTTTAATCACTTGCTTTTATGACGAATGATCCTTAGGTCTGTGTTATTTAAAAAAAAAAAAATGATAATGTTTAAATAAATAATATAAACACATATACAGGGTGTCCAGTAAATAGAACGACATACTGCAGGGGGTGATAGCTAGAGTCACTACCTATCAATACAACACAATATATGTTCAGCAAAATCTTACGGATTTACAGTTTTACAAAATTTTCCGAAATACCGAAAAATCTCTACCTTGAAACAGATTTTTAAGCATCTCGTAATGAAAAAATCCTTTTCTAGTACTTTTTTTTACATCAAATTATTCGTGAATAGTTACTTTACTCATTATAAGTTTTTTTTTGATCAAAAACAAGAAAGTTTTGAAGAAATAGTTTTTTTTGTTAAAATTTTCACAGAACAATTTTCTTTTCGCATAACCTTAAACTTCCGGTGCTGAAAAAAAAATGTATGTGGCAGTTTTGTACAACAAACTTAAAAGATAGCCTGTTTAATGGTGATTTAGGAAAGATACAATACTAGTGCATTTTCATTAAAAAAATACAAAAAAATGCTATTTTAGTTCCAGAGAAGCTGATTTTGTTGAAAATGTAATTAACGTAATTTTGACAAAAACCACTATGAGAATAAGTAATAGCTGCTCATTTACGCGAATTATTATAAAACTAGTTGTGACACGTAAAATGCGACATGCACGCGTAATAACTAAAGGTTTTTACCTGCTCGCCGACCGACCCGACCCGACCGGTTACTGTCTAACAAAAGAAGCGCATGTGCTATCCCGCTCTTTCTTGCATTGTGATTTTGTGTCTCACTCTCAACCTTATTTGCGACACTTGTCAGTACGCTACCTTAAACCGTGCGCAACGCATCTCTGTGTTCACAAATTATTGAGCATACTCTCGCTGCGTATAACCAGGAAAAACGCGGCGGTTGGCCATGTTATAAAACACAAAAGTCCAGGTGGTCGCCAAGTCGTCGTAGTGATCACAATAAAAAATCCAAATCGTAAGGCAAACAAAGTCCGGGGTCCAAGGCACAAAACAGTCGTTAGTACGAAACAATAATTTGTGAACACAGAGATGCGTTGCGCACGGTTTAAGGTAGCGTACTGACAAGTGTCGCAAATAAGGTTGAGAGTGAGACACAAAATCACAATGCAAGAAAGAGCGGGATAGCACATGCGCTTCTTTTGTTAGACAGTAACCGGTCGGGTCGGGTCGGTCGGCGAGCCGGTAAAAACCTTTAGTCATTACGCGTGCATGTCGCATTTTACGTGTCACAACTAGTTTTATAATAATTCGCGTAAATGAGCAGCTATTACTTATTCTCATAGTGGTTTTTGTCAAAATTACGTTAATTACATTTTCAACAAAATCAGCTTCTCTGGAACTAAAATAGCATTTTTTTGTATTTTTTTAATGAAAATGCACTAGTATTGTATCTTTCCTAAATCACCATTAAACAGGCTATCTTTTAAGTTTGTTGTACAAAACTGCCACATACATTTTTTTTTCAGCACTGTAGGTTAAAGTTATGCGAAAAGAAAATTGTTCTGTGAAAATTTTAACAAAAAAATACTATTTCTTCAAAACTTTCTTGTTTTTGATCAAAAAAAAACTTATAATGAGTAAAGTAACTATTCACGAATAATTTGATGTAAAAAAAAGTACTAGAAAAGGATTTTTTCATTACGAGATGCTTAAAAATCTGTTTCAAGGTAGAGATTTTTCGGTATTTCGGAAAATTTTGTAAAACTGTAAATCCGTAAGATTTTGCTGAACATATATTGTGTTGTATTGATAGGTAGTGATCCTAGCTATCACCCCCTGCAGTATGTCGTGCTATTTACTGGACACCCTGTATAATAAAATCGTATATAATAAAATCGTAGGAAAGGCAAAACTGTACATAGAATATATAAAAAAAAATACTTGGGGCGTGATCTACAATCGATATCGAAGCCAAAAATATAGTTCTTAGAATTTTTGTCTGTTTGTCTGTATATATATGTCCGGGCTAAACTCAAAAAGTACTGCATGGATTTACTTCAAATTTTGCATGAATATTACTAAGAGGTCGGGTCAACATATAAGCTACATATTATCACGCTATCACTTACGAGGAGGAGCTGTGAATCTTTAATTTTCTTACGCATTCTGTGACAGCGTGTAATCTAACGACGCATATTTAAATGTTGTTTTTGAGTAAGTCATGCTATTATCTAGCTTTACACTATAAAAACTTTTACGCCATTAAAGTAACTTGGGCAGAGAAACAAAGTTTAATGAATGTTAGTAGTATAAGACAATTTTGAAGCAGCGCCATCTATGAGATTTCATAAAAATCAAATCAAGTTACATGTCAACACGTTTTGGAAATTAATAATTTTTTGATCATGTTGGTGAGGTTAGTAGTTAGTTATTCTTAAAATTCATAGATGGTAATGTGCATTTTCTTCATAAAAGTTGTATAGTTCGTTTTGACAAATTCAAGTTCCAACAAAACCCTCAAAATCTTGAGCAGAGTTGAGGAAGACAATTTTAAAAAAATGCGGTGTTAAGTATTACAAAAAAGTTATGTTCATTGATGATGGTCATTTCTTCATCAATTTCATGTTGTTAGTACAAAATAAACATTGACTGTTAATACTTTTGTTCGGTATTTATCTGTGTGATTATTGCTTGGTAATTAATATATTTTCATGTCGTATACCTAATTATAAACTTAAATTATACCGTGCATCCGAATAATGGCGAATGCGATTGCACACTGCCCGAGGCAAAGTCTTTCGCCTTTCTGAGGACATTTGATGGCGTGGAGTTTCCCACTTACCGCGCAGCCTGCGTAGCACGTCACCTTCTCGACGGTGACCAAAATTGGGCTGACACCCTCGCGGAGGCGAGCGTCAGTGACAGTCCCAGCCACATGCGTCATCTGTTTGCCGTCATCTTGGTGTTTTGTGGAGTCGCGAACCCGGTAGCTTTGTGGGAGAAGTATCGCCATCATCTGTCTGAAGATTTTCTACGAGTCGGAAGTCGGAGATGGCGAAATGACCACCATACGAAATGACCATGTCGCTTTGTTCTCTACAGAGCAAAAACAAATTTATGACACCGTCCTTGAAAGCGTTTGGCAAAACCAGGGTAAAATGTTTTTCTTGGATGCTCCTGGTGGTACAGGAAAAACATTTGTTACCACTGGCATACTTGCAGAGGTCAAGAGGCAAGGCAAATTGCTATTGCTGTAGCGTCGTCGGGAATCGCTGCCACACTGCTTCCGGGACTGCAAGACAGCACATGCCATGTTTAAAATTCCCATCGATTTACAGAGCGCCGAAACACCTGTTTGTGGTGTGTCACGTAACAGCGATAAGGGACACGTGCTCAAGGATTGCTCTCTGATCGTATGGGATGAGTGTACGATGACCGAGGATCGAGGGCTGACGAGGTGAATGCTTCGTTGAAACGATCTTCGTTGTGGTCACGAGTTCGTACGCTGCGCTTGACCATTAATATGAGAGCTCGGCTCGGCGGCAATGCACGCGCTCAAGAATTCTCCGATGTCCTTCTAAGTCTTGGCGAAGGCACTCTACCAGAAGAGAGAGGTAGACAGGTGGTGCTTCCAGAGTCTCTCGGTAGAGTGGTTTCCAGCTTAGAAGGAACTCATTCGCTGTGTGTACGGGGACATTCAGTCGTATACCGCACCAGCAGAATTCTTGGGTGTGTGAGCGGGCCATTTTGACGCCCAAAAATGATCAGGCTGCAGCAATTAACGAATGCATTCTCTCGGAAATTGAGGGGAATGAAGTGGTCTACACCTCGATAAACACTGTTGTCAAGCAAGATGACGCCACACATTATCCCGTGGAATTTCTGAACTCCCTGTCAGCAAGTGGACTTCCAGCGCATTCAAGCTGAAGCGGTGTCCCGGTTATGCTTCTTCGGAACCTATCTCCTCCGAAGTTGTGTAACGGGACCCGCCTTAAAGTCATCTCGCTCCACAGACACACCATTGAGGCGGAAATTCTTACGGGTTATGGCGTCGGCGAGGCAGTATTTATACCACGCATTCCCCTCATACCTCAAAACTTCCCGTTCCAGTTCAAGCGCGTACAGCTCCCCGTGAGTGTTTGCTTTGCGATGACCATCAATAAGTCGCAGGGGCAGACACTGAGGGCAGTGGGTGTCGACGTCAGGACGAGTTGCTTCTCACACGGGCAACTGTACGTCGTCGCTTGCTCCCGCGTCATCACACATTTTGGCTCCTGGCAGCATAACTACCAACGTAGTTTATAGGAAAGTGTTGTAAGGTATATATGATACCTTTGAACGTATTTTTACTCTTTTGTGTCCTGGAATGTATTCCTGCATTATTTCCTCTATTTCCTTCAGTCACCTCTTATGACTGAACTCAGCAGGATTCCCATATAACTCTCTTCACTTGCTTCGCTTGCAAAAAAAAACTTATATTTTAATGCTATTTTAAAAGTTGTTTACTTTATAATGCTATAGCGACACTGGCATCTTAGGTATTTTTGGTGCTGTAGAGCCTTCACGCAGACGACGTCGCGGGCAGCAGCTAGTAATAATAATATATTCCACAACTATCACACAACGCCGTCTAGTCTCAAGCTAAGCAGAGCTTGTGTTATGAGTACTAGACAACTGATAAACATACCATAACATACAATTGCCCATAAATTGTGAAAACCGTCTAATTATAATGATTTAATTATCATAATTCCTCGTCATCAACCTCTCACCATTTTTATCCTTTCAAATTTAATATAATGTTGTTTTTTTGAGCATAACGTTTTTTAGTGGTAGGTATTTAAAATGTAAAGTTTAAAAGCAATAGGTACAGTCAACAAAAGAGATAAGTATGCAGGAGCGTCGGATATAGTTGAAGTTTACTAAAAAACCGATGGATGTTCTATCGAATAAAATTTAATTTTATTAATAGAAAACACACAGCTCATTTATCAAATTAGATTTCAGTCGAGAACATCCATCGGTTTCTTACTAAACTTCAACTATATCCGACAATCCTGCATACTTATCTCTTTTGTAAATTATAATTTAAATAAAAAGCTCATTCTCTTCTGCACTGTCCATGTACCTAACATAATTATACACATTGTATTAACAAAGAATTTCTTCTAACTTACAAATGGCTGCGGTGACGTCACAAAGGATATAGTGCTTTTGGAAGGTAGAGACGCTCTGGGCTAAAAACCACTGCATTAGCGACGAGCATTTTTAGAAGTATATTTTATTGCATTTTTTTTTTTATTATTTATTAAGGTACACCAACAGCTTCTATGTATAATTTATCTTAAGTACTATAGATCACAAAAGTCTCGGTCTTACACAGTCGCCAATTACAGGTTTACCAGCAATCTCAGAAATAAGTGATCACACATAATAATCACAAAACTAAACTAAAGGAACTAGAACTTAAAAATTTTATGGCAAGATACTTCTTAAACTTAAGATTAATAACACAAAATAAAATTAAAAAAAACGAACAACATTGCAATTTTGCCCACTTACTTAAAACTAAGACTAAGTAAATAATATAAATAGAAATGAGATCATAATGGAAAGTATAGCTTCTAAAACAAATTATAAAAGGGTGAAGGATTTCCAAAGTATATTAACATAACACATTATCGGATTGTGTTTTTCGGGACTTTAGTATTTTGGTTTTATAGACCTTTATGGAATCATGGTATAGATCCACATCTGGTACCAATTTTATCAAAGAATTCATCTCTCTGCTGAGTCGGTTTAGTGGAGAGTTTACTCCAATATTTGTCTTGGATGCTCGAGTGTGGAATACATCAGTTACAGGGTATCTGGGTATTTTGTAAGGAACTTTTAGTCCAATACGCTCAACTAATCTGTCACAGTCTAATTTATTATTGACCAATTTGTAGAGAAACATTAGACCCTGTGTCAGTCGACGGTCGCGCAGAGAATCCATATTGTAGCATCGAGCACGTTGTTCATATGGACACCGGGGAGATATTTTACCGAAGGTATACGCTAGATGTTTCGTGAAGGCCCTCTGGATGCTTTCGACTCTTTGTGAGTGCATAGCATAGTGCATTTTGTAAAAAGAACACTGGAGTTTTCAATACAACCAGTAGCCAGTAAAATGACAACCATCGCAGCGTGTTTGATGACTCGACAAGTTCAAATTAAATTTGCTAGAGAAACTTCTGACAAAACAAAAATAAAATTAATTTGATAAAAAACATTTTAGGTCAACGACTGTAGGTAGTGTAGTTACTTGAAATATCAGTTTAAAAAATCTGTTTTTCTTGTGTAAACTTCACAAACATGATGGGCATCGAGATCTAATTTCGATTAAAAAAAAGCTTGGTTTCACGATCCATTTATTTTATGTAAATATCACAGATATCTATGGTAAATATACTACCAGCGGCCGTTGACCCCAATTTTTTTTCTAGCATTTTTTTTTGTATTAATGTACCTATCCATCACGTGTACGGAGCTTCGCTAGCTAATTGAATAAATTGATCCTAATACCTTTGCAGAGTACCTACCTTAGTACTTGACTTGGGTAAAACTATACCTTAAAGGGTCTTCTAAAATACCCAAAAAAAATATACAAGGTTGTCAAAAATGGGCAAAAATACATCTGCAATACGTTATCATGGAAGAATATATTGCTATTTCTTTTTTACAGTAAAATGGAGACTAAGCCTTTTGCTATTTCAAGGCATAACATAACCATAATATTACAGTTATTAAAAAGCTACAAAAAGTAAATTCTAGAAAATTGAACTGAAATTAATTCAGAACCAACCCTACACTATACAATTCCCTCTTGCGTTGAAATCTAGAACATCAACCGTAACAGGCTCCTTTTAAAAACATGAATGCAATGTTCATTCTTCATACAAAATTCATAGCGTAAAGCATTAAGAGAAATTGTCGCCATCCCGTCCACATGACGCGAATAAAAAATAATAAGTAGACATCAAAAAAGCTTGGGGCTTAGAAGGATGTTAGATATGGTATACAACGTTATTTTTAGTATAATGCGAAACCTGATTAAAGTTTGTTCAGAAGGTAACTGAAGCGATTCCAATAATTTTTACCCCGTTATATTTTGACCCAAAAAGATTTAAAAAACGTTAAAAGTTGGACACCGAGCGACACTAAATAGTTTATCCAATCTCCGCGGTTAGGTACCTAGATTATCAATGAGCGCAAGACGGTGCGGAGCGAGCGGCGCGGGTGAGCATGTTTTTGTACGGACAAACAGGTAACTTAACAACTTACTTTGTGATTTTTCATGATAAACTTTTTTTTTTTTTTGTACATAGATTCTTTACATAAAAATAAAGACACGTGTTTCAGGTTTCGCATATACTAAAAATAATCTATATATATAAAATGGTAAACTGACTGATTGTTGATATATCAGCGCACAGAATAAACCGCTGCTCCTAGAGACATGAAATTTGGAGGGCGTGTTCTTTGTGAAGAGTAGGTATCCACTAAGAAAGGGTTTTTCGAAGTTCCACCCCTAAGAGGGTGACATTTCACGCGGACGAAGTCGCGGGCAGAAGCTAGTGTTGTATAAACTCATGACTTCAAAACTTCGACGAACTCTAACTCTAAGCACTTTGTAATCACAATTTTTGTACAACCTAATATTAACTGAGAGGAACTATTCAATCAGACGCTCTAGGAGGATTTTTGGCGCATCCTTTTAATACTACCTACTCTTTTTAGTCGGTTTAAGAAGTTAGTTTAAGAAAAGAGATAGTCTCCTACGGCTAGCTGCACCGAGTGTGTGGTTGTGACAGATTTAAATGTCATCATCAATCTAATTTACAAATTATATTTTTATTCACTTAAACAACACCAGCGTCTGCTGGTACTTTGTTCAACAGTATTATTTTATTTATATTTTATATAAATTCTTTTAAATTTGGGAATGGGATAACGTTGTAGGCTTTGTAGACCATTTTCTATTTTGTGTTGCTAGCAGACCTACACTCCATATTTATTCTGTCTCTACACTAACCTCCCATACCTGTTAACACTGTAATTAGAGAACATTGCAAAAGCCAATTATTAAAAAAAAAGTAACCGTGGAATTTCTTGCCGGTTCTTCTCCATAGGAAACGACCAATTGGAACCGTGCACCTAGCTTCTGGCGTTCCATAAGTGCCCTTGTAGGTTAATGTGAAATAAAATAGTTTGATTTTGATTTCGTAGCACAGTTTTCTATCATGCCAACGACCTTGTGCATTTGGGCGTCGCGTTGCCTAGCAACACGAGGCGCCCCGCACTGAATTCGTGGACGAGTGCGGGGATGATATAGACACGGACTTTAAACGATCGCATTTTTAATTTATTATATTAAAAAATATACATGTTTTTAAAAAGTAACAAAACCAAATCATTTTCGTTTGTATTGCAAAGCAGTAGATATTTTTTTTATATTCTTTTGATAAAAAAAGAAGGAGTAAAATGGTTTCATCTCTACGATTTGGAGGTGATTTGGTGGTTTTTTTTCTTAATAGGTGATATCGATAGAAAAATTATGGCTAAACCAAATTACGATTCATATCATGTAGATTACCAACTATTTTTTCAGATGTAATTTCTCTGTTAGTTCCGGAGAAAAGCTGCTTCATCTGCACGCTGTTTTTAAGCTTTTTTCGAAAGAGTAGCCTTAACTAGAAAACTTTTTGTGGTGACCACTCTTTACCCATGAAATCATCATAGAAACTCGATCATCGAACTCGCCTACAGTTGATTTTGCTGAGCCAAGACAGTTCTGAAATATTTCTTTAGCATATCCTCCTTTCTACGATCCACGGAGAGAACAGTTCTTTATTGCAACAAATAATTAAATTTCAGAAGGAAATGTGGATTTTTACGTGCACTACGGACTATGCTCTAAAATTAAAATTCCCAAGAAAATATACTAGCAAGAGCTTTTTTTATGAAACGGGAGTTTATCATTCCACTTAATTAGTTTCTCATTGTACTTAGTAAGGGCTCTTCAAAGAAGTAAGTTATGAATAGATTCTATTATGGGTAACATTGCAGCACGTTCTAGAACCAAAAATTTTAAGGCTTGTGACATCTACCAACCCACACTGGGCCCGCGTGGAGCATGGATTACGGCCCATTCCCTGCGCGAAATAAAAATCAGCTGTTCTCTACATTTATGTTCGTATAACTCGTCAAAATGTAGGGAACAGCAGATTTTTTTTCGCGATTTCAGGTTTGGTCCCATAATAAAAGTTGTTCATAATGATGAGTGCAATAACCTCCTATGAGGTTGTTAATGTTTTACCAATAACCCTGTATATCACGTCTGCGCAGTTTCGCTAGCTAATTTAATTTAACCCTTAGTAGTTTCAAAGACACTAATTCAACCCACATTTGACAGTAACCCCATTGATTATCACGACGATCTTTTCATTGTGACCTAAAAATTCCGTCCCACCGCAGCCTATTTCTCATTCCGTACGCCAGTTTTCTCATAAAACACAAAGAGAAAAGGTGTCAAATATGGATGCGTCTTCACTCTCATTAGAGCCGCGACACCCACCATTTACCTGATGGAGTTTTTTCTGTTGTATTTTTGCATAAAATACGCCCGTACCCTCACTACCCAAGTTGGGATGGAAAAAACTGAAACAGGCCTTTTAGAAGAGGAAAAAGATTCTTTTTTACGGTAATGACCAGCGTTTTTGATGGGACGTGGCGTTGTTTTTTGCCTTTTTTTTATTTATAATAAAGGCGATGTGAGTTCTGTGTTGAGCCTTTATGCGTGTGTACTGGCTAAATACCGGCTGGACGCTAATTCGGTAATTTTCGGAAAATGGATGATGATCGTGAATTTTAGTTTGAGCCGAATAATCGGCCTCTTCAAAAATGTTTGTGTGAAAATGAAACATTTGACATCGTCCATTTTGATGTGTTGGATTTTTTTTGTTGTATATCTAGTCTGTGGAATTATGGTTTGGGTTACTTTTTTGTATAGCAGTAGATATCATTAATTCACACTAATATTATAAATTCCAAAGTAACTCTGTCTGTCTGTCTGTATGTTACCTTTTCACGCCTAAACCACTGAACGGATTTCTATAAAATTTGGCAGAGAGAAAGATTGAATCCCAGGGAAGGACATAGAATAGTTTTTATCCCAATATTCTCACACGGGATCGACACTTATGCGGGTAAAACTGTCGTTACCAAATATGTAAACATTCGATAAGATACGATATAAATAATATCAGCCTATTATTGTCCTACTGCAAATCCTTTTCTTAAACAGAGAAGGCCCGAGCATTGGTCACCACCCTTGCTCAAGATGGGTTGGCAATTTCAGACTTATATTAGCTACTAGCTGCGCCCCGCGATTCCACCCGTGTAAATGTCGATCCCGTGGGAATATCGGGATAAAAAGTAGCCTTTAAGTTAATCCAGGGTGTCAGCTACCTCTATACAAAATTTTATCGAAATTGGTCCAGCCGTTTGAGCGTGAAGAAGTAACAAACATATAAACACACACACACACACTCACAAACTTTCGCCTTTATAATATTAGTGTGACAAGTCAAATACGATAAGATATTTTTATTTGTTTGTTCATGTGTACATGTCACAGCCAACTAGCCTATTTAGCCTAGCCTTTTACTAAACGGCGCCCGTTCAACTAGCAGCCTGAATGACATATTCATTATTATATAGGTTAAGTTGCAACTGTGACCGAGCGCGAGCCAAATTGGTCGCAGTACTGAGTCAGGGCAACCCGACAAAATGGGTTCGGTTAGAACCGTGACCAACCGCGCGCGAGCCGAGCGAGCGAAGCGAGCAGTGCCACGGCAGCGGCCGGCGAGCCCTACTTCCAAAGGGAAGGCTAATTAAGCTAGTTGACTGCGACATATACTTACAACAATAAAATAATTATATACTTACGTGTTTTTTTTGCTTTGTATTCTCTAAGTAAAAATAATACCTACAAAAAATCCTAGAATATGTGGTCCAAAAATGCATATATATATCTAGTTTCGAAGATATCATGTGTCTAAGTTTCATTGTTAAATACGTGTAGGTAATTCATTTTCATTCAAACTAATTATTGTTAATTATGTAAAGCTAAGAAAATGCGACGGTGTCATAAATTTCACGTAAGGGTGTTTTACATTAATAATTGTGACTTTGTCGAATAATTTTGTATGAGAAATGAAAACAAATAAAAATGATAACTAAAAATTATTTATATATTATGTCAGTTGATTCTTTGATATGGTCTCATTCATACCCTAGAGTTATGGGATGTCAAAAAAACCGGGTAAGAGCGAGCCGGACTCGCGCACCGAGGGTTCCGTACCATCATACGTTTTTACATTTTCACCGGCGAGCTACTTACTAGATCTCGTTCAAACCAATTTTCGGTGGAAGTTTACATAATAATGTACACCATATATTTTTTTTTGTTTTATCATTCTCTTATTTTAGTTATAGGGACACACACACACATTTTACCACTTTGGAAGTATTCTTTGCGGAAAC
This sequence comes from Oligia fasciuncula, assembly GCA_963082905.1. NCBI lineage: Eukaryota > Metazoa > Arthropoda > Insecta > Lepidoptera > Noctuidae > Oligia > Oligia fasciuncula. Next base: position 4,265,560 of record OY720406.1, read on the forward strand.
TATTCAGTTTAGATAAAAATTATATTAAAAACCTCAATATCATTTTTGAAGACCTATCCATAGATACAACAAACGTTAGATGAAAAAAAAAATTTGAGTTTCAGTTCTAAGTATGGGGAACACCCAAAATGTAGTGTTTTTTTTTTTCTATTTTTGTGTGAAAATCTTAATGCGGTTCACATAGTAGATGTATTATCTACTTACCAAGTTTCAACAGTATAGTTCTTATAGTTTCGGAAAAAAGTGACTGTGACATACGGACGGACAGAGAGACAGACATGACGAATCCATAAGGGTTCCGTTTTTTGCCATATGGCTACGGAACCCTAAAAACACTTTGTGGTATAGGTACTACATACTACCTCTACCAGATTTCCTAGTGCTACCTCATAATCTATAAGTATATATTATTATTATACTAATAATAAAGCTGAAGAGTTTGTTTGTTTGAACGCGATAATCTCTGGAACTAACAGTCAGATTTGCAAAAATCTTTTTGCATTTGATAGCCCAATTCTTGAGGAAGGCTATAGGCTATTTAATATCACGCTATGACCCTTAGCAGCCGAGCAAAAAGAAAAAAAGTCAGAATGAACGCTAAGCGAATACGAAGTGTTGCGACGGGGTGGGGATACAAGAAATTTCACGCGGACGAAGTCGCGGGCAGAAGCTAGTACTTAATAATAATATGTAGTTAGCTAGGTTTGCTCAGTGATAAATTCAAGCTGTATTATCAGGCTTGAAAAATGATACTTGGTTTTTCTTTATAATATAAAAAGCCTCATCTTTTATATAGGTATATATATATCGTAGAGAGCTTATAGCATTAAAACTAAAATTAAACCACTTAAAAGTATACCTTACTTAACAGCTTTAGGTACTGGAAAGCACAAACAATGGACGGGAGCGAATTTAATTTAAGAAAATACGGCGATTAAAGATAAAACTTGCTTTATCTTTGTAAAGGAATTGAATAAAACAAGATCCTACGAGATAACTACTTGAGTAAATCGTGAGAGAGAATCTGAAGGTAGGTACTTACCTATTCTTTTTGTTTTAAAATCTTTTGAAGGCTTATCCACATTACCTAAGTGTTTGTAGGTATTAAGAGTATTGCAACCGTTGTTATACAAAACATATAAAGAAAGAGTCGAACATATAACCTCCTCGTTTTTGGAAGTCGGTTAAAAAACAAGTGACTTCCAGAAAAAACTACGAACTGAAAAATTACTATAATGGCAATAGTCGATATTTTTTTCTAAACAAATTTCGGGAGAGTATTACTCCACTGTTTGACATTGTGCATCCAAAGTTAAACGTGATATCGTTTTGTCTTATTATTAATTGTGTCTGTATGGAAACAGAATAGTAAAATAAAATGCCATTAAAAAGTTATGAGCAAACAAAAATTCGTTTTTCTTGCTATTTTTAACGTAACTTTGGGTGTTAAATAAGTAATAAAAGAACTGTAAAATCTTCAAAAGAAAGTCGGTACCGACAATAGTACATTATGATACATGTGTGCTATGTTGATCATTATGCACGAGGCGATATTATCGCGCGAGCCGCAGGCGAGAGCGATAAGAAAGCCGAGTGTATATTGATTAATGCACACGCGTTTCATACGACGTTTTTCAACACACTTGCGAGGAAAAAAAACAGACTTGTATTGTTAAATATTAACTTGTATGGAAAATGGCGCGCTGGTTTTGTTTTCCCGCGCGCCGTGCTAGCCAGCACTAGCTATGCGCGCGCAACATTGACTCATTTTAAATATATTAATCTATGGCACAGACAAAACCGATACAGCCTTTAGAAAAAATATAATAAACACAAACCTGAAAATTGCAAAAAACCTAAGAATTTCGCGGTCTACCACTGCGCATTCACCTTAAATTGTCTGTGGTCCCCTGCGAGTTCATTTTGCGACCAAGGACAATACAGACTATTTAAAAAAAAAATGAAATATAGCCCGCGGATTTTTTCTTTCGGCATGAAGTCTCTTTGGGCGCTTTCCGAATTAGCTATAATCGCTCACATCACAGCGCTCACATCATCTCCATGGACGTAATATTACGTCCATGCATCATCTCACATGCGTTCCGATTTAGATATTACTATTATGACTGCTGAGAGCTGGCAACAATTCGGAACACTCGTGAACGCGCTCACATGACAGTGCTTACACAATGTAAAAAAGATATTATTACAGTATTTCTTTGTATAAACACCACATTTCTTCTTCAGTTCTTCTTCTTTGGTTAGGTGGCGACTGTCAGCCAGAAGCACAATTTCAAAAATGCCACGTTAGTTTAATTTAAAGATGATGCAACTCAAAACAAAACACACACTGACACAACCTCATACACACACTGTCATTTTTGACACCGCCCACGGTGATATTATTCTAGGGCATGGTCGGCATTATCGCAAGATGGCGAATGTCATGACGTCATCTATGACGATTCACGGGACATCGTTATCGTTATCGCGCTCACGGTAATTCGGTTATTTCCCAATTCGGAACACATCGATTATTTCCCAATTCGGAACGCAGGGTTTGATGAGATTAAAAAAGCGCGCGTCTCCGACTAGTAAATAGTTATCTGTGGTATTACAGAACATGTGGATTAAAGTAAAGAAAAAGCACGCGTTCGTAATACACTCCATTATGGACCTTAAAGCGGTTCAATAAGAGCCACTTTACGAGCAAGTGTGTTGAAAAGATTATTACAGTTATCGAAAAGTTCAATAAACTTTATTTTGAATTGTTTATATAGTGGGTATTTCATAAAATTCGATTTTCCAAAGGACTCTTCGATATCTTTTACGCGCGTTTCAGTACAGAACTATTGAACGTGTGAACGTGTGGAGTGGCCGATCTGGAGAGAGTCTCCCCAGCAGGGCCACATTTATATCTCAAACACTAGGGCACCTAGCGAAGATCTGTTTTCTCCCATATTTTGTCGTCAATTAGTCGGAATCAGTCGCCAAGTCACAGATTTAATCGGGTCTTAGTTTAGGAGATATAATGAGTTCAATCAGTAAGGTGTAGTCCAAGAGCTAGATCGAAGAGTTCACGAAAAATTGCCAAGAAAAAATATTTCCACCTATAAACCCTTTTATCTTTTAAACCAGTGACCGACAAATTCTGATATTTGGCGCCAAATTTCGACTAATTAGCGACTAATTTTTTGTGTTATCAAAATTAAAATCCCTGATGGTGGCCCTGGCAGAGTCAGTGACACTGAACGTTCTTAAAATTACGAGAATTACCCCCTCTGATAGTGGTCCCCACACTGCTGGGACTCAGGGCATCCTCTGTGTGACTGAAAGTAGGCTGCAACTGTAATCCACCACGTTGACCAATATGGATTATTCCTCGTAGATACACTTTCCTTGTAGAGACGCTTTTGAAAATCATTCACTTGTGTCCCTGTCAGATACACTTTTTCAAATCCTGTACAGTTATTCTTCTTAGATACACTTTTAGGTACAGCTGTGCACTAAAAAAATATGTTGATGATGAATGATGAATTGAGAGGCTCGTGGCTAAGTTGGAGTTGGTTGACATCAATGACCTTGAGTTTTTTGGCACTTAGGATTTCCTCACGAGATGTTTTCCTTCACCGTGTTGAGAGAGCAGAGCAGTGTTGACGAAATAAATAGCACAAAGCAAAGTTATCCGTTAGTTCGTCTGTCCCAATTATCTTCGTTCTTTTTCTATTTGTTTTTTTGGTAACAGCAGCGGGTTAATTGCGTAACTCACAAAGGGCTGACTTTATCAAAGTCAGTTAAAATTATGCTAATACCTAAGTGGAATAAAATTGACGTCTGACAGTTCTAGTATTGAAGAATTCAGGATAAGACTTATTCTAGGGGGCTTAAAAAGGCTAACATACATAAAGGATAACATTATGAATCGTAATATGGCGAAGACAGTCCATGTTTTTCTTTTTTTCGCTGCACTACGTAGGTATAATCAAAGAGATTGGGATTGGATTTGGATCGGATTGATTGGTATATTAGCACAGACAAAAAAGAATAACTGAAAAATGCTTCACCAATGGGATTTGACACGATCAACTGTCCATTATGTTATCCTTTTATGATTCTGCCAAAGTGGCCTTTTTAGGCCCCTAGGTATAAAAGTTTGGTGGAATGCGTCTTATGTATGTGTGGCTTTCATTTTGACAGTTCAACAACATTCATTGCGTTCTTTACATTGTTGAGCTGACAAATTTTTAGAAAATATGAAGGAATGGATTAGCAATATCCTTCAAAATAATTCAGATTGTGATTGGTAGTGTGTTACGCTTAGGGTGCAGGATATTTACATAAACAACATTAATATTTCCAAATTAATTTTTATTAACAATTATTATGGATAAAAAAACAATAATTTTAAATAAAATCCCTTTAGGTAACAAAAGCCACAGTTGACTAAAAATGGCACCAAAAGTAAAAAGAAAAAGATTATAGAAATATAGAAGAAAACACAATGAGATACATTTTATTAATTCACTTTAATTTAATTAATGTCTATTGACAAAGAATTACATTGAAAAAGTTTATTCCTAATAGCTAAAATACTTACATACATTGAAGACAAAACAATTAAAAAATTATTAAGTTGTTGGATACGATCTTAAAAATGTCAGCCAATCAGAGATCGCAGTTCAGCTATAGCAGCCAACCAAACCAATGCATCGGGTTTTATTGCCCAATCAAGTAGATAGATATAAATTTACCCAATCAAACGTGCCTGTGCAAAGTGAAAATGGATACCACACCTGTCTCTTGTACGGTCCGTTCAGTCCCCCCCGGATTTTACCTCTGATTTTTCATAATTGTACAAGTCACACTGATCTTTATTCTCATGCTAATAAGGTTGCCGTTGGGTTGCTACCACAGACAAGTCTGTCAAAACCAGGGCTCTGAACCGGTCTAAAAAGAGCGGTTAATTTCGATTAAGTACCGGTAAATATATCGTTCCTTCATTAACCGGTTAAACAAGTGAACTGTTCTTATGAAACCCAAATGATAAAGGTTACCGGTTACTTAAGCACAAACGGTTTTGACACCCAAATTAACCGGTTAATTCCGTAATAAAATTTTGTATCTTGTAATATAAATGATATCGCAACGACCAGACCGTGCTCGCGAGTGGCGGGGGCCGAGGGGGGTTCAAACTTGGTTTTAACCGGTTAATTTCCAATATCAAAACCAAAATTCATGAAAAACCGGTTTCCCGCATAAGCCGGTAAAACCGGAACCTAAATCGATTTCGGTTTGGGGTCAATGACCGTAACCGGTTAAGAATTTCAACCGGTTTCCGAGCCCTGGTCAAAACCATTGTGATCTTTATCCTCGTTACAATTAGGTTGTTGTTAGGTTGCTGCCAGCAGAAGTAAAATAACTGTGAACGGATGGTAGATACTAGAAGTTCCTGTCTGACAAGAGCCAAAAACAAATGGAATGATCTTTATTCAAAGCTGTCTGATTTCAAAATCGCGAATAAATTAAAGAAAGAAATACAAAGATGAAATATAAAGAGTTAAAGGCACTGTTTGACAGCGACTCCATGAAAAAATCTCAGTACCAAAAGATGAAAATATCACAACATTTAAAATCATACTTTGTCTTAATGTAGCTAGGTTTAAAATCGGATGGCTAAGTAGACTCGTGTACACAGTGGGTTATGAACGAATAGAAACGATACTTCTACTTACATTGTAATACTAATATCCTAGACTAGATGGTTGGGGTTTTTGGTCTATAAAGTAAGGAAGAACCACCGAGGGTATAGATGCTAGCCCAAGCTACTACAATATGTCAAAGTTATTTGATAGATTTTCAACTTTATCGCTAAAGCATAAGGTTCAATGTTGATTGGGAAAATTTGACAGTTTCGGGTAGCTTGATGTGCTGGCGTTTCAGTGAAAGTTGGACATAATTCCTTTCCCATATACACCGACATCCCCACATTAATCAGGTATATTTGTAAGAAAACTTTGTTGCAAACTTTTATTTTGCAACAGGCCTAGATCTCACGGATGACCAGGGATTACCACGGATGTGTACCTACTCCTAGCATTATTCAATGCTCCAATCCTTCAAGTTTGAGCAGTATGGCGTTATGCAGAAATAGATTTTACATATTTGACCCGTACGCAAAATTCGCGCTTTGACGTTTAGTTGCCGACATGATCGAACCACACACTGTGTCCAGGAGTCATAATTTACCACAGAGGAGAAAACAATTGAGGCACTAATACGCACACTCCTTAAAATCAAACACACAAAATCAAAAGTTGTAAAGTGAACCTCTTGAGCTTTTACTAACTTTACATAGATCGATTGTGTACCTTGGTACTCCATTATTTCACTCCTCTGTGAGATTCAAATTAAATTATAAATTAACTCAGTCAACTATTTATAACGATTCTGCCGTCAGTTTTGATGTTCAAAGGGGAGTGACCTCTGATGTAGGCTTCCAGAATCTTCTGGTCGCGTCCGATGTCTCTTGAATTCTTCTTTTTTTTGAACATCTGGAAAAGAAAGTAATGTTATTTTGTTCTTCATGATCATTGGGATTCTGATAAAGAGGGAGTCCTTTCTCATTGTATCATAAATGGGTTGCAATTATACCAAGATGCAAGACAGCCGCGTCCTTCTGCGCTATAATTATCTGATACCTAATTGCCGCTGTATTTTTTTTTACTCAAACTGAGACTCTAAACTCAAATCATTTATGTCAAAATAAACCAATTGCAGGCTCTTTTGAATTGTCAAGGGGTCGGTCAGTGAGAAATATGAAGCAATTTTCCCATTCTAAAGCGTAGTAGGTACCTAAGGAGAAGACTGGGAAAGAACTCCACAGACCCTCTTTTAAACCATAAAATTGTTACAAAATATTGGTTATATCATTCATGTTGAAATTATACATGTGAGAACGGTGTAAAAAGTCATGCACGCTAAAATCGTAAAAAAGATTTAATAAAAAAAAACAATTCAGAAATTAATATACAGTTTATGTTGACACATACAGTATGACTTTGACTTTGTGCTGACTGTCCTATGGCTAGAATGTGGTAATTATTGCCAATAGACACCAACAACTTTGGAGATAGAACCTTCTATACTATAATGTACTCTGTGACCTTCTAGCACCTTCAATTTAAAACACAGCATATGCTGTTCTGAGATCTACATCACTGCTTCTTCTGACAGTGCTTATTGCGTTACTCTTGGGGTCGGCACTAAATGTTTTCCTCTTCCATATTAGCTATTACTGTTGAATGACAGACCCACATCTTGTATATTTTCTGCAGTCTGAATAGTCATGAAAATACTTACAGAGAAGCCATCGCCTCCGTCTGACAGATACGCCGGTGCCGTCACCAAATATACTTCGTCATCATCCAGAGGTACAGCGTTGTCACCGACCGTCACCAAGGTCATACGTTGTCCTTCGGGAAGGGATACGTTGTACGTCACCCGGAGACCTGGAAAAGAAGCAATATTATTGTAGGTAAGTTTTGATGAACTGGTAAAAATTTTTGGAGGTTTAGGTACAGTCAGGTCGTGTGACCACGCAGAAATCGAATCGAATCAGGAATGAGGAGATCCGCAGGAGAACCAAGGTAACCGACATAGCCCGCAGAATTGCCAAACTTAAGTGGCAGTGGGCAGGGCACATTGCTCGCAGAACAGATGGCCGATGGGGCCGAAAGGTTCTGGAGTGGCGACCACGTACCGGAAGACGTAACGTTGGAAGGCCTCCCACAAGGTGGACCGACGACCTTGTGAAGGCCGCAGGAACCCGTTGGATGCGAGAAGCACAGAACCGGTCGAAGTGGAAGTGCTTGGAGGAGGCCTATGTCCAGCAGTGGACGTCTTTTGGCTGAAATGATGATGATGATGATGATGATGGTCGTGTGACAGCCTTTTTGAACATCGTGTGTTTAATTTTAATGTACAAAAATATGCGGCAGATTACCTGTGTATCAAAGGGTAGGGTCATGAGGAGGAGGAAACTGTGGAGGTTTTAGTATATAGGAAATCCACAATTTTACTCCTACTACAATGAGTTGGCAGTGCTGTCTTCATCATTTTAGCTGAAAGACGTCCACTGCTAGACATAGGCCTGCCCCAAGCACCTCCACTTCGACCGGCTTTGTGCTTCAGACTATTGGGCTTCTGAAAACCCGTAACGACTGACAAAGATCCACGAATGACAGCTGGGACCAACGGCTTAACTAGCTTTCCGAGGCACGGAAGTGGTCTTGAAGATGGTCACACATCCACGGACTAACCGTTGCAAGTGTAGCTCAACCCGATCGATCAACCCGTGCGGCTGAAACCCCTCCAGCGTAGCTTAACCTCATCGAGTATGCTTAAATACTTTATGATAGTACAACAAAGTGAAAAACTCACCGGCAACCTGCAGCAACCAGGGTCCTTTGAAAGGAGTAGCTGCCCACTCGTCGATGACGCTCCTTTCCAGCGCTTGTCGCACGTACTTGCCTTCCAGCTCGTACATCTCGACGCGATCGTTGAAAGGTAGCAGCTCGAATATCGAGCCTTCGGTTATTACTAGAAAATGACAGAAGATAAGTATGGTTAAAATTTCGATTTCGTATTTTTTTTTAGGAGAGCAGTGGTGGCCCTGTGGTTACGGCCGCGACTTACGACCTGTAGGTTGTACGTTCGAACTGAACAAGCGCTTTACTTAGTGTAAATTATTTCAAAACCACTGCTCTAAAAACGGTGAAGGAAAACATCGTGAGGAAACCGGCATGCCCTAGAACCAAAAATTCGAAGACATGTGACATCTACCAACCCGCACTGGGCCCGCGTGGTGGTTAACGGCCCGCTCCTTCTCACAGAGAGGAGGCCTGTGTCCCAGCAGTGGGAACATTCTAGACTGATTATGTTTTTTTTTTTTAACTTTGTCTAGTGTCCTACTGCAGAGCAAAGGTCTCCCCCAAATCCTCCCAGGTATCCTTTTCTAGAGCCACCTCGATCCAACTCTTGCGGTACGCGTCTAGGTCGTCTCACCATCTCTCCCTGGGCCGGCCTCGGCAGCACCATCCATCTACAGGCACCCACCGTGTGAAGACTGTTGCCCAGTGGTCACTGTGCATGCGGTTGACGTGATCCACCCAACCCCATTTCAGTTTGGCAGCCTTTTTCCTACGTCTAGGATCCCCGTTTTGGAGCGCATATGCCATATAATATTCCCAAATCCTTTTGTTAGTACTATCAGTCACATGGGTGTTATTTTACTACCTCGGACGGTAAGAGTTCATACAAATGGTGGGTGTGCAGTGGTCACTTTAAAATAATAAAACCTAACTGGTTCTTTCCAAGAATACTGAAGGTTCGTTCACTTGGATGTAAAAATATCGCGGCGGGATTTTATAATGCACAGGATTTTCAACTCTCGGTATTGAGCCAAACGTTGAAAATCTAACAGAATCCATCCTAGCTAGTCGAAGAAACACACTGTTGGATTTTCAAATCTCGGCTCTAAGCACAGCGTCAAAAAACCAGTGTGCAAAAAACCAGTGTGCAAAAAGTTAAAACTCATACAGAGTAACTACGCAACGGTTGAGCAGCGAACTACATAATTGCAAATATGGGTCAATTGTAGGAACAGATGACTACAACGCCAACGTAAACACACGTAGGCGAGGCGCATTTTGTATGGATAGCGGACCAGTAGGTATATCACCGGTAATAAACAGAATCACGGAGCCGACACGGAGACAACGCGGCAGTGAGAGCACACCACAAGTGCTGTCTCCGTCATACCTGCGCACGGAGGATAGCTCAGTGAGCGTGACCGGTGAAACCGAGCGGGACACAAATATGCACAGTGTGGCGCCAGGTGGAAATCAACGTGTTTCGATGTCGGGTAAATTGTTATCACAAACAGCTGAGGAGGTACGTGCAACTGTACAGGTTTGTACCATGACTACGTCCACTGAAGGCTCCGAAAATCCATTAACTATGGCAGAAATCGTGAAAAAAGACGGAGATTTCAAGACAACTAATCCCGATCCTGGTTGGACTGTTGTTCAAAGAAACCGTTTACGAAATCGCTTTGTGAGTCAGTTAGGTAAGGCAACCACGGAACCTTTGAGTAAATTTAAGGCGGCTGACACTAAAGTGCCCCTGTTTGTATCCAATGTACATAAAGATACGGTGGATGATGACATAATGCAATACATTTATAATAAAACGCAGAAAGAGTGACCCTTACTAGAATTAGAATGAAATACGATAAAGGGTACAACGCATTTAAATTGTATGTATCGAAATGCAGAATGCATTTGTATCTTGATGACAATCTATGGCCGGACGGAATTAAGTTCCGCCGTTTTGTGAGTATGAGAAGGGGGTCAGATGAGCAAAATTCTAATGGATCGAAATCAAAACAGTTTATTGGCTAGTTTTAATTGCAAAAATGTGAAAAGGAGTGTGGAATGTGTGCGATCACTGTGCAAACGCGTGGACTTAGTAGCACTTCAGGAGACGTGGCTGGTGCCACGGGACGTGCCTTTCCTGGGCAGCATCGACGATGAGTTTAGTTATACCGGAAAATCGGCGATGGACTTATCGTCCGGGGTGAGGCGAGGGAGACCTTTCGGTGGCGTTGCGATTCTGTGGCGTAAAAGTCTGTTTACGAAAGTGTCGGTTGTGAATTGTGAAAGTGATCGTATTACGGCAATTAGAGCGACTACAGGTAATAATCGTGAAGTTGTAGTTATATGTGTGTACATGCCTACTGACCAGTCTGACAACCTACCAATGTTTACGAATTGTCTTGGGGAGATTAGCGCTATTGTGCAACAAAATAACGTGGAATCAGTATTTATTCTGGGTGATTTCAACGCTCACCCGTCTGCTCCTTTTTGTGACGAGTTATTTGATTTTTGTGACGATAATAAATGGATTTGCGCAGACATAGCTAAGCTTGGTAGGTCGTCAGATACACATACGTTCTATAGTGATGCACATTGTTGTAAGCGCTGGTTAGATCACTGCTTAGTCACGGAATCAGCCTGGCAAACAATAACTAGCATTAATGTTGACTATGGAGTGTATTGGTCAGATCACTTGCCTTTAATTGTTGAATGTAATCTTGACAAGATTAAAACTAAATGTATTTCAGATGAATGGATTTCGAATGACATTTTGTGGGGTGATAGAGAAAGTGACGAAATAGGAATTTATTTTGACATTTGTAATAGTAAACTTAAAGACCTTGACTTCCCCAATGAATTTTGTGTTTGTGCAGATAGTATGTGTAGTAATTTAGAACATAGATATATTATTGACAATTTATACAATGACATTGTTAACATTTTATGTGAGGCATCTGTGCAAAGCAAGAGGGTGAGAAAGTTTAAAAAGGGCAAACCGGTAGTGGGGTGGAATAAACACGTGAGAGAAGCTCATAGTCAGGCTAGGCAGGCATATCAAACGTATGTAAGGCATCGAAAACCTGAAACTGGGCCTATTCATGATAACATGTATTTCACACGGAAAATATTTAAATCTAGACTGAAGTTCTGTCAAAACCACCAAGACCAGCTTAAAATGGATCTATTAGCATCACACGTTAGGGATAAAAACTTTCGAGCTTTCTGGAAGGGTACGAAGAGGATGAACGAAAGGGTCAGTAGGCCGGTGACTGTAGGCGAGTGTAGTGAGCCTAAAGATATAGCTAACTTATTTAAAAATCATTTTAAAGTTGAGTCACCGCTTGCCGACAGCTCGGTTGCCGCGGATGTTGAGGCCGTCACTGTCTGTGAGAACCCGATTGGGTTTTCTGCTAAAGAGGTGAAAAATATTATTATTAACATGAAACGTGGTAAATCTCCAGGTAGTGACGGACTCAGCATTGAGCACCTGCAGCATGCGGGTAAACATTTATTTAGAGCACTGGCTATGTTCTTTACTTTCTGCATACGTCACTCGTACTTACCATCTAAGATGACGGAAACTATTGTTGTGCCTATAGCAAAGAATGTCACTGGTGATGTAACTGACAAGAATAATTATAGGCCTATCTCCCTGGCTACTGTCTTGGCGAAGGTCTTCGATGGTCTTCTGGATGCTCAGCTCAGCAAGTTTATTAACCTACACGATGCCCAGTTTGGATTTCGTGAGACTTTGTCAACTGAAAGTGCTATATTGACACTAAAGCACATAGTCGCTTACTATGTTGATAGGAAAACACCGATATATGCTTGCTTTCTTGACCTATCGAAGGCCTTCGACCTGGTCGATTATAATAAGCTGTGGACTAAGCTTGGGGAGGTCGGGGCTCCCACCGAGCTCACGAATATATTGTCTTTTTGGTATAACCACCAGAAAAACTTTGTCAAGTGGGGAAACGTGTATTCTGAAGAATATTCACTTAAGTGTGGAGTGAGGCAAGGGGGACTGACCTCTCCAAGACTTTTTAATCTGTACGTCAATCAGCTAATAGGTGAGCTCAGCGACAGCCATGTCGGATGTCATATAGATAACGTTTGCGTCAATAACATCAGTTACGCGGACGACATGGTGTTGCTGAGTCCATCTGTCGGAGGTCTAAGGAAGCTGTTAAGTATCTGTGAGGCCTACGCTGAGCGTCACGGCTTAAGATACAACGTTGGAAAAAGTGAGTATATGCTCATCAGAGGTAATAATAAACTACCTGAGCATATACCACCAGTGTATCTCAACGGGGTATCTTTGAGTCGGGTCTCTCGGTTTAGGTATCTAGGGCATGTTGTGACCGAAACTCTGCATGATGACGCAGATATTGAGAGAGAGCGGAGAGCATTGTCGGTGCGCGCTAACATGTTGGTTCATAGGTTTGCGAGGTGTACAACCCAGGTAAAGATAACTTTGTTCAGAGCCTACTGCCAAAGCTTTTACACCAGCGCCCTATGGACCAACTACACGCAGCGGGCCTACAATGCTCTCAGAGTGCAGTATAACAACGCCTTTAGGATTCTGGTGCGACTACCTCGATTTTGCAGTGCATCGGGCATGTTTGCCGACGCGAGGGTGAGTGACTTTTATGCTATAATGCGCAAAAAGTCAGCCTCATTAATTCGCCGAATTCGAGGGAGTGGCAACGGAATCCTAAGGATGATTGCAGACAGACCAAATTCGGCAGTTGTGGGAAGGCTCATCAGGCTGCATGTAACCTGATTCCGTTGTATAATTTTAATTTAATCACTTATTGCAATTTTATTTTCATTTTAGTCCATTTAAAATTATTTATTTCAATTTCAATTTTACTTTAATTTATTGTCAATTATTTATTTAAGAATAATTTTAAAATAATAATTTCAATTTTTTAGTCAGTCTGTTGTTTCGATTTTTATATTAAATAGGTACTTTAATACATATTATTATTTGATCTCCTCGTGACTAACATAGTGTTTAAATTATCTTAATACTAACAAAATATGGACATTTAAATGGTCTGAAATAAATACATTTTATTTTTATTTTTATTTATTTAAAAAAACAGTGGCACTCCAGGAGTGCCGATAGAAGCGAAAACTTGCAAAAGCATAGTCATTTTATAAATATGTTTGAATGTCATCTTCCTAAAGAAAATGTATCGTGTGTTGATGTCTTTATAATGGCCAAAACTTAAAACAGAGGTGTCAATTACGGTAACAGTGTCGCGAGGTAAAAAATGCCCCATGCGACTAAAAAAGTTTTCATTTCAATCGCCACGGGAAAAGATCCCCCTTGCGAGCCTTGGCTAATGGTCAAGCTGGCAATATTTAGCTAATTAGCGTAACAAGAGAAATACTCACTTCCTTGCATTATAGAAGATTTGATGTTACCGCGTTGGATGAACGATAAATAATGGTGGGTGGACGAAGGTACCGTGTTTTTGGCCTGAAAAAAAACAATCTTGATTATATGAGTCACTTATACAGAATCAAATTTAATTAGTTAAAAATGAACGAAATAATAATTTAATTTAAAAAAAAAATTAATTAAATTTTAATTTAATTTAGCTAGCGAAACTCCACAGTCGTGATGGGTATCGATATATAAACACTACAAAATAAAAACAAAAAAACATTAAAGTTCTTTTTTGGGGGGTTCGCGATCGCTTGTATAGTTGAAGTACCTATGAAAAAAGCGTTTTTTTTACACCAAAAATAAAAGTTGATTCCCATAAACAATTATACTCAATGTAAATGGATAACGGCTATGTGATGAACTGATGACTCTTTTTACCCGACTGCGCCAGAAGGGGGGTTATGTTTTTCGAGTGTATGAATGTATGTATATGTATATCTTTGGCACAATCTGTAGTCAGCTTGATTGGAGGTGCCGTTAGATTCGTCTTAATTGTGAGAGTGACACTGGGTATATCAAAATTAAAAAAAAAAAAAAACGATTTTTGGCGCCATAATTGTCTTCAAAAAATTTTTTTTTCTAAAAACTTTCTAGTGGGGTATCAAAATGAAGGGTTTTAAAAGTCGATTACAAATCGTAAAAAACACGAAAACAGCTGTAACACACCCTCTGTATACCTAGTTACTAGTAGGTATTTAATTTTACTCACGAACTCCAGCTGGGCATCGACCAGCAGATTCCCAATGGTGCACTCCCCGAACACGCAGTCATCGAACCGCATGGTGTTGTCTGTGGACCCCACTGGAACGTTCTCAGCTTCGTGCACTCGCTTAGCGTAAGGGGCCAGCTTTGCTTTGATTGTGGGGTCTGGAATGTACAGAATAAGAATTAATAAGTTTTTAGGGTTCCGTACCCAAAGGGTAAAAACGGAACCCTATTACTAAGACTTCGCTGTCTGTCCGTCCGTCCGTCCGTCCGTCTGTCTGTCACCAGGCTGCATCCCAAGAACCGCGGTAGCTATATAGTTGAAATTTTCACAAATTATGTATTTCTGTTGCCACTATAACAACAAATACTAAAAACAAAATAAAATAAATATTTAAGGGCTCCCATACAACAAACGCGTTTTTTTTGCCGTTTTTTGCTCGATATCAATAATGGCAACAGGTAGGCACTTGAAATATTCACAAAATACTCAGTTGTATTTTTACTTTAATAATAAATAATAAAATTAAAATAAAATAAATATTTAAGGGGGGCTCCCATACAAAAAACGTGTTTATTCGGCGTTTTTGCCTTGTGGTACGGAACCCTTCGTGTGCGAGTCCGACTCGCACTTGGCCAGTTTTTTTTTTTACTTGACGTGCCACCTGTTTCGATGAATTTACCACCCAACAGCGATCGACTTTTTATTTAATTTAGGAACTTTTTTTAAATGTAACGGTTATAATATTATAAATAAAAAAAACCGGGCAAGAGCGAGTCGGACTCGCGCACCGAGGGTTCCATACCATCATATGTTTTTAAATTTTCACCGGCGAGCTACTTACTAGATCTCGTTCAAACCAATTTTCGGTGGAAGTTTATATGGTACAGACGCCAACACTCAAGCTACTACAATCTGTCAGATTTCTTTAATAGATTTTCGACTTTATTGCTAAAGCATAAGGTTCAAGGTTGATTGGGAAAATCTGACAGTTTCGGGTAGGTTGACCTGCTGGCGTCTGTACATCATATATATTTTTTTGTTTTATCATTCTCTTATTTTAGTAAGTTACAGGGGGGGGGGGGGACACACATTTTACCACTCTGGAAGCGTCTCTCGCGCAATAGTTTCCACGAGAGACGCTTCCAGAGTGGTAAAATGTTCAGTTTAGAAAAAAAAAATATTAGAAACCTCAATATCATTTTTGAAGATCCATATCCTATCCATAGATATCCCACGCGTATGGGTTTGATAAAAAAAAAATTTGAATTTCAGTTCTAAGTATGGGGAACCCCCGAAATATTTTTTTTTTCTATTTTTGTGTGAAAATCTAAATGCGGTTCACAGAATACATCTACTTACCAAGTTTTAACAGTAAAGTTCTTATAGTTTCGGAAAAAAGTGACATACGGACGGACAGACAGACAAACAGACTTGACGAATCCATAATGGTTCCGTTTTTTGCCATTTGCCTACGGAACCCTAAAAACAGTCCCCAAAACGCCTATGGCTTTAGTTTATAACGAGATACTTTCAGTCTAACGAGATACAGCTGAATAAATATTTAACATGGAGCAACTGCCTATCTGACCTCTACGGCCCAGTTCCTGGACAACTCTTGGTAAGACTGAGACTGAGTTGTTTTGTCTAACAGGTACCAAAAAAACCGGCCAAGTGCGAGTTGGACTCGCATACGAAAGGTTCCGTACCACAAGGCAAAAACGCCGAAAAAAACACGTTTGTTAAATGGAGACCACATTTAACTTTAATTTTAATATTTTTTGGTATATCGGCAATAGAAATACAGTTTAGTCTTGTAAAAGTATCAAACTGACGGACAGACATGGACATTAGCATTTATTTCAGTGTCACAATTTGATGTCAAGTTCGACTCTCGCGAAAGGTTATCAACGACGTCAATTCCTACTAATAGTTACAGAAACTATTATTTTAAGGTTAATCTATTTATAAATAATCTTCGACTCATCAATAATAGGTACCTACTGTAGTTTGTAAATTATGAGCGTTTACGCCGTACGGCATTTCAAATAAACTTTCAAGCCCTTATTTTTCAAAATGAATGAACCGATTTTAATGAAACTTCATACGCATAAGCAGGATACAAAGGTCTAAAAAGATAGTAGAGAACTTAAGTAGGTACTCCTATTTTCAAAATCGTTCGAATATTAGGTTTAACTCCGCGCGTTCATGTTAGGCCCACTGAACTAAGAACTAGGACAAGAGAGCTTACCTTCAGGTATAGATCGGTCCAGGAACAGCGGGTTGCCTTCCCACTTGACATAGTCTCCGCGGAAGTCGAAGTAAACAGTCAGGTTGCCCATGTACTTGGTGAAGGCTGAGGCTTGGACTATAAGCACCTGGAATAGAAGGGTAACATTGTGTGAGCATAAAATGTCCACATTTGTTTAAATGGAGCATTTTAAATATTTGTGGGTCATTTCGTGTGTCTTTATCAAGAAAAACACGAAACACGATGGAATGTCTCCTGTGGATAACTATCTGAAGACCTCACGAATCATCATGTGCTGAATTCATGGCTAAAGTTTACGCATCGATGGGCTACTAACCTATATTATACATCCATCGCTTTCCATCAGGCGTGATCGAGGTCAAGCGGGCCCATTCAGCAATTAACCCTTTGAACGCCATTGTCACATATACGTGACAAGCAAGCGCGTGCCCTGTACGCCAGTCGTGTGTCGCCTATCCTATTACGAGCGACATAAATATGTGACAAAAAATGCGGTGCACTTTATCACGAAATAAACAATTAAATCATTACTTTTGTGTGTTTTTAAATGTATACCTTAAATATTTAAAATTGTGGCTTGGCGTGGAGGGCACGCGCGTGCGTTTATGCTCTGGCGTTCAAAAGGTTAAATAAAAATTAATACTTAATCATTTTTTAATACCTACTACAATAATAACTTGAAAAAAAAAATACTACAGTATTTCACAGTATTAAATTTTCACTTTTTTATCGGCAGTCTCCAAGATTCCTGATTTCTTTGTTCATATTCTTTCCGTGCGTGTATCGAATCAACCTTGACGGTTAAGGCCATGTTCTCTTGCAACAAGTGCTCGTGCGCATATGGAACGATATAACGTCATCGGAAACAGACCAGTTACTTTAAAAAAAAGTCCTCTAGACCGAATTTCGGCCAGACAACAAATCTAAGCTGACACCAGCCTTCGGCGCGGGAGATATTATAGTGCACAAGCTTATGCGCAGACACAGGTGCAGTTGCTCTTCCCTCACTCTCGTTGTTCGATGGGACGGCAATCCGACACGACCGGAGAGAGATCAGGCGCAGGACCAACAGCACCACATGCGCACCGAGGCACGGGGGTATTACACCGCCAACTTTTAAAACTCCGGGCTGTTAATGGGAAGTTCCTCATGGAAAAACTCAATAACACTTTGCCCGACCTGGGCATCGAACCTAGGACCCCACGCAGCAGTCGCGCTTGCGACCACGAGACCAAAGGCGCAATTAACCGGTTACCATACTATCATGTAGAAGACCACTTCCAGTTTTAAAATTAATAATATTTTTGCATACATTATTAATATTATATAATTAATGTATGCAAAATATTGTAAAACATTCTAAAAGAGTAACGGTGGAGTTTCTTGCCCATTCTTCTCCATACGAAAACTACCTTTTGGAAGGGTAGTTCTAGTTCTAGTATTCTATTTTATTGTAATTTATGACGTTCAAAAGTGCCTTCTATGTGCCTATTTGAAATAAATGCTCTGACTTTGACAGTAGCGCTAGCCTCAAAATCTTTGTTACTTACCTTATGTTTCTTATCAGCGGAATTCTCAATGAAGACTGGGTAAGTTCCGGCGACCGGCTCCCCACTAGGAGCGGCTCCGTTCCAAAGTAGAGAGTGAGTGTGTCCTCCCACTATGATGTCAATATGCTCTGCAGCGTCACGGGCTATCTCCCTGGAAGACAATAGATTAAAAGATGATAAGAGAGTGACAGTCAAAAGTTATTCTCCCCGGGTTTAAATCCTGCTTAGTGTAGTGTATTTTACATGGAGGGACTGCCTATCGGACCTCCACAACCCATTTACTGGGTAACACGATACACCTTCGTAAGACTGGTTGTCAGACTTTCGGGCTTCTGACTACCCGCAACGACTGTCAAAGATCTACAAATGACAGTCGAGACCCGTACTTTCCGAGGCACGGAGGGGTCTCGGTATGTAACGGATGGTCACACAGCCACGGGCCGACCTCGGCAAGCGTTGTTTAACTTTGAAGGTCCACCCATGTGGCTGTTTTTATTTAGCCACGAGCAGTTTTACCTATAGTACCTAAAGTCATAATTTGTAGGTCGGGGGGGTTCCGGAATTGGTCCTTTAAGAGGAACCGGGACCACCCCTATGTGCTGATGGTGATCACCGGGGTGGTTTTAGTGAGGTAAAAATCCCACACTCCCCGACCTCCTTCCCCGGAGTTTTAGAAATTAATGTAAACGGAACGCAATCGTCTTCGGTCTCTGTCTATTTTGTTGTCTCTGTCTTGCGCTGTCAATCCGTCATGTCATGCACTTGTATTCTGTTGAAGTATTTTGTGTCTATTAAATTCCCTTTATATAAAATCAATCTTGTCTTCTTTTCATTAAACCTATCACGGAGGTCGGGTGCCTTTTGAAGGTTTCCCCCGACCCGACAACCAAAAAAAAAAGGTACCTATTAAAAAAACTGTTGAAAATGAGCTGTATCTTGAATAGCATAATTTCTAACAGAGACAGTGCAATCGGTATGCGCTAGTCTATCAACCGAGACGACCCAAATACCGTCAAAGTTGCTTCTACTAGAACCTTGCAACGATTGTAGCAAAGATAATTACATTACAGATAATAGGATAGTATGTTTTTCTTTTTGCATAGTGCCACCTTTTTTTAAACGGAGTCAAAATAAATTACCTTACGAAACTGTGCAAATGTCATCGATCTATGACGATAAAAAATATATTTTCTAAACTCATGATTTCAACTAACAGCGGTCGTTGAGCTCGTAGTGAGCTGTAGTTACAATTATGAGGTTATTTTTTGTTGTTGTTTTATCGTAATTAGACATCAATACCTTGATAGGTATTGATGTCTAAATCTAAATCACAAAGTTAAAACGACTAATCACAATGCCTAAATGACAACAAATTACAAATGAATATACAGACTCAAATAAAATTAGCTAGCGAAACTCATCTGTCATTTAATTTTAATTGTGCTACCTATGCCTTTTGTGTGCACTGAATAAATGTTTCATCTATCTATTACACTATACAGCGTTATTGTAACACATTATCAACCTCTTAAGAGGTCATTGTACTCGTCATTATGAACAACTTTTACTATAGGACCAAACCTGAAATCGCGAAAAAAAAATCAGCTGTTCCCTACATTTATGTTCGTCTCGTCAAAATGTAGGGAACAGCTGATTTTTTTTCAGCTGATTAGAAATTAAAATGTTATTGTTTTAGTTTTTCTATTAAGTACCTAACTATAAAACATTTTTTATTCAATTTAATGTCCCTGACTTTACATAATAATTGATAAGGTTATGGGCCTGTCTCATAGTTACAACCAACCTATTTAAAAAGAACACATCGGCATCGTTGCGTCACCAGTCATCACTCGACTCCAACTAAACAATGATACAATGTGCCATCATTATGGTTTATATACAGCCTGAACTGTGAAGTGCGCTATTCACTGTGCAGTACCTTACCCTCCACCCCGCTGGCACGTGAATTTGTTACTGCGCAATACCTCACCTCCCACCCCGCTGACACGTGAGTTTGTTACTGCGCAGTACCTCACCCCCACCCCGCTGACATGTGAATTTGTTACTGCGAAGCAACTCGCCTCATGTTCCGGAGCCGCCGCACAGTGGTCCGGATTTGAAAAATGGTGGACTTAGGAACAAAAGTCATTATTTTGATTTGAAAAAAATTGTATTCGATAGGAAACCTGATTTACATTAACAAACGTCATATTAAATTTTTCGATATATTGACTCTAACATGTTAAAAAAAAATTATTACGAAAAAAATGTATGGGGCAAGATTGATTTTATTTTTTTTCTCGGTGTGTTCAAAAGTGTTAGCTGTGAAACCTTTTATATATTGTTGTATTCATTTTGTACTTTACCCCTATAATTAAATTATTCGCAAATACTTGCAATCTTGGAGTGAAATCGCTGTTGAAATTCCAAAATTTTAACTTTATTTTTCTAAGGCTGTGAACGTTTTTAGTTGCATTTGTCCACATCAGTGTTGTGGTTTCTCAATACTTTTTTAATATATTGCGCCCACAAATGATGATTTTAGCTCTAGGAGTGTATTCCGTGAATTAATGAAATATTAAATAAAATGTCAAAAAAGCATTAAGAAAGCTATATCGGGATGCCCCTTATTAGTATTGGGTTTATGTTATTGGTGAATCTTCTATCAACTGTACTTAAGTTTTAAACTTACCCTTGCATCTCTACTTTAAACCAAAAACAAAGTTCATAAATCGACGGGTGATAGCCGTCACCCGTCAATATTAATGTGCTTATTTTTAATTACAAGCGTACTTAATCTCTTTCTCTCAGAAACTTGAAACATATGTTAGCCCTGAAAAGGGCTGTTGTATTGTTGCTCTGAAAGAGCGTGTAAATAAGACAGTCCCAAAAGAACTTGAGTGTGACCAGCATCACACAAGGAAGATGGGGAGGACACTTACGAATGAAGATATTTTACATAATTTTCTAATTACTTCAGATCCTTACATATCGCACATCAAGCCGAAGTTGGACAAATACAAGAAATTGAGTTTTTTTCCCGAAGCTTTGCAGCTCTTAGCAGCCGAAGAGATCGAAGAAGAAGAAATGGACGTCTTGGAAGCTTCAGAAAACGTGCCAGATCCTTTGGAGTGATGGCTTTGGTCACACTCAAGTTCTTTTGGGACTGTCTTATTTACACGCTCTTTCAGAGCAACAACACAACAGCCCTTTTCAGGGCTAACATATGTTTCAAGTTTCTGAGAGAAAGAGATTAAGTACGCTTGTAATTAAAAATAAGCACATTAATATTGACGGGTGACGGCTATCACCCGTCGATTTATGAACTTTGTTTTTGGTTTAAAGTAGAGATGCAAGGGTAAGTTTAAAACTTAAGTACAGTTGATAGAAGATTCACCAATAACATAAACCCAATACTAATAAGGGGCATCCCGATATAGCTTTCTTAATGCTTTTTTGACATTTTATTTAATATTTCATTAATTCACGGAATACACTCCTAGAGCTAAAATCATCATTTGTGGGCGCAATATATTAAAAAAGTATTGAGAAACCACCACACTGATGTGGACAATTGCAACTAAAAACGTTCACAGCCTTAGAAAAATAAAGTTAAAATTTTGGAATTTCAACAGCGATTTCACTCCAAGATTGCAAGTATTTGCGAATAATTTAATTATAGGGGTAAAGTACAAAATGAATACAACAATATATAAAAGGTTTCACAGCTAACACTTTTGAACACACCGAGAAAAAAAATAAAATCAATCTTGCCCCATACATTTTTTTCGTAATAATTTTTTTTCAACATGTTAGAGTCAATATATCGAAAAATTGAATATGACTTTTGTTAATGTAAATCAGGTTTCCTATCGAATACAATTTTTTTCAAATCAAAATAATGACTTTTGTTCCTAAGTCCACCATTTTTCAAATCCGGACCACTGTGCGCCGGTAAAGCTTGAATCGGGCTGTACCTCGGCATAAAGTCCGCTACTTATGGCCTAATTGAGCAATTGTATCGTCTCGTTAATGTGGACAGGACAATGGATTCTCAGATCCAACGCTTGATAAAATTGTTTAACTAGAATGGGATGTTATTTTCTTATCATAATTATCTTGTTGAGGATAAGTTCATGATTGTAGATGAGTAGATGGTAGAGTGGGACTTAAGTACACACATCAGGAATTGCAGCAGAAGTACAATGCAATTTTGAACAAATATTTTGCTCAATAACTGAGATTAAAACAACTGAAGTGATAATATTTTGCTCAATAACTGAGATTAAAAAAACTGAAGTGTTAATCGACGTTTGCTGCTGACTGTACCATTGGAATCAATACAGAACATGATTCCAAGAAAAAAAAAATTATTGTCAAGTCAATAAAAGACTGCGAAATTGCACTTTTCACAAAACAGCAGATTTATTTTTGATAACTGACGAATAATTTCTACGCGTCCTAGAATCATTGTGCTGAATTATTATTCATGATTACTGTTGGGGTGTCAGTGTGTCACCCTGTAAAAATGTTTTTTTTTCGACGAAACCACTTTTTAACTTTAACTTTACTCTTGGATTTCGGGGATCTTTAATCTTTCTAGGGGTTTGCAATTACCATAGGTTTAAATGTATTATTATTTATTTAAAAATACACATAGTCACTTTACATGAGAATGATGCTAAAAATAAATTATATAAAGTTCGTCACAGACGTCATGGAAGCAGTTATGTTAAATAAACCGTTTCTAAAAGGTGCATTGGATGCAATGCATTCAGCTGATTAAATAATTATGCAGATAATTTAATTTTTGATGATAATTTAAATAGGAGTTTTGAATTCATTGAACGAATGTAACTTTTTTATATTAGGTCCTTACCTATGAAATTGTCTATTTTTGATACTGGCAATCGTGAAGATCGATATATTTCATTCTATTTAGAATTACAAATTCAAATTAATTTTATAATATAGCATGACGTTTTGTTTTTCAAAATCAGTTGTTCATTTGTTTTCGCGCCGCGCCGTTCCATCCCGTTACTGTTGTTATGTGCCCTTGGCTTTAACCAAGTTCCGTGGCTTTAACTGTCACCTTGATCCATCCTGCATATTTTATCACTTGCCTTGCAACTGATTATGTGTGGGAAGTAACCCTGAAGTGCCTACATAAAACTTGATAACAACCTGTGACCATTCCTGAGAAAAAGGGTCGGTCCTAGGGTTTTGTTTTTACCTTATGAGGTCTCTAATCTTAAAGCTTCTAGTTATAAGAACCGAGTAATTGTCCAAGAACCTTGCATTTCAACTTACTTGTCAACTTCAAGCCCACAATGAGACAGCAGTATAACGATGTCCACTCCCTGTTCATACAACACTTCTGCTTCGCGCTTCGCTGCTTCTTTGGGGTCGGTGAACTTCACTTTACCAGGGGATGACAGTTTCTGTAAATATTAATTGATTTTATTAGCATTTTTCGACCAGAGTTTACCAAGGATTTGGGAAAATTCCAAATTATGCATATCTACAGGTTGTAAAAGACCCATTATTGTGGCCGTTATCTAAGCATTACTAAACTCGAGGTCATGCGCAAGCGTCAGATTATATTTATTTACGAGTACATTACTTGTTAGAGTTGTAAAGAAAAAAAATGTGTTTAATAGCAAATAATGGTTTTAACTGTTCTCAGCATTAGTGTACGAAAACTGTAAAAAAAAATAGATAAAAATTGTTCATTATTTTTTCCAATTTTTGATGGTATCGTATCGAGAATCACTAGCTCTATCACCTGTCTTCGTTTTCGGAAGCGTTTCCCTTACACCCTGTAGATGTTTGATGTTGGTACAGTCAACAGCAAAAGTAGGTGATCAAAATCAGAAATTCAATACTAATGAACGGAGTTCGCGTCAGAACTCTGCCACACAGCCACACAGTCTCTGCACACAGCTCAACAACAACAATAACAGCAACAGCTCTGCCATACAGTTCTGACGCGAACTCCGTTAATTAGTGTTGAATTTCTGATTTTGATCATCTACTTTTGCTGTTGACTGTACACTACCTACTTCGGCCACGGCCTACTTCAAACTATACCTTAGTTTGATGTAGTAACAGAATACACGTATGAGTATGAGGAACAGAGTGTAAAGTTCATTCATTCTCCATAGAAAAGGGAGATTCCTCCGACCAGACGGGTGGTGTCTGGTGGGCAACTACCCGACGATTGGTCGGGACGTTGTATATTTATGCTAGTTGCACGATAAACTAATCCAAACTCCCAAGTGGCCAAGTGGTAACGGCCGCGAATTACGAGTTGTAGGTCGTAGGTTCGAACCCAGACAGTCGCTTTACTTTGTGTAAATTATTTCATCACCACTGCTCTCAAAACGGTGAAGGAAAACATCGTGAGGAAACCGGCATGTCCTAGAACCAAAAAATTCGAAGACATGTGACATCTACCAACCCGCACTGGGCCCGCGTGGTGGATTCCGGCCCACTCCCTCTTACAGAGAGAAGGCCTGTGTCCCAGCAGTGGGAACATTTAGACTGATTATACTTACTTACGGCTCACACACTTGTTAAAGTTCAACTACTTTTGCATTTTTTCATTTTTCTTTTTTTTTTTTAAATAACTTGTAAATATGTGAGCACCATGTATCTATCACTTATTTGATTTACCTGTCATTGCTTAATTTTTAATTCTTTTTACCTTTTGTGGTAGACTAATTTTATTATGGGTGCATCGTGTTCACATATAAATTTTATTATGTATACAAGACCTTGTAAAACATTTTTAAAAGAGTAACGGTGGAGTTTCTTGCCCATTCTTCTCCATACGAAAACTACCTTTTCGAATGGGCGACTAGAATCATTTCTATTTAGTTTTTTTTTGACGTTCAAAAGTGCCTTTAATGTGCCTATTTGAAATAAATGATTTGACTTTGACTTTGACTTTACTTTTTTAGTTGACGTTTTTATGGAAGTTGGGTTTTAATTTATAACTTTATTTTTTCACAGAGTCGAAAGGTGACAAAACTCTCAATACAGATGTTTATCTACCTCATGTTTCCAGAAAGTGCCATTAAAAATTAAAATTATAGGTAAGTCAATATTTAAAGTCGGTTAAATACATTGAAACATTTTCCGTGAACATAATCTGTTTTAATTTAATGCCTGACTCATAAAACTAAAGTTACATTGTCATTATTTTATGATTAGTCTTCTGTCTAGCCATATCTTGTATTATTTACTCAACTGCACTTTAGAAATTGTATGATTATACAAAAATAAGAAATTCATGCAGCATGTCTTTCAAATAAATGTTTTTGTTTGCAACAAGTCTGCATCTTGTTACTATGTTGTATGATGTAGAAAGGGAGACTTATTTCCTCAAGAATCCTGATATTCACTAATGATTAGCTTCTGTATCTAGTGTTCAGTGTACTCGCATCTTATTTAATTTCCTCTAAAGAGAAGGTTCGATCAAACGTGCTTCAAACATGTTCTTGACCGGAGGAGACATTGGAATTAGGGTATAAACAGACGGACTGCATTTGAACTGCATGCCAACTGCAATTTCGCAGTTCGGATGCAGTTGACCTAACTAGGTTTCGAAGCAGTTAAAGTCAACTACATCCAAACTGAGATGTTGCAGTCCGTCTGCAGGAAGCCTTAGGTTCTCTTAGTAAGTATAGGTGTCTGCACTCTACTCTGTGTTCAAGTACACAGAAACAGAAGTGAAGAATATATTATGCAGTCCGTTCACAGCAACCTTATTGTAACGAGCATAAACGAGCATAACGAGCATATTTGTTACGACCGCGAATCATATTGTTGCGCGCCACAATTAATGCCTGGTACATGGTGACATTAGGTACCACTAGCGCCATCTAGTATCGAGTAGCAGAACTAGTCGAGTCACGATCGTTCTAGAAAATTCGATACTAGAACTTTGTAGAACTTTCTCGAACTATCGACACCTAGTCGGTCGGGGCCGGTATGTACTCGAACATTCAATGGAAGGTTCTCGAACTATCTGCGGCACTATATAAGGCCGGGATGCGCGACGACCGACTCAGTTTGGATAAAGCGACAAGAGCGAAAACATCAAGCGATCTTCAAGTGCGAATTAAGAGTGATCAGTAGTGTAATTGCTTTCTTTTAATTAGTGTTTTGAGCTGTAATTAGTGTTGTAAAATAAATTGTTATTTTTGGTTATTAAATCGGCAGTTTTTATTGTCACGAACCCGAAGCTCGTAACAATTGGTGTCAGAAGCAAGGATTATGCCGGTTTTACCCAAAGACGACACGGAGGGTATCCGTACCCGGAGTCAGCGCCAGCAGGAGACGGACCAGAGGCGATTTGGTGGAGCTACGCCACAGACTTCGGAGGGCCAGCTACCGACCACGGAGGCCGGCCCGTCCGCAGCAGCTCCAGCATCAGCAGCACCAGACTTTGCTGCTCTGATGATGATGCTGCAGGAGCAGTCCCGTCGGTTGGAAGAACAGCTCCAGCGCGATAAGGAGGAACAGGCCCGCCGTCAGGAGGAACAGGCTCGTCGGTTGGAAGAACAGCTCCAGCGCGATAAGGAGGAACAGCTGCGCCGCCAGGAAGAGCAAATGTTCCTCATGAAGGACCTTCACGCAACCTTCGGGAAAGACATGAAGGAGGTGAAGGAAAAGGTTGCCCAGCATGACAACCGCCTGTCTGAAGCTGAAACTCAGATCAGCAAGTTTAATGACGTCATTGCTGATGTGAAGCAGGAGTTGGGTAACCTTAAACTTGGGGATGGAATCGCAGCTCCCGTAGCTACAACACCTTCGCTACGTGGATTCAAAGTGCCACCGTTCGACGGAACTTCTTCCTGGTCGGCCTACAAAATCCAGTTTGAGGCTGTCATGAAGGCGAACGGGTGGAATAAAAATCAGGCCATGACTGCCCTCACCCTAGGCCTGCGTGACCAGGCCTTAACTGTTCTGGAAGCTCTCGGTAAGGAAGTGACTTACGAGCAGCTTCTTGAGGCATTGGAGGCTCGGTATGGCGACGCTCACCTGGAACACGTGTTTCGTGCGCAGCTCAAGGATCGCGTGCAACGCAGTAATGAAAACCTGCAGCAGTGGGCCCTTGAAGTGGAGAAGCTGGTTCGTAAAGCGTACCAGTCTGTACCTGCGCTTATTGATGGAAACCTGGTGCAGGCATTCATCGACGGCATCCGTGACCTTGAAGTGAGAGCTGCTGTGAGGCTCGGGCACCACGGGACGCTTAAGGACGCCTTGGCCCATGCACTGGAGGTGGAAGCTGTGCGGCAGGATTATCGTTCCCATCGCGTCAGGGAGGTTGCAGCGGCTACAGTTCGCGACCGCAATAAACGATACAGCCCTAGGTGCTACGGCTGTGGGGAAAAGGGCCACCTTCGATCCAGTTGCCCTAAGCGAACTGCAGAAAGAGAAGACGGCCGATCTCCAGAGGGCAGTGCGGCTGACAGCACCGCGCAGCACCAGCAGCAGGGAAACGAGTAATAGCCAGGACTGCGGGGCGGGTGCTGGCTGATGTTCAAAGAGCCCCAAGGGTTTCGATCACACAAACCCATGACGGGAACAGCCTAATCATCAAGGGCGAGGTCAACGGAACGCCGTGTAAGCTGACCATAGACACTGGAGCCTCTCGCACGGTTGTCAGTTCCCAACTAATAAGACGGTCCCTTGGGGACTCCGCACACAACCGAGAACGCATTAATTTGGTAACAGCCACCGGTCAGCGCATACCCGTCCATGGAGAGAAGAAGATGGAGTTGAAGCTAGGCAACAGAATCTACCTGCATAATGTCATCGTGGCCGATATAATGGACGATTGCATCCTGGGCCTTGACTTTATGAGGAAGAATTGTTGCGAGATTGACGTCAAGCAAGGCGTTTTGAAATGTGGACAAGAGGAACTTTTCGTGGAAGGGGCGTTACCAGGGAATGTGTACAGCCTTAAGAAGATTGTTCTTCCGCCGAGATCAGAAACGATTGTGCCTGTTAGTCTTCCTCGGAATCCTGGGCAGACTCATCGTTGTGTACTCGTGGAAAGGGTAGACAATGACCTTCCATGGAAAGTGGCACGAACTTTGGTCAGAGCCACCGACATCTCAGGGGTACGTGTGCTGAACCTTTGTGATCAGGAACAGACTATAGAAAAAGGCACACTAGTTGGTACTTGCGAGGAAGTGGATTGGTTGCGTCGATGCCAATATCTATCGACTGGGACCCTCAGCAAGGATGCACAAACGAAAGTGACCACACTTTTAGAAGACTGCCGCAGCGTTCTGTCCCAAAATGAAATGGTCAAGGCGAAGAAGATGTTACTCAAGTACGCCAATGTTTTCTCGTCAAACGATGCTGACATCGGGAAGACTGGCTTAGTTCAACACAAAATAAACACAGGAGAAGAATTGCCTATCCGTCAGCGGCCAAGGAGATTGCCGGTAGCACGTGAAAAGGAAGTGGAAACCATGATTGAGGGAATGGTGAAGGATGGCGTTATTGAACCTTCATCTAGTCCATGGTGTTCACCTGTAGTGCTGGTAAGAAAGAAGGACGGCAGCATGCGGTTTTGTGTTGACTATCGTCGTCTGAACGACGTTACAAAGAAGGACAGCTATCCTTTGCCAAGAATTGATGACACGCTGGACATGCTTACTGGAGTAAAGTGGTTTAGCACGCTGGACCTGAAAAGTGGCTACTGGCAAGTCGAAATTGATCCTAAGGACAAGGAGAAAACTGCATTCTCGACAGGAAAGGGTCTGTGGCAATTTAAAGTTATGCCGTTTGGATTGTGCAATGCTCCGGCAACTTTTGAAAGGTTGATGGAACTTGTACTTACTGGACTAATTGGCGATGCCTGTTTGGTCTACTTGGATGACATCATCATCGTAGGCCGCACGTTTGAAGAACATCTTCAAAACCTGGAACGCGTGCTCATGAAGATCCAGAGTGCCAACCTCAAGTTAAGTCCGAAGAAGTGTTCACTATTCAAACGACAGGTTAGCTTTTTGGGATATGTAGTGTCTGAAGAAGGTATCCGCACGGATCCAGAGAAAATCGCCGCTGTCAAGGATTGGCCAGTTCCAAAAGATAAGACGCAGGTCAGAGCATTTTTGGGTTTGTGCTCCTATTATCGGCGATTTGTCAAGAACTTTGCAGACATAGCCAAACCCCTGCATAAGCTAACCGAAGAGAAGCGACATTTCTGCTGGGATGAAAGTTGTGACATCGCATTCCAGGAGCTAAAGGACCGTCTGTGCAAAACACCTATTTTGGGGTACCCTGATGCGGGCAAGGAATTTATAATTGACACAGACGCAAGTGACATAGGACTTGGCGGTGTGTTGTCTCAACGGAATGGTGATCAAGAGGTTGTGATAGCGTACTTCAGCAAGTCGTTGTCAAAGCCGGAAAAGAACTACTGTGTCACGAGACGGGAATTGCTTGCTGTGGTAAAGTCATTGCAGCATTTTAGCAAATATCTTCTGGGGCGGAAATTCCACGTACGAACTGACCATGCTGCACTGAAATGGCTATTGCAGTTCAAAAATCCAGAAGGACAAGTTGCGAGATGGATTGAGCTACTGCAGGAATACGACTTTGTGGTCGAACATCGCAGCGGGAAATCACATGGCAACGCAGATGCATTGTCAAGAAGACCTTGTCCTGAAGACTGCAAGCATTGTACTAGGCAAGAAAGTAAAGAAGTCGTACCTGTGAGGATGCTCAAGACCGACCTCAGCAACGAGTGGAAGGAAAGCCTACAACGTGCACAGCAGGAAGATTCGGACATCAAGCCGATTCTGGAGTGGATAAAGGCCAGAGCTCCTAAGCCCAAGTGGAGCGACGTCTCAGCGATGAGTTCGATCACAAAAAGCTATTGGGCCCAATGGGACAGCTTGGTGATTCAGGATGAACTCCTGTGCCGTAAATGGGAAAATGCTCGGGGAGACAGCTGTCATTTGCAAATGGTTGTCCCTAAAGCTCAAGTACCGGATGTTCTACAGCTGTACCATAATGGTTGTTCAGGAGGTCATCTGGGAGTAAAACGGACTCTACTGAAGATACGAGAACGGTTTTACTGGGTCCACTGTCGGGACGATGTCGAGGACTGGTGTCGCAAATGTACAAGTTGTGCAGCTGTAAAGGGACCTCAGACTCGTAGTAGAGGTGCATTGAAATTGTACAATGTTGGTGCACCATGGGAGAGGATAGCCCTTGACGTTGCGGGGCCGTTTCCGGTAAGTGAAAGTGGCAACAAGTATTTCATGGTTGTGATGGATTACTTCACCAAGTGGCCGGAAGTCTTCGCCATTCCAAATCAAGAAGCTTCGACAGTTGCAGATAAGTTAGTTCATGAAGTCTTCTGTCGTTTTGGAGTACCTTTAGAGATTCACAGTGATCAAGGAAGGAATTTTGAGTCACAAATATTCCAGGAAACTTGTCGAGTTATGGGTACTCATAAAACCAGAACAACTTCTTACCACCCACAGTCGGATGGAATGGTGGAACGATTTAATCAGACATTGGAGAGGTACCTAGCCAAAGTTGTGGAAAATCGGCAACGAGATTGGGACAAGCACATACAACCGTTTTTGTTGTCATACCGAAGCGCTGTTCACGAAAGTACATCGGTGACACCAGCTTTCGCAAACTTTGGAAGAGAATTACGGCTGCCTGCAGACCTGATCACCGGAATACCACCTGATGCCCCACGCAGTATAACCGATTATGCGAATGACTTGCGGAACAAAATGAATGACATTTATGAGCACGTCAGACAATCGGGCCAGCAAATGTCTGAAAAGATGAAAACCCGTTATGACCGCAAAATGAACAATAAAGGGTTCGATGAAGGTTCACTAGTGTGGTTGCACAATCCAGTCCGCAGCAAAGGGAAATCTCCTAAGCTTCAAGCTAAATGGGACGGACCGTACCGGATTGTGACAAAGATCAATGACGTAACCTACCGGATACAGAAAGGTGCAAGAGGTACTCCTAAGATCGTCCATGTGGACCGACTGGCGCGTTATTATGGGGCTGATAATGCTCGGGACGAGCATGTCTTAGGAGGGGGCAGTGTTGCGCGCCACAATTAATGCCTGGTACATGGTGACATTAGGTACCACTAGCGCCATCTAGTATCGAGTAGCAGAACTAGTCGAGTCACGATCGTTCTAGAAAATTCGATACTAGAACTTTGTAGAACTTTCTCGAACTATCGACACCTAGTCGGTCGGGGCCGGTATGTACTCGAACATTCAATGGAAGGTTCTCGAACTATCTGCGGCACTATATAAGGCCGGGATGCGCGACGACCGACTCAGTTTGGATAAAGCGACAAGAGCGAAAACATCAAGCGATCTTCAAGTGCGAATTAAGAGTGATCAGTAGTGTAATTGCTTTCTTTTAATTAGTGTTTTGAGCTGTAATTAGTGTTGTAAAATAAATTGTTATTTTTGGTTATTAAATCGGCAGTTTTTATTGTCACGAACCCGAAGCTCGTAAC
Organism: Oligia fasciuncula; assembly: GCA_963082905.1. NCBI lineage: Eukaryota > Metazoa > Arthropoda > Insecta > Lepidoptera > Noctuidae > Oligia > Oligia fasciuncula. The sequence continues at coordinate 4,297,512 of OY720406.1, forward strand.
AATATTTTAATCAACGTACAACTTAATACTGACCAGCAAATTGCAAAAAACCGTAAAAAAAAATGAATTTCGCGGGCTACCTTAGCGCTTTTGCCTTAACTACGTATACCACACGCAGAGCGTTAGCACCTCCAATAGCTTGCATGGCTATTTTAAATTAATGTCTTTTAACACGAACGCTACTATATAGATTTTAAACAAAGTTTTTAAAGGTGATTTATAAGGTGTTCACGCTAAATTCGTTAGAATCACGCTACGCATAAACACGCCACTAACTTGCACGCTTGAGCATTTGTGATCTTTCACGAACTTCCGCATAAGTGTCACAGTTATTGTTTATGGGGCTTACATGACCTAAAGCGCGGTCACTCTCGGACTGCATAGAAAAAAAGAAAGAGAAGCGCGATGACACAACGCTGGTAATTTATTGCAAAATATGCAGCAATTAATTAATTACAATAAATCTACTGATTGAACTAAAAAATTAAAACACTAGTATTTTAGTATGTTGCATGTAGAATAATCTGACAAAAAATCAGAATGATTGAATGTATATTAGTATGGTTTTTATTGTAAAAAGAAAGTTTTTAGAGGTATCTTCATGATTTTTTTATTATCGTATCAAATTAGTTATATTATGTTTTCAACACACTATCTACCTAGCACACGATATCCTGAAGAATATCATATATTTTTCTGACTTGTAGTCGAAAATATACTTTTATTGTTTCCAAATCTTGCGTTTTTTGTGCTATGTCCTGTAAGCCCTTTAACCTTTCATAAATAATTCAATAAAAGCCTGACTCTATTTTGTGCATTAGATATGCAACTATTACTAAGTATTACTACCCACTCAACAAATGAGTTCTTAAATAAAAAATTTGATACAAAATTTAAATTAGACGACGACTCGCCTTTGTGCTAATAATTGAATGGAATTTCATTTCTATGACATTGAATAGAATATTTTTTTTACATTGTATTTAATAATAATTCTTGACATTTTATTTAATAACCCTTGACATTGTATTTGATAGCAGTTAACGTTTTCCTTATCCTTGACATGGTATTTGCTAGTAGTTAAAGTTTTCCTTATCCTTGACATTGTATGGTTTAATTTTGACATTGTTTTATACTCTTTTATTTTAATTCTTTGAAATATTTGTACGCTGAAAACAGCAGAATATTATGGACATCATATTACGTGTAAGACCTTTGTAACAACAATAAAATAATTAATAATTATTATTAATAAGCAGAAGTAGTCGTACTTTCCCCGTCCTTCTACAAACTGGACCGTAAAGACGGCAAAGACGGCACTGCACCGTAATCTGCAAACTATTTAGAGATTCCGTCGAAAAGTAGACAGTGTGTCTGCGCCTGGCAAGGCCGCAGACGACTGTGTAAGTAATACCCAGTGGGGTTGAAAGAAATAGCACCGCAGACGCGAAAACATAGCTTATCAATTCTTTATGAATTGTAGGTATAGGCAACATTGGTGCTCATAACTCCACGTCCCATCAAATATGAGGTAAAAACGAAATTAGCCCATGATCATGTATAGACAGACTAGCTCTTGCTTTCACCTCGCCTTCGTGGGGTTCAAACATTACAGGGCAGGAACGTACTACCGGTATAAAAAGTCATGTTCCAATCCTATGCCCTAACTCAGGTCATGCTCTACCTGTGTGCTAAATTTCATCGAAATCCGTTCGACCCTTAAAACATGATAAGGTTACTTTCGCATCTCTAATGTATGGATATGAATAGGTAGGTAGGTATAATTGTATCAATGGTGAAATAACTACTGGCACGAGACAGCTTTCGTCATCCATCGTGACTCGAGACGAGACAGATAAAACGTGAAAGATAAATACAGTTTTGTGGGATGTCAAACGTTTTATCTATTTATTTATGATAACTAAGTAACTATCACACAATAACGTGCTCACTTTAAGTCTTAAGATGATAGAACAATAGACACCGATGATATCAATATGTGCGATATTCTTAGAAATGTTTGTTACCTGGAACTACATATCATGACATTTTGACATATGACACCACTTCATTCTTGAGGATTGCAGCGAGATAGACCAAGATATGGATAGTCATCAAAAGTTACACAATTTAGATAGGTAATTATTGTAACTTGGAATGAAAATGAGTAAAACAGACCGTCATTTATTAACGTGTGATGAAATAAAGATACTATAATAACAACTTTACTTAAGTGTTATTCTCTACATATGTATAACTATGAAATTAGAAAGGTGCCAAGCTGGAAATTGACGATGATTTACTTTTAGAACCAATGAGTTCAGTTTAAATTTGAGTACCTCACTTGAGAAGTTCTAAATAAACTTACAAAACATATGATTTATTTTCTAAAAAAAATTAAATTTAGGTGAAGGCTAGAAGTGCCTACTGTCATGAGTCATCCCACCTGGCGCTGGGGATTGCTCACTTCAAACTCACTTCACCTAAGTTTTCAAGGTGAGACTTTTACAGAAACACGACAGCACTCGAAAGATGCGGTGACAGCTGATAGAAAAGGAATGCAGAGTGATAGTGGGATTCAGGAGCATTGAAAGACGGATAGCAAGATTAAACCAGAGCATAGTTTAGCTTGTTGAAAGACTCCAGGCCAGATTAATACAAAACGTAGAAGAATAGCATAAAACACAGGATGCCCTGCAGACTTTGGCTTTGCATCATTCACAGCCGATTTGGTTCGTCTGCAGAACCGCCTGTCGTTTATTCTGGTCCTTCACATTATTAAAACTAAAGACCACCATTTAGAATTATTTCACATAATACATAAGTACGGGCTTATCAATAATGAGAGTATTGTGGGGAGTCAACTCAGCCTATCGCAGTCCACTGCACAACATAGGCCTCTCCCAGGCTACGCCACAACACTCTGTCCTGCGCATTCCGCGCCCAGTCTCACAGCCAAGAAGCTTAAGTTCTTTGGTCCTTTCTAGCCAAGAAGCTTATAGATAAAAGTGGAGGCAACACTCTAAATACCTAAGTGAAGACGACTGTGGTCGGACACTCTCTGTCTAAATACACACATAAGAACGAGACAATGATATGTGTTTCGTTTGTCATATGTATGTATAAAGAAAGTGTCCGACCACAGTAGTCTTTACTTTGGCACTTAGAATGTTGCCTGCACTTTTATCTATAAGCTTCTTGCATCTAGCTAGGGCGCGTCCCACACTACGCTTGTCGATACGCGTAGAGTATATTCTCATATTATATTGCTTACCGCAGTATCAGGTGTAATCAACCCAATGAGACCGATCTTTCTTCCCTGCCTCTCCACAATATGATGAGGCTTGTACAGTCCTTGCAGCACTGGTTCCTCACTGGTGTCCATGTTGGCTGCAAGTACTGGTGCCTTCAAGGCTGCAAGGTACGGCGCCAGACCTTCGGGCCCGTCATCGAATTCATGGTTGCCGATTGCCTGTGGAACAGAAATGTTGCAATTCATATCTTTATCTAATAAATTTTAATAACTTTACTGGGGTTGGCTTCCATTCCATACCTCCCAAATTTATTTATTTATTTTATTTTAGGAAAGCTTACAGACTAATAACATTATAGTAACAAAAATATATAACTAAATTGCTAATGACAAGCCTCCACAGATAAATACAAAAATATATATTTATATATTATTTATTATAAACCCATATTAGCTATTACATCAATTTAGTATAAGGCAATCATATCGATCGTAAGTTTTCAAGTAAGAAGACTGATGTCAATATGGGTCAATAGCATATTCTGAATTATTCCGGTCTGATCCCCTGACCCCCCCTCCACCCCCCCTCCTCGATCCCCTGCAAGTTTGCTCTTATGCTTGTCGGTAAGACCCTTGTCAAGATCAGCGGGGTAATTGCGGAACAAACTAACAGTAGGAATGACTTTGAAATGACAGTTGTAGAACTGTTTTAGCATTCATTCATTTAACGTACAGTCAACAAAGGAGTTAAGTAAATTTAATTTAATTTAATAAATGAGCTGTTTGTTTGCTATTAATAAACTAAAATTTTATTCGAGAATATCCATCGGTTTCTTAGTAAACTTCAACTATATCCGACGCTCCTGTATACTTAACTCCTTTGTTGACTGTACATAAATAACATTCATTGCGTTATTTACGTTGTTAAAGTACACAATTTTTTCAAACATACGAATCAATAGATTCAATATCCTTTGAAAATTTATTCAGATTGTGATTTATTAGTGTGTTACGTAAATAGGGTGCGGAACAGAACTGCAAATAGTGGTATAAAATGGCTGATCCTTTGCTCCGCAGAGAGACTAAAAGGTCTGTGGTTGGATGGGTAATGATGGTGATTGACCTAATTGATATTTAATCGAAATTGACGTCATAGCCTATAAACAGGTACCAATTAACAAAGCGTGATAACTTAATATGAGTATTCATTAATTTGTAATCAATCTGTGAAGTTCTGAATCTTGAACAAATAGTGTCATCATTAGTAGGTATTTTAGAAGTTACCTACGTCTACCAAGGCACTTCAGAAACTCAATCATGTACGTAAGTTAAATGGCAGTCGTTTGGCTTGTTCACCGAAGCGGAGAAAACAAAAATCAACCATTACGATTCTAGTATTATCACATCTTCTATAGGTAGGTACAGACGCCAGCACATCAAGGTACCCGAAACTGTCAAAATTTCCCACTCAACTTTGAACCTTATGCTTTAACGATAAAGTTGAAAATCAATTGAAGAAATTTGACAGATTGTAGTAGCTTGATGTGCTGGCGTCTGTACGTCACGCGTTTGTCTTGTCTTTGTCATCTCCGTTCCATTTCAGTAGACAGGTGACCTTAGGATCTGGCAAGAGCTTCGAAAATGATCATTTACTTTGGTACTAATGTCCAGCATCCTAATAGTGTAACACACTATAAAGCACCAAGCACAATCTGAATCATTTCGAAGGATATTGCTAATCCATTGATCCATATGTTCGAAAATTTGTCTGCTCAACAACGTAGATAACGCAATGAATGTTGTTGAACTGTCAAAATGAAAGTCATTGCTTCTGTTAGTGTGTTACGCAATTGTCCCGTAGCAGTAGATTTTCAAGGGCTAGGCAATACGATAGCGACTACTCCCCATAATTTTAAGCACCTAAGATTCGTTATCTTATTGTAAACCAGCTGCGCCCCGCGGTTTCACCCGCGTAAGTGTCGATCCCGTAAGAATATCGGGATAAAAACTATCCTATACCCTTCCCCGGGATGCAATCTATCTCTCTGCCAAATTTTATCGAAATCCGTTCAGTGGTTTAGGCGTGAAAGGGTAACATACATACAGACAGACACAGTTACTTTCGAATTTATAATACAAAACTTGATAAATAACTATAGATATCTATATAGATATATATTTCTGATCTCTAAGATACAGGGTCACCCTTAATTTAGAGATCAGGGTTTCAATGTATTGTGCTTAGCATAGCCACTCAGTTGTATAACATTGCTTTGGAATGTACCTACTTAGGCTTTTCTTCTTTTCTTCAATAAACATTTTTATTTATTTATTTTTATATTATAGGTACAAAAATAACAGCTACAATATCAACTTACATGAGCATCATGCGGTATCAAATTCATGAATTCTTGGGTGACATTCCACTTCAGCAACGTATACCAGTAGGTGCCCTGGAAACTGTCTCCAGCGTTCAGGACTATGGAGTCAGGCTTCTGTTCCAGCAGGGTGTGGATCTCTTGGTAAAGTCGAGGGAACCCACCGATGCAGGAGTTGTTGTTATACCGGCAGGTTGGCGTATCTACTGAGGTCTCTTCGAATCTGGAAAGAAGATTAGACATAAATACTTATTATCGTAATGCAAACAGAAAAAAAAAGAAAGGATACACATAAGAGGTATGTACAAATAAGGCTACTGGAAATAAATAGTATCCTAAAAAAAATTGCTACTTCTTACTCCCTGGCGCAGAAGTTTAAAATAAATTTGACTTTGTATAGGATTATTGGTAAAACATTAACAAACTCTTACCGGAACTCGCAAAAAAAAAAACAGCTGTTCCCTACATTTTGACGGGATAAACGAACATAAATGTAGGGAACAGCTGTTTTTGCGATTTCAGGTTTGATCCCATAGTAAAAGTTGTTAATAATGATGAGTATAATATGAGTATAGCCTTTTCCCAACTATGTTGGGGTCGGCTTCCAGTCTAACCGGATGCAGCTGAATACCAGTATTTTACATGGAGCGACTGCCTATCTGACCTCCACAACCCAGTTACTGGGTAATACGATACCCCTTGGCAAGACTGGTCGTCAGACTTTCGGGCTTTTGACTACCCGTAACGACGTATCTATGTAGCTATATAAAATTCAAAGTCCTGACTGACTTATATATCAACGCACAGCCTAAACTGCTGGCCCTAGAGACATGAAATACGAAGGGTGTTCTTTGTGAAGAGTAGGTAACCACTAAGAAAGGGTTTTTCGAATTTCCACCCCTAAGATGGTGAATGGAGGGAGGGTAAAATTTCACGCGGATGAAATCGCGGGCAGATGCTAGTTTAAGTATATTTCACGGCGATTGAACCCGAAGTATACAACACCCCATTATAACAGTCAGCTGGCGACCTATAAAGTGAACCACACACGATGACCTTAATAAGTTATAGTGATTAACATCCAATATGGACACCAACATTTATGTAGGTTGTACAGTCAACAGCAAAAGTAGATGATCAAAATCAGAAATTCAATACTAATGAACGGAGTTCGCGTCAGAACTGCTGTGTGGCGTCGAAGTACTACTACTTAGAATACTTACTACGTAGAATACTTTTGAATCACTTCGACGCCACACAGTTCTGACGCGAACTCCGTTCATTATTATTGAATTTCTGACTTTGATCATCTACTTTTGCTGTTGACTGTACAAACATTTGTGCCAACACGGAAGTTTTCCGGAATAACACGAAAGTGTACGGTATATAAATTATGATTATAAACCCCATAGATAAACCCTCTGCCACATAGAAAGCGTTTTTTGAAGTGAAAACTTCTTTAGGCGCGTTGGACATATTTGAGATGGGAAAAAACCATTGAACTCGCGCCACTGTTACCGTAAGCGACACCGCGCGTGTTTTGTTTATAAGACGATTAAAAAATACCCGCGTCGGATGTGTTCGGCTGTCCTCGGGATGTACTCGGTTTTAATGTAGGTATATCCGTTAGGTCAGTGAGTGATGGCAAAGTATTCTGTTTGTGTTTTGTTTCACTTCTGTCGGCACTCCCGGAGTGCCACTGTTTTTATTTTTACCTCACATTTTATAATTTATGTTCTACGTTCATAATTATGTTTCTATGTTTGATATTTGTATGAAACCCTGTTCTTCTATTAAAATAAGCATTCACATTGATGACTCATAAGTAATCTTTGGAAAATGCACCTAATATTTCCAACCGGAGACAGATATTTGAGACTTTTAAATCTGCCTAAGTGTAAAGGCTTCTTGAATGCCGATTTACAATATTCACGTTCATAAGTAGACGTTTTTAAACGGAAATTTTGACTAAAGTTTAGTTTGTGATGTTCCTATTCCTAGGCCCTAATTCACTATGACCACTTAATAGTTCCTTACTTCGAAACCACGTCAATGCCTTACCTAATCACAACATCTGCAGTTATCGTATCCTCTATGACACAAATAACGAGACCGCGCGAAAAAACGCGAAGTTGGTATGATGTGAACTGTCAAAATACCACGTTGACAACCGGTTTGACATAAGCTGTCAAAATACCACGCTTGACAACCGGTTTGCACGTGGTGGTGATTACACGCGGGGAATAATATTACAAACAGAATTGGGGCCCTGAGCGAGTCACAACAAACACTTCATCGACTTTTCTTTTTTTTTGTTTATATCAGTAAGTGTGCCGTCCATCAAACTGTCCTATAGATAAGAATCGCTTTCCACGTGGCGGCAGACATACATAATTACTAAACAAATTGTTTTGTTTACCTGCTATTCAGCTACATGTTCATAATATTACAGAATCAGCTCATTAAATACAAATGCCTATAAAATAAAATTCCATCAAGGACAATCTAAACGAAAAATTATTCTTTAGCACGCTGAAAATACATAAAGACTTTTTTGGCGTTAAGCCCGCCTTATAAAACTTAATTGTTGAGTCCGGCCGACGAGAGATTGAGTTGTTGACACCTGTCAGTTTCATACAAACGAATACGTGTTTGGCGAATTTGATCTTTATTAGTTAACTAGCTGCGCCCCGCGGTTTCGCCCGCGTAAATATCGATCCCGTGGGAATATCGGGAAAAAAGTAGCCTATCTGTTAATCCAGGGTGTCAGCTACCTCCATACAAAATTTTATCAAATTTTGGTCCAGCCGTTTGAGCGTGAAGAAGTAACAAACATATGAACACACACACACTCACAAACTTTCGCCTTTATAATATTAGTGTGATAGAATTGTCGCACTGACAGGTGTTAGGAATGGTGCTGTCACTGTTTGACAGTTGTATATAATGGCTATAACACGGCAAATAGTCGTAGGGTGCCAAGATTGTATCTACAATAAAATTGTACATACCTACATAATATACAGTCGTAAACAACCATTGTGTATAAAATTATACCAAAAATAAATACAGGAAAAACATGTTCTAAAATACCTGTCTGTGAGCAATGTTGCTAACAAGGTTGAGAATACAGAACACGGTTTAAAAAGTCCCCGCATTTCATTACGTATTGTTTTCATTACTTACCTATCTTTTTTCCGTTCCTCCATATTAATTATTGCATTGATTGCGCTGTTTTGTTGTGTTAATATATTATTATGTTGATGTCTATTAAGCCTCTGCTGAATTTAAAGGTCAAAGGACCAATGACATGCTGGGATTGAAATAACAGCTGATCGATTGCTGAGGCTTTAGAATGTTAAAATAATTTGGGACATTATTTTATGTGTTTTTGATAAAAATGCACGAGTTTACATTAAATAATGTGTGGAACTTCGTTTACTTAGGTTTTATTTCCAGGGTATAGGTATAACAGTTTCATACACTACTTTTCGAAAACTGAATTGGTTTTATTACCTCGCAGTTGGTGAGAAAAGTAGAGACTATTCTCCTCGGAGATAAAGGTATCTTCATCTTGGGCGAGGTTGAATACCTCGCTGCACTCAGTAGGTATCCAGTCTTAACGTCCTCGTTTCACTCGAGAAGTTAAATCAGAGCCCCCCGTCCCGGAGCTTGCATGGGAGCCGTAGAATCCTGCACTACGTTCGGGATTCAATACAACGTGACATAAAACATGGCTTTATCCCCTAGGTGCATAATCTACTATTAGCTACCTACTTCTCATCACGATTTTATTAGCACTACCTGTGTGTAACTAAGTAGGCAAATCCTGCAATTGAATGTGTCCCTCACCTCCAGAGGTCCCGTTTATTTCATTTGAACAGTCACGTTTCATGGTCAGACAGTGTGTACAGACCGACAAATTAATTGTTTATCAAATTGACCCACTACGTCAATTTGTCGTTTGGTGTTTAATAGCCTTCGTGGATCTTTAGCAGTCGTTACGGGTAGTCAGAGGCCAGAACGTCTGACAACCAGTCTTACCAAGGGGTATAGTGTTACCCAGTAACTGGGTAGTGATTAGCCAAGTCAAGTCTGCTATTACAATAGTGTCAGAATGGTCTATCATTGATTTCATAATTGTTGATTTTGACAAGTTTGGTAATCTACTAATATAATGGCGTTAATATGACTTTCCAATGGTCAACCACTGACACTCCACATTGAAAGAAATGGCATAGAATGGTAATCTCGTACCTACTTAGTGACAAATGAATTACTGATTCAGGCGATAATTTGCTAAAATTTTGACAGTTCCTTTGATCAGTGACCTACCATTAGAACGTCATTGTGCAGTCATTGCTTTTAATTCGTTACGAGTATCGTAATAAGTTCTGTGCCATTGACCGACCAATGATCAACCATTATGAATTTAGCAGATTACGAACTTTTAGCAAAATGACAATGGGATCGTGTTGGAATGGCGAATTTATAAAAATAGCAGACTTGGGCCCCAGACGGGCAGTCGCTCCAAGTAAAATATCGATGCAACAATTTTTTTGGGAAAAGGCTTGGCAGATTGAATAGCCATTTCATCAAACTGTCAAAGAACGAAGTGATAAGAATAAAGTAAACTGCATCTGACTTAGGCAGAGTACAGACGAGGAGCACTTTGCTGTCGACAGAGCCAACTTCAGCTGTCGACAGAGGCAACTGCAGCTGCCGCCATTGGACGGCGTTTGCCGTCGACACGTGGACAGCAAACGCCGACCAATGGCAACAGCTGCAGTATGAGTATAGCGCGCGCGCTGCCAGGCCTTGTCAGTCGACTTCAGATAGACTATAATACCGTTCGCGGCGCGCTACAATAATGCTGTCGACATGGTGGGCAGCAGTCGGCGTGTCGAATACTGCAGCAGTTGCTTTTGTCAACAGTAGCAGTTGCCTCTGTCGACAGCTGAAGTTGGCTCTGTCGACAGCAAAGTGCTGCTCGTCTGTTTGGCGCCTTAGTGTTCGTACACTCAAGCGGCATGTATTAACGGCAGAGGCAACTGCATCCGTCGACGCTGCGGCGGCTACCGTCGTCGACAAACTGCCGCTCGTATATTTGAGTACGGTGCTACTGTACAATACACGAGCGGCACGTTGTCGACAGCAGCCGTAGACGTGCCGCTCGCGTATATGAGTAGGTACTTACAACTCGCCAGTTGGAAGCAGTGGTGATTCATATACCTAATTCTAGTAATATAACTTAATACTTAAAAGGTATGGTACTATGCACGGAAGAGATAAATAAGGTTGGAAAGGCCCTCGCTGCAATTTTGTACTAGGACCAGTGTCGCCGCTTGACTCCCACTATTTTAATTTCTACACATACGCAATAGTATGTTTACAAATATTTCGCACACAACCAAATCACACACACATAAATCTCAGGGCAGATATTCGTTCGCCCACTAGCAATGAGCTCCCGTAGGCATAGACACTCAAACACGCATAAATGCAATAAAATTTTTCATACACGCTAGTGCTTGACAAAGCCGATATTCTTTGTCGATAAATTATCTGATGAATTTATGGGGAAAAATGAAACATTAAATAAATATTAAGAAATTATTTTATTTTATTTTGATTAATTACAAATAATCACTGACCTTGGAATAAAACATATTTATTAAGTAATTGGCGCTTGCTATTAATTGCGAACGAATTTAGTACTCGTCTTTGTCGGCATTAGGTTCTTTAGGAAACCTAAAATTTATAATTTATTGCATAATTCAAATTCCTCAATTTAATTTTACTAAATGGTGTAAATAAAAGTTTTAAGAATATAAACGTAAATATTTAAATATAACAAAATAATACACATAATGCATAAACTTAAATAAAAAATCAGAGATTAGTCCCTTTATAACATTCGGTAGGATTCATTCAATGATTAATATAATATTTAATTTACCTACTCAAAATACGTCTAAATAAAAATATACAATCATTAATTAAATATAAAGTAAACCAAAAATTATCTTTGTCAAACGTAAATATAGTCGAGAATTCTATCGATGATTTTATTTAACCACATGGTTACCTCACTATCGATAAACATGCGCCGTGCATCACAGCCAATCAGAGCAAAGGACGAAACGTCAACGGTTGAAGTGTAGAGGACGCAATGCATGCAGTACATTGTACGCGTACTTGGTCATTGTGTTGATTGAGCGAGTATACAGCGAGCAATGTATATTTTTTGTAAATTGTTGCAATAATGTTGTTAATGTTTGGTATTTCATAATGATCAGTATATTTTTATGTTTTTGACACATAATATTGTAATTAAATGTTATTTTGGACTTACCTATGGAAAGATATACCTCCTCGCTTTATACCTGAGGTCTGACTTTTTGTCTTACATGTTATAATTGCACAACACGGCATTATTAAGCAGAGTTCTGTTCTCCGAAGTATTCCGGCGCGCACTGAACGCGGTGAATGTATGAATCGGTCGAGTTATGATTGTCGAATCATAACTGTGGCGCGCTTGCCCCGCCCACATTACCATTCCAACCTTATTTATCTCTTCCGTGGTACTATGCAACCTTAATGTAGATTTCTAGTTATTTCGATCCAACTCATGCTGCGTAGTTCAGGAGGGTAGATTTTCAAAATAGCATTTTTTGCTGTTCTTCCACAATAAGGCTTAAATATCCATTAAGCATTGCGTAAAATTTACTTCAGTTTATAATTTGTATTTTTTTTTGTAACTAGTAATAAATAAAATCATAATATAAGTATGATAAAATATTTAAACTTACAAAAAACTATACTGGAAATCATTTACCTCTCCGTTATTTTCTACACTACATTTATTGATCTCATGAATACTCAAAGTTCTTGCCTAAATTTTGTTTAATTTCACCCCATATGTAAAAATTATAGTGTATACTGAACAATTACTATATTAGTTACATCGGAATTTACCCCTTATGTTATTATTTATCCATTTAAAATTTTGTCACAAAGATTTCATCATTAACTTCAGCGATTTTTGTTTGATAAATTTTGTCGATCAAAAGAACTAAATTCAAGTATCCGAACGCATTCCGGGGGCTTTACCCCGCGCGGCCCCTCAGTCGTCGTTGATTTGTCCACCAAGCTAATAAAAAATAATAAAATTTCTCAAAAAATTGTCAAAATAAATCATAAAATGAAAATCTACCCAGGAGCACGACCGTTCACTAGTCATTGACTTTAACTCATGTTATCTGGGTGACTTTATTATGCTACTTTTTAAAGTTTGGGCTAGTTCGAGGTGGCGCGGAAAAAGATACCGACCGACATGCAACATATCCTACATAAACAGGTGCGCAAATATCTATTATAATAAACATTCTTACATGAATCATTCATTTATCTGTTACAATCATGAATATTAAAGTATTTACGAAATTTATTAATTTGATAAGTAATTATTATCATTACTTATTTAACTTTAAAAAATATTACATTTATCTTTTAAATAAATCATTACCTTAATTATAAGCCTTATAAGTACAATTTCCTTGCCTCTTTCTAGTGTGATAAGTGGCGATATTTTTGGTGCTGAACATAGGTCATTGAACACTGATAAACCCACCTCTGTTATTCAGTGGTCAATGACCTATGTTAGCATTATAGTCTGATTGTGTCCGTAATAGGCAACTAACTTTTCACACACAATTAGTTGTCTAAAATAAACGTGGTGATTACTATTATTTATCATCTAATCCGAAACGCGAAACCAGATTGTCGCAAAACACCGGTCCGCGGTTTCGTCACAGAATCTTGACATTATAAGAATCAGTGAGAATGGTATCAAGGTCGTGTTGAACCAACACAACTTGTACTGAGTTGTACTACATGAGTAAATAGTTGACAGAGGCCAACGGACTTGGTCAGCGGGATTGTCCGAAAGGGTTACCGCTGGCCCGGAACATAAAGGGCTAAGGAAGGAACACGGGTGGGTTTTATTCAGTAAGAGTCTGACACTCCCTACCGCTCTACCCAGAGCGGGAGGGGTCATTTGATGATTTCCTAACCCAAAAAAAAAAGGCCAACGAACTTCAGACAACCACTGGCGCTGCAAAGTCAAAGTCATGAAAATTTATTTTATAGGCTACAACTAGGTACTATTAAAGCCAAGATCATATAATATAGGCCGACCGCTTAACTGAGATGTTGCCTGAGGTAGCTGCGCGGTGCGGGAGGGGTGATAGTTGTCACAAGTTGACGAATCACTGAGCTCTCGCATCACGCCACCACACACCCCTACCGCACCGCGCTGCTACCTCAGGCAACATCTCAGTGAAGCGGTCGGCCTATAATTATACATATTAGCACACACACTGCTTTGTCTGCAAAGAACGTATTGACCTTAGTAGTTTTTTTTTAAACTGTGCAATTTTCCGAGTTAAATGGCCTTTTTCGAGTCAGGTCAGTGCCCGTTGGAATAATAGTCCTTGCCAATCAGTTCTTCTTTATATTTATCAAAACTTACTACATTTCTCAAGTTAGTATCATTATTTCAGTCTACGCTCTGACCATCATCTTCATTTGCCTTGTCTTTTCCCTGACTACATTATTATGTTAAATATGTTGGGGTCGGCTTCCAGTCTAACCGGATGCAGCAGTATTTTACACAGAGCGACTTCAGGCAGGAAGTCGCTCCTTGTTGATAATAATGGTACTTTAGGGTATTACCCTGTACAGTTACTGGGTAATACCCATTTTTTTATTATGAAAAAAAACCCTGTAAATGAAGCGCCATTTAAAAGGGGTATATATAAGTAACAATCTATCGCAACGCAATTATTAGAGGTTTGGTCTCTGTTGGTTACTTACTTACTCATGTGCTCAAACGATGACAGCTGATTAAGGAAGAGAAAGGCGTGAATACGTAGGTAATCAGCATGTTATTGGACGTTGATTATTGAAATAAATTATTATTATTATACTTTTGAAATTAATATTTATATTTTATTCTGTGACTACCTATAATAAAAACGAAAGTGTTGATTGGTGTTGTTGTGTTGTGTGGGTTGTGTTGTAGTGTTGTGTTGAATTTCGCGAATAAATTACAAAGTGAATTTGATTTCTTTGACAGAGAGGTAGATTAATATTCTATAGTTGGAAAATGAAATGGGTGTCTATATCTCGAATTCAATTATCAGAACGAATTTTAATAAAATTCCTCGGATTAACACAGCCATATTCAACACACTGAAGAGACTGGGGAGTCCTCCATCAGTTCGTAACAACAACATACTCTCGTTCTTCTTCCATAGAGAGCTACCCTAATCTACTACTTGCATAAGTACCTACACAATGTGTGATACCGCATTTACACAATCGTGCTCGCTATTCGCCTCGTGGCTCGACGAACGATTCGACGAACCATGGGCCTTCGCGAACTACTGCCGGTCGATTCTGTAAAAACTTAGGTGAAGTGAGTTTGTTTTTGCTAGGAATTGACACTATTGACAGCTCACTCCACGCTCACTTCACCTAAGTTTTCACGGTGAGTTTTTCATAGAATAGCTCCGCAGTTCACACATTCGCGGGGTGAAGTATTTTCACAACGCGAGCCACAACGCGAGCCACAACGCGAGCACTCGAATCGCGAGGCGAGCCACGAGGCGAATAGCGAGCGCACTGTTTACACATGCGGGTTCGTTATTCGCCTCGTGACTCGCCTCGCGGTTCGCGCGATTGTGTAAATGCGGCATAAGAATTTTACTTTCAGAAGATCATTACTTTCAGAGAAGAAGGTGGTTTTCTAGCCACATGAGAGCCCATAGACGTCAGTAGGTTGATGATGAAACGGTCGCTGCAGCCGAAAACGGCATGGAAGGATTATATGTTATTACTAGCTTCCACCCGCGGCTTTGCCCGCGTGGTATGTCGATAAAAACTATCCCATTTCCTTCCCCGGGATGCAACCTATCTCTCTGCCAAATTTTATCGAAATCCGGTTAGTGGTTTAGGCATGAAAAGGTAACATACAGACAGACAGACAGAGTTAATTTCGAATTTATAATATTATAGTATGGGTTTTTATTTCTCGAATTCAATTATCAGAACGCGTCATGCGTTCAAAACGAATTTTAATAAAATTCCTCGGATTAACACGGCCATATTCAACACAATGACAACAAATCCTCCATCAGTTCCAGATATTACCTCTTACATCCAAACTAACAAATAGGTACCACTTTATTAAGTGTAGAAGTAATCATCAACGCAGACAAATGAAGACAGTATTTCTGCTAATTATTATATTTAGGTAGGTACGTTTATTTAACGCTAATCTGAGTACAGAGCTCTTTCATTCACACAAAAAGAAATATTCATTCAAACACCTCCTGCACATGAAGCACGATCTACACGGTTTAAAACGGTGGTTCCAAACCTAAGTTTAAAACAGTGTAGACAGTGGTTTTAAACCAACCTCGTCTGACCTTTAAACGTCCTTGGTAGAAAGGCCTGCGTTGCAAACCGGTGGCAGAAGAAAATCTTGGTTTTTAACCGTGTAGCAGGTATCTCGCAACAACAAAAACTTCAAGGTCACCTTGGTTTGTAGACAGGTTTCAAACCGTGTAGATCGTGTTAAAGTTGCGTTTTACGTATCTCTAGATAAGACTTTATTTGATAAACCGCCGCCGTTATCAATGTAGAGATGGCATCAAACTATCTATACGATACGAGTGTGTAATCGTAACGTTAAATGATACTGGCATACAAAACAACGCGGCTTTATTTCCAGAAGGGATCGACCGGGGTGATAATACTGCAAACACGTTTATATTTCCATGTGATTTATAAGAAAAGAAAAAAAAAAATTTTTTGTTTTCAATTAATTTTTGACGTGACAACGTCTTAAATTAGGTTGCGGCTGGGAGTCACTTATGAAAAAGTGTAACGCTCGGTAACGTTACGATGAGTCACCGAACGAGAGAGAGGCCCGCCGAATGCCTTGCGTCTCTCTCCCACTCAACTATGATCGGATGATCGGTCGTTGTCACGTAAAATCTTCGCCCGTAAAACCGACTTTACAGGCAACCATTTTTTACGTTTTTTTTTTTGGGAATTCTAAATTCCCATGTTAGATAGGTTAGATATCTATGTGACCCTGAAGAACCTAATGCGAAAAACCGCTCACAAATAAAAACGCCGCCACTTTCCCGACCCGGGACCAAACCTCGAGCCTTACGCTCTACAGCGGCGCTTTCGAAGAAGAGGATGAAAGAGAAGTCAATTGAATACGTATCCGGGTCAGCGGGATTGTCCGAAAGGGTTACCGCTGGCCCGGAACATAAAGGGCTAAGGAAGGAACATGGGTGGGTTTTAGTCAGTAACAGTCTGACACTCCCTTCCGCTCCGCCCAGAGCGGGGGGGTCATTAGATGATTTCCCATCAAAAAAAAAAAAGTGAATAGGTACGTATTAAACAAGATTCTAATTTTGGTGGTGCAATTTTGGTGATTTTGGTGGTATAAAAAAACAACAGACTTCAAAAAAAAACACTACAAAGTGATAAATAACTTTCATTTCGGAAGTCGGTGTCGTTGGTTCCGTATTTTTCGTTTTAATTCCGGATGGGCACAATCTTCTTAATACCTACATAAATTATTTTTTTTTTAATTGTTGTTTTTTAACTGATAAGTGATAATTATGATAAGTTGCAGGTTGGTGAACTGACTGGAATTCTGTTACTATGAACTACCTATATTATTTCAATGATACCTACCCGTTATCAGTGTATATTTGCTCTAGCATCAACGTTACTATATTCAAACCGTAAATGCTTTGAAATTACCTTCATCATTTCAGCAAAATAAGGTCCAATCCTTCCCGTTCGTCTCACCAACAAAATCAGTGGGACGACCGGGAAAAAAAAATAACCAATTCCCGTTCGTCCCACCAGGGGGACGAAGTCGGTGGGACGAACGGGAATACACGATATTATAAACGTGAAAGTTTGTGAGGATGGATGAATGTATGTTTATTAGGGTCAGTTCACACCGAGACGCGACGCGACGCGCAGTTTTCAAGATAGAAATACAATTACAGACCTTATCTACTACACTAAAAGGTACACAATTCAGTGTCTACCTACTACGTCGAGCTACGCAGCGCGGCGCCGCCGCCGCCGCGCGGCGTAGCTCACTGAATCGTGTACCTTTTTGTGTAGTAGATAAGGTCTGTAATTGTATTTCTATCTTGAAAACTGCGCGTCGCGTCGCGTCTCGGTGTGAACTGACCCTAAGGGTCTTACTCTTTCACGCAAAAACTACTGAACGGATTTAGGTAAAATTTGGCATACAGATATTTTAAAGTGATACTTTTTATCGCGATATTCCCACGGGATCGAAACTTATGCGGGTTAAACCGCGGGGCGCAGCTAGTTCTATTCTAAATTCGGCCGCCTGTTTTGTGACCGCTGGGTAACAGTCTCCACGCGATGGGTGCCTGAGGATGGACGGCGCCGCCAAGGCCGGCCCAGAAAGAGGTGGCGAGACGACCTATGGGTTGGTTCGAGGAGGCTCTAGAAAAGGATGCCTGGAAGGATTTGGGGGAGGCCTTTGCTCAACAGTGGGACAGCGTAAGCTAGGTAAAGAAAAGGTCTAATTGCTAGCATAAATCTACCTAGCCTTCATCATAATCAGCCTATAATGTTCCCACTCCTGGGACACAGGCCTCCTCTCAGTGGGAGGGAGCGGGCCCTAATCCACCACGCGGGCCCTGTGCGGGTTGGTAGATGTCACATGTCTTCGAATTTTTAGTTTTAGGACATGCCGGTTTCCTCACGATGTTTTCCTTCACCGTTTTGAGAGCAGTGGTGATGAAATAATTTACACAAAGTAAAGCGCCTGTCTGGGCTACTGATAATTCGGTAGTTTTACTCTAAATCCTAAAACCCCTAATAAGAGATCATTGAACACCAAGAGTTATAAAAAGACAGTGAATTTAATAGCTTCACTGTATTTTGCAGCTGAATGTCGCTATACATAATATTAGTAAGGGCCTACTGTGCACACCACGTTTTTTAAACGCGCCGTTGACGCGCGTTTTAGAAACGTCCGTCGACGGCGCGCTTTTATCCTACAGAAGGTCTACAGGCTGCGTCTGACCCGCGTGCGTATCGCGTCTGTATCGCTACAAACGCGCGTCAACGGCGCATTTAAAAAACGTGGTGTGCACAGGCCCTAAGACCACCGATTCTGATGAAAAGGTTCTGTATGTAGATAGATTATTCATAAGCATTTACTTGGCTTAAAACTCATTTATTATCAAAAATAGCACTCACTCAACTCTTAATACATAATGGAATCGATAAAACAGCCATAAAATTATGTTGAGTAGGTACCTACTTACTATTTTATATTGGAGCAAATATAATTTCATCATAGCATACTTATTGGTAGTACTTAGATGATAATAGTAGTGCCTATAAAATGCTTATTCGTGGAAGTTCACCCTACCTTTTTAAGTCACCAAACCACATTTCTTGTGTTCAGGCATGACTAATGTGACCATTATTTTTTTTTTTGTCAGAGCGGGACCCTACTAGCGGAATTAAACAAAAAAAATGGTTGCCTGTAAAGTCGGTTTTACGGGCGAAGATTTTACGTGACAACGACCGATCATCCGATCATAGTTGAGTGGGAGAGAGACGCAAGGCATTCGGCGGGCCTCTCTCTCGTTCGGTGACTCATCGTAACGTTACCGAGCGTTACACTTTTTCATAAGTGACTCCCAGTCGCAACCTAATTTAAGACGTTGTCACGTCAAAAAAAATGGTTGCCTGTAAAGTCGGTTTTACGGGCGAAGATTTTACGTGACAACGACCGATCATCCGATCATAGTTGAGTGGGAGAGAGACGCAAGGCATTCGGCGGGCCTCTCTCTCGTTCGGTGACTCATCGTAACGTTACCGAGCGTTACACTTTTTCATAAGTGACTCCCAGTCGCAACCTAATTTAAGACGTTGTCACGTCAAAAAAAATTACTAGGTATTTATTAAAAAGGACATGAAAAATATATATTAGCCAAGTATAAAATAGAAGACGCATTTGTTTTGTAGGTATTTGTCGGTGGAGCAAATTAGTTTTAAAATGTCAGGTCTAGTGGAGCTTATCACATGATTTGTCGATATAAATCTTTGTAATTAAAATTTACCGACTACTTGTGTTTTATGTTTTGTGCTGTCTTATATTTTTTGATATTCAGATACAATGAAGAATTTTTCAGGACAGTTCGTTTCGGGGAACGTTTTGGAGGTTCTGTTGAAGGTGCCTACAGCACCTGAATTCCACTTTTCACAGGCCCACAATAATAAATTAAGTATTTATGTCCTGAAAAATCCTGAAACCACAAAAATAAAATAATATCAAATTTTAACTTACCTAGCATGAAAATCATTGTAATGTATTATATCCAATTTGTACAATCCCTCGAAAGGCAACGCAAATCCATTGGCGTACCCGAACACGAACGTCAAACAGCACAAAACAAACATTTTCCAGTTATTAACAAACGAGTTTATTTATTTCTGTATTTATTTTTACATAGCGAGCGCGCGTGCGGTTTCTTCCACACCTAAACGCGTACTGACGTTAGGTAAAGGTTAGGTGGGGACTGGAGCGAAGGCACCATTATTGATGTAATTTTCTGAATGCGCAAGGATGTACTTGCTCTATGTATGCAACAGGCATGAAAATGAGGATATATTCTTCCTCTTCCTTTGTAACTAGCGTCCTAGGTCACCGTCTGGGATATTGTGGAAAGTATCGATCGATGCTACAGCGGGTTTGAAGCCTACAACGCGACGTAACGTTCCGACGAACGTTGGTGGTTTGTTAATGGATTTTACTGAAAACTTTTTAGTCTAGGACGTTTGACCTACACTGCCCTTGTTTGAGGACATTAGCTCAATACCTTACTCCTACATCCTACTCCACTTAAGATAAAATAGAAACACGGTTGAACCTTGTAGGTACATTTAGTATTTTATCTATGGTTGAACCAACTCCAGTGACATTGCCCGAAAAATATTGACATTGCTGTCGCGCAGACTCTGAAAAGGTTCATAAAAACAGTACCTACTTACTTAGCTATGACCCACCCACGCTTTGATCTCTTCCAATGCCGGCCACTCACGATCAAGTTCACCGTCAAGTTTGCAGCGGACTTGAAGCCGCGTCCAGTAAACTTGAACGTGTATGGCTATGGGTATACACACGGAATATTCCGTGGGTATACATGATAAGTAGCCATACACCGTCAAGCTTCAAGTCCGCTGCAAACTTGACGGTGAACTTGATCGTGTGTGGCCGCATTATGAAATGTCTTTACGATCCTTGAATTTTTTTTAGGTAAGTAATGATTCATATTTATCATTAGGTACCTACTACATAGATAGGTAGGAACACTCGATGATATATCCATACTAATATTATAAAATCGAAAGTAACTCTAGTCTGTCTGTCTGTATGTTACCTTTTCACGCCTAAACCACAGAACGGATTTCGATAAAATTTGGCAGAGAGATTGCATCCCGGGGAAGGACATAGGATAGCTGTGACAAACAGACAGACAGACTTATTAGTCTCACCATAAGGGTTCCGTTTTTTTTACCATTTTGGTACGGAACCCTAAAAAAGATACGGCCGTTTATGCCGCAACAACGTATATTTCGACTCTCAAGTAGTCTCAAGGGAATCAAAAAAAATTATAAGTAGGGTACTTCCCGTTGACTTAGAATAGCAAGAAGCAACATCATAATATGTAGCACAAGTAAAGGAAAAAATCCGAAAACCGTAAATTAGTAGGTAGGTACAGTCAACAAAGGAGTTAAGTATACAGGAGCGTCGGATATAGTTGAAGTTTACTAAGAAACCGATGGATGTTCTGGACTGAAATTTAATTTAATAAATGAGCTGTTTGTTTTCTATTAATAAACCAAAATTTTATTCGAGAATATCCATCGGTTTCTTAGTAAACTTCAACAATATCCGACGCTCCTGTATACTTATCTCCTTTGTTGACTGTACATTAAAAAAAACCCGTGATAAACATTTACATAGGTACCTACAAAGTACGGAACCCTCGGTCCGCGAGTCCGACTCGCCCTTGACCGGTTTTTTTTTAAATTAGAAATTATACATTTTTTGGAAAGAAGTTCCTAAACCCACGTTATAGGTATTCTGCACACTTGGCCAATGAGAGCTAGACCGAAACAAGTGTAACATTTAGACCGTCACGACACTTTTGTTACATAACAAACGTGTTGTCATGTTTAGGGATGTATGAAGAAGCCTCCTCGTGTAGCGCAGTTTGTTCCGCCAGTTACTCAACTGAACCGAGCGCTCGGCACATCCTGGACAGTCACACCCAACACCTTATTTGACTGGCAAATTCTTCCCTTGCGGTGGTAGGGCTAACGCCCGCCTGGTTTGCAACCACCCTCCCACCGAAGTCCGGCGTCAAGCAGCCTGCTGTGTTTCGTCGTTGCGTGGGAGTTCCAGTGCCTTAGGGAATTTGAGAGTTGGCAGTTGCGTTGTCCAAGGCTAGTCGCAGCCCAGGAGTGAACGTCGTCATGGCAACTCACTTTGGAGGGTAGCGGGATCCGAAGCACGGTCTTGCCGTTGGCCGACCGCAGGAAGTTGGGGGCCCAACTAGCACGCCAGCCACGTGTGAAAGGCTGCCCCGCCACCTCGCGAAAAATCCCGAAATGTTCCGCCGTGCCAGTCGGCGACTGGAAGGGAGGACCCGGCGGGCATCTTTGGGGGGGTTCGGGCGTCCCCGCAGTCTCCAAGTGAGTTTCCTTTTTTGTCGAACTTTGCTCCTGGGAGCTGTTTTAGTAAATTGGACTCGCCTCGCTTTTTCCTGAATTCCCTAGAAACTCTTTAAAACCTCATGAAGCGTAAAAATAAAAGGAATAAATTTAAACAACGGCGGCACTTCCTCCCACTAAAAGTGCATTTCACTAACATCCGTGGATTGCACTCAAATATCAATTCGGTCCATCACCACCTTGAGACCGAGAAGCCGCATTTGTTTCTTTTGACGGAGTCGAAGATAGCGACCCCGTTAGACGTGGCGTACCTTAACTACCCAGGATACTCACTTGAACATAAGTTTAAGAAGCAGGCTGGGGTCTGTGTGTACGTCCGCGATGACATATGCTGTCAACGTCTCCGCTGCTATGAGGTAGCGGGTTTCTCCACTCTGTGGCTACTGGTGGACACAGGCTCCCTGAAAACCATATATGTCGGTGTTTACAGGTCGCACAGCGGTGATCAGGAGACGACAAGACTTTTCGAACATCTTTCGGAGGCAGCCGAATTGGCTCAACAGAAATATCCTACAGCGGGGCTTGTCTTTCTGGGTGATTTTAATGCCCATCATAAGGAATGGTTGTTCCCGTATCAGAAAACTGACCATGCTGGAAGAGAGGCGCGTAAGTTTGCGATATCGCTAGATCTCCACCAGCTGGTTGGCCAAGCTACCCGCGTTCCGGATGTTGACAGCCACACACCTAATTGCTTAGACCTTCTGCTGACTACAGATCCAGACAGGCACTCTGTATCGGTCTGGGCTCCGCTCGGATCGTCTGACCATTGTCTGGTGAAATCCGTGTCTTCCTGTTCTCCGCCTGATTTAAGCCCTAGAGGCACGAGGCGGGTATGGAAGTACGGGTCAGCAGACTGGGATGAGATGCGGCATTTCTTTGCATCTTACCCATGGCAGCAGACTTGCTTCTCTTCGCGCAACTCTTCCGACTGCGCTGACGCAATTGTTGACGTGATACGTCAGGGAATGGAATATTTTATCCCATTCTCAGACGTGTCAGTTGGCTGCAAGGCTCAGCCCTGGTACAGCGCGTCTTGTGCGCAAGCCGATTTGCTCAAAGAGCAGGCATACCACGCCTGGGCTTCGGCCCGCAGTGACAAGTGCAGCAGTCAAGGTGCTCGCGCAATGAAAAGAGCTTACAATTCTGCCGCCAAGGATTGCAAACGGGTCTTACGGAAGGCGCGTTTCGACCATGTTGGACGAATTGGGGCCAAACTGGCGTCTTACCCTTCGGGTAGCAAGGAGTTCTGGTCCCTGTCAAAATCGGTCGAGACGAACTTCTGTCGTCCTACGCTGCCTCCTATGCTGAAGCCTGATGGAACGCTGGCTCACACCGCGCAAGAGAAGGCAAATTTATTTGCCTCCATCTTTGCCGAAAATTCACGCCTTGATACGGCCTCTAACATACCACCTAACATACCTCACTGTAGCTCCGCAATGCCGGAGATCTCAATCCATCTCAAAGAGGTCCGTAAGGCCCTTAGCAGTCTAGACGTGAATAAAGCCAGCGGACCTGACGGAATACCCGCAAGAGTCCTGAAGAGCTGTGCTCCAGAGTTGTCTCCTGTCTTGACGCGCTTGTTTCGCCTCTCTCTAAAAACCGGAGTGGTACCGCGGTCCTGGAAGCTTGCTAATGTGCAGCCGGTGCCCAAAAAGGGTAACCGTGCCGATCCTGTCAACTATAGACCAATCGCCATAACCTCCATACTGTGCAAAGTGATGGAAAGGGTACTTAACAATAAGCTGCTGGCATACCTCGAAGACAATGAGCTCCTCAGTGACCTCAGTATGGCTTCCGTCGTGGTCGTTCAACTGGGGATCTTCTTGTGTATGTTACGCATTGCTGGGGCGAGGCCATTGAGAGACACGGCGAAGCCCTTGCTGTGTCGCTTGATATCTCAAAGGCCTTTGACAGGGTCTGGCACGCCAGTCTGTTGGGTAAGCTTCCTGCATTCGGCATCTCTGCTGACTTTTGCAACTGGATTTCTGACTTCCTGAGTGATCGATCGATCAGAGTGGTCATAGATGGCTGCTCATCGGAACATATGGCCATTGATGCCGGTGTTCCTCAGGGGTCTGTTCTTTCCGCGACTTTATTTCTACTGCACATCAACGACCTATTACAGCTTGGTGCAATTGGGTACGCAGATGACAGCACAGTCGCAGAAAGATACCTGTCCAGTGCAAGAGCCAGCAGAGAGGAAACAGCTACTCTTAGAGAGGCCATGGTAGAGCGAATGAATTCGACATTAAATCTCGTTTCCCAGTGGGGCGACGATAATCTGGTC
The DNA here is from genome assembly GCA_963082905.1 of Oligia fasciuncula. NCBI lineage: Eukaryota > Metazoa > Arthropoda > Insecta > Lepidoptera > Noctuidae > Oligia > Oligia fasciuncula. The sequence goes on from OY720406.1 coordinate 4,322,320, forward strand.
AAATTCAATGCTCAGAAAACACAGGCATGTCTTTTCACTGCAAAAAGGAGCCAGTTCCAGTTATGTCCTACTTTCCGAGGTGCATCTGTACCGGTTACCGACCGCCTACAGCTTTTGGGCATGGAGTTGACATCTGATCTCAACTTCGGCTCAACCATCGAGTCAAAAGCTCAGACTGCAGCCAAGAAGCTGGGCATCCTAAATAAGGTGAAGCGATACTTCACATCAGGACAGCTTTTAAGTCTGTACAAAGCACAGGTCCGTTCCTGTATGGAGTATTGCAGCCACTTGTGGGATGGCTCAGCAAAATACCAGCTTGCTGCACTTGACTCGGTGGAACGCAGAGCTAAAAGGCTTATAGGCGACGAGACGTTGGTAGCTACGCTCCACAGCCTAGCTCATCGGCGTAATGTTGCTTGCCTGTCGGTCTTCTACAGATTGTACTTCGGAGAGTGTGCGCAGGAGCTCCATGACCTGATCCCACCATCGCCCTTCTACCACCGGACAACAAGACGTACTGCAGCGTACCATCCGCACTTGGTTGATATCCCCACGAGTCGTACTAAGCGCTTCTCCTCCACTTTTATTATGCGCACAGCCAAAGTGTGGAACTCTCTGCCGGCATCTGTGTTCCCGCCCACATTTAACCCGTCTGCCTTCAAAGCAAGAGTGAACAGGCATCTTCTGGGCACGCTCGTTCCATCATAGACCTCATCTATCGCTTACCATCAGGCGTGATCGGGGTCAAGAGCGGGCCCATTTAGTAATAATAATAATAGTGTGCAAAAGGGAAAGGAACTTCGTAACACAGTATCAAGATGACAGTTTTACAACATTCGGTGCGTTATTTGTGCGAATAAATGTTATTAGGGATCCGTACCAAAATGGTAAAACGGAACCCTTATGGTAGACTCAGTCTGTCTGTCACAGCTGGATATCTCAAGAACTACTAATGCTATAAACTTGTAATTTGGAATAATTTTAGATGACTTTTGCCCAACTATTTTGCAAATAAGAAAGAAATAAAAATATATGTGAAAAATTCTCTGAAAAATTCGAAGTGGGACTACTGGGCATGTTGGATATTTTTTCTTTTTTTTTAGGCCGCACAGTTTCCGACTTTTGATGAAGAATGTAAAAAAAATACCGTCCCCCCCCCCCTTATCTCCGAAGTTTGCAAAGAAAAAAATCTGAAATTATTCTATGTGATAGAAGAGTATATATAGATATTACAGGAAAAATAAAACGAATTCTCCAAATAGCACACTTTCTCAGAAATCATCAACAAAAGTTATATTAGTTCCAATATCGGTCAAGAGATGACGCTGACATAAAACTGCAATATTCTACACCGCAGTGCAGTGTTAAAACTTTCTGACGAATATATAGGCCTAGCCGATCAAAAATTAAAAACATGATGGTACGGAACCCTCGGTGCGCGAGTCCGACTCGCTCTTGATCGGTTTTTAGGGTTCCGTACTCAAAGGGTAAAAACGGGACCCTATTATTAAGACTTCGCTGTCTGTCCGTCCGTCTGTCTGTTACCAGGCTGTATCTCAAGAACCGCGATAGCTAGACAGTTGAAATTTTCACAAATTATGTATTTCTGTTGCCGCCATAACAACAAATAGGTACTAAAAACAAAATAAAATAAATATTTAAGGGGGGTTCCCAATACAACAAACGTGTTTTTTTCGGTGTTTTTGCCTTACGGTACGGAACCCTTCGTGAGCGAGTCTGACTCGCACTTGGCCAGTTTTTTTTATTATCAATTAGGGGTCCATTTTTTTACTGGTGCCGGTTGTAGGTACGCAACTTCGGCTCGCACGAAACTACGGATTTCGTGCTAGTAGTGTGGCATTCGATTTAGGGGGTCTAAATCGAATGCCGTCTAACAAATGCGATGCAATACCTTTTTAATTATTTTTTTGTGACTTGAACCTTCTCCGGTCCTCAGAACAAAGTTCCATCACAATCGAGACATTTTCGAGATTTTGCGAGACTAACGCACGACATTGACGGCAACTCTGCTCTGATAACAGTGATGTTACTATAGTGTTTTTGTTTGGTGTACTTAAATATAAAAATCATAATATATTATCTTGTCATCTTTTTATTTCACAAACAAAAGTAGAAAACACTTTCAATCAGGTTTAACCAAGTTTAAATCACAAAATATACATAGAAGATTAACTAATTCTAAATCGGACCGGGCTGTTGAACCGCAACTTCTGCAGAATAAATAATCATCATTCACAATTGGAGTAAAACTCTCCATACAAAACATATTCAAATGTCCCTTTTTACATGAAAATCCCTGTATTTTATCATCGCAGCACTGACACACATATTCACAATTATTTTCTAAAGCACTCAGCACATCTTGGTCAAAATCTATTTCCGTTTTATATTTTTTGGAATAATATTCCACATAATTTTTACTGCCATACAAAGATTCCATGTCCAAATCACTTAGTTGTCCTTCTATCTGACATTTCTCACATAGACTATTTAGCAAAGACTTTGCATGTAAATATAATATTTTTTCTTTTACAATTTCTGGTGACGTTTCAGGTAAAGTCACACCGGAACATACTCGCATAACCTTTTTCAAGCCAGCAAGGTATGTCACGAGTATAAAATAGATCTTAAGCTTATACACATCTTGCGATGCTGTTGCATACAGTTCATCATAGTCTAGCTTTGGGAATATCTTCAACTTAGTCACCTGAAATCTCAACAGTTCTATGCAGTCCCAGTAATAAGTTAGTTTCTTTGTTGGATTGTTCATAAGTGTTGGTAGTATTGATTCTAACTTAGAGTCTGTGCTAATGAAAATCACTTCCATTTTATGTGCTTCTTTTCTACAGAGCACTCGTCTGTTGACCATAGCTAATGCACACATCACATTGTTCGTTGAAAACCGCAGACCATACAGTTCGTAAGTTGAATACGGATCTTTAATGTTTAATTGATCAAGTTCCACATTTAAATTACCATTTAGAAAACTGATATTAATTTTGTATATTTTGACATTTACGGTTGATAAATAAATGCCGTCTTTTGTGTAAGCAATGTCTGTAATGCGGTGATCATTGACATTGTTTAGATATTGGGACAGAACTTTTCCATTATCATCAATAACTTGTACTAATAAATGTCTATGTTTACTGCACAAGAAAACAATACGATTATCTAAAACAGTGTACTTTAATTGAACGGCCATCATCCTATCTTTGTGGGGCCAGAGTACATGGGGCCGTAGAAGACTTATAATTCCATTCTCTATTTCCATATCAAAGGCATGTATTAGTCCTAAAACATCAGTACATATTAAGTAAAAGTTATTATTACACTTCGGTATCCATTTAATTCCAGTTATTTCCCCCATATCAGTTACAATACGGCCTCGCAGTTTTGGTACATCCTCATTGCTAAATATTTGCCAAAACAATACGGTACCATTCTTCTGTGCGGTGACGAAGAAGCAAGAATTGTCCGAATTTAATTCTGGTGCCCAGCATATTGCCGATGTTTCAAGGATAAACACAGATTCTTTCAGGTCTTCGAAGAATACTGGAGCCCTATTGTGCTGCAGAAGCTTTGTGACGTATGGAGACAAATTCAGAATACTTTTCCATTGTAATTGTCTTTGACCAAAGAATTCAACACCTCCAATGTTATTTAGCACTGCGAGAACACATTCGCTGTTACTAAACTTTAGTGGCGACCACTTACACATAACCACACTAGTCATTTCTTGAGTCAGAGCTGGATTGTGCGGCCAAAATGATGAATTCACTATCATTTCCGTGTAGTCAACATTACGCATTTCAGACTTCAAAAAATTTGCATTACACACCTCTGAAGCGGGACTATTCTTAGGACTAAGTATTGAACTTTCTGTTAAATCTATATTTCTTTCCAAACACTCCAAATTGTAGGAGTATTCGAGAAAATTCACACGTTTTGTTGTGCGTACAGTTATAACTGAATTACGCCATGACAAGTAGGCAGTTTCGTTCTTGATTATGGGTACAGGTCGCTTGGTTAGTTCGAAGTACGTTTCTTGTGCCATTTTAGTATTATTTTTCAATTTAAAGATATAATAAAAACGCACATTGTTTTCCAAAATAATAGAATTTTGCTAACATGTGAGTCTGACATAAAGTTGACATTGACACATTTGACACTCAAAAATTGGCCGCATTCCGAATTAGCTATAATCGCTCATTGAGCGCTCACATCTTAGAGTAAGAAAGCTATAGAGCATCGGGTAGCGTGGCCACACATGAGACAAAAAACTAACTTAAATAACATTGGCTACTTATGTAGCTTCCTTGAAAAAACGGGCACGCACTGAGAGACGGAAATAGCATAGCTTTATCCTTTTCTGTTACTTATAATAACTCAATACTTTATCCCTTTCTTGTGGAAATGAAATGGCGCTACCCGCCGTCTATACTTTTCTTTGTATGTATAATTGTGGCTCACATCATCTCACATGCGTTCCGATTTAGTTATTACGATTATGACACTGAGAGCTGTCAGTGTCAACAATTCGGAACGCTCGTGAACGCGCTCAAAATGCTTACTCAATGTAAAAACGATATTATTATAGTATTTCTTTGTATAAGCACCACATTTTCTTCTTCTTTGGTTAGGTGGCGACTGTCAGCCAGAAGCACAATTTCGAAAATGCCATGTTAATTTAATTTAAAGATGATGCAACTCAAAACAAAACACACACTGACACATCCTCACACACGCACTGTCATTTTTGACAGCGCTCACGGTGATGTTATTATAAGGCATGGTCGGCGTTATCGCAAGATGGTGCATGTCATGACGTCATCTATGACGATTCACGGGACATTGTTATCGCGCTCACGCTAATTCGGTACGGGTTTAAGCACGCTCAAATCGATTATTTCGCAACTCGGAACGCAGTGAATGGTTCAGAATTTCATGTGTTCAATTCAGAGACATGTTTTTACAGTGCACTAACTTTTATCGGCTTTTTACAAACTTATAGCTCTAAGTTAAATCAGGTTTGGCAGCTTTTCTATATTATAAATTAATAATGTCTTAGTGACAGACTAGCTAGTGAAAACTGGTAACAATTGCTAGGCATGAATATTTTCATTGCTATACAAAAGATAATAACATTTTAAACAATAACGTAAACAAACATGAATAACAGTACTTGTTTACTATAAGCTGTACCACAAACATGACTAAAATTTAAAATAGTTAGTTAGCTAGACTCAAACAAACTATAGTTGTCAACGGCTGAAGGACATGTATCCATGGCCAAGAATAGAGATTAAAAAAAATATATATATAGTTGTCAAAGTTGTCAAACTATTAAAAAAAATAAAGTCATAACAAAAACACGTTGGTTTGTTGGTGTCGTGTGCTAATAGTTATTAAATCTAATAATTTACTATATTAATGGTATTCGAAGTCTTGGAGCCAATCTACAAACATGGGGAAAGGACGCTACAATGCTAAAGCGCGGCAAGTGGTAAAGACGAATATCGATAATTCGCAAACAAATGAGGTAACCAATTTCCATGTTGCTATTTTTCTATTGGAACCGTAAATTAGGTTTTCCCTCTTATTTATTTAAAGTAGGTATCAACATTTCTCTATTAGACCAAACAAGAAAGAAGAACTAAATTAAACTATTTCTCGAATTTTTAATTGCGATCGTAAAAGCGGCTGTATTTACTCAATTTCAAAATTAGCTACCCACCACCAAGGAAGGTAAGATAATAGGCTGCGTTTAAACAATTACTTAATATTCGCCCCGGGTTGGCATGGTATAAAATACGACTTGACAAAACATCCAGATATCTTTATTAAGATAATTTTTGTACATGGAATAAAATTGACGTCTGACAGATTTTCTATGGAAGAACTGTCAAAGATACAAAATTATTCCTCGGATAAAATTATCTGGCGTTGGGACAATCAGCCTTAAGTCAGTTTAATAATTATTAACCTTCAGGAATAAATTCTCTAAATTATGGTGAAAAAATCATGAAACACAGACAAACATGAAAAGCGACTTTAATTTATATATTTTTTTTGTTTTTTGCTAGCCTATGCTGTCCCACTGCTGGGCAAAGGCCTCCCCCAAATCCTTTATTTAATTTATAATATGTAGAGATAATTATCTGGCTAACAAAAGACAGAATTGTGAGGCCCTCCCTTTTCCTCAGAATTTGTCCAACAGTGGGTCAATACAGGCTAGTTAGATTAGATATAGTAGGCTAAGGTCGGAGGCTGCTAGAGACAGTTCCTACTGAGCAGTCTACACTGCAGAAGACCACATAATCATGTGACATACGTGGTTGTAATCCTCAGCATTGAGGTAACGACAAAGAAGCAGAATAGATTTAATCTGTGTTCGCGATTTATTAGCCAAAAATGTAAACAAATATGAATTAATGGAAAAATTACTTGAATTCCTACACTATAAAGTTCAGTTTACACTACAAATTCAAACATTTTTCTAACTTTTTTAATTAATGCTGATATTTGTGTAACTTGAAATAGGGTGGGGTGTGCAGCACTGTGCACTTTTACTATAGTTGTTCTGTAGTGACTGATGTTTCCTAGAAGAAAGGATAGTGTTGTTTTAAACATTTTTTTTCTAGATTCAACTAGAGTTTTCTACCAATGAGTATGGGGCCAGTGATGCTACGAATCTGCTGGTGTTGCCATCAAAGAAACGAGACACTAAAGTTGTCAAGGAAAAAAAAGAAAAGACCAGGTTCCTGTCCAAAGCACAGAGGAAAAGATTAGAAAAGGTTGTTGAGAAGAAACAGAAGAAAGAGAATGTAAGTTTATTTTTATTTTTTTGTACTTAATTGTGAGAGTAGTGGTGGCCCAGCGGTAACTGCCGCGACTTACGAGTTGTTGTGGTCGTAGGTTAGAACCCAGACAGGCGCTATACTTTGTGTAAATTATTTCATCGCCACTGTTCATAAAACGTTGACGAAAAACATCGTGAGGAAACCGGCATGTCCTAGGACAAAAATCCGAAGATATGTGACATCTACCAACCCAAACTGGGCCCGCATGGTAGATTACGGCCCTCTCCCTCTCACAGAGTGGAGGCCTGTGTCCCAGCAGTGGAAATATTATAGGCTGATTATGTAATTGTTCACAACTTTTTACAATCTGTCAGATTTCTTTAATAGATTTTCAACTTTATAGCTAAAATATAAGTTTCAAAGTTGATTGGGAAAATTTTACAGTTTCGGGTAGCTTGATGAGCTGGCGTCTGCACAATGGGTTCTGTACACAATTTATGTTTGATTCTATGTTATATTGAGACAAGCCCAAAACAAGGCTATAAAATTAGTTTTCGCCTCATTATGGTAAACACAAGATTATGAACAGAATATCCTAATAAAGTACCAACTCTTTTACTCAATAAAATATAATTTTCTTTCATTTTCATTAATTCCTTAGCGAGCCTCTCTCCTAGAATCTCTATCACAAGTGCAAGCCACAGCAGAGGAAGCGAGGCAGTTGACTGGTATATCAACGGTCCAGACTATTGGCCTGAGGAAGTTGAACGAGCTGAACTTGGAACTGGCAACCCAGGAGGTTTCTGAGGAGAATGAGAATAAGAAGTTTAGCAGTATCGCTGGTATGTGTTTGTATTAATGAAGGATCTGTTAGTTTGTGGAATGCTGACCTGTTTCTTTGGCCGGATACCAAAAATCCGAATATCCTGCCGTCTTGTAACCCGTTTAGTCAGATACCTGGCCGAACATAGTCTACCTATGTACCACTACTGAACATGAAGTTGAAAATTATATAAGTAAGGCTCAAAATAGTGGGCGGATTCTCACAACGTAGTTCATGAATGAATAGGCTTTTAATTGATCTTAATTAAAATAATTTGTTCTTTGAAAGATAAATTACGAAAATTTTAATCAGGAAAGAAAATATAGCCAATTTGATAGTCTTTAGTAAACTTCTCGTCTGGTTTTCTTGTTGTAGGTAATTTTTATTTGACCAATATCCAGAATCAGCCGGATATTGACCTAGTGTCCGGTATCCGTCAGCATACAAAAATGAGCCGCCTTGCCGAATACTGGGGTTTTATCTTATCAACTTAATAAATCTGGCAGCACAATAATATGCTGTAAAATTTTTAAATGTATAATTGTTTCGCAGGAGCTAAAAAACGCCTCCGCCTTCTAAAAATGGATAATGCGGAAAAAATTAAAAAGAAGAAACGTGACCCCAACGTAGTTGGTCTAGAACAGTCATCTGAAGAAAGTTCTTCCGAATCTGATGAAGCAAGTGATGATGAACCGGAAATTGTAAATGGTCACGTTAGCAATGAAAATGAGACTCCAAACACCGTTAATAAAGTTGAAATTGCCGAAACAGAGACCAAAAATGACGTAGCAGTAGCCAACACTTCCAAAACTGACGTAATATCAATAGAAGATGACAATAAATCAAAGAAAATCAAGAAAAACAAAGATTTTAATAAAAAGGTAGAAAAAGAAATTAAAATCGAAAAAAAGCCACTCCTAGAACATCCTACAGTTCATATAGAAGTGAAGAGAGACCCTAAGATTCAGGTGGCAAGATTGAAATTACCAATACTAGGTGAAGAGCAAAGGATTATGGAGCTGATCAATGAGAATGAATTTCTTATTGTCGCTGGCGAAACAGGTAATCAACATTTATATAATACTAGCTGCGCCCCGCGGTTTCACTCGCGTAAATGTCGATCCCGTGGGAATATCGGGATAAAAAGTAGCCTATATGTTAATCCAGGGTGTCAGCTACCTCTATACAAAATTTTATCAAAATTGGTCCAGCCGTTTAAGCGTGAAGAAGTAACAAACATATAAACACACGCACACTCACAAACTTTCGCCTTTATAATATTAGTGTGATATATAATCAACATTTACATACATAATCAAATTTTTTTATAAGAGTTCCTTCTAATAAAAATAGCAAATTTTCTAAGTTCATAAATATTTTTTGAAAATTCATGCCTTAAAAGGGGATGAAACTTTGTATCACGTCATTTTTGTCGATAGGAAATCCCATAGGGCACTCATCATCAAACTCAAACTCAAAGCATTTATTTCAATTAAACCATTTTACAGGCACTTTTGAATTGTCAAGAAGTAGGTCAGTCAGAAAAATGTGAAGCTAGTTGCCCATTCCAAAGCGTAGGTACCTATGGAGAAGAACGGACAAGAAACTCCATGGACACTCTTTTTAAATTATATTTTACAAAAATATTAGTTTTATCATTACTTTTGAATTTATAATTAAATAATGTGAGAACGATGTAAAAATAAACAAGACGTATGCGTTAAAAGCGTCCAGAGTACAACAAATAGTACTAAAACAACAATCCAAAAATAAAAATAAAATAATTAAAAATAAGCCGAGGCAGCTAAGTGATGACCAGCCCCAACTGACGGCGCCCGTTCACGAACATGACGCATAGATCAGCACCATTCAGCTCAACCATTTTGAAGGGAGCTAAATGATCCAACATACACGCCACCGTCAGCGAGACATTTGTGTGAGCATGACATACTATCAGCCGCCAGGGCACATTCAAGTCAATGAAAGACATATTACCCGGTAAATGGTAAAATAAGGTATAGTACTTACATAGAACTCACATCTGTGCTATGCAATTATACAATACAAATGAAATTGAGTTTATACAATGCAAAGATAGTCTTACAATCTTCAGCAGCTCCAACAGTATTTTCAGGTGTTAATCAATTAGTTGTGGTTGTGGAGCAGGACCAGCATTGAGCCAGGCATTTTTATCCGCTATGTAATCCCCTAACTTATAATATGCCTGACTGCATAGTGTGCGTTTTATACAAGACTTGAATTTTGTCTCATTCAGTTGAAGAATGTGGGGAGGTATTTTATTATAACATTTTAAACAGTAGCCCATAAAAGATGAGTCTACTTTAGCCAGTCTGAAACCTGGTTGAACTAATAGGTCCCTATTTCTAGTGCTATAATTATGTCTTTCACCTCTTTTACTAAAAAGATGTAAGTTTTTTCTTACATACATGATGTTTTCGTAGATATATTGACAAGGTACCGTCATGATGTTAATTTCCTTAAACAGTTCCCTCAGAGAATCGCGCCTGCGGAGGTTATATATGGCTCTGATAGCTCTTTTCTGCAGAATAAAAATAGAATCGATGTCTGCAGCCCGTCCCCAAAGTAAAATACCGTAAGACATGACACTATGAAAGTAACTAAAATAGACTAGTCTCGCGGTATCTACATCAGTAAATTGACGGATTTTTCTGACAGCATAGGCTGCTGAACTTAGCCGTCCTGCAAGAGATGTTAAATGAGGACCCCATTGTAGCCTTGAGTCGAGCGTGATCCCTAAGAAAACAGTTTTATCGACGAATTCTAGTTTCTCTTGATTCAATATTATCTCACAATCACTACCCTTGACATTTGGTAAAGAAAATCTTATGCACTTAGTTTTTTTTCCATTTAATACTAAATTATTAGCAGTGAACCAATTTTGGACCTGCAGTAGGGCGTTATTTACGTCGTCAAAATTTGTAGCACGTCTATTTACCTTAAAAATTAAGGAAGTGTCATCAGCAAATAACACCATTTGTGGTTTATTTTTTAATAAATGGAGTAGATCATTAACATACACTAAAAAGAGGAAAGGACCCAATATCGAGCCTTGTGGCACACCCATTTTTACTTTTAAACCATATGAATTGACACCATTTATTTGGACTTGCTGTTGTCTATCATTTAAATAAGAACTAACTAAACTGAGCGCAAGTTTTCCAAGTCCGTAATGCTCAAGTTTCAAAAGCAAGGTTTCGTGATCGACGCAATCAAATGCCTTAGAGAGGTCACAAAAGATTCCAATGGCGTCTTGGGCCTCTTCCCACGCGTTAAAAATGTGTTTTAATAAAGTTACATCATCATCATTTTAGCCGAAAGACGTCCACTGCCTCCCCCAGCACCGCCACTTCGACCGGTTCTGTGCTTCTCGCATTCAATGGATTCCTGCGGCCTTCACAAGGTCATCGGTCCACCTTGTGGGAGGCCTTCCAACGCTACGTCTTCCGGCACTCTGCTTGTCCTAATATAAAACCTTTTTTATCTCCAGGCAGTGGCAAAACCACTCAAATACCCCAGTTCCTCTATGAAGCGGGGTACGCCGAACATAAAATGATTGCTGTGACCGAACCGCGCCGAGTCGCAACGGTCGCTATGTCGGCACGAGTGGGGTACGAACTGGGTCTGAGTAGCAAGGAGGTTTCGTATCTCATGCGGTTCGAGGGAAACGTTACTAAGGATACTAAAATCAAGTTTATGACTGATGGTGAGTGTAAAAAATTATCTACTTTCTTTTAAAAATATGTTTAAGTACTTCATCATAATCAGCCTATAATGTTCCCACTGCTGGGACACAAGCCTCCACTCGGTGAGAGGGAGTGGGCCGTTATCCACCACGCGGGCCCAGTGCGGGTTTTAGTACTTGATTACTATTAATTGCACCTTGAGGAACAGGGTGTAAAGTTCACTCATCCTCCATAGAAAAGGGAGGATTCTCTTACCAAACGAGTGTTGTTTCTGGTGGGCTCCTGCCATTGGGCAGGAGCCCACTTTGAGACGTATAATATAAATGCTAATTGCGCGGTAAACTCTGCTTGCGCGATGCAGGATTTTGCGTGACGTCACTGTGATGCGCAGTTCGCAAGTGGTGATGTAGATGCCGCCACAATATCATGTATTAATACGTATCTGATATTTTAAGCTAGGATGATTTCTCGGGTTCTTCGGTACCCGAAACGTGCCAACAGATCCATCGTCACAGCGCTGTTTCTTTTTAACCGAAAAATATTGCCATTTTTTCCCTTTTAGGATAGCTCATACCGAGACGCAACGCAACGCGCAGTTTTCAAGATAGAAATACAATTACAGACCTTATCTACTACACAAAAAGGTACACGATTTAGTGAGGTGGGCCGCGCGGCGTAGCAGACACTGAATTGTGTACCTTTTTGTAGTAGATAAGGTCTGTAATTGTATTTCTATCTTGAAAACTGCGCGTCGCGTCGCGTCTCGGTTTCAGCTGACCCTTATGCTAGCAAAAATACAACTTTAAATGGAGGTTTTTTTTGTACCACTTATTCTTTGAATACTTTCAGTGAAGACCCGTTAGCCCTTTGGTTAGACAACCCAAAAACACACTTCATAAAACTTACTTTTGCTTTCCAGGTGTACTCCTCAAAGAGATCCAATCAGACTTCCTCCTCAGTAAATACTCCGTGGTCATCATAGACGAGGCTCACGAAAGGAGTGTGTATACCGACATCCTCCTTGGTCTTCTCTCCAGGATAGTGCCTTTGAGGAGGAAGCGAGGGTCCCCCTTGAGGCTTATCATCATGTCTGCCACCCTCAGGGTCGAGGATTTTACTGAAAATACCAGGCTGTTTAAGCAACCACCTCCTGTTATAAAGGTAGGGTTTATAAAGATTATTTTTTCTAGTTCTTATGAGCTGTCAAACCCGCCTTTTCAACCAATGTGACCTGCCAACAATGCCGTGCAGTGCCGAGAGACGCTCACAAATGGGACTAGGTCCACTGCTTACGAGTAACACAAAGGGCTATTGAGTTTACACAAAATTAAACACCCGCTTGGGTTTAAACCCACGACCTACAACTCGTAAGTCGGGGCCCTTAACACTGGGCCACCACTAATCTCGCCATTTTTTAGGGTCCCGTACCCAAAGGGTAAAAACGGGACCCTATTACTAAGACTTCGCTGTCTGTCCGTCCGTCCGTCTGTCTGTTACCAGGCTGTATCTCAAGAACCGCGATAGCTAGACAGTTGAAATTTTCACAAATTATGTATTTCTGTTGCCGCTATAACAACAAATACTAAAAACAGAATAAAATCAATATTTTAGGGGGCTCCCATACAACAAACGTGTTTTTTTCGGCGTTTTTGCCTTGTGGTACGGAACCCTTCGTGTGCGAGTCCGACTCGCCCAAGGCAATTTTTTTTTTTTGCTTTTTAAAAAATTAGCCTTTTTGTCTCTTCTTTTTTGGAAGAGGGAGAAGGATATGCTTCAAAAAACTTATGTCTCCTTAATTTCTATACATAATTATCACGTTGTATTGTCTACAGATAGACTCCAGGCAGTTCCCAGTGACAACGCATTTCAACAAAAATACAAACAGTGACTATTTGAAGGAAGCTTATAAGAAAGCTGTAAAAATACACACCAGGCTGCCAGAGGGAGGAATACTCATATTTGTTACGGGTCAACAAGAGGTAATACTGCAAAATTTGGTTAGACTTTTACGATAAGCCATTAAACGTGGTTTTTACATAGATTAACAACCGCACGGTTCGATTGAATATTATAATAACAACCGCACGGTTCGATTGAAGATTATAATAACAACCGCACGGTTCGATTGAATATTATAATAACAACCGCACGGTTCGATTGAATATTATAATAACAACCGCACGGTTCGATTGAATATTATAATAACAACCGCACGGTTCGATTGAAGATTATAATAATAATCGCACGGTTCGATTGAAGATTATAATAACAACCGCACGGTTCGATTGAAAATTACGACAAAAATACAAAATAAAAATTAATAAATAGGAAAGAAAAAGGCGTAAGTTTTATGTATGCATGTGTTTTATGTGATTTAAATCATTTTAGGTACACTACCTAGTCCGCAAACTGAGGGCAGCCTTCCCATACCGCAAGGACGTGGACTACACCAAGCTGATAACGAAAACCAAGGCATTGTCTGACGCTGATGCTGCACTGGATTCAGAGCCTGAGGATATTGAATCTGATGATGATGAGGTACACAACATTGCACAGTATGCCACGTTCGCCCGGGTGCTTTTTCGGGTTCCGTACCCAAAGGTTAAAAACGGGACCCTATTACTAAGACTCCACTGTTCGTCTGTCTGTCTGTCACCAGGCTGTATCTCATGAACCGTAATAGCTAGACAGTTGAAATTTTCACAGATGATGTATTTCTCTGTTGCCGCTATAACAACAAATACTAAACACAGAATAAAATAAATATTTAAGGGCCCTTAAATATTTATTTTTCCCATACAACAAACGTGTTTTTTTTCGGCGTTTTTGCCTTTTGGTACGGAACTCTTCGTGTGCGAGTCCGACTCGCACTTGGCCAGTTTTATCTTTTTACTGCAGCAACATATTTTTTTTTCTATTGTATTCTTAGCACTGGCACGAGGGGCCCGTGGCTAAATAATAACAGCCGCACAGGTCGATCGATCAGGTAAAGCTACGCTTGCCGCGGTTGGTCTGTGAATGGGTGACCATCTTTACATACCGTGACTCCTCCGTGCCTCGGAAGGCACGTTAAGCCGTTGGTCCCGGCTGTCATTCGTGGATCTTTGACAGTCGGGTAGTTAGAAGCCCGAAAGTCTGACAACCAGTCTTACCAAGGGGGATACCCCTTGGTAAGACTGGTTGTCGTATTACCCAGTAACTGGGTTGTGGAGGTCAGATAGGCAGTCGCTCCATGTAAAATACTGGTATTCAGCTGCATCCGGTTAGACTGGAAGCCGACCCCAACATAGTTGGGAAAAGGCTAGGCAGATGATTGTATTCTTAGCACTCTGTAACTGAGTTGCCGTTTCAGGTAGAAAGAGAAATGAAACGCGCCCGCAAAGCTCGTAGGAAGGCGAAGCAGAAGTCTAAAGCTCTTCCTAAGATCAACCTGGATGACTACGACATGCCTGAAGATGATGGCCAGGCTGACTTAGTGGATAACGATGACGATAGTGAAGGACATCTAAGTGATTCAGGTACGTTTTATTTTAATTGTAGCACAACACTGTGTAAGCTCCTCAAGTTCTGAGTTGAGCTGCACGATTTTTGACAAATGCGTGCACTGATTGGACAGGTCCGCTCAATCTGTGTGGTTCTTTCCTCAAAAGACCATTTCAGACACCAATCTACATGGTCTTCACACGATCTGACCAAGATTTTGTCTGGACTTTAAAAGAGACTGTGACTTCTGAGTTTGTTTCGGCCTTTCTTCTCAGAATAGTCAGTTAGGAAACGCCGACCTAGTTTAAAAAAAAATATGATTGACGTGTAAAAGTGTTTGTACAAACCTACTTACAGAAATAAAAATCATTTAATCATCATTTAATCATTTAAACGCACCCACAATACAGAAGAAATTCCAAGTGTGGGGCAACGTTTTAAAAAAAAAAATCTATACATAGTTAAATTAAATTAGCTGGAGAAACTTCAGAGACGTCACGAGTAACTC
Source organism: Oligia fasciuncula (assembly GCA_963082905.1). Taxonomy (NCBI): domain Eukaryota; kingdom Metazoa; phylum Arthropoda; class Insecta; order Lepidoptera; family Noctuidae; genus Oligia; species Oligia fasciuncula. The sequence goes on from OY720406.1 coordinate 4,337,683, forward strand.
AAACTCAAAGCATTTATTTCAATTAAACCATTTACAGGCACTTTTGAATTGTTAAGAAGTCGGTCATTCAGAAAATATGAAGCTAGTTGCCCATTCCAAAGCGTAGGTACCTATGGAGAAGAACGGGCAAGAAACTCAATGGACACTCTTAAATTATAGGTTTACAAAAATATTAGTTACATCAGTAATGTTGAATTTATAATTATATGTGAAAACTAATCGCGAAAAAAAACGCGCGATTCAGGTTTGGTCCCATAGTAAAAGTTGTTGATAATGATGAGTACAATGACCTCTCAAGAGGTTGTTGGTGTTTTTCCAATAACCCTGTACAGGCTTCATGCAATTCTTATATAAAAAGGTCGCAATTTTTTTTATATAAAAACAAAATGGCGGACAGGTAGGTATGAAACGGACCTTCAAAGCCCTTTATTTAACTTTAACATAACTGGCAAAATATATGCTCTGTCAACCTCTTTCAGATGTGATTATGATATTTTTCATGTTAATATTTTCTCCAGATGCGGAAGAAGACTCGTTAACCCCTTCTATAAAGTCCTGCCGTCAGCCGCTATGGGTACTTCCTCTATACTCTATGCTCAGCCACAGCAAACAGTCGCGAGTGTTCAATCCGGCCCCCCCGGGGGCCAGGCTGTGTGTTATCAGCACTGATGTCGCTGAGACTTCTATTACTATACCAGCTGTCAGATATGTTGTGGATAGCGGGAAGAAGAAGATGCGGTAAGTCTTAAGGCTGACTTGACATTACATGAGTATTTGCTTTGTAAAATCTATCTTAAAACAAAGTCGGGTTAGTTGCACCATTTCTAACTCAACAACGGCTAGACCGATTTTTATGATCTATGAATTGTTGGATTTGTCTCCGCCCCGATTAGCAGAATAACTATATTAAAACATGGAACAAGTTCACGAAAATAAAAAAAATTAAGATAAAATTAATTCATTTTCTCATACATTTTGTATTGATTCTGAGGCGGTACGAAGTCCGCGGGGTCAGCTGGTATTATAATATTTTAATTATTGTGAATTGTCATTGTTTTTTTTTTCAACATCATTATTTCAGCCGGCAGACGTCCACTGCTGAACATAGGTCTCCCCCAAGCACCTCTACTTTGACCGGTTCTGTTTTTTCTCTCAGTTAGTTTTAATCACGATCTGGTCGTTTGAGTAATTTACGCGGCCTACCCAAATGTCCTTTCTTTGGTATTATTCGTTGAATCGTTGAGCTCCTTAAGTTCTGAGTTGAGGGCACGATTACTGACAAATGCGTGCACTGACTGGCCAGGTCCACTTAATCTGTGTGGTTCTTTCCTCAAAGACCATTTCAGACACCAATCTACGTGGTCTTTACATGATCTGACCGAGATGTCTGGACTTTAAAAGAGACTGACCTCTGAGTTTGTGTTGTCTCTCATCTCTTAAACGCGACGTTATAATGTTACGCTTAAACGCGACAAAAAGGTATTGACAGCAGACAGCCGTCATTTTACGTCAGTTACATGACGGCAACGCTGTCTTAGAAAATCCAAGCTTCAATAATTTCTTTATTACAGCGTATACGACCACGTAACCGGTGCAAGTGCATGGCGCATAGTGTGGACGTCTCAAGCGAGTGCCGAACAGCGCGCGGGTCGAGCGGGGCGAGTGAGTTCGGGACACACGTACAGACTCTACAGCAGTGCGGTGTACCAGCACGAGTGTCCCGAGCAACACCCGCCGGATCTGTGCAGGCGGCCCGTCGACGATCTCGTGCTCACTATGAAGTGTATGGGCATTGATAAGGTAATAATGTTTTCTACTTATTCAAAACTAGCAGCGCCCCGCGGTTTCACCCGCGTAAGTTTCGATCCCGTGGGACTATCGGGATAAAACTGTCCTGTGTCCTTTCCCGGGACTCAAACTATCTCTATACCAAATCACACTAATATTATAAAGGCGAAAGTTTGTGAGTGTGTGAGTGTGTGTATGGGGGTGAGTGTGTGTGTGTGGGTGTGTGTGGGGGTGTGTTTATATGTTTGTTACTTCTTCACGCTCAAACGGCTTGACCAATTTTGATAAAATTTTGTATGGAGGTAGCTGACACCTTGGATTAACATATAGGCTACTTTTTATCCCGATAGTCCCACGGGATCGACATGTACGCGGGTGAAACCGCGGGGTGCAGCTAGTTTCATATAAATCAGTTCAGCGGTTTAAGCGTGAAGAGGTAACAGAGAGACAGACACACTGTCGCATTTATAATATTAGTATGGATCTTAAATTCACTGACAGACAAAGGTCAGCCTAAACCGCTAGCTCTAGAAGCATTAAATTTTGCACAAGAGTGACACAAGATTTATGAAAATTCATCCCCTAAAGGGGTTACTGAACCAGTGTTACCAAGGGGTATCGTGTTACCCAGTAGCTGGGTTGTGGAGGTCAGTCAGATAGGCAGTCATAGCATAGCATAATCAGCCTATAACGTTCCCACTGCTGGGACACAGACCTCCTCTCGGTGAGAGGGAGTGGGCCGGAATCCACCACGCGGGCCCGGTGCGGGTTAGTAGATGATAGGCAGTCGCTTCATGTAAAATACTATTATACTTCAGCTGCATCCGGTTAGACTGGAAGCCGACCCCAACATAGTTGGGGAAAGGATGATGATCTTCTTTTCTGATATAAACAGAATATATATATATATATTTTTTTTTAAACGTTGCCCCACACTAGGAACTTCTCCTGTATTGTGGGTGCGTTTACAAACATTTAAATTCACGTACACAAACAGCCAGACCCGGAACAACTACTTGTAGGTCATACAAATATTTGCCGTGCGGGAATCGAACCCGCGACACGCAGCGCAGCAGTCAATCGCTTAACCACTGCGCCAACAGTGCCGTCTATTTTCTTTTCTGTTATAAACAGAATATAAACTATTTGCTTTTCTGTTATAAACAAACAACAACGTGGTAATGCCGCCAGTCTCTTGGGTACATTACCAGTCGACAGCGATGCGGATGAATTTTTCGACGCTATTTTTTAGTTTCTGTATAGTTTTAGTTAAGTTAGAATTTAATTTTGTTATTCCTAATAAAGATTATCCATTAAATCGTTCTGTTATAAACAGAATATAAACTATTTTCTTTTCTGTTATAATACAGAATATAAACTATTTTCTTTTCTTTTTCACACAGGTAGTCAACTTCCCGTTCCCGACGGCCCCGGACAGAATGCAGCTGAGATTGGCTGAGAAGAGACTGGAAGCTCTCGGTATACTTGAGAAGCCTCCCATGAAGAATATCCGGAAAGACGAAGAAGAGGTTAGTCTGAAGTATTGAAATCACTTATACAGGGTTATTGGACTCATCGTTATGAACAACTTTTACTATGGGACCAAATCTGAAATCGCGACAAAAAAATCAGGTGTTCCATACATTTTGACGAGTTATACGAACATAAATGAACAGCTGATTTTTTTCCCATTGTAAAAGTTGTTCATAATGATGAGTACAGTGACCTCTTAAGAGGTTGCTGATGTTTTTCCAATAACCCTGTATAGGTATTAACATTGACCAAAAAAGTGCTCTATAGAATTCGTTTCGCGTGATACTAAACTCAATTTCCTTAGCTTAAAGTCCAATTTCTAATGCAATAATGTTCAACGGAATAACGAGCCCAGCGAACTCGAACAGGATTTGGTCCCTGTCCAATACATTAACAGAAAGGGATGCCTACACTGCAGTCTTGCACTATTGCTTCGGGCTCGTTTTTACTGCCTCAGCGCACAATCTTGGCTATTTATGACTAGCTATTGCCTGCGACATCACTCACGTGGAATTCGTAAGACACCACAATATACTATAGAACTGCCACATTTTTGTAAAACTTTCCTTTAATTATATGTAATATGGATCGGTTCAATCAATTTTAAAACTGACTTTATTTCCTCTCCAGGTACTAAAAGTGACACCTCTGGGCAAGGCGGTATCCGCATTCCCCCTGCTTCCCCGCTACGGCAAGATGTTGGCGCTGAGTCACCAACAGAACCTACTGCCCTATACTATCGCGCTCGTCTCTGCGTTGACTGTGCCCGAGGTATGTTGTTTTTACCCTCGTTAATGCTAGTATTACCCTAGTTAATGCTAGTATTACCCTAGTTAATGCTAGTATTACCCTAGTTAATGCTAGTATTACCCTAGTTAATTGCTAGTATTACCCTAGTGTGAATTAGTGTTATCCACAAAAGTATGCATAAATCGCGTTTCTGATTTACCGTTTGTAGGTAGCGGGTACAAAACTAGGCAATCTGTGCAATTTATTCTGTCACCACTGCTCGCTAAACGATCCCACAATACAGGAGAAATTCCTAGTGTGAGGCAACGGGTTTTAAAAAAGGAAAAAAAAAAACATATTTTATTTCTTTCTTAAATTATCCTGCACGCGTAGCATGAGCACCGATTTGTCGACGGAAGAGTAGACAAAGATGACCACAGACTAAGAAAGAAGAGATAGATGACGTTCCGTGTAGACAGTACGACGGCAGCAAAATAGAAAGAGTCAACTGCACTTTTTACGAAATTCACTCTTTTACATAATAATTCTTTGTTGTCATAGGATTTTTTTTGTTTTTGATTCTATACTTTGTGGCCGTCGAGTACAAAGTTTTCTACTGCATTTTGTAGTCTGTGGCGATTACAAAATCTCTTAGACAACTGTCAGTTGTCAATGTGATTTTGACAGTTGGGATAGAAAACTTTCTTCTGAAATAGTCTACTTAAAAAAGGACCTAGACAAAGATCGTTTGAAACGAAAGACAAAATGACAGATTGTAGAAAGATTTCTAGGCGGTATGTCGAAAATGAAGAAAAGAAATGTCACTTTCTCTGTCTCTCTTCTCTGTGTGTCTTTCTTTGTCTTTTTCTTTCTTTTTTTTTTTCTTTCTTTTTTTTTCTTTCTTTTCTTTGTCTTTTTTTGTCAAAGCAATGTGTCTTCTCTTCGTAGAGATAGAAGTGTTCATGCTACGCGTGCTGATGCATTTCTCGTTTGCAGGTAATGTCAGGTAAACCAGACAGTTGGCCGGCGACCGGCAACGTGCTACTACTGGGCGACCCGGGCGTGTTGTTACGTGCTATCGGCGCGGCGGAGTTCGCCTACGTGAAGGGAGAGGAAGAACTGTTCTGTGCCAAGTATGGGCTCAGAGAAAAGGTATTTTCCAAGACAGTATAGCAGTGTGAGGAACAGGGTGTAAAGTTGACTCAACCTCCATAGAAAATGGAGGATCCTCCTGTGTCTGGCGGGCAACTGCCCCGATGATTCATGTCGGGCCGTTGTATATATGCTAGTTGCGCGGTAAACTCTGCTTGCGAGATGCAGGATTTTGCGTGACGTCAGTATGACGCGTTCGCATGTGGCGTTGTAGATACCGCTACAACAGTATATGCAAACCAACGTAATAATAACATAAGATAAAGTGACAAAGAAAATTATGATGACTTATCCAGAACCTTCCAACAGGGTATCAAAGAGATCCGCAAGCTCCGCAAACAGTTAACTTCGGAGATAAACCTCAGTGTGGCCGGGGTCGATGTGGCCGTTGACCCTGAGATGAGGCCTCCTGATGATAACCAGGCTCGTCTCCTACGGCAACTGGTGCTCAGTGGATTGGGCGACCAGGTCGGGAAGAAGGTAGCTCTTGAGGAGGTCAAGCAAGGTTAGTAGCTGCTTTGTGTAATCGGCCACAGAATAGCTTTACCACCCTAATGAATGTTAGAGCAGGCTGGTTTTTCAAGCAAGGATAGCAAGCAAGTAATATCCTGGTATATTTTCCTGTTTAGAGCAAAACAAAAAATCTGCTGTTCCCTACATTTTAACGAGAAATGTAGGGAACAGCTGTTTTTTTTTTGCGATTTCGGGTTTGGTCTCATAGTAAAAGTTGTTCATAATGATTAATACAATGACCTCTTAAGAGGTTGTTGGTGTTTTTCCAATAACCCTGTATATAATTTTTTTTACAAAAACTTCAAGTAAATTGAAACTTCACTAATAGTTGCAACTATCTGTTAGTTTGTGCTAGTAAGCTAGCAAACTAATGACTCTGGCGTCTTGTGTACAGAACTATCATCATTTTTAGGCTAGTAAGCTAGATAGTAAGCTTAAGGCTTGTATTCATGCCAACGACCTTGTGCATTTGGGCATCGCGTTGCCTAGCAACACGAGGCGCCCCGCACTGAATTCGTGGACGAGTGCGGGGATGATAATAGACACGGACTTTAAACGATCGCATTTTTAATTTATTATATTAAAAAATATACATGTTTTTAAAAAGTAACAAAACCAAATCATTTTCGTTTGTATTGCAAAGCAGTAGATATTTTTTTTATATTCTTTTGATAAAAAATGAAGGAGTAAAATGGTTTTATCTCAACGATTTGGAGGTGATTTGGTGGTTTTTTTTCTTAATAGGTGATATCGATAGAAAAATTATGGCTAAACCAAATTACGATTCATATCATGTAGATTACCAACTATTTTTTCAGATGTAATTTCTCTGTAAGTTCCGGAGAAAAGCTGCTTCATCTGCACGCTGTTTTTAAGCTTTTTTCGAAAGAGGAGCCTTAATGGGATGGGTTTCTATTTTTGAGCAAGTGGCGATTAAAATGTAAAAAATGAAAATGTAAATGAAGACCGATTAAAATGTAATCAAAGTCAAATCATTTATTTCAAATTGGCACATTAAAGGCATTTTTGAACGTCAAAAAAAAAACTAAATAGAAATGATTCGTCGCCCATTCCAAAAGGTAGTTTTCGTATGGAGAAGAATGGGCAAGAAACTCTACCGTTACTCTTTTAAAATGTTTTACAAGGTCTTGTATACATAATCTGTGTGGTTCTTTCCTCAAAAGACCATTTCAGACACCAATGTACATGGTCTTCACACGATTTGACCAAGATTTTTTCTGGACTTTAAAAGAGACTGTGACTTCTGAGTTTGTTTCGGCCTTTCTTCTCAGAGTAGTCAGATAGGAAACGCCGACCTCATCTAGTTTAAAAAAAAAATGGTTGCCTGTAAAGTCGGTTTTACGGGCGAAGATTTTACGTGACAACGTCTTTTTCTCGGTAGAATATTTATTGATATGAATATAATTAAATTGCACAATAGGAACAAGGAATTAAATGAAAATAAGAACGTAACGTTACCGAGCGTTACACTTTTTCATAAGTGACTCCCAGCCGCAACCTAATTTAAGACGTTGTCACGTCAAAAAAATATGATTGACGTGTAAAAGTGTTTGTACAAACCTATTTACAGAAATAAAAATCATTTATCATTCTTCTTCTTAGCGTGTCGATAGCAATCTAAATATACTCGGCCCAGAATTCGGCCACTTGTTTGGCGCCTCCACCAGCGTCCATCAGCTCCTGCAACGTGCAGCTGACAGGACACGCAGGACACGACATTATCATTTATCATTTACCATGTGTAAAGAAAAACTTTATTTTGCAATCGCTTTCAGAGCAATATTTTATTTATGCTTTATTTTCCACAGGCGAAGACAAACGCAAATTCAAATACGCGTACCACTGCGGCGAATTAGAGGAGCCAGTGCACCTCCATTCAGAGTCCATACTTCGGAAGACAATACCAGAATGGGTGGTGTTCCAGGAGTTGTATGAGACTGGTGGCGAGGATCGAAGGAAGATGGTGATGAGGAATGTGACCGCTATTGAACCGGAGTGGCTGCCTTTGTTGGTGCCGCAGCTTTGTAACTTAGGTAAGATACATATATACATAGACTCACACCTTGATCTCATCGGGTAGACAGAAACCTACCTAACTCTGCGATTCTTAACAACAAAATTGAATATCATAGCTGTAAAAAATCCTAGCGATGGTTTATTACCGGGATTATCTTTTAAAAATTGAGCCCTGAAGTATTTGCTTATATTATTTCCGAAAGTAGGTATCGTTTTTATGCCAACTATGTCAATACAAAGCTGTTCCTTACCTAATTTTGCACAAAATTCACGTAAACCTAAAAGTTCATTTATTTATTTATTAAAAACTTGACAAATATGTAGACTATCGCAATAGGTTTCCCTGTAAGGATAGATGTAAGTTGGAAAATAAATAAATTAATAATAACATAAAAGTTATCGAGTTAAACGGCTGAGGAAAGTTTGAGGTAACTATGCGATAATATTATTTGAGACCAGCGCTCAAACTTTGCAATTTCGGGTGGCCACACCACGCTAGACATTGACATCACTGATCATCATATCCTATTTCAAGGTGATCCCCTGGACGATCCGCCACCGAGATACGACGACAAGTCAGGCCGAGTCAAGTGTCACTTCAAAGGAACCTTCGGGAAAGCAGGATGGGAGCTGCCCATGGCTGAAGTCGACTTCCCTGAAAAGATTGAGAGATACAGGTAAATTATTATTATTGTAGTACTTGTTGCGGTATCTACAACGCCACATGCGAACAACGCGTCATACTGACGTCACGCAAATCCTACATCGCGCAAGCAGAGTTACCGCGCAACTAGCATGGATACAACGGCCCGACATGAATCATCGGGCAGTTGCTCGCCAGACACAACACCCGTCTGGTCGGAGGAGGATCCTCCCATTTCTATAGAATATGAGTGAACTTTACACCCTGTAAGCCTATAATGTTCCCACTGCTGAGACATAGGCAGGCACATAGGCCGAAAGGCGTCCACTGCTGGATATAGGCCTCCCCCAAGCACCTCCACTTCGACCGGTTCTGTGCTTCTCGCATCAAACTGGTTCCTGCGGCCTTCACAAGGTCGTCTGCCCACCTTGTGGGAGGCCTTCCAACGTCTTCCGGTACGCGGTCGCCACTCCAGAACCTTTCGGCCCCATCGGCCATCTGTTCTGCGAGCAATCTGTGCCCACTGCCACTTAAGTTTGGTAATTGTTCGGGCCATGTCGGTTACCTTGGTTCGGCCGGACTGTAGTTAACGCGAACTGTATTGGCTCTCATAAGATTGTATTTTATTTAACCATCTTATCATGTTTATTTTTCTGGCGGCGAATTAATCATTGTAGTTTAAACCTTATGCCAACCGTTCATAGAAGTTATTATAACTCTTGCGACTTCCACAGGCGAAATAAAAAAACATTTTCTCTCTTACAGATGGTTCGCCCGTTACCTACTAGAGGGCGCTGTGTTCCCGAAACTGAAGAAATACACCAGTTCTCTTCTGTCGCCTCCTTCCACCATGGTCAAGAGTTGGGCCAAGCTACAACCTAGGACTGAAGTGCTTCTGAAAGCGCTCATAGCGAAGCGCGCCGGGACTAGAGAAGCGTTGAAGAGTTTATGGGAAGAACAGAGCACTTGTAAGTATTTTTTTGTTAAGGAAACAAGCATTTACACAGAACGAAGATCCTGTATAAACATATCTATATACTATCTGTATTTATATACTAACAATAAAGCTGAAGAGTTTGTTTGTCAAAGTCAAATAATTTATTTCAAATAGGCATATTAAAGGCACTTTTGAACGTCAAAAATTACAGTAAAATAGAATTGATTCTAGTCGCCCCTTCCAAAAGGTAGTGTTCGTATGGAGAAAAATGGGAAAGAAACTCCACCGTTACTCTTTTAAAATGTTTTACAAGGTTTTGTATACATAATATAATTATATGTGAAGACGATGCACCTAGAATAAAATTAGTCTACCACAAAAGATAAAAAAAAAGAAAAAATTAAGCAATGACAGGTAAATCAATTATGTGATAGATACATGGTGCTCACATATTTACAAATTATTATTTTGTTTGTTTGATCGCGCTAATCTCAGGAACTACCCGTCGGATTTGAAAAATTATTTTTGCATCTGATAGCCCAATTCTTGAGGAAGGCTATAGGCCACCCTTAAGAGCCGGACAAAAAGAAAAAACAACAGATGTCAGAAAGAACGCTAAGCGAAAACGGAAGTGTTAGCGCGGGTGGGCGATGCAATGCGACGCGGTGGGTCGGAGGAACAAGCTAGTGTATCAAGTTACTACAATCTGTCAAATTTCTTTAATAGATTTTCAACTTTATCGCTAAAGTATAAAGTTCAAAGTTGATTGAGAAAATTTGTCGTTTCGGGTAGCTTGATGTGGTGGCGTCTGTATATGTTACTTGTTGTTGTGTTGTTGTTGCATGTCATGTTGTCATGTATGTAGTTGGTGTTCCTAATAAATAAATAAATACTCGGCCAATAATATAATTGTTCCCACTGCTGGGACACAGGCCTCAACTCTGTGAGTATAAGAGTGGGCTGTAATCCACCACGTCGGCCCTGGGAGGGTTAGTGGATGTCTCGTGATTGTTTCACTACGACACCCGCGATTACCCGCGGGGCAATTGTGTAACACATTATCAATCGGAATCGGTTTCATTTTGACAGTTCAACAACATTCATTGCGTTATTTACTTGTTGAGCAGACAAATTTTTTCGAACTTATGAAGCAATGGATTAGAAATTTGCTTCAAAATTATTAGGATTCCGATTGATAGTATGTTACGCAATTAGTCTGTCCGTCTGCCTGTTAGTCTGCCCGTCCGTCTGTCACAGGATTGTAGCCTTTTAACCGTAAAAGGTTTTACAAGAAAGTTAATATTTTCACAAACTATAATAGTTGTTTTGTCTTTCCTGAAGCAACAATAAATAATATTCTCCTTTTTTTCAGTTCTTCTTGACGAATATCTGAAATGGGTTCCAGAGTCAGCACACAACGAAGTTAGCTTGTACTGGCCACCTTTGCAATAATAATAAAATGTAAAAGTATATACTTACTTACCTGTAAATATTGTAAATAAATGTTATTTGAAATTATAAGATGATGTTTATTTGTATAACGGGCATTAAAGGACCCTACACGAAGCTGACCTGGGGGCCTAAAAAGGCCACTTTGGCAGAATCATAAAAGTATAACATTATGAATCATAATAGAGCGAAGACAGTCCGTGTTTTTCTTTTTTTCGCTGCAATACGTAGGTATAATCAAAGAGATTGGGATTGGATTGATTGGTATTTTAGCACAGACAAAAAAAACTGAAAAATCCTTCACCAATGAGATTTGATATGATTCACTTAACAGTTAACTGTCCATTATTATTCATAATGTTATCCTTTTATGATTCTGCCAAAGTGGTCTTTATAGGCCCTCTGATAGTCTCATATTATTTCTGTAATTGTGATTTGTACTACCTCTTGAATTGGAGGCGTTGCTAGCGCGACATTTACATGGTAATAGGTACTACGGGCTGGTTTCCGCAACTCCACGACAATACGCGTATTTTGCGTACGGGACATTTACTTAATAAAAATATTAAATTCTCTGACAGTTAACGCACAGCCTGAACTACTGTCTAGAAGCATGAAATTTTGCACAAGAGTTCCATAAACAACGAAGGTGGGGAGTAAAACCATTTCAGCGAAAACGACTTGAGGTTTACATGTAAAAAAGTCAAGCCCTATTTTTTTTTAACGATGATTTAATATCGTTCCTTATAGGTTTATCTTATCAGAATGATTCCTCGTAAGTTGAAACTTGTCAGCAGCTATAATAGGCTATTTGACTGGTTTCTGATAAACATCTCAGATTATTTAATGGTGTCTAACGAGCCCACAAAAACCTATTACTTCAAATTGCATAATGTATTTCTTTTAGAAAATAGTAAATAAAAATGTACTGTTTAAATAAGCCGCCAAAACGCTATCTTTAACAATATGGCGTCGTGACGTCAAAATACACGTAAACAAACGTTGAAACGGTCGAGATACTAGACAAAAGTCATCTGTTCTGTCAACGATAGACAGAAATTGACTATATCATGACGTCATCATAAGTTCAGCCAATCCAGACCGTTTTCGATTACGTGGCGCCAGATTTAAAAAGATGAAGATTTTTCGGGATTTTTTTAATAAATAATACATTTTTTTGTAGTAAAATTAATGCAAATCGATTTTAAAAGCGATAATCTATACGAGTGTCAATAATTATGACCTTATTTTTTACCGACTTCAAAAAAAGGAGGTTATCAATTCGATACGTATGTATGTAATATTATTGGAATTGCATTATATTCACATATGACAATCTATTAGGGCTTCCAAACAAATATACAAAATTTTATAGACGTATGTATGTATGTATGTATGTATGTATGTATGCATGTATGTATGTATGTATGTATGTATGTTTGTCCACGCATATCTCCGTAACTATTAATCGGATCGTAACCATTCTTTTTTTATTGGCTTACATTTACTTCAACTTAGGGAACAGTGCAAGTTTCATCAAAATCGATTCAGTAATTTTCAAGATATGGACTAAGACGTGAAAGTGTGACGGCCTGGCTTATTGATACGAGCTACGGGTGTAGTGTCAAAGCGAAAACATCTCAAAACCTTGGTCAAATTCTAGTACAACAACTAAAAATTACCAAATAAAAAGTAATTTAAAAAAATTAAACCGACTTCAAAAAGAAATTAACTCAAAATTATGAAATAACTTTAATTTCGGAAGTCGGTGGCAAAAAACTAAAACTAAAATACAGATCCCAAGACACCGACTTCCGAAATTAAAGTTATTTCATAATTTTGAGTTAATTTCTTTTTGAAGTCGGTTTAATTTTTTTAAATTACTTTTTTTACATTGTCAAATAGCCTATTATAGTGACTATAATAGTAGATTACAGCGAAATCAATTTTCCTTTCCATGAAAACCTAATTCGGTATTCGGTAGGTACTAACATTTTAAAACCAAAAAACCGGTCAAGTGCGAGTCGGACTCGCTCACCGAGGGTTCCGTACAAATTTGTAGGTATGTAAATAGTTTATCACGGGTTTTTTTTATGTAACTACTTTGTACCTACGGAACCCTCGGTGCGCGTGTCCGACTCGCACTTGACCGGTTTTTTTTATCTTATGATTATAACAAAACCATAAACGAATTGAGGTTATCCTTATGCAATCTTGCGCTCACCGTTTTAAAAGGTTGTTGCTATGGGGTCCTCGTTTCGTTATCAAGTCCATATTTTGCACTTGCACCCATAATCATTAAACCGTCTTACTATCAGTAGCTACCACACCTTGTGATATGTTCTTGCACGTGTTTGTCTGATTAGATTTATCTTCAAGTGGGTAGGTACTTATTATTTTTTTCTTTTTAATGTGGGCAGTTATCTATTAACGTCCAAAATAAACACGGTAGGTGAGCAAGGCTTAGGCAGATTATAATCTTGATTTATTTTATCAAACGGCAGTAAGTAGGATAAATATATACATACATACCTGTAATTTTGTAGGGCACTATTATTAAACAAAATAGTTAAGTACCTCTACTAGTACCAGTTTATAGCCCTTTAAGAAAATGCGTTCGAATAGAGAAATCAATTTATCATATTGAGCCTATATGAACTTAAATAATTAAGAGGAAATGCGGTCGGAGAGAGTTTTGAAAAAGCCTAAGTAAAAAGTCATAATTCGAGGTTTGGCTCTCGCCTATCTCCTCCTCCAATATTGGACCAATTTAAAAGATATTTCCATCAACTGAATAAGAAGGGTATAAATACTGTGTCCCTATGTTTTTCTTTTTTCATTAATAGCTGTCAAATTTTGTATGTACCTACAATTGTACATTAGGCCTCTGTTGACAGCGCTTTAAATCGGCATTTTTTGAAGGTTATTGGAAGGTGCTTATAAAAATAATGTATCATCAAAAAGGGAAAATAAAGGGACATAGGTACAAGTACCTAGTTAATATTAATTATTCTGTAAAAAAAAAATCATTGCTTTATGGTTATTAACCAGAAAGAAAACAAGCGAATGCGTTTCTATGGAGAAACGACCACCCGCATTTCCTCCTAGAGCTAGATGCATTTAACTATCTATAGATTTCGAAACCCGTTACGTTTGCAGAGTTTCGCTAATTTAATTTGACCCTGCATAAATATAAAATGTTATTCGTTGGTAAGTGCAACACTTGAAAACGGCTGGACCGATTTGACTATTTTTTTAGGGTTCCGTACCTCAAAAGGAGAAAATGGAACCCTTAAGGATCACTTTGTTGTCCGTCTGTCTGGCAAGACCCTTTATCTTGGGAATGCGTGGAGGTATCGAGTTGAAATTAAAACCATATACTCAGGTCTACAGTCCCTTGAAGCTGTAGAAAATTCAAACTTCTAAGTTAACGTGAAAAAAGATACGGCCGTTTATGCCGCAAAAAAGGTATATTTCGACACTCCAGGGAATCAAAATATATCGGGTAGGTACTTCCCGTTGACCTAGAATCATGAAATTTGGCAAGTAGCAAGGTCATGTAGCACATTTAGAGGAAAAAATCCGAAAATCTTAAAGTAGGTAGGTATATAAATAGTTTATCACGGGAAAAAATTCTGCATTTCAGTTTTCGGATTTTTTCCTTTACTTGTGTTAGGTACATGACATTGCTTCCTGCCAAATTTCATGTTTCTAGGTCAACCGGAAGTACCCTATAGGTTTTGATTGATTGGATCGCCCTGTATCGTTTGATCCACGATTTTAAACCCACCCTGTATGTACGCAGATGCTATAATTAGTCAAGTGGTAGATAAGATCTAGAATGTTGAGTCATCAAAACAGCAGCATCTCAAGTGCGGGCCTGGTTTTCTATTGGATATAAATATGCTCGTATTTCAAGCATATACAGTGTAGTGATAGTCTACAAAATGTGCACATAACGAAATGAGGGAAACATAGCTTAATTTTATCGACGGAAAAAATATTTGAAAAAATAAAAAAGTATTTAAAATTATCTTTACCTGCTAAAGTATGGTGATTGCAAGGCCTTTCTGGAAATGTTGTGATTGAGTTATAAACATACACACATCAAAAGTGTCTAGGGATCAAGCATTTTTATGCGGATTTCTTGAGATTGAGATGTGGCTTTGTAATAAATTTATGATTTTATAAATTTATATGGATCCTTTTTGGTGCATTTCATAATTTGAATCAGGAACTGTGAATCAAATTCGAGTAAAAGATGAAAATCAGCTGTCAATAGTTTCCCTATAAAAACATACAGTGCATTGAAGACATTATTAGTGCTACTGTTTCCCTACTACTGATTAAAACCAACGTTATTATGGAGCGGCGACGTCATTTAAGCAGGGAAGAAATGCTCAGAGCCGTGGGAATGATAGAAGCTGGTTCCCGGCAACGTACTGTGGCTTTAGCTCTGAATACAAGTCAGAGTGTTATCAGTCGACTTTGGACACGTTACCGAAGCACTGGTACCGTGGCTGAGCGCCATGGAGGACGGTATCGCTGCACCACACGGAGACAAGACCGATACATTCAAATCTTAACTCGAAGAGCTCCAACAATAACCGCCATGATGTTAGCCGTGAGGCTTCATCACTCTTCAGGAAACTTAATTAGCGACCAAACAGTCAGAAACCGCTTGCATGAAGTGAACCTTCATTCCCGAAGACCGCTACGGGTAACACCTATAGCAATGCACAATCGTAGGATTCGATATCAATGGGCTCTTGAACACAGAAATTGGGCAGAAGAACAATGGCGTTTCGTGTGCTTTTCTGATGAGTCTCGTTTTGGTATGAGACCGGATACAAGACGTATACGACACTGGAGAACCCCTGAACGCCAACAGCGATTAAAATCCTGCCAGGAAGTCCATCCTTATAGTGGTGGAACCATCATGGTATGGGCGGGTATTTGGATCGGCGGAAGAACTGAGTTGATTTGGATCAGAGGCAACCTCAACGCTCAAATTTATGCTGAGACGATTGTATCAGACGTCATCGTTCCTCTACAAGTGCAAATCGGTCCCTTATTTCAGTTAATGCATGATAATGCACGACCGCACACCGCAAGAGTTGTAAGACAGACTCTCGCCGCAGCTAACATCAATGTCCTGCCCTGGCCTGCTCAGTCGCCAGACTTGAACCCGATTGATGCATGGGATATGCTACAGAGAAGAGCTCTGCCGAATATGGAGGATATCCAGTCGCAAGAAGACCTTTTTTTGTTGTTGCAACGAACATGGGCGGCCATTCCACAGCGTGATTTGGATGAACTCATTTTGAGTATGCCAAACCGATGTTCTTGTGTTGTTAGTGTTCGCGGTAGAAACACGGATTATTAATTGTTTAAGTTACCCAATAAAATTTTAAAGAAAACTGTTATTTCAGTCTTTTTTTCGAACTTTTGTGTTAGTGGTTCAAATGTCAAAAATCCCTTTATTAGGAAAATGGCAAATTTCTTTATTAATGCAAAGGTGACTTGGTTTATCGTTACTGTGACAAACGAAAACACTTTATTTGATGAATCCTTAAAGAAAATTTTAATTAATATCAATCAGGAGAAAAGTTATTGCAAAAATATATGTTGATCCCTAGACACTTTTGATGTGTGTAGTATTTTTACGTTTAGAAATCTGATACAATGGAGAATAATTTAAAGTAATAAAAAAGGGTAGGTAATCGGGGCTTTTATTGAGTAATTTTACAATTATTGTAAAAATTGATGAAAAAATATCAGATTTTTGTTAAAAAAAAAACCTTAATTCTCAATTGAGGGCGATTGTTTACACAGGGGTCACAGCAGCAAACAAGAATTTTAAAAATGATACATTTTTTTTTTTTTTTTTTTTTAATTTTTTTTTCCGTCGATAAAATTAAGCTTAGTTTCCCTCATTTCGATATGTGCACATTTATGAAGACTCACACTG
Organism: Oligia fasciuncula; assembly: GCA_963082905.1. Classification (NCBI taxonomy): domain Eukaryota; kingdom Metazoa; phylum Arthropoda; class Insecta; order Lepidoptera; family Noctuidae; genus Oligia; species Oligia fasciuncula. Next base: position 4,354,435 of record OY720406.1, read on the forward strand.
TATAGTAATGTGAAAAGCAATATATTTGGGTTTAAGTAGATCGTGACTTAGAAGTTAGGTAATGAGTTAAAAACAACGTTAAATATTAATTAGATTTATTACAAAAATAAATTAAAATATTAACTAAATATTAACTTATGCAGCCTTGTAGTACCTCTTGGAAACGCCGTCGAATTTGTCGCTAGTGATAGTCTGAAAATAAAGAGAAACATATTATTTTTATACAAAAAAAAAGTTAAGGGGACTACATGACATAAAGGGCGGTCACTGTCGGATTGCATAGAAAATAAAGAGAAGTGCGATGACACAACCCTGGTAATTTATTGCAAAATATGAAGCAAATAACTATTTACAAAAAATCTATTGTTTGGCCTAAGAAATTAAAACACTAGTGCTTTAGTATGTTGCTTGTAGAACAATCTGACAAAAAGTCTGAATTATTGTATGTGTAATATTAGTACCTATAATTTTTTATTGTGAAAATAAAGTTTTTAGAGGTATCTTCATGTTTTTTTTCTATCGTATCAAATTAGTTGTATTATGTTTTCAACACACTATCTAACGAGCATATATCCTGAAGAATATCATAAAAGTAATATGATCGACTACAGTACACAAAATCAGAAAAATATATTAGGTAGGTATATTTTTCTGATTTTGTTTACAGTACCAATAATTATCAGTAGATCGGTATCATTGATAATAGGTATAACGCAAGGTTTTTTTGCTGTTAACAGTAATGGGCTGTTAATAAATAATTTGATAAGTAATAATCAAATTATTATTTATTTTCTTGCAATGATCATTTTCATGTTTCCCATTCACAACTGGCGTGGGATGACGTGCATATATAGATACCTAAATGTTAATTATTAATAGTGTTGTGTTGTAATGATTAAATTAAATCGTATAAGCAGTGACGACAATAAAGTAAATGATAAAGTAAAGTACAATCAATTAATCTACAGGGTGGCAGGGGTTTCGATGCGTAAACTGTAGCCTTATTTATAGAACATGATTCTAGATCCCGTAGGAATTTTACGTATTTTATTCGAAAAACACAAATACAGCAAAAATTTTTTTCGTCACCGACGAATATTGCATCGCAGAAGGGTTCAGAATCATCTACTAAGTCCATGGTAACAGGTCGTGCGGCGATGTCCCTGCCACCCTGTATTGTTAATATTATTTTAAGTTTATTACTACTGAACGAAATTATTGTAGCAGTGATGGCCCCAAGATGGAACCTTGCGGCACTCTTGTAGGTATTTTACGAAAGCAAGCAGGGTTCCATCTTTGGACCACTTTTCTCTTGATTATATTCGATTTATTTTCATACTACATTTAAAACAAAGTCGGGTTAGTTACACCATTTATAACTCAAGGACGGCCGGACCGATTTACATGATCTTTTATTTGTTGGATTTGTCTTCGCCCCGAATAGCAGAATAATTATTAAAACATGGGAAAAAATAACAAAAAAACGAACGAAGTTCGCCGGGAGAAGATCGAAATCAGTGGCAGTGGCGGAGTTGAAAATGCTATGCTATAATGATAATGATGTAAATGGCGAAAGCACTGTATTTGAAAGGATGTATTTTGTTATTTTTTCAGTACCTACCTATCATATTTTATGTTTGTAGTGAACGTTAAAACATGATACCGATGATACTCTTGACAACTTTCGTTGAGAAGTTTAAATTGGAACGCTGTCAGTCTAAAATTATGACCGATAGAAAACAATTAAATTTTGTTAACATTGTGCTAAGACAAGGTAGTTAATTAAAGTTAATGATTTATTATTTTTAAGAGACGTGTTTGAGTGCAGCAGTATGTGATGCAATCCATACAGTAATTACAAAAGTAACTCTGACTGTCTATCAGTTACCATTTCACGCCTAAACCGCTCAATGGATTGGAAAAACTTGGCACACGTGACAATTGAGTCAGGATAAAGGCCTTTTTATCCCGTTTGTATGTTCTCGTGGGATAATTTCCGACCTTCCATAAGGTAATTCGCGGTCAAAAGCTAGAATGATTTTATTACAGTTTTAAAACTATATGCTGAACTTACCACAATGAGGTCATCGCCAATGTACTCCCTCTTAAAGGTGGCGGAACCCTGGGGGGCGATAATGGTCTGCGTGACTGTGTTACCGTCGACCACGTAGGTGGTCTTGATCTGGAGGTAAAATAATATGTTTTAGTACAAAATAAAGTACCTAAATGTTGCAATTTCACCTCTACCGATCTTTTACGATTTCTCCCTCCTTTACTAAAGTATAGGTACTGTCCTTAATTATAGTAGGTATACTAAGGTAGGAAAATCTTATTAGTCCTAAGGTACAGAATATTAAAATACTTACGGGGGTCTTATCAGCGCCGATAACGTCATCAAACTCTACACCGGACTTGAATTTGACATCTTTGGGACCCTCGAACCCACGTGTGTGATAGGTGTAGGTGTCACCATCCTTGGTCAGCTTCTGGTCTGGGGAAAACTTCAAGATCACTGCGATCTTGTCTTCAGGGAGGCCTAGATTAAAGGGAAAATATATTATTAGGTATATAATGCCTGTATATTTACAGCGCTGCGTTGGGTAAAGACAAGTTTTTATTAAAGAAGCCAGAAAATATGTTTTGACTTGTGCTATTTATTTTATTTGGTAATGGTGGTTGCTTTAACCCACGGTTTAAACTCCTTCCAGAAAAATCTCGGTTAGTAAGTAACTCCATAATAATTCGTAAAGATAACAGAAATTCAAAAAACAACTTTGATTAAAAGCAATCGAACGAGTTTTTTAAATCTTTTTTATCACCACTTAAACCAAATCACTGATTTTAATCCCATACGGAAATCACTGATTGACTCATACTACATATCCAGCAAAGTAGATATAAAAATCGAGACACTACCACTTAACACATAGTATGGAACACATACCGACTGAGCGCAGGAATCCATCGAAGTTCTCCTGTTTGACGAAGCTATAGTTCTTGTTAAGGAAAGACATGGTGATGTTGACTGTAATGTTGGCAATCGAATGACGAGACATGGGCCAGCCCAGGCTTATATCTGACCGCTAATCTACCTGATATGATAAGGGAAATTGGAAAAATTGTAACCGTCTGGACGAAAACGTGATTTTTATTTAAAAAAAAATCGCTGACGTGTGTTGATGGGTGAACTAATATCGCGTACCTACTAATACAATGTTCATGATTGCACCTACCACTGTTTGTCTCTGCATCACCCAAAGGTTGACTGGTAGAAAATGCCTATGGCATTAAGTCCGCCTCTGTACATTTATGTGCGTGAAGTATTAATTAAATAAATAATAAATAAATAAACTAATATGGGTAATTTAAACTTAAAGACCATGTTTATTTTACTGGTAGCCATGTTTATCAGTTGGTTAAAGTCCAGTGCTAAAAATAGATAACCTAATTCGCAAAAAAAAAAAAAAAGTCCAGTGCTAAAAATAGATAACCTAATTTTAATTAAGGTATGTAATGTAAGAGAAAGTATGGATGGAGGCTTCTGTCTAGTCATAATCATCAGCCTACAGCAGTCTACTGCTGGACATAGGCCTCTCCTATTGGACGCCATTCAACTCGGTTTTCGGTAACTCTCATACAACTGCTAACACTGGTAGGTACTCTGCGAAGACCGTCGCTCCACTTAGCCTGAGGGCTGTCTAGCAGTGGCACAATCAAATTATAGGATAGTAACTGGTATAGGGGCAAATATAAAACTGATCGCTAAATATGAACAAAATATTGACACGCATAATTCTGTAGCTCATTCAAGGCACACCCTGTTATACACAGCAATACCTATATTTGATTACCGATAATCTTTTTTTCAATCATCGCGCTTAATTTGAAATCATCAATCGACTGCTTATAAATTATTAAGCAAAGATTATCAAATTATAAAAGATTCTAATTTGATATGTCTGCTTAATTACACCAGCGGACTCCTAAATCGAGCTACAAGGCGTAAAACAGTTGAAAAAAAGTTTTATTCAGTTTTGATGACATAATAATGGCCTTCATTTTGGTGTCGTCATTGATCCGAATTTGAATTCACGACCATTTAAAAGCAATATACTTCTACAAAAATAGTGCAGCGTGGCTCAATTTAGGAAAACGATGGAACAATTGCGTAAGACACTATCAGTAGGTAGTAGGCTTTCATTTTGACTGTTCAATAACGTTCATTGCGTTATTTGCGTTGTTGAGCAGACAAATTTTTCGTTCACATAAAGCAATGGATTAGCAATATCATTCAAAATTATTCAGATTGTGATTAATAGTGTGTTACGCAATTCAGATTGTTTTGTTTACTTTTGGGATGTATGTAGTCATGCATAACAGGCATTAGTTCCCACGGGATTAATCCTCACTCAACACTCTGTTTCTATTCTAACACCTTTAAATAGCCTTGTCGCCGATTCCACTTATACCTAATGCACATCTCTTATAACAAAGATTTCTAACACTTTAGTTAATGCGTATATCCTGAACTAGCGTCGTGGGAACTTCCAGAAATAATGTCGTCACTGTTTAAGCTACCTAATTATATGTACCTATCAATAGTTCGTAAGCCACCGACATTCCGTTTGAATCGCTCAAAACATCACCCAATTTTTGTAATAATTTGTAATTATACCTAGACGTCTGGCGTTTTGGTTCAAATACTTGGGTAAATAGGTCAGTTACGTAAAATAATGGTTACTCAGTGTCAGTAGGCAGGTATTCTAACTTGGTCATCATCATAAAATACTTTAGAAATTGGCATTTAGTGATATCCTCATTCAGTTCATGGTTTTTATTTAATCTGAGTATTTGAAAAGATTATTTACGAAGCACTGGAAAAATATCTGACTAAATATAATATACTGAGCAATGAACAAATGGGATTTAGAAAAAACAAAAATATAAATATGGCTATATATAATCTATTGACTAATATTATGACAAATATTGACAAGAAAGTTCCTGTATGTGCTATATTTACGGATATGACTAAGGCGTTCGACTACGTAAGTCACGACGTCCTTTTAAAAAAACTTTACTCCTACGGCATTAGGGGGAATGTCCTGGAGCTTATTACCTCTTACCTTAGCGGCCGAAAGCAATACACAGAAATATCTAGAATATGTTCTAAGACCAAACATGAGATTAAATATACATCAGTAAGTAGAGAAGTCAAATGTGGCGTACCACAGGGTAGCGTTCTGGGGCCACCATTGTTTTTGCTATATATTAACGATTTGCCACGGCATACGCAACATCCTATGGTGTTATTTGCGGATGATAGTACGGTCATAATAAAATGTAATAATATAAAAGACTATGAAGAAGAAATTAATATAACATTAAAGGGTATTATTAACTGGCTTGACATTAATAACTTAGTTATTAATCTTAAAAAAACAAAAGTAATGCACTTTTACCAACGTACATCGGCGCCTAATGTAGTGGTTAGTTATAACGGACAAAATGTGGACTCAACAAATGTTGCAAAATTCTTGGGTATCTTAGTTGACAGCAGTCTCACTTGGAAACCGCATGCTGTAGACGTTTGTAATAAGCTAAGCAAGTCAGCTTATGTGCTATATAACCTGTCGCATAAAGTAAGCAAAGATATACTCCTCACTGCTTACCACGGACTTGTTGCGCCAATATTAAGGTTCGGAGTGATATTTTGGGGCAATTGTAGTGACAGGGAGGAGATTTTTAAAGCCCAAAAACGGTGCATAAGATCTATGTCAAATCTTAAAACTACAGACACCTGTGAGCCTATGTTTAAGTCACTGAAAATACTAACCTTCCCGTCGTTGTATATATTAGAAGTGGCAATTTTTGTTAAAATGAATTTAAATTTATTTCCGTCACTAGCCGATATTAGGACTCGTTCAGGTCCTATGAGAACACAATATAAAAATTTATTACATACAGGCAATTACAAAACAGCACTACTTAGGAAAAGTATTATGGCAATGGGCCCTATAATATACAATAAAATTCCGCACAATTTTAAAGAACACCCTCTAAGAATATTTAAATCTAAGTTGACTGCATTATTATTAGAAAAATGTTATTATTGTATAAAATACTTTTTAAATGATAAAAATATATAACATAAAAAAAATATGACATTATACGAGAATTTATATTAAATCAGAATTATGTAATTATTAATTGTTTATTTTAGATGAAAATTGTATCCTTAGTTTTTACGACTGCATGATTTATGAAAATTGTATGTTTTTAGTTTTTACGACTTTGCATGCCGTAAGGTAGAATGTAGCGGAAACATTTAGTGATGTACCATCTTATACCTGTACCTACATTGTTGGCAAATAAATAAATCTGAATCTGAAATCTGAATCTAGACTTCGGGTCAGAGAAAATGAAAATGTTATTATTTCGGCGTTGCGTGGGTGCTCTTTTGTATTTTAAACCTATTTAATCTCAAGTTTAAGTACGTACTTTTAAGAGAAGGAGGGCGCGGGGTTTTGAAGCAATGATAAAATCAAAGTAAAAACGTATAAAACGGTATTAAACGTATTTACTACAAAAATAAATTATAATATTAACAACTTAAACTAAAATATAATTATGCAGCCTTGTAGAATCTTTTGGCAACGCCGTCCCATTTGTCCATGGTGATGGTCTGAAAACGAAAAACAGGTAAACATTTTAGTAACTATGTATGTACAATTAAACGAAATACGTCTTTGAAACAAAGACATATTCAATTATTACTAAGTTGAGTATCTAACCATTAAGGGGGATTTTCAGACCAATCAATTAAGATCGGGAGACATTAATAAGACACCGGATTGGAATCACATCATAAAATGGAATGGTCCTAGTATGGAACCCTGCGAGACTCCTACTACTTAACATTAAAGAAAGCTGTAGAGTTACTATAAAGAACCACTAATCATCTTGCTAATTTTCAAAGTTTAGATTCAGATGGATTTCTAGTGAAACTAGGCCCTTTACGTATGTCTAAGGAATTTTCAGGATTACTTTCGATTTCAGTGTCTTGTTTGCTTTTGCAAAATCGTTTTTTTATGGTTTAAGGTAAGAAAGATAGTTGAACTTACCACAACAAGGTCATCGCCGTTGAATTCCCTCTTGAAGGTGGCTGTGCCGTGATCAGAATTGGCTGTGATTGTCTGAGTCACTGTGTTACCATCGACTGTGTATGTGGTCTTGATCTGAAAGTGAACAAATTTTCTAATGTAGTAAGGAGGTACAACATTTCAACAGTGTGTTAAGATTAGATTTGAGACCTAAAAGTATGAAGTACTGAAAAAACATTTCAAAGGATTATTTTGACAACAGTGTTAACATGGATGCCAAAATGTTTTTTTATTTACGAACTTTATTGGTCCTTCGATGCTGAAATACATCTTACCTATTGGTCTTAAGATAAAGAATTCTAAAAATACTTACGGGGTTCTTTGAAGGGCCAATGACGTCATCGAACTCCACGCCGGACTTGAATTTAGTCTCAATGGGACCGTCGGGTGTTGCTGTGATGCTTGTGTAAGTGTCGCCATCCTTGACCAGCTTCTGGTCAGGGGAGAATTTTAGGAACTGTTCGATCTTATCGGCAGGGGCACCTAGATGAGTGGTTTAGTGTTAGTATTTATGAGTAAAAAAGTCTTGCACTAAACATTCTTGTTAAGAGCCAATTTGCATGAATTTCTTAGACGATTTTATTAGACGTATAAAAGATATCTGACTGAAGTTAGCTGATTTTTCCAATGCCACATAATTTTTTCGGAAAAATATTTTAAAATTTTTGACAGTTCTGCCATTCAAAATCGAAGACGTCAATTTTAAAAATAAAAAACATCTGTCGATTGAAAAATCAGCCCTTCAGTGAAATCTGTCCTTTTTAAGTCATTTTCCAACCGATACCGTATACCGGACATCAAACCACAATTCAATGGAGTCGATTCCTTAGGAGGAAAATTATATCATCACTTAAAATTCACCACTGCTTGGAACTGAAACACTGATACTAATTTTAAATGGAAATCACTGAATAATTACTCTGACCAAAGAAAATGAAAGCAACCAAGAACATACCGACAAACTTCAGGAATCCATCGAAGTTCTCTTGCTTGACGAAGCTGTATTTCTTGCCGAGGAAAGACATATTGACTGTGTTGTTTCGACAGGCGATCTATCTAATGACAAGAAAAGTGCAACACAGGCTTTTAAACAGAAGCTAATCTACCCGATATGATAAAAGTCAGTCATTGAGTCATGTAGGTATATGTCGTATGAAAAATTAATAAAAAATATTATAATTAATTAATTTTTGAGAAATAGTTGTTGACTTGTCGTGATGGGTAATTAATGAGGTGCTTTATTTTATTTGGAGTAGATATTATTACTAGCTACTTGTGTAAACAATTTCATCACTACTGCTCTCAAACCGGTGAAGGAAAACATCTATTTTTATTTATTTATTTAACCATTTATGATTGATGGATGTTCTGGACTGAAATTTAATTTAATAAATGAGCTGTTTGTTTTCTATTAATAAACTAAAATTTTATTAGAGAATATCCATCGGTTTCTTAGTAAACTTAAACAATATCCGACGCTCCTGTATACTTAACTCCTTTGTTGACTGTACACACATATAAACAGACAAGTAAAACAGAACAGAAAAATAGGTACAAAGGTGATGCTTATTTCGTAAGAAATCTCTTTCAGCATACCTGCGATAGGACAATTAATAGGGAGATGTAGACAGCGTGTGAAAGAGTAAAGGAGACAAAAATAATACATGAAATCTAAAAACAATACACTTAATAAAACTAAACAAGTATTATGAGAATATACTTACATACCTACATACAAACAAACATACATATTTCTAAAATAAATATCACTAGAATGTTAATCATCGTGAGGAAACCGTCATGTCAAACGTTTTATTGAGTTTGCTGAAAGTTTAAGGAAGCTAGTGATAAAACTTAAAATTGGTCCAAAGATACCAAATTCTATAACACTTACGGGAGTCTTCTCACTGCCAATGACGTCATCGAACTCTACACCGGACTTGAATTTGGTCTCTTGGGACCGTCAGGTGTAACTGTGATGTACGTGTAGCTAGTAGGGAGACCTAATTCAAACACAAATTATTTTGATCAAGCTAGCTACTACACACACGCCATCACAGTGACATGGGCGAAATAGCTCAATGAAAAGATAGCTCTTTCACTCTAAAGAGCTATAATAATCCTTCCAAGCCGTTTTCGGCTACGGCGACCGTTTCACCATCACTCTACTGGCGTCTATCATGGGCTCTCTCTCTAAAGCGCTATATCACTCTTTTAGCGCACTAGCTCCCCTATAGCTCAGTCATCAGTGACTCAGACGCGGGCTGTTAGCTCATTTCCATTTGACTCGCCCGGACACGCGTCGCAGGAGACGACTCGGCTCGCTCAATAGTTAATAGCTCTTTGGAAGTTTGGACTCTTTGTTACTCACTAGCTCTTCTATAGCTCAGTGACTCAGACGCCGTCTGTTAGCTCATTTGACTCACGCGAATTACTTCGGAATTACGGATATCGATAAATAAATCTTGTTTTTTTTGTGGTTTTTGGTAGTAAGAACGGTTGTATTAGTATTTGTTATAATGTTTGTATCTTAATCATGATTTCTTTTTTTAACTGTAATTGTGGAAGCCACCAATGCCGTTCCTTTTATAATGTGCCAAAGTATTTTCTACTTTAAGTCAATGATCATAAAGATAGATTTACAGTGATGAGACATAAGTCTCATGTTATGTTTACAATGACGTATTGTATTAATCCTAAGAGCTTATTATCTACTTAGTACATACCGACAAACTTCAGAAATCCATCGAAGTTCTCCTGCTTAAGGAAAGTATAATTCTTGCCGAGGAAAGTCATGTTGTTTTTGCGATTTAATGACGAAAAACTAGCGAATCCAGGCTTTTAAAAGCTAATCTGTACGATACGATAATAATAAAAAATATTAAGCACATAATTAATTTATGGCAAAATACTACTTTCGAGTCATCATGATGTGCATCAAATTTAGTTAAGCTTATCTTTATTAATATTATTTCAGTCGTCAGACCTTCAATGCTGGACATATATCAGGCGAGACTTTTGTCCACTTCTAGACATAATTTATGTTTAATGAAATTCCCTCGACCTTCACTAGGTCATCCACTCATCGGTCCACCTTATCGTAATAAAACTACAGCAAGATAAGGCTATCATATCGATATATTTTTTTTTAAAAGGAGAAGGTTCTTTATAGGCTTTCTATTTTTACGTCCGTCACTTGTTTTTCGATATCTCCGATGTTAGTAAATTGATTTCCTTATTGCATTAATTAGAATGCTTTGTTTCTTGTTCTTAGAACTTCTTTATCTATAGAATGACAGTGTGTTTGGTGACGTCACTCATATTATATGAGTGACGTTACCAAACACACATGGTTTCTGCGCCTTCTATCCTATCAGTCCCAAGCGTCTGTTATATAGTCGCCGGCACTTACGTCTATCTAGCTGTGGAGTATATGCAGTGTTTGTGATTCGCAGTCTCCACTCAAAGTTTTCATTATTCTGCTCTCTTTCTCACGGTATTTAAGAGGAAGTTTGAAAGTGGCGCCAGTAACAGAAAAATTTAAAGGAAATCGTTTGGCTTGGTATGAGCATGTGATGAGAAGGGACGAAACGCACGTGACTAAAATAGTGATGAATATACATGTTGATGGATGGAGAGGGAGAGGAAGGCCGAAGAAAAGATGGATGGATTGTGTGAGGAATGATATGAAAGAGAATGAAGTGAATGATAGCGTGACGGTTGACAGGGGAGAATGGAAGAAGAAAACGTGTTGCGCCGACCACAAGTAACATGGGATAAGGGCAGGAAGTAATGATGCTCTCTTTGTCACGGGTCCACTCCATTAGCTGGAATTACTGACCCTGAATTTTGTTATTTGAGAAAATCCTCATTTTATATACAACAATCAAGTGTTGTTGTTCATCTACTCCTTTATTCATAAACGTTGCTTTAAATAATGATTAGCGACTGTTTAACCATCCATTTTTGTACACGTTTTGTGTAAACGTCTGAACGTCAATTAAAATTAATCATCGTTTATAAATATACCCCCTAATTCTGACTAAAATGAGAAATTTCGGAGATCTGATAGTCAAACTTTCCAACAGATTACATGAAATGGTGAAGAGATTAGGTACGTAAGCTTACTCAAAATCGGCAAAAATAACTCTGCGGTTTTCTATAATAGTGTAACATTATACTTAGATAATGTGTGTATTTTGGTTTAATAGGTAGGTACGGTCATTTCATTATTTTCGTTGGAAATTATTTTAGTTTTAGTGATGCGTATTTTGAGGTAAGGGGTAGAGGAGTTATGTATGCGAATAAATAAAAGTATTTAAACAATTACAATAATTTAAGTTTATTACAAAAAATACCCAAATTAAATATAAACTACTCAAACACTAACTTATGCAGCCTTGTAGAACCTCTTGGCAACACCGTCCCATTTGTCTGTGGTGATGATCTGAAAAAGGAAACACATTTTAATTTTAAGATCTTCACATGATGATCTTAAAAATATATGTGGAAAGAGGCTAGGGATTAGCTTCCAGTCTAACCGGATGCAGCTCAATGCCAGTATGGTACACGGAGCGATTGCCTATCTGACCTCCACAACCCAGTTACTGGGTAACACGATAGATTCTCTTTTGGTAAGACAGGTTGTCAGACTTTCGGGCTTGTGACGGCCCGTAACAACTGTCAATGATCCACGAATGATAGCCGGGATCAACGGCTTAACATGCGTTCCGAGGCACTGAGGGGATCTTAGTATATAAAGATGGTCACCCATCCACGGACCAACCGCGGCAAGCGTAGCTTAACCTGAACATGACCTGAAAATGACCCGTGACCCATGACCCGTGTCAAAATATAGGTGGGGCTTGCCCAAAGAGAATATAACCACTATATCGTCGTTGGGCTTGCCTACTTATATTTTTAAAATTATTGTTTTCATATTTTTCATTACCTAAGTACATATTGCATGAAATAACAACAACAAGCATAAATACACTTACACGATTAAATGAATCCGTTAATCCGTATAGATAGTGAGTACATATAATCGTTCATTAATACAAAGTTCAAGTATCCACGAACCAGCACTGGGTCCGCGTGGTGTATTGTAGCCAACGACGATATAACTATTATATTCTCTTTGATTGTAGCCCAATCCCACTCACAGGGAGGAGGCCTATGTCCCAGCAGTGGGAACATTATAGGCTGATTATGATGAGGTATACGTAACATAATCAACATATTTTTTTTCTACTGCTGGGGTTCCGGGCACCTCTCTGCCGAATGGTGGCTGCAATCTACCACACAGTTCAGAATGGTAGATTCAATATGTCACGTCATGTCATCTTTGAATTTTTCATAGTTCTAAACTCTAAAGCTTGGTGGCTGGTTAATGGCCATTAACTATTTCATAAGACGAACTATAATTATGATAGCTCCGCATACTCTCTAAGGGCGGATTTTTTGATCCGTGGTTAACTCGACCAATTGTTAAAAATAGTAACCAATGGTCAACTGGGTCAATTAATAATAATTATTTAACATCATCATCATCATCATCATTTCAGCCAAAAGACGTCCACTGCTGGACATAGGCCATTATTTAACAAGTCAAAGACAAAAAACACATTTTGCCAAAATTTACCCATTAGTATTTTTAACAATTGGTTGAGTTAACTACGGATCAAAAAACCGGCCTTTAGTCCGTCAAAAAAGATACGGGCCCGTTCAAAGTACTTCGATATTTACTCCCGATTAACCTTTGACCGCCACAGTCGTGTATGACAAACCAAAATGCGCCCAGCACGCCATGGTTCGACTGCATGACAGATTTTGACACCGAGGGCACGTTTTTGATTTTTTGACGTGTGGCGGTCAAAAGGTTAATAAAGATTTTCGGAAGCATAAAATCACATCGGGAGTAAGTACCACTGTCAAATCGTGTTGTCATTCGTTCTTATTTCGGGCCCCTAACATATCCTATGTCCGTAGGTGTTATGAAACAGGAAACGTCCGTTACTTCGGTCTAAGCTACGGGTTTCATGCTAAAGGAGTCTGTAGACCCCCTGATACAAGAGATAAAAAGAAGATAGCTGAACTTACAACAACAAGTTCATCGCCGTTGTACTCCCTCTTGAAGGTGGCTGTGCCTGATCCGGAAGGACTAGTGATGGTCTGCGTCACTGTGTTGCCATTGACTACGTAAGTGCTTTTGATCTGGAAGAAGTAACGTTGTCTTTAGTACAAAATATAAATAATGAAGTGTATTTTGTTGGGGCCAAACGAGTCATTAAGGAGTAGACTAGAGTTGAGTTGACACGATTTTAAACAGTGTACAACTTTAAAATTTTAGTTAGGGACCACAACGTTAAAATTTTTACCGAGATTTTGATTGGTCCTAATAATAATTTCGAAAATAATTCTTATAAATCCTTAGATACAGATTTCTCAATGGTGCTAAGGTACAGATTTCTAAAATACTTACGGGGGTCCTGTCAGTGCCAATAACGTCATCAAACTCTACTCCAGACTTGAATTTGCGTTCTCTGGGACCGTCGCGTGTCGCTGTGATGTATGTGTAAGTGTCTCCATCCTGTACCAGCTTCTGGTCAGGGGCGTATTTCAGGATCTTTTCGATGTTTGCATCGGGGATACCTGGATTATTGATTTATTTTTAAGATGACAAATTCTTACGCAGTGATACGTTTTCCATTTTCATTATAGGATCAGGAGATAGTATGGCACCTAAATTTGTATTTTCCAAATTAAAAGTTTTTAATTGGATTACCTACGGGAAAGGGTGGAAGAGGTTTACTAGAACCGATTGTTGGTTGTTGTTGTTCTGTTTTTAGGGTTCCGTACCCAAAGGGTAAAAACGGGACCCTATTACTAAGACTTCGCTGTCTGTCCGTCCGTCCGTCTGTCTGTCACCAGGCTGTATCTCAAGAACGGCGATAGCTAGATGGTTGAAATTTTCACAAATTATGTATTTCTGTTGCCGCTATAACCACAAATACTAAAAACAAAATAAAATAAACATTTAAGGGGGCTCCCATACAACAAACGTGTTTTTTTCCGTGTTTTTGCCTTGTGGTACGGAACCCTTCGTGTGCGAGTGCGACTCGCACTTGGCCATTTTTTTTTGGATATTCGTCCATATTTGGCATGATGCCAAATATTAAACGAATATCCAAAAAAAAAAGCAACAAGTTCATAAAGTCTCGACTTTCAAATCTGTCACTGTATATAAATCAGAATGGTAATTATTGATTCATTTTTACGTGCAAAGAAAAGAGAATAAAAATGTATTATCTCTGAATATACCTACTTTATAGTAACAAGTACATACCGACTGCTTTCAGGAATCCTTCGAAATTCTCCTGCTTGACGAAAGTGTAGTTCTTACCAATGAAAGACATATTGGCTGCTATATCGAGAGAAGACGATGTAATGACAGGAATAGGCCCACTCCAGCTTATAACTAAACCGTAATCGGTCCGATATGATAACGGTAATGCGAAATATTATGACGGTCTGTTAAGTAGATTGACAAAGTGAATCATTTTTTAGGGTTCCGTAGTACCTACAAGGACCCCTTATAGATTCGTCATGTCCGTCCGTCTGTCTGTCGGAGGTTTTGCTAAGAGACCGTTAGTACTAGAAAGCTGTAATTTTGTAGGAGTGTGTATATTAATTACGCCGACAAAAAGGTAAAATAAAATTTTGGAAAATATTTTTGTTAAGGGTAGCTCCCCTACATGTGCAGTGGGGATGAATATTTTTTTCGTCGTCTACCCCATCGTGTGGGGTAGCGTTGAATAGGTCTTCTAAAATGACTTGGGGGTTGCTAAAATTATTTTTCGATTTAATGCTCCATTTACGAAATATAAAAGTTTAAAGTGCCAATTTTTGTTTCAGTAGGGCGTCCCCCCCCCTCTAAAACCTAAACTGCGGGCTTGAAAAATGAGGAAAAATTCACGATAACAGTGCATTTCATGAACTTTAAAGAAAATTATAGCGGTTAAGAAAACTTTATTAGTTTAGCAGTAATAGTCGTTGAACTAAGGTGTTGGATAATTTTGTACCAAATACAAAATCCTTAGCATTAATCCAGTAAAGTGACTAAGATGAAGTAGTTGCTTGTTTATAACGGGTAAAGACTTGCATTGAAAAACAAAATATGAACATTTTTTTTTTTATATCAGTATAAAGAACAACAGAATCGTACTACCTACATTGTGATAGCGGGCTACTACGGAACCCTACACTGTGCGTGGCCCGACACGCACTTGGCCAGTTTTTTTTAATAAACTTACGTGTCGTTATTAATCTTTGGTGGAAAGTCCTGTTATTTTATCAACCAGTTAAAGTCCATTGCTGGCAGGTAGGTAGACTTGGCTGGTAGGTAATCCCATTAGTAAAGTTGGCCTTGGCTATAATCGGTAATTACTTATAACTACATTCGAAAGTTAAGCCCTGGTACCTAACCATAACCAAAAGTTCCAAGTTTGAGTAATAGTTAAGAGGATTGTGCGGTCAGATTTAGATTGGGACGTATTCATAAACCAAAGAATTCATAATGGCCCCAATATGAACCCCTGCGACACCCCTGTGATCATTTTGCATTACAGATAGATTTAGATTGGGACGTATTCATAAACCAAAGAATTCGTAATGGTTCCAATATGAACCCCTGCGACACCCCTGTGATCATTTTGCATTAAAGCGAACTTAGAGTTGGACTAACAGATTTTATTGTAGTTTCAAAAGTTTAGGTTAGTTTCAAAGTGATTCAATGCATTTTGCATAAACATGCAAAAAGGCACTAGATTTTAAATGAATAATTAATTGATTTTATAATCTAGATGATCATGAATACGTGTTCTTGTTTTAATTATCTCGTATTAAAAAAGTCAAAGAATCGTACAAGCAGTGTTGACATCCAATCAGATATGTGTAAACAATTAATCACTATTATCAAGACATATGATAACTTATTCAGTGCAGGTGCTGATAACAAGGGGAAGGCAATGCACTTGGGAGGGCAAGTGCATTGCCTTCCCCTTGTTATCAGCTGAAATAAATCTACTTATGTTTAAGAAATAGACTCGACTCGACGAGATGTCGTGAATGACGGCCATCTCCTTCTTCTTCGTAGCACTCCTGTCAGACCGGTCGTGGTCTTCATATAGTTTCTTGTCTAGGGACTAATGTAATTCGCCTCACGATTTCTCGCCACCTACTCCGATTTTTGGTATTTGTAGTACACTCATACAATACAAGGGATCGCCCACTGCGGATTTAATTTGGTCAGTCTATTTCATAGGTTAGCGTCCGTGTGGTCTAGGGCCCTCCACTCTACCCTTCACGACAAGGCGCACTATAGAGTCACCATCACGCCTTGAGACATATTCGAAGTATTAAAGGATGTCCGTATGACGGCTTAGCATAAGCATAAACAGCCTATAAAGTTCCCACTGCTGGGACACGGGCCTCGTCTCTGTGAGAGGCTGTAATCTACCATTCGGTTCCAGTGCGGATTGCTGGATGTCAAATGCCTTCAATGTCTAAATGTTTGGTTGTAAGCCATCTCGGCTTAAGTCATCTCAGTCAGTTTAAAAGAGTCAGATGATAAAATAGATTGATCACCACCCACACACGTCAAAACGGTAAACGAAAACATCGTGAGGAAACCTACATGTTCTAGAACCAAAAATTCGAAGACATGTGACATCTACGAAACTGCGCAGGGCCCGCGTGGTGGATTATGGCCCAATCCCTCTCACCGAGAGGAGACCTTTGTTCCAGCAGTCGGACCATTATAGGCTAATTACGCTATGCTTATGCAATATTATTATAAGACTTACAACTCGCACTCGCAACCATTACTGCTGGACTATCACTGCTCAAAATCGCAGCGCAATGAAATGTTAAACATTTTTCCCTTTTTTGGTATTTAATCAGAAAACAGACACGAAGATACTAGAACTTGAAGATAGGTATCCCTATCTCTCCCTCCTTTGTATTACTTATACAAGAAATTATATCGAAAATATGTGGTCATTTACAAGGGTACAGATTATCAAACTAAACCACTTTCTCCATGGGACTAACATCGTAACCACGAAAAAATAATCAGCTCTCCCTTACATTAAAATATGACGTCAAATTTCTGATACTGATACATTTCTGAGTATTGGTGGCACTGGTGGCCCTGTGGTAACGGCCCCGACATACGAGTAAGTAGGTCGTGGGTTCGAACCCAGCCAGGTGCGTTACTTTGTGTAAATAATTTCATCACCACTGCTCACAAAACGGTGAAGGAAAACAGCGTGAGGAAACCGGCCATGTAGCAAAAAATCGAAGAGATGTGACATTACCAACCCGCACGGGCCCGCGTGGCGTGGTAGATTTATAGGCCTCTCACAGAGGAGGCCTGTGTCCCAGCAGTGGGAACATTGTCGGCTAACAATGTATTTCTGAGACACGTTAGATAATAACAAGTAGAAGTTCGTTTTCTAAATGTGTATTTAGTCAACTGAGTTGAGGTTCAAGGTAAACTATACAAAATCCAATCGGTTTATTTGTATCTTAAATTCTTAAGGTACACTTGTACTTTCATGGCATTGTCAATTCATTCAATCAATTGATATTCTGATCATGTTGATATTCTAGTCAGTGTCATGCGTTCATTCACACTTGTGTGAATGTGAAAGTGAGTTTGTTGATTTCGTCTGTAACTATTAAACTACCAAACCGATATTGATTCAACTTGGCAAAAAAAGTATTGAGACAATACCTAACTACACTTTTTCAGGTATATGTAAGAAGAAACTTCTAATATATTAGCTGGCCCGACAGACGTTGTCCTGTCCAAATTTCAATAATTCATACAAAAAAGAACGTTTAGTTTTCCCGAATTTTAATATTTTCTGGGAAACCTTGCCATTTTTTCTTTCCATAAAAACCTGATTCGCTATTCCAAACATTTTAAAATAAAAAATTTGCCAAATCGGTCCAGCCGTTCTCAATGTGCATATCAAAGAATTTTATTTTTATTATATATAGATCTGTGTCCTTTTTCGATCAGGGTTCGGGTCATCCACGGTTCGGGCCCCTTATTCAAAATATCAATAAATAAAACAATTTCACATATCAGAGAAAATTTAAATTATTTAAGGTCCGAAAATATTGTAGATAGTATAAATACTTATTTGATACGGTGGGTAAATAAATTAAGCCTTATAATATCTGTGGGCGACGCCGTCCCATTTGCTGGTGGTGAGGGTCTAAAACAAGAGAGAAACTCAATATGAATAAAATATTCTGTTGGATTTGAAGGCCTTTGCCCGGCTTCGTACCAACTCTCACCGATCCCGACTCCTGCAATGGGACAATACAGTGGGTAATTGCGTAACAAACTATCAGTAGCAATGACTTTCATTTTGACAGTTCAACAACATTCATTGCGTTATTTACGTTGCTGAGCAGGCAAATTTTCGAACATATGATGCAATGGATTAGCAATTTCCTTCAAATTGATTCAGATTGTGACTGATAGTGTGTTACGCATTATGGTTACTGGTTAGTTAAATTAGATACTAATGGACTGCCTCATTGGTTTAGTGGTCATCGACAGCTGAGCAGTCCTGGGTTCAATCCCCAGGTCGAGCAAAGTGTTATTGGGTTTTTCCATTAAATATTTCTCAGTAGCAGCCCGAAGTCTGTAGACGCTCCGGGCGTCGGGAGCCGCGCAACGACTCCCGGCCACCGTAGGCGCGGGCCTGCGGGCGGAGAGTAATGGGTAGCTCACCGTCCGATCAGGACCAGGCTCCAGACAATAATATCAGATCACGTACTAGCTGCGCCCCGCGGTTTCATCCGCATAAGTCTCGATCCCGTGAGAATATCGAGATAAAAAGCCCTAATCCAGATCATGATCTACTCATGTGGCAAATTTCATTCAAATCCGTTCAGCCGTTTTAGCGTGAAAGCGTAACAAAACAAAAAAATTCTCTTTAGAATATTGGTTTAGATAAGGAACAGCTAGGGAAAACCACTTAAGTCGTTTAAAGACCAAGAGGATTTGGACCCCAAACTATACAAAAAGAAAACTAGTCTTTGATGGCCTAATTTTAGCTAGTTAACAGTAAAAATAAGGAACATTACGTGCGAAAAGTAACAGTTTATTTTTATCATCGCGGCAAGGCGTGTCCCGTGTCATATCGGGACCTACATAATACATATATTAAAAATAAAAAAAGCAATAAAATCCATAACTGAATTCTACGAATTCTATGACATTTACGTTAGCAATGAGCTGACAGCCCATCTGATGGAAAGTGGCTACCTGTTAGTAGTAACATCGAAGGCAAAAGCGTCAGGGTAGTCCACAAAATTCAAATTTTCTGACTTTTTTTGCAATTTGCAGGTATCATTTGTATGTTGATCTAAATATGATTCGCAGCCGTATCAAATATTTATTTAGGTGGGTATAGAAATAGTTCAATATATGTCGCGAAGTTCTTATTACCCTATTGAATGACTATTTAATTAAATCAATCAATCAGCTGTTACCGCCAACCAATCACAATAGACTTCACAATATACTAGATCAAAGATTTAAAAGATGAGCTACCGGTCGTTTAGGACAAAATTGCAAGTCCCAAGACCCTCCAATTTTTCTAGCGCTTAGATAAAAAAAAAAGAAAAATGTTCCTTAAAGGACTTGATTTAAGGATCACAATACCGTAATACGACTTACTGAAATTATAACATCGGGGACAGTATATAATACCTTTCAGTAAAATTTCTTTCCGGCACGAAATTTTGAGGCAAATTTTACTAGTCACCTCGAGATTTAGCTAAAATAGGATGTATATCCTTACCACAGTCATCTCGTTGCCAGAGAAATGCCTGACAATGGTGAGGTCATTTCCATCATCGAACTTCTGTACGCGAGTGACTTTGTCGCCGTCAACGGTGATGGTGGTCTTGCACTGAAAGGAGACATCAAGAAACTGTTAAAGATAATTTACTTTTTTTAAACATTACCTTTAGAAAAACCTTGATGTTTTTTCTAGGGATATTTTTTGACATACATTTGAATATATGTGAAGAAAACAGTTGGGACTTCATACAAGGAAGAACGTCAAATTTAATATACAAGGTGGCAGGAAAATCATTGAGCAAACTTTTACCATGGATTTAGTACATGATTCTGAAAACCCATGCGTTGAAATTTCGGATAAAAAAAAAATTGCCGTTCCATACATTTCGCCCGCGTTAGTAGGTTTTTATTACACTTTTCTATGGAACAGCAGATTTTTTTTTTAACCTAATCAATCGACCACAAGCCCCTTTTAAACTACAAATAAAGTCGTGAAACGATAATGAAATTTACTCACGGCACGGTCAGCGACTTTTTCGTCGAAAGCGACTCCAGACTTGAAGGTGGTCTCGTTCTTGGTCTGAGGGGTTGCGGTGGTCACGGTGTAGGAGTCTCCATTCTTAGTGAACTTGATGGAGGGTGCGTAGTTGAGGTAGCCCTGCGTTTGCTCTGCGTTCAGACCTGAAGAGACAATGGTATGGGATACAGACTTAGTTTACAGGAGCTACACTTGACATGATCAGCCTATAATTTTCCAACTGCTGGGACACAAGCCTCCTCTCGGTAACAGGGAGTGGGCCGTAATTCACCACGCGGGCCCAGTGCGAGTTGGCAGATGTCACATGTCTTCGAATTTTTGGTTCTAGGACATGCCGGTTTCCTCACGATGTTTTCCTTCACCGTTTTGAGAGCAGTGGTGATGAAAATAATTTACACAAATTAAAGCGCCTGTCTGGGTTCGAACCTACTACCTACAACTCGTAAGCCGCGGCCGTTACCACTTGGCCACCCCTGAGCTACACTTAGTGCCCTAAAAAACTGGTATGTTATCATTTAGTGTCAGTTTGAAGATACATGGAAGTAGAAGATACGCCACACCGACCAAAAATAAATTGGGATAAGCGTATGATGATGATATCCAATTTGAAGTTATTGTACTTTGTAACTCTGTATGACCTTAATAAGTCTAAGTAAGAGTAAGTGTCACTACTTCAAGTAACAAGAACATCAATAAATTTGTTTTCGTTTCATCATGTTTAGATATCGATACCCATCACGTCTGCGAAGTTTCGCTAGCTAATTTTATTTGACTCTTTATAGTGCCTATCTGGCTACTATGAAACTGGCCTTTGTCCTAACATAAGCATAGAAATAATGATAATGACACGATATCTGATCATTAGGTATCGTGGCTTAGCCATTTCATAAAACAATAAAATTATGATATAATGTAAACCACTTAAACATGACTTAAACTATATGTTTCAATGTCAATCGGTCAAGCTCAGGGCTTTTCTGTTATAGGTAGTTACGATCACGTTACCGCTTTTAATCACTAAAGCCATGCATTAAATTAGCATAATACTTTGGAGAGATATCATATTGCACTTGGAGATATAAATAATAATATAAATATTGTAGACTTTGATCTGTCAAATAAAATATTAAAATATCACATCCGATACCATGATTCTAAAATCAAATGCGAATTTTTAATACACTGCTCGAAATTCCAGTCTCTTGAAATAGTCGAATCCGTTCAAAATTCTCTTAAAACAGATCTAATCCGTTTAAAAACTCCAGAGCGAGAAAAACAAAACACAATCGCTATTCGAAACTCAAACAAATATTATCATAAATAATATTAATCACTATCTGGTAATCTTCTCACAATATTTTGCTGCCAATATTTTACCACTGCAGCTGCAGTGCGTAAATCTGTTTCGATGTTCAAATTTTTACAATATTCGATGCATAGGATAATGTCAAGATTAAGAATTAGATTGCCGAACGCTTTTTTTTTTTTTTTTTTTTGCGGATGGGAAATCATCAAATGACCCCTCCCGCTCTGGGTGGAGCGGAAGGGAGTGTCAGACTCTTACTGACTAAAACCCACCCGTGTTCCTTCCTTAGCCCTTTATGTTCCGGGCCAGCGGTAACCCTTTCGGTCAATCCCGCTGACCCGGCAGGCTTCGGCCCTATGGGGCCCCTCCTCGATGCTGACATCTCTTTGAGGCGCGCGTGGAACACGTACGCGCCGTCCGGCACGGGCCTGGTCCTGATCGGACGGTGAGCTACCCATTACTCTCCGCCCGCAGGCCCGCGCCTACGGTGGCCGGGAGTCGTCACGCGGCTCCCGACGCCCGGAGCGTCTCCCGCGGCGGCTGGGACGGGAGGCTCTCTCCCTGAGCCGTCCCGCCACCTCCTTCGCTAGCATGACTGCTTCGCAGAAGGAGGTGACTGCCTCCCACTCCCTCTCGCCCCGGACCATGGCTTGCACCAGGGCCGGGCGCGAGAGGTCGCCGCCGCTGCCGATCGCCTCTACGAGGACACGGCGGTGCTCCGCCCAAGCGGGGCAGACCTCCACCGTGTGCTCCACCGTGTCCTCTGGGCGATCCTGGCAATGGTGACACCCGGGCGTTTCCTCCCGCCTGATGATGTGCAGGAACCTCCCGAAGCTTCCGTGTCCGGTGAGGACCTGCGTCAGGCGGTAGGTGAGGGCGCCGTGGCGCCTCTCTAGCCACTCCTCAAAGAGGGGTCTTATCGCCGCTATCGCGGCGTGCCCTGCGCTGGGTTGCGACAGTCGTTCCTTCCATGTCGCCATGAGATCGCGCCGGGGCTCAGTCCGCTCCGCAGCGATTTGCCGCGGAAGCGGAACTTCCCCCCGGCTTAGTGCCTCCGCGCGCCACTCATACACGCGCGCGAGGACTATCGCCTCCAGATCCCATGGCGGCAGTCCGGCAATGAGGCTTGCCGCCTCGCCAGAGATCGTGCGGTAGCCCCGGATAAGCCTTATGGCTACCACCTTCTGGGGCGCGTTCAGGTAGTGGGCGGCTCGCCGCCGCAGTGAACGCGCCCACACCGGGGCCCCGTATAGGGCCATGGACCGCACGACCCCCGCGTAAAGCCTCCGGCAGGAGGCGTTTGGCCCCCTCAGGTTGGGCAAGAGCCGCTTGAAGGCGGCCCCGGCCCGTTCCAGTTTGGGGGCCAAACGTCGGAAATGCTCGACGAAGTTCCACCGGCTGTCGAGGACGAGACCCAGGTACCTCATCGTTGTCTCGACGCCGATGTGAACCCCTCCTACCGTTAGTTGGGATCCCGATGGTGGCGCGTTCCGGGGCCCATGAAACGACATGGCCTCGGACTTGTGCAATGCCACCTCGAGACCCAACTGCCGGATCCTCTCCACGACTATCGCAACCCCGCGTGTCATCGCGTCGGCCGCCGCCTGATGCGACCTCCCCTGCGCCAGGACCAGCGTGTCGTCAGCGTAGCAAACCACGCTGACGCCATCAGGGAGGTCGGCCCGCAGCACCCAGTCGTAACCGATGTCCCACAGGAACGGCCCCACGACCGATCCCTGTGGGACACCGCACGACATCTCTCGCCGGTTCCACTCCCCATCGCGACCGGGGTAGCTGACGGCTCTGTCCGTCAGATATGCCTCGACTATTCGACGGAGGTAGGGCGGCACCCGGTGATACCGGAGTGCCTCCACAATGCAGCTCCAGGGCAGGGTGTTGAACGCGTTGGCGATGTCGAGTGACACCGCCACGACGACCCCACCCTGGGACACCGCGTCCCCCGTCGTGAGGGCTCTCACGCGCATCATGGCGTCCACCGTCGAGCGCCCCTTGCGGAAACCAAACTGGCTGTCCGCAAGATCCGGCCCCGTCCTATTGCCGAACGCTTAAAAACTAAATACACGGTGGTCACTAAATTTAACGTTAGTGTATATAGTGTGGATAATAACATGGCATTTCATTTTTACACGCAACATTTCGTATGTTAATTAAGTATGTTTATCAGTTGTCTAGTACTCATAACACAAGCTCTGCTTAGCTTGAGACTAGACGGCGTTGTGTGATAGTTGTGGAATATTATTATTATTATTTCCGCTATCAAAGAAATGGTAAGCTTTCAAAATGTCCTAGGACAAAGATTGTAGCAGGGTAACATACTAGGCCCTCTCCATGTATGCATACTTAGTATTAACAGTGAATTTCGAACAGCTTCTTGCGAGCTGTTCGAAATTCACAAAATCTTTTTAACAAAATCTTTCTATAACAGCGCTTAGTGTAGGGCTGAATTCATGGTTTTGCCTTTAAATTAATTATATTTTATTCCATCAGGAATTTCTTAGTAGCAGCCCTGAGCAGGCCCTGCAGTCTCGACATAGATAGCAATCGCTTTACGACCGAATTCGGTCGCAAAGTCCTATCGATCCGGATTTAGCGATATCTCGTTGTCTCGACTCTCAAAGTTATCGATTGTCATCGGTATCTTACCGAAGTTTGTCGCAAACTTTACGATTTTCGTAATGTTTACGAATATATTTTGCGAGCATTTTTGACAGATGTAGAGACTTGCATTTGTCGTAAGGATCGTTAAGGCTAGCGATTATTGTCGGTATTATTTAGCGATCGGTAGTTTGCGACAGCGTCGCTATCTATGTCGAGACTGCAGGCCCTGGGATATTGTGCCCGATTGATGGCAATAGTCTCGACCCGCGGGGTAATTTCGTAACACATTATCAATCGGAATCGGTTTCATTTTGACAGTTCAACAACATTCATTGCGTTATTTACGTGTTGAGCAGACAAATTTTTCGAACTTATGAAGCAATGGATTAGCAATTTGCTTCAAAATGATTCAGATTCCGACTAATAGTGTGTTACGCAATTAGGGTGTCGTTTTACATGAGACTTAAACTTAGGTGTCAAAATGTGGGCTCTCTGCCTAAACTTTCGCGGAAAACAGTCCTGGAGTCTATGCTAATAACATTTTGTAATTTAACTTACCCAAAGCCTTAACAAAGTTCTCGAAGTTCTCCTGCTTCTCAAACTTGTATTCCTTTCCTAAGAATGCCATGTTTACTGGTTTGATGACTCGGGAGAATTGCAAACTGAAGGGCCTAGGGGGTAAGGTAGTGTGTTATATAGCTGAACGGTAATCCGCTGGCTTTAGATAAAGTAACGTTTGCGGTATAAATGATAACGTTTATTGCATCTCGACCTCAAGCGCTGTCGGCTTTTCTTTTATTTATCAGTGTTATGGTGTGTTTTATGTCATTCACTTTAGGAATACATACTACAGATTCGTGTAGGGTTGGTTAGTAATCCATATTTTCGTTTCAAAACTGAATCATGCTTGTATTCGGATTAAGATCAACATCATCTGCAAGATGTAGAAAATATTCGTTGCAAGACAACGAGTAGTTGAGTTGAGATAATGATACTATTAAATACAGTTTAAGCATCAATATTTTGTACCGTGGTCTATCTCAAAGGAAATCCATTTCTCTTTGCCTCCAATCCATCCTCCTCCATCCTTCAAATGGATTCATCATATCTATGGATTCATCCTTTGAATCCATTTTCCTTTCATTTTCAGTGGCTACTGTTTCTACTGCCTACTGGAGTTGATCAATAATATTAAGGGTCATGGCTCATGGAAGAATGCCTTTGTGCAGACAATGGGATGCTGCAAGCTGACTGGAACCAGTAATCAGAGGTTGACGCTAAAATAATAGACATAGCCATCCCTTAGCTATGCGTACGGACTTTCGCATGTTTTTAATGTAGCAAACGTATAAAAAGTGTATGCTTCTACGGTCATAACAATAGCTGTTGTTTGAACAAAAAAAAACAAGTTTAATGACTCTAACAATGATTTGGCATTCTCGTAGTCATTACTGTAAAACTACTGAAGCATTTCTTATTACCTAACATATTATTACAATACATTATATTCTGCAATCGTAACAATTGTTTCTTCAATACGTTATCAGATTGCTAGTCACATCATGCGGTGTGCCTGCAGTAATAATATTATTTCTTTATTTATAACTGCTTGAACAAACAATATTCTATTGATAAACAGATTGATTCCATTTGTATTACGAGAATGTACAGTCAACAAAGGAGTTAAGTATACAGGAGCGTCGGATATAGTTGAAGTTTACTAAGAAACCGATGGATGTTCTGGACTGAAATTTAATTTAATAAATGAGCTTTTTGTTTTCTATTAATAAACTAAAATTTTATTCGAGAATATCCATCGGTTTCTTAGTAAACTTCAACAATATCCGACGCTCCTGTATACTTAACTCCTTTGTTGACTGTACCTTCTTTAATTTTGCCTTTTTTAAAGAAAACGGTGTCATTATTATTTTTGACTGTTTGGCTGTGGGTTAAAGGAGGACACCAAAGGAAAGGCCGTTCTAAGGATTTCAATAATACATTTATTATCCTTTTTTTATATATTTGGAAGGTGTGTGTTTACGTGAGACGTGTGATCCCACACAATGCAAAAAGAATAGTACAGCATATACATATAGTATCTACAGTCACTACGAGAAAATAATGATTTCGTCAAGTGGTAAGGGCGGGCTCGGATAGTAACAAATAATATTTATGAGTTAGAAAGGGAAAGACGATAGTTTTGAAGTAGGATCGATTTGTATTTCCTATACTCCAACATTGGCTTCCTTTGTCTCAACAGTGGGAGCATTATAGGCTGATTATGAAGGGCTTCAAAATAAAAAATTTGAAAGTGATTTATTCATAAAAACTACTAACACAATTTTGATATACAGGATTTGTTATCCTAAAAGTTCATGGACTGTTGTTTCCACAATTATCTTACCACGCCTTGCTACGAAAATAGAGCAGTTTTTATGTTTGGGTCGCACAAATCTACAATGTCCATATTTATGACTCAATCTCTCCATCCAAAGGTTGTCTATATCGTTCTTAGCGATAACACCGCTCATTGTGTCACCCTTTGTAAATTTTCTACATAAATACAACATTATTTTTAGTATATGCGAAACCTGAATATAGTTATTGTTCAGAATAAGTAACTGAATCGATTCCAATAATTTTTACCCCATGTTATATTTTGTCCCAAAAATATTTAAAAAAGGTTAAAAGTTGGACACCGAGCGACACTACGTAGGTTATCCAATCTCCGCGCCGACCGGTCAGGTACCTAGGTACTATTATCAATGAGCGCAAGACGGCGAGGCGCGGGTGAGCTTGTTTTTAGGGTTCCGTACCCAAAGGTAGTAAAGTTGTAAAGTAAAGTAAAGTGAAGAAAATGTTGAAGTGCAATTATCTGCTGAAGTTCGTTATCAGCACCGATTACCTCACTGATGTTATCAGTGAGGTAATCACTATCAGTAACAGTATACCTACCTGACTGATAATGGTGGATAATTTGAAGATCTAATTTGAAGTATTTTTTTAATACCAGCGGTTTATTTATCGGTTTGGAGGTGACTTTTGGATTTTTATTCTATAGAGAAAATTTTATGGAATCGTGTTTTCGTCAAACATACCCTCAACTTTACCATATATTTCAAAATTAATGCTGCAGTATTTTTAACATAACGGAGGATCATGCTAAGCCATTTGAGGTAGCTCTTAATTAATATTAGTAAAGATGGATGTTATTACATTAGGAGCTGGGGTGGATCGAATAATAGTCGATTTTCCCACCCGTACGCAAAATACGCGCTTTGTCGTGGAGTTGCGGAAACCAGCCCGTATTACCTATTACATCAAAGTACGAAAGGTTATCCAAAGTTCCAACATATAATATAACGATCAAATGATATTTACATAATTTATGCTAATACCTATTTAAAATAATAATAATAATTATGTACACTTATATAAAAAAAAAAAAAAAAAAAATAAGCAAAAAGGTTATCTATCTTTATGTTTTTAGGGGCCGCCTTATGCACTTTATATCAGCATGAAGTCGCGATTCATATCGAAGCCATAATTTCATATCAACATGTAGGTACTTGATAACAATTCGATAGGTATATAGATAGTACTTACAACAAAAATATGAGTGCTATAATTCAATTTGGCACTAAAAGAAAAATCTAGAAAGAAAATTTTGAAATAATGTCTGAAAATATTAAGTGCATAACGGATTCAAAATTTATAAAACGGTTGTTAAATTAATGATTAATGGGTGGAAACAAAGATTTTAGATAATATTTTATATCCTAACAACGGATATTGCAAGCAAGAATATGGTAATTATTAGCTTTAATTTAATGGTTAATTAATTAGCTCTTACTGAACTAAATGACATGAAAAATGTTGGATTTGGAGAGGAAGTTCCAGTACCCACTATTGAATCATTTGAAACAACCATCAATTTGCGTAATGTGAACATAACTAATGTAATGAGCTCCCATACAAACTTCAATTTTAAATTGTATGCTCTTAAATACCGCCCACGGCTTCGCCCGCGAGGTATGTCGATAAGAACTATCCTATGTCCTTCCCCGGGATGCAATCTATCTCTCTGCAAAATAGCGAAATCCGTTCAATGGTTTAGGCGTGAAAAGGTAACATACAGACAGAAAGACAGACAGAGTTACTTTCGAATTTATAATATTAGTATGGATAGTATATACAGTATATACTATATAGTATGGATGAATCTGGATGAACTTTAAAAAATCCTTTCTTTGTCCTCACTTTCATTCTTGTGCAAAATATAAAATTTCGTGCTTAGACCCAGCGGTTTAGGCTGTGCGCTTTCTGTCAGTGAATATAAAATTTTTGTTAATTAGAATTCAAAATTAAAATCAACATATTTAATTTCACATAAACGTAGCATTTAGGCACTTAAGAAACGTCAGGAGTACTCAGGACCTAAGTGCAATTCATTTACGATGTTACTTTAACTATATAATATAAACATTGTTATTGGATAGAATTTTTATTTTAAAATCTATTATTGTGTATAATAATAATAATAATAATAATAACTTTTATTTCAGAAAGCCAAGTACAATGTGTCCATCTCAATCAAACATAAAAAGAAAAACAAAACAATGAAACAACGCTATGCATTATTTGAGACAGAGTGAACGTCTGTGTCTGTGCTAGTATAAACTGTGTTACAGACACAGGCGCCTTCCTCTTACAGTTCATTGATAATTTGCTGCACTTGATAGGAATTTTGGTAGGCATACAAACTTAGTTTATGATAAGTACATAACACTTATTAGTTCTATAATTCACGAATGGGTGTGTGTGGTGTGGGTGTATGTGTGTGGTGTGGGCGTATGTGTGTGGTGTTGGTGCATGTGTGTGGTGTGAGTGGGTGTGTGTGTGGTGTGGGTGGGTGTGTGTGTGTGTGGGGGTGTGGGGGTGTGTGTGTGTTTAGTTTTGTGTTTCGTATATGTCACAGTTTAGAATAAATAATAAAGGAGCAATTTAAATATTATGTTTTTAGATGCACTAGTAGAATTTCCTTGCAAAGAGTTTTTCAGTCTCGTCGTACGTCAACTTTTGAAGAAAACTACCAACTACAGTTTTACATTTAAATTTAGGTAAAGAATATACGTTGCAGGTTTCGTTTATAGTGTTATAAAGGTGGCTGCTAAGACACGGGAAGCTTCGCCTCGCCAGAGCAGTTTTGGAAGTGACAGGTGGGCAGACAGGATCTTTACGTCGTTTATTTTGCTCTAGTAACCTTGGGTCATAAGCCAATGACGAGTGTACACGTAAAGTTATGTTAAGTGCACAGAGCTGTCGGACAGTGAGTACAGATATGTCTTTATAGAGCTGGGTAGTCGGGTACCGATAAGGTTTGTGAAGCATGACTTTCAAGACAGCTCTTTGTGCCCTCTCAAGGCGAAGCAAATACGTTTTAAGTGTACCGCCCCAGACAGATATGCAATAGGTAAGAAGTGACTGAGCTAAGGCAAAATAAATAGTTTTTAACAGTCGGTCGTCAACTACTCTTCTTAATTTCTTCATAGGGAACATTAGCTTACGAACTCGCGTAACTGTCACACTGATATGCTCTTTCCAACTCAATGTGTTATCAATATGTACCCCCAAATATTTAACACAAGAGCTTCTTCGTATGGTAGGGCAGCTGCAAGGGGTCAGTGAAGAGTGACAACTATGGGCTTTAACTTCTGGCATACTAGGCTGCGTAGCTGAGTTCGCTGAGAATGGGACATAGTGTGTTTTGGAGATATTTAGCGTGAGTAGATTCAATGAAAGCCAGTCCATCACTATGCCAAGAGCATTTTCAGCTGCGTGGTGAGCAGATTCCCATGTTTCTCCACTTATTATAAGCGCAGTGTCGTCTGCATATACGAGTATCTTGCAGTTTGGGATTGACAGCTGACACAGTCTGTTTACAAATAGAAGAAAGAGGGTAGGACCCAGCACGCTGCCCTGTGGTACGCCAAAGGTCAGCTTTACATCGTCACTGATGTAATTGTCTACCTTAACTCGTTGATTACGGTTTGTGAGATAGTCACGGAAGAGGTTTAGAGTGATATCTCTTATTCCCAGGCTTTCTAAACAACTTATAAGGATGGGAGTAGAGACCGTGTCGAAAGCTTTGGCTAAATCAAGAAATATACCTATAGTTTTAGTCCTAGAATCAAGGTTCCCAACAATTTGGCTTGTCAGTTCAAGAACAGCATCCTCTGTTGATACGCCTCTCCTGAAACCGTATTGGTTTGGCGCTATTATGTTGTTGCATTCAAGATAGCTAAGCAATCTTTTGTTCAGAACCTTCTCCATAATTTTGGACAGTGTGGTGAGAACAGATATAGGCCTGTAGTTCTCGACACGGTCACCATCCCCTCCCTTAAATACTGGTGTGACTAATGCCTTTTTAAACGTGTCGGGGAAAATACCCTTTAAGATACATAAATTACAGATATGCGTTATTGCCGGAACAAGTACATGTCTGGCAGACTTAATAACTGAGGCTGGTATTCCATCATGACCTACTGCACAATTATGTTTTAAATCTATAATTATATTTTCTATTTCTGAGAAATCCGTTTCAAGTAATACGAATGAGTTACCTTGAGGATTTATTAAGCTGTCAAACTCAAAGTTTGGGCGACTTACACGCTGACCCCGCGCAACCTGGCTAGCTAGATCCGCTCCAACGTTTGCAAAATACTTATTTATACTATTGACAGAGGAGTTTGGATCGCTGCACATATTAAGGAGTTCTGCTGACTTACTTATGGGTGAGGTGTTCTTGTAGCTGATAGTTTTTATGATGTCCCAAGTTGCTTTGGGGTTACCATTGGCTTTTAGAAGTTCTTTTTGGTCAAAATTGCATTTAATGGTCTTCAGTAAATTGTTACAGTAATTGCGGTATCTCGTATATATTAGATTAGCAGTAAGGTCTTTAGGATTTTGCATTGCTTTTTTATGGAGTTGGTCCCGATTTCGCACGCACCTCAGGAGGCCAGTGGTCATCCATGGTTTAATGGTCTGCTTCCTGTGAGGGACTTTTTTTAGCGTACTGTGTTGATTTATCGCGTCTGTTATAATGGAGATGAGTTGTTCCGCACTTTGATTGGGATCAGTGCTAGTTAAAACACTTGAGAAATCAGAGTTTTCTAAGCAGCTAGTAATACCCTCAAAGTTTAAATGCCGTATCATACTTTTAGGTTTTGTGGCTGTAAGAGGGTATCGTTCAGTGCAAAACAGGATAGGTGCATGGTCAGTAAAAAACGAGTCCAGAACCAAAGTTGTGGAGGGTCTATCTGTTTTTAAAAATACATGATCTAAGCAGTTTTCAATGCGAGTGGGGAGAACGTGGGCAGGTAGGAGCCCATGAAAAGCCATTGTATTTAAATATTCTTCAGAGTTTGGGTCATTATTACCCGGTCTAATATTTATATTTAAATCTCCAATCACCACCACAGTTGTTATTGACGCCAGTGATTCTAGTGTATTGTTTAAGGAGTTAAGAAAATTTTCAATATTTCTCACTGAGGGTGAACGGTATATTGCAACAATAGCTGTATCTAGACCTAGCCTCAAAACAAGACAGTTAGCGTCCTGGAAAACCGGTTCAACCAACCTATGAGTCACATCAGAACTTACATAAACTACCACCCCATCATTCTGGTTGTTAAATGAAGATCTAGCCGAGGTAAAGCCAGTTAATATGGGAATATCTGTTACTTTACTCAACCAGCACTCAGAGAGAATTACTATATCACACTTAACATCCATGGAATGTATTAATACATTGAGGCCATCAATGTTGCGATTTATGCTTCGGATGTTAACATGCAGTATGTTCAAAGTTGGTTGGGTAGCGTCTATATGCTTCAAACACTGGTCCGGCAAACTCACATACGACCGTGAGATATTAAATGACTCTACAGAATCAATAAATTTATTCAAGTTGTCCTTATCGAATTTATAATTTTAAATATCAATGACCAGTTTATGTTGGTGCTGCAGAGTATCATTTGTGTAAGTACTGTAGTGTAGTATTTGGAATTTTGTGTGTTTAGTCTATTTATAATAAGGGGTTTGTGGTAATGTTTGGTGTGCATGTTTTGGGTGTGTAGCTGCAATTGTGTTGCGTTGTGATTAATAACAAATTTTGTTCCATACGAGAGATTAAACAAATTACGGTTGTTTACAGGGTGAACCATACCATAATACAGTGAATTACTGAGTAAAACAGTCTTTACAAGAAAATACTTTGGATATAAACAACTAATAATTATTAAATATTGGCTAACTATACTATTTAGATACATCATACAAGTTACAAGCGAACAAAAACCATTTACTGTAATACTAAACTTAGAATAAAAATAGTGTATTGTAAAATAGTGTAGTGTAAAATAGTGTATGTATTGATTATGTGTATGTATTTACATGTATGTTTTATATGTAGACCAAAATTTGTATGTATTTATTTAAATTTTGCATGAAATAAACTTTAAGCGTATGCCAGGTATGCCTCAGCTTACAAGATACAAGTAATTATCTTTATTCATGGTTTTCTTGAGAGTCGGCAAATCTCGAAAGATTTTCCCTAATATTTATAATAATAAGAGTCGACCAAGGTATAATAAAACCCAAGATCGGCTCGTTCAAAAAAGTCTAACACAATTTTTTGTTGATTCTTGAGTCTCAAGTACAAATCACAAGTCCCTACTTATTCCGTTTTGTGAACGTAACCATAGCGAGATCTAATTCGACGCCAACGCCATCTATCGCGTGTGCCGACAACTCTCATCCGTGAGTGGAGTTTTAAAAGTTGATGTTTATGAAAAATATATGTTTTATGTGTTTAAAGAAAATGATTAACGTTTATTATGGATTTCTCAGTATTGTAGCAGCTCGAAGACTGGATTTGTGCCCGGTTGATGGCAATAGGCTCGCCCCATATTACTTGGGACCTAAACATAACTGGTGAAATGTGGGTGTACTGCCCAACCCTTCGGGGTCACCAGGCGTAATGTTATGTTATGAAACAGCTCTGTCGTTCATCTACAAGATCTCCACCAAAATGCTATTTTGGGAGCAATACATAATCAGCTTATAGTGTTCCCACTGCTGGGACACAGGCCTCCACTCTGTGAGAGAGAGCGCGCTGTAATCCACCACGCGGGTGAAGACCAACTGGACTTTGAGGGTCGGGAAGTTGGAGTCACGTCACAACACGAACTTCAAGTCGTTCGTGGTGCGTGTTCCGACGTCATCATCTCGAGAAGTTCCTCAAGGAAGAGTTCTGGCCGAAGGGTGTTGTGTACCGCCGGTTTCGTGGTTGGCTACATGACACCAGTCAGCGAAACACGACGCAGACACTTCGTATGCGTTAGTTTTTAGGGCATTATAATGTTGTATATACCTATTTATAGTATTTTTAAGTATTAATATTGTATTTTATGTGTTTAATGGGCCTTGATGCCTGAAATAAGTGAATAAATAAATAGGTAATAATAATAATGCGGGTTGGTGGATGTCACATGTCATCGAATTTTTGGGTCTAGGACATGCCGGTTTCTTCACGATTTTTGAAGTGAAAACTTCTTTAGGCGCGTTGGACATTTTTTGAGATGGGAAAAAACCATTGAACTACCGACACCGCGTTAAATTCGGATGTGTTCGGCTGTCCTCGGTCTTAATTCCGATATGTCAGTGAGTGATGGCAAAGTATTCTGTTTGTGTTTTGTTTTCTCTTCTGTCGGCACTCCCGGAGTGCCACTGTTTTTTTGTTCCTTCACCGTTTTGAGAGCACCGGTGTAGATATAAATTACACAACGCAAAGCGACTCTGGGGGAAAAGTTATGGTTATAATTCTCAGCGAGCCTTTATTCTCCAAAAAAGAGCAATACCTACGTACAATTGTCAGAATTACACAAAGAGAAAGCTGTCGATCTCATTTTCAGTGTTTAAATATTCTAACATTGCCCAGCTTATACATACTTGTGTTGCTAGTTAATTTTGAAAAATATATCCATGAATACGAGTCTGGGGATGAAAGAATTGCCCGGGAAAACACTCGTAGAAAGGACTTTAAAAATAAAGTTGTACCTAATTTTAACATTGTTAAGCATAGCCCTCATTACCAAGCTGTACAAATATTTAATAGACTGCCAGCGGATTTGAAGATTTTATTAACCACTAGCTCTTTTAAGGCTAAGATCAAAGCATTTCTGTTAGATAAAAACTTGTACTCACTGGACGAACTGTAATTTAATATTAATATTCCAATTTTATTTTTATATTTTTTTATCTGTACCTATGGATTTTTATAAGTTAAACATGTCTTTTTATTATTTTTTTAATTTATTATTATTTCTGCATGTTCATTTTTAGAATTTTTATAATAATGTTATTAATTATGATGTATGTAATGTATCAAACACAATGTAAATTGTTCCTGATAAATAAATAAATAAGACTAGCCTAGCCTTTTCCCAACTATTTCTGGAGTCGGCTTCCAGTCAAACCGGATGCAGCTGAATATCAGTATTTTACGTGGAGTGACTGCTTATCTGACCGCCACGAACCAATTCCAACCAACGCTTGGTATGTAAAGATGGTCACCCATCCATAGACCAACCGCGGCAAGCGTAGCTTATTGCAAAATATGAAACAATTATTTAATTACAAGAAATCTATTGTTTGGACTAAAAAATTAAAACACTAGTATTTTATTATGTTGCTTGTAAAATAATCTGACAAAAAAATCAGAATGTAGTTATGTATATTAGTATGGTTTTTATTGTATAAAGAAAGTTTTTGGAGGTATCCTCATGATTTTTTCTATCGTATCAAATTAGTTGTTTTATGCTTTCAACACACAATCTACCTAGCATATATCCTGAAGAATATCATACATTTTTCTGATTTTGTTTACTGTAGTCGGTCTTATACTTTTATTGTTTGTTTTGTTTGTTTTGTTTTTGTTTTAGATCCTGTAAGCCCCTTGGCTTACAGGATCTAAAACAAAAAACGCAAGTTCAACAAAAAATCAAATTTTGATTCTTCAACAGTTGGGAGGAGAGCAGTAAGTACTATGGCAATAGGCCCACCACCAATAAAGTAATTCTTTAGCATAAAATAAAACATGTAGGATTCTCATCAGAACCAGCTGTATTATAATTTAACGTATGACGGTCTCCCGTTTAACAAAATTAATTAAATTAACTTAATTGTAAGGATGTTTTAATCTTTAACTACTTCATAAATTCTGATGCACTCCCCGTCCCAACCGTCGGCAGTCGTTACCTGTAACAAAAATGTGTGAAATTGAAGTCTGTAGAGAAAGGGAATCACCCTTTCTGAGATTTTTTAAGGACCATCAATAATAATTATATATTTTTTAAAGTACACTTATAACTCATTATTTTTTAATAAGGCATCAAAGTCAAGAACAATTTGGATTCAGAGATAATATATTTTATATATTTGTCCACACTAGCTCAAGACAGAGAGGATTGGAAAGGAGAAAGGGAGAGGTAGTTATAATATTGGGATGTATCTGCTAGACGTGATTCAGATTTGACTGACATGTTGAAATTTGAATGAGAGATAACGTAACAGGGAAATCCATCCAGGTACCAAAGGTCAAGAGAATCTTTGTTCAACTTCTAGTGAAAATAAACATCCACCAAATCACACAGTAGCAGTGCAACTAGCAACGCGAATCAATGCCAACAAAATCAGACAAAAAGATAATAAAGATATCGTTACAGTGACATAATGGAGTTAAGAATATTAATAATATTGGGATGTCATCAATTTTGTTGGTATTTACAAATCGATGAAGTACAATTTCAAATGTTGTCCTTCACTGGCTTAGAGCCCAGAAATCCAGACAGGAGAAGTACATCTCTATTAGCTTCTTAAATTCCGTCCTAGCCATATCTTCTTTCGCACAGTTCATCTTCTCGTCGTCTTCTCGTTTATTTTCTTTTCTGTTTTGTGCACGTGATTATAGATCTATTTTGTTTTTATTTTTCTTTAAAATGAGTTAATTATATTTTTTCATCTATAATTTCTTTGTGATGTCTCTTTTCTTTTAACCATTAAATTTATTATATACTTAATAAAGTATGTATGGTTGTTGGTTGGTGGGTGTGTCCACATTCTTACGCCTCTATTATACTTTCAGATATTTCATTTAAGTCGTCAGACCAACTTCATTAATAAAATATATGAATATTTTATTTTACCTTCACCAATCGATCGTTTTACAGGAAAGCGACTTACTGTTCCCATGAACCACCAATTATAACTACTTGAACATTATTAATTCCATCCAAGGCTACTGTCTTAGAACCGTTTAGTGCCCCTTATTATATAATGATAGCCTTAAGTCTAGTGTTATTAGCCTCAAGTCTAAAATTATTAATAATAATATATTTATTTGCAAAAAACACGGTATTCAAAGTTGTTAAAGTAAATATAAGGTCCAGCATGTTTTGCTTAGAATTAAAGCATGCAAACTTGTAAGTGCTTAGCCAAACGTAAATTATACAAAACAAAAAGAAAAACTAAAGTCTAAGTTCCAAAAATTGCTTAATACTATAGAAATTATTTTGAGTCATCAATTCATATAACTTAACCTTAAACAGCCTGCAGTTTAACGTTTTTAGCGGTGTTGGTAATTTGTTAAATACACACACACACATAGCTGGACAGCTCTTATTATATTTTGCTGTCCTAGGAATCACTTCTGGTACTAGTCTGTGCTGGTGCTGATCACGCCGACTACGTGAGCTTAATTCCTCTACTGTTACTATTAGCTGTAGGTATGTCTATAATAATCATTAGCTGCAAGTCTATGTTTATCAAGTCTTAGCTTACCACAGTTAATAAATCCGGTGAGAAAGTTCGCACATGTGTCGATTTTCTTCCATTGTCCTCTGTTTGCGTTTGTGTCATGATGTCTCCGTCGAGCACCATTACAGATTTTAACTGAAAAATGTATAAAAAATATTAATTTAGAACGAAATAAAATTAAAAATTATTATAATCATTTAGACTGCCTCATTGGTCTAGTGCTCAAGCGTTACTGGTGAGCATAAAGTCCTGGGTTTGATTCCTAGGTAAAGTGTTATTGAGGTTTTCTCAATAGCAAACCGGTGTCTGGGTTTGCGCCTGGTTTATGGCAATAGACTCGCCCCTATTAAATGGGACTTAAACATAACTAATCTGCGTTCGCGATTTATTTGCCAAAAATGTAAACAAATATGAATGAATGGTAAAATTACTTTAATTCCTACACAATAAAGTTCAGTTTATGCCACAACTTCAAACATTTTTATAACTTTTTCAATAGTGCTAGTCACTCTGAAATCAACTTAATTGTCATTGAAATTAAGTTGATATTTGTTTAATTTTAAATAGGTTGGGGTGTATACAGCACTGCGCACTTTTAGTATAGACGAAATTCCTATAGTACAGCCACATTTCACTAGTTATGTAAACACCTCTGTCTAAGCCATCGGGGATTATATTAGATGCGATGTTATGTAATTTGGAAAGAATGTTCTAGCAATAATAAAGCTCCTTCCAAAAAGGGTGAAGATCCAGGGACGAACTGCAAGAGACCCAGCATTTCACGTCTGTAATCCCCGAATCATCATTGGCATTTTCGACTATGTTGGGGTCGGCTTCCAGTCTTACTGGATGCAGCTTAAAACCAGTATCATACATGGTGCGACTCTCTTTCTAGCTTCCACAACCCAGTTACTGGGTATTACGATACCCCCCTGCTAAGACTTCGAAAGTAGGACTTTGTTTTGAAAGTAGGTACTATACGTGATCTACTTAAATATTACCATGTAAATTTTTGATGATTAATAACATGACTATCAATATGAAACACTGATAAATTATTCAGAATTCCTCGACCAAACTTATCAAATATTCAACCTAATAGTCCAGTAAACTGCAATAAAAATGCCAATTTCTTTGTTTCAGAACTTCTTCATATAATATTTAAAGAGGACAGGGCAGTGATTGCTCGCGTAATCGCTGCTTACCAGTTTGAAAAAGGAAAATTGCTAGGAAAATACGCATCAGCGTAGGTCAGGTAAGGTCAAGGGTGTTTGAAGAAAGTTTAAGCTTTTCCGTATTTTTTTTAGTTGTTTCTTAAAACAACGAAATAATGATTAAAGAAGGGACAAAGGCATAAGTCAGCCGAAAACCTGTCACGCTTAAATAGAATTGGGCTAGACACATCTACCGCATGTCAGATGATCAATGGGGCAAACTGACGACCCAGTGCGTCCCGCTTAATGGCACACGACATGTCAGCAGGCCCAGACGGAGATGGCGAGATGAGCTAAAGATTCGGCAGCTCTGGACAGAGAGAGGTGGAAGGAGAGCAGGGAGGCCTTTGGTCAGCAGTGGGACATCAAAGGCTAATTAATTTAAAATGGCGAAGAACACTTCAATAAACGAACAAACGAGACTTCGTTTGGTAGATGGATTGTTAATCATTGACCCGCTGCATTGATAAATGCAAAACGTTTATGCAATATGTACAGTAATTATGGAAAACCGCTGAACGTGGTTCAGTTGTTTTACATAACGGACCTGTTTTGTGAAACAACTTGCGGTTTTGTAAAACAGTGGATTTTATAATCCATCTGCGACACATCTATCGGTTTGGTCTGTATCTAATGCAATTAATAAAAATTTTGCTCGTGCAGGATCGCACCAGCTTACATTCGCATAACGGAACTGCTCAAGATTTAATTTGTATTCTCTTAGTGTGCATACTCACGAGCGACACGCGTCGATGGCAGAGGCAACTGCGGCCGTCGACGCCCATCGACGCCCGACGACGGCTGCAGTTGTCCCTGTCCTTGACGTGTGCCGCTCATGTATATGCACACTTACAATACCCACAGGTAGATGTGGTGCAAAATGTAAGGACAAAGACAAGAACAGGCGTCCATACCTTGACCCCATCGGGCCTTTCCTCAATAAACTCTTCATCAAACTTGAAGCTAAAGGTGATAGTTCTGAAGGTGGTGGTCATGGTGAAAGTGTAGGTGTCGCCCTCTTTGGTCAGGGTGGCGATCGGGTTGACTGCGCAGGCGGCCTTGCGGGATATCAGTCCCACTCCTGGAAAGTAGAGATAGAAAATGATTAGGTTTTGAGAGTGTGGAGCTCTTTGACTTGCTGGCCTATTCTGTAAAAATCTTATACCTAGTGAAAACTTAGTTGAAGTGAGCTTGAAGCTGACCATTTTTAAGTAACATCTACGCAAAATTTAAAAAAGTGATGATATATTTTCGGCGAAAATTTATTCAATGTACAGTTTTGACTTGGCGACGATTTTATTATAATTATGTATAAATATATATAAAAACTACAACACACCTTGTCAAAAATCTAGTAAGTATTTCTTGAAATATTAAACCAGTTTTTACGCTTGAACATGAATAGATAACGATCTTGGAATTTTTCAAATCAACTTCACGTCATGTCATTAAAAAAAGACAAAGACATTGTTTCTTGATACGTCACAGGATACACAACATGATTTGAATATGGACATTTATTAATGAGCATGGAAATTAGTTCTACAATGCCTTACCTACCACAGAAATAAAAATCATTAATTTCTAGTCCTATGTTTTTTAAGATCCATTATTAAAGAGCTTTGATGGTCCGTGGCATACCTACCTAGCTGTCCGCCATTTTGATTTTTTTATTTTTAATCAAAGTCTTGATTATGTTTTCTGATTGCATTGATGACAACTATCCATACTAATATTATAAATGCGAAAGTGTGTCCGTCTATCTCTCTCAACCTCTACCTCTTCACGTTTAAACCGCTGAACCGATTTAGATGAAATTTGGTGTGGTGATAGTTTGAGTCCCGGAAAAGGATATATGATAATTTTTATCCCGATATTCCCACGGGATCGACACTTATACGGGTGAAACCGCGGGGCGCTGCTAGTCGATTTATATAGTTACATGCGTGGCCGCCATTTTGAAAAAAAAACAAAATGGCGCGACAGTATGTAGGTATGTTTAATGTTAGGCTTCATAATATATAAAGCTTCAATCCCCTGTTAAAAGTATGTCATTATAGGGAAGTTTCTGTTTTTTTTTAACACTGACCATTGGTAGCTTGTACCAGCGTCTGATATTTTTAACGTTCTATGTTAGTAATAGTGATCATTATGTTTGTAATAATGTCCTCATTGGTCTAGTGGTTGCAAGCGCTACAGCTGAGCATGAGGTCCTGACTTCGATTCCCAGGTCGGGCAAAGTGTTATTGGGTTTTTCCATCAGGAATTTCTCAGTAGCAACCCGGAGCCTGGTTGATGATAATAGGCTAGCCCCTATTAGATAGGACCTCAAAATAACTGGTGAAATGTGGGTATACTACTAGGTACACCTCTGCATTACCCCTCGGAGATTACATGCAATATGTTATGTTTTGTATTTTTAATTTTTAAGGTTCTGTACCTCAAAAGGAAAAACGGAAACCCTTATAGGATCACTTTGTTGTCCGTACGTCTGTCTGTTCGTCAAGATCCTTTATCTCGGAAACGCGTAGAGGTATAGAGTTGAAATGAAAACAATATACTCAGGTCTGCGGTCCCATGAAGCTGTGAAAAAATCAAACTTCTAAGTTAACGTAAAAAAAGATACGGCCGTTTGTGCCGCAAAAACGTATATTTCGACACTCTCAAGAGAATCAAAATGTATAGGGTACTTCCCGTTGACCTAGAATCATGAAATTTGGCAAGAAGCAAGGTCATGTAGCACAAATAAAGGAAAAAATCCGAAAACCGTAAAATTTGTAGTTACATTATAAAAAAAATCCTATCACGGATTTTTTTTTTAATAATGTAACTACAAATTATTTACCTCCTACAAATTTAGACGGAACCCTCGGTGCGCAAGTCCGTCTCGCTCTTGACCGGTTTTTATGTTAATAATACGAGTTAATGAATAAAATACGAGTTAATGAATATGATGCGTGTTAATCCTTGCACGATACACTTCTAGAGTTAATAGCGATAATAATTAATTGCAGACGAAGCACCTTCATTAAGTATATAATGTTATGACTGCCAGGCATTGTTTAATCGAGGTTACCTACACTATAATTAACTTCCAAGCAGGTTAATGTTGAATAGACTAGATTTTTTATTAAACCTGTCCTGTTTTTCTTTACATTAAGTTTGTTTATGACGACAGTCTCCAGTTTGCCTTCAGGTGAGTTTTTACTCGTAGGCACGGAAATGATATTAAGTACCTACTTATTTTTAACCGACTTCAAAAAGCTGCTTGTATATGTGAGTTTCAATGTTTGTAAACGCACCCACAAATCCCACAATACAGGAGACATTCCTAGTGTGGGGCAACGTTTTTTTTAAAGAAAAAAAAAATTATGATTCTCAATTCGAATGCATGTTTTTTTTTTTTGTATACTTAGGTATTTGTTACGTGATATCTCCGGCAATAATTTGTAAATCGATTTCAAAAATTCTTTTTTTAATGAATAGGTACGCCTCAGGGGTAGTCCCCCCTAGACATTTTATTAACTTTGCTTGGGTAGTTCTTGAGTTAACTTCATACGTAGTATTTTTGCCACTTATTTTATATTGATGATGTTATAATGACTTCCTATCACTAATATTTACATTCATTTCGGTACGACGGCGACGGTTCGGTAACCATCGTACCTAAATGTATTTTTACAAACACACGTCATAAATGTTTTTTTGATTATTAGTCCAAATTCTAGTTCCCACCAAAATTATACTAACAAATTATTTAAATTTTAATTACACTCCGTCGTAGTATTTTTAAATTACTCGACAAATATAAATACCTACCTAGCTACCTACATAAATTAAAATTTTGGAACATAGCAACATAGGTAGTGAAACTAAAGTGACATATAAAAAATAAATTATAAATGCTATTCTCAACTGTTCTGAACTATCGTCAAAACTGGCTACTTTACCTTGGGGTTTCGACTTTGCCTATTATAGTAAGCTATAAAGTACAATCATATAATAAAATCGTAGCGAAGTCAAGTTTCATCAAGTTTTTTAAGAAATTTTTGCGAACAATTTTAATGACGAAAATATTTTTTTTTTACAAAAACTTTTTTTATGTAAAGCCACCCGTTTCTTTTATGGATGAAAAAAATATATCGGACCTTTTTAGTTAACTTTCAACAAAGCAAATACCGGTTCGACGATTGCTTTGCACACAGTTCGATTCCCAACAATAATTGATATTTTTTGTGCTTTCTTTATCTTGATAAACTATCTATATATTATATATAAAATGGAAAACTGACTGACTGACTGGTTGATATGTCAACACACAGCCCAAACCGCTGGTCCTAAAGACATGAAACTTAGAAGGTGTGTTGTGTTACCTAAGTATATTATGATAGTTCGTAGAATACACACAGAAAAACATAAAGTTTAGGCGTCTTCTGTCATCTTTGGTTATAATAAAAATAATTAGTTATATAATTATTTTGAGCTACACTAAAATAATATAACAGTACCTAGGTACTGTTATATTATTTTAGTGTAGCTATAAGGATGCTGTAATATAATAAAGTGGGTACCTATTTATCCCGTCTTTCCACGCACATTTTGCAGACAAGCCATTAAACCTTCCAATCTATATATCATCTAAAAAAAACATAAAATACTCACCAATAACCTTCAAGTAGTCCTCAAAATTTTTGGAAGACCGCAACTTGTATTTGACATTAACATATTTGTCTATAGGTCTGGCCATTTTGTAGACCGTACTTTAACGCAGGCAGCTGACGACTAAACGCTTTCAAAACAACGCAATATGAGGTTTCAGTTGTAAGATGATGTCGTAGTTCTTCTTAGCAAGCAACTTGAAGCTCTGAAAGTAAATACAATTAATCTCGGTTAGCATAATAGGAAATTCTTTAGGGCTCATTTACTTTACGTTATACGGTTTCTCGAGAGAAACTCGACGATGAGTTTAGTATTGATATTACCTATAATCGACGAGCAAAGTGAAACCATGAATTCAGCACATGATTCTAGACGTATTCCCCTAACATAGAAATTCTTCGTGGGTTATACAAAAAAAATTCAACTCAGGGAGTTCCTTGTGTACGTCGATGTCCCCCTCCCACCCTGCATAGTTGCGGGCAACAGCTAGTCCTAACTTACATACATAAATAATACATAAATAAATATGATATAAGATGTTATGTCCAATATCTAGGTAAGCTAAAGTGTGCATGACCGGTCATGGTCAAAACGCCAGTGCGTCAAAAACTACTAAAATATTATTATTACGAATGTTCTTTAACAATCTATTTGTTATCTAGACTGTCCTAGACTGTTAAAAGTCATCAAAATAATAAGCAAACAGTGCGCGACAAAAGGCCACATTACACCACATTATTCAATTTGGTTTTATTAGATAAAGACAATAGACAGCACTGCACAGTCAACAACAAAATCATTGATGAATTAACAGTCTTTGCCGTTGAATCATTCTAGCAATGAAATATATTATTTGACATAATGACCCTGAAATATCAGCGAAATAACTTCAAAATCATACTTGTTTGTTTGTTGATAACGTTGTCGTTGTTTTTGTTTAAGCTAATTTCAGGAACTTTTTCTTCTTTGTTGCACTCTTGTCAGAGCGTTTATGATCTTCATGTAGTTTCTTGTCTAGTGGCTGATGTGATTTGCCTAACGATTTCTCGCCATCTATTCCGATTTTTTTGTATTATTAGT
This sequence comes from Oligia fasciuncula, assembly GCA_963082905.1. Taxonomy (NCBI): domain Eukaryota; kingdom Metazoa; phylum Arthropoda; class Insecta; order Lepidoptera; family Noctuidae; genus Oligia; species Oligia fasciuncula. The sequence goes on from OY720406.1 coordinate 4,398,779, forward strand.
GCACTCATAAAAGGGATCGCCCACTGATGGATGTGAGTGTCCGCGTGGTCTAGTGACCTCCACTCTACGATAAGGCGCTCTATAGAATGAACAATCTAATGTCAACGACACATCTCTCTGTAGCTTACATTTTAGCCTTTCGTTAATTTGCAAACAATTAAATATGTTAGACGTAAATAAAGGGTCAGGTCCAGATGGGATACCTCCTTGCTTTTTAAAATGGTCGGCGAATACAATATGCAAACCATTATTTAGGATTTTCAATCAATGTATTAACAATGGCTCGTTCCCTGCCATCTGGAAAAAGGCTAATATAGTTCCTGTCTATAAAGGTGGCTCCAGACAAAATATTGAGAATTATCGGCCCTTTTCTCTTCTCTCTACACTAGCTAAACTATTTGAAAAGCTTGTTCACCACGAGATATATCCATTTATTAAAAATTGTATAGTCCCGGAGCAACATGGCTTTGTGAGACGAAAGTCTACTGTTACCAATTTAATGGTTTTTACTACCTACCTATTTAAAAATATGGACATCCGAGCCCAAAGTGACACAATTTATACGGACTTTAAAAAGCCTTTGATAGAGTTGACCACATGATACTATTAAACAAAATTTCATATAATGGCATCAGGGGGAATTTATTGCGCTGGTTCCAGTCTTATATTAGTAATCGGAGTTATACTGTTGTAAGTAATGGGTACCATTCTAACACATTTTCGGCAACATCTGGAGTTCCACAGGGATCAATTTTGGGTCCATTGTTGTTTATTATTTATATTAATGATATCGGTAGTTGCTTTCAAAACAGTAATTTTTTGTTATACGCTGATGACCTTAAAATTTATAAGAAAATTTCATCGATTAAAGATTGTTATCTTCTTCAAGACGATTTAAATAGATTGTCAAGTTACTGTACCAAAAATAATCTAAAATTAAGCACCGACAAATTTAAATACATTAACTTTACCAAAAACAAAAACATAATTAACTACAATTATTGTCTCTGCGACGAATTCCTTCTTAAAGAAACTGAAATTTGTGATCTGGGTGTACTTTTGGATTGCAAACTTCACCTTAATTTACACATTGAAAAGATAATAGCTAAAGCTTTCCAAATGTACAATTTTGTTATGAGATCGTCATCAGATTTCAAACGCCCAGTCACATATCTGATCTACATCTTTTCAACTTTTTATTACGACCGCAAGTAGAGTACGCGTGTATGATATGGGACCCCTACTAAGCAAAATAAGCAGAACTTACGCTGAATTTTTTCTAATGCTTGATAGCATTAGAAAAAATTCAGCGTAAGTTCTTGAAAACAATGCAGTTTAAATGTCACTTGGAGCGTCTGCCGTATGAAGACTGAAGAGTCTTTGCAGAAATTTAACCTACTAACACTACACTCAAGGCGTCTGATACTCCAAACCATGATGCTCCGTGGACTGATACACAACAAGTTTGATTGCCCTGAACTTGTGAATAATATATTTTATATAGTACCCAGAACTGTAATAAGGCGAGAGGCGCGCGCTTATCCGCTCTTTGCTACGACCTCTAGTCGTACAAATGCGGGTGAACGGGCGCCTCTTCACAGATTACCCAAAATATATAACGAACATTTTGTTAATAGACATATTTACGTTAGCTCATAATGTATTTAAAAAAGAATTAGTTAATGCACTTAAAACCTAATAATTAAGTATAATATTAAAATAAACCCTAACTTTCTTCCATACTGTATGTAAGTAAATTAATACATATAGTAATATGTGGAGACGTTGTTGATTGTATGTTAACCCACTTTATTGTATACTTAGATGTAAGACAAAATGTACAATTGTTTGTTCTCCCTAATAAAATAAAATAAAATAAAATAGAGTCACTTTCGCGCCTGGAGAGGATGTGCATTTGGACCAAAACAGTTAGACGCTTTTAGATGTCGAGTTCTTGGCGTATAGAAGAGTTCGATCATCACCTTCGGTAATATGCAGTTAATCTTATGGCAAATTTGAGGCTTACACTATCCATCTTAAAAAGTAACTCCGCTATATGACTTGCGCTAGTAGCACATAGCGTGGTGTCATTGGCGTATCACAGATTTGGAATTTCATAGCCATCGATTGAGACCGTCTGTCCAGTCCTCCAGAGTAAACGGCATGATGAGTTCGGTATAAACATTGAAAAGGAACGGTGATAATAAGCAACCTTGACGGACACCTGCACTAGGATGGAAATTTTTCGACATGATTTCGTCGGTTAGATCTGAAGCTGTGCCTGTTTCATATAGCTTTTTCAATTGATGCACTAGGTGTTTCGGCGTGCCCATTCCTAGTAAAGTATTTCACAAGATTGGCCATTTCACCGAGTCGAACGCCTTGGAGAGGTCGACGAAGCAGATATACAAATCCAGCTTACTCCGGTGCAATATTTGCAACTACCAGTCGCTTACTTCTGAAAGGCTAATTAAAATCATGCTAAAACCCTTAGAAGAAAAACGTCAGAATGTAAGAAAAAGTACGAAATCTACGCGAACAAAGTCGCGGGCAACAGCTAGTTGTCTATACAGGCATAGTACCTACACTTCAATGCACCTGTTATGTTAATTTATTATTATTTAAATACTAAATAAATAATTAATTATGTATAAACATTCTTAGAAGTCATGCCTATATCGTGATGCGCGTCATCAAGGCCCAGTTTTCCAATCACCATAATTTATAAATTAGCTTATAACAAAGGTTTAATTTAATAATGATCCGATCCAGCCTGCCCCGTGCTGCCCTCCCCCAGCGCCGACCTAAGCCGTACCCCACAGGGGGTGCATTTAATATTAGCATCCACAGGATAGCCTAGTTGTAGTAGCCGACAACCTCATAGGTGGACCTGCGACATGCCATTAACAAAGTATATATAAATGTATATTATGGGGTCTCTTTGAAGGATAAAATCAGGATTGAAATTATCCGGAAAAGTACCCGTACCAACATAGCTTGCAGAGTAAGCAAAAATGAAGTGGCAGTGGGCTGGCCATGTTTGACGAAGGACCGATGGTCGGTGGAGCAGACGAGTCCTGGAGTGGAGACCGTGTATCGGCAAGCGTAGTATAGGATGCGACTGGGACATAATACTGGACGGGGAAAGCGGAGGACAGAGTGTTGTGGCGCAGCCTGGGAGAGGCCTACGTCCAACAGTGGACTGCGATAGGTTGAGTTAATGATATTATGGGATTTGTCTTTACTGTGGAAACGATATCTGACAGTATCCAAATTATTCCTCAATAGTTGTACCTACTGCACTTCAAAAAAAGAGCTTATTTATTCTTAAAAATGTTTGTCTGCTGTCACTGTCTGTGTGAAACATATCCAAAAAATCGTGATCGTGTTTCCATTTTAATGAGCATCATTCATAGCCATCCCACTTCTGACACCAATGTTGAGGATGAGGATGGCTATGAATGACGCTTATTAAAATGGAAACACAATCACGATTTTTTGGCATATATGTTTCACACATACAGTGACAGCAGACAAACATTTAAGAATAAATTAAAAAGAAAGGGAACATAAATATAAGTATAAAAAAAGGTTGGTTGCTGGTCGTCAACAACAACATCAAGACGCACTGTTCGAATTTAATAAACACACAGTTATGTTAATTTATTAAAACCTTCCAAAAATAATATTGAACCAATACAACATTTTAGTCGCGCTACACTAATCATAAAAATAAATGGCAAATAATAATAATTTACCTGCTAAAATCGACACCGGTAGCAAAATATTTACAAACTTACTTACGTTTTTTTTTCCACATATCAATAAAATACACAGAAAATTATACACACTATTCCAATCCAATACATTAGGTTATACTAAATCCAAAAATAATTACCAATTTAACCACAATATTTTCATATATTTTCCCTCCAAAACAACAAACGACTCCTACGCACTGTACTAATCTATTGCTCAATGGCTACTAAATCATTTGTTTACGCAACACAACAGTGTAGTAAGACGGTATGATTTATAATAAAGCGGTTACTACACTGCCCACGCGCATGCGAACCGCGCGCATGACATGTGCTAGTAAAGTCTTATAATCCTTGTTTCCAATTTGATATTACTTCCGATTAAACGAAAATCAACTCTATGACGTGTATAAGTAAGTTGATTTCAGAATGACTAGTACAATGAAAAGTCATAAAAATGTTTGAAGTTGCAGCGCAAATTGAACGTTGTGTGTGGGCTTTAAAGTTGGTTTTCCAAAGAAATATATTTGTAAACATGTTTGGAAACTAACGCAGTATTGGTAGGACACTTAACATTTCGCAGTTTGAAAAGTACGGTCAACTACACGAGTAGATACACTTGATCTACGAAACCCTTACTGCTACAAAATAAAGGCGTTGTCAAAGTCCAATTGTTACCTTTGACCTATCCGAAACTGTAAAATTTTCCCAATCAACCTTGAACCTTAAATGCTCTAGCGATAAAGTTGAAAATCTATTAAATAAATTTGACAGATTGTAGTAGCTTGAGATGCTGGCGTCTGTACATTGAAAGTTTCCAGTTGATTGAAGCCACATAAGACAATTACATACAGAACAAGATTTTATCTTCGTTCAAAACAATTAAATCTCGTTTCAATCATAATTGAGGAAGCTGCTGCTTCAAGCCATTAAAAAAAACAGTGTCGAACAATTAAAGATCACACTAAAATAAATCTGAGGGCCCGTGGCTAAATAATAACAGCCGCACAGGTCGATCTGTTCGGTTGGTCTGTGGATGGGTGACCATCTTTACATACCGAGACTCCTCCGTACCTCGAAAAGCCCGTTAAGCGGTTGGTCCCGGCTGTCAATCGTGGATCTTTGACAGTCGTTACAGGTAATAGTCAGAAACCCGAAAGTCTGACAACCAGTCTTACCAAGAGTAACTGGGTTGTGGAGGTCAGATAGGCAGTCGCTCCATGTAAAATACTGGTATTCAGCTGAAAAGGCTAGGCAGATGATAACTAAAATAAATCTATGCATAGGTACTAATATTATAAACTGGTATTTGTGAGTTTTGTTGTTGTTTCTGCCTGCAGCACCATCAACCAGCGGTCGGCAAGCCGTAAGCGCGGCGTCGCCTAGCCATAGCCGAGTGGACGTATCGGAGCTTCTGATCCGCTTTGGTTACGTGCTTACGTTAGGTTGACGCCTGTATGATGGCGAGGCAAAAGGCGATAAGGTTAACTTGATATACATATGTGCTATGACCTTAATTTATACTTTGCCCGACCTGGGAGTCGATCACAGGATACTACGCTCTCGCTCAGCAGGCACAAGTTGAGCTGTAACTAAACGTATAGCAAAACAACATCTGTCAAACGGAATCACACTAATATTTTATTGGCGAAAGTTTGTGAGTGTGTTTATATGTTTGTTACTTCTTCACGCTCCAACGGCTGGACCAATTTCGATAACATTATGTATGGAGGTAGCTGACACCCTGGATTACCATATAGGCTACTTTTTATCCCAATATTCCCACCAGATCGACATTTACGCGGGTAAAACCGCGGGGAGCAGCTAGTAAGTACATATAACAAGAAAAAATTAAACGTCCAAGAGTACAGTCAGGTAGCTTAGCGTAGAATGTTGTCCGACTAGTTTGCCTGGTGCCAGTCATGCACACCCATTTACCTACTTTATACTAGAATCTAAATAACTACTGTAATTTATTGTAAATGGATATGATGACGCACTTAATAGTGCTAGTTACCTTAGCAAGCAACTATAAGTGGCGGGGGCTGGAGGGTTGGGGTTCAGGGATCAGGCCGGAATAAATAAAAAAAAAACAGATATAGGAACACTCGCAGAGATTTGTTGTCTTAATAAGTAACCAACATTTCGACCGATTTTTTTTTGATAACCGACGAATTCTGGTTACCTAGGGGGTTTAGTTTCATGTGCCAAAGACATGGTAACAGTTTGCACATCGACGTCTCTGTCACCATGTGTTTATTGCATTCCAGAATGTGTGGGTGTGTCTCTAGTTTTTTTTTTATTGCCTGTTGATAAATTACGTTCAAAACGCCTGCCTTCTATTTGCTATTAAATATTGGCTAGGCATTAACAATACACGTACATAGGACATGCAATTGAGTGCTTCTTTAAACGAGTCTCAAAAATAAGTCGAGCTGCGGGGAGCTGTGATTGCGTAAAACACTATGGCTTTCATTTTGACAGTTCAACAACATTCATTGCGTTATTTACATTTTCGAGCAGACAATTTTTTGAATATATGAAGCAATGGATTAGTAATATCCTTCAAAATGATTCAGATTCTGTTTGTAAGTGTTTTACGCTATTAGGGTGCTGGTTTACTTATCGGCGGACATTATTGCGAACAACGCGTCATACTGACGTCACGCAAAATCCTGCATCGCGCAAGCAGAGTTTACCGCGCAACTAGCATAGATACAACGGCCCGACATATTTAGGTTTTGGTATTTAGGTAGGTACAGTCAACAAAAGAGATAGGTATGCAGGATCGTCGGATATAGTTGGCTGGCCTGTTGGTCTAGTGGTCAGTGACTATGACTGCTATGCCGGAGGTCGTGGGTTCGATTCCCACCCAGGACAAATGTTTGTGTGATGAGCATGATCATTTGTTCTGTGTCTGGGTGTAATTTATCTATATATGTATGTATTTAGAAATATATAAGTATGTTTATCAGTTGTCTAGTACTCATAACACAAGCTCTGCTTAGCTTGAGACTAGACGGCGTTGTGTGATAGTTGTGGAATATATTATTATATTATTATTATAGGTAGTTGAAGTTTAGTAAGAAACCGATGGATGTTGTCGAATGAAATTTAATATGACAAAATGAGCTGTTTGTTTTCTATTAATAAAATAAAATTTTATTCGAGAACATCCATCGGTTTCTTACTCTTTTGTTGACTACAAATTATTTGAAAATGAACTACAAATTATTTGACAGTCAACAAGGCCTACAACGTTCTCACATTCACAAAATACAAAATAGTAGGGTAGGTAATGTAAAAGTGAACCAAACAAGTCTAATAGAATATCGTTTATTTAACTCAACTAATGAAAAAAATCACAAAATACACAATACATCTAAAAATATAGTAGGTAATAGATCTAATATTGAGTTTATTTTCTAAGTCTAAAGATGATTTGACACATTTCCGATTGTTAGTAGAATGCGAATCTTTAGCCATATTAGCCGGCTTACTACAAAACGGTTGCCAAAGCTCGCACTCTACTAAACACTGGAGACGTGTAACTATGAATATAAGTGGCGTCTACGACAACATTCTATTCGATTCGAATGTTTCTTTCTAAGCATATTAAACCAGCTTCCTTTATAAAAACGTCAACTCTTAGGCGGATCACACAGTACAACGTGCCACGCCACGGGGCGCGGGAATCGGAGCGGATTACCCACGCAGAAGCGCGTTTTTATTGAATTTGTATGTAAAATATCACGCGAGCGTTATCTGCGCCCCGTCGCGTGGCGCGTTATAGTGTGCCTTACTTACCTACTTGCGACTAATGTACCTACATTATTGATCTTATCTCTATGGAAACATATTTTTCTACTTACATTAACGGTGTCAGTGCAAATGGTACGTTTCAACTAAAAGATGACGACGAATATCATTATTGTTCTTAACCATAATTTACCACTAACAGTTAGAATCACATCATCTGTCACTTTCAGTGATTGACAGTTGTCTTATCAAATACAAAATGTATTAAATACTCTTTCATAATTATGTTTATTAAACATGCTTCCTACTCACTGACCTCTTTAATACTTAGTGTATTATACACTTGTATTATAGAGGTCAGTGTTCCTACTAATACGAGTGAATTTGATTATTCAATTACTTAATTCAATACTAGATTATTGTAAGGCGATTATCATAATGCACCGAGAAAAAAAAATAAAATACAATGTGCGCGCTGGGAGCGCGTCCGGTGCGCAGATTGAGCTTTCTCTATACAAAATTATACAATGATAAATCTGCTACCCCGCGATAAGAGACGAAGCGCGGTGCAGCGTGATAATCGCCTAAAATAGCCAATTTACATCTCTTCCATCGGCCAATAGACACGTGTGAACCAACCGTTTAGTAAAAGTAGGACAATTTATTTCAAGTTTCAGCAATCGTAAAATACATGCTTATCTATCGAAAGCACTTCTCTACTTGACCCTCAGCTCGAAACGTGTGAACATGAAAAATAAGTCGTCATAATCTATGGGATGCCGTTTTATTGAAGCTACAATCTAAGTTACCTACATGAAAAACAGAAGGCTAATTCCCGTAATTAAAAACGTTCAAAATCTAGTCGCAATCTCATTTCAGCGACAAACAATAATTCCAAAAATTTAGGGAAAGGAAGGACCATGCGTCATTTTGGGCCTACTTTTTCAACATTGTTCAACAGTGATGAATCCTAAGTCATATGAAAGCTCTTAAAGTGTACTTTATTTCATTCTATGGCAGCAGGTAAGTTCAAATCCTGCGCGAAAACGGTTTTTTTTATGCTTTTTTTTTAATCTGTTTTGTTTAGATATTAAATTATACCTACCTAATTAGCTGTCAGTCAGTAGCTAGGATTATAAATAGGTCTTGTTTGACTAAAAATACAATAAAAAGATCATCATAACCCCTCGCCGGTGGCGCCATTTTTGCGCATTGCCGTATTTTTAGGGCTGATTTTTTGAACGAATAATTTTGAATTTTTGACAGTTCTTCCATACAAAAACTGCCAGATGCCAATTATATTCCACGAAAAAAAATTATCGGTCGATTGAAAAATTTGCCCCTAATTGAATTGGACTATTTGCAATGGCAGATTGCTGTATTATGTGTTTGCGCTCGCGTGTTTTGCGAACAAGAACCCATGTTTAAGGAGATGATCTACCTGCTATTAATCCACAGTTTGCTGAATATGTTCAGCAGAATGCGTTGATCCAGGTACGTACCTACCTATTAGTGTAATATATTTTACCATTTCTATTTTTGTTTATTCCGTCGTCATACATACCGTTTTAGAGCGCCGATATGACGTCATCGATGCCAGGTGCACAGATATTTTGACCGGGTTGTAAAGATAAAAAATATACGAAAACAATAATAGCTAACTACAAAAAAAAAAAAACTCTTTGCAGGTAGTATTCAATAATACACAACAAGTTTGTCACCGTTGCTGGCAAAGAAATAATGCTGTTCTTATACAACGACCTGCGGAGAACATCGATAATGATGCCATTGATGAACAAGAACCTGCGGAAAACGTCCAAGATGAAGCCGTTCGTATACAAAATCCCGCGGTGCAGAACTTTCAACAATTGTTTTATGCTCCCGAACATGTTAGAGCTCCGAACTCTACAAGGCGTTGTATATTTAATTATTGTCACAATATTGAACGTCATAGAATTCCTAACGCGATTATTGTAAACGTACTTTGTTCACAACGTTTGTACATCCCAGAAAATGCTAGAGTATGTACAGACGCCAGCACATCAAGTTACTACAATCTGTCAGATTTCTTTAATAGATTTTCGACTTTATTGCTAAAGCATAAGGTTCAAGGTTGATTGGGAAAATCTGACAGTTTCGGGTAGGTTGACCTGCTGGCGTCCGTACCAATCATCTGGAAAGTAACGAATGGCATTCATTACGTGAGAATTGTAATGTTTCGAATGAGTTCAATGTTGCACATTTCACAAACATGTCTAATATACTGATATCTGCTTTAAAAGCTTTCATAATATGACATTCATCACCGTTGAACAATGTTGAACACTTTTAAAAAAACGCAAAAAAAAAACATTTTCGCGCTGGATTTGAACTTAGCTGCCATAGAATGAAATAAAGTACACGCCAAGAGCTGTTATATGACATAGGTTTCATCACTGTTGCACAACGTTGAAAAGGGCCATGGACACTTTTGATTGAACACTGGGCCCGTGTTCATTCAAAAGTGTACATGGTCCTTTGAGGTATTTTTGAACGATTGAGACTGGGATCAGACTGTGAACGTTCTTAAAATTACGAGAATTGCCCTTCAGGTCATATTCACAATTTGCATTAATCTAAACTTGTGCTAAATATTTTATTAATAAAAAAAGTTTATTCTCTAAGCATTTCTAAAGCCATTTCTTTTATTTTTCTCCTGTGCACCTTGGTGGACGCGGTCATCGGTATGGCGTCGACGAATATTACACCGCCTCTGAGTTGCTTCGAGTCTGAGAGAGATTCTGTAAGATTAAATTTGTATGAGAGAAATGTTGGCGAAAGTAAGAGTCATCGTAGCATAATCAGCCTATGATGTTCCCACTGCTGGGACACAGGTCTCCTCTCTTCGAGAGGCAGTGGCTCAGTACCACCGGGCGTAGTGCGGGTTGGTAGATGTCAAATGTCTTTGAATTTTGGTTTTAGGACATGCCGGTTTCCTCACGATGTTTTCTTTCACCGTTTTGAGAGCAGTGGTGATGAAATTATTTACACAAAGTAAAACGCCTGCCTAGGTTCGAACCCACGACCTACAATTCGGACGTCGAGGCCGTTACCGCTAAGTACTATTAGTTATTCTGTGTTACCACTGGACCACCACTGCTTATCATATCGGGCAGTTACATCGTTTTTTTTTTGCTTATTACTACATTTTTGGTTATTTGGCCAAAAACCGCATGGTGCGTGCGGCAGCACGTCCATGGCAACAATTTGGCAGTACCTTTATGCCGAAACATTAAGGGTCGATTTCCGTACTTCAAGTCTCACCATGTAAGATTCACCGTACCAAAGCCAAAGGATCAAAAATCTTCATTGAACTTCTGGATTGGTTAAAATGTTCTTAAATTCTTGTAAGCAGTACCTTTGACCCAGTCCTTGATCTCGTCAGCACTAGGTTCAGCCCCTGGACGTGGTACGACACACGCGACAGGCAGGTCACCACACTCGGCGTCTGGAACGCCTGTCACCGCCACGTCCAACACGCCCGGGTGCTGACGGATTACTCCTTCCATTTCTACTGGCGATATCTGGGTGAAGGAAAATGGCCATTAACCTTTTGACCGCTACACGTCAAAAAATCAAAAACGTTCCCTTGGCGTCAAAGTCTGTCATGTAGTCGAATCGTGGCGTGCTGGGCACATTTTGGTTTGTCATATATACATGACTGTGGCGGTCAAAAGGTTAATAGTTAGCTATGCACATACATACCCGCGCCATGATCCCATGGACACGCAGAAACTACATAATGCCACCTGCTACGATCCTTACATACTCATTTTGCTTAGGAAAGAAAGAAGAAAGAGGGAAGAAGGCAGAGAAGGAGGGGAGCAAGAAGTTCTTATATTTTCTTTGAAGTAAAAAGGACTTTTTAGTTGCCTTGTCGCAGCCAATATGTGTGTAAGCACAGGAGCTCTCTGTAATGTCCGAGACAATGACGAAGTCGGTAGTGTGTGTGTGTATGTGCGTGTGTGAGTTATGTGCTGACACTGCTCATCTTCACGCACACATTCACAGAGTGGGAATGCGCCGTTTGTACACAAGTAAAGCGCGCGTTGCTTCCTGAAATAAAAATACTATACAGTCAAAAGTCGAGTTTTTTTGTGTGAGGTAAGGACGAATTCATACCTGATAACTTTTGTATTTCAGCAGCAACTTGATCCTCTCCACAAAGAAGAAGTTCCAGTTCTCGTCTCTATAGAAAGTGTCACCAGTTTTGAACCAGCGGTCTTTGGCGAAAGTCTCTTCTGTAGCCTCGACGTTATTGTAGTATTTCTGTTAAATAATTAAAATTTCAGCCATCCATAAATTCCTTTCTGCTTTGATTGGTTACCTAATGTGAGAGATGGTAGGAAATTAAATATTGAATAAAAGGTTGCCTCGATAATATACCCACATAAATACCTAGTAGGTACGTTGCAACTGTCTAAAAACCTTTATTTACCGAAGTGTTAGCTTACAAGTACGATTGTATGTTAGAAAAAGAATTTGGTCCTAATATCCTACCTTGAAAACACTTGGTCCTTTGATCCACAACTCGCCCGGCACGTTGGCCTCGTAAATATCTTCCTGTGTCTCAACGTCAATAATCTACAACCAACAGAAGATAATAATTATATATAATCTACCATAGCAATAATAAATCTATGTTAATAATTGCTAAGACATTTTTAGTAAAATCGTCTCTTTTGATTTAAAAGATTTTCCATGTAGTTTCTTTATTATTAGGTTCGATACACTAGCAGCTAATGAGCTGATGCGTGTGTTTCAAATAGCTTTGAGATATTTAATCTGTCCAGACGATTCTTAAAGAAGTTCAGTGTAGGAGCCGTCACAACATTTTTTAGGAGCCTATTCCATGCTGTTACAACTCGCTTAAACAAGAATTGCTTTACTTTTTCTTTAATATATAATTTTCCCATAACATTCCTAGGTGTTTTTCTTCTCCATAGAAACCTATTACGCTTTGGAACGGCCAACTAGCTTCATCTTTGTGACTGACCTGACTCTCTGACAATTCAAAAGTACATAATATATGGTTTAATTACAGTAAATACTTTGAGTTTGAATTACCATCAGTCTTCTTTACCGTAGGACCACTTTGTGCCATGGACGCGGTCAAGAAAAAAATAATGTACAGTTTCCTTACCCGATACTGGAAGCATCCCATTGGCTTGCCACAGGAACCTGGTGCAGGATTATCTCCGTGGAATGCAACACCACCCAACTCACTCATGCCGTACACATTTAGGACCTCTGTGTGTGGCGACATGATCTAAAACAAATAAAAAAGCTATATTTGAATGCGACTAGAGGTAACAATCGCAACTTACGAGTTGTAGGTCGTAGGTTTGAACCTAGACACGGCGCTTTACTTTGTGTAAATTGTTTCATAACCACTACTCTCAAAACGGTGAAGGAAAACATTGTACCAACATTGAACCAGCATGTCCTAGAACCAAAAATTCGAAGACATGCGACATCTGCCAAACCGCACTGAGCCACGTGGTGGATTATGGTTATGGCCCACTCCATCTCACCGAGAGGTGGCTTGTGTCCCAGCAGGGGGAAAATTATAGGCTAATTATGTAAAAAAAAGTCAGAAAGACGCTAAGCGAAATCGAAGTAATAGCAAAGTTTTCGACTTGATGAAAAATGTAAAAAAAAATACCCCCCCCCCCCTATCTCCGAAGTTTGCAAAGAGAAAAATCTGAAATTATAATATGTGATAGAAGTTTATGTAAAGATTACAGGAAAAATAAAACGAAGTCTCTAAATACCACACTTTTTCAGAAATCATCAACAAAAGTTACATTAATTCCACTATCAGTCAAGAGATGGCGCTGACATAAAATTGCAATATTCAACACCGCAGTGCACAGTGTTAAAATTCCCTGATGAATATAGGCCTCGCCGATGAAAATTTAAAAACATATGATGGTACGGAACCCTCGGTGCGCAAGTCCGACTCGCTCTTGAACGGTTTTTTTTTGTTTAGCCTATACGGAGAGTATAGGCTAAACAAAAAAAAAACCGTACCCGTACTACTGGGAAAAGGCCTCCCCCAAGTCATTCCAGGAACTCTTTTCCCGCGCCACTTCGAACCAGCTATCGCGATACGCGTCCAGTTTCGCTCTCGCTTTCTGGGCCGACCTCGGCGCCGCCATCCATCTTCAAGCACCCATTGTGTGGACACTTTTGCCCAGCGATCATCCTGCATCCGGCTGATATGACCCGCCTAATCCGTTTATAACCGTTTCGGAACGCTCCCCCACCTCACAAAAAAACCACCCCTACAAAAATCACTTCAATAAAATGCCAAGCATCAGATCAGTCCAATGTAAAAGCTGCTTAACTTCAAAAACAGGAAATTCAATACAAACCTTCAATTCATCAATAATGTTCTGGGGCACAGCGCTTCCACCCAACATGAGCAGTTCCAAGCTTGTGAAATCGCACCGATCACGCTCATCGGGGTTCAAGAGCGTCGTCATCATTGTTGGGCTGAAGATGGTGTAGGTTGGCTGCAAGAAAATGTTTATATGAGAGCAGTGCAAGACGGCCAACCTTCAAAGACTGGCCGCTATAACACTTTATGGTAAAAGAAATGAAGGGATGAATGGAAAGTCAATTGCATGCAGCTGAGATGAGAATGCTAAGAGGGATCTGTGACGAATGGGTAGAATAAGAAATGAGTACACAAGAGGAAGTCTGACAATGGTACCGGAAACTGAAAAATTGAATGTGATCGGAGCAATAAGGAAAATATCGTGAGGAAAGTTTTGAGTATGAATGTCGATGGCTAAGTAGGGGAAGACCAAAGAGACCATGGATGGACTGTGTGAATGATGATATGGTTAGAAAGGGGGTGACTGCCGAGATGACAAATTTACTAATAGAGAAGTATGGAAGAAAAAGATATGTTGCGGCGGCTCTAAATAAATCGGAATAATGACAGGAGAATGAAATGAGTAAAGAGAAATGACTAAAGAAAACTAAACTACTGCTGGAAAGTTCTGAATCCTTTATTGAGATGAGATGACCGCATATTTATCAACGTTTTTAATAATGTACTGTCCCAATAAGAAGCTCATAATCAACATCGTTGGCGGTGCAGACTGCAAAAGCTGGAAGGCAAACAATGGAAAAGTAGGAAACTACAGCCCGATTCAAACTTTATAGCGGCTCGGAACATGAGGTGAGTCGCTGCGCAGTCACAAATTTACGTATCAGCGGGGGCGAGGGGTGAGGTACTGCGCAGTGAGAAGCACACTTCAGAGCCGCCACAAAATTTAAATCGGGCTGTATAAGTAAGGTTCGTTTGTCATTTAAATTCTTTCTCTTACCTTATATTTGTTAATCAGATCATAAGCATGCTCCTGCGTCATCGTCTGCGAGGTTTGTAGTCTGGAGAATCTTAATATTGGGGATATGATGAAGTTCAAAATGGCGGTCAGCCACTGCAGCGGTGAACCGATCAGGGCGAGGCGGGTCGGTGTCGGGAATGTTGTGAATCTAGACCTTTTAGGAAGAAGTAAACATTTTAGCAAAGTAGGTAGACTTTAAAAAGTTTAGGTGGTGGGTAATTGTGTAACACACTAACAGTGGGAATAGCTTTAATTTTGACAGTTCAACAACATCCATTGCGTTTTTGTGCAGACCAATTCTTCTAAAATATTAAGAAATAGATTATGATTGATAAGTATTACGCAATTAGGGTGCTGATGTATTTTTGAAATATATCCCATTTTTTAGATAACCTTGCTTTTTAATAAAAAATAAACAGAGGTCTTAAATGTAAAACTGATCCATGAAAATTATAGCTTCCATGGTTTCCGATTTCCCGAGACACAAGTAAGACTTAGGATTGATTTTTGAATCGACAGATAATTTTTATTCGTGGAATAAAGTTATGACGTCTGACAGATTTAGTATAGGAGAACTTTTAGAAGTTTCCAAAAATCAGCCCTTAGCGCGATATTGGAAATCTAAAAGAGATGTAAAATCGAATCTATAGCAAACTGCGGTCGCCGCAGTTAGTGTAGCATGTTTTTTCGTGTTTAGAAATCGATACCCATGACGTCTTGCATGTCAGCTTTGACCCTATATGTATTTACTTTATGTAAGTAAATACATAAAAGGTCAAATTAAATTAGCGAAAACTGTTGTGAGAAACTTGATAAGAAATTGGAAACCTAAAAGAGGAGTAAAATTAATTGAATTTATACCAGACTAGCTTCTGCCCGCGAATTCGTCCGCGTAAAATTTCACCGTCTTAGGGGTGAACTCAAACTCAAACTCAAACTCAAAGCATTTATTTCAATTAAACCATTTTACAGGCACTTTTGAATTGTCAAGAAGTAGGTCAGTCAGAAAAATGTGAAGCTAGTTGCCCATTCCAAAGCGTAGGTACCTATGGAGAAGAACGGACAAGAAACTCCATGGACACTCTTTTTAAATTATATTTTACAAAAATATTAGTTACATCATTACTTTTGAATTTATAATTAAATAATGTGAGAACGATGTAAAAAAAAAAAAAACAAGACGTATGCGTTAAAAGCGTCCAGAGTACAACAAATAGTACTAAAACAACAATCCAAAAATAAAAATAAAATAATTAAAAATAAGCCGAGGCAGCTAAGTGATGACCAGCCCCAACTGACGGCGCCCGTTCACGAACATGACGCATAGATCAGCACCATTCAGCTCAACCATTTTGAAGGGAGCTAAATGATCCAACATACACGCCACCGTCAGCGAGACATTTGTGTGAGCATGACATACTATCAGCCGCCAGGGCACATTCGAGTCAATGAAAGACATATTACCCGGTAAATGGTAAAATAAGGTATAGTACTTACATAGAACTCACATCTGTGCTATGCAATTATACAATACAAATGAAATTGAGTTTATACAATGCAAAGATAGTCTTACAATCTTCAGCAGCTCCAACAGTATTTTCAGGTGTTAATCAATTAGTTGTGGTTGTGGAGCAGGACCAGCATTGAGCCAGGCATTTTTATCAGCTATGTAATCCCCTAACTTATAATATGCCTGACTGCATAGTGTGCGTTTTATACAAGACTTGAATTTTGTCTCATTCAGTTGAAGAATGTGGGGAGGTATTTTATTATAACATTTTAAACAGTACCCCATAAAAGATGAGTCTACTTTAGCCAGTCTGAAACCTGGTTGAACTAATAGGTCCCTATTTCTAGTACTATAATTATGTCTTTCACCTCTTTTACTAAAAAGATGTAAGTTTTTTCTTACATACATGATGTTTTCGTAGATATATTGACAAGGTACCGTCATGATGTTAATTTCCTTAAACAGTTCCCTCAGAGAATCGCGCCTGCGGAGGTTATATATGGCTCTGATGGCTCTTTTCTGCAGAATAAAAATAGAATCGATGTCTGCAGCCCGTCCCCAAAGTAAAATACCGTAAGACATGACACTATGAAAGTAACCAAAATAGACTAGTCTCGCGGTATCCACATCAGTAAATTGACGGATTTTTCTGACAGCATAAGCTGCTGAACTTAGCCGTCCTGCAAGAGATGTTAAATGAGGACCCCATTGTAGCCTTGAGTCGAGCGTGATCCCTAAGAAAACAGTTTTATCGACGAATTCTAGTTTCTCTTGATTCAATATTATCTCACAATCACTACCCTTGACATTTGGTAAAGAAAATCTTATGCACTTAGTTTTTTTTCCATTTAATACTAAATTATTAGCAGTGAACCAATTTTGGACCTGCAGTAGGGCGTTATTTACGTCGTCAAAATTTGTAGCACGTCTATTTACCTTAAAAATTAAGGAAGTGTCATCAGCAAATAACACCATTTGTGGTTGATTTTTTAATAAATGGAGTAGATCATTAACATACACTAAAAAGAGGAAAGGACCCAATATCGAGCCTTGTGGCACACCCATTTTTACTTTTAAACCATATGAATTGACACCATTTATTTGGACTTGCTGTTGTCTGTCATTTAAATAAGAACTAACTAAACTGAGCGCAAGTTTTCCAAGTCTCAAGTCAAGTGGTAAACTAAATAGATTCAATAGTACCCACTATTGAATCTATTTAGTTTACCAGTCGTTATTGGTCTAAATTGAATTTGCACTTTTTGCAAAGGTGTTTTAAACTTAAAAGATACCGTTTGTCCACTATGATCAGACGGCAGATAATTTACGATGGCTTTATCTAAATAATCACAATCGCAAAATACATTATCAATACAAGTAGCAGAATTTGGAGTTATTCTAGTAGGTTCTGCAAACACATTATATAAATTGAACGATTTAAAAAGGCTTAATAATCTACTGCTATTAGAATTATTTTCCAAAATATTAATATTAAAATCCCCACAAATAATTGCGGCTTTGTTATTGGATGCAAGTTTCGCTAAGACATCTTCCATTATTGACTCAAATAAAGAAAAGTTCTGATAATTAGGGGGTCTGTAAACGCACACTATGACATGCTTATCTAGCTCAACACAGGACAGTTCGATGCAATGTTCAACTGATAAACCCACTATGTCATTTCGTTGCTTGGATTTTAAACATTTTTTTATCATTATTAGAGAACCTCCACGCAGCATAGATTTACGGTTAAAACAACTGCCCACACTATAGTTCTCAAAATTAATTAACATTTGGTAATCCTTTAACCAATGTTCAGTACAACAAACAATGTCAAACTTTATTTTTTCTAAAAACATTTCAATTTCTAATAATTTGGAAGAAATGCCTTGAATATTTTGATGAAATACTGTCAAGGCATTCTGCTGATCTCCTTTTTGATATTTACATAATTTAGAGCAAGAAGATACCTTGTTGTTGTTAGGTATAAGAATATTATTACTGGTACCTTCTGTTGTCTTACAAACTAGTTTAAATGATTATCCGGAGTTAATCCCAAGACTTCAATGTCATCACCAGGCAGTGAGCTCATAGTGCGTGAGAGAAATGGAACCTCCTTCGTATAATTTGTACAAATATTTATAGCATTTGAGCTACATTCATTCAGGCAAACCACCTTATTATTAGTATTATTACTAACTGTTGTGGTGTTAATAATACAAGACTTCGACATAATACTTATGTCTGAGTTTATATAAAAAGCTAATAGCCTTGCTATTATGTGTCTAAAACTAACAGGCAGATACACAGTACCCCTAGTCGACTTTAAAGTTTCAACATAACAGTTGGTGTCAAAATATACAAGCTTGTCACTGTAATGACTAACTAAAAAGTGCATATGCTTATTAAGCATATGAATATAATTGTTTTGTCTATTTGTTAATTTTTTTAAATATGGGAAAGCACACAATATTATTTTATTACAATTTAACTTTAACAACTCAGTTACACAGTCAGTTATTTCATATTTTTTGACCTTAGAACTGTTACCTACAAATACAGTAATGTTAGTTTTGGGATTAAATACATTTCCTGTTACTGATGCCATTATTTGTTTGTAGGTTGACCCTGGCATACAATTATTTTGAGTAGAATAACTCAGGTTGTTACTAATTAATTTACCTAAACCTCTTCCTATACTATCCGAGAACATAACCGAATCATAACAATCATGACTACTGAAAGATGGACAACTACCAGTCTCAAGCTGTACTAAAACCCCTTTATTAATGAATACCTACTCTTTCCAAAGAAGACACCCTCCAAATTTCATGTCTCTAGGACCAGCGGTTTAGGCTGTGCGATGATATATCAGTCAGTCAAGACTTTGAATTTTATATATTTATATATAGTAGCAATCAAAGTAAATAAAAGTATCAGTAACACTCACCACACATAGGGCGTAATGATAGCGAAATTCTTGTGGGTAATAGCAGCAGCCTTAGGCAGGCCAGTAGTACCACTCGTAGCTATAAGGAACGCAGGGGAGTCTTCAGGGTCGAAGTCTGCACACCTGGAAATCAACTAGAAAGTTGTAGTCACCACAAGCAAACATTTTTTTTTTTTATATATATATTTAAATACCTAGATGCAATGTTTAACTCCAAATATATCGGAAACGTGACACTATAGGGTCTATTACTTGAAATTTTTTGTTTGTTTTCTGACCTCCACAACCCAGCTGTAATACGATACCCCGTGGTAAGACTGGTTGTCAGACTTTCAGGCTTCTGACTAGGACTACCCGTAACGACTGTCAATGATCCACGAATTACAGCCGGGACCAACGGCACGTGCTTTCCGAGCACGGAGGGGTCTCGATATATAAAGATGGTCACCCATCCACAGACCAACACGGCAAGCGTAACTTAACCTGATCGATCGACCTGTGCGGCTGTTATTATTTAGCCACACGCCCCTCTACTAAATCAAGTAACAGAAAAACAAAGATAGGTACAGCTCAATTCAAACTTTATGGTGTCTCGGAACATGAGGCGAGTCACTGCGCAGTAACAAATTTATACGTCAGCGGGGGCGAGGGGTGAGGTACTGCGCAGCGAGTGGCGCACTTCAGAACTGCCATAAAGTTTGACGCGAACTATAATTTAGTTTAAATTTTTAGGCAAAGATCGAAAGGACCAAAATGGTGGAAGAATAACGGGAAGTATGTAGTGTTAAAAATCTTTCCTTACCCGAACTCTTCCACCGGCGAGTCATCTCCATACTGTTCTATAAAATCCTTGAAGCTGCAAAGGTAATCTCCCTTATCGAAGCTGACGATCTGAGCGTCCAAGTTCAAGTTGTTTAGGGTCAGCTGCACGTCAGACGCTCTGTCGCTTTGGCAGAATATTATCTTTGGCTTTGAGAAAGCGAAGGTTTGTTGTAGTTCATCTAAGACATATATAAGACAACATTAAGACTGTTCCTTGAAACGGTAAGCAGATACTACAGTTTTGTGAAATACGGACTTAGCATAATCTATAACGTTCCCATTGCTGGGACACAGGCCTCCTCTCTGTCAGAGGGCGAAATCTACCTCGCGGGCCCAGTGCGGGATGGTAGATGTCACATGACTTCGAATTTTTGGTTCTAGGACATGTCGCTTTCCTCACGATGTTTTCATTCTCCGTTTTTTAAAGTGGTGATTAAATAAATTACACAAAGTAAAGCGCCGGCCTGGGTTCGAACCCACGACTTACACCACTGGGCCACCACTGCTATTGTCTATAAGTAGATAATATTGTTATAATATAGATGAAGGTAGATTACGCTTGCTATATTTAAAGTTCGATATAAACTGGGCATAAATCTATTTTCCGGGTTGCTTCCGCGGATTCCCTTCAAGGATAAACCCATATTTGCCTTTTGGGCACTTATCCCATTGACAATGCGGACGTATTTTTTGTTGCCCAATGAGCTCTTGCCTTTTTCTTCTTTTCTCTTTTTATTATTATATCATCATTTCAGCCGGAAGACGTGAATCTAACTAACCTAACCTAACTTGAATAGATTTCCTAAACATCAGAATTGAGGACTTCAGTCAGATTGAGGAGGAGGAGGAGAGTCAGTTAATTAAAAAAACGAAAGAACCTTTGAATGTTGTGGGCTACCCTCTTAAAAATTCTTAGACCTAAGATTGCACATCGATAAATTAGCTGCGCAAAGTTCACAAGATACACAATCGTTCGGAAAATTCCTTGCCCATTGTATAAAGTCTTACAAGACATTACTGCGTTAATGACACTATAGACTATTAATATTATTAGTAAATCATTACTTTATGTACAGTATTAAAATAATAATAAGAATATGTACAAGTATATAAAAAGGAAAGGAAAGAATCAAAGGGCATCAAAAAATTTATCCGCATCGCTGTCAACAGGAAACGTGCCCAAAAGACTGGCAGCATTGCCACGTTGTATGGCAATGCTGATTCTTTGGCCAAAAAATAGGCCAGTCCTCTGGTCACGTGAAGAGTCTACCAACCGCTTGGCGATGTCTCGAAATACCACGTGGGCACTCGGGCCCCATGGCCCTAGAGTTTCAACCCCAAACGGCTCAAACATATACGTTCCAAAGAGATTGGAGTATTTGCGCCGTTTGAGGTTTTCCGCACCTGCAGCAGCTGCCCCAGCACAGCATTAATATTATTATTTCTTCTATTAATTTTATCTTCCGAAAGCATCTTCAGTAGGATGTGTTAACAGTCATATTCACGATATTTAGCAAAAGAACTGTCATCGGTTCGGTACGTTGTTATCCTTGAACAAAGGGGATTGGAGTTTTTTAGGTATATGGAAACTGGCATACCCACTGTCCGCCACTGTTTTTTTACAGGATGGCGGCCACGCATGACACATATATAAATCGATAGATGATATCAATGTAAATAGTAAACATTATATAACTAAGAATCATATAAATAAGGTCGTTCAATGCTAGAGATTAGCCACCCGCAAGCGTCACCACATCGACCGATACTGTTTGTCGCATACAGCAAATTCCTGTAACCTTGCAGTTTATTCCAACCTAGACCCTTGGAAACCGAATACGCCTTCAAAAAAGAGTAAGAGGTCCAAAATTCTCTCTCTTTCAAACAAAACAAAAACATGCTTACTTGTAGTCAAAGTCCTATCAATGGCACCAACGATAATTCCAAGGTAAAGAGCAGCATACAAAGGTATGGCCACGTCCAAATGGTTGGGAGCCATCAGAATCAGCACATCTCCTTGCTTTAGGCCGAGGTTACTTAGGCAGTTGGCACATCGCACTGTCCTCTCTAGGACTGAAGCGTATGTTTCCGATTCGCCTGTAACTCCGTCAATCTGTGGAGGATTTACTATGAAGAAACTGATAGTGCTTGAATTTATCTTTAAATTATAATTATCCTTTAGTAATCAGCAACCCAATTGCGTAACACACTATCAATCACAATATGAATCATATTTTGAAGGATATTGCTTCTTATAATAATGTTCGAAAAATTTGTCTGTTCAACAATGGAATGAATATTGTTGAACTGTCAAATTGAAAGCGATTGCCACTGATAGTGTGTTACGCAATTACCCGGCGGGTATTTTGCAGTTCCCAAAATGAAATAGCTGATAACTCTTCATAAAACTAAGTATATTTATTTTATTATTTTCGTTTCTATTAAAAGTGGCCTTTTTAGACACCCACCTTAATTGAAACTTACCTGCAAAACAAAATCTGGGGCATCTTTTAAACTTTGTAGAAGAATCTTGCCAAGATGATATCGGTCTGAAGGGACCCCTGATTCGGCCACTATTCGTGAGGTCAACTCCCCCATGAACCAGTGCACAGAGTCATTGGCCATCCTACGTAGCGTCATGTTTGGTCCTTTGTGTTCGCCGGTGTTTGGTCCTAAAAGGTTGGTTCTGCCTGAAACCAGAAACAAAAATTGAGTTTTTAAAGATTAGTCAGTTGGGCTTCAATTATCATACCCAAGTATGAACAAAGTCCTCCAGACTGAATTTCGGCCATGGCGACCAATGTCAGCGGAGATCAGCGTTCGGCGCGGGAGATACCTATTATACTAGTTCACAAGTGTGTGCGCAGACACAGGTGCACTCACTCTTCCCTCACTCTCATAGTCCGATGGGACGGCAATCCGACACGACCGGAGAGAGATCAGGCGCAAGGCCAACGGGTTAACGTGCTTTTCGAGGCACGGGGGTATCACACTGCCAACTTCCAAACTCCGGGCTGTTACTGAGTAATTCCTAATGAAAAAATCCAATAACACTTTTCCCGAACTGGGAATCGAACCCAGGACTCCAGCAGCAGCGCTTGTGACCATGAGGCCACCGGCAGTTATCATAACTAAGTATAAGTAATGTTAATGATACCAAGAAGGTACTATTGATTCGAAAAAAAGTAAATCTGCCTAGCCTTTTCCCAACTATGTTGGGGTCGGTTTCCAGCCTAACCGGATGCAGCTGAGTACCAGTATTTTACATAGAGCGACTGCTTAACTGACCTCCACAACCCAGTTACTGGGTAGCACGATACCCCTTGGTAAGAGGTTGTCAGACTTTCGGGCTTCTGACGACCCGTAACGACTATCAAACATCCAATAATGACAGCCGGGACCAACGGCTTAAAGGCATTTTGGTATTTAAAGATGGTTACCCATCTACGGACCGACCGCGGCAAGCGTAGCTTAACCTGATCGATCGACCCGTGCGGCTGTTATTTATTGGTCGCGAGCCCCTCTAAAACATGAAAGCAGACTAAGGGGCCGTCTCCACGAGCGAGAAAATCACGGCGATATTATCATTATCGTCGTGCCACGTATTTCTATACAATCTCTTAGGGTGCGTCCACATCTGGCGAATGTGGCGCGAATGTGCAGCTCGCGAGCTGCGCGCGTGCATTTTTGTTCGTGCGCCGCTCCTGGGCCGCGCGCCGCCCGCGCGCAGTTCGCGCGCGACCTAAGCGCCGTACGCGATCAGCGCGCGACCTAAGCGCCGTACGCGATCAGCGCGCGGGCGGCGAGAAAGTACTGAGCCAGTAAACGGAACTGTAAGTGCGCGCACATCGCGCGCCGCGCGCACGCCTTATACGAGCCTTGCATGAGTTGCGCTAAAGAGGCGCACCAAACCATTGCCGGGACTGCACGTGCGCAGCTCGCAGGCAGCTCGCAAACGGCTCGCGAGCTACACATTCGCCAGATGTGGACGCACCCTTAGAACGTGTCTCCACACGGCGAAAATTTGATGGCACGGCGAGACTATCGCCGCGATTTTCTCGCTCGTGGAGACGGTCCCTGAAACATAACTTTCTTTTCTATTTATATAATCTCTATCAGTAATTTACTATTAGTAGTGTCAGAGACATTTTAACAGTAGTTCATTAATAAACAACAACGATGCGTTTACGATCCAAGATATCAGTATCAAAGGGAATGTTAAGTTCGTAAACAATGCACATGTTTATATAATTAATATTGTCAATATTATTTACTATAATACTTTGCTGTGACGTCAAATCACTACATGCCTTTACATTTTGAATCTAATGGCACTTATAATAAAGTTCTATAGGTACCAGTAGTTACCTTCGTAATAATAGGTAACCTTATATGATGTATGCTTAATTAAATACTATGGCTGATGTTTCTAGGTCCTGCACCATAAAGAAGTGACAAGGGGAAGTGGAATTGATTGACTGTTGAGTCAATCAAACTACTAAAGAGGGTGACATTGTTTACATCTTCACTTGACTTGAAGATTGCGTTTCTTTGACACTGAATTAAAATCTATTACAAATAATAAAGCTGAAGAGTTGTTTGTTTGTTTGAACGCGGTAATCTCTGGAACTGTCGTTTTTGACAATATTTTTTTTCGCATTTGCTGGCCCAATTCATGAGGAAGGCTATATACAGGGTTATTGGTAAAACATTAACAACCTTTTAAGAGGTTGTCATCATTATGAACAACTTTTACTATGGGACCAAACCTGAAATCGCGAAATAAAAATCAGCCCCTTCCGTTTATGTTCGTATAACTCGTCATGTAAGAACAGAACAGCAGATTTTTGTAGGGAACAGAACAGCAGATTTTTTTTTCAAAAGAAATTCGTCGGGGGACCAAGAAACACGCGGATGAAGTCCCGGGCAGAAGCTAGTGCGTATTAAGGTGAATGCGCAATGGCAGACCGCGAAATTCAATTTTTCTCACGGGTTTTGCAATTTGCAGGTCAGTGTCAGGTCGCATCTTGATCAAAATATGATTCGCGACTATAACAAGTATCTACGTATTTCCAGAATTATAATCATTAAATCTTTCTAAGTTAGATGTATCTACAAATTTACGGTTTTCGGATTTTCTCCTTTACTTATGCTACATGAAATTGCTTCTTGCCAAATTTTATGATCCTATGAGGTTTTGATTCCCTTGTGAGTGATATGCTACATAAACGGAACATTTAATAAACGCCCGTATCTTTTGATTGCGTTGACTTAGAAGTTTGATTTTTTCACTGCTTCAAGGGATTGCAGCCTCGAGTGTGTGACATTAATTTTAATTTGATAACTCCACGCGTTCCTGAGAAAAAGGGTCTTGACAGACGGACAACGAAATGATCTATAAGGGTTCTGTTTTTCCTTTTGAGGTAAGGAACCCTAATAAGAAAGTACATTAGTATGTTTTCAATCACGACTGTTATTTATAAATTACGACCTATTATCAATAAAAATGTAATAAATACAATTTATGCGACAGTTGATCCAATTAAATAGTGAGTTTATCTAGATTGTTAATAGTATTGAATAAAAATAATATAATAAACTAGCACGCCACCCGCGGTTTTACCCGCATATTTAAGTTTCGATCCCGATATTCCCGGGACTCAAACTATCTCTATACCAAATTTTCAGCGGTTTAAGCGTGAAGAAGTTACAGACAGACAGACAGACAAACTTTCGCATTTATAATATTATTAGTATGGATTGATTTGAAGGACAATGCCCATAATCTAAGTACTTAGAATCGTTACAGATTTATTGTATTTTTATTATTTTATTATTCACATCTTTTTCCAGAAGCCACAGATACGCTCCGAAAGAAAAATTGGTCCTTCTTAATAAACTGCGGGGTAATTAGGTACCTACGTAACACGCTAACAGTAAGAATGGCTTTTATTTTGACAGTTCAACAACATTCATTGCGTTATTTACGTTGTTGAGCAGACAAAATTTTCGAACATATGAAACAATGCATTAGCAATATCCTTCAAAATGATTCAGATTGTCATTGATTGAGCAATTACGGTGTCCTTTTTCCTTCGAGTGTAGTAAGCCTATCTACATAAACATTTGGAAAAACGAATAATATTAGGTACATACAGTCAATTATTTGATAATATAAAAGAATTATAAAATTCTATCGATTCGTATTCTAAAAAATCTCAACCATTTATGCAAAGGTGGGTCAGCTAATTGTTTTATCTGACTGTATATGAAAATAATATTTCAATTAAAATTGGTTTATCTATTGAATGGAAACACTTTCCTTTTACGGTCTAGAATTGAATCGTTACACTAATAAATTTTTTGTCGAATAGCAAAACTATACGAAAATACATTTGGCTGAGGTTTTAAAATTATTGTTTTCGTCGTATTTTCTGCTTTCATGGTGACAGCACCTGTCATCACATCTACATAAGGGGAAGCGCCAGGGAAGTAAATTATGTTGGGTACGTTTTTTTTTGTAATTTGCAGGTCAGTGTCAGGTTATATTTTGAACCAAAATTGATACTGATTAGCGACCGACATATTCAGCCTATAATGTTCGTTGTGATGCACACTTGCTTTTCCAAGTCACTTTTGACATTGGCAGAATAGTCGACAGCGGCTTTACTTGCCATAATTAAAAATAGAATAGAATGTTCGTTGTGGATTACGGCCCACTCCCTCTCACAGAGAGGAGACCTGTGTCCCAGCAGTGGGAACATTATAGGTGGATTATGCATAAGAACTACTGGCTTTAATTTTCTTTCATTACCTATAGATCTGCAAGACTGCGGGTCGCTAGAAGAAGACGAATAATACATTTGGCCTACTTGCATCAAATTCAATTTGTTATGCATGCAGGGCTTTTTTTTTTTACGTGGAGAAATGTTCATGCATTCTGCACTACCACGGGGAGATGCGAAGGGCGAAGCGAGAATCATCATCATCTGCCTTGCCTTTTCCCAACTATGTTGGGGTCGGCTTCCAGTCTAACCGGATGCAGCTGAATACCAGTATTTTACATGGAGTGACTGCCTATCTGACCTCCACAACCCAATTACTGGATAATACGATACCCCTTGATAAGACTGGTTGTCAGACTTTCAGGCTTCTGACTAGGACTACCCGTAACGACTGTCAATGATCCACGAATTACAGCCGGGACGAACGGCTTAACGTGCTTTCCGAGCACGGAGGGGTCACGGTATGTAAAGATGGTCACCCATCCACAGACCAACAGCGGCAAGCATAGCTTAACCTGATTGATTGATCTGTGCGGCTGTTATATTTATAATGCAGATGGAAATCGTAATATAAGCTATAATGATTTTACAGATATTTAGGAAGACACAAACCTTTTTACCGACTTCAAAAAAAGGAGGTTATCAATTCGATACGTATGTATGTAATATTATTGGAATTGCATTATATTCACATAATATGATCTATTAGGGCTTCCAAACAAATATACAAAATTTCATAGACGTATGTATGTATGTTTGTCCACGCATATCTCCGGAACTATTAATCGGATCGTGACCATTTTTTTTTATTGGCTTACATTTTCTTCAACTTAGGGAACAGTACAAGTTTCATCAAGATCGATTCAGTAATTTTTAAGATATGGACTAATACGTGTAAGTGTGACGGCCTGGCTTATTGATAAGATCTACGGGTGTAGTATCAAAGGGAAAACATCTCAAAACCTTGGTCAAATACTAGTGCAAAAACTAAAAATTACGAAATAAAAAGTAATTTAAAAAAATTAAACCGACTTCAAAAAGAAATTAACTCAAAATTATGAAATAACTTTAATTTCGGAAGTCGGTGGCATAAAACTTAAATACAGATCCCAAGACACCGACTTCCGAAATTAAAGTTATTTCATAATTTTGAGTTAATTTCTTTTTGAAGTCGGTTTAATTTTTTTAAATTACTTTTTTTACGAATCTAAATTAAATAATGTTGACAAAAACCTCATTAAGTATAGCAATTGTTTTTGTCCAGGATCGTGACTTGTGATTTTGTACAGTTAAAAGAACATTAGCAATATTATATACGATTATTATTATACGATTATTGTATAATTATAGTTAGGTAATAGGTAGTTTTTCTTGCAAGTAGATAAATTATCATTAACAAGATAGCAGGCTAGAAAAGCCTGACTCCCTGGCAGGTAGGTATCTAGGTAAGGTATGAGGTTTTTAAATTTCGTGGGAAAATATATAAATAATAGTAATTTATTTCTAAAACTTCAGTACACGTTACATCAATACAGGTTTCGACCCCTGAACTAGGATATCCTGTATGACAGGGGTCGAATAATTAATAAGGCATCTAAGGACTGATTTTTCAATAATCTGATAACTTTATTCGAGCAATAATTTTGAAATTTTGACAGTAACTTCATACAAGAACTGTCGAACGTCAATTTT
This sequence comes from Oligia fasciuncula, assembly GCA_963082905.1. Classification (NCBI taxonomy): domain Eukaryota; kingdom Metazoa; phylum Arthropoda; class Insecta; order Lepidoptera; family Noctuidae; genus Oligia; species Oligia fasciuncula. The sequence goes on from OY720406.1 coordinate 4,427,455, forward strand.
ATTCCTCAAATAAAATTTATCTGGCTGTGGAAAACATTTGCCCTAAGTCATTTAGGACTGAACTATTTTTAAACTCCTAAGTAGGTACCTAGTTATTTTACTACCTACGTTACTAAGAAATATTGATTTGGAGAAGTCACATTTCAGGAAAAGTTAAGTAGTTTTCGAAGAAAGTATTCTTTCAGTAGACATCATTTATCTATTACCTCACTAACATTTTTTTATTTAAAATCCCTGTCCCCATTTAACTTACAACGTTATCGAAGCTAAAGAGCATGTCGAACCTGCTAAGTGAACTTTTTGTATCAACCCCTGGGTACAGCTAGATATATATGTATAAGGATCTCTCCTTAGATATAAGGATTTCTCCATAAATCAACACTTTTTAAACTCCATTGAGGCTTTTGTCCAACAGAGAAAGTTGTCTGAGTTTGTTTTGGTTTTCTTCTCAGAGTAGTTACAATATTTTTGACATGTAAAACTGTTTGTATAAAACTACTTACGAAAATAAACAGAATAAAATAAACCTTTCGCTTCCAATAAGTACCAAAGTAGGTACTACTTTTTATCTTTTTCACATTCAGGATAGGTGTCAATTTCTAAGTTATCAATCCTGTAAGGATTAGTTTTACTATTTATTTATTTATGATTTTTATTTTATAGCCTACAAGTAGCGACAGTGATCGAGGTCAAAAATAATAAATAAACAATATCAAAAGTCATTTTGATTCTTTGTATTTTGATTTGAATTTCATTTATTTATAATTTTATTGCTGAATGGGCCTGCTCTTGGCCTCGTTCACTGTCGCTACTGTATGCTATAAAATAAAAATGATATTAGAATTATCAATAAAAAATATTGTTTTTAGTAGATATCATGCAGAGTTATTAAAAGCTCAAAGTCATGATTCCTATAAATTCACCAAAAAAGGTTTTATTTAGGAAAAGGTCTAAAAGTTTTTAGGTAATTTGGGTATAATTAAAAACATGTGTATTTTAATCATTTGAAACTATAACTTGAACTGCTAATTAACATAAAAAAAACTAAATATTTTTTTTAAACGACCAAAAAAAAGCTTAAAAAATAAATGTTTTTTTTTCCAAAAATTAAATTGACGAACTACTTACTATTAAAGAAGCAGCCTCAATTTCCCACAAAAAATCACTTAAAATCCAACTCCGGAACGACTAGCTATAATAACTGAACCACTGTACTGTATTGTATATTTGTATATAATATAGTTAACATAAATATGTGTTAACCGTTCTGAGTTCAGAAGTACTCTGTTCCGTCATTAGGTCTGCAAGTAGAGGCATAGGTACCTCATTATATAAGTTACAAATAGACACTGATAAAGGTAACGATACACTGGGTGAGAAAGGGTGCATTGGACTTTATTTTATGCAAAACAGACAGACTAATTTTGAGAGTTATAGTTTTTGTGACCCTATATTAACACAAGTTTTAATATAATGGCCGTGCTTAGTTTTCGCTTCATCATCATCATCATTTCAGCCGAAAGACGTCCACTGCTGGACATAGGCCTTCCCCAAGCACCTCCACTTCGACCGGTTCTGTGCTTCTCGCATCAAACGAGTTCCTGCGGCCTTCACAAGGTCGTCGGTCCACCTTGTGGGAGGTCTTCCAACGCTACGTCTTCCGGTACGCGGTCGCCACTTCAGAACCTTTCGGCCCCATCGGCCATCTGTTCTACGAGCAATGTACCCTGCCCACTGCCACTTAAGTTTGGCAAACGTCGGACTAACTTGTGGGAGGTCTTCCAACGCTACGTCTTCCGGTACGCGGTCGCCACTTCAGAACCTTTCGGCCCCATCGGCCATCTGTTCTACGAGCAATCTACCCTGCCCACTGCCACTTAAGTTTGGCAAACGTCGGACTAACTTGTGGGAGGCCTTCCAACGCTACGTCTTCCGGTACGTGTTTAGTTTTTGCTTAACACATAAAAATAGGTTTCCCAGGAAGTAGTCAAAAAAGGACCAAACTTATTTTTGTTCTTTCTTGTTACCTAGTTTCTGTGTGGATTAGAAGTAATATGCCGAAAGTCTGACAACCAGTCTTACCAAGGGGTTTTGTATTACCCAGTAACTGGGTTGTGGTCTGTGGAGGTCAGATAGGCAGTCGCTCCATGTAAAATGCTGGTACTCAGCTGCATCCGGTTAGACTAGAACCCGACCCCAACATATTTAGGAAAAGGCTAGGCAGATGATGAGCACTTACTTTAATGTTTTAGTAACCAAATTTTTTCGGTTAAGACCGTGAATCATAAAAATGCTAGAATTAGATCGAATGCAAATATATCCATTGCATTGCACTTCGAACACATCAGAACCTAGCCTTGAATTGTTATCGCAGATTCACTGGTGACATTTATCTAGTAGGTAGGTACAGCAATTTGCAAGGCATCTACACTGCGTACAGACCAATTTTATACAGCTCCTTCAATTGAATCTAAGGATATGGTTACACAAATATAAACCACACTGTCAACTAGATGGAACGTGATAGCACGGAGATATATAACAGCCCATTTGCATATATTATTCAGTAATCACTTGTGTTAGTAGACACGGCGACACATGAAGCTATACATTTTCAGTTTTAGCTGACCTCGCATTCCATAGATTTTTCGAACAATCAGAAGTCAGCTTGTACTGGTTATATATAGCTCGGATGTGTAGCCGTGCGTACCTGTTCCGCTTCTGGAGCTCTGTTCCATGTCATTGTTCACCCCAGCCGGCCGGCCAATAAAGGCAAGCCAGTGGTTAGGAACAAGACTTCTTCTGGGAGTTAGGGTCCCTGGAGTCACTACTGCCCGACAGCTCGCCAGCCACATGCTGCCCTGCGGCATATCTCTCTTGGTCTAGCTCCTCACCATAAATCTGTGATGGCACAGTAAACTCTACAGGTACAAACCTAAGGAGTACGCAAGCTCCACCACGACGACGTCAATGTAGAGATATGGCGATAGGGTTTATTATTATTCAAACTATTGTCAGCTCGACAGGACTTTAAGTCGATTACCGGTTTTGGTCCTCAGTTTAACCAGTCTATAGATAAACTCAAGGGCTGCCAATTGACTTCCCAAACCTACCCATATAGCCCCTAAAAAGAAACTGACTAGACCACGAGTCTGGTTAGTAATTGTGGGCAAGAACCTCAAGGAAATAACGCGCGTAAACGATTTAAATTCACGAAAGAAGAAAGGGAGTCCTTTGCCCTGCACATAGGACAACGTAGGCTAAAAATAAATAATAAAACGATTCATAATATTTAGCAAAGTTGATTAGTTAAAGGGGCGTACAAATAAAAAAAATATAAATAAAATCGATTGTGTTTGTACCGCTTAGTTCTTCTAAATAGCACAATAGATTTTAAAATTTAGAGAATGGATTTCGGGAGGTTTATGCATGAAGGTACAAGCAGGAGCGAGACGGTAATATTACATATCATTATGCATAACAAGCATCGTCGCGAAAAAAAAATCTGCGGTTCCCTACATTTTGACGAGTTATACGAACATAAATGTAGGCTGTAGCTGATTTTTTTTTCGCGGTTTCAGGTTTGGTCCCATAGTAAAAGTTGTTCATAATGATGAGTACAATGACCTCTTAAGAGGTTGTTAATGTTTTACCTATAACCTTGTATATTTAATATAATATACTGCCAGTAACTCTAAACTCCAGTCTGCCGCCATCTTTATTCGCCACAAATGATCGGTTCGTCGTTCTCGTTCAAATATACAGTAGTGGTTATGAATTATTTCGTAGATAATGGCCGCCATTGTGGGACAAAATTACTAGTTCAGCTTGACAATTGTTTTCAAGGATGTGTATCAAATTTCACCTTGTAAAAGTTAATAATGTGGACGTGCAGAAGCACTGTGCACGTGCAGCAGAAAATGCAATGTTGAACTGTTGAAAAATCAAAATTTGATTAAAATAACAATAGTAATTAAATTGTGTTTCATTAGCCACAGTTGAGCTACTTACCTACTACACTTTACAGACAGACATATTTTACCATCTCAGCTGAGAAATTGTTACGAGTGAGAGTTGCGAATCGATACAAGGCTTAAATAAGGTTAGGCTTGTGACTAAGTAATACGAGTAACAACCGCACGGGTCGATCGATCAGGTTAAGCTAAGCTTGCCGCGGCAGATCCGTGGATGGGTGACCATCTGTACATACCAAGACTTCTCCGTGCCTTGGAAAGCACGCTAATCCGTTGGTCCCGGCTGTCATTCGTGGATATTTGACAGTCGTTATGAGTCCTCAAACTGAAGCCCGAAAGTCTGACATCCAGGGATATCTATTGTCCCGTAACTGGGTTGTGGAGGTCAGATACACAGTCGCTCCATGGAAAATACTGGTACTCAGCTGCATCCGGTAAGACTGGATGCCGACCCCAATATAGTTGGGAAAATGCTAGGCAGATGATGATGACGTTGTTGAGCAATTTTTTTTTCGAACATAATTATGAAGCAATGGATTATCAATATTCTTCAGAATGATTCAGATGGTGATTGAAGTGTATTACGCAAGGGTGCTGGTCTTTATCACCAGCCCATTAGCTAACCGTGGTGATAATAATAATAGCCTCCCCGACCGTTTTTGGTCACGGTGGCCAATCTCAATGGAGATTAGCCAGGTACGCAGGAGATATTATAGTGCACAAGTGTGTGCGCAAACACAGGTGCACTCTCTGTTCCTTTACTCTCATAGTCCGATGGGACGGCAATTCGACACGACCGGGGAGAGTTCAGGCGCAGGACCAACTGCTTTACGTGCTTTCCGAGGAACCGTATTAAGCCGCCATCTTCCAAACTCCGGACTGTTACTAAGAAACTCCTAATGGAAAACACTTTGTCCGACCCGGGAATCGAACCCAGGACGCCACGCTCAGCAGTCGCGCTTGCAACCAACAGACCAACCGTGGTGAATGTGGTAATGAAAGCCTAAAGCTTAATCAAATATCACCTCAATACGTCATTGGCAAGACATGTTAGATGGAGTAAGAAGGTGCTGGAGTGGTGGTCAGCAGCAGTGTAGGCAGGCCACAGGTCAGGCACACCGATGGCCTGGTTAAAGTAGCAGACATGAGTTGGATGCGACAAGTCCAGGACTGGGGAAATTGGCGTGCAATGGAGGACCTAGACTAGAGTCAAGAGCAAACCCATTTCAAATAAAAAAAAAAAAAAATAAAGGTTACAGTCAGCATTCGGTGGATACAGGTTAAAAAGATAGAGAGAAATTGGCATGAAGCAGTGAGGACAGGTGGAGTATAGCACTAACTGAATGATTGCCGTTAAGGGGACTACATGACCTAAAGCACGGTCACTGTCGGACTGCATAGAAAAGAAAGAGAAGCGCGATGACACAACGGTAATTTATAGCAAAATATGAAGCAATTATCTATTTACAAAAATCTACCTATTGTTTGGACTAAAAAATTAAAACACTAGTGCTTTAGTATGTTGCTTGTAGAATAATCTGACAAAAAATCAGAATGATTGTATGTATATTAGTATGGTTTTTATTGTAAAAAGAAAGGTTTTAGAGGTATCTTCATGATTTTTTTCTATTGTATCAAATTAGTTGTATTATATTTTCAACACACTCATCAACCTAGCACATATCCTGAAGAATATCATATATTTTTCAATTGTAGCCCACCAATTTCGAAAAAAACCCAGTGTGTCATTTTGTTCGTATATGTCATTTTGGACGTACTTCCCCTACCACTTTCAGAATTCCTATGTACGTAGGTGCGTTTGTAATTTCTATAATGATTGGGAGTTCCTATGTTGTCGGATAAGCAAATATTTTGTATTCTAAATCAATTTTTACTGGATAATAATGAAGTTATCACAAAGTTTTCCCATCGCCTTTATTTACTTACAAGTCTTTTTTAGAACATTTTGGTATTCAAATTTTATTCTCTTGGCATAATGAGGGCCAATTCTTTAAGTTTCTTCCTGTGTATCTTAGATGTACTGGTTTCTGGTAGCTCCTTCATGAAGATCACGCCCCCTCTGAGTTGCTTCGAGTCTGTCAGCGTTTCTGGGAAGAGAATTCGAATTTTATTACTACTTTCGCAAGTCTGTTTCCTTCTCTAAGTCTTTTCTTTTCGAGAGTATAAAGTAACTTTAGTTTATTATTTTAATATCTGTTTCTTCGTGACGATGCGTTTTGAAATTATACTGGCCCAAAAGTTCCAATCTTTTCTTAGAACTGGGTGGCAAACAAGTAGGCAGTATGTGGTACTGGGTAGTTACCTTAGTGGTAAGTGGTCACAGCTGCCTATAGAACTCTGCATCACTAAAGCATCACAGTTGCGTTGGCATCCTTAACACAAAGCTAACATGTCTCGTGTGCCTGTTTTGTTACTGAGACACAGCAGTGGGTAAGGTAGTACTTTCAATAAGTATGGCGGCTTCTCAGAAGAGCTCCTTAACAAAGAGTTCTACCACTACTAGATAGGAGGTCTTAGCAGCTTACCTTTAACCAGGTCCTTGATCTCCTGTGCTGTAGGGCTGCATCCAGGTTTTGGAACAACGCACGCCACGACCAGCTCACCGCACTCTCTGTCAGGTATACCTGTCACAGCCACGTGGAATACTCCAGGTTGTCTCATTATCACCGTTTCAATTTCTAATGGAGACACCTGCAATTACCATATTTTTTCAGGACATGAAATGGTCAAAACGTTAATGATCTTTGGACCGTGGCGGTTAATATTCACCCCCAAATACGAGTTCTTCTTTTTGAGTCTATGGTACCTGAATGTGTGATAAGGGAGTTAGGCCCAGTGAGTGACCACGCCAATCGCCGCAACAGTGGCATTTTTGAGGTCCTCAGAAGTGATTTTGTGCGTGGAAGACATCATAATACGGATACAAATCCAACGCAAATCAACTTTATGGTTTAATGTAGTGACAGAAACAGTTTGGCCCGTTCAACAACCTATGACCCGACCGGTCCATTAGGATAACTGCCTTAAAGAAACGTGGCATTTGAGAATTCAGGGATCAGATCCTTAATAAGATGTAAGGAACTCACCTGATGATTTCTGTACTTCAACAATAACTTGTATCGTTCAACAAAAAACAGGTTCCAGGAGTGATCCCTGTAGAAGATGTCTCCAGACTTGAACCATCCGTCTTCTGTGAACGTCTCCTTTGTCACCTCTGGGTTGTTGTGGTATCCCTGAAAATATACATAAATTAAACGTACGAAGTGTAAGATTCCAAATATTGGACATAATTCTGATAAGATCCTATCAGAACCTAACATCCCAAATATGGATAAGAGTCCTGTTTTTCTTTACTTTTAATTTACTTCAGACCACTAATTTTGATAGCAAACTTGTTGGATTATGGACTGTTTCATCACATTCGGCATTTTTAGATCGAAGAATGTGTTCCGGTGAAACAGAGTTAGATTTTGTTTTAAGATAATTAGTTACTACCTATTAAAGCGTTACATTTTTTTTAAACTATGGCTTCGTTTTGGAAGGTTACCCGTTAAATGTCAATGATTTTGAGCCTTCTGCCAATTTCTCTAGTTACTCAAAATAGAAATATAGTTCATAAATAAACAAACATCTTACTTTGAACACAGTTGGGCCTCTGAACCATAATTCTCCTAAGGTATTAGGCTCTGTGATATTCTTATTGGTTTCAGGATCCACCAACTGCAACGAAAAAAGAAAATTAAACGTGTGAACACCATCATACTCTTTGACCTGCCCTTATCCCAAAAAATGGGATTGTATCAGCAAGTCTTCCTATATCGAATCATCATCATCATCATTTCAGACGAAAGACGTCCACTGCTGGACATAGGCCTCCCCCAAGCACCTCCACTTCGACCGGTTCTGTGCTTCTCGCATCATATCGATAAATCACGTTTTAAACATATATTTACTTGTTGGTCCCGGTTGTCATTCGTGGATCTTTGACAGTCGTTACGGGTAGTCAGAAGCCCGAAAGTCTGACAACCAGAGTCTTACCAAGGGGTATCGTATTACCCAGTAACTGAGTTGTGGAGGTCAGGTAGGCAGTCGCTCCATGTAAAATACTGGTATTCAGCTGCATCCGGTTAGACTGGAAGCCGACTCCAACTTAGTTGGGAAAAGGCTAAGCAGATGATGATGATTTACTTAGGCACGAAAACTACTTTTGTTAGAGGTAGGATAACCTACATGAATATACGTAAGGATGAAAAGAAAACTTCTTCAGTACAATGACATTCAGTATCATCATCTGAGTCGAAAGACATCCACTGCTGGATCGATCGCAACAACTACCAGCCCAGCATTTCCCTTATCATGCGGATTCCGACGACCATCACTAGTTACGTCGTCGGTATACCAAAATGGGGTGCTCAACCCACGTTGCCACTTGAGATCTTACTTAACTAATTATTGTGGTGTTGTTTTCTTAGTCTTCACTTCGCTTTTGTCAAAGCGGTAGTGGTTAGGATCTAAGAATCATTGACAAATGTAATGATTACACGTAACATAAACACACGTCCTTTCCCCATGGAGGGTAGACAGGAGCCACAGACCGCCACCTGCGACGACTCTTTCATACTCTTTCACTTGTTTCCTTCACGTTCATACATCTGTTCATACGTGCACGTCGGTTGCGAGTGATGACACTTGTCCTTTCTGAAGAACACTACCGATGAGGTCAGGTCGTCCCTTAATAGTTATTATAAACTTACTTTAACTTCAACACAACCAACTGGTCGTCCGCAGGACCCCGGAATTGGTTCGAAGTCGTGTTGACCACCCATCCCGCTCAATTCACTCATGCCGTACATCACGTACACGTTATCAATTTTAGAAATTTGCTGGAAAACCAAATAAATAAACATTAGTATGAACCTCCAGGGGTCTTGCAATGAGAGAGAAACAGAGCTATACAAGACGAAAACCGTCCTTTTTACCGACTTCAAAAAAAAGGAGGTTATTAATTCGACACGAATGTATGTAATATTATTGGAACTGCATTATCGTTTTCGTTTGTCATCAGGGCACCTAGATTGATGCCACGTTTTTCTCTGCCTTCTTTTCTCCATAATGAGCTGCTTGATTTTTAGCGGGTATGTATTTCCCTTCGTCCTCTTTTTGGAGTCGTGTGTATTTTCCCACGCTGCTTGCTGGATGTACATTATGAACTTTTCTAATTCGATGTTTAGATGTTCGGGTGTTTTTAATGGTACTTTAAGGTCTATTTCATCTGATCTTGAAAAAACATATGATGGTACGGAACCCTCGGTGCGCGAGTCCGACTCGCTCTTGTCCGGTTTTTTTTTATTGGCCTACATTTACTTCAACTTAGGGAACAGTGCAAGTTTCATCAAAATCGATTCAGTACTTTTCAAGATATAGTAATATGGATATGGTGATATGGATACGTGTAAGTGTGACGGCCTGGCTTATTGATACGAGCCACGGGTGCAGTGTCCAAGGAAAAATATCTCAAAACCTTGGTCAAATTATTTATTTATTTATTTATTTATTTAAACTTTTCGCACAAAAAAGGTACAAAGGCGGACTTAATGCCTTAGGCATTCTCTACCAGTCAACCAAGGGTGGTGAAGAGATTGGATGGCAGGTGCTTTGGTTGAGAAGAACAATGATAAAAATTAAAAAAGCTAATAAAACTAGGTACTTACACAAATACATAAATAGGTTATATACACATACATACTATTTAATATAATATATACTTATAATATATATATATATACATACAAATTCAAGGGAGAGAGGTGTTGAGATTACTCTACGCTATTTATTTTGAAAATAACTCTGCAATTTCCGCTTAAATGCATACCGACTGGTGGCCGTCCTGATATCTAGAGGAAGTGCGTTCCAAAGAAGAATGGACTGAATATGAAAGGAAGAATGAACAAAGTCAGAAGTATGAGAAGGACAGAGTAGGAGAAGATTGTTAGAAGAACGTAGATTCTTAGCGTGGGAAGAACATAGATATTGGAAGTGAGACACGAGATACGAAGGAGGAGTAGGCGAGTTGAGAAGGGAGAAAAGCGTGGTCAAAGCGCGCAAACTTCTTCTTTGGCGAATGGACATCCATTTGAGCTCAGACCTGTAGCTCGACACATGGTCATATTTCCTGAGGTTGAATATGAACCGGATACCATTGTTGAGTAATCTGTCGAGTTTATCCAGCAAAACCGCGTTCAAGTCAAAGTAACACACGTCACCATAGTCGATTATAGGAAAAATCAAAGTCTGCACAAGCATGGTTTTCGTCTTAGCAGGCAAAAAGTTCCTCAGACGATACAGGGATCGCAGAGTACCGTTGACCCTTTGACTAACACTAGAGACCTGGCGTTGCCAGCTAAGTGTAGAGTCAAGATGCAAACCGAGATCTTTCACAGTAGGGGTAATGGGTATGACGGTACCATTGAAAATAAGAGGAGGAAGAGAGCTAAGCGTCACCCTACCCATCATGCGTGAGCTTCCAATTAAAATGGCCTGACACTTCGAGGGGTTCACTGACACCCCGAAACTATCAGACCATTTCTTGATAGCATCTAAGTCTCGGTTTACATCCGCTATAGCGTCCGACAAACCTTCTACCCGCTCAGCAGTATATAATTGAAGATCATCAGCATATAGATGATACGAACACCGAAGACAGTGAGTTATAAAATTAATGAAGATGGAGAATAACAATGGAGAAAGAATACCACCTTGTGGAACACCAGCATCCAGGTCACGCCAACTTGACGAACTCTGATCAACGCGAACCGACTGCTGACGTCCCCGAAGATAAGAAGAGAACCATTTCAGAGCCTCGGACGAAACCATAAGGTGAGAGAGGATAGAAAGGAGAATATCGTGACTGACGGCGTTAAAGGCGTTGGAGAAATCAATTAAAACCAATACAGTAACTTTGGTATCCTCCATCGCTTCTCTAATGTCACCAGTCACTTTAAGGAGAGCGGACGCTGTACTGTGCCCAGGCCTGAACCCAGATTGAAAGGAGCTAACAAGGTTGTTCCGATGAACAAACTCCGTAAACTGCTTGTGTACACAGGCCTCAAGCACTTTAGACAGGAATGGGAGAATGGAAATGGGTCGAAAGTGACTGGGTAGGGAGGGATTTGAAATTTTAGGAAGTGGGCGGACGTAGGCCATACGCCACTGGGATGGGAATTGTCCGGAATCAAGGGAAAAGTTAATAATGTGGGTGATCGGAGAGAGAAGGCTATCAAGGATCCAAACGACCATACTACGACTGATGCCGTCATAGCCCACAGCCTCGGATTTTATGGACAGAATGATCTTTTTAATTTCGTCCAAGGTCACCGGAGAAAAGTGAAATGGTTCTATGATGGGACTCGCTAGGCCATTGATGAAATCGACCGTCTGGGACAACATTTGGGAATCCAAATGACAAGTGGATGTGAAGTGACGGTTGATATCATCAAGGCCAATTGTATTAGGAAAATCCACATGCCGTGGTCTGCCGATACCAAGAGTACCAAGGAACTTCCAGATATCAGCAGGTGAAGAAGAAGAAATGTTCTCGAGAATATGGCGGCGTTTAGCGTTGCGTATCATCTGATTACACCGATTTCTGGCAGCTTTGAATAAGTTGCGATTTTCATCACTGCGATCCTTTTTAAATTTACGAAAGGCCCGATCCCTGCGTCTCATCGCCATTCGAACCCCTGTCGTCATCCAAGGAGCTGGAGGACGCCGAAGTTTAATCTGTTTAACAGGAGCGTGTTTGTCGTAGAGGGCAAGGACCGTCTGATCAAAAATGCGCAGTTTCTCGTCTACAGCTGTCGCCGCTGCCAGGGGTTCCCAACTGAGGTCTGACGCATCCTGACGAAGCATCTCGACGTCCATACGAGCAAAACACCGCATGTGCAGAACTTTTGGGATAGGTTTAGGTGGTTTTAGGATATACGAGAGGAAAATGAGGTCATGATGGGAAAATCCAGGAGCGGGACACTGACCATGAGAGGGAACAAGGGAGGGAATTATAGTGCAATGTTTACAACAAAACTATTACCCACTTTACAAACAAATATTCCAGTTTGTACTTAAAACTAAAACTTACGAAATAAAAAAGTAATTTAAAAAAAAAAAAAATCGGAAGTCGTTGGCAAAAAACTAAAACTAAAATACAGGTCCCAATTAGACACCGACTTCCGAAATTAAAGTTATTTCATCATTTTGAGTTAATTTATTTTTGAAGTCGATTTTTTAAATTTCTTTTTTGACAGAAACAAATTGCAACCTTCTTTATAAGTGTTCCATGGTCGATCAATCAATCAACTGAGAATATTGCATTCTACTGCTTTTTTTTTTTTAACGTGGAGAAATGCTCGTGCATTCTGTACTACCACGGGGAGATAGTGCAGTTATGTGGGACTCTAACCCACTAAAACTCCACGGTGTCCTCCTCTGCCGCTTATGGCGGGAACACGGGCACGCGTTAGCACTCATCCGTGAACCCGCCGCGGCTGTCCGTCACCGGACCCTCCTCCGGGGAGTACTCCCCATCACCGGCGCAATTGCAATCTACTGCTAGCCCAAGTTCCACCAACGGACACAATTCTCTATCTTCGGCCGATCATTGTCAATATAGCTAAGAATCGTCCTACAGCCAACCCAGGGATTTAGACTGGACAAAATCTACGTAGTGCAATTAATTGACACCGACTAAGGAACATAGTCGATTACTGAATTGCTTTATAATACTAGAGAAGATAAAGAAAAACAAACCTTCACTTCATCGACGACCTCTTGCATAACAGCGCTGCCACCTAACAAGACGGATTCGAAGCAGGTGAAGTCGCATTTAGCACTTGTCATCATAGTTGTCATCATTGTAGGGCTAGTAACGATGTAGGTAGGCTGTGGGAATAAGAAATAATATAGAAGTATCAGCAATGTATTGATCCAAGGCGAGCGAACACGGGTAATAAACTGGGGCTAGCTCTAATGAATGCGAAACTGTTGAGTTTGCAGACAAATCGAGGATTCGATCAGGCTTTAATAAATGAGGTTTAATTGTAACTGTAATATCTGTTATGTCCAGAAAGCGATTGAACTATGAGAAAAACGTGATGTTTTATTCAATATCATCGTTTATTTGTCATCATTTCAGCCGAAACACGTCGCCCAGCCGTTTGCTGGTGGTCGTAGGCATCCCAATAGCGTCGTCCCATCAACGGGGTCCATGCTCTTCGCATCCAGCAGATTCTCGTGACCTTCTCCAGGGTTTCGGTCCACCTTGTCAATTTTTTTTTTCACGCTGCACCTTCCTATACGCAGTCACCAGTCCGGAACCTTTGGCTCCATTGGCCTTCCTTCATTGTGCACCGCTAACCAGACTACTGTTCATCAGTGAATAATTGCCTCCTACCTTATATTTATTAACTAGTTCCGCGAAATGTTCCGGAGTGAGAGGTGACGATGTCTGCAGCCGCGTATATTTCAGGATCGGGGAGAAGAGGTAGTGGAAGCCAGCTGACAGCCACTGCGCTGGTGATGTCACTATCACCATCTTTGTTGGGGTTGGGAATTTAGTGAAACTTGCCCTGATAGAAGAAAATATATATATTAAGTGATGTTAATTTTTTTTTTTTCATTTTTACTTTTTTGAGCTCTTCTGCATTATACTTCCTTTTGGAGAAACCTCACTTTTCATCAAATAATAAGTAATAGGGAAATAATTGGAGTTTTAGTCGTTCAAACCGAAAGTTATAGTATCTATTGAGTAAAGGACGGGGAGAGGTGAATTAGGTACTTACCACAAAGAAGGCGTTCCAATACTTAAGTTTTTGTGTGTAAGTATGGCCGTTTTTGGCACCCCTGTGGTGCCACTTGTTGATGTCAGGTACGCTACGGTGTCCACGGGATCCAGGTCTGTTGGTCTAGAAGTGTATAAAGATTAAGTTAATCCGTAGACGTTTGTCAGTCTTGCCAAATGTGATAAAGGTAAAGGTGCCTCGATTTTTAAAGATCGCTTTTATCGCTTGATATGCTGTATATTGAATTTGTGATGATGAATAAGATACAGTGCGCTTTAACAGATATGTTCGATTTCATCAATCGTTACTGTCACCTGTTGATGATCGATAAAATCATCATCATCATCATCATTTCAGCCGAAAGACGTCCACTGCTGGGCATAGGCCTCCCCCAAGCACCTCCACTTCGACCGGTTCTGCGCATTGATAAAATATCAAAGCTAAAATATCAAAGGACCACCCTTTGATATTTTAGCTTTGATATTTTCCTTTAATCCTAATTTTAATCGTAATTGGAAGCGCACACATTTTTTTTTTTCAATTTTGTATACTTACATGTCATTGTGTAGCGTATGTTGGAGATCTTGACTAAAATTGAGACGGACGCATCATTTGTTAATTGTCGCCCGTAACTTATAAAACTCGATTTTGTTTGATCATACGATCACGTCGATTGTCAAATTCGAACAAATCTGTAGGTAAGGTGCCAGACAAAAGTTACTTACTTAAATTGTTTTATTGATTTCTCATCTTTATTTTCTAGTAGGTCCGCTAATGTAGTATGTTTGCTGTCCTTATCAAAGATAACAATTTCTGCACCCACTTTGGACATTTCTAACGCCTTCTGAATGTCTGCCGTCTTATCGCTCTGACAGAATATTATATTCGGCCGGTTCGTGTGGAATAATTCTTTCAGTTCATCTGAAATGTGAATATTGTACATTGTTTATCTGGCAAGCTCTGGGAATTTTATACGTTCTGAAATAATGTTGGTTTTCGAAAATACATTAAAATACAATCAAAATATATTTAAAATGCTAGTGTTAAATTTATCTTTTGGATTTTTGTTGGGGAAGGAAAATATTGTCTAAAAACCTTAGTTTAGGGATAATGATTTGACATTGACAGTCCACTAGAAATAAGTGTGGTGAATCATTAACAACATGTGAAGAACCTTTGTCCTGAATTGTCTTGTCTGGCTGCAGAAGGAGAGCTTCTTTTACTTTTTTCTCTTATGCTATTCAAGCAATGAAAAATAAACTATCACCCTTATTAACACGGAAAAAAATAAACTTACTGGCTCCCAAAGTAACATCGATGGATGCTATCATAATTCCAAGATACAGAGCTGCATAGTGGGGTATGCAGAAATCGATGTGGTTTGGTCCCATCAACACCATGACGTCACCTTTCTTCAGTCCCAAGTTCGTAAGAGAGACAGCGCATCGGATGCTTCTGTCTAGAACCGAGCCATTGGTTTCAGATTTCCCTGTTCCTCCATCGATCTAAGAGAAATACGGGTTCAATTTATGCGTGTTGTCTACATCCAATAAACATTTTGAAGTCACGACAACTCGAATGACTGGACTCGTCTACATAGAAGGCAAAACTAAGGATTAGTACACTTTCCTTTGTTTTGGAAGATGCTGTGAAAGGGCCCATAACAAATACGTTTTGTTCTGCAGTTTGTAGCACACAGATCGATCGACCTTTGGTCAGATCGTGACAGTTCCTAAAACAAGCAGCACAGAACACCTCAGAAGGCATTCGAAGAACAAATGATTAGTCAAGTGGAAAACAAGAGCTTTGTCAGAGGTTTAACTTAATCTTACTAAGTACCTGAGACCTTACCTGGCAAAGAAGTCTTAGAAAAACGCAATCATACAGGGTTGCAGGCACATCGACGAAAATTTCAACGCAGCTCTCAGATTCATGTGCTGAATTCATGGTTACAGATTGCGTGGCCGATGTTCCTGCAGGGTAGCAGGAACATCATGTATGTAACAAATGAAAGAAAAATAAAACATATAAAGTATATACCTGCATAACAAAATCGGGGTCATCTTGCAAGCTGTGTAGTATTAGCTTCCCGATGTGGTGTCTGTCTGAAGGGATCCCGGTCTTCGCCACCACACGGGAACTTACTTCGGCCATGTACCAGTGCACTGCGTCGTGTGCGCGTCTCGTCATAATTGTTGTTATTTACTTCTGAAATCAATTTACTTACGTTTTAAAAGATGTAATGTCTGCTAGCGACCGTTTTCGGGAGCCCATTGTATGTAAGTCACCCCCTGCTATTTGATCTGCGTAATTTATATAAATCATTGGTCAGGCAGGGGTTTGTAATATTTCCATTGTCTTAGATAACCTGTTCGCTTTAGCCACATATCTTTGTTTCCAAATCCTGCAATAGTCCTACACCAACCGAGGGTTGTCTTTGGGTGCCCTTGCATAGTGCGAACAGGGATGATTATCCCTGTCCCTGTCGGTTAGTGCTAACGAGTTTCTATGAGTTGGCTTCGGCCCCTCGTAGGCCTTCCAAAGGTCCGGGACCCCAGAGTCCCGAGAAATGTCAGGAGACGTAAAAATAATATTAATACCATGCTAAAGGTATGAGAACGAACCAGTTCTCGAGAATGGTCTAACAGGACTATTGTAGCCAATGAGCCTGATATAATGGTATAGATCGACGAGAGCACCTTGCAATGATTGTTGATATCGCTGTTCCTCATGACGAGAATCTCGTCAAAGCTGAGAAAGATTAAAATATCAAAAATCTTGACTTGGCACACGAGGTTGTTGACATGTGGGACGTGGACTCTGCAATCATTGTACCGAAAATCGTTACAGTAAATGCCCTATTAACGGAGAACCTCGACCAACCCCTCAGGAAGATCTCATTGCGCGGTTGGGGTCAAGGGCTTGGTTCAGAACGGAGGATCAGCTTGGGCCCTGTTCCTGAATCCAATGGACCACAATTTTTTATATTTTTAATGTTATTGTATAAAAATATTTAAAAATGTAATGTATAATGTATGTGTGTGTATGTAATCTAATCAATATTGTATGTATGCAAATGAAATAAAGGATATAATAAATAATATAACATCGTTTGCAATCCTATTATCTAAATACTTTGTTATTTTTCTCTAAAAAAGAAGAACAGTTATTTTAGTACGTAGTGGTGTCTTACGACTTCTGTGCGAACGAAATCGCGGGCAGAAGCTGGTCATCTATACATATAATAAATTTGTAGAAAAGTGGTGTCTGTACAATGGAAATATATAAAAAAAAAGTAGCAGGGGTTGTTATTATATCGATGCCGAACCCGAAATTGTAATTAATTTTTTTTTTGTCTGTTTGTCTGTTTGTCGGTTTGTCTGTTTGTCTGTTTGTTTGTGCACGCTAATATCAGAAACGGCTTATTCGATTTAGATGCGGTTTTCACTAATATATTGTAGTAGGCTTCACTTAACATTTAGTGTTTATTTCATGTCAATCGGTTCATAAATAAAAAAGTTATGTCAATTTAAAGAATCACGGCGAACATTTGTTAAGGTATTCTATCAGAGTACGGACACGCATCGGGCCTGCGCGTCCGATCTTCGGAACTACTGGACGGATTTGAATGATTTTTTTTTTGTTGTATAGTTATTATGGCTGGACAACATTCAGGCTATAATGTTTCTTGGAAACTTGAACACCTGATGCAGAACCGAAACAGACCAGCTTAACTATAAGAGATACAAAAATGGTACCATAGCAAAAATTGTTCCACGTGATGAGGATTTTCTGCTGAGAGAATAAATTTGAAGATCTAGAACACCTGATGGGGAACTCCAAGAGCCCAGCTACACCATAACACATATAGGAATGACGTCTTAGTAAAAGTTACTCGGTCTGATGGGCATTTCCTGTTGACTTATAAAAATCGAAGATCAGAAACATCTGATGTGGAAATCTAAGCTATCACTAATTTCACCTCCACGCGGTGAAGGCGGTAACAGTTTAGGACTGATTTTCGATGACGATGGTATATCATTGAAAATTTGACTCTACTGGCCAAAACTCCCATTTTTTTTTTTAACGTCAAGAAATGCTCATGCATTCTGCACTACCACGGGGAGATAGTGCAGTTATGTGGGACTCTAACCCACTAAAACTCCACGGTGTCCTCCTCTGCCGCTTACGGCGGGAACATGGGCACGCGTTAGCACTCATCCGTGAACCCGCCGCGGCTGTCCGTCACCGGACCCTCCGCTGGGGAGTACTCCCCATCACCGGCGCACCAGAACACATAGCACGCCGTGACCACCCCAGGGACCAAACCAGCACATGGGCGCCAGACGATCACGTGCCTGGGCACCCTTGGTAGGGGAGCAGTCACTTAGATTTTAATTGATCAGGTATCTTCATAATAAAACTATAACCATGCCTAGAAAGAGGTCAAATCTTTCCCAATGTTCCAAAGGAGCTAAAAGGTTGAGGATCATAAGATCCTAAGAATCTACCGAAGAGCGTCAGGAGAGACTTGATGCTGTTTGAGAACATCAGGCTGCAACTCGCTCCGTGGAAACCTCTTTGGATCGCGAAGCACGCCTGCGTTCTCAGCGTATTTACGCATCTACATCCAGATCTCTAGAGACCAGTGAAGAATATGATGCGCGACTGACCGCTGATACGGTGAGATTATCATACATTGTTCCGAACAAGCACACAGCAAAATATTCATAATCAGAAAGTGAGAAAGAAAGAATTGCTGGAGTACGGCATGAAGAGACAGATTAAGAAGAGCGCAACGAACGTTTGAATTCTGATCGACTTCGACATTCTCTGAACAGAATTTCGATATCATCTGAAGAATCGGATGTGTCTCAAGATATAGCCGTAGGGCATGGCGACCTTGCTTGGGTTGATAAGGAACGGAGTGCATTTACGTATACTCCTATGATTGACTACGCCACATATTCCGCCATCGGAGGTATGGTTAAAAAATTTACTTTTTGTGAAGCTGTTAAATAGCAAAAAGAAACAAACGGTATGTGTTGCTCAGGTGGGAAAGTACATATTGAAATATTACAAAATCCTCCAGAAATATTAAGATCACTGCTAATCGGTGACCATCACAGTCAAAACATTTCTTGAACAACATTCGTTCGTACAATAATGCCTTTCAAATGACATCTTTTGTTGCGAAACAGATTTCAGAAGGCCCATTTATGCCAACATTCAAAGTGCAAGGCCAAGTTTACCACCCTATTGGTTCATTATTGCCTGAAAATGACGTCTCGAATCGTCTCGCGCATCCCGTTGTTATCCAGTCCCCGGGTTCTTAGAATTCGACATCAGACGTTTCAGATCTTCGATTTTGACTACCCCGTTGTCGCTGGCATAACCAACAGGATCCGCGTACGAAGTCGCGGGCAGAAGCTAGTAAATAAAATAAACATAACATTGATCTCTGTATTATTGATAAATGCTAAGTAGGTATAATTAAAGATATAATTATATTTAAATACCTTGATAATTTTTATAATAATAATAATTGGTTTAATTTTTTTTATATCAATTTTATCCTGTTGCTGGGTCCATATTTCTGTACTTATCTAGCTTTAATCCTTTTGTAACAACTTTTTACAATATGCAATGCTAATAAATGAATACAATGTGAATATGAACATCCATCGCCTGATACACCTTTAGATTGTGCAGAGATGATTCCTATAAAAAGTGAAACTTCCCAAGTTGGTATTTATACCTGCACCCTAATTTCGTAACATTAGTAGCAATGGGTTTCATTTTGACAGTTCAACAACATTCATTGCGTTATTTGCGTTGTTGAGCAGACATATTTATCAAACTTATGGAGCAATGGATTAGAAATATGCTTCAAAATTATTCAAATTGAGAATAATAGTGTGTTACGCAATTAAGGTGCTGTGTAGATATGTATTACTGCGTCCAAGATATTTAGCAAATTATAGATTACCACTTACTTTTGTAACTTTTATTATGTATCTAAACACAACACAAAAAAACAAAAGAACAAAATGCCTCCACACTAAACAGTATTTAAAAACACAAGTGCTTCACGTAAGCTCTCCTTGCCAAATGTTTTTAATCAGTTCTAATGCCAGATATGTATAATTATCTTGTTTATTACTTAGAGACACGAGATACGAAATAACAACTATCGTTTAGTTACACATATTGATCAAAGTTCACATCGAATGCAGAAATAACACTCTCTTTTTAACCGACTTCAAAAAAGGAGGAGGTTCTCAATTCGACGGTAAGTTTTTTTTTTTTTGAACCCTCAAATTTTATAGGCACACCTATAGCGATTTGGGTATTTTTTATAGTAACTCGTGCATTTGCTTTCGGAAAGCACCATTTGGTGAAGTGGAACTGATGATGAAGACCACAGATGGCCACCGGAACTACTCAATAATAAGCATTTCACGAGTTACGATTCGATTAGGTACTTTAATGTGGTTGCTAAGCAATTTATGCTCGTCACAATGCTTATGGTGAAGTGGAGCTGAGGGTGACTTCTCAGCTCCTTCTCCTGGTTCTTACTAGGAGAACTCCTCAACAATTAACGCCCCTGCATCGGGAAAAGCAATATTTTGTAAACGCTATTGTAAATTAGATAAATGACAAACTGCCCCACTAAAATGTGAAATATAAAAACTTTTTTACAAAAAAAAAACAACCGACTTCCAAAAAACACTGCAAAGTGAAAAATAACTTTAATTTCGGAAGTCGGTGGCAAAAAACTAAAATACAGATCCAAAGACACCGACTTCCGAAATTAAAGTTATTTTTCACTTTGCAGTGTTTTTTGGAAGTCGGTTGTTTATTTTATTGTGTATTGTGACCAACACCTAAGGAGGCTCTCGTTGGGCAGCTGAATCAAAAACGGTACTTCTGGACACGGCTCGCATTGTAAGGAAGTCCCTTTCTCTGGAAAGGAACTGAAGATAACAGTAGCTGGGACCCTGTTCCCGATACCGCTGGGCTACAATTTTTTACATTTTTAAATGTTTTTATATTCTAACTAGCTGCGCCCCGCGGTTTCACCCGCGTAAATCTCGATCCCGTGGAATATCAGGAGAAAAAGTAGCCTATATGTTAATCCAGGGTGTCAGCTACCTCCATTCCAAATTTTATCAAAATTGGTCCAGCCGTTTGAGCGTGAAGAAGTAACAAACATATAAACACACCCCCACACACACACACTCCTAAATTTTTTCCTTTATAATATTATTAGTGTGATACTGATATTCAGCTGCATCCGGTAGGATTGGAAGCCAGCCCCAACATAGTTGGGAAAAAGCTGGACAGATTATGATGTTTTGCTTAGCTTATAATTGTCGCATTACGATGAGAGATGTCTATGTCATAGTTATATATCAGGAGGGAAACAAAAGGTCTGTTTGGACGGGTATAGGGGAGAACTCAAAATATCAGAACTACCTACCCACTTCTATGAATCCACACCATAGATATCCGTGATCCACACTATACTATCATACTATCTATATATATATATAAAAGAAAGTCTGTTAGTTACACCACTTATAACTCAAGAACGGCTGAACCGATTTGGCTGAAAATTTGTAGGGAGGTAGCTTAGAGCCAGGAGACGGACATAGGATACTTTTTTTTTTTTTTTTTTATAGTAGGAGTAGGGTAGGAGTAGGGTAGAAGTAGGGTAGGAGTAGTGTAGGAGTAGTGTAGGAGTAGGGTAGGAGTAGGGTAGGAGTAGGGTAGAAGTAGGGTAGGAGTAGTGTAGGAGTAGGGTAGGAGTAGTGTAGGAGTAGGGTAGGAGTAGGGTAGGAGTAGGGTAGAAGTAGGGTAGGAGTAGTGTAGGAGTAGGGTAGGAGTAGTGTGGGAGTAGGGTAGGAGTTGGGTAGGAGTAGTGTAGGAGCAAAACAACGTTTGCCGTGTCAGCTAGTAGTATTATAAATTCGAAAGTAACTCTGTCTGTCTGTCTGTCTGTCTGTATGTTACCTTTTCACGCCTAAACCACTGAACGGATTTCGATGAAATTGTACAGATAAATAGATTAAATCCCGGGGAAGGACATAGGATAGTTTTTATCTCGATATTCCCACGGGATCGACACTTATGCGGGTGAAACCGCGAGGCGCTGCTAGTAAGTATATAGTACAGACTGTACAGAAAACAATTCATAATCTATGGCAACCAAAGCGTGCGCAAAACACAAAATCTTCAGTGGAATTCACGCAAATGTAGCTAATTGCATCCTGCAATCATTAAACAATCAATTTGATATAAGTAATGTAATTAATGGAGCAGGTCCCTAACGGAATGGTTGCCAAGAGACGGTAGAAGGAGCTTTGGCAGACCAATAGCCAGCTGGGTGGACGACCTACAGAAGATCGCGGGGAAGACCTGGATGAGACTCGCACAGACCAGAGAAATATGGCATAAACAGGAGGTGAAATATATTCAGCATTGGGTGGAACAGGGCTGGAAATGATGATGATAATATGGCATAAACAAGAGGAGAAATATATTCAGCATTGGGTGGAACAGGACTGGAAATGATTATGATAATATTGCATATAAATACATGATTTACATGATAATATTGCAATATTGCATACAAGCGAAATTTAGGACAAACTCAAAGCATTTATTTCAATTAAACCATTTACATGCACTTTTGAATTGTCAAGAAGTCGGTCAGTCAGAAAATATAAAGCTAGTTGCCCATTCCAAAGCGTAGTAGGTACCTAGTCAGACGTCAACAACCACAGCGTGTGCAAAACACTAAATCTTCATAGGAATTCACGCAAAACGTAGGTAATTGCATCCTGCAATTAATAAACAATTCATATACCTAATGCAATTCCGATTGGTTATTCAGTAATTTAAAACGTTAATATCCAACACTGGCATTATTACTGATATGCGGTGGCTAGGACTGGTATTCATCTGCATCCGGTGGAGGCTGACCCCGATGTAGTTGGGATAAGGCTTGAATATGATGCGGTGTTGCTATCAGCATGTCTCTGAGACATGCTTCAACACTCCACTACAAGCTCAACATAAGTTGACCACACTGACTGGTATAAGAAATTCTTCAAATCTAGTATGTATTTCTTCTCATTTCCGGATCATCTGCAGAGTATTCCTGTACTTAGAGTCCAGCACGACTGAATTCCACGTCGCCGGCTGCTTCGTGGCCTCCTTCGCCTGTGTCCAGGAAACTACGATCTCAAACTATTTTTTGTGAACACTTAAGCTCTCTCTGGCCTTTTTTATCTCAGGACAACGTAGCTAATGTATTTTAGATTGAATTCCTTTTAAAATCTGTGCAAATTACTTAGTTCTAACGAGCCTAAAAACATTTTATCCTAAAAGATACTCTGAAAACTCTGAAATTGTTACACTCTTCTGATTTCTCGTTTTCCTAATTGCATTTAGATTTTTTTTTCCAGACGCCTGCACCTCAGGGTACCCGAATCTGTCAAATTTACCATTTATAAAGTTGAAAATTTATTAAAGAAATTTGACAGATTGTAGTAGCTTGATGTGCTGGCGTCTGTACATTTCATATTTAAAATTTGGTTTACCTATGAACTTATACGTTTTTATTCAATGCAGCGAAGTGATTTTTTATTTTCGCTACACTATGTAGCTACAGACTTATCATATTCTGTTAATATTTGTTTTCATTTTTAAATTGTGCCTTGTTGTTGCTTGTCATCGTGTCTTGCACGATTTCTGTTCTTACACTGTGTAGCGATAAGACCGCCATAATTTATGTAAACATGGTCTGTTTCTGGGTCAGACAACGTAACTGTGGATGCAATCTGTAGTACCACTTACTAATTGAGTACGTTGATTCGATTATTTCTATACCTACTTAAACCTGAAATTCTCATTGAAAATCATTTATTATGCATTTGACAATTGTGGTTAAATTTATAACCTCAACGTTCCTTGATGATTTTTCAATTACAATTTAATCGTGTTACCCAAAAATACAGGATGAAATTGAATAGGTGCGCTAAATTAAAATATCTAATTCAAAGTGCTTTAGACGAAAAATTAGAGCAGGGATGCCATGATGACATACGTGCGCGTAGACAAGTGACTTTGCAACGTCGTCGCGCGCCCTTTTTTCATAGGTACGGTCAAAGTTAGGTAAATGACCGCTAATTCAACGCCTTGCCAACTTGCTTTATGTTGTGAACTCTGCGGTGAATGGATTAGTATTGTTTTAATGGCACACGGTAACATATTGCCATCTTGATATATCGCCAATATTTAGTGTGGCAATCGTTGTTGAGATGGTTTTGCTAAAAAAACGGTAGGTTATTGGGTTCTTTAAGAATTTTTTGTAGTTGCCCGGTGTAAGGAAGTTGAAATTTAAGAGAGAGCATTTGCCAAGGAGAGCGTGTAAGATTGCCGCCCATCAGACTATGAAAGTGATGGAGAAGACTAAAACGGGAAAGTAAAATTAAGTATACAAACAGACGGAAAATTTATCTAATTAGTAATCACATAAGGCGGTCTTATCGCTACACATTGTATGAACAGAAATCATGCTAGTCACGATGACGAGTATTTGTTTCTATTTTTATATTTGATAGTGTGTATTAACAACATAAACACTATTTATTAACTAATCTTGATACGTATCTACAATTTATAGTAAATCCATCTTATCTATACTTCTATAATAATATTATAGAGAGGTTTTGTTTGTTTCTTTATAATAGGTTTTTTCGTATTTTTTATACAAATTCAAGACATTTTTTTCATAGTTTATTTACATTTGGCTATCCATACTAATATTATAAATGCGAAAGTGTGTCTGTCTGTCTGTCTGTTACCTCTTCACGCTTAAACCGTTGAACCGATTTAGATGAAATTTGGTATACAGATAGTTTGAGTCCCGGGAAAGGACATAGGATAGCTTTTATCTCGATATTCTCACAGGATCGAAACTTATGCGGGTGAAACCGCGGGGCGCTGCTAGTAATTTATGTGTCATTTTGTTCGATATCTTTTTCCCATTTTGAAGGCAGTGACATAAACCCATTGCTGTAGAAATTTTGGGACTTCTGATCAAAAAACTGCGACAAGTTGTTTTGACGGTCCTCTCTTGATGTTAACCTAACACTACCTAAAGAATTCTGAAGAGACCGAAACAGGTGAAAATCTGAGGGTGCAAGGTCAGGACTATATAGTGGATGCATTATCACCAAAGATCGGATATTCGGATGCATATTCACCTAAAGTTGAGATGTTGGCTAATATGGAATGCGCTTTTGTATCGAAAAAATCCCTCCCGATCTCCTTCCCTAAAAACAATGTATGGCTATGGTCCGCCTGAAATAATTCTACAAAAAAGTCCGCGACACCAAATTTCTGTTTTATTACCTCTTTTATGTTTAAAAAAAGTTTTTTTTCGACATACAGACCTACGTTTGGACAAAAATATAATTTTAAAATTTGATTGAAAGCGCTAATGTCTGGAACTGTCCGTATCAGCGGAAAAAATATTTTTGCATTTGATAGCCCAATTCTTGAGGAAGGCAAGAAGCTACGATTCTTAAATTTACACAATAAAAAACTTTTTACAAAAAAAAAACAACCGACTTCCAAAAAATACACTACAAATTGAAAAATAATTTTAATTTCGGAAGTCGGTGTCTTTGGTTCCGCATTTTCGTTTAATGACACCGACTTCCGAAATTTAAATTATTTTTCAATTTGTAGTGTATTTTTTGGAAGTCGGTTGTTTTTTTTTTGTAAAAAGTTTTTATTTTTCACTTTTTAGTGGGTCAGTTTGTAATTACAAGCTTTTTTTATCTCAGTTACAATAGCCTAATGTCAACTGCTCATCACATGTTACAAAATATTGCTTTTCCCGATGCTGGGACGTTTATTATTGAGGAGTTCTCCTGGTAAGAGCCAGGAGAACTCCTCAACAACCACTCACCATACGCATTGTAACGAGCATAAATTGCTTAGCAACCATATTAAAGTAATCGAATCGCAACCCGTGAAATATTTGTCATTGAGTAGTTCCGATGGCCATTTGTGGTCTTCATCATCAGCTCCACTTTACCAAATGATGATTTCCGAGAGCAAATGCTCAAGTTACTTTAATTATTGAGTAGGCCACACGACGAAAGAGCATTGCTAGAAATGACGCGATTACTCAACTTAAATTCGGTTTCAAATTGACGCATCAGCATGACTAGTAGGTAGAGGTCGTCCTATGTAAAACTACAATCTTAATTAGGTATTATTTTTGTACGAACTGAACATTTTGGCATATTGAACCGTATGAAGTAAGCCCAACAAAAGGTAACTGCTGTTGTAAATCGTTGAGGAATTCCCTCGACTGTCTATGGTCTCCATCATCAGACCTGTAATGGCACTTATAAGCTTTAAGGGTGCAAAGTTTTTATTTATTTATCACATTAAATGTTTCCTTTGCCATTACAGTTCTCAACACACAAAAAAAAAAAAAACGGTCGAATTGAGAAACCTCCTCCTTTTTTTTTGAAGTCGCTTACGAAACCTCCTCCTTTTTTTTTGAAGTCGGTTAAAAAGAGAGAATGGTTATTTCTGAATTTGATGTGAACTTTCATCAATATCTGTAACTAAACGATAAATAATGATTATTTTGTGTCTCCTGTGTTATCTCTAAGTGAAAAACAAGATATATATAGGCATTGAACTGATTAAAAACATCTGGCAAGGAGACTTTACGTGAAGCACTTGTGTTCTTAAATACTGTAAGTGTGGAGGCATTTTGTTTATTTGTGTTGTGTTTTGATACTTATTTAAAAGTTACAAAAGTAAGTGGTAACAATTAATTTCCAAAATATCTTGGACGCAGTAATACATACACAGGTATATAATGGGAAGTTTTTATAGCAATCAGCTCTGCTCAATTTGTCTATCAGACGATGGATATTCATATTTGTATTCATTTATTGCATTCCATATTGTAAAAAAATTACAAAAGGGTTAAAGTTAGGTACAGAAATATCGACCCTGTAAGGACACATCAACAGGATAAAACAAAAAAAAAAAAAAACATTGAACAAAGTCTATAATACTAATATAAAAATTATCAAGGTATTTAAATTTGTTTGATAAATCAATAAATAATATTGTTATATTATTGTCAAGCTAATTTAAATACTTGGACAATTTAAAAATAAACAAATAGCCATAAATAGTAATTAATAAAATTAGATGTTTTTTTTTATGATTTGATACAGTCATCGACACGAAGAAGACTAGACTCTTTTTTCATTTGTTTACGTATTAGTTACATTTCTATAAAATAATATATTTTTCATCCCCCCATCTCGGAAAGAGTATTTTTGCTCTTCGATATCTGAGTGCAAAAGCCGTTTTTATCCGCTAGAGGATAAAGTAAATTGAATTTAGAACATCGTGTGCACTAAGTTTGTGAATTCAAAACATCATTAAACCTATTTACTTCTCCCTCCATGGTGCCGAATTTATCATACAACCTTTTTTAATTTATTAAAAACTCAGACTTCTTGGTGTACTTTTTTTCTAATTTGCTTTGCGCGTTTCATTTTCTTTTCACGTCATATTGTTTTAACCGGTTAAAAACAAGAAACTAGAAAACAAGTGAAAAACCTAAAATAAGTAATATGAGTGGTTCTAGTGACGAGGAAGTTTATTTGACGCCAACAGAATTGACTGAAACTGTTAATAATGCGTAAATGAGCTTTCTCCCTCAACAATCACGCGAGAAGTATTTGAAACAGTACGATATGTTTAACACGTGGCGACAAGCTAAAGGAGCCAAAACTTTCTCAGAAAACGTTTTGCTGGCATATTTTATTGAATTATCCGAAACCAAGAAATCAAGCACTCTATGGAGTACGTATTCAATGCTAAAAGCAACAGTAAAGATGAAAAAAGACATACATATCGACACCTATCCTAAATTAGTGGCATTTTTAAAAAGAGCCTCATCAGGTCATCATCCAAAAAAATCGAAGGTTTTAACAGCATCTGAAATTGAAAAAGTTTCTTAACGAAGCACCTGATTCCGTATATTTGGCGACAAAAGTAAGTCAGTTGGACATTCAGTATCTACTAAAGTACCTACCTATATTAATCAACTACTTAACATAATCTAATACGTACTTAGTTGATTTTGATAGGCATAATTATTATATCAATTTTATTAACTTATCTACTACAATACTCTTTACGTTACAGGTTGTTCTTATTATTGGAATAAACGGAGCATCTCAAACTAATGAACTAACACAACTTAATGTCAAAAACATTGAGAAACATTCAGATGACTTACTATTAATTAATTTACCCAATACAAAAAGAGACCGCAACTTCGTCATTCGCAAGGAATACCTAACAATTGTTGAGAAATATCAATCAAGCCTTACGCCCGCCTAACACTCCAATCAATCGATTTTTTCTACAATATCGCAACGGAAAGTGTGTTAGACAGCCTATGGGTGCTAATAAAATTGGCAGTATCCCACGAGAAATAGCAACATTTCTTGAACTTCCAGAACCCCTTTTGTACACGGGTCATTGTTTCCGACGAACTTCAGCCACACTTTTGGCCGATTCAGGAGCTGATCTCCTGTCCCTTAAGCGCCATGGAGGCTGGAAGTCCAATGCGGTTGTAGAGGGATACATAGAGGATTCCATCCAAAATAAGTCTAAAATATGTAAAGGCATCGTAGGAGCCATTACACTGAAAGAGCCTCAGTCAGATCCTTGGACTGGCCCTTCTACATCAAAAATGAGCCGTTACGAAACACTTAACCATCGCCCTCTCTCGCCAACATTTACGCCAAGGGAATCTGATGAATCGGTACAACTATTAAGTATGACAGATAGTTTACCGAAAAACAGTACACAAGTCACCGACACTAACATTACAGTACCTAACAAAAATATTACACTCAACTTAAGTAACTGTAGCAACGTTACTTTCAATTTTTCTTAATTATACCTAAGTATTATTTGTTATACCTAATTTAAAGATTATTCTGTAATACTTACCTATCATAATGTAGTAGTTAATACCTAAAGTGAAATAAAAGTATCTTGTGATTGTAAATGTTTTTTTTTGCATTTAGTCATTTCCTCGCTGAGGTGGGATGAAAAATTACGTGTTGCACTCGAGTGCAAAGATTTTTCACCTCGTGCTCTTTTGATTCCCTCGCTAACGCTCAGGATTCTAATTTTAGAATCCTTCGCTTGCTCGGTCATCAAAATTGAGCACGCGGTTAAAAAGCAACTTTGCACTCTTGTATAACAAATAACTATTTTAAATAGTGCCCCATCGGCTTTGGAACATGGTCCAAGCTGCCGGTGGTCAAAAGTACTGCTTTCTGAATCAAACCTTTGACCCAACCGCGTAATGAGAGCTTCCTCAGGTGTTTGTCGAGGCTCTCCGCTAATAGGCCATTTTATTTTAACGATTATCGGTACAATGATTGCAGAGTCCACGTCCCACATGTCTACAACCTCGTATGCTAAGTCAAGATACTTGATCTTTTAATCTTTCTCAGCTTTGACGAGATTCTCGTCATTAGGGACAGCCATATCAACAATCAGTGCAAGGTGCTCTCGTCCATCTATGCCACTATATCAAGCTTACTGGCTACAATAGTCCTGTCAGACCATTCTCGAGAACTGGGCCGTGCACATGCCTGTAGTATGGTAACTGGGTCGGGCATATACCCTTAGCATGGTACTGTTACTATTTTTTCGTCTCCTGACATTTCTCGGGACTCTGGGGTCCCGGACCTTTGGAAGACCTGTAGCGGTATCTACAACGCCACATGTAAACAACGCGTCATACTGACGTCACGCAAAATTCTGCATCCCACAAGCAGAGTTTACCGCGCAACTAACATATATACAACGGCCCGACATGAATCATCGGGCAGTTGTCCGCATCTTTTAGAACGTAAGTAAATTGATTTCAGAAGTAAATAACAACAATCATGACGAGACGCGCTGTCGACGCAGTGCACTGGTACATGGCCGAAGTAGGTTCCCGTGTGGTGGCGAAGACCGGGATCCCTTCAGACAGATACCACATTGGGAAGCTCATACTACACTGCTTGCAAGATGACCCCGATTTTGTTCTGCAGGTATATACTTTTTAAGTTTTTTTTTTTTCATTTGTTACAGTTAGACTGTACAGGCTGGCAGGGACATCGCATCGCCGCGAAAACTGTAACCATGAATTCAGCACATGATTCTGAGAGCTGCGTTGAAATTTGCGTCGATGTGCCTGCAACCCTGTATGATTGCGCTTTTCTAAGACTTCTTTGCTAGGTCAGGTCTCAAGTACTTAATTAGCTCTTGGTTTCCACTTGACCAATCATTTGTTCTTTAAATTCCTTAAGAGGTATTCTGTGCTGCTTGTTTTAGGAACTATCACAATCTGACCAAAGGTCGATCGACCTGTGTGCTACAAACTGCAGAACAAAACGTATTTGTTATGGGCCCTTTCACAGCCTCTTCCAAAACAAAGGAATGTGTACAAATCCTTAGTTTTGCCTTCTATGTAGACGAGTCCAGCCATTCGAGTTGTCGTGACTTTCCAAACCAATCATCCAACCTCGGTAGGTAAGTAGTTCAAATGATTCTTGGATGTAGGAAACACGCATAAATTGAACCCGTTTTTCTCTTAGATCGATGGAGGAACAGGGAAATCTGAAACTAATGGCTCGGTTCTAGACAGAAGCATCCGATGCGCTGTCTCTCTTACGAACTTGGGACTGAAGAAAGGTGACGTCATGGTGCTGATGGGACCAAACCACATCGAATTCTGCATACCCCACTATGCAGCTCTGTATCTTGGAATTATGATAGCATCTATCGATGTTACTTTGGGAGCCAGTAAGTTTATTTTTTTCTGTGTTAGTTATGGTGATAGTTTCTTTTTCATTGGTTGAATAGCATAAGAGAAAAAGTAAGAGACAGCCGCAGCCCGACAAGACAAGGCAGAACAAAGCCTCTTCACATATACTTAATGATTCACCACACTTGTATATAAAGTGGACTGTCAATGTCAAATCATTATCCTTATAATAAGCTTTCTGTACAATATTTTCCTTAACCAACAAAAATCCAAAGTTCAAAATTAGTAGTATATTTAAATCTCTTTTGATTGTATTTTTTTATGTATTTTAGAAATTCAACATTATTCCAGAACGTACGTATAAAATTCCAAGAGCTTGTCAGATTAAAACAATGTAAAATGTTCACATTTCAGCTGAACTGAAAGATTTATTCCACACGAACCGCCCGAATATAATATTCTGTCAAAGCGAAAAGACGGCAGACATCCAGGAGGCGTTAGAAATGTCCAAAGTAGACGCCAAAATTGTTATCTTTGATAAGGATAGTAAACATACTACATTAGCGGACCTACTAGAAAATGAAGATGAAAAGTCAATAAAAAAATTTAAGTAAGTTGTTGTTGTAGTTGTTTATTTTTTGACAATTGACGCGACCGAACCAAATCGAGTTTTATTATAAGTTACGGATGGTGTGTCTGTCTCGATTTTAGTCATTTATTAGATCTCCAACAGAGGCTACACAAATACATGCAAGTATACAAGAAAATAATTGGAGGAGAGGGGCCTGTGGCTAAATAATAACAGCCGCACAGGTGGATCGATCAGGTTAAGCTACGCTTGGCGCGGTTGGTCTGTGGATGGGTGACCATCTTTCAAAAAATCAAAATATTTTATTTCACATAAACCTACATGGGCACCCTTTAACTTTGATATTTATCGATCGTCAACAGGTGACAGTAACGATCGATGAAATCGAAGCATATCTGTAAAAGCGGACAGATCTTATTGATGGTCACAAATCGAAAATACAGCATATCGAGCGATAATAGCGATCTTTAAAAAATGGAGCAAATCTTTAAGCACCTTTACCACAATCACATTTGGCAAGACTGATAAACGTCTATGGATCAACTTAATCTTCATACACTTCCAGACCAACAGACCTGGATCCCGTGGACACCGTAGCGTACCTGACATCAACAAGTGGCACCACAGGGGTGCCAAAAACGGCCATGCTTACACACAAGAACCTAAGTGTTGCAACGCCTTATTTGTGGTAAGTAGTTCATCTCTCCCCGTCCTTTACTCAATACATAAGCTACTATAAGTTTTCATAGTTCGAACGACTAAAACTCCAATTATCTCCCTACTGCTTATTTTGTGAAAAGTGAGGTTTCTCCAAAAGGAAGGATAATGCAGAAGAGCTCAAATGGAGTAAAAATAAAAATACATTTTTTTATCATCACGTAATATATTTTCTTCTGTCAGGGCAAGTAGTTATTTTGTGAAAAGTGAGGTTTCTCCAAAAGGATGGATAATGCAGAAGAGCTCAAATGGAGTAAAAATAAAAATGCATTTTTTTATCATCACGTAATATATTTTCTTCTGTCAGGGCAAGTTTCTCGAAGTTCCCTACCCCAACAAAGATGGTGATAGTGACATCACCAGCGCAGTGGCTGTCAGCTGGCTTCCACTACCTCTTCTCCCCGATTCTGAAATATACGCGGCTGCAGACATCGTCATCTCTCACTCCGGAACATTTCGCGGAACTAGTTATTAAATATAAGGTAGGAGGCAATTATTCACTGATGCACAGGAGTCTGGTTAGCGGTGCACAATGAAGGAAGGCCAATGGACCCAAAGGTTCTGGACTGGGTGCCCGTGTATCGGAAGGTATACCGATAACCTGGAGAATTCGCGTGAATCTGCTGGATGCGAAGAGCACGGACCCCGTTGATGTGGTGACGCTATTTAAATGCCTATGACCACCAGTAAACGGCTGTCCGTCGTGTTTCGGCTGAAATGGTGTTAAATAAACGATGATATTGAAAAAAAAAATCAGGTTTTTCTCGTAGTTCAATCGCTTTCTGGATTGGACTTAACAGAAATTACAGTTATAATTAAACCTCATTTAATAAAGCCTGATCGAATGCTCGATTTGTCTTCAAACGCAACAGTTTCGCATTCATTAGAACTAGCCCCAGTTTATTTCATCCGTGTTCGCTCGCCTTGGGTCAGTACACGGGTCAGTACATTGCTGATACTTCTAACTGATTTCATATTCCCACAGCCTACCTACATCGGTACTAGCCCTACAATGATGACAACTATGATGACAAGTGCTAAATGCGACTTCACCTGCTTCGAATCCATCTTGTTAGGTGGCAGCGCTGTTACACCAGAGGTCATCGATGAAGTGAAGGTTTGTTTTTCTTTATCTTCTCTAGTATTGTAAAGCAATTCAGTATTCGACTATGTTCCTTAGTCGGTGTCAATTAATTGCACTAAGTTACGAAGATTTGGTCCAGTGTCAATCCCTGAGGTGGCTGTAGGACGATTCCTAGCTAGATTGACAGTGATCGGCCGAAGATAGGGAACTGTATCCGTTGGTGGAACTTGGGCTTATGTGTAGCAGTGTATTGCAATAGACTGAGTTGTTTGA
Organism: Oligia fasciuncula; assembly: GCA_963082905.1. Lineage (NCBI taxonomy): Eukaryota > Metazoa > Arthropoda > Insecta > Lepidoptera > Noctuidae > Oligia > Oligia fasciuncula. The sequence goes on from OY720406.1 coordinate 4,460,843, forward strand.
TTGATCGACCATGGAACATTTTTAAAGAAGGTTGTAATTTGTTTCTGACAAAAAGGACGGTTTTCGTCTTGCATAGCTCTGTTTCTCTCTCATTGCGAGACCCCTGGAGATTCATACTCATGTTTATTAATTTTGTTTTCCAGCAAATTTCTAAAATAGATAACGTGTTCGTTATGTACGGCATGAGTGAAGTGAGTGGGATTGTTGTTCAACACGACTTCCAACCAGTTCCAGGGTCCTGCGGACGAGCAGCTGGTTGTGTTGAAATTAAAGTAAGTTTATAATAACTATCAAGGGCCGCCCTGACCTCATCGGTAGTGTTCCTCAGAAAGGACAAGTGTCATCACTCGCAACCGGCGTGCACGTATGAACGTGAAGGAAGCAATTGAAAGAGTATGTAAGAATCGTCCCAAGTGACGGTCTGTTGCTCCTGCCCACCCGCCATGGGGAAAAGACTTTTACATTTGTCAACGATTCTTAGATCCTAACCACTACCGCTTTGACAAGAGTGAAGCGAAAAGTAAGAAAACAACACCATTATGTTTAGTTATGTAAGATCTGAAGTGGCGCTTTCCATCAGGCGTGATCGAGGTCAAGAGCAGGCCAATTCAGCAATAAAAAAAAAACGTGATTCAGTCGATATGATGTATGGAAGATGATGATGTATGGCTCATACAATCCCAATTCTTTGGGATAAGGGCAGGTCAAAGAGGATGATAATGTTCATTTTTTCGTTTTAGTTGGTGGATCCAGCAAACAATAAAGATATCACTGAGCCTAATGCCTTAGGAGAATTATGCTTCAGAGGCCCAACTGTGTTTAAAGTAAGATATTCGTTTAATTTATCTACTGTATTATTATTTTGAGTAACTAAAGAAATTGGCAGAAGGCTCAAAATCCTTGACATTTAACGGGTAACCGTCTAAAACGAAGCCATATTAAAAAAAATGTAACGCTTTATTAGGTAGTTATTACCTTGAAACAAAATCTAACTCTGTTTCACCGGAACACATTCTTCGATCTAAAAATGCCGAATGTGATGAAACAGGCAATAATCCAACAAGTTTGCTATCAAAATTAGTGTTCTGAAGTAATTATTAAAAGTAAAGAAAAACAGGACTCATAGCCATATTTGGGATGTTAGGTTCTGATAGGATCTTATCAGAATTATGTCCAATATTTGGAATCTCACACTTCGTACGTTTAATTTATGTATATTTTCAGGGATACCACAACAACCCAGAGGTGACAAAGGAGACGTTCACAGAAGACGGCTGGCTCAAGTCTGGAGACATCTTCTACAGGGATCACTCCTGGAACCTGTTTTTTGTTGAACGATACAAGTTATTGTTGAAGTACAGAAATCATCAGGTGAGTTCCTTACATCTTATTAAGGATCTGATCCCTGAATTCTCAAATGCCACGTTACTTTAAGGCAGTTATCCTAATGGACCGGTCGGGTCATAGGTTGTTGAACGGGCCAAACTGTTTCTGTCACTACATTAAACCTTTAAGTTGATTTGCGTTGGATTTGTATCCGCCCGTTATTTTTCTTCTTAGATATAGCCGTATTATGATGTTTTCCTCGCACAAAATCACTTCTGAGGATCTAATAACATTATTGTTGCGGCGATTGGCGTAGTCACTCACTGGGCCTAACTCCTTTAATACCTACACATTTAACATAGACTCGAAAAGAAGAACTCGCCTTTGGGGGTTAATATTCACAGCCACGGTCCAAAGATCATTAGCGTTTCGACCATTTCATGTCCTGAAAAAATATGGGATTGCAGGTGTCTCCAGTAGAAATTGAGGCGGTGATAATGAGACACCCTGGAGTATTCCACGTGGCTGTGACAGGTATACCTGACAGAGAGTGCGGTGAGCTGGTCGTGGCGTGCGTTGTTCCAAAACCTGGATGCAGCCCTACAGCACAGGAGATCAAGGACCTGGTTAAAGGTAAGCTGCTAAGACCTTCTATCTAACTCTTCGTGAAGGAGCTCTTTTGAGAAGCCGCCATACTTATTGAAAGTACTACCTTACCTTCAGCTGTGTTCCAGTAACAAAACAAGCACACAAGACTTGTTAGCTTTGTGTTAAGGATGCCAAAGCAACTGTGATGCTTTGGTGATGCAGAGGTATATAGGCGGCTGTGACCACTTACCACTAAGGTAGCCACCCAGTACCACATACTGCCTGCTGGTTTGCCACCCAGTTATATGGAAAGAATGGAAGTTTTGGGCCAGTATAATTTGAAAACGCATCGTCACGGAGAAGCAGATATTAAAATAATAATTAAACTAGAGTTAATACTCTCTAAAAGAAAAGACTTACAGAAGGAAACAGATTTGCGAAAGTAGTAATATATAATTTCGAATTCTCTTCGCAGAAACGCTGACAGACTCCAAGCAACTCAGAGGGGGCGTAATCTTCATGAAGGAGCTGCCACAAACCAGTACATCTAAGATACACAGGAAGAAACTTAAAGAATTGGTCCTCACTATGCCAAGGGAATAAAATTCGAATACCAAACTTCTAAAAGACTTGTAAATAAATAAAGGCGATGCTAAAACTTTGCGATAAATTAATTATTATCCAGTAAAAATTATATGGCTAAATAATGGCTTCTGCTCAGGTTGACTCTGAAGTGCCGAATTTGGCCGATGCGGTAAACGCCTGGAAAGTGGCCTACCCGGACACGGTTCAGCCCGAGAACCCGTCTTCCCAGAGACAGTGGGATGAGCTGCTCTGTAGATTGGTACGGAATAAACTTATTAATACATCCACCAATACTGCTGAGCGTGCCCGCCTGCTGGGCGACACAATATTCCGGCTCGCTACATGTTTGCATCTGGGCGCTCCTTGTGGAGCTCCACATCGCTGTCAGTGCGGTGAAGCAGTTGACTGCCTCGGACACCATGGCCTATCCTGCAGCAAGAGCGCTCTGTAGTATGACTTCAAAGTAAATGTAATTTATGCTTTACAGGTTACAGGAAGATAAGAATTATAAACATTATAGGATTCCATGACACAATGACGGTAACCTAAGAGATTTCTCTAGAAAATTATTGCTGTTTATTTTATGAATCTAATTTTGTATGTAGGTACGCACGACGACATATCAAGCTAAATATACATTTCCAGCATAAGCTGATAACAGAACAGATAAGATAGATCCTTAAACTTGAACCTTGCATTGTGAGTTTTTAGTAGGTGCAGGTTCACATAACCACTTCGTCTCCTTGGACGTCGTGGAATGCGTTAGGCAATTTCTTCGCAGGCGGCCGCGGCAGTGGCTGGCGATCGCTACATTCAAGTCAGTCGCAGTTTTGGAACCCCAAAATAGAAATTGTTAGACCTTTACAAAAAGAAGCGCAATTCATTATATTAGAGTGTCCAATAATATTTTTAACAAAGCAAAATGCCAAAAATAATACAAAAAGCCATAATAGAAGCCCAAAATAATACAGAGCAATGGTGGCCCAGTGATAACGGCCGCGACAGGTCATGGTTCAAACCCAGACAGGCGCTTTATTTGTGTAAATTATTTCATCACCACTGCTCTCAAAACGGTGAAGAAAACATCGAGAGGAAACCGGTATGTCCAAGAACCCAAAATTCGAAGACATGTATCATCTACAAACCTGCATTAAGGTTAGGCACACGTATCAAATACGGCTAGGCGACGCCGCGCTTACGTCTCGCCGATTGCTGGATGATGGTGCAGCAGGCAGGCCGGGGGGGTGAGAGGGACAAGGGTGGACGAAGAGACGTATAAGCTCGGGTACGGAGAGACGTAAGCGCGGGGACGACGAGCCGTAAGTGCGGGGACAACGAGCCGAAACGCACCGCAGCGCGGTTCGTGAGCTTGTCCCGAGGCGAAGCGATTACGTTACGATTCCGATTAGCGTGCGTTGCAGTAGGGAGTTTCCTAAAAAGAATACTGAACGGCTCGAGTTGATCCCTTTCCGGTTTGATACGTGTGCCTTGACCTTTAGGCCCGCGTTATGGATTATGGCCAAAGACTATCATCATCATCATTTCAGCCAAAAGACGTCCACTGCTGGACATAGGCCTCCCCCAAGCACTTCCACTTCGACCGGTTCTGTGCTTCTCGCATCCAACGGGTTCCTGCGGCCTTCACAAGGTCGTCGGTCCACCTTGTGGGAGGCCTTCCAACGACCAAAGACTAAGATGATATAATTCTCTTTGATTATGGCCGACTAGCTCTTACCGGGAGGAGGCTTGTGTCCCAGCAATGGGAACATTATAGGCTGATTATGAAATGAAAAAAAATGTGCCAGTCATTGCAGGAACGCCAATAACAGCAGACATTACCCTACAACATGGTTATGTTTATTTTTATAAGAAACAAACTGATGTCAACGAAATTTATTAATGTTATAATTATGATAGCGTTAGCTTAAGGTAAGTACCTACACACTACAGCATTTCTATAAGTAATGTAACACGCTTATTCGAAAAGGCGAAGGCATTACTTATTATCCATACTAATATTATAGGTAAATTCGACAGTAACTCTGTATGTCTGTATGTTACCTACCTTTTCACGTCTAAACAACTGAACGGATTTCGATAAAATTTGGCAGAGAGATAGATTGCATCCCGGGGAAGAACGTAGGATAGTTTTTATCAACATACCTCGTGGGCGAAGCCGCGGGCGGAAGCTAGTATTGTATAAAAGAGCATACAATTTAAAATTGAATTTTGTGTGGGAACTCATTACAGTTATGTTCACATTACGTAAATTTATGGTTGTTTCAAATGTTTCAATAGTGGGCACTGGAACTTCCTCTCCAAATCCAATATTTAGTTTGGTAAGTGCTAATTAATTAACCATTAATTCAAAGCTATTAATTACCATATTCTTGCTTGCAATATCTGTTGTTAGGACATAAAATATTATCTAAAATCTTTGTTTCCACCGATTAATCATTAATATTGTTTTGTAAAATTTGAATCCGTTTGAACACTTAATATTTTCAGACATTATTAAAAAAAATCTTTCTAGATTTTTCTTTTAGTGCCAAATTGAATTATAGCATTCCTACTTTTGTTGCATACTAAGTATAGAATCTACAATCGAACTGTTATCAAGTACATGTTGATATGAAATTATGGCTTCGATAAAAATCGTGACTTCATGCTGATATAAAGTGCATAAGGCGCCTAAGAACATAAAGATAACCTTTCGTAATTTGATGTATGTATAGAGGTATGAGGAACAGGGTGTAAAGTTCACTCATACTCTATAGAAAAGGGAGGATCCTCCGACCAGACGGTGTCTGGCGGGCAACTGCCCGATGATTCATGTCGGGCCGTTGTATCTATGCTAGTTGCGCGGTAAACTCTGCTTGAGAGATGCAGGATTTTGCGTGACGTCAGTATGACGCGTTGTTCTCATGTGACGTTGTAGATACCGCTACATGTGTATCATCCATCTTTACTAGTAACATAAAAATATGTAGTTTAAAAATTTTACGCGGACGAAGTCCCGAGCGGAAGCTAGAACTATACCTACACATTTTTTAATACGAAAGTGTGTTTTTATGTTACATTTTCACGACTAAACTGCTGAATCGAATTTGAATTATGAATTTGATTTGATGAATTTTGGTATTGCCAATGTATTGTAAATTTGGGATGCATGAAGAAGCCCCCTCGTGTAGCGCAGTTTCTTCCGCCAATTACTCAACTGAACCGAGCGCTCGGCGCATCCTGGACAGTCACACCCACGGAAGAGTTAAATAATAACTCTTCCGTGGTCACACCCAACCCTTATTTGGCTGGCCAATTCTTCCCATGCGGTGGTAAGGCTAGCGCCCACCTGGTTTGCGACCACCCTCCCACCGGAGTCCGGCGTCAAGCAGCCTGCTGTGTGTCGTCGATTTATTCCGGTCTATTATTATTATTATTATCCATTTATTTCAGGCATCAAGGCCCATATAAAACACATACAATACAATATGAATATAACTTAAAAATACTATAAATACATACAACATTATAATTACACTAAAAAACTAACAAACTAAAGCACACGAAGTGTCTGCGTCGTGTTTCGCTGCCTGGTGTCATGTAGCCGGCCACGAAACCGGCGGTACACAACACCCTTCGGCCAGAACTCTTCCTTGAGGAACTTCTCGAGATGATGTGTCGGAACGCGTACCACGAACGACTTGAAGTTCGTGTTGTGACGCGACTCCAACTTCTCGACCCTGAAAGTCCAGTTTGTTCAAAATTACCTACATATGACAGGCCCCCAAAACGCCCGCCCTTCACCACTTCCTAGTGCTCTCGCTGGGGAGAAGAAGTGGCGCAACAAACTCCCCAGCAGCACAGCTGTCGGTTCAGTTAGAAGAAAACTTGCTTATGTACAATAGTCTGTAGGTATGCAAAATAGTTAATGTTAGACACAGAACATTAAATTAAACTATTTGCCATACCAATAAATAGAATGTAAACTACATACTATACTCAAGCAAAAAATAATAACTAAAAATATGAATGAAAACAAAATTTAATACCGAAATAAAAGCCTCCAAGGCGTGACAGCTTACATATTTATGCAATGTTGGGTTATATTCACACAGCTGTCACTCGAAGTCACAAACGATAAACTAGGACCATCGAAATAAATTAAATAAACAGTTAATTACTAATAACAATAACAAAACCATGGTTAGCAAGACGACCAGTCACCACAAGTAGCACCCGTTCACGAGCATATATCAAAGATCAGCCATTACCCCTCTCATATCTTTTCGGCCACGCACAATGGTCCATTTGAAGGACTAAGTGCGGAAACCAAACCCATAACATAGAACCCCTTTCATATTTGAGAGAAGGAGGTAACCCGACCCCGACGCTACCGCAAGCAGTGACATCTAAGGGAGTATGACGAACTGGCTGCCGGTTGCTCAAGCAAGAATAATATGATCAATCGTAGAGGCCGCTAGCTATTAAGCATTATTGAAGTGAGTACCTAGATAATATCAAATCATTTTATTTCAGGTATACACCCATATAATATAAATACCGACCTAAGAATCAAACCCTGGTCCCAAATGTCAGCAGTCGCGCCTAAGACCAGTACCCCGCCGAGGTAGTCATAAGTCTTCGCGGTCTGGGATCTGTACTTTTGAAAGTCACGTGTGCTGCGTTTAAAATGAATTAACATCTATCACAAAAATGCACTCTAATCGCGTAACAAACTTTATCAATCACTATCTGAATCATTTTAAAGGATAGGTACTGCAAATCCATTGCTTATCGCATTATCTTATATCTCATAATGTTCGAAAAATTTGTCTGCTCAGCAACGTTATTAACGCAATGAATGTTATTGAAATGTCAAAATGAAGGTCATTGCTACTGTTAGTGTGTTACGCAATTACCCCGCGGGTCAAAATCTAGTTTTACTTACTATTAATTAGTAAATAAATACTCCGCTGTGGTCTCACCTTTAGCAATTGTGTCAGCGGTGCTATTCTGTAAAAATTTCACCGTGAAAACTTCCGGTCGATTCTGTAAAAATCTCACCGTGAAAACTTAGGTGAAGTGAGTTTGTTTTTGCTAGGAATTGACACTATTGACAGCTCACTCCACGCTCACTTCACCTAAGTTTTCACGGTGAGATTTTTACAGAATAGCACCGCTTAGGTGAAGTGAGCGTGGAGTGAGCTGACAATAGTGTCAATTCCTAGCATAAACAAACTCACTTCACCTAAGTTTTCACGATGAGATTTTTACAGAATCAACCGGCTGGTCTCACCTTTAGCAATTATGTCATGCTTAGATACAGATGTGCGTCATATTCATAATAACTTTAAAACATATTATTATTATAAATTAAAGTCGCTTTTCGTGTCTATCTGTGTGATCGCGTTGTTCTTCTAAACTTCTCAATGGATTTTGACACGTCACCTATCAAATTGCCGATTTTTGATACTGGCTATTGTGAAGATGGATATCGGGCGAAACGGGTTCTGCACGCGGCGGGCAGCGGCGGCGTCTTTAAATCGATTTGATTTTCCCATCACTATAGTGCTTGTAAGGTAGTCAAAAAATGGCACTCTTGGTTTTCATACAGATCGTGATGTATACTTGCTTTATCTAGGTAAAACATTAACCTACCTCTTAAGAGGTTATTGTACTCATCATTATGAACACCGGACACGGAAGCTTCGGGAGGTTCCTGCACATCATCAGGCGGGAGGAAACGCCCGGGTGTCACCATTGCCAGGATCGCCCAGAGGACACGGTGGAGCACACGGTGGAGGTCTGCCCCGCTTGGGCGGAGCACCGCCGTGTCCTCGTAGAGGCGATCGGCAGCGGCGGCGACCTCTCGCGCCCGGCCCTGGTGCAAGCCATGGTCCGGGGCGAGAGGGAGTGGGAGGCAGTCACCTCCTTCTGCGAAGCAGTCATGCTAGCGAAGGAGGTGGCGGGACGGCTCAGGGAGAGAGCCTCCCGTCCCAGCCGCCGCGGGAGACGCTCCGGGCGTCGGGAGCCGCGCGACGACTCCCGGCCACCGTAGGCGCGGGCCTGCGGGCGGAGAGTAATGGGTAGCTCACCGTCCGATCAGGACCAGGCCCGTGCCGGACGGCGCGTACGTGTTCCACGCGCGCCTCAAAGAGATGTCAGCATCGAGGAGGGGCCCCATAGGGCCGAAGCCTGCCGGGTCAGCGGGATTGTCCGAAAGGGTTACCGCTGGCCCGGAACATAAAGGGCTAAGGAAGGAACACGGGTGGGTTTTAGTCAGTAAGAGTCTGACACTCCCTTCCGCTCCACCCAGAGCGGGAGGGGTCATTTGATGATTTCCCATCCGCAAAAAAATAAAAAACCTGAAATCGCGAAAAAAGATTCAGCTGTTCCCTACATTTATGTTCATATAACTCGTCAAAATGTAGGGAACAGCTGTTTTCGCGATTTCAGGTTTGGTCCCATAGTAAAAGTGGTTCATAATGACCTCTTAAGAGGTTGCTAATGTTATACCAATAAACCTGTATATGTAAACATGGTAAAAGAAAAAATAAATACTTAAATATTTTTTTTTTGTGGGGTCATCGGCCGATGTTTGTGTATTCACTTGAAATATCAGTTTTTTGTGTTACCTTCACAAACGTGATTGGTATCGATATCTAAACACGATAAAAACATATTTTCTCAACTCATACTTAGTAACAACACTTGTACCAACTTGTAGACCCCTAAAAAAACCATCAAATCTATTTTATTTTATCGTGTTCACTTAACGATATACCAATCAAGACTGCAGAGTTCCGCTACCTAATTTAATTTTACCTTGTATAATAAAGAATTCTCGATATTTTGTCAAATAGTAGAAATCGTGCGAAGCAGGGGCGTGTCGCTAGTGTAAAGACGAACAGCCGGTCAATTCTGTAAAAAACTCACGTGAAAACTTAGGTGAAGTGAGTTTGTTTTTGCTAGGAATTGACAGCTCACTCCACGCTCACTTTAGCTAAGTTTTCACTGTGAGATTTTTACAGAATAGCACCGCTGTAATGTATGAGTGTGAATATAAAGTATCAGTAATGCTATTCTGTAAAAATCTCACCCTGAAAACTAAGGTGAAGTGAGCTCAAAGTGAGGTGTCAATAGTGTCAATCCCTAGGACCCTAGCATCAGGTGGAAAGATATCTAACTTTAAGCTCAGTTCACCTACGTTATCACGGTGATCTTTTTACAGAATAGCACCGCAGTAGAGAAGCGGAGGGGAAGGGGTAGACAATTTAACGAATACATTTTAAAGAATAATCTCATAATTATTATCTATTCGGCGGCCGCAGCGCGTTATCATCTGGAGAAAATAAAATATATAAGAGAAGATAAAACATGAAGGAATATTCCTACAAAAACGAATTCATCTATAATTATATTAGCGAGTTTACGTCGCGTATTGTTTCGGAGACTGGGATTCCTAGTGATAAGTACCATCTCGGTAAAATAATCTTGCAGAGTATCAAGAATGATCCTGAATTTGTTATGCAGGTAAACATTTGTTTTTTATTTGTGTTTGAAAACTGTGGGATACTGCCGTTTTGCCAAAAAGATTTAGAAAAAAAAAATTATCCAAAATTTTATTTTACCACTTTGTACACACTCCTACAAAATTACAGCTTTCTTGTACTAACGGTCTCTTAGCAAAACTTCGGACAAACAGACAGACAGACGAAACTATAAGGGTTGACGGACATGACGAAACTATAAGGGTTCCTTGTAGGAACTACGGAACCCCTTAAAATGCAAGTGTATTTTAAAATAATCATTTATTTAATACAAAATATTTGTAATTTACAATTATAAATTTTTTGCAACGGAATGTCCGACCGAATTAGTTAGACGAGGTTAATTATTAAAAAAAAATGCTTAGGTTAGGTTAGGTTAAAACCACGGAAGAGATAATTATCTATTCCGTGGTTAAAACTGACCTCCTACGCACGAGCCGAGCGAGCGAAGCGAGCGGTGCCGCGGCAGCGGCCGGCGAGTGGCAGAAACGACTAGATTATATAAAAAAAAATATGGAAAAAACAGGCTACCCGAAACTGAACTAGTTAGACGAGATTAATTATTTTTAAAAAATACTACCAGAATACTTATTATTATTACCAGTTTAGAATTTGTCCCAAGTGGAAAAAACACCCTTGTATTATAACGTTTTCAAAGTTAGATCTTATGCTTGAAATGGCTGCCTTAAAACTGCGAAAACTGACGATACGAAATATAAATTTGGCAAATGTTATTTTGCGTAAAATGAGTTATTCCAACTGAAATATTTGACTAAATAAAAATTGGTAAAAGAACTAGTTGGTAAATAAGTTATTGTTTGGGTTACAATTATTTGTGAAGAGATGTTTTGCTAAGTAATAATTTGGCAAATGAAAATTGTTTGGGAAGTGATAATTTGGCAATTTCTTTTTGGTGATACAAGGGAGACCCGAAAACTGAGTGTCGTTGTGGCTAAATAATAACAGCCGCGCGGGTCGATCAATCGAATGATTACTGTCAAATGGGGTGAATCGGGACGAAACTTTAAAAGGGATTTTTACACTGAAATATTTTTTTTTTTTTGCCGAAAAGGACTCTATCTTGTTTCCTGTATTATAATTAACTATTAAGTGCCATTATTCTTAACAAACGACTTACATCATTTCTACGTTAAAATCTATTCTCTCCTGAAATAATTAAATAAGCATTGCATCATCAGCCTATAACGTTCCCACTGCTGGGATACAAGCCTCCTCTCTGTGAGAGAGAATGGGCCGTAATCCACTACACGGGCCCAGTGCGGGTTGGTAGATGTCACATGTCTTCGAATTTTTGGTTCTGGGACATACCAGTTTCCTTATGATGTTCTCCTTCACCGTTTTGAGAGTAATTTACACGAAGTAAAGCGCGTGGGTTCGAACCCAGGACCTATGGACTCGTGTGTCGGGGTCGTTACTACTGGGCTACCACCGCTCTCAATAGTAGCAATATTTTTTCCAAATTTTTCTATTCAGTAAACTATTTTGGCTCCTTCGTCAAAAACAGACCAAATAAACGATCTAGGAACATCATGATGGGATAAAGTTTCTCTAAGTTTCGTAAGGCTCTGATTTTCTCAAAAGATTGATGGTGGTACTGGTGAATCAGAAACTAATGGATCCATGCTAAGAAGAAGCATACAATGCGCAACCAGCTTCAGGGACATGGGGCTAAAGACCGGCGACGCCATAGTGCTGATGGCGCCGAACCATCTAGACCTTGCTGTTCCGTTCTATGCTGCTATCTACCTTGGAATCGCAACCGCTGCTATTGATAGGACTCTTGGAGTTAGTAAGTGCATTTTCTAAGAAAGTTACATTATTTTTGAGAGACGACGACGTAGCTGGTACCTACCTGGAAAAGTAATTTGACAACATTGTAACAGCCAATTATTTTTAAAAGAGTAACCGTGGAATATCTTGCCGGCTCTTCTCCATAGGACCAATTGGAACCGTGGACCTAGATTCTGACGTTTCATTAATGCCCATGTAGGTTTATGTGAAATAAAATATTTTGATTTTGAGTAGGTAGGTAAGTATTACATGGGCGTGGCCGAGAATTTAGCTCTGTGGTGTGACAAGACTTAATGATAATGATAAATGATAAATGATAAATGATTTTTATTTCTGTAAGTAGGTTTGTACAAACCTACTTACAGAAATAAAAATCATAGTGCGTGGACAGGCCAATAGAGTAGTGGAATGCTTCCGGCTGATGATAATGATCATTTATCTTGTACCAGCACAATGCAATGACACGTTTGGTGTAACTGGAGTCACACCAGGAAGGACCTCGTTCTGTCCCATTCCCATCAGACTTGTGAAACGTAGCAATTAGCAAGCTATTGTGGCGACATTTACATCGCCACATGCGAAGTACGCATCACGCTGACGTCACGCAAAATCCTGCATCGCGCAAGCACAGTTTACCGCGCAATTAGCATATATACAGTATATTATTATACTACATCCCGACATCAGACGTCGGGCACCCGTCCTAACCGTCCCATCCCGACCAGTCTGGTCGGAGGATCCTCTCTTTTCTATGGAGGATGAATGAACTTTACACCCTTTTTCTCACGCCTCTATTATACCTACCAATTATAATTATTTAAACATTGCCTTTTTTCTTCCAGTTGAGTTGAAAGATGCTTTTAACACCTGCAAGCCCAAAATTATATTCTGCCAAAGTGAAAAAGTTCAAGATGTTCAAAAAGCTGTTGGCCTCGTTGGTCTGGACTCTAAAATTATCAGTTTCGATGAGAGTCCTGACACGACCAGCTTTTCCGAAATGATGGCGAAACATGGTGGTCAAACTGACGTCGAGAACTTTAAGTAAGAAAATGTCCCATACTTTTATAATGTTGTTCTACCAGTTGCCAACGGTGATTAGAGATACTTATATTACACAGGGTCAAGCGAAACTCCGCAATCTATGATATAATATATGTCATGATAAAACAAAATAAAATAAAATGGCGGCAACGACCCATAATCATCAGTCCTATTTTTGTGTAAAAAAAAACTCATACTACAAGTAACTAAACTACCGACTGTCGTTGACCCCCAAAAAACAGAAAATTAAATCATATTTTTCGTTTGTTTTTTACGTCTGTCGAGTTTCGGTACCTATACCTAATTTTACTCTGTATTGTCGCACCAGGCACGCCTTCTAAGCCTGTGAACGTCTCTACTTCTAAACGTAATCCATAATATGACCATTTTTATAGACCTAGTCACAAACTAGCATCCATATTTATTTTATTACTAGCACTTTGCCCGCGACTTCGTCCGCGTGTATTTCGTACTTTCCTCTAAAAATTTCGAATATGTATGTTTATGATCTTTATCATTTATTTAGATTAATAAGTATTCGGGCCAATTTTTAAGTTTGTAGATCAAAGGAATCAGATTTTTCAAATAAACAGGATCCTCGCTTTTCACCCCAACAAGGGTGGATTTTTTAAAAATCGTTTGGGATGACGTGTCCATAACTTGACTCAAAGACCGATACCTACTCATTTTCGAGTTAATGGAAGCAAGCAGTAAAATCCACCCCTTCTTCTTCTTAGCGTGTCGATAGCAATCTAAATGGACTCGGCCCAGAATTTGGCTACTTGTTTGGCGCCATTACCAGCGTCCACCAGTTCCTATAACGTGCAGCTGACAGGACATGCAGGACACGATATTAAGTGTCCCATCGTTTGTGGAACAGCACCACATTTACACTCCAAGGCGGAGTCGTCTATGAATCTCCACCTGAACAGGTTTTCCTTACTTCAGCTAACCTGCGTCCGGAGTCTGTTTAAAGACTTCCAGGTTACCCAAGGTGTCCCATGTCCAGGTGGGAGGTCTTCAGCGGGTGGGACGAACGGTTTGGGTAAGGAAGGACTGTCTCGCCACAGCTTCAGTCTTTCTTGTCATGGTTCACCAGTGAGTTGACGACACACTTTAAAAAACTGTTTCGGCTTTTCAGCCTTTGTGGCACAAGGATGTTGTCGTGCAAAGGATCATGTGTCGGTGACCATTTTGGCTCTTTCGCTGGAGCCAGTGCTCTGCGAACCACTGGTGGCGCTATGTGCTAGTGGATACAGCATTTCCTACTATATTTCCCAGCAATCCACCCTTTGAACTTTATTACCCTTTTCCACCTTGGTAGGAGTTGAGTTTTGAAAAACCTTACAACTAACTACACCTTTTCACCCCGTTAGGGGCAGATTTTCGAAAAACCCTGATACGTGTTGTTCTTTATTTTTGGTCTTAAGTATAAATACCGAGTTTCGAGTTAATCGGACCGCGCGTTAAAATTCATCCATACAAATTTTGACACCCCCCAATCCCCTTTTAGGGGGTAGTTTAGAAAAACAAAAAGTTCCAATCTTCATAATTTACTTTCGTGCCAAGTTTCAAGTTTATTAACCAAATGAATAAGATGTTTCATATAAACTGTATCCCCGCTTTTCACCCCCAAAGGGGTGGAATTTCGAAAAATAGTTTGTGATGTGTTCATTACTTGACTCAAAGATTATTTATACCAATTTTCGAGTAAATCAAGTCACGCAGTAAAATCCTCCCCTGTAAAATTAACTACCCCTTTTCACCCCGTTAGGGGTACATTTTCGAAAAACCCTGATACACGTTATTCTCTATTTTTGGTCTTAAGTATAAATACTGAGTTTCGAGTTAATCGGACAGCCCGTTAAAATTCTTCCATACAAACTTTGACACCCCCCAATCCCCCTTTAGGGGGTAGTTAAGAAAAACAAAAAATGCCAAACTTAATAATTTACTTAGATAAGTATTCGTGCCAAGTTTCAAGTTTATTAACTCAAGGAATAAGATTTTTCATACAAACGAAATCCCCCCTTTTCACCCCCTTAAAGGTTGAATTTCCAAAAACCCCTTCTTAGTGCTCCCCTACATTATAAAAGGAAGCCGTGTGCAAAATTTCACATTCCTAGACCCAGTAGTTTCGGCTGTACGTTGATATGTCAGTCAGTCAGTCAGTCAGTCAGTCAGTTTCTTCTTTTATATATATAGATAAAACGGTTTAAAACCAATTACAAAAATTTAAGAGAAAATAGAAAATCATCAAGATCAGGTAAAAAGTTAACAACTGTTTCCTCACAGTACCTACTTCTGACATGCCGACAAAATCTTCGCCTTCGTCCGCAAACATATCGTTTGTTGGATTAGAGTCCAAGGAAGAGTACACGTATATAGGTACTCTGCAAGCGCAACGGTGCGACATGGAGGCACAGCAAACAACCTGTGCCTTCTGTCGCAGCAGTAATCATCACATGGACCCTTGAACCTTCATGGAACCTTATCACATGGTTTAGTAATTGCTGTGATAATTCGCAGACTTGAAGCTGAATTGCCGTCTATAAAACTAGATATCTAAAGCAATAATAATTTCTGACTTGACTAGCAGCGCCCCGGTGTTTCACTTACATAAGTTTCGATCCCGTGTGAATATCGGGATAAAAAGTATCCTATGTGTTAGTCCTGGTTATAAACTATCTGTGTTCCAAATTTCATCCAAATCCGTTCAGTAGTTTTTGCGTGAAAGAGTAACAAACATCCATCCATCCATACTCACAAACTTTCGCCTTTATAATACGAGTATTAGTGTGATAAGAAGTAGGATTGGTTAACTTTATCTTTAAGCAGCTATAACATTTTGAACTGATTGGACTTGTTCTTTCACAGGCCAGCAGACTTCGACCCTGAGGAGACGATAGCTTACCTAGTATCGACAAGCGGTACCACAGGACTGCCCAAATGTGCCGCTTTGTCTCATAAGAACATGGCGGTCAGTGGACCTTACGTTTGGTAGGTACTGATTATGATAATTTACATTTACAGAAAAATCTTAGGCGGCCTAATTACAAAATGAGTTCCAAATTTGGTCCGGGCTCAAATCTTCGAGTCAGTTTTTGTATTTCAACATTTGCCGAGAGACTCACGCTTGACAATTAATACTCTTCCAAGCGTAAGAGCTCTTACACACCACCACAGAGTACACACCACGTTTTTTTCAGGCGCCGTCGACGCGTGTTTCGCTTTCGCGCGTTGTCGGCGCTGCTAAACTTGAAAAAGGCAGATTACTTGCGACTGCATCGCTGCAAACGCACGAGAAACGAGCCATAAACGTGCGTGTATCGCGCTGGAAACGTGCGTGCGCTGTGTGACCGATGTTACGAAACCAAAGCTTTAACAAGGCCCAATATTGTTATTTCGCATCAAAAAGTCAACTTGTTCAAACAATAAAATTGCAGCGAAGTGAAAACTATTTTTTTTTAATTAATTTTTGCTAGGTCTGGGAACGATTCTAATGCCGAAAATATGAATTTTTGTCTGTTTGTTGAATAATCTGTCTCTGAATGTATATTCCTAATTAGTTTGTTACGCAATTACCTCGCACTCTTCGCAGGGACGCATGACACAAAAGAGAGGAAGCTCCCACTCAGCTATGGATGGAACAATGTTGGCAATGAATATGCCTTAAACAGCCGATGAGCTCTTGGACTCTACAACCTTATTCAGTTCTCCCACATTGATATTACTCGTTTTTTCCTTATTTTCCAGTTCTTTTGCCAATAAAATACCTGCTACTCGGTCGGTACTTATCGTGTCTCCTCTGCAATGGCTGACAGCACTCCTCAACTACGTCGTGTCGCCATTTTACAAGTATACGAGGGTACAATCCTCTCATGCCCTCACTACGGAACATATTTTAGATTTGATTGGGAAGTACAAGGTTAGTTTTTAACGTCTATAAAGATTCAAAACGTCATCATCCTCCAGCCCCTTTTTTTTTACGGATGGGAAATCATCAAATGACCCCTCCCGCTCTGGGTGGAGCGGAAGGGAGTGTCAGACTCTTACTGGCTATAACCCACCCGTGTTTCTTCCTTAGCCCTATAAGTTCCGTGCCAGCGGTAACCCTTTCGGACAATCCCGCTGACCCGGCAGGCTTCGGCCCTAACGAGCCCCTTCTCTGATGCTGACATCTCTTTGAGGCGCGCGTGGTAAATTATTTTATATGGGTATAAAATTATTTATAATAACGTAAAGCACCTGTCTCTGCTCTCAAAACGGTGCGGTACGGCACCTGTCTGGGTTCGAACCTACAACTCGTAAGTCGCGGCCGTTACTAATGGGGTGCTTTCCTTCTTTCTTGCAGGAACATATTATAGAAACATGCAAGTGTTTGCCACATAACCAAATTACTTCTTTTTTCCAGCCAACCTTTATGATACTCAGTCCAACCGTGATGATTTCGTTGGTAAAGGCAGCTAAGATAAAAAACTGTGATTTGTCCTGCTTTGAGGTATTATACCTTGGAGGTAGCGCTGTGCCCAGAACCCTTGTGGAGGAATTGAGGGTATGTGATTCTATTATGACTCCTGGTATAAAGAGATTACACTGAAGAGTCATGTTACAGTGTAGGGCGTAGGCTACGCTGTTGAGTTGTGGCACGGTGGAGGCTACGCTGTTGAGTTGTGGCACGGTGGAGGCTACGCTGTTGAGTCGTGGCACAGTGTAGGCTACGCTGTAGAGTCTCGGCACAGTGTAGGCTACGCTGTAGAGTCGTGGCACAGTGTAGGCTACGCTGTGGAGTCGTGGCACAGTCTAGACTACGCTGTAGAGTCTTGGCACAGTGTAGGCTACGCTGTAGAGTCATGACACAGTGTAGGCTACGCTGTAGAGTCATGGCACAGTGTATGCTTTGCTGTAGAGTCGTAGCGCAATATGAGTTACCTTGTAGAGTCGTAGCGCAGTGTGAGCTACGCCGTAGAGTCGTAGTCGTAGCACAGTGAGAACCACAACGTCGGACCATAAAAAGTGTACTTACATTAAAAAACCCACCGAATGCATAAGCTCGTACTTTTTAAAGTCGGTTAACCTTTTATTAGGCAGAAACGAAATTTGTAGTTTACTAGTCTATTATTTATCTATATTAAGGTCGATTTAAAAAAAATATAATTAATATCAAAATCGACCTTAAAGTCAGACTAGTCGGGTGGTTACAGGCGCTGTGGCTGTAGGTACCTTTGTATATTTATTTTATTTAATGTTTTCAGAGTATGGCACCGAAAGCAATCGTGACTGATTCGTTAGGAATGAGTGAGATTGGTTCCGTCGTATTCCATAGCGGTATCTCCCCAATAGGGTCGTGTGGGAAACCACAAGCTCATTTACAATACAAGGTTGGTATCTCTCCTACGTACCTAATCAAAGTTTTGGCCTGCAAACTGAAGTGAACCCTGTGCGGGAATCGAGACAAGATCTGCTCTGGAGGTGTTCAAACTGGCGTGAATAGTCGTGTAACTTCCTAACTATTAAAACAAGTTTCACTTCAGTGTGGCCTGAGTTTTATTCATAATAGATATCAGCAGGCCTCGATCAAACAGAGAAGGAACCAATTGATAACCTCTTATTCACTATTAAGGTACCTACCCTTACTGCCCCATCTCAAAAATCCACCCTGTATATGTAGTAATTGACTACTTAGCTCCATAAAGGTATAGCGTGATGATAATCATTTAAAAGTTTTTATTTGTGAAAACATAATTTTAAAAGCTAACAGTATTAAAATAATAATATGTACCTACAAGTATATAAAAAGGAGGAGAAATAGTCAAAGGGCATCAAAACATTCATCCACATGAAACATGTCAACAGGAAACGTGCCCAAAAGGCTAGCAGCATTGCCACGTTGTATGGCAATGCTAATTCTTTGGCCAAAAAATAGGCCAGCCCTCTGGTGACGTAAAAAGTCGACCAACCGCTTTTAAAAAGTTAAATCTGTAACTATCCGCAATATTTCGGCTCGTCGTTTTACAATTTGCGGTAAACTATAGAAGAATACGAACAAATTGCAATATTGCTCATCCCCCTTAGCTAATAGCGTGATAATTTATAGCCTACAGACTGGCCAGACTTACATGAAATGTCTATGCAAAATTAAGACATAATCTGTTCGGTCGTTTTTGCGTAATGTTGGAACATACGCACATTTATACAGTTTACTAAATTTTTGTAAATTCAGCCATAACTTTCAAACCGAAACAGAAGTAGGTCAAGGGGCCTAAAAAGGCCACTTTGGCAGAATCATAAACGTATTTTGCTTTTTTTCGTTGCAAGAGATTGGGATTGGATTTGGATTGGTATTTAAGCACAGACAATAAAAAAATAACTGAAAAATCCTTCCCAATGGGATTTGATACGATTAACTTAACAGTTAACTGTCTATTATGATTAATAATAATAATAATAATAATATTCCACAACTATCACACAACGCCGTCTAGTCTCAAGCTAAGCAGAGCTTGTGTTATGAGTACTAGACAACTGATAAACATACTTATATATTTCTAAATACATACATATATAGATAAATTACACCCAGACACAGAACAAATGATCATGCTCATCACACAAACATTTGTCCTGGGTGGGAATCGAACCCACGACCTCCGGCATAGCAGTCATAGTCACTGACCACTAGACCAACAGGCCAGTCGAGATTTATAATGATTTGATGAATTCCTTTTATGATTCTGCAAAAGTGGCCTTTTTAGGCCCCAAGGTCCCGTAAGGTCAGGGAAATGAATTGTTAATCAAATTAACTAGCAACTTAAATGGTCCGTATATTCAAATCATAACTGTCGTTCTTTGACAGTTCTATGAAATGTCTATAACTAAGCCATAAGCAAATTGATGTAGGGTATCAATTTGCTAAACACTTAATTTCCTGACTGTAGGTAGGTAGGTACCTAAGTCCTTCGGAAGGCGTTCTGAGTTCTACCCTACCAAACGTTACGTTAACGTACCTAAATGATTTCAGCTGGTGAATATAGAAACTGGAGAGGAAATAAAAGAGCCTAACAAACGCGGAGAACTGTGGCTAAAAGCACCCGGTGGTTTCAAGGTATGTAGAGGTCTAGACTCTAAGAGTGTTGGCTAAACTGTCCGAAAAGTTCTAAGGGGGCATCTATACAAGGTTATTGGTAAAACATTAACAACCTCTTAAGAGGTCATTGTACTCATCATTATGAACAACTTTTACTATGGGACCAAACCTGCAATCGCGAAAAAAAAATCAGCTGTTCCCTACATTTTGACGAGTTTAGCGACTTGTGGTGCAAGCGGTTCAGGTTAAGCTACACTTGCCGCGGTTGGTCCGTGGATACCTACTGGTCAAGTGACTAATAATGGACCCTGTTAAGCAGAAAAGATCCAGCCAACATTTTATTATTTTTGAGTAAATGAAGTTTAAAGTTAGGCAGATAATAAAAAAATCGTATGATACGTTACCTATTTTAAATTTAGTACGGTAATAGGCCATAACATATACATTATTTTGAAAGTAATATATAGTGTATTTTTATATGAAGAGTATTTATTATTCCTGAAAAACTATGCGTAGATCTTTTATGCAAAATACAATATTACAATATAAGTATCGGTTTAATGTGTGGTTCATTTTAGAAGGAGAAGGAAATTAATATATGTACTAATATAAGAACAGTTTAATGACAAAAAATAATACAAATTGACCTTTGAGGTAAAAAAATATAATAAAACAATGAATCGGCAATCACTGGTTGGTTTTCCAACTTATTTAAGTAGTATCGCTTTCCTCAGCTTCATACTCTATCTCAAAATCAGGTTCAGCACCAAATCCATCAATATCGTCTTCTACATTCACTCATTATTGTCACCTCTCAGATTTTTAGAATGTGTGAACATCACGTGGAATCAAATGCATAAGGCTTTTGATATCGCTCAATTTCGCATCTGCTATAGGTTTACCATTTGGCCAAAGCATATTCATCATATCTCTGGAAATGAAGGGTTGTCTTCCACGTTGACGTTTTTT
Source organism: Oligia fasciuncula (assembly GCA_963082905.1). Classification (NCBI taxonomy): domain Eukaryota; kingdom Metazoa; phylum Arthropoda; class Insecta; order Lepidoptera; family Noctuidae; genus Oligia; species Oligia fasciuncula. The sequence goes on from OY720406.1 coordinate 4,481,801, forward strand.
CAGATCCACCTCTTCATAATCATCCTCTAAACTTTTTCGCATAAACAAGGAAAACATTGCTTCCTTTTTTAATAAAATTTCTTTGGTTTTAAGCCAGGAAATGTTTTCCCCAGTAATAGATGTTTTTCTATTATTATATATGTCTGCATTATAATTATTATAATGCAGACCTAAGTACAGGAGTCATCATTCCAGTGCGAAAAAAGGATGGTGCTATCGGTCATGTGCTAGTTCCGTTCTCTCTTATGGTGAATGGATAGTGGTAGGTAGGACCGCGAATATCAAATTTTCTTACGTTTTTTGCAATTTGCAGGTCAGTGTCAGATTGTATCTTGATCAAAATAATGATTCGCAACAATAACAGGTACTTACATATTTAGAGAATTATAATCATTAGAATTATTAATACATCGTCCTGAGTTACGTTTCTACCGTTAACACTTTTCAAGATACAATCTGACACTGACCTGCAAATTGCAAAAAACGTAATAAAATTTGTATTTCGCGGTCTCAACTACCCATTCACCTTAAAAACTGGAATCATGATGGTATTAAAATTAAACCGCCAAATTATTGTCAAAAGTGGTAAACACTTGCGAGGTCGACTATACCTACCCTGTTTTTTTCCAGGGCTATTTGAATAACCCAAAAGCGACGGCAGAGGTTCTATCCAAGGACGACTGGTTAATGACCGGCGACATGATGTACAGGGATGAGAACTGGAACTTCTACTTCACTGAACGCATCAAACTGCTGCTCAAGTATAAGAATCATCAGGTGAGCTAGAGACTACCTATGGCAGCTTCTTGTTCGCCCATCCTAAACACGAGCTCAGCTATACCCGAATCGTTTTAGCGCGGCAATTGCCCTTTCCCTAATATTATGTCTCCATACCAACTCACACATGTTGAAGATCACGATAAATTACAAATTCAGGACGTTAACATATGACAGTGTGACCCACGGCCACGCTACGCACGAATATCTATGATAATCCATGTAAGGAACCGACGAAATGTTTAAACTTCAACTTTAACCGACGATCCTGCATACTTATTTCTTTTCTGGACTGTACCTTACCTACCTTTACACCCATCATCTGGAAAGGTAAACCCTTCTAATTTCTAATACCAATACCAAACTATTCTAATACCAAAGGTAAACCTTTCCAGATATCGCCAGTGGAACTAGAAGCCGTGATCCGTCAGCATCCCGGCGTGCTAGATGTAGCAGTGACGAGTCTCCCTGACCCAGAGTGCGGCGACCTGCCCGTGGCTTGCGTCATACCACGTTCAGGGGCTGACGTCACCGCGGAGGAGATCAAGGACTTGGTTAAAGGTATAGAGCTGATGATGGTTAGAATCCGAAACAGAATCAAGATTCTAATTTTATGGTTGCAATGGAATTTGAACTGTATTTTGTATGACATTGAATTCGTAGCTTCAAAACATGATAATTAGTAAGTCAAAGTCAAAGTCAAATCATTTATTTCAAATAGGCACAATAAAGGCACTTTTGAACGTCAAAAAAAAACTAAATAGAAATGATTCTAGTCGCCCATTCGAAAAGGTAGTTTTCGTATGGAGAAGAATGGGCAAGAAACTCCACCGTTACTCTTTTAAAAATGTTTTACAAGGTCTTGTATACATAATAAAATTTATATGTGAACACGATGCACCCATAATAAAATTAGTCTACCACAAAAGGTAAAAAGAATTAAAAATTAAGCAATGACAGGTAAATCAAATAAGTGATAGATACATGGTGCTCACATATTTACAAGTTATTTAAAAAAAAAAGAAAAATGAAAAAATGCAAAAGTAGTTGAACTTTAACAAGTGTGTGAGCCACTGTAGTCGCAGATTGTAAAATTGAATTAGAATAAGATGTCATAATTAAAAATATACATATAAATTAAATTAGGAACAAGTTTGATTTTGTCTAGACTTTTAGATTGTCCTATGGAGCAGGACCAGCATGTTTCCAAACATTCTTATCTTGGATATAATCCTCTAATTTGTAATATCCTAGTTTACAAAGTGTACTTTTAATATGAGTTTTAAATTTTCTTTCATTGAATTGCAATATGTCACAAGGTATTTTGTTGTAGCATTTAACACAGTACTCCATAAAAGATGTATGTACTTTCGATAATCTGAAAAAAGGTTGATCTAATTTATCTTTATTTCTAGTATTAAAATTATGCCTATCACTTATTTTATTAAAAAGATGTTGATTTTTTCTTACATACATAATATTTTCATAAATGAATTGGCAAGGTACCGTCATGATATTAACCTTTTTAAATAGTTCCCTAAGAGATTCGCGACGACGTAGATTGTAAATGGCTCTGACAGCTCTCTTTTGTAAAATAAAAATGGATTCAATGTCAGCAGCCCGACCCCATAGTAAAATGCCATATGACATAATACTGTGGAAGTAACTAAAATAGACCAAACGCGCGGTTTCTACATCTGTTAACTGTCTTATCTTTCTAACAGCATAAGCGGCGGAGCTTAGCCGCCCCGCAATAGATGTTATATGAGGTCCCCATTGTAATTTCTCGTCTAGCGTGATTCCTAGGAAAACTGTCTGATCAATAAATTCTAGTTTTTGGCCATTCAATATGATTTCACATTCGCTACTTCTAACATTCGGTAATTTAAATCTAATGCATTTGGTTTTTTTTTCATTAAGTACTAAATTATTTACCGTAAACCAATCTTGGACCTGAAGAATAGAGTTATTCACGTCGTCAAGATTTTGTGACCGTCGGTCTATTTTAAAGATTAATGATGTGTCATCTGCAAATAACACCATCTTCGGTTGATTTTGAAGTAATTGGGGTAAATCATTGATGTAAACTAAAAAGAGGAATGGACCCAATATCGAACCTTGAGGAACACCCATTGTCATTTCAGACCCTAATGAGTTTACGCCGTTTACTTGAACTTTAACCTTTCTATCTTTCAGGTATGATCTTAGCAAGTCAAGTGCTGCTTTTCTAATTCCATAGTGCTCCAGTTTCATCAGAAGTGTCTCGTGGTTTACGCAATCGAACGCCTTAGAGAGGTCGCAAAAGATTCCAATGGCATCTTGTGCTTCTTCCCAGGCGTTAAAAATGTTCTTTATAAGGGTAACACCGGCGTCAGTCGTGCAACGCCCTTTGGTGAAACCGTACTGGTGTTCATGAAAGATGGAATTTTTATTAAAGTGACGTAACATTTGATTGAGCATCAACTTTTCAAACACCTTACTGAGAACTGGTAGAATTGACACAGGTCTATAATTGTTAGGATCTTTACTATCACCGGATTTGAACAATGGTACTACTTTACTATGTTTCATAAGATCCGGAAAGACTCCTTGGTCAACACTGGTGTTAAATATGAAAGCTAAATAGGGCGCAATAGTTTCGATGAAAGATCTACATACTTTTACAGACATTCCCCAGAGATCTTCTGTTGATTTAATGTTAAGATCTCTAAAAGCTTTTATAACAGCCTGGGGGCTTGTATGCTGAAACCTAAACTCCAAAGGGCATGCCTTTACATTCTTTTTAAGTAAGGCAGCAGAAAGCGTGGGGGATGAATTTAAAGCTTCAGTAGTTTTAAGGGGAATATTAGAAAAAAAGTTTTCAAATTCCTGAGCTATTTCTACATCTGAGTTGATGGGGCCATGTGCAGTCTCTAAATTAAATTCAGTGTTAGGCTGTTTTTTCCTACCTGTTTCATTATTTATTATTTGCCAGGTAGTTTTTATTTTATCATCAGCTGATTTTATTTTATTGCTAATATAAAGAGCTTTAGCTTTTTGGCAAGATTCTTTGGGAACATAGAAACAACGGATTCAACTGATCTCTTAAGGAACGTTCAAGATCGAAGCCTTAATAAATTCAAATCTTTCATTAAACGTAAGTTGTGCCAGAAAGCCTTTTATACCGTTAAAGACTATATTGAGGACAAAAAGGCTTGGGATTGAGCTGCTTCCAATTTCTGCATTTTGAACGATTTTTTTTCTTTTTTATATACACATTGACATTGATGATTAATTTTTTTTTTTTTTTTTTAAACAATGACATTTGCTTACTTTGTAAAGTATTTTATTATTTTTTCATTGTGAATGTGAAGACGATGTGGGTTATTTAACATACTTATATATATTTTTTTATTATTCTCTCTGTTCTGTTAGTTTTTTTTTTTTTCATGGTCTGGCAGTTTGAGTAATTTATGTGGCCTACCCAAATGTCCTTTCTTTGGTATTGTTCGTCGAATCGTTGAGCTCCTTAAGTCTTGAGTTGAGCTGCACGATTTTTGACAAATGCGTGCACTGACTGGACAGGTCCTCTCAATCTGTGTGGTTCTTTCCTCAAAAGACCACCTCAGACATCGATCTACGTGGTCTTCATATAACCTGACCAAGATTATGTCTGGACTTTAAAAGAGACTGTGACCTCTGAGTTTGTTTCGGCCTTTCTTCTCAGAGTAGTCAGATAGGAAACGCCGACTTCATCTAGTTTTAAAAAAACATGATTGACGTGTAAAAGTGTTTGTACAAACCTACTTACAAAAAATAAAATCATTTCATTTCATTTCAATGGATAAATAATATGGAATTTACCAAGAGATTAAAAGTAACGTTATATTTTCAGAAAATCTGACCGACTCCAAGCAGCTAAGAGGCGGTGTTTTCTTCTTCAAGGAATTACCGCTGACGTCATCAACTAAGGTGCACAGACGAAAGCTGAAGGAGATCGTTATTGCAAGGACGAGAGAACAAGTCGCACAATAGTTTTGATATTTAGTAAAATGATGTTTTATTTACGTTGCATCGCCGTACAACGTGGCAATGCTGCCAGCCTTATGGGCACATTTTCTGTTGACAGCGACGCGGATGAATTTTTGATGCTCTATGATTATTTCTCCTCTTTTTTTATACATTTACATAATATATTTTAAATATTACCTATCTTGTTTGACAATAAAAACCTGTTGCTATCTGATTTAGTGGTTCTAAAAAGATTTACACCCGCGGGGCAATGGCGTAATACATTATCAATCGGAATCGGTTTCATTTTGAGTTCAACAACATTCATTGATTAACGTGTTGAGCAGACAAATTTTTCGAACTTATGAAGCAATGGATTAGCAATTTGCTTCAAAATTATTCAGATTCCGACTGATAGTGTGTTACGCAATTTTTAAGATTTGAGAATAAAATTCTAATACCAAAATGTTCTAAAAAAAGACGTAAGTAAATAATAAAGGCGATGGGAAAACTTTGCGATAAATTAATTATTATCCAGTAAAAATTATTATGGCTAAATAATGGCTTCTGCTCAGGTTGACTCTGAAGTGCCGTGTTTGACCGATACGGTGAACGCCTGAAAAGTGGCTTGCCCGGACACGGTTCAGCCTGAGAACCCGTCTTCCCAGACACAGTGGGATGAGCCGCTCTGTAGGTTGGTACGGAATAACCAATACTGCTGAGCTTGCCCGCCTGCTGGCTGTGGGTGAATGGGAGTCGGGCCTCTGGCCTCAGGCAAAACCGTCACCCAACATAGGCACTATGCCGGGTGACACAATATTCCGGCTCGCTACATGTTTGCATCTGGGCGCTCCTTGCGGAGCTCCACATCGCTGTCATTGGGGTGAAGCAGTCGACTGCCTCGGACACCATGGCCTATCCTGCAGCAAGAGCGCTCTGTATTATGACTTCAAAGTAAATATAATTTATGCGTTACAGGTTACAGGAAGATAAGAATTATAAACATCATAGGGTTCTATGACCAAATGACTGGTAACCTAAGAAATTTCTCTAGAAAATTATTGCTGTTTATTTTATAAATCTAATTTTGTATGTACGCACGACGACATATCAAGCTAAACATACATTTCCATTATAAGCTGATAACAGAACAGATAAGAATAAGATATATAATAGGGCGAAACGGGTTCCGCCCGCGGCGGGCGGCGTCTTTGAATCGATTTGATTTTCCCATCACTAAATAGTGCTTGTGAGGTAGTCAAAAAATGGCACGCTTGGTTTTCATACAGATCGTGATGTATATATACTTGCGATAACTAAGTAGGTAAAACATTAACAACCTCTTAAGAGGTCATTGTACTCATCATTATGAACAACTTTTAATAATCCCTTATTAAAAGTTGTTCATAATGATGAGTACGCTATATAAATCACGAAAAAAAAACAGCTGTTCCCTACATTTTGACGAATTATACGAACATAAAAGTAGGGAACAGCTGATTTGCCACTGTCACTGATTTTGTTTTTGCTAGGAATTGACAGCTGACTCGACGCTCACTTCACCTAACTAAACCGTTTTCAGGGTGAGATTTTTTACAGAATAGCACCGGCTGTAATGTATGAGTGTGAATATAAAGTATCAGTAGAGAAGCGGGGGGAAGGGGTAGACACTTTATAACGCCATACAGTTTTAAAGAATAATCACAATTATTATCTTTTTGGTGGTCGCAGTGCGTTATCATCTTTAGAAAAATATATATTAGAAGATAAAACATGGAGGAATTTTCCTACAAAAACGAATTCATCGATAATTATGTTAGCGAGTTTACGTCGCGTATTGTTTCGGAGACTGGGATTCCTAGTGATAAGTACCATCTCGGTAAAATAATCTTGCAGAGTATCAAGAATGATCCTGAACTTGTTATGCAGGTAAACATTTGTTTTTTATTTGTGGTGTCGTTGTGGCTAAGTAATAACAGCCGCACGGGTCGGTCGAACGGATGATTACTGTCAAATGGGGTGAATCGGGACGAAACTTTAAAAGGGATTTTTACATTGAAATAATAAATATTTTTTGCCAAAAAGGACTCTAATTTCTTTACTGTATTATAATTAACTATTAAGTGCCATTATTGGTAACAGACTACTTATATTATTTCTACGTTAAAATCTATTTTAAAGTCCTGAAATAAATAAGCATTGCATAATCAGCCTATAACGTTCCCACTACTGGGATACAAACCTCCTCTCTGTGAGAGAGAATGGGCCGTAATCCACTACACGGGCCCAGTGCGGGTTGGTAGATGTCACATGTCTTCGAATTTTTGGTTCTGGGACATACCAGTTTCCTTATGATGTTTTCCTTCAGCGTTTTGAGAGTAATTTACACGAAGTAAAGCGCGTGAGATCGAATCCAGGACCTATAACTCGCAAGTCGGGGTCGTGACTACTGGGCTACCACTGCTCTCAATAGCAGCAATATTTTATCCAAATTTTTCTATTCAGTAAACTATTTTGGCTCCTTCGTCAAAAACAGACCAAATAAACGATCTAGGAATGTCATGATGGGATAATGTTTCTATAAGTTTCGTAAGGTTCTGATTTTCTAAACAGATTGATGGTGGTACTGGTGAATCAGAAACCAATGGATCCATGCTAAGAAGAAGCATACAATGCGCAACCAGCTTCAGGGAAATGGGGCTAAAGACCGGCGACGCCATAGTGCTGATGGCGCCGAACCATCTGGACCTCGCTGTTCCGTTCTATGCTGCTATCTACCTTGGAATCGCAACCGCTGCTATTGATAGGACTCTTGGAGTTAGTAAGTGCATAAGTAATCTAAATAATATAAAATTCAAAGTCCTGGCTGACTGACTGATATATCAACGCACAGCCTAAACCGCTGGTCCTAGAGACATGAAATTTGGAGGGTGTGTTCTATGTGAAGAGTAGGTATCCACTAAGAAAGGGTTTTTTCGAAATTCCACCCATAAGAGGGTGAAATTTCACGCGAACAATGTCGCGGGCATAAGCTAGCAAAATGTGCGATTAGGTACTCGGATATTTTGCTTTTGAGTAGGTAGGTGCTATTTGGGCGTGCCGCGTGCCCGAGAATTTAGCTCAGTGGTATGACAAGACTTAGTGCGTGGACAGGCCAATAGAGTAGTGGAATACTTCCGGCTGATGATAATGATCATTTATTTTGTACCAGCACAATGCAATGACACGTTTGGTGTAACAGGGCGGGGGCCGCAGTCACACCAGGAAGGCCCTCGTTCTGTTATCGGTCTGTACCATTCCCATCAGACTTGTGAAACGTAGATTAGCAAGCTATTGGGGCCGGCATCTATATCGCCACATGCGAAGTACGCATCACACTGACGTCACGCAAAATCCTGCATCGTGCAAGCAGAGTTTACCGTGCAACTAGCATACATACTACATCCCGACATCAGACGTCGGGCATTTGCCTACAAGGTACACCCGTCCTTACCGTCCCGTCCCGACCTGTCTGGTCGGAGGATCCTCCCTTTTCTATGGAGGATGTTTGAACTTTACGCCCTGTTCCTCACGCCTCTATTATAACTACCAATAATAATTATATAAAAATTGCCTTTTTTCTTCCAGTTGAGTTGAAAGATGCTTTTAACACCTGCAAGCCCAAAATTATATTCTGCCAAAGTGAAAAAGTTCAAGATGTCCAAAAAGCTGTTGGCCTCGTTGGTCTAGACTCTAAAATTATTAGTTTCGATAAGAGTCCTGACACGACCAGCTTTTCCGAAATGATGGCGAAACATGGTGATCAAACTGACGATGTCGTCGAGAACTTTAAGTAAGAAAATATCCCATACTTTTATAATGTTGTTCTACCAGCTGCCAGGGTGATTAGAGATAGGTACTTATATTACACAGAGTCAAGCGGCGACGAAACTCCGCAGTCGTGATAGGTATCATGATAAAAAAAATAAAAAAAAATGGCGTCAACAAACTTTAATCTTCAGTATTTTTGTGTAAAAAAAAATCGTTTTCTCAACTCATACTACAAGTAAACTACCGACTGTCGTTGACCCCAAAAAACACAAAATTAAATCATATTTTTCGTTTGTTTTTTACGTCTGTCGAGTTTCGGTATAGTTATATTATAGCTATTATAATTTTACTCTGTATTGTCGCACCGCGCACGCCTTCTAAGCCTGTGAACGTCTCTACTTCTAAACGTAATCCATAATATGACCATTTTTAAAGGCCTAGTAACAAACTAGCATCCATATTATTTTATTATAAAACGGTTTAAAACCAATTACAAAAATCATCAAGTTCAGATAAAAAGTTAACAACTGTTTCTTAAATCCTTCTCACAGTATTTCTGACATGCAGACAAAATCTTCGCCTTCGTCCGCAAACATATCGTTTGTCGGATTAGAGTCCAAGGACCAGAGTACACGTACTCTGCACGCGCAACGGTGCGACATGGAGGCACAGCAAACAACCTGTGCCTTCTGTCGCGGCAGTAATTATCACATGGACCCTTGAACCTTCATGGAACCTTATCACATGGTTTAGTAATCGCTGCGATAATTCGCAGACTTGAAGCTGAATTGCCGTCTATAAAACTAGATAAAGCAATAATAATTTATGACTTGACTAGCAGCGCCCCGGTGTTTCACTTGCATAAGTTTCGATCTCATGGGAATATCGGGATAAAAAGTATCCTATGAGTTAATCCTGGTTATAAACTATCTGTGTTCCAAATTTCATCTAAATCCGTTCAGTAGTTTTTGCGTGAAAGAGTAACAAACATCCATCCATCCTCACAAATTTCGCCTTTATAATATTAGTGTGATAAGAAGTAGGATTGGTTAACTTTATCTAAGCAGCTATAAAATTTTGACCTGATTGGACTTGTTCTTTCACAGGCCAGCAGACTTCGACCCTGAGGAGACGATAGCTTACCTAGTACCAACAAGCGGTACCACAGGACTGCCCAAATGTGCCGCTTTGTCTCATAAGAACATGGCGGTCAGTGGACCTTACGCTTGGTACTGATTATGATAATTAACATTTACAGAAAAGTCTTAGGCGGCCTAATTACAAAATGAGTTCCAAATTTCTGATTTGGTCCCATAGTAAAAGTTGTTCATAATGATGAGTACAATGACCTCTTAAGAGGTTGTTCATGTTTTATCAATAAACCTGTTTAGATGGCCACCTTAGAACTTTTCGGACAGTTTAGCCAACACTCTTAGACTCTAGACCTCTACATACCTTGAAACCACCGGGTGCTTTTAGCCACAGTTCTCCACGTTTGTTAGGCTCTTTTATTTCCTCCCCAGTTTCTATATTCACCAGCTGAAAGCATTTAGGTATTAATTAGGTATGTTAACGTACAATTTAGGTAGGGTAGAACTCAGAACGCCTTCTGAAGGACTTAGGTACCTACCTACCTACAGTCAGGAAATTAAGTGTTTAGCAAATTGATACCCTACATCAATTTGCTTATGGCTTAGTTATAGACATTTCATAGAACTGTCAAAGAATGACAGTTATGATTTGAATATACGGACCATTTAAGTTGCTAGTTAATTTGATTAACAATTTATTTCCCTGACCTTACCTGCTTCTGTTTCGGTTTGAAAGTTATGGCTGAATTTACAAACATTTAGTAAACATATAATAAATCTGCATTTGCCTAAGCTTAGACTTGAAAACAAACAGAGCCGCTTGCTTAGGAAACAAGGCCCAATATTGTTATTTCGCATCAAAAAGTCAACTTGTCTATGCTTGTTATCTATACTAATATTATAAAGCTGCAGAGTTTGTTTGTTTGTTTGTTTGAACGCGCTAATCTCTGGAACTACTGGTCCGATTTGAATGATTCTTTTAGTGTTGGGTAGTCCATTTATCGAGGAAGGCTATAGGCTATATAACATCACGGTACGACTCTTAGGAGCCGCGCAGCGTGTGACACCGCGGGGAACAGCTAGTACCTAATAAAATTGCAGCGAAGTGAAATCAATTTTTTTTAAATTAATTTTTTCTAGATCTGGGAACGATTCAAATGTCGAAAATTTTTTTTTTTGAATTTTTGTCTGTTACTCTGAATGTATGTTCCTATTGTTAGTGTGTTGCGCAATTACCTCGCAGGGACGCATGACACAAAAGGGAGGAAGCCTCCACTCGGCTATGGATGGAACAATGTTGTTTAAACAGCCGATGAGCTCTTGGACTCTACAACCTTATTCAGATCTCCCACATTGATATTACTCGTTTTTTCTTTATTTTCCAGTTTTTTTGCCAATAAATTACCGGCTACTCGGTCGGTACTTATCGTGGCTCCTCTGCAATGGCTGACAGCACTCCTCAACTTCATCATATCGTCATTTTACAAGTATACGAGGGTACAATCCTCTCATGCTCTCACTACGGAACATATTTCAGATTTGATTGGGAAGTACAAGGTTAGTTTCGTCGACTATCGACTGGCCTGTTGGTCTAGTGGTCAGTGACTATGACTGCTATGCCGGAGGTCGTGGGTTCGATTCCCACCCAGGACAAATGTTTGTGTGATGAGCATGATCATTTGTTCTGTGTCTGGGTGTAATTTATCTATATATGTATGTATTTAGAAATATATAAGTATGTTTATCAGTTGTCTAGTACTCATAACACAAGCTCTGCTTAGCTTGAGACTAGACGGCGTTGTGTGATAGTTGTGGAATATTATTATTATTATATTATTATTAGTTTACAACGTCATAATAAAGATTCAAAACAAAATCGTATACCAGTTATCATCCTCCAGACCGTTTTTTTTTTTTGCGGATTGGAAATCATCAAATGACCCCTCCCGCTCTGGGTGGAGCGGAAGGGCGTGTCACACTCACTGACTAAAACCCACCAGTGTTTCTTCCTTAGCCCTTTATGTTCCGGGCCAGCGGTAACCCTTTCGGACAATCCCGCTAACCCGGCAGGCTTCGGCCCTCACGAGCCCCTTCTCTGATGCTGACATCTCTTTGAGGCGCGCGTGGTGAATTATTTTAGTAAAGCACCTGTCTCTGCTCTCAAAACGGTGCGGTGCAGCGCCTGTCTGGTTTCGAACCTATAACTCGTAAGTTGCGGCCGTTACTACTGGGGTGCTTTCCTTCTTTCTTGCAGGAACATGATAAAGGAACACGAGTATTTGCCACGTAACCAAATTACTTCTTTTTTCCAGCCAACCCTTATGGCACTCAGTCCAACCATGATGACATCGTTGGTAAAGGCAGCTAAGATAAAAAACTGTGATTTATCCTGCTTTGAGGTAATAAACCTTGGAGGTAGCGCTGTGCCCACAACCCTTGTGGAGGAATTGAGGGTATGTGATTCTATTATGTCTTCTGGTATAAAGAGACTACGCTGTAGAGTCGTGGTACAGTGTAGGGCGTAGGCCACGCTGTAGAGTTGTGGCATAGTGTAGGTTTCGCTGTTGAGTCGTAGAACAGTGTAAACTACGCTGTAGAGTCTTGGCACAGTGTAGGCTACGCTGTAGAGTCGTGGCACAGTTTAGGCTACGCTGTAGAGTCTTGCCGCAGTGTAGGCTACGCTGTAGAGTCGAGACAAAGTGTAGGCTACGCTGTAGAGTCGTGGCACAGTCTCGGCTACGCTGTAGTCTTGGCACCGCCTAGGCTACGCTGTAGAGTCTTGGCGCAGTGTAGGCTACGCTGTAGAGTCGAGACACAGTGTAGGCTACGCTGTAGAGTCGTGGCACAGTGTAGGCTACGCTAGAGTCTTGGCACACTGTAAGCTACCCTGTAGTCTTGGTATAGTGAAGGCTACGGTGTAGAGTCGTGGCACTCTAGGCTACGCTGTAGACTCTTGGCACTGTGTAGGCTACGCTGTAGAGTCGTGACACAGTGTAGGCTACGCTGTAGAGTCGTAGCGCAATATGAGTTACCTTGTAGAGTCGTAGCGCAGTGTGAGCTAGGCCGTAGAGTCGTAGCACAACGTCGGACCATAAGTGTACTTAAATTAAAAAAACCCACCGAATGCATAAGCTCGTACTTTTTAAAGTCGGTTAACCTTTTATGGGGCAGAAACGAAATTTGTAGTTGACCAGTCTAACAATATAGTCGATTTAAAAAAAAATAATCAATGTCAAAATCGACCTTAAAGTCAGACTAGTCGGGTGCATAGAAAAAGTCGGGTGGTTACAGGCGCTGTGGCTGTACCTTTGTATATTTATTTTATTTTATGTTTTCAGAGTGTGGCACCGAAAGCAAGCGTGGCTGATGTATTCGGAATGAGTGAGATTGGTTCCGTCGTATTCTATAGCGGTAGCTCCCCATTAGGGTCGTGTGGGAAACCACTTGCTCATTTGCAATACAAGGTTGGTATCTCTCCTACGTACCTAATCAAAGTTCTGGCCTGCAACTGAAGCGAACCCTGTGCGGGAATCGAGACAAAATCTCCTTTGAAGGCGTGTTCAAACTGGCGTGAATAGTCGTGAAACTTCCTAACTATTAAAACAAGTTTCACTTCAGTGTGGCCAGCGTTTTATTCATAATAGATATCAGCAGGCCTCGATCAAACAGAGAAGGAACCAATTTGATAACCTATCATAGTCACTATTAGGGTACCTACCCTTTTTTTTTCCTCCCGCTCTGGGTGGAGCGGTAGGGAGTGTCAGACTCTTACTGACTAAAACCCACCCGTGGTCCTTCCTTAGCCTTTTATGTTTCGGGCCAGAGCGGTATCCTTTCGGACAATCCCGCTGACCCGGCAGGCTTCGGCCCTAACGGACCCCTTCAAATGATGCTGACACCTCTTTGAGGCGCGCGTGGAACACGTATGCGCCGTCCGGCACGGGCCTGGTCCTGATCGGACGGTGAGGTACACATTACTCTCCGTCCGCAGGCCCGCGCCTACGGTGGCCGCGAGTCGTTACGCGGCTCCTGACGCCCGGAGCGTCTCCCGCGGCGGCTGGGATGGGAGGCTCTCTCTCTGAGCCGTCCCGCCACCTCCTTCGCTAGCATGACTGCTTCGCAGAAGGAGGTGACTGCCTCCCACTCCCTCTCGCCCCGGACCATGGCTTGTACCAGGTCCGGACGCGAGAGGTCGCCGCCGCTGCCAAACGCCTCTACGAGAACACGGCGGTGTTCCGCCCAAGCGGGGCAGACCTCCACCGTGTATGAGTAACCGGCTTATGAAGATTCACGGGACATCGTTATCGCGCTCACGCTAATTCGGTTTAAGCACGCTCAAATCGATTATTTCCCAAATCGGAACGCAGGGTTAAATGGTCCGTATATTCAAATCACAACTGTCGTTCTTTGACAGTTCTATAAAATGTCTCTAACTAAGCAAATTGACGTAGGGTATCAATTTGCTAAACAATTAATTTCCTGACTGTAGGTAGGCACCTAAGTCCTTTGGAAGGCGCTCTGAGTTCTACCCTACCTTTTTAGCGTGTGGAAATCCTCATGGATGTTCACCACCCTGGGGTGGGTGGCGGGGTCTGTCTGTCAGACTAAAGTTACGTTAACATACCTAATTAATACCTACCTAAATGCTTTCAGCTGGTGAATATAGAAACTGGGGAGGAAATAAAAGAGCCAAACAAACGCGGAGAACTGTGGCTAAAAGCACCCGGTGGATTCAAGGTATGTCTAGAAAGGTCTAGAGTTACTCTCTAGACTCTTTGCTAAACAGTCCGAAAAGTTCTAAGGCGGCATCTACACCGTACTACGCACACACTACTGATGTCACACTAACACAAATCCTATACAGCGCAAGCAAAGTATACCGCGCATTTTATGCGAAAGTCAGACAACAATCGGGCAAGTAGCCCCCCCCCCCCCCTCCGTCACAAAAACCGTCTGCAGGGTAATTGCGTAAAACGTCAAGAGCGGTAAACCAATTGCAAGGTCGACTAATACCTACCCTGTTTTTTTTTAGGGCTATTTGAATAACCCAAAAGCGACGGCAGAGGTTCTATCCAAGGACAACTGGTTAATGACCGGCGACATGATGTACAGGGACGAGAACTGGAACTTCTACTTCACTGAACGCATCAAACTGCTGCTCAAGTATAAGAATCATCAGGTGAGCTAGAGAGTACATATGGCAGCTTCTTGTTCGCCCATCCTAAACACAAGCTCAGCTATACCCGAATCGTTTTAGCGCGGCAATAGCGGTCATTGCCCTTTCCCTAATATCTCGGTATCAACCCACACATGTTGAAGATCACGATAGATATTGATTCAGGACGTTAACCTACGACAGTGCCACGGCCACGCTACGCACGAAACAATTGCTCGCTAGCAAAACAAACCTTGACAAACCTCTCCGTGCGTGAGGATGGTGGAGAGATGAACATTTAAACTATGCATTAGAACGCTTCTTATGAGCATTGGTGACCACGTGGTAACAGCCGCGACTTACCGAGTTTATAGGTCATAGTTTCGAACCCTGACAAGCGCTTTACTATGCGTAAATTATTTCATCACCACTGCTCTCATAACGGTGAAGGAAAACATCGTGAGGAAACTTCCCGATGTCCTGATCCAAAAATTCGAAGACGTGTGCATTTACCAACCAGCACTGGGCCCGCGTGGTGGATTACGGCCCACTCCTTCTCACAGAGAGGAGGCCTGTATCCCAGCAGTGGGAACGTTATAGGCTAATTATGTAGAACACTCAAAGTCTACAGAAGGCAAAATAATGTTGATGCTGATAATCAACCAAGATCGCAACAGCAAATACATCATCTCCTCATTTTATGTACCTTATCTACCTTTACATCCATCATCTTTACCTTTCCAGGTATCGCCAGTGGAACTAGAAGCCGTGATCCGTCAGCATCCCGGCGTGCTAGATGTAGCAGTGACGAGTATCCCTGACCCAGAGTGCGGCGACCTGCCCGTGGCTTGCGTCATACCACGTTCAGGGGCTGACGTCACCGCGGAGGAGATTAAGGACTTGGTTAAAGGTATAGAGCTGATGATGGTTAGAATCCGAAACAGAATCAAGATTCTAATTTTATGGTTGCAATGGAATTTGAACTGTATTTTGTATGACATTGAATTCGTAGCTTCAAAACATGATAATTAGTAAGATTCTTTGGGAACATAGAAACAACGGATTCAACTGATCCCTTATGGAACGGATAAATAATATGGAATTTACCAAGAGATTAAAAGTAACGTTATATTTTCAGAAAATCTGACCGACTCCAAGCAGCTAAGGGGCGGTGTTTTCTTCTTCAAGGAATTACCGCTGACGTCATCAACTAAGGTGCACAGACGAAAGCTGAAGGAGATCGTTATTGCAAGGACGAGAGAACAAGTCTCAAAATAGTTTTGATATTTAGTAAAATGTTGTTTTATTTATGCTACATCGCCGTACAACGTGGCAATGTTGCCAGCCTTATGGGCACATTTTTCTGTTGACAGCGACGCGGATGAATTTTTGATGCTCTATGATTTTTTCTACTCTTTTATACATTTACTTATGTATGTATTTTAAATATTATATCATGTAAATATTATCTTGTTTGACAATAAAAACCTGTTGCTATCTGATTTTGTGGTTCTAGAAAGATTTACACCCGGTCTCTGACTTGTAGTTCAGAATTTGTCAAACTCTACTATGCCATTACTTAGTACAGTAAAATTGATTGGGTTGCAGGAGAGAACTAGGACCACGATACACGGCATGGTTTATTTACGGTACGTCGTGTATCGCGACGTAGAAAATCGTGTGACACGGTTCTACGGTATACGGCTTTTCATGTCGAGAAAAACGTGCGTGTATCAAGGGCCTAATATGGCATGCCGTGGTGTGGTGACTGGTACATACTAATGCCATGGGGGGACGGTTCAATCTGAGCAGTGCCTGACCAAAACGATTTAGCGCTAAGTACCTACTTATTGCGGGATTGATTCTCGCAAAAAAGTAATGTATGACCTAGATAATAAAACCAAAACCGTACTAAAAATAGACAATTTTATTAATAATAGTTAAAAATAGGGTGTAATCAACCCTCATAAATTTTGGGAAACAATGTGAAAGCACAACAATTGATATCTAACGGACATTATAAACACTTAATTTCGTCAAAAACAATAAATAATATTAATATACCTACGTCAAATCTTTATAACGGTGCTGTAGTTTGACAGGTTCACGGACCCTCGTAGCGTTTGCTTTTGGAGATTCTGAAAGGAAACAAGTCGTTTTTAACCGATGAAAAAACGGAGGAGGTTCTCAAGTCGACGCGTACCTATATATATTTGTTTTTTGTATGACCACGCATAACTTTTTACACAGTAGTCCGATTTTGATAATTCTTTATTCGTTTGAAAGGGTATACTTGACGGCAGTGGTTAAGCGATTGACTGCTGCGCTGCGTGTCGCGGGTTCGATTCCCGCACGCAACAAATATTTGTATGACCTACAAGTAGTTGTTCCGGTTCTGGCTGTTTGTGTATGTGAGTTTAAATGTTTGTAAACGCATCCACGATACAGGAGAAATTCCTAGTGTGGGGCAATGTTAAAAAAAAAAAAAAACTCGAGTTGGTCCCATTCTCATCAAGTTGGAATCTGATGAGGGGGAAATCGAGGGAAACCCTCAAATTTTATAGGCAAACCTATAGCGATTTAGATATTAAGTGTAATATTAAGTGTAAAGCAACTTGAGCATTTCTCTTGGAAATTATCATTTGGTAAAGTGGAGCTGATGATGAAGACCACAGATGGACATCGGAACCACTCAATGATAAATATTACACGGGTTACGCTTCGATTACTTTAATATGGCTACTAAGCAATTTATGTTCGTCAAAATGCGAATGGTGAAATGGAGCTCATGGTGGAATACCAGGAGAACTCCTCAACAATTAACGTCCCTGCATCGGTAACAGCAAAATTTTGTAAAAGGCGATGAGCAAGTTGACACTATGCCATTGTAACTTAGATAAATTATAAGCAGACCCACTAAAAAGCGAGAAATAAAAACTTTTTAACAAAAAAATTAAACCGCCGAAAAAACTGAAAAGCAAAAAATAATAAACCTTTTTTAATTAACCTTGATAACTAAGTTCTTAAACTAATAAATATCGACTAGTGGCACCTCAAGGTTTATAATCAAGTTATATGCAATTGCGGCCACTTGCGCGATGTGTTTTTGTTCTTAATCTTTAATCTAGTGCTAATAGGCTATTTGACAATGTAAAAAATAAGGTCATAATGATTGACACTCGTATAGATTATCGCTTTTAAAATCGATTTGCATTAATTTCACTACAAAACAATGTATTATTTATAAAAAAAAAACCCGAAAAAACTTCATCTTTTTAAATCTGGCGCCACGTAATCGAAAACGGTCTGGATTGGCTGAACTTAAGATGACGTCATGATTTAGTAAATTTCTGTCTATCGTTGACAGAACAGATGACTTTTGTCTAGTATCTCGACCATTTCAACGTTTGTTTACGTGAATCGTGACGTCACGTCACGACGCCATATTGTTAAAGATAGCGTTTTGGCGGCTTATTTAAACAGTACATTTTTATTAACTATTTTTAAAAGAAATACATTATGCAATTTGAAGTAATAGGTTTTTGTGGGCTCGTTAGACACCATTAAATAATCTGAGATGTTTATCAGAAACCAGTCAAATAGCCTATTGTTGATCGAAGGCATCCGTAACGTTTCGCACCAACCTATCAGCTTGTTGCAGCAACTATCTATTAGCAGCAGTAACCAATTTCCAGCTGGTAGGCTGATGATCCTGCTAGTCAACTAAACCTACTTAGGCTACAGTATCTTTAACCTTTTGACCGCCACACGTCAAAAAATCAAAAACATGCCCTCGGCGGCAGTCTGTCATATAGTCGAACCGTGGCGTGCTGGGCACATTTTGGTTTGTCATCTATACATGACTGTGGCGGTCAAAAGGTTAAAACGTCATAAGCTACTGACAGCGTGAGGTGACATCACGGTTTCCAAAATGTTCGTGGCCGCCGTCACACGTGGCGGTCGCGGGCGGCGTGCGAGCCAGACCGCGCCCTTATAACTACGAACACAGAATTCGGCCGTCGTCGATGACAGACGGCTATACGTCGACGGTCGCGGTGGCGGTGTGGTCAGATAAACCCCAGACTTACAAAAAAATCCAGTACGGTCTTACCTTTTTAAACATATTAGCCATCAATAAATTAGTCTTCTTCATATTTTCCTTTTTCTTTTCCTCTTTCTTCTGAACGACTTCTGGCAACGTTTTGTATATCTTCTCAGAGTGCTTCTTCATTTCACGTTCACTAATCAATTTTAGGGCAGCTGAAATGTGGAAAAAAGTATCTATAAGAAACTGTTTCACGACATAGAAACGTGGTGTTATGGATGCATTGGACGACTACTGCATTACTTTTATCTTCTCAAAAGCCCACCAATTTCAATAACCTTCAAGAGCATATTTTTCTGTATCTCTATCTGTTACTTAGAACCATCAATTGCTAGAGCCAGAAGACGGATCGCAAGCATACGCACTCATACGCATTGAAAGCGCGTTACATGCGAATGAACTTCTCGCTCTAACGAATGACTCTTAGTGACAGAAAGAGATACGAGGTACAGAAAAAACGCTGATCTGTAATTCAACCATTAATGTTTTAAAAATAATCAGGTCTAAAGCCCCATTAACATGATGCAAGTTTCTTGCTTTCGTGTCTGGTATACAATAAAAGTGAAGCAACAAATGGCTTGCATCGTCTTTAGTTTAGATACAATGCAATACAATTTAAACTCAAAGCATTTATTTCAAATAAACCAATTACAGGCACTTTAGAATTGTTCGGTCGGAAAGATGAAGCTAGTTGTCCTTTCCAAAGCGTAGTAGGTACCTATGGAGAACTGGCAAGAAACTCCACGAACACTCTTTTAAATCAAAATAATATGGTTACAAAAATAACAATACATAAAGGTATTGTTGCTTTAACTTTGGTATGCCACAGGCAATTAAATCGCACTGTAAATTATGCTAAAAACGACGAAGTAATAAGTTCTTTTTTAGGGTTCCGTACCCAAAGGGTAAAAACGGGACCCTATTACTAAGACTTCGCTGTCTGTCCGTCTGGCTGTCACCAGGCAGTATCTCAAGAACCGCGATAGCTAGACAGTTGAAATGATCACAAATTATGTATTTCTGTTGCCGCTATAACAACAAATACCTACTAAAAACAAAATAAAATAAATATTTAAGGAGGACTCCCATACAACAAACGTGTTTTTTTTTTCGGTGTTTTTGCCTTGTGGTACGGAACCCTTCGTGTGCGAGTACGACTCGCACTTGGCGTGTTTTTTTTTTATGGGTTTGCTCTTGACTCTAGTCTAGGTCTGAGGTGACAGAGACAAAGTCGTCCTTACGTTTTTTCCTTCGCAAGTCGAGTCCGATCTGTTTGGCCAGTAGTCGCAGTTCGTCCGAGCTGAGGTTCGTTAGGTCTGGCTGTTGTTCCACGTGCAGTGATAGCAGGTCCCGTTGGGCAGCACGCTCGTTTGCTCTACAAATTAAGACGTTGGCGTAGTTAGAATAACGGCCATAATTGTCTGGCGAAGCGCAGCAAATCTGAAGGTCAATTCTCGTAATTTAAAACGTTCAAAATCTAGTCGCAGTCTTATCTCGGCGACAAACAAATGTCAAAAACTTATCAAAATGTAGAGGAAATTAAAGTTATTTTTGACAGATTGAGACAGATCAGACTGTGAACTTTCTTACAATTACGAGATCTGCTCCTCTGGTTTTCACTAGCAAATAAATATAAACTTGGCGTCAGTTGAAATAAAGTCGAAAATTGAACTTTCATCGTGTCCGAGAACTGTCTCGGACACGATGAAAGTTCAATTTTCGACTTTATTTCAACCTCAACCGCGTACATCTGTCCGCGTTGATACTGATCAACGAGGAATGTGCGTTTTGTTTGTGCAGAATAAACAGTTTTACTTTCTTTCTTTTTCTTTCTAGGTTTCCGACGTTATCATAAAGAAGCAATGTTGATATTTGTTTGGCAGAGTAAACCTCCCTTCATTAGGTCTGCGCCTTCCCTAAGACCTTTTTTTAATGATTCCTTCAGAAATGATCAGTTTAACGTAGGGAGCGCCATCTGACTAAAAGATGCTCACCTGGTGACTGGTATATTCGAATGGGGTTTTTTTTTTGCGGATTCCCGAAATCATCAAATGGCTTGCAAAAGGGCCGGACGCGAGAGGTCGCCGCCGCTGCCGATCGCCTCTACGAGGACACGGCGGTGCTCCGCCTAAGCGGGGCAGACCTCCACCGTGTCCTCTGTTCGAATGGGGGGTGTAGTCGAATTATAAACTCACTGGAGTAAAGTGACAGATGTTTTATGTCACTGTATAAAATAATATGCACAAATTTATTGTAATAGTGATCGTTTAGCTCATAGGTTTTCAACCTTATTTTGCCCATTGCCCACTTTGAGTTTTTTTTTTTATCGAACCCCCCAATTTTTTTTACTTACCATCTGTCGCGAATCTTAAACAGCTACTGCCACGATTATATTTAAACGTGTAACATTATATAGTCTTAAGATAGGATATATAATTTTCTCAGGGTCTTCTACTGCCCCCTTGAAAGTCTCAAACGCCCACGCAGTGTTTTTATTGCCCCAAAAAAGTGACATCAGCTTTTTATTGAATACATTTCTACTCAATAGTTCACTAAAAATGTACGAGTAGAACTCCCAAGTGCCAATTTTGTATAAGTACTCTTTTTTTTTTTAAATCTAGTTTTCGTTATCTTGAAGGTCAAAATACTGAAAATAATTCGTATAATAAAAACTGTTTAAGATTGAGTTTTGTTTGAATTGCATATTTATGAAGCAATTCTAGACGCATATTTTCCAGTTATTATTTAATCAGAAATCATAACAGAACCCACAATAAAAATGCTTTTCCGAAATTAGTTTTTTTTTTCTATTTCGAAGTAGAACCTCTGGTGCAATTAAATTCCTTATACTAAGGTATGGTTTAGATAATCAATTCATACAAAAATTTGTAAAATAAGTGGTCAATAAGTTTAATATTTCAAATACAATAGATATGACTATATTACTTTACAAAGTGACATTAGACCTTTCAGTTTACTTCAATTGTCATAGACAATATTTAAGAACTCACCAAATCTTTTGTGTACCGAACGCATGTTACAAGTATCGACACACTGCTTACAAGGATCAAAGCAAGGATTGCAAGGATCTATGCATGGATTGCAAGGATTCTGTTCACAGGGACTGTAAGACCTGC
The DNA here is from genome assembly GCA_963082905.1 of Oligia fasciuncula. Classification (NCBI taxonomy): domain Eukaryota; kingdom Metazoa; phylum Arthropoda; class Insecta; order Lepidoptera; family Noctuidae; genus Oligia; species Oligia fasciuncula. Next base: position 4,503,866 of record OY720406.1, read on the forward strand.
ACGGTACGCAAGGTTCAGTATTGGACGGACTGCATGGTTCTCTTGCATAGGGAATGCAAGGTTCGACTGATTCGCAACGTTTGTAGCAAACACCTACAAAAATATCAGGTTTAATAGTGATCAATAGATTAAGAATAATACTACTGGCAACTTCGTTAAGCGAAGACCTAATTAATCGTTGAAACTATTTGGTTAGGTAGACCAAATAAGAATTTGAGACAATTTTCAAGTTATGGAACAACAAACTGAAAGTCATACTTAACAGAGATCAAATTCCATTGCAACCAAAAACTTATTAGGGCTTTTTGTTACAAATGGTCACTCAACAATCAACATAGAATACATTTCACTAAAGTAGTTAACTGATTAAGAGCCAACCCACACGGTGCGGTGCGGCGCCGCACCGCAAAGATTTCGACCAATTGGCGGGCACCCGAGCTGCTTGTGTGCCCGCCGATTCGGCAAAATCTGTGCGGTGCGGCGCCGCACCGCACCGTGTGGTTTGGCCCTGAGTGGCGATGGTATGTAAATGTCTGTGATTATGAACACTGCTTATCATTGAGACCCGCTTGCACCATTTCTTCAATGAATTTAGCTCTAAACGTATTTAAAATATTGTTCCATTTCGGTCACTCGTTTGAAGTTCACAGAGACAGGAAGATGTATAAATATGTTTAGCGTTCAACGCAATCAGTTATTACTGGTGCAAGTGGACCTAAGAGTGTAAAAAAAATACGCAAATAATCTAAGCCAAATCTACACTTAAACATATACGTTTAAGGTTCAATTTACATTGACAAAGTACCTCCACAATACACAGGGGCCGGCGCTACATTTCCCGTGCATCTAGGTTCGTGTACAACGACCATTTTCAAACTCGGAGCGTATCGGGCTTGAGTTCTGAAGTGAGAAAACTTGGTGAGTTCTTAAATTGGCGCGAACTATAGTCGACCAAAGAATTGCTTTACCACCCCAAGGCTGAATGTCACTTGCACCGTTGTACGACATAAGACGACAAGGTCTATTTTTTTTACGTAGTTCAACCATTCTGAAGTTTCAATTTACTAGGAGTTTTATCAAAAGTGGTTTTTGATAAAGGGCTTACGATTGCTAGTAAGGTAACCCTACTGCAAATTGAAAGTTCACCGCGCCCGCATTCGTACTTACTGATAACGCAATGAGCGTAAAAAGTCAATAACTAACTGTATTTCTCACTATATTCCACTTGCTGCACTTGTGAGCGCGTCAACAGTTTTAGAAAGAGACTCTTTCGCGCAGAAATGACGCTCTACAAAGCCGAACTTTAGCTAAAACTCGATATGCATGTGTCTGTTTGTAATGTCAAAATAACAACTTTTTACTAAATGCATATGATAGTATACGGTACTTATAACAAAAAACCTATTTTTTTTAATTTTGTCTCTGTTTGTTCCGGCTAATCTCCGAAACGGCTGGACCGATTTCGACAGGGCTTTAACTTTTATTTTAGAAAAAAGATAGTAAATTAAAAGGTCACGCGAACGAATTCGCAGGCAGCAGCTATTAAAAAATAAATTATATTTATTTTTTTATATAGGTAGAAAAAAAACAGAATTATGTTTTTAAACTAAATGAGGCCTTACCTCCTCTCACTGATGAACTTCAAACAGTTCTGCCGCTGCGAGGTCTTCTCCACGAAGTCTGGCCGGTTCTGTTCCAAATACTCTCTAACTGTGGCCAACTCCATCCTCCTGGCACACTCATCAGATGTCTCGCACTCGTCGGGACAACTCCTCGACCTGTTCTTACTACATTTGGGGCTGCAGCGCGGGCTCGACCGACCAGACACTTGCTCCCTACATGTACCCTCTTTTTTCCCATCGCCCTTACGTTTTGGGACTTTCACAATGATATTTTTTAAAGGACGCCCCTTTTTCTCGCAAACCGTCTCTTCGCTTAGCATGCTTTCTGAAGTCTGTAATATAAGATTGTAAGCAATGCACTTCTTCTGCAGCTTCTCGAAAGCCTTTGAGCGTTTGCACTTATGATTTCTGCAAGCACAATGATGTACTTTCTTGCATTTTTCGCAATTAACTGAGGTGCTACTAGAAACTTCGCATTTCCTACCCCTGCATTTGACCTTTTGGTGGTATTTCTCACATTCTTTCTTTATTTTGTTGAGAACTTTACAAGCGGCAGAGTCTGAGGATGTTATGAGCATATCTGAGGAGCAGGGCAGGTCAGAAGATTCTGGGCGGACTTTGTTGTCTTTAAAAGATTTTGTGCACGAAAGTTGGACACTTTTATCGATAAGTTTGTCTGAACAGCCCTCGCCGTCAGATATTTTATTAAGTTTGATCTGGTTACCGCTTGATTTTGTGTCCGTGCTTGTGCTACAACATGTCTTTGGTTCCGGATCGGTACTTTCGTCAGTCTCAAGAAGGTAGTTCAAAACAGTGATTATTTCCGAAAAGCATTTATTCTTTTTAATCTTTACCATTTCTGTTTTGGAATAGCGTCGAGTTATATCTTGTATCATGTCTATTACAGGGCCTTTGCTTGATTTTCCTGGAAAGCAGACCTTATAACAGCATGTTTCTGGTTGAACTGGCGACTCCTTTGGTTCATTGATCCATTTGATCCCATCAGATCCCAAAAAAGATGCTTTGTTGTCAGCTTCTTGGTTCTTCTCTTTTGTAATGACATCAGTTTGGCAGGCTACACTACCTTTATCGGTTTTGTCTTCGATCTCAGTCGCAACTCCAACATCACAGCATGTTACAGTTTCTGGTTTTTCAGCTGCTCTTTTAGCATCTTCATCACAAAAATCTTTTTGTATTCCTATAGATGCTTTGATACTTTTATTGCATTTTTCGCTTTTGTTGCTTTTTATGCTATCTGTTTTTGTGTCCTTCCATTCGTATCCTTTTGTGAGATTTTCACGACTTTGTTCTACTTGGCAAGAGTTCTCGCAAGTTACAATTTGAGTTAATAGTTCATCTTCAATTATAATTGGCTGATTGTTATTACATTCGACATCTCTGATCTTTATAAAATCGGTTTGGATGCAAGAACATATTGACAACTTTCCTGTATCAGTGTTTGATCGTTTAAAAGGCGGTTTTGCCTTTGTTGCGTCGATTTTAGGGAACGTATTGCAATTAGTGCTACTTTCTAGCAAATGTTTTTTTGACAAAAAAGACTTTCTGGAAACTGAAGGTTCTATCATGCAGATTTTGTTTTTGTCAACGAAGACGGTCCCTGAACATTGAGTAGATTTATTCTCATCAATGGCCGTTGTCGCTTCGTCAGCAACACATATCTTATCTGTGACAACTCCTTCGTTTACTTGTTCGACTTTCTTATTAATGTCTGTTCCTGTCAAGTTTACCGTGAGAGTCATATTTGTGCCTTTAATGGGTATAGTATAGTCTTTTCCTAACAATGAGGATGATTCCTTCGAAGCCTGTTTTTCTTGTTCACCTCTTTTAGACATTACGTCTCTATAAATGCTCCCCGCAGATTGAATTAGAACCTTCTCAGACGTGCTATTGGTAGAAACGTCACTAAAAGACTTTCCTCCTTCAGAATCAGAACTGTGAATCGAGACCTTTCTACGATTCTCACAGATCAATTCCGCACAATCGTCTATGATGTTAATATCAGACAGTGAGGGTTCGGCAATTTGGGGGTTGATACTTATTTCAGTCTGAAGGCATCTTGTAGCCTCGCATACTACAAAATATTTTTCTTTACTTCTTGGACTCAGAAGACATTTGGTTGAAGTTCCGCACAAGTTTTTGGTTTCCGAGCCGGAAGAACTATGAGCTTTCATGCCTAGGCACATATTGACGACCATGTTGGTTTGGGACGATTTCGAATGCCTTCTTGCATGTTTTGAAGTGTTTTCCGAATTACTGCTTTCTGTTCCAGTGTGCATCTGGCAAGAGGATTGTATTAGGTCTATTTTATCATGTTTGACAGAGTTGCAAATACTTCCGCATTGTATACCTGTGTTGCCTATTCTCGCAGGGTCTTCGAGCTGCACGCCTCGGTTAGTCAATTTACAACATCTATAAATCATAAAATTGTCACCTACATCTGAGGATGAGACTTGTTTACCGTTACAAAGGCACACGTACTTAATTTCGCCCGTATTTTTATCTGAGACAAGGCGAGTGTTCCTGGAAGACGATGGTTTACACATTTTACATTCACATGGCTTTAGTGTAAACTCTTGCGGTTTCTTCTCGCAAGGCTGGATGGATGGATGGATGGATGCTGCTTCTTCGCGCTGTTTAATACTCACCTGCACAGAACTGTCCACACAATCCACCTTAGAATTTAAATAATGGTGTGGACAGCAACAGTAATGGTGCTTACTTGGACCAGCTTCGCTTATCTCCCTTTCAGGCTGCATCTTTTTCTTCAAGTTAGGCCGTTTTTGACATTCCGAATGACTTGAGGAGAGAGTAAACACGGAGTGGCTTCTTTGGTTTCTCATTGCAATGAATCTCTCCATGTCCATATTGGACGAGGAACCTCCTTCTAATTTGCTAGCGTCACCTGATCCGTCATCGTAATTGTTTCTAGTCAAGTCCTTCATCAAATCTTTAAGTCTGCTGCTAATTTTTGCCTCCTGACGTATTGGTACTTTGAACGCTGTTTCGGAACTTACGAGTTTCTGTTTCAAGAACATTTCTTTTTCTTTCAAGTGTTTTTTGTACGCTTCCTCGCGCCTGAGAGCTTCTAGATATTTTAAGTACAGCTCTTCAGAAGACGTTTTGGGGAACGCATTTTCTGAAGATGTCTTTCCTTTGCTAGATACATCTGAGTCTGTGTTAGAAGCTAATGTCTTCATCAAATTAGTATTAAATTTTTCGCTACTAGCACTAAATAGATTTGGGGCACTTTGTGATGTAGAAGCAACTACATTGGGGTTGAACTTTTCGTTCCTTAGAATAGATTTCTTTGGCTTTTTATTTGTACTGTCTTCCGTATTATTAGCGTCAGACGTACTTGTTGTGGTATTATTTTCTCTATTGCCTAACTTCTTGCTGTCAAAAGTGAGCCCAGACAGAAATTCCGTCGTAGTTTCATCGTCTCTGTATTTTGAATTGATTAATCTATTAACTATATCTTTGATTAACTTTTTCTTTGTGTTACCATCGTCATAACGCTTTTGTAAAGTAACTTTTAGTACGTCAACACATTTTTCTAAGTCTTTGGTTAGGGAATGATGTGATCCTTTGCTTGAGTCTGTGGTTATAGGTCCACTGGACTCTAAACTGGACTTATTTCCAGCTGTGCTGTTGTCAGGTCTAGGTTCATTATCTTTCATTTGATTCTGGTGATACATATGTCCAGGCATGTATTCAAAACTTTCTGCTTCCGACAACTGCTCTCCACTCTTTTCTTGTGGTGTTATATCATTGTTTTCTTCAACCTGCTTTTTAGGTCTCAATTTTCTTCTCATTTTCCTGGATTTCTTTCTTCGTAATCTCTTGCGTAATGTGTTGAGGCTGATCATAACAGGGATCTTCTGATTGTATGGATTAACAGGCTTGGGTGGTTCATCCATACTTTTTGATTTTTCTTTAGGTGTTTTGTCTTTGGTCAACGAAGTTTGTACTTCTTTATCCATACCCAAATATGGAGTAATTTCTACAGTTGCTTTTTCTGGAGAAACACTAATATCATTTTTCACATTATCAAATGTAACTCCGCCATCTCTTTCAACATTAAAAGATATATGCTTTGTAAGATTGACATTGATAGATGGAGCCTGATTCGTCTCCGAAGTATGTGGTATGTTAACTTCAACAAAATCAACATCTTTTTTGTAAATCTTTGTACTTTTCTTACCTAAACCTTTCTTTGATTTAGATTTGTTATCATTTTCGTCTAGAGGTGTGGAATGTGAGGTAGGGGCTCCGATATTTTGTTTCGAATCATTGTTAGAGTATTGTTGTTGTAAAGCGAGTCTTTCTAAGGTACTAAGGCTGGACGCGGAGTTTTTTCTGTCACTTTCGTTAGCATAGCCTACATCGGCGAGAGAGTCCCATTCTAGTTTTCTTTGAGAAGTGATACTACTGGATGGAGAGAGTGGCTTATGAGCTGATAAGTCTAAGAGTGCGTCTAATGCTGAAATGTCAAGAATTATGATGATTAGTACAATTGAATACAACGATAGTGCATTCCTTCAAAATGTAAACAATGTGGTATAAAAATACTGTGTCTCATCTAGCAGGCTATGAATCTATTTTTTTTTTTTTGGCATTTGAGCCGATGTCGACTATTGGGCCAGTATCGCGTATAGACGACTATGAATCTAGAAAATACAGAATCAGTTTAATAAAATAAAAAAAACTGGCTAAGTGCACAAGGCAAAAACGCCGAAAAAAAACACGTTTGTTGTATGGGAGCCCACCTCAAATATTTATTTTATTTTAATTTTATAATTTATTATTAAAGTAAAAATACAACTGAGTATTTTGTGAATATTTCAAGTGCCTACTTGTTGCCATTATTGATATAGAGCAAAAAAGACTCTTTTTTGCTCTATATCAATAATGGCAACAACTCTTTTTAAAAGAGCAAACAAATCGCGTTTGTTGTATGGGAGCCCCCTTAAATATTTATTTTATTTTGTTTTTAGTATTTGTTGTTATAGCGGCAACAGAAATACATAATTTGTGAAAATTCCAACTGTTTAGATATCGCGGTTCTTGAGATACAGCCTGGTGACAGACAGACGGACAGACAGCGAAGTCTTAGTAATAGGGTCCCGTTTTTACCCTTTGGGTACGGAACCCTAAAAAACAAGACTTTGGTTACCTAACTCAAAAAGGCCCAAAAGTATTTCTAAGACCTTGCAAGGCAAGGCTCCCAAAATAATGTAGTAATGTCAAATTATATTCTGGAAACTTCATTATTACTAATTCATTCATCCCTCGGAAGAAATACCAAAACATGTTTCTATTCCATAACAATTAATAGTTAAAACATAGTAATACTAATTAAGATAATGTAATACTAAAAAAATATGGACATTTAAATAGTCTGAATTAAATACATTTTATTTTTATTAAAAAAAGGAACTTTTTTTTGTTCTTCACTTCATTTGCAATCGGTCATTAAGGGATTTGTCACACTGGATGCGTTCTGCGGTCAGGTCAAAGTGAAGTGTTGTTCATACATGATGCGGGCTGTGTTCACTTTGACCTGACCGCAGACCACAACCAGTGTGACAAATCCTATAAAATTAAGGAAAGAAAAGAAATGTTTTAAAAATTATAACATAAGTAGGTAGGTACTATGTGCAACATAAACTTACATTTCTGTGAGTTATTATCATCAAAATTGATGGACTCATCGTCCGTGTGCCTCATTGATACGTCAGCAGGCACTTCTTCGGTAATTATTGGTGGAGATTCAGTGTGCGGGGAGTCAGTCTTAGTTTTTTGATCATCGTCATCCTGAAAATTGAAGAAAATATGATAAAAACATGGTTTGAAATCAAAAAGACCTGGTAATTAGTTCAAATGATAAAATACCATTGTTTCATAATATTAAAATATTTATTGAACTGACCTACATTAGTTAGAATTTATTTCAATGTGAAGCAATTGAAGTAAGTTCAATACAATTAGATACATACTAGTAAACATTTTTTTGTATGTAGAAAATCACCTACATGTATGTACCTACTAAGAAAGCACAAGTTTCCAGAACAAATGGTTCAGAGTCACTAACATGACATGACAGCGACAAAAACCAAAAAGATCATCTGCCTAGCCTTTTCCCAACTATGTTGGGGTCGGCTTCCAGTCTAACCGGATGCAGCTGAATACACCGAAATATTAAAGTAAAATAAAAAAACACAAAAGTAAAAAGTAGGAATACATAGTTAAAGTAAGTTTACCTGCGAACTAGAAGGATCAGGCAGTGAACACAGTATAGAGATTCGACAAACTTCGTGCGAAGAATCACTTTTTCTGCCGCCAGAATCCGACGAGTCGTTTTCACTCTTCATTTTACGCCAAAACACGCCACTCGTGTCTTTAATATCACTCTGAGCTGTCGATAACGAGAAGAATTGCTCCAAATCCCTCTTCCTACCAAACTTTTTGTAGTAATCGAGTATTGTAGCATTTACAGCGCCACGGGAATCAACATCGTCGGAGGTCCCCACAACACATGATTTGTCAACTTCATCTCTTTCCATAATTCATTAGAGCAACGGAATAAACTTTTTACTTGTTTTTATAATAAAAACATCACAATTTTATATATTTACGTTGTGTAACGGCTCCGATAAATTGTACTTTTCAAAATTGTTTGACGTTTTCATTTTCAATCCAAAAAACAAAACAAATGGTGACAGTTTTTAATTTTAAGTATGGAATCTAGGTTTTTGGGTTAAGTTCACGAACTTTGCGTAGCGCAAAGACTACAATATGATGCGTCGCGTCGTAGCTGTGGTCGTAGGTTCAACTTTCACGGAGCTTTTTGAGTAGTTTGAGTTTTTTTTTGATGGAGCTAAAATACGTTTTGTTGCATTATTAACCGATCATTGATCATTCGTCATCACTTACCTAATCAAACCAATACCAGTGTTGGTAGTATTTTAGTTTTTACCGACTTCAAAAAAAAGGAGGTTATTTTAGAGATTGGTTCAAAGCAATATATATAAATATATTTTTTAAACATTGCCCCACAATATAAATTTCTCCTGTATTGTGGGTGCGTTTAAAAACATTTAAACTCACATACACAAACAGCCAGACCCAGAACAACTACTTGTAGTTGTAGGTCATATTTGTTCCGTGCGGGAATCGAACCCGCGACACGCAGCGCAGCAGTCAATCGGTTTTGGTGTTTCGACCCCATAATTACTCCACTTTTATTTACGCCACAGCCACTGACGTGTATTATACAAGTATGATAGAGGTCAGTGGCCACCGCACAGAATAACTAATAAAAACTAATTTTAGTACTACTGCCTGATAAAATATCACTTAACATAACAACGAACGGAATAAAACGCAATTGATTGACACAAGACAGACACAACTTGCAACTTGACTTGACACTCTTGACAGTAGTGATGGGCGAATCCGAGATGTTGTGACGAATCGAAAGAATCGGAGTCGTTAAAATAAACCATCAAGTCAACCATCGACTAGCCGTTCTACAAAACAATCGAGATGTTTTTTTGATTGTCTCGAGTCAATGGAATTGACCGCTAGATTTCGACTGTTCGAATCAGTAATCACTCTCACTCACCGAGTCTCGCTCGGTCACCGAAGTCAGTCGATTTCATGCATCAACCCGAGGTGCATGTTAGCTATCTGATTATTCATAAGTTAAAACTACTTACATTTTATTCCCGTCGCGGTATTGATTATTTTCGATTGCTCTTGCTGAAAGAATTCGTTTGGATTCGCAATCATAACGCAAGTCAAGAACTCGCGAAACTAAACCATCGATGAACAACTCTCGAATTAATGCGCCTTGCGCCAGTCGGCCAGTCGCTTAAACAGACCGAGTCGGACTCGAGTCCAAATCGTAACAATCGAATAAAACCTCTCGCCATCGCGCATCGCTACTTGACAGTTGACATTGACAGTGAGTGACATTAATTTGTTGTAAATTGCGAGACGGTAAAGGGGAGTTTCTTGTTGATAATTTTGGTCTAATTTCAATTTCTGCAACTAAAAATCATTCAAAATGTCTAGACAGACGTCCAGACTCGACGCCAAGAAAGTTGTAAGTTGTCACATCGATTAAAAGTGTAAATTATGCTTACGCACAGATTTTACGACGGTTTCACTGAATATATTATTATTACTTTTTGTAGAATTCCGAGCTACTTACTCTCACATACGGCGCTCTGGTGTCTCAAATGCTGAAAGAGACAGAAAATGCGGAGGATGTGAACAAGCAGTTGGAAAGAATAGGGTACAACATGGGCGTCAGACTGATCGAAGATTTCTTGGCCAGGACTACGTCTACGAGATGTTTGGAGATGAGGGAGACCGCTGATAAGATTCAGCAGGCTTTCAGGTTAGTTACATTCATATAGTTTGTGATGTTACGTGAGAAAAATATGTGCAACTTCTTAATAAAGTATTAAACAAACTGATGTAGGAAATACAGCTTGCTATGTAAATCATCATTCTCCTGCCCTCATCCCAATTTATTTTGGGTCGTTGCAACATGTCTTTTTCATCCATACTTCTCTATTAGTCATCATACTTCTCTATCTCACCCGTACGCAAAATACGCGCATCGACGTGGAGTTACGGAAACCAGCCTGTGTTACCTCACACAGTCCATCCATCATTTCTTTGGTCTTCCCGTATTCTTATAGCCATTAACATTCATACTCAAAAATGTCCTCAAATAAATATAAATATTCATTTGAAAACAATCATTGCAAATTGCAACCTGAACAGTCTAAAAATAAATTCCTATGATTTGTAATTAGAACAATGAAAACAATGCTGGCTGTTAATTTTCTTGTAAGTACTTTATTTCATCATGCATCAGTAACATCCAATAAAAAAGGTGATTCTTTTTTCCATTAAGCCTGTGCAAGGCAGTATTTATTTCAATTTCATGGTTACACCATTTACAGGCACTTTTGAATTTTCAAAGAGTTGGTCAGAAAGTTGAAGCTAGTTGCCCAATCCAGAATGTAGATCTCTATTGAGAAGAACGGGCAAGAAACTCCATGGACACTCTTTTATATCAAGATATTACAAAATCCTGGATACATTATTCTTGTTGCATCTATAAATAAGAAAAAAAAAATGATGAAACAATTAAAAATAAGCCCTGGCAGTTAAGAGATGACCATTCTCAACCATTGGCACCCGTTCACTGACATGACTGACGCATGGACCAGCACCATCCAGCTAAACCATTACGTACGGAACCAAATGATCCATTAAAAGACACTTCAAGAGTAACTGCATATAAGCTTACCTGTTATAATAAACATTTTCAGACTATACCTCAACATGCAACCCACAGTAACAAGCTGGAGCAGTGCCGGAGATGAGTTCTCCCTGGTCTGGGACCAGTGTGCCCTCAGTGAATGGGTTGAGATGCCCAACAATGGGCTCAAGTACTGTGCCCTAATACCCGGAGCCATCAGGGGGGCCCTGCAGATGGTGCAGCTGGAAGTACAATGCTGGTTTGTGCAGGTAGTTAATATGTATAAATTGTTTTTTTTTCTGTCTAAAATTTGTGTAATTGAGATGTGGCAAGTCGCCAGTCTCCCTAGAAAACATTCGATTAACGCCATCTAGTGATTACTTAAAAAATGTCGCTCAACAACAAACGTCATGTAACTTGGAACAACTTTAGTACCTCTGCGAAAACATAGATGGCACTGTAATATAATTTCAACAAAATTTACTTCCAACGTTTTGTTTGATTTATTATTAAATGTAATATTATATACTTTTTATTTCTAGGACCAGTTGAAAGGTGACGCTGTAACAGAACTGAGAGTGAAATACATTAAGAGATTAGAAGACGCGGTACCCGCTGGCGAAGACTAGTCATATTCTATTGATTGATAAACCTTCCAAGATTATGTCCTTTATACAATAATATAATATGAAGACAGTTACTTCTTTCGGAAGCTTGAAGAACTGAGAGCTGGCTATAGTGATATTTACATCCTTTTGAAGGCCAAAATTAATGTATCCTCTTTATATTGGCAAAATCTATTGCTTCATAATAACATGCACTGCTGGCTAAGATCTTTTGGCGCTCAAATGACGTTGACAAGGGGGCACTGTTGGTAACACTTGTGCAATTGTTTTGTGAAATGTATTAAAAAGACAAGTTTGTAGCGTACGACTATAAAAAAGTGGCCAAATGCGAGTCGGGCTCTCACACGAAGGTTTCCGTACCACAAGGCAAAAAATGCATTTTTGTATGGACCCCCCCTTTAATTTGTTACACTATTTTATTTTTATTACCTATTTGTTATTATAGCGGCAATAGAAATACACACAATATGATAATTTCAACTGTAACTATTACGGTTCATGAGATATGCCCTGACAGACAGATGGTCGGACGTGGGACCTTATTACTAAGCCTTCGCTGTCCGTCCAACGTCCGTCCGTTGGCAACATTTGGGTACAGAACCCTTAAAAAGGATTTACAACCATGATTCGTAAAGAACAAGAATGCTGATTAATTTATAAGAACCGTACGCGAAGTATGCGCTTGGACGTGGTGTTGCGGACATCAGCCAGATGCACACTACAATAAAATATAATATAATATGTTTTGACAAATTAATAATTATGTTAAAATCTGTGCGAGTTTTTGATTAAAAGTGGTAGGTACAGGATGTATGTGTCGCAGCCAACTGGATAAATTAGCCGCTGGCCTTTGGAAGTAGTGCTCGCCTCGCTTCGCGCGCTCGGCTCGCACGCGGTTAGTCACAGTTCTAACCTAACCTAACCCATTTGGTCGGGGTGCCCTAGCTTATTTAATGCGACCAAAACGGCTCGCCCGAAAAAATTTTTTTTGTTTTTGACGAGTTATACGAACATTGTAGGGAACAGCTGATTATTTTTTCGCGATTTCAGGTTTATTCCCATAGTAAAAGCTGTTCATAATGATCAGTACAATGACCTCTTAAGAGGTTGTTGGTGTTTTTCCAATACCTAAGCCTGTATAAGGCGGCCCAGACAGGCGCGACGCGACATTGCGACGAGATTCTGGTAGAACAATTTCCATGAAATTTTCATATAAATTTTTCTACTATAGTCCGACTTAATTAGCTGCAGTAAAATGACACTTCTTACTGTCATTTCGTTAAAAAAATGTTGCCACTCTATCTCTAGTAGTGACGTGATTAAAACGCATTGAAACATCGTTTTAATTATTTTATATATTGGAAAATGACCAATTTTGTTGTAAACGTAAACAATCAAATATTCTTTGTATTGATCGCATAAAAACGTACGTTGTAGTTTCAAATCAGCGTAAATACATATTCTACCTACTAAAGATAATTTTGTTTCAATTTTTACTCTAAAACTCCTACTTTAGCGAAATCAATTTTATAATAAATTAAAGTTTTCATTATAACTTTTACTATACAGGATTATTTGCAAAACACCAAAAACCTCAAAAATAAGAATATTTAAAAGATTATGTTTGTGATTAGAATTACTTAATGCTTTTTATAAATCCAGTCCGATCACTGATGTGATGACAAAACAGTAATTAGGCATTGCTCAATGTTATTGTTGTAAACATATAATAACCTGAATTTCATTATAAATTATCATCCTATAATAATATTACCTACCTATCCATTTTAATTTAAAAAATCAATATCTATAACATGGATCGATCAACCCTTTCTTATATATTTTTTTTGTGTTTATGTTCTTTATTGCGTCATGTTTACCGCAAAAAAACGTTTTCCTTTATTTCTTCTTTCTTTATCGATTTTGAACTGAATGTTACTTGAATGAAATTTCGTTAAAAAGAAGTCGTAACACATAGTAAGCTGTCATTTTACTAAGTCCGACTATAGAGTCGCGTCGCGCCAGCCTGACGGCGCCTTTATAAAAACATAGTTACTGTCTACTGACTCAGTAGGGAAGTTACCGCGTTATAAGTATTGATAGACATAAAACGCGGTAACTTCCCGACTAAAATAAATGGAGAAAAGATTAGGTACCTACATAACTTTGTATTCATCGTAAACAAGCATAATATACCTACGCCGATATCGAAATGACTTCAGAATATTTATATGAACTGTTTAATAAATTATGCTGAATTTTGTAGTTCGACTCATCATTATCATTTCAGCCGAAAGCCATAATCCACCACGCGGGTCCAGTGCGGGTTGGTAGAGGTGGAACTCTTGGAATTTTTGGTTCTAGGACATGCCGGTTTCCTCACGATGGTTTCCTTCACCGTTTTGAGAGCAGTGGTGATGAAATTATTTACACAAAGTAAAGCGCCTGTCTGGGTTCGAACCTACGACTCTCGTAAGTCGCGGTCGTTACCACTTGGCCACCACTGCTCTCTAAACACGATAAGTACTTAAAATAAAAAAAAAGATTTGATATTTTTTTTAGGGTTGAACGACGCACGCACAGTATGATAAATGCCTCAAAAATCAAAAGTATGAACTATTTTGAATGCGAGAGCAGAACTCCCAGAAACCAATTCAGCTTAGAACCAGAGGTATTTTTTTCAATATTTTATTCTAGTTATCCATAGAAATCAAAAGAATTGTATTAGGTATCTTATTTTGTATGCAACGTTTTTATGTTTTAACTATAGTATGTGATAAAGCCAACTATCCGCTATTTTTAGAAAGAAAAAAAAATGTTTAGATGTTATTTAAAGCAAGCTACGTAATTATTTCTGTAATTTTGAAATTATTTTTTGCGCAGGTCTTTATGGTAGTAGCATTTTATTTTCACACACACATTCACCCTTTTAGGGGTGGAATTTCGAAAAACCCTTAGTGGATACCTACTCTTCACAAAGAACACACCCTATATCAACGCACAGCCTAAGCCGCTGGACTTAGGCTGTGCGTTGATATATCAGTCAGATATATTTTATATAATTATAGATGTATGTAGGTACTGTCTTACAAATTATGATATTTATTATAACGCTGTCAGTTAAGTTATGATTTTACAGCATATTGTCAGGTTTAATAATTATCTTTGCATTAGTATTTTTATGTCATACTTAGTTTTGTAAGGCTAGTTACACATAAGTAGTTATTTTATCGCATTTTAGTGTAATACCTACTCTAAGAGCCGTTTCTCTGAAAATTATTGCAAAAAAAAAAACTTTAAAAAAAACTTTAATTTCGGAAGTCGGTGGTGTGCCAAGTGCGAGTCGGACTAGCACACGAAGGGTTCCGTATCACACAGTACAATATTTTCTAATAAAACACCGAAAAATATACCTACGTTTCTTGTATGGGGACCCTATCCGTTTATCTTTATTTGTTGTTATAGGCATATAGCGACTAGTAGTAAAACTCTGTGAAAATTTCAAGTGTCTACTTATTGCGGTTTAAAAGATACAGTCCTGTGACAGGCGGAACGGACAACGGAGCCTTAGTAGCCATAAAAATGTGACAAACGCGCGTAAACTACTGCGATTGACGCAGTGGTTTACGCGCCTTTGACAATATTTGTCACATTAATTTTGCGATAATTTTCGTTCGAGAAAATATTTTAAGCAAATTATTAAAAATGTCGTTTTGTATGTTTTGATGTGTTTCATCGTCATTAAAAGCTAAACTAAATTAAGTAATGTTCTTTTATTTGAATCTTTGATTTTTTAACGGCACAAGAGCGGGGTAACTGCGTATGTACAGTAGCAATGGCATTCATTATGACAGTTCAACAACATTCATTGCGTTATTTACGTTGTTGAGCAGACAAATTTTTCGAACATATGAAGCAATGGAATTGATTTGGTGGAAAGTGTGTTATGTAATTAGGGTGCAGTCCTGGATATGTACAGACGCTAGCACATCAAGCTACCCGGAACTGTCAAATTTTCCCAATCAACTTTGAACCTTATGCTTTAGCGATAAAGTTGAAAATCTATTAAAGAAATGTGACAGATACATAGTAGTAGGTTGATGTGCTGGTGCTACACTAAAATTAGGTAGTCGCCTGCCTACCTAATTCCTAATACCATCATGTACTCAAATTCTTACATTTTGACTTCAAGAGCCAATAAATTATTCTATAGGTACTCTGAAACAGCATCATCTGCCTAGCCTTTTCCCAACTATGTTGGGGTCGGCTTCCAGTCTAACCGGATGCAGCTGAGTACCAGTATTTTGCATGAAGCGACTGCCTATCTGACCTCCACAACCCAGTTACTGGGTAATACGATACCACCTGGTAAGACGTTATCAAACTTTCGGGCTTCTGACTATCCGTAACGACTGTCAGAGATCCACGAATGACAGCCGGACCAACGGCGCTTTCTGAGGTACGGAGAGGTCTCGGTATGTAAAGATATATCCTGATCGATCGACCTGTGCGGCTGTTATTATATAGCCACGGGCCCCTCATACTCTGAAACAGCAATCGCCTCATTACAAAACAAGGTTTATCTTCAGACCCAGGTTACCTTAGAGCCACTTTTTAAATTTTAGTAAGTATCGGAATAAGTTGTAAGTTTTGTTAGTTAGGTTAGGTTAAACTGGCTCGATGGTTTGAAATAAACCAAGCCAAAAGAAAAACCTTGTTTTGTAATAAGATCGCAATGTTTTAGTTTCATATCAACAACATTAATACGTTTCCTACGCATAGAACCATTGCACATCATAATTCACAAACAAGCCAAACAATTCTGAACTCAATCACAAAAGCAATTGAGCTGAAAATAGAACAAACAACGCAGGTAACAATCAAAATCAAAATATTTTGTTTCACATAAACCTACATGGGCACTTACGAAACGTCAGAAGCTAGGTGCACGGTTCCAATTGGTCGTTTCCTATGGAGAAGATTCGGCAAGAAACTCCACGGTTACTCTTTTAAGAAAAATTGGCTTTAACAATGTTTTCAATGTACAGCCTACTGTATCTGTATTGTGTCTGTATTTTTTTTTCGCGCTGTCCTCCCATTCCTAAATGGGAGGACAGCGCGAAAAAAAAATCAGCTATTCCCTACATTTTGACGAGTTATTACGAACATAAATGTAGAGAACAGCTGATTTTTTTTTTCGCGATTTCAGGTTTGGTCCCATAGTAAAAGTTGTTCATAATGATGAGTACAATGACCTCTTAGGAGTAATGTGATAACCTAATCGCCGCACTGTATTTATGTATAATGTCAAATAAGTAATAAAAAGAATATGTCAAAGAAGTAGGTATGTCAAAAATAAATAAACATCGATATTTGGAAGCAGTTAATAGACATTTACGTAGATATGCCGTTAATCAGGTGCCAGGGAAGCCACATGCGCAGAAGGAATTCATCATCATCTGCCTAGCCTTTTCCCAACTATGTTGGGGTCGGCTTCCAGTCTAACCGGTTGCAGCTGAATACCATTATTTTACATGGAGCGACTGCCTATCTGACCTCCACAACCCAGTTACTGGGTAATACGATACCCCTTGGTAAGACTCTGGTTGTCAGACTATCGGGCTTATTGCCAAATTACCTTTGTCTTCAACGTAAGTAGTCTTTAATCTTATAATCAACTAACTGCGCCCCGCGGTTTCACCCGCATAAGTGTTCATCCCGTAGGAATATCGCGACAACAAGTATCCTATGTGTTAATCCTGGTTATAAACTATGTGTGTGCCAAATGTCATCCAAATCCGTTCAGCCGTTTGTGCGTGAAGAAGTAACAAACATACAAACACATTCACAAACTTTCGCCTTTATAATATTAGTGTGATACATGGCATAAGTCCTAGAAATTCAAGAGGTAATATTTTGCTGTCTATTTTTACAGGCAAAGTGACAATTGAGAGACTTCAACTGCTCTCGAAGCGCGAATATTCTCCCGTAACCGATTGGATGTCTGTTACACCGAACGACGAGATTGCTCATCCTTTAAACTGAGCTAAACTAAGATAATAGCTCACGTCGTGGAAAAATGCTAGACAGTCAGCAAGATACATAGATATCGCCTCGATATACCTACTTAATGCTCAACTCCTACAACGACCGCTTTAGGGCATACTATTTGCCCCAAAGTAAGTTGTGCATTCTAAAACTGTCAGTCAGTCAGATTCACAAATCATCTTCTGCCTATCCTTTTCCCAACTATGTTAGGATCTGCTTCCAGTCTAACCGGGTGCAGCTGAATACCAGTATTTTACATGGAGCGACTGCCTATCTGACTTCCACAACCCAATCACTAGGTGATACGACACCCCTGGGTAAGACTGGTTGCAAGACTCGGGCTTCTGGCGACCCGTAACGACTATTAAAGATCTACGAATGCCAGCCGAGACCAACGGCTTAACGTGCTTTCCGAGGCACGGAGGGGTCTCCGTATGTAAAGATGGTCAGCCATCCATCCAAAGAGATTTAAGTTTTAAGATTTAAATTTATAATGCATGGGAGGACAAATGCGATGCTTTGGGCATCTTTTGCGATTTGTCCAAGGCATTCGACTGTGTTCTTCATGAAACATTAATCAGGAAACTGCACCACTACGGAATCCGGAACGCCTCTCTGGATCTTCTTACTTCTTACTTAAGTGATAGGATTCAGAGAGTTGATGTTAACGGAAAAAGGTCACCCGGATCTGTAGTAAGAATGGGGGTCCCCCAGGGCTCAATTCTTGGCCCATTTTTATTTATTATTTATATAAATGACTTGCCTTACCTCATAAGGGATGAACATGATATAGTGTTGTTTGCAGATGACACTTCACTTTTATTTAAACTCAAACGTCAGCAGCTGGTTACTGACAATGTAAATAACGCCCTTGCAAAAGTAGTTAACTGGTTTAATGTCAATAACCTACTTCTTAACGGAAAAAAAACGAAATGTATTAAGTTTACCATACCCCACGTTAGACAAGTAGAAACTAGTGTTCTCATTAAGGATGAAGAGTTGAAACCTGAAGATACCACAGTATTCCTAGGCATAACGTTGGATGCCAAGCTTCAATGGGGCCCCCATATAGATAAATTGTCAAAAAAGCTTAGCTCTGCAGCATATGCCGTTAGGAAAATTCGTGATTTAACTGATTTAGAGACAGCCCGTTTAGTATACTTTAGTTATTTTCATAGTGTGATGTCGTACGGTATTCTGTTGTGGGGAAATGCCGCCGATATTCAGACAATTTTTATTTTACAAAAAAGGGCAATTCGTTCCATTTATAAATTAAGTCCCAGACACTCCCTCAGAGACAAATTTAAAGAGATTAATATAATGACTGTGCCTTCTCAGTACATTTATGATAATCTTTTGTATGCACATAAAAATATTAATCTGTTTAAAAAATACAGTGATATCCATAACATAAATACTAGGAACAAACACAAATTTGTCGTTCCTACAACAAGGCTCAAAAAAATAGGTGGCTCGTTTAGATGCCAATGTATACGTTTTTATAATAAACTTCCTAGCCACATTCAAGAACTAAGCCTTAATAAATTCAAATCTTTTATAAAGCGAAAACTATGTCAGAAAGCCTATTATACTGTAAAAGACTATATTGAGGACAAAAAGGCTTGGGATTGAGCTGCTCCAATAGGCTTAGAATGTTGTTTTTATTTTTGCTATTTTACACTTTAATAATTTTCTTTTTTTTTTTTTTAAGTATCTATTTACTTAAATAATGACATGTACATTTACTGTATAAAGTATTATATGATTTTAATTATTGTGAATGTGAGGACTATGTGGGTAATTTTTTGTTTTTTCTCTTCGTTTTAATCATGATCTGGCAGTTTGAGTAGTTTATGCGGCCTACCCAAATGTCCTGTCTTTGGTATTGTTCGTCGAATCGTTGAGCTCCTTAAGTTCTGAGTTGAGCTGCACGGTTACTGACAAATGCGTGCACTGACTGGACAGGTCCGCTCAATCTGTGTGGTTCTTTCCTCAAAAGACCATTTCAGACACTAATCTACATGGTCCTCAAAGATTATGTCCGGATTTTTTATATACACATTGACATTGATGAATTTTATTTAGACAATGACATGAATATTTACTTTGTAAGTAATTTTTATTATAATTTTTTATTTAATTATTGTGAATGTGAGGACTTTGTGGGTCATTTCTTTTTTCCTTCTTAGTTTTAATCATGATCTGGCAGTTTGAGTAGTTTATGCGGCCTACCCAAATGTCCTGTCTTTGGTATTGTTCGTCGAATCGTTGAGCTCCTCAAGTTCTGAGTTGAGCTGCACGATTTTTGACAAATGCGTGCACTGATTGGACAGGTCCGCTCAATCTGTGTGGTTCTTTCCTCAAAAGACCATTTCAGACACCAATCTACATGGTCTTCACACGATCTGACCAAGATTTTGTCTGGACTTTAAAAGAGACTGTGACTTCTGAGTTTGTTTCGGCCTTTCTTCTCAGAATAGTCAGTTAGGAAACGCCGACCTCATCTAGTTTAAAAAAAAAATATGATTGACGTGTAAAAGTGTTTGTACAAACCTACTTACAGAAATAAAAATCATTTATCATTTATCATAAGATAGGTACAATAATTTAATGTCTTTGCATCCATCGAACCGACCGCTGCCGCGCTGTCAGCGTAGCTTAAAACCGTGAATATCGACCCGTGCGGCTGTTATTATTTAGCCATGTGTCATTCAAAAATCTAGCCAGAAATTCCAATATCTATGCCGCATATTGGAATTTGGGGGGCACATTGCTCGCAGAACAGATGGCCGATGGGGCTGAAAGGTTCTGGAGTGGCGACCACGTACCGGAAGACGTAGCGTTGGAAGGCCTCCCACAAGGTGGACCGACGACCTTGTGAAGGCCGCAGGAACCCGTTGGATGCGAGAAGCACAGAACCGGTCGAAGTGGAAGTGCTTGGGGGAGGCCTATGTCCAGCAGTGGACGTCTTTTGGCTGAAATGATGATGATGATATTGGAATTACTAGCTAGTTTCTTTACGCCGCCCGGTTATCCCTAAGAATCACCAAATGATGTCGAAAAACCCTTCGAAAGTTTGTGCAAATAAATATACCATCAGGTCCTCATTTTTAGACGGAGATTTTATAGAAATGTGCATACCTATAGCTGGCCCTATCTGAGAAAAAAAAAAACCATGAATATTTCGAAGTGACTGTCGCTCTCTTCAAATTTATTCCTATCTCAATCGATAGGCAGTGTTACGCAACGGTGTAACAGACATCCAGACTGGTCCTACAGCATGTGCAGCGTATCTATCGTTAATTACGATTGTCGATTCGAAACAATAGGCAAGTGCCGTTCGATGGGGTGTAGGTAGGTACCGATATCGATATGAAGTTTAGGTACATTGTAAAGGTTTTCCTACAGGTACCTAATTACCTACGTCGAATTTCGAGCATTGAAGCGCTTGACTAGCGCGTTGGTGTAGTGGTCAAATCGTCAAACGCATGTGAACGGTAATGTTTTCTCATTGTTTGCCTTATTTCTTTTTAGTATATTTATATGTATTAGGTATATACCAGTAGCGAGGGTCAATTTTTGTAAGAGGTAAGCCGGAGTAGAATCTTTAATATGATTATATTATTTGTCTATAGAATACTGACTGTGCCATTTTGCAAAGGAAAGCGGGTAGGAATCGAGTTGTATGGAACCTTCGCCACTGGTATAGGTAGATATAATATAGTTTTAATAGGTTTATGCGTATCTTTATAGTTAAAATATTTATTCCTCAACTTTCATGATTGCAGCTACCACTGTTTGTCTCTGCAACACCCATAGGTTGACTGGTAGAAAATGCCTATGGCATTAAGTCCGCCTCTGTACATTTATGTGCTTGAAGTATTAAATAAATAAGTAAAATATCTGCTGTTGTTTGACTGAATTATCAATCGCCAATCACCTATGAGCGTTTAGGGACGTACGGCATGTCATACAAACTTTCAAGCCCGTGTTTTTCGAAATTAATAAACCGATTTTAATGTTTTTAAAAAAAAGTTACTTAAGAACATTTTAGAAATGTCTTTCTTAAAAAGAGATAAAAAAAATTAAAATCGGTCTAGGTAATCTGGATGCAACACTATTTTTGGAAAATGTTCTTAAGTAACTTTTTACCTTTGTATCTTGCTTAAGTGTATGTAGTTTCATTAGAATCGGTTCATTCATTTCGAAAAACAAGGGCTTGAAAGTTTTTATGAAATACCGTACGGCGTAAACGCTCCTAACAAGAGTTTAATTAATTCTGTCTAACACATAGTTGATTTTCGTTTTACAAACCGGCCGTTAGTACCTACAGTCGGTGACCAACATTATCTGACCCACCCAACATTGCCTGACCCACTAGAAGTGGGTTAGAGACTGTTGGCCACCGACTGTAGGTACCATGTCTAATTCAAAATACAGCATTAAACAATGTTAATTTTATCGTTGACTTATCGATTTGGAAAAAGGCATATAGTTTAGCCGTATCTCGATAAGAGTAAGCACGGTTGCGAAGAAATGAAGGCGTGGAGTTAGAGACTGCAGTTTGTCATCGAGGGATTGTCATTTAGAGACATGCCTATTGTATAAGACCATGCCTCACCGAGACGCCATGGCGACGCAGCCAGGTCGCGTCGGCAACCAAATGTATGGTTGGCGCCGTAACCAAGCGAATGCCAGGTGAGCCACCCACTATATTATAGCTGGATACTTTTAGTTGGCAGGGTGTCCAGCGTCCGAATTGCGATCACAATGTGTATCATTTTGAAGGATATTGCCAATCCATTGCTTCATATTATGAAAAGTTTGTCCGCTCAACAACGTTAATGACGCAATGAATGTTTTTGAACTGTCAAAATGAAAGTCATTCCTACTGTTAGTGTGTTAAGCCGTTGGTCCTGCGCCTGATCTCTCTCCGGTCGTGTCGGATTGCCGTCCCATCGGACAATGAGAGTGAGGGAAGAGGGAGTGCACCTGTGTCTGCGCGCACACTTGTGCACTATAATATCTCCCGCGCCGAAGGCTAGTCTCCGTTGAGATTGGCCACCGTGGCCGAAATACGGTCTGGAGGACTTTTAGTGTGTTAAGTAATTATCTTGCTGGCCACGCGCGACGTCACTTTGGTGTCCCGGTGAGGTGTGATTCTAAAGAACAATATGAGAGATGAGAGCTAGAGTCGAGGTCATCAATTCCAAAGACTTGGGAAATATTGGAGAGGAATCAGCCGGAGTGTATTCAAGTTACGAGTAGATTAGTAAGTTCAAGGCAACAGTGCCCCATCGCCGATCGTTCATGGTTCAACATCAGGTGAGGATACCTACCTAATGGTCAAACACTATCCTAAATTAGGTACCTAATAAGGAGGTAGGTTTTTTTTTATCATGTGGAAATCCTCATGGATGTCCAGACACTTGCTGCTTAAAACTATTCCAAATTTCAAGTTGAAAGCATTAGTAGTTCTTGAGATATCCAGCTGTGATAGACGGACAGACAGACTGAGTCTCACCATAAGGGTTCCGTTTTACCATTTTTGTACGGAACCCTAATAAAACTCATAGAACATAGGTAAGTTTATGATGTTAGATTTAAAGTGCTGAGAGGTTGTTAACGTTTCACCACTAACCCTGTACATTTTACTATTCAGAGATTTTCTGGCCATACTGCCCTTAGTACCTAGTCGGATAAAAAAACACAAGATTTCATTTACAAGTGTCTCACTATTTACATATATCTATGTACCAGGCGAGCAGAATGTACGAAGAGCTAGTTGAAACAGACAATGAGTTCGTTACGTGAGTACCCTCCTTTTGAGGGTGTCACTCCAAGTTTGTTGCGAAAACCACAATAAATACATTTTACTATCCTTTTAATTCAGAACCATCGTTGTTTAGAGGAAATAAAGTCTATTTTGGATTGAGATATTGTTTTTGAACTGTGATTTTAACGTGTTTTGTACTTGGAGAAAAAAGTGCTTCTCTAGATGAAAGTGCCTTCCATTTCCATCTATCTAGGTATCTATAGGTACTTACCTCTTTTTGACATGCAGGAAATCTTGAAAGTAAAAAGGAAGTAGGTACGACGAAGGGTGAAAGGCTGGTCATACTTACAGTAAAATAAATGTGTAGGTAAGTGATAGGTACCTCAAACTCAAACTCAAAGCATTTATTTCAATTAAATCTTGTACAGGTACTTTTTAATTGTGAAAATTAAATAGTCTGTCAGTTAGTCAGAAAGTTGAAGCTAGTTGCCCATTCCAAAACGTAGATCTCTATGGAGATGAACGGGAAAGAAACTCCATGGACACTCTTTTAAAACAAGATATTACAAAATCCTGGGTACATTATTTTTATGTGAGAACAATGTAAAAAATAAAAACCGGGCAAGAGCGAGTCCGACTCGCGCACCGAGGGTTCCGTACCATCATATGTTTTTAAATTTTCACCGGCGAGCTACTTACTAGATCTCGTTCAAACCAATTTTCGGTGGAAGTTTACATGATAAATATACATCATATGTTTTTTTTTGTTTTATCATTCTCTTATTTTAGAAGTTACAGAGGCCCCCCTCTGTAACTTCTAAAATACACACATTTTACCACTTTGGAAGTGTCTCTCGCGCAAACTATTCAGTTTAGAAAAAAATTATATTAGAAACCTCAATATCATTTTTGAAGACCTAAACATAGACCCCACACGTACTTATGGGTTTGATGAAAAAAAAAAAATTGTGAGTTTCAGTTCTAAGTATGGGGAACCCCCATAATTTATTGTTTTTTTCTATTTTTTTTGTGAAAATCTTAATGCGGTTCACAGAATACATCTACGGTACTTACCAAGTTTCAACAGTGTAGTTCTTATAGTTTCGGAAAAAAGTGGCTGTGACATACGGACGGACAGACAGACAGACATGACGAATCCATAAGGGTTCCGTTTTTGCCATTTGGCTACGGAACCCTAAAAAAAATACACAAATGAAGAAACAATTCAAAACTTATAAGATTATAAAAGCCTTGGCAGTTAGGATGACCAGTCTCACCCGACGGCGCCCGTTTACGAACATGACGCGTGACGCGAACCTACCATTAATAATAATACTAGCTGTGCCCGCGAATTTGTTCGCTAACTTGTAATAAGGGACCAAACCTGAAATCGCGAAAAAAACAGCTGTTCCCTACATTTTGACGAGTTATACGAACTGTAAACAGCTGATTTATTTTTCGCGATTTCAGGTTTGGTCCCTTAAAGTTGTTCATAATGATGAGTACAATGACCTCTTATTACCAATAATCCTGTATACCTAAATTATAACGAAGGTGGGCAAACCCAGCGGTAAAGGGTGTGTGTTGAATTGATTTTAAGTAGGTAGGTAAGTAGAAGCACGGGCATAGCTAGGGGGGGCGATGCCTACCCTAGAATCTTCTTTGCCCACCTTAGAAAAATCGACAGGGCGGAGATACCTTGAAAACGGTCAAAAAGTTGGTTTTTTAAAGCAGTGGTATCTCAAAACGTAAATAAATTTGACCAAAAAAAAAATTATATTTTAATTCATCAGTAGGTACTTATACGTGTCAAAGTTGAAACGCCCACAAAACAAATCACATGTCATTGAATCGTAAATTAAAACAATAACAGTGATTCATATTTTGACAAATGAATCATTACGGTTAGGTATCGTATTTTAATATTGTTTGGTACCTAGCTATGTTGCCAATGGCGAATTGATGACTTTACTGAAACAATGAACAGTACAATCACTTATAATTACTTAGATCGTCACATTTTCTGTTGACTAGACTTCGTCGGTATTTAGAAACTTATGAACCTTCTACTCATTAGCGTAGCTAGGGATTTTGTCTAGGGGGGGCCGAAGTCCAGCTAAACTAACCACAGCCACAGCGGGATTGTCCGAAAGGGTTACCGCTAGCCCCGAACATAAAGGGCTAAGGAAGGAACATGGGTGGGTTTTAGGACTCTGACACTCCCTTCCGCTCCACCCAGAGCGGGAGGGGTCATTTGATGATAACATGATTTCTCATCCGGAAAAAAAAGGTGTAGCCGTGTAGCCACCCAAGCGAATATTGTCGCGACAAATCCCCAGTTTACCGACAGTGCCCCGATAGCATCGTCTTCACCCAAATACTACGCGTTGCAACGATCTACCCAGCCACACTCATTAGATACCTACACGAATATTCGCCGTAACCCGCTAATGTAGCCCCAGTATAGAGCTCAACCACAGTATAAAGATATACAGTATTTCGACTTCATACAAACGGACGAAACGCGAGCTATACCTACGCGCCTCGACCTCGGCATGCGCTTGGCATGCAGACAGTCGCGACTGTGCCGCAGTGACGAACGGACGGTGTGTTGTTTTTTTTAACAATAACCGCGCAAAATAAATTGAAGTACATATTTAATATTGTGCTGTTTTTGGTTGCATGAATTCGTCAATAACGCATCCAGAGATAACTTTTTTAGATTACCTTGAAACTCTGAAAGGTAAGACTATAAAATAATTCTACTTACTAGTAGGTAGGTACATAATGTGTCTTTTTAATGGATAAGTATTTCCTTTTATCTCCCGAAAAAAAAGATGTCTGGATTAATAAATAAAGTGAATAGAGTAAAGGAAAGTGATAGACACGAGTGAAATAGGTAGTTATAGGCGGTTCATGAATCATTATACGGTAGGTACGCTTGTGTTAAAACCTCGGGGCATGTGTGTTTTGTTTTGTTAGTTTGTAAAATTCAAAGTAAAGACGTGGTTTTTATTATTAATATTTATGTACACACAGTAAAATACAATAACAAAACTAAATGGAAACACAAAGTAGGCAAATGTAATTAAAATGCTGGAGGCGGGCAGCCCTATCGCATGTTTACGTACCGCGCGGCTGTAGGCATTTATTTCAAGGTTACGGCCGAGTTACAATACTGTATGATCTTTATACTGTGGCTCAACTGTCACTAATAATTATTTTCCTGTTCTTAACCCAATGTATTTGTGGTCGGCGCAACACGTCATACTTCTCTATAAGGTACCTACGATTCAGACCAACCGGCTCGCATCGGGCCGGGCGGCATTTTACAATGCGGTAAAGAACATTGAAATGTATCAACAGTTCATATTTGCATGCAACTTACGCATAGTTACCTCCGTCGGCATCCCGCGACGCGTCGCGACGTGTCGCAGAATGCATTCGGCTGTCGCGACGGCCGACCGGCCCCGACCGGCTCCGAACGGCACCGCCGGCATCGAATCGGCTGCCGTCGGGTCCGTTAGGAGCCGGTCGGCCGTGCGTCGTGGAATACGAACGGAGATTACGGTGCAGCAACTAGCGAATCATTCAAGTTGTGTTCTTCAAGCGTCAGTTACAAGTCAAAAATGGATACGGAAGAAAAACTAATTTCTTTAGTAGTTCCGACATATGATTGTCATTTGCACGCGTACGGCTACCGCGGCAGCCCTACGCATGCCGCGGCAGCGGTACTGCTCCGACGAACGCGTTCGGCTGCCGCGGCACACGTTCGGCTGCCGCGGCACGCGTACGGCTCCGTTCCGATGCGGCGCGACGCGAGCCGGTTTTTCTGAATCGCACCCCCTTTCTGACTATATCATCATTCACACAGTCCGTCCATCGTTTCTTTGGAGTAGAAGTAAGAGTAGTCCCAGGTAGTACTCTCATAGCCATCGACATTCATACTCACAACATTCTGACACTGTGCGGTTTTGTAAATGTCACATAATCATCATCATCATCTGCCTAGCCTTTTTCCAAATATCTTGGGATCGGCTTCCAGTCTAACCAGATGCAGCTGAATACCAGTATTTTACATGGAGCGACTGCCTATCTGACCTCCACAACCCAGTTACTTGGTAATACGATACCCCTTGGTAAGACTGGTTGTCAGACTTTCGGGCACATAATATGTCTTTGAATTTTTGGGTCATGTCGGTTTCCTCAACATAAACATACACTGTACTAAAAGTAAACTTCATACCTAACAATAATTATACAAGTGTAGTTGCAGGTAAATTGTTGATAATATAAGTAATTGTTCATTGTTTAAACACACGCACATATGCTATCGCTAGAAACGCTTGACTAAAAGGAAACATAACTGGTGTGGTGACGTCATATTACGAGTAATAATTTATTTTTATTTATTTATTCTTTAATTAAAACGGCTTACAACCATTTACAGAAATTAAAGACACTTTACACATACTCTAAAATATGTATCGGCCAGAGATAATTAATTTTAAGAGTTAGGGCCATCCACCACACATTTTAAACGGACGGTCCCATGCAATGGTTTCCTAGAAAACGTTTCCGTCATATAGGCTGTCATGAAAATCTGACATTTTACCAGTATCTATTTGACAACTTAGGTCGGGTTGTTTCATGTACGCGTATGCGTTAAAAATGGCGCTAACTATCGTCAAACCAAATAGTAAGCGTTGTTTCAAATTACAATTACAAAATTATCGTCTTGACTTACGTCAAATAATAACGTACAGTCAACAGCAAAAGTAGATGATCAAAATCAGAAATTCAATAGGAGTCAAAACTGATCACGAATATATGGCAGCTGTACTAGTCGTAAATGTTTGGTATAATTTACAATCACATACTTTTGAATCACTTCGACGCGACGCCACACAGTTCTGACGCGAACTCCGTTCATTAGTATTGAATTTCTGATTTTGATCATCTACTTTTGCTGTTGACTGTACGTAGGTAATCATAACGATTAGGTTATGATTTATTAGCGGTTGCCAGGACCGGCTGCAGATGCGGCTCCTGCCATACTGCTACATCGGATATCTATACCTACAGGTCACGGTATTTCCAGATACCCTGGCTCAGTTCCACTGCGACACCCGAATGGCAATAATGTGTCGACAAAAACTGGCCAAGTGCGAGTCGGACTCGCACACGAAGGGTTCCGTACATACCACAAGGCAAAAACGCCGAAAAAAAACACGTTTGTTGTATGGGAGCCCCCCTTAAATATTTATTTTATTCTGTTTTTAGTATTTGTTGTTATAGCGGCAACAGAAATACATCATCTGTGAAAATTTCAACTGTCTAGCTATCACGGTTCATGACAGACAGCCAGACAGACGGCCGGACAGTGGAGTCTTAGTAATAGGGTCTAGTTTTTACCCTTTGGGTACGGAACCCTAAAAACACCAAAGCCACTTTAACAATATTGTCATTAATTTACAGTAGGGCATAATTATGTGAGACGAGACGACGAGCCGCAGTGGCCCAGTGATAACGGCTGCGACTTACGAGTTATAAGGTCGTGGGTTCGAACCCAAGCAGGCACTTTACTTTGTGAAAATTATTTCATCATCACTGCTCTCAAACCGGTAAAAGAACCGTTAATTCGGAGACATGTGACATCCACGAACCCACACTAGAGTGGATTATGGCCCATCACTCCCTCTCACAAAGAGGAAGCCTGTGTCCCAGCATTGGGAACATTAACTTCTGAATATGCTAGTTATTATGCGTGAACTTGGCCCTAAAACTAATATTATTGCTAGCTAGTTAGTAGGTAGGTACTCGGTAAGCCAAATTCCGAAACGTGTTAGACTCATCTTTGCTGGTTTTTTTACCAAAACACAGAAAAGAATATTCACATTTACAAACAACATAAATATGGTTTTAGAGATCGTCTATTTGATAAGATCCGTACTAATATTATAAATTCGAAAGTAACTCTGTCTGTCTGTCTGTAACCTTTTCACGCTTAAACCGCTGAACCGATTTACATGAAATTTGGTATAGATATAGTTTGAGTCCCGGGGAATGACATACGATAGTTTTTATCGCGATATTCCCACGGGTTAAGCGGGTAAAACCATGGGTGGCGCTGCTAGTAGAAAATAAATGCACGAACGGATGGTTTAATAAAGGAAATAAATATGGCGTAGTAAAAAATATGGACTATGTGATCGAAAACAAAATATTCAGATGGTACTGAAACGTGGTCGCTCACAATGGGCCTTATTAGAAGGCTAAAAGTCACCCAGAGGGCAATGGAGAGGATCCCCTCAAGTGTACACAACTATTGCAAACGTCTGAGACGTTATAGTATATTCCAGAGTGTAATCCTGAAATAATAATGATTTGATTTCATAAGTAGGTATACTAAACTATTTATTACTAGCTTCCGCCCGCGGCTTTGCTCTCGAGGTATCTCGATAAAAACTATCCTATATCCTTCCCCGGGATGCAATCTATCTCTCTGCCAAATTTGATCGAAATCCGTTCAGTGGTTTAGGCGTGAATAGGTAACTAACATACAGACAGAATTACTTTCGAGTTTATAATATTAGTATGGATTGGTTACTTATAGAAGTGAGCCGGTCTATTCTGTAAAATTATCGTCGTGATGGTGAAGTCAGTGTGAAGTGAGCTGTCAATCGCTAGATTCACTAGTGTCAGGTAGGATGACAACCGATCGATTCTGTAAGAACCTCACCATAAAAAATGCGGTCGGAGCACGATGGGATCGACACTATATTCACAGCAGTGCGATTCTGTAACCATCTTCCTGTGATAACTTAGGTGAAGTGAGCATGGAGTGAGCTGTCAATAGTGTCAATTCCTAGCAAAAACAAACTCACTTCACCTAAGTTTTCACGGTGAGATTTTTACAGAATCGACCGGCTGTTCACTTCAAGTTCACTTCACCTAAGTTTTCAGGTGAGATTTATGTTGGCACTACAGGCAGTAGGGAAGTGGGTAAAATAAAACTGTTTTGTAGTAGGTTTAAGTAGTTATAATTAATTCTTGTTAATTAATTATTTGTTTTACTGTAAAGTTAATACCTACATAGTACCTTTAATACAAACTCGCTTTTAGTGTAGGTATGTCCGTGTCTACACAATGGATTTTGATGCGAATTACACAATCTTTTAGAATTTTTATTTCGGAAGACTTATGTGTAAAATACATATAGTTAGGACAGAAATTTCCATGTCTTATCATGTTGCCATTGCACTCGTGCGAAGCAGGACTGCGGCGGGATACACACTATCAGTAACAATGGCATTCATTTTAACAGTTCAACAACATTCCTTGCGCTATTTACGTTATTGAGCAGACAAATTTTTCGTACACATGAAGCAACGAGTTAGCAATATCCTTCAAAATGGTTCAGATTGTGTGTCACTACTACACACAATCACTAGTTAATAAAAAATAAAATTACAAATGAGAAACCATACGCTTAAAACTAATATGAGTTACAATCAAAATTATCTACAAACTGATTCCACTGCCTATGAAACTCACGGATCGCCCGCACTTTATTCTCTGGTTCCAGAGCACTGTATTTTAAAGAATTAAGAGCTAAAGTTTTTAACATTCTTATATCTGAAACCCTACTTGCGACCGCCACAAAAGCCACATAAAAGTCATCCGACAGCGGATCGGCCTCCCAAGCACCAGGGTCATCGCTTGACAAAACAACAGGCAAATTCAAACTTAAGAAAATGTTCAAAGGATGATTTCTTACATCCCTGACTAAAGACAACACAGTATTAGATAATACATTCACTTCTAAACCTATATCCTTCTTAATCACTTCTTGTATAAGCACTGGGTGCTTTGCAAGGGCGTACGCATGACCGATTCGTTTAGCTCCCAACAACACAGCATCTACCAAGTTCTCATCGGTCAGTGTCCCAAACCAATTTGTTTCACCCGCATGGAAGTAGAAATTAAGGTCCTTGGCTTCAAGTAACTGTGGCACGAATTCTATTAATGGATTCCCTGAATCTTCTTGGCCGACTAAATCGAATCCTGCGAAGATGTCGGGCATATCACTCTTGATCTGTCTCGCTGTTCGTATGTATTCGTCTAGCGTATTTCTATCCACCTTCCTTGACGGAGCAAATATAAGTTTGGCACCTACAAAATCCGGGTGATTTTTCATGAACCTGTTTATGGTTTTCCTATAAGCTTTTGCTGTTATCAGCTTATTATACTCTGTGCCGTCTAACTCATAAAGGTTCGGCAATAAGCTCCTGACTTCCACATACATAACGTTGTCATTTCTGAAGAATGTAAGGGCGTCGTAGAAGTACTGTTCCCAATTTGGTCTGTAAGTCAGTAGAGAGTGGACTGTGTTGAAGTATTGCATAAATTTTGTCCATGTTTCTTTGATGCTAGGGTAAACCACGTCAGGTTTATCACACACCAGGGTGAAATGTTTCCGGAGATCTGCATCGAATTGGGTAACATTCCAGGTAGCAGCCCTAGCTTCGCTCATGAGTTGCCACGGGACTTCACATGTAATGTTAGGAACGTTGTTCGAAAACCTGAAGTTGATAGGTGTCCCAAAACAAACATAAAGATGGTCCATGTAGGTGATGTTCAGCAGATAATCAGGCCCGATGATTGCCATGTCATGGATATGAAGTATGGCTCCTTTGGGCATGCTCTTGATGATCTTGTAAACCTTGGACTTCTGAATCTGGTTCTTGAAAGAGAAGAAGTGATGCGACAGATTGTAGTGATCCGGGTGGCTAAATCCATAGTCAATTTCGTTGAACTTATGCTGCATTAAACAATTGTTCACGACATTTTCTTTATCATTGAGCGTCAGATTCCCTCCAAGAGCCGTTCGTAATTCAAGTTCGACTAACTGGCTTCGTTTCACACTATAACTATCATCACATTTTGCGTAAACAAACAGTAACGTTAATATTAAATGCCACATTGTTCCACACGTTCGCCACTGTTCGGCGTGAAATCGCTACTGAGTGAAGAGTACCGAGGAGCGTCGACCTATGACATTACGTTTACGATAAGCCAGTCACGTTTGTAATAACAACAATGGCATAATAAATTGATATCAATTTATTGTATTGTACCCACTACGTGAGAACCAGAGTGGTATTGTAGAGCTGATAGCTGTTCGGATGGATGTCGTGTGTCGTCGACTTATTGTCAAGGACAAATCAGTACATCTTTAAGTAGTGCGGGGCAGTGCCAACAGCATCCTGTCTTATGATAGCAAGCAGGCTTGATTGTGCGTTTGTGAATCATTGCTGCAAGGTTTCGGCTGGGCCTGTCACCGTGCAGCAGTGATGATGTCACAATCTGTTTTCTGTTTTTGTCTTTGTAAGTGTATTACACCAACCCGCACTGGGCCCGCGTGGTGGATTACGGCCCACTCTCTCTCACAGAGAGGAGGCCTGTGTCCCAGCAGTGGGAACATTATAGGCTGTTTATGATGATGATGAAGTGTATTACTAACATAGTTTGTATGTATATTGTTACTAACACTATGAGTCTTGTTGCTCGAAATAAAAAATATATTATTATTATTTTATACATAAACATACAAATAAATAAAATTAAAGTGTGTTTTTGTAATGTCGAAATAACAGCTTTAAATTACTAAACGCATATGAAAGTTTAAACGGTAGGTACTAACAAACAAAAAAAAAACATTTGTTTAAATTTGTGTCTGCTTCTCCGAAACGGCTGGACCAATTTTGATGAAATTTGGTATGGGGATACTTTGAACCCTGGGGTTTGAGGACGGTAACCGGACGTCACCTCCCTCGTCGTCGATATACCACGCGGGACCAGCTGCGGGTGGAAGCTAGTACCTAAATACCTACTAAATTCTGTGTATTACCAGTATTACAGTGCAGACTGCACACACCAGTAATGCTATTCTGTAAAAATCTCACCGTGAAAACTTAGGTGAAGTGAACTTAAAGTGAGATGTCAATAGTGTCAATCCCTAGCATTAGATGGAATGACAACTCACTTCACCTAAGTTATCACGGTGATCTTTGTACAGAATGCCACTGCAGTTATGAAACTGATAATCATTCTCTTTGGTGTAATTAGATATAGGTAGGTTACACATGTTACCTATTTTCAAAAGAAAACTGTTTGTGTAACTCTTTCAGTCACAATCTGAAGGATCTATAAGGAAATTTGCTAATCCATTGCTTCATAGGTTCAAAAACTTTGTCAGCTCAACAACATCGACGGCACGGTTGGGCGATTGACTGCTGCACTGCGGGTCGCGGGTTCGATTCCTGCACGGAAGAAATATTTGTATGAACTACAAGTAGTTGTTCCGGGTCTGGCTGTTTGTGTATGTGAGTTTAAATGTTTGTAAACGCACCCACAATAAAAAAAAATACCATACCTACTGAAAAGGATAATAATGATGATTTACTGTTAGTACAGCGGCATACGACCACGGGAAGGTACTTTCTTGTTTCATCGGGTTTTAGTTTTTACCGACTTCAAAAAAAGGAGGTTATCAATTCGATACGTATGTATGTAATATTATTGGAATTGCATTATATTCACATATGACAATCAATTTGGGCTTCCAAACAAATATACAAAATTTTATAGATGTATGTATGTATGTTTGTCCACGCATATCTCCGTAACTATTAATCGGATCGTGACTATTCTTTTTTTATTGGCTTACATTTACTTCAACTTAGGGAACAGTGCAAGTTTCATCAAAATCGATTCAGTAATTTTCAAGATATGGACTAAGACGTGAAAGTGTGACGGCCTGGCTTATTGATACGAGCTACGGGTGTAGTGTCAAAGCGAAAACATCTCAAAACCTTGGTCAAATTCTAGTGCAACTAAAAATTACCAAATAAAAAGTAATTTAAAAAAATTAAACCGACTTCAAAAAGAAATGAACTCAAAATTATGAAATAACTTTAATTTCGGAAGTCGGTGGTAAAAAACTAAAATACAGATCCCAAGACACCGACTTCCGAAATTAAAGTTATTTCATAATTTTGAGTTCATTTCTTTTTGAAGTCGGTTTAATTTTTTTAAATTACTTTTTTTTGTACAGTATTTTTATGGTTATCGAAGAATTAATATCTAAATTGGTATAAGAAACGCGGAATTATTGTGAAACGCCAAATTTTAAAAAGTCTGCTTTGAAATATTCATACATATTTTTAATTTACTCCTAGAACATCGTAAAAAAGAAAATTACTTACTTTATTTTCAAAGCAAACCCACGAAAGACACTACGGATCACTTTAAAATATTCCTAAAACGGAAAACATCTAACGAGCTGCGGCAATTAGAAGATTAAAGGGATAGGTGACACGGTCCCCGTCTCAACATGTTAAGGCCGCCATGTTTTTTTTCAACTGCAGGGCGGTACTATAAAGTGCCACTTAATCCATCCAACCCTTTCGCTGGGAAATCAGTAGGCGAGCAATGGCTGCTGTAGCGTTTCTTTTTTTCCCTCCACTTTGAAAGCGAACCCCTGTTTGCGATACCGATTTCTGTAATGTATACCCGTGTTTTACGATTCCTTTTTTTTTTCCTTTATTAATATCGTCTCGTGTGTTTTTAAATGATTGCGCGAGGGTTTGTGAGAAACTTAGCTTAGACTTTGCTCTTTTAGTTTTGAAGGCGTTTATTTGTGTTTGAAGGTATAATGTTTCTTAAAATGTGGAGTGGGAATTTTGAGTTCTTAAAGTGAAGTAGGTAATTACGAGGATATGGATTGGTAGGTACTCCTTAAGTAAAATAAGCATGAATTTGTATTGTGTAAGTATAGGTATCTAGTTTCTTGTATTTTCTATGGAACAATGACATCTCGTTTTGCTAACTTAGATATTAGATAGCCTTAGAATCGATGACCGTTGGGGTAGACGTGTTCTTGAGTGGAGACCGCGAATCGGTAAACGTGAGGTAGGACGCCCTCAGGCGAGGTGGAGCAATCTAATCGGTAATCTTCGCAGCGTGGCTGGTAGCAGCTGTGAGTTGCCGAGAATCGAACTAAATGCAGTTCCGGATTAGCCCATAAGCAAATTAAGCAATTGCTTAGGTCATCACGTCTCGGGGGCCACAATAAACATCACCGAAAAAATATTTGATAGCACATGAAAGGCAAGGCTGTTTGTCAGTAAGATATTACAAGACCCGGAAGTCACTCTAGAGACGTGCGCCAATCTTTACAAATCGTTCGTTGATTATTTAGAAAAATACGAGGCGACTAGTGGCCCACAGGCGTGGATTACTTGATCAGGCACTGGCTAATAATGACGTGTGATTGGAGAGGCCTATTTAGCGTGACCATTTATTTCTTTTGTCAGATCGGGACGCTTGCGGAATTAAACAAAAAAAAAGCTTATTTTACTAGGTATTTATTTAAAAGAGAAAAGGACATGAAACATAATATAATTTTAATATTATATTGCGGTTGAAGACGCATTAGTTTTACCTATATTTATCGGTGGAGCAAATTAGTTTTAAAAAGTCAGGACTCGGGACTAATAAATGACTAATCGCACTCGCGCATCCGTCTCGCTCTCACAAGTCACTATGTAAATTGTTCATGAATAAATTGAATTGAATTGAATTGAATATTGTTCGGTCCCTTTGTAAAAGAGGGACATTTTTGCTCTGGTTGGGGACAACGGGACAGACAGCCTGAAAGCGGGACTGTCCCGCCCAAAACGGGACGAATGGTCACGTTACCTATGTCCAGCAGTGGAGTGCTATAGGCTGATGATGATGAGATATACATAGAGTGCCTTACAAGTGATAATGGAAGTGTGAAAGGGCTGTGAAAATGAACATCAAAATGCTTTGAGATTCAGATAATTACTGTCAAATTAAGGAAGTTTAAGTTGAAGGTAAGTATGTATGACTATCGGTTCTACAAGGATATTAAACACCATAAACGGTAAGAGATAGCAAGAACCGAGGCGCCTGTCCCTTTTTCTCAATTGCCAGGAGATAAAAATGTTAAATATGGTAGAAAATATTTAATATTTCAGCTGCATCCGGTTGCGTATTGCCATAATGTATACTAGCACAGACAGGGGTTGCTCTGTAATCGCACGCAATATGCTCTTGTAGCTAGAGAGCATACTGCATATCAGTACAGAGACAGACTGAAATAAAATACACTTTGCTCTAATCCGTGAGAACAAAACACATACGAGTACAGACAATTTGGCTGCCGTGGTATGTACAGAAGAAGAAGTTTAAGAATGTTATTTTCATAATAAATACCTAGGCTTATACGTTTTATATAGAGAATAAAACGTTTAAACCTAGTTTTTAATTATGTTGATAAACATACTTAAATAGCATAGAGATCGGAAAATCTTTAGAAGAAGAAAAATGTTGTATCCTTTTCTATGGAGGGGGTCGCGCGAAGCTTCCCTCAGAGAATACATATAAATACGTACAACATAGTTATGTTCAATATTGCTACATAATACACTGCAACATATAATTAAAGTCTTATGACCCCACATACCCTACAATACAAACAATAACACGGTCTCATTTTGCTTTAGACATATGCGAACAAACCGTATACTTATACAGACTGGTCTGTAGTCATACGTAGTTTGCTTTAGAGTATTTGTTATTTTTAAGAGCATAAAGTGATCGAGTACAGACTATGGGTGTCTGTACTGATATACACAATGGCAATACGCCATCCGGTTAGACTGGAAGCCGACCCTAACATAGTTGGGAAAAGGCTAGGCAGATGATGATGATGATGGTAGAAAATATTTAATTGACCGAATAGTCAAATATTTAATATCTAAGTCATGGAGGTAGCAAGTAAGAAAATAATTACTTTATAAATATTTATGCTTGGTTACAAGACTAGCAAACCCTCTTAGTTTATTTATTTAATAATAGTTTATTTATTTAATAACTAACCGACTTTAGAATGACGGCTCTAAATAATTTTCGTTAAAACTACTCTGGTAACCCTGAAATGTGTCATTGTCATGTGTCACTGTCATGGCGATTTTTTCTTGTTGTTGTTTTGAACCATGGGCGTTTAACTTGATCAGATAAATCAACGGTATTTTTTGTGAAAATGGTCAAAAAGTGTTGCGTAAAATCGTGCATCCTATGATGGATCTATCCTATGGTGGATGCGGCATATCCTTTCACAGGTAAGCAATAATAAAGATTTTGTTTACTAACATGGCTAGAGGGACCATGCCCCAGGCGTTTCGTAAACAGAAGACATTATTATTGGCTTCGTTTATTTGTGAATATAAGTATCTAGGTACGGACGCCAGCACATCAAGTTACTACAATCTGTCAGATTTCTTTAATAGATTTTCGACTTTATTGCTAAAGCATAAGGTTCAAGGTTGATTGGGAAAATCTGACAGTTTCGGGTAGGTTGACCTGCTGGCGTCTGTACATACTAATATTATGTAAATAATAATTATATTTTGTACCTCGTATCGTATGATTAAAAGAGCGATATTTTTCTGTTTATATCAGCTTTCCGAAGATTGAAGAAATTACTCAAAAATGGTTGGATGAAATTCTCGTGTCACAAAAAAATACTAAAAACTCAGTTGTTTGCAGCCATCACTTTAGTCTGTCAGACTTTTATATTGGAAACGCACGAAAGTAAAAGTAATAGGTAGAGGTGTACGATATTCGGAGGACGTAAATATACGTTGTTTGTTACGACATCACATTACAAATCTTTGAATTTCTCGGCTATTCTCTACTATAATATGCATGTATTATAAA
The DNA here is from genome assembly GCA_963082905.1 of Oligia fasciuncula. Taxonomy (NCBI): domain Eukaryota; kingdom Metazoa; phylum Arthropoda; class Insecta; order Lepidoptera; family Noctuidae; genus Oligia; species Oligia fasciuncula. The sequence goes on from OY720406.1 coordinate 4,542,050, forward strand.
TATAAACCTTCCTCTTGAATCACTCTATCTATTGCTTTAAACTGCATTAAAATTCGTTGCGCAGTTTAAAATATCTAAGGTTACAGACAGCGGGAACGACTTAGTTTTATAATAGGTAAAGATAAATATAATATAAATTATATGACTTGGTTTTATTTCCATTTTGTCTTCATTTATATGCCTCACCTGCTCCCAAGGGCGTTCGCTGGAGGGAGAAAACCCTGGATGCACCACAATTGCGTAACATTGAATACCAATCCCACTAATCTCCACAATCTATTGAACAATACTCATTGTTACGAAACAAAATTTAATCTTAAGACGCACCACAGATTGTGTTGTATTGCCAAAATGAAAGGGATTGTCATTCAGAGGTTTTAACGCAATTAGGGTGCTGCGGTGCTATTTTTTTTCAATCTCACCGTCAAAACTTAGGTGAAGTGAGCGTGGAGTGAGCTGTCAATAGTGTCTAGTGTCTAATTCCTAGCAAAAACAAACTTACTTCACCTAAGTTTGCACGGTGAGATTTTTGAAGAATCGACCGGCGGCTCTCATGAGCTATTCATATGAAACTAGCTAGCTATATCGTAACTCGAAATCACGAATTTCATCCTACACCATTATCCCTAGCACTGATAAAGACGGGACGGTATGCATCGTTCACGTAACTGAATTATGAATCGAAAATATTAGTTTGAAATATAGTAGGTATATAATTAAACTGAGGACTATTAATATCTCTGTATGATAGTCGTACAAAGTGCGCATATTGCATTAAATTACGACGTGTTAAAGGACTGCTGTGTTTTTGGATAAAAAAATTACATACGTTATCGATACTTAACGTTATTTATTCGTGCTAGATCAGACAGAACTCTGTCAAAATTTATATTATTGTATTATTTATTTGTACCAATTTAATTAATGTCAGTTCTAACATTTTCCTGTGTGTAAAAAATGTTTGGTCACCCTATTAGAAAGAGACAAACAGCCTCGGTAGGTCACATCTCTGTCTGCTCGTTTTTTCTGGAACGAGTGCTTGTATTATATTACGTCCAAAGACTACAATAATATAATGTGATTACGTCCCGCGTCCATGGTTGACGCTTCGTCGCACAGACTAAGAAGAGAAGTTACCTTCTTCGTCGCGAACAGGTTTTAAATGTCATTTTTTGACAAACTGTATACAAGTGAGTGTTGTGTTATTTACTTTCGACTTAAATTATTTTTGTTAAAAACAAAATGTTTCCCAGTGAACTGTTTCATACCTTTTTCTAACACCACATTGTTTATTATGTTTTCAATTGCCATAAACACTTCAAACGGTGGGACAAAATGGATTCTATAGACGTAAATTACGACAAGGAGTGGTAGAAAGCCTCTTTTAGAAGGATATCTGCCTAAATATAGGTGCTATAGGTATTATTGCTGAGCATTAGGTCCTGGGTTTTAATAATGGGGTTTTCCGTAAGTTTCTCAGTAATGCATGTTGTGGAAATACGTTCCTTCTGAAGCATGTGTGGTGTGACTATGAGTGATAGATAAATAGAGAGATAAAACGTTTATTCAGTACAAGTTTACATGATAATGTACATCATATATTTTTCTCTTATTTTAGAAGTTACAGGGGGGGGGGACCCATTTTACTACTTTGAAAGTGTCTCTCGCGCAAACTATTCAGTTTAGAAAAAAAATGATATTAGAAACCTCAATATCATTTTGGAAGACCTATCCACAGATACCCCACACGTATGGGTTGGGTTTGATGAAAAAAATTGTTCAGTGGGAGTTAATAGATGTCCCATGTCTTCGAATTTTTTGGTTCTAGGACATGTCGGTTTCCCCACGATGTTTTGAGAGCGTAGTGTAGTGATGAAATAAATTCGACTGACTGAACGATTACTGACTATAATATGCCTAAACTAACCTTATCTAAAACTAGCTACTGCCCACGACTTCCGTTTGCGTATCAGTCAACTTATACCAAGCTATAATATAGCATAATTATATCATAATATGTTACTCGGAATATCGTAGCTTTTTATCGTGAAATAATCATTGTAACCGGATAGGTACCTACTTCAAGTGATTGCCTCTTACAAACAAGCGAACAAGTTTATTTTGTGTTAATCGGGAAACTTACAACAGTGTTCTTAAGCATTAAGGGCCCTCGCGCACTAGGCAGCCTGGCTGCGGCAGCCTGTCGAACATATGACGGTGTATGGGAGCCCGCGGGGAGTGATATGAAGATTCGAATGACGTTATTGCGACGCACGCTATTTCGAAAAAAATTAAGAGTGGTACGCCAGTTCGAAAACTCATAAAATCGAAAACCGCTATATCGAATGACGTTGTCGCGAACACGCTGATTCGAAAAACTGTTTGAATGGTACGCTAGTACGAAAGTCTTGGCATTGAAATCCACTGTTGCGAATAGCCTAATATTCCAATCTGAATTTGTCTGAGGATCGAACTCGCGACCCCGATAAAGCCTTAGCTTTGTATTGGGTTTGGGAAACAAGAGCAATAAGAAGTACCTATTATTTTAAGTTAACTTTTGGTAATGAGTATTATATACCACCTATAATTTTGATTTGTTGACTTCTATGTTGATTACTATACTTACCTACTGGAAATTAAAAAGTTAACTTTTTAATTTCCAGTAAGTCGGGGATCGCGAGTTCGATCCTCAGACAAATTCAGATTGGAATATTAGGCTATTCGCAACAGTGGATTTCAATGCCAAGACTTTCGTACTAGCGTACCATTCAAACAGTTTTTCGAATCAGCGTGTTCGCGACAACGTCATTCGATATAGCGGTTTTCGATTTTATGAGTTTTCGAACTGGCGTACCACTCTTAATTTTTTTCGAAATAGCGTGCGTCGCAATAACGTCATTCGAATCTTCATATCACTCCCGAGCCCGCGCACTAAGCAGCCACGAACTCCGCAATTTCCCATACACCTTCGACTGGCTACCGCAGCCAGGCTGCCTAGTGCGCGGGAGCCCTTAAAGACCATTTACAAGTTTCCACTGAATAAACATTTGAAACGAAAAATACAACAAAAAGGTCGGCTCGTTTACCTCTTTACATACTAACTAGCTTCCGCCCGTGGCTTCGCCCGTGAGGTATGTCGATAAAAACTATCGTATGTCCTTCTCCGGCATGCAATCTATCACTTTGCCAAATTTTATCGAAATCCGTTCAGTGATTTAGGCGTGAAAAGGTAACATACGGGTCATTATTTGAGGTGGTGAAATTCTGTTCAGGCGTAATAATTTACAAAGCAGAATAGAAATGAGTGTTATTGATTCAAATTATAACTGAAATTAACTTTATTTATTACTGTATGTTTGTTTAAATATTTATTTTTATTAAAAACTTTGTGAAATTAATTTTTTTTTAAATAAAAATCACGTTACGTGGTCTGTTCAGGTGATATACACTGGACTTCTTGCGTTTATTAAAAATATAATTTAAGTTAAAACGGACCTTGTCATTACGTTTTTGTAATGAATAATGTATATTACTATATCTTAAATGAATGACAAAAAATAAACAGACTTATATCCTTAATTTTTTTTACGATTTATGTTGTTCCGAAAACCATCATCACCTTCGTGGTCACTCATATTTTATACTATTTTTAACTAAATAATGGTCAACCCAAAATATACTTGTTAGTAGCAACACTATAATTGGCTGTTTTAATATCGCAAAAAAATTTAGATTGAAAATATTAACGGTTTTTGTTTAAAAACATATTCTATGTGTTAAAAATATTGTGTCAAAGATCGTGCATCACTTTCGTGACAGCTGTATTTTGGTAAGTTGGTAATAAAAAAATATAATTACATACTTCTTCTGTTCGAATTATGGATATGTTACAAATAGGCTATTGTATTTTTTCTAACCTCAATACTGTTTCATACTAGAACCGGTAAAGTGCTTAATTATCACTTTCGTGGTCCTCATTTTCGTGGTCAAGATTAAAAAAGGGTTAATGCCGACTTAATAACACTGCTGAAGCCAGCATCCTTTGACTTCTTTTGTTCACAATTATATCATTTTATTGAATAGGGGTGGTACAGTCGCCAATACCTCAAGCTACCCCATAATTATGGTCAACAGTTTAACATTCCATGAATTTTAATAACGAAATACGATTTATCAAAAAATAAAAAAATATTTCTTACAGCTACGGCCAGAACTCGCAACAAAACTACTGATGAAGAAAAGAAGGCAAAAAGACGAGAGCATAAAAAAATTACAATGCAGAAGTTAATAGAGAAAAAGAAAAATATTCCATTTGCCTTAGAAGAAGACAGAAGCAGCGTTCAATTTACATAACACCAGTGCAGCAAGCTCGCCATCTACATCTGAAATGCCTTCTGCGTTGGATTCAGATACCACAAGTGCTGCAGGCTCGCTATACCTTCTGAAACACCGAATTCAGGCTAAATATCCACATCGCGTGAGCTCTGTCTTGGTAAACTTAGACCTTCTTCAACTGATACTGTGGTATGCTGGAGCACCGAATCCCCGTAAAAACCGTATTTTTTTCTTTGATTCGGATAGCACTGGCTCAAATTAAGATTGATTTAGTGAGGTAACTTAGGTGACATCACTTTCGTGGTCAAAGTGTTTTATTTTTTTTTCATGACTAATTATTATTTAGGTTCATTGTTCTCTAAGTAATTATTGTTCTTAGTATTATACGTACCTTTGGTTAAGTTTCAACAGAGGTTTAAATTAAGAGACTGATTATGATTCTTAAAAGTGTTATTTTTCGTGGTCTTTACGATCACTTTCGTTACCTACAAAAAACGTTTTACTGAGATTTTTTAATAAATAAGCTGTATCCATCTTTAATTCTATTTTATCTGTAATTATTATGCGTGTTCTCGTCCATAATAAAGCAAATTTAATAAAAATAACCAATTTTTTTTTAATTTTTTTTTTATCCCGCCCTAAATAATGACCCATACAGACAGACAGACACGAGTTACTTTCGAATTTATAAATAAGGATTTAGTTATTCCCACCCACCAAAAACATTTTTTGTAAAGTAGGTTGCTAAGACTCACAACGCTTTCACTGTTGAAAAGTTATCAGGGGCCCAAGTCTGCTATTTTTATAAATTCGTCATTCCAACACGATCCCATTGTCATTTTGCTAAAAGTTCGTAATCTGCTAAATTCATAATGGTCGATCATTGGTCGGTCAATGGCACAGAACTTAAACGATACTCGTAACGAATTAAAATCAACGACTGCACAATGACGTTCTAATGGTGGGTCACTGATCAAAGGAACTGTCAAAATTTTAGTAGATTAACGCCTAAGTGAGCTTGTCGTGGTGTGGCGATTACGTTACGATTCCGATTAGTATGCGTTGCAGTAGGGAGTTTCATACAAAGAATACTGAACGACTCGAGTTGATACGGGGCCGATCCCTTTAACTTCCAAACCGATCGTTCTTTTTATCGTGGATATTTGTGTTAAAAAATTATGAAATACCTTAAAAATACTCGCAGAGCGGTTCCTTACGAAACAATCTTTTTATCAACCTATCTTATAGAATGAACGGTTTATCACAGTCTTCTGTAGATTATATTTAGGTACTTCGATCAGTCTTATTGATTATTTCTAACACGTTCTAGATTTCGACATTCAGACAGGTAGGTTTGATACGCCAAATCCAGAATTTTACTATGGAAAATAATTGTTGTTGTTTGTGTGTCGTCGTCTGATCAGAATGTTGGGCTACAAGAGTGATGTGAGTGATCCATACTTACTTAATAATAATATTATAAATTCGAAAGTAACTCTGTCTGTCTATAAGTTACCTTTTCACGCCTAAACCACTGAACGGATTTCGATAAAATTTGGCAGAGAGATAGATTGCATTCTGGGGAAGGACATAGGATAGTTTTTATCGACATACCTCGCGGGCGAAGCCGCGGACGGAAGCTAGTTTCAATATATTGTTTACTCAAAGGTGAATAAGTAAGTTTTACCCAAACAATTACCTACAACAATGTAAATAACACAACAACTCGAGTGTACAGAAATCAAAAACATAGTATAATTTATAAATCGATGGACGAAAAAAAACGTTTGATAAAATCGCTCGTAACATAGTGATGTAGTCATTAGTACTGTGACTGTGAATAATAAAGGATTCGACACATTGGAAATTGCTGAAATTAAAGGTAAAATTACTGTCCAATATTTATATTATTATTAGCAGCGCCCCGCGGTTTCACCCGCGTAAGTTTCGATCCCGTGGGAATATCGGGATAAAAAGTATTCTATCTGCTAATCCAGGAAATGGCCTATCTATGTGCCAATTTTCATCCAAATCTGTTCAACGGTTTACGCGTGATTGAGTAACAAACACTACTTACTTGATCATGACATAATTTATACACGTGTTTTAACTTACCAATGACGTATAGTACTATTATTGATCGAAGGGTATATTGGAAAAAAATGTGTCACGTTTCTAACGAGTTTTCCTTGTCGTCTATTATATAGCACATACCGCGACATATTACGTCACAGATTTGCCAAGGTTTGCGCAACTATAGGACTTAATAACTATAAATTGCTGTTGATTGTTGACATAAATGTATTTTGGCTTTTGAAACGATCGATCGATTGTAGTTGCACCCTAAGGGCGTTTGTCCACCACCACCGTCAACGGGACGTCAACTAGAAACGAGATGATTCGTCCGAACGTGGCGTCCCGGTGACGGTGTTCGTTGGTCCATCGCGATTGAACTGGACGGTTTTTTTTTTTTTTGCGGATGCGAAATCATCAAATGACCCCTCCCGCTCTGGGTGGAGCGGAAGGGAGTGTCAGACTCTTACTGACTAAAACCCACCCGTGTTCCTTCCTTAGCCCTTTATGTTCCGGGCCAGCGGTAACCCTTTCGGACAATCCCGCTGACCCGGCAGGCTTCGGCCCTATGGGGCCCCTCCTCGATGCTGACATCTCTTTGAGGCGCGCGTGGAACACGTACGCGTCGTCCGGCACGGGCCTGGTCCTGATCGGACGGTGAGCTACCCATTACTCTCCGCCCGCAGGCCCGTAGGAACACGGGTGGGTTTTAGTCAGTAAGAGTCTGACACTCCCTTCCGCTCCACCCAGAGCGGGAGGGGTCATTTGATGATGTCCCATCCGCAAAAAAAAAAAGTGCACCTGTGTCTCACACTCTTTTGCTCTATAATATCTCCCGCGCCGAAGGTTAGTCTCTGCTGTAATTGGCGCACCGGCGCCGATCGGGCGGTCTAAACACGATAAAAAAAATAAAAAAAAGAGTTGTTTTTAGGGTTCCGTACCCAAATGGTAAAAACGGGACCCTATTACTAAGACTTCGCTGTCAGTCCGTCCGTCCGTCTGTCTGTCACCAGGCTGTATCTCAAGAACCGCGATAGCTAGACAGTTGAAATTTTCACAAATTATGTATTTCTGTTGCCGCTTTATCAACAAATACAAAAACAAAATAAAATAAATATTTAACGGGGGCTCCCATACAACATACGTGTTTTTTTTCGGCGTTTTTGCCTTGGTACGGAACCCTTCGCGTGCGAGTCCGACTCGCTCTTGGCCCAGTTTTTTTGACATTCTTCGACCGCTGCTGAATGTAATTGATACTTGAAGTATGAGTTGAGGAAATCTGTTTTCTTTTGTTTCATGATGTTGAGGTATCGATACCCATCACGTCTGTGATGTTTACACATTAAAAAGCTGATTTTTATGAACAGATATTTCAGTGGCTACACTAACTGCGGTCGGTGACCCCACAAAAAATCGTCAATTTTTTTTATCGTGTTTAGATGTCGCACGTACTCACGTCCGCGGAGTTTCGCTAGTTAATTTAATTTGACCCTTTATACGAAGTTTAAATTTATAGTCGTATTGTCGTCTTCACCTTGTATAAGTAATTTAAAACCGGCCTGTGTTGTGGCCACTTTCCGACCTAACCTAACCAACCGTATAATTGGTTCATGACTTATTGTCAATTGTTAACAACTGAATCTTATTGAACTTTCACTACAAACCAACACGTTCATTGTTGGTTTGTTTGTAAAATAAAGAATAATAAAAAAAAAAAAAAGTTTGATTGTGTATATACATTTATTCAAATGTTGTATAGAATAGCTGATTTTTATGTTACGATTCAAAAAATTCGAACAATGTAAAATATCCTAAAAAAGTAGGTCTGTGTTTTATGTATAATAACATTTCAAATGACGTCTATCCTTTGTTTTAGATTATGCTGACTTCGCTTCCACATGCCGACCAAAAGTTCGTTTTAAAAACCCAGACAGTAATTTGACATTACACCTGATACCAAAACAACCGGACTCCCCAAACGTCAGCCTCACCTGCGCGCGGTACACTCTGCCACTGATGGACGAGGCGCTGGTGACCGACCGATGGCGGTACAACCATCCCACAAGCCAACCTAAATCCTCCAGAAATATGACGGGCAGCAACGTCAGCGCTGCGAGAAGCTTGGCTCTGCGATCACCAACCCGCATGCCCAGCGTGGTGACTACGGGAATTAAACTTCCCACATGATAAAAGTGCCAAAACAACGGCCCCCAGTTCCCGTTGGTCCCGCTATTCTTGGTCATGATAGCGGGCACGGTAACAGCGGGACGGGGGGTGCGAAGAAACCCCGGGTTACGGCAGGCTACCAACGACGACTATAATGTGTTTCAGAGGGGTGTGACCAAACTTGGGGGTGTGGTACAGGCCATCAAACTGAACAACTTTTCCCGGTGACCAACATCGTAATCATGAAAAAAACATCAGTCGTCCCATACAAAACTTACCCCCTTGACCAAATGTATGGGACGACTGATTTTATCGACCAGTGCGAGATTAGGGCGGCTCTCGAGTAGCTAAAAGAACAACAAGGCATTTGAGGATGACGGAATAACGACAGAGCTCCTTAAAGCTGGCGGGGCTCAAGTCCTGAAAGAGCTAGCGAGTCTCTTTAACTCCGTTATCCAAGAAGGTACAACGCCCGAGGCGTGGAGCAGAGGTGTGCTGGTTCTGTTCTTCAAAACAAGACGACAAATCCTTGCTGAAGAACTATGACCCCTCTCACTTCTGAGCCACGTATAAAAGCTGTTCTCGAGGGTCGACATAAACCAACTCGCCAGGAGACTTGACGAGTTCCAGCCGCCAGAACAAGCCACTTGTTTGAAAAGGCTTCAGTATCGTATACCACATCCATACTGCTCGACAAATTGTACAGAAGGCCGAGGAGTACAATCAGCCGCTGTGTATGGCATTTGTGAACTACGAGAAAGCCTTTGACTCCATCGAAAAATGGATGGTTCTGGCCTTTCTGCAATGATGTGGAATTGACTGGCGCTACATCGAAGTGTTGTTTGTACGACGTTGCAATGATAACTGTCCAGATCCAGGATCAGAAATCAGCCCCATCCAACTGCTCAGGGAGTGAGATAGGGGGATGTAATATCCCCTAAATTGTTTAACAACGCGTTGGACGACTTCTTCAAGACACTGGACAGGGTATCAACGTGAACGGCGAGTACATCTCACAATTCTTACATCTTCAATTTGCCTTTGACATCGTCATAATGGCAGAGACGCTGGAGCAGCCAGACCAAATGCTGCACAGCCTAAATGGAGCCTTCCGGCGGATTGGCCTCGGCATGAATTTGGACAAGACAAAAGTCATGTACAATTCGCACGCCATGCCGAGTCCAATCCACATCGAAGGGTCGCTTCTCGAAGTTGTGAAGGATTATGTCTACCTAGGGCAAGTCATCCAGCTCGGTAGACACAACTTTGAGAAAGAGGCCGACAGAAGGATTTACTTGGGTTGGGCAGCATTTGGAAAACTTTGCCAAGTCTTCTCATTGCCTATCCCGCAGTTCAAAAATACATTTGTGTCGAAATATTTGCACAGTAGGTACACAAAAAGAAGCAACATAAAAAAAAAACAATAAGTAACCACGTCTCTCAGTGTTTGAAGACTAAGGTCTTCAGCCATTGCGTCCTGACCGTCGTGACATACGGTGGTTTCGTCGGGCTGGTCCACAAATTCAAGGTCGCTCAGCGCGCTATGGAGCGAGCTATGCTCGGAGTCTCTTTGAAGGATAAAATCAGGAATTAAATTATTCGGAAAAGAACCGGAATTACCGACATAGCTTGCAGAGTAAGCAAACTGAAGTGGCAGTGGGCTGGCCATGTCTGTCGAAGGACCGATAGCCGGTGGAGCAGACGAGTCCTGGAGTGAGACCACGTATCGGTAAGCGAAGTGTGGGACGCCCCCCAGCTAGATGGACGGATGACCTAAAGAAGGTGGTTGGCTGGATGCGGAAGGCGGAGGACAGGGTGTTGTGGCGCAGTCTGGGAGAGGCCTATGTCCAGCAGTGGACTGCGATGGGCTGAGTTGATTGATGGATGACAAACTCCAATACTAAAAAAGCAAACACAAAAGACTTCAATGTCAGATTACTATCTGGGATTAAAAAACAAACATTAGCACTTTTAAAATCTCCAAGAAAATCAGCAGAACAAAATACTGCTTACAATACAAGTGTAGCCTTAATGATTATGAATTAAAATCGTTGGCACTGAGTGAATTGACTATTACGTCATATCTCACCTATAAAATAAACTTTATCTACTATGGTATCAGTTTCACCATATCTATCTTGTACGATAGTATAAATACGGCGTTCGGACGCGGGCCGCGGCAATGTGGCCATTAGCTATATTATTGATATCTAATAGCATACTAACTTACTCCCAAAGTATGGACAAAGTGCTAGAAGAAAGAAATTACCTCCTTGAAAGGGAACTTGCTATGATGGTCGGAAGCTCAATAAAACTTAGTGACTGTGAACTGAAGGCGAATGAAATTATTATGAACTTTAAATATGAAGAGGTAGCGCGGGGATTTACTCACCCAAACAATTTTAACCTGACGAAGCATTTCTTCGAGTATAAGGATGTGGTGAAAGATACAAAGTTGTTCCAGATTATAAAGAGTATGCCTAAGGGGGCAGTGCTCCACGCACATGACACAGGATTGTTAAGCCCAGATTACGTGCTACGTTTGACTTACTTGGACGACCTGTGGGTTTGTTTTACAGAAGACAATTCGGATATCCAGTTCCGATTTTCTAAAACGATTCCTGTTAATACTTGTCCTTGTATCGCTAAGTGGCAACTTATGAAGGATGCAAGAAATGCCGCCGATGACGTTGCAAAATTCGATGCGGACCTGCGAAAACACTTCAGTTTGGTAATTCACAATCCAAATGAAGTTTACACCGATGTGAATACTGTGTGGCAAAAGTTCCAGAACTATTTCATTTGTACCGGAAATCTGTTCACTTACAAACCAGTCTGGGAACAATATTATTACGATACATTACTGGAGTTCAGGAAAGATCAAGTGATGTACCTTGAAATCAGAAGTGTGTTGCCGCCATTGTATGACTTAGAAGGGAATGTTTACGACGCTGTGGCGACAGCAGAGAGTTACAAACGAGTTACTGAAAAATTTATGAGTGATTATCCCGATTTCTTTGGAGCGAAATTGATTTATGCTCCATTAAAACTAGTAAATAAAGCTACTTTGCAGGAGTATATCAGAATCGCCAAGCAAATACAGACTTTGATGCCGGATTTTATGATTGGTTTTGACTTGGTTGGTCAGGAAGACTTAGGAGTACCGCTGAAAGACTTTGTACATGAACTGGCCGAAGTTCGACAGTCCCTGGACTTGTACTTACACGCTGGTGAAACAAACTGGTATGGCACTAGTTCTGATGAGAATTTATTCGACGCCGTAGTTCTGGGTACTAAAAGAATAGGCCATGCATTCGCTCTCACAAAACACCCTCTGCTAATGGAAGAAGTGAAGAAAAGAAAGATTGCTCTGGAAATAAATGTTCTATCAAATTGTGTTCTAAAGCTAGTTGACGATCTGAGGAATCATCCTTTGGCAGTTTTCTTGAGTCAGGACATGCCTGTAGTGCTGTCAAGCGATGACCCTGGCCTTTGGGAGGCTGATCCCATTTCCCACGATTTTTATGTCGCATTTGTGGCAGTTGCTAGTCGACATGCAGACCTCAAGGTATTGAAACAATTAGCTTTAAATTCTCTGTTTTATAGTTCATATCCTGAAAAAGACAGGTTAGTCTATGAGTTTGAAATTCGCTGGACAAAATTCATTGACGCCATTGTAAAAAATAAATGGTAGGTAATATAGAATCTCAACACTTTGTAGTAGGTACTTATTTGGTTGTTTTTTATTAATCACTAGCTGTGCCCGCGACTTAGTTCGCGTGAATGTCGGAAAACAGTTATAGGTAGCTTACGAAAGGTGTAATTACGACTTCTTCATTGAAAAGTAAGAATCTTTCGATCTTGCCTGGTGGGGAGCGTTACCTGGGGTTCTCTATCACAGCCCTGTCGACACTGCAGTCACTGCGTCTTCAGTGTTAATTTTCAGCTATGTTAAGTATGAACTTAGTAGTTATAAATTTTTGTTTTTCTTTATTTTATACTCTATTTTTTTTATTTAACACAATTTTACAACGTAACACGAAATACATATAATATTGAAATAAAATAGTTTTTTTTTTGTAAATATATATTATTTATAATACTTTTTTGTGCTAAACATTTAATTAATTTGTAATTTTTGAAGCCCATCGGTTTTATAAAAATGTCTGTTCATTTGACACTATAAACTATTGTGCATTTGAATTTAATCTGTAAGATAGACAATACAAGTCAATGGCCTTGAATTTAGTTATTGTCTCGAAGACATAATCTAGGTACAGTTCGCTTCACAAATAAGGTACCCCCCTTGGTATTGACATCAAACCTATTTAAGTTTTTCGTAATGTAACGTAAGTGGCGTGTTGGTCTAATGGTTAACACTGCGGCTTGGCGATGCGGTGGTCACGAGTTCAAATCCGCGGATGAGAATATTTCTTTTTCCTTTATTTTATTTATTTATTTATTTACCCTTTTTTTTAGTTTCTTTATTAGGTGATTTTCGTTAATTATTATTTAAGAAATCAAATGGAGGTTTGTAATAAAAGCTAGGCATTTTGATAAACAATATTCATTTATTTTTCTAATTACATTTCTAGGACTTCATGGAATCCACTTCCTGGTTGAGTATACAGTTTTCTATCTGTGTTAAATTGGGGTTATTTACTTAGAATATTAACTAAACACAAAAGAGATACCCTGGATGAGGTTTAGAACGTTTAACATTAGATAAAGGTTCGTTTATATATATATTTATAGAAACATAACTACAATAATATTTATTTATTTAAAGTTGTGAAAACAGTTTTTTTTTATACTTACTTATCGGAAAAAAACCTTTAAAAAAAAAAAAAATGGTTGCCTGTAAAGTCGGTTTTACGGGCGAAGATTTTACGTGACAACGTCTTTTTCTCGGTAGAATATTTATTGATATGAATATAATTAAATTGCACAATAGGAACAAGGAATTAAATGAAAATAAGAACGTAACGTTACCGAGCGTTACACTTTTTCATAAGTGACTCCCAGCCGCAACCTAATTTAAAATAAGAACGTAACGTTACCGAGCGTTACACTTTTTCATAAGTGACTCCCAGCCGCAACCTAATTTAAGACGTTGTCACGTCAAAAAGAAATTTTGTCTTTTGTGTCTGTGAATTACAGAGGAAGAATCAACATGCTAAACTATAATAGTATAGCAATATACATCTTTCTCTTTTATCACATTTTCTAATAACCCTTATTTAACACAACATTAGAAAAATATGTGAGGTCAGATGGTGCATCGTTAATACATTATGTAGTGTATAGACATAAATAGTCTGTGGTATGTCTGTGGTGTATGTGTGGCTGTCGTCTCGAGCAGCGCGCGCGCGGTGTCGCGGGGTGGGGGCCACTGGCTTAACGACCGCCGTGGAGTGAAGACGCGGAACGCTTGCTGCGAGCCGATATCAGTGTGTGGTAGATTGTGTGTAATTGGGTTACTTGTTCTTTCCTAATCAACCCCAGAGTCCTGGTGGACATTACAAGTGGCGACGAGGATAAACTGTGAGTTTTTTTACATTTAATAACAAAAGAAAGAAGAGGAAGGCATACATGGACTAAATATTTATACTATCCGACTACAATCGTTGAATACATAAAACTTACGGATCACGAGACACTGGATATAGATTCATGCATGACAGGCTTTTATCAAAGTGATTATTGTGTAGGTAACTAGGTGAGTACCCGCTGGGTTTCTTCAAAGATGTTATTTCATTCGGTTATGCCCGTGGTGGGTGAGTACTGAGTAACCTACAAGTTACCTACCTACCTACTTGAATTCGAGCCCCAGTTGTTTTTATGATTTTCAACTACAGATAACTGATTTTTATTTAGATAAAGATAGATTTCGATAGATTTCGTAATGCCGATAAAACCACACGGCCTATGGCACAAATGTAGGTACTACATCTAACCACTCAAGAACCTGGAACGCAAGCAATACTCCCAGACAAAATCACAAAAAAATAAATAAAATACTGCGGGGTGGAACGTGCTTGCTGTCACAGTTTTCTCAATGTCTATTTGTAGCCTTGTAGTGGATGGACATTTTAGGATTTTCCGGGCGCGTCTATTTGCAGCAATGTACGCGTGAGTGGGGCAGGTAATAGTTACTTACTATTCTAAATTAATGAATTGGTTCACGGTATTTATTAGTACTTACCTATAAAATAAAGTGTGTTTTTACTGTTATCATTGTTATTCTAATGTGGATCTAATGTTGACTGTACATAACATTTTGATTAAGAAAAATAGAAGTAAATGTAAGGTAACTAGGGACTCTGTTGGATACTAGGTCTGATTTGGTGTCACAATAACAGACGAATTGGTAATATCAATACTTAACTATTGTTGCGTATATTCCTTCTATAAAAACAAGCTACGAAAACACTTTACACTTAGCAGGAAAGAGGACAATATTAATGGGTAAGTTATATAAAAGTAGCGAGCGATGCGTGATGGCGAGAGGTTTTATTCGATTGTTTCGATTGTTCAACATCTCGATGGTTCTCGATTGTTTCGACTTGAACTTCGAACTGTGTCGTGTTGTGTCGTGACTCGGGATACACCAATCAAACGAATCTGTTCAGGACTACGTCAAATTACAACGAGTTTTGATTGGCTAACACTGCGTCAGATCAGAAGGCGTCACGACACGCCACGACATGTAAGTATGTTTCCGCCATAAGCCGTATTGCGACTGGCGCATGGCGCGTTCATTCGAGAGTTGTTCATCGATGGTTTAGTTTCGCGAGTTCTTGACTTGCGTTATGATTGCGAATCCAACTAATTCTTTCAATAAGAGCAATCGAAAATAATCAATACCGCGACGGGAATAAAATGTAAGTAGTTAACTTACTTACGAATAATTAGATAGCTAACAGGCACCTCGAGTTGATGCATGCAATCGACTGACTTTGGTGAGTGGTCGGTGAGTGTTAGTGAGTGTGTGGTTTTCGAACAGTCGAAAACTAGCAATCGATTCCATTGACTCGAGACAATCGAAAAACATCTCGATTGTTTTGTAGAACGGCGAGTCGATGGTTGACTCGATGGTTTATTTTAACGACTCCGATTCTTTCGATTGTTAATGAACGAAATAGGGATGTCCCGACATCCTATGTAAGATAGTGATGGGACTTGTGGCGTTCCAACAGACTCACTTAGCCGTGAGTTACGTAGGTATTCTTTTGTTCGTGTTTTATGTAGGTATCTATGGGTGTACATCAGGGGACTGACATACCTGCATATTTGTCAACCATACCTAGGTACCTACCTATTATGTTCATCGAGAATCACCGGAAGTACCGTGCTGTGAGCGAGTTTAGGCTACGGGACATTTCGGGATGCATGAAGAGGCCTCCGCGTGTGGCGCGGTTGGTTCCGCCAGTTGTTTGACTAAACCGGGCACTCGGCGCGTCCTAGACGGTCGCGCCTTGTTTGGCTGGCTAATTCTTCCCTTGCGGGGCGGGGGAGGGGCTGGCGCCCGTCTGGTTTGCGACCGCTGTCCCACCGGCGCCGGGCGGCCTGCTGTGTTTCGTTGATGCGTGGGAGTTCCGGTGCCTGGCATTCAATTGCGACTGGGCATTTAAATTGCGACTGGGCATTCAATTGCGACTGAGCATTTAAATTGCGACTGGGCATTCAATTGCGACTGAGCATTTAATTGCGGTATGAGATTTGAAACAAAAAGGTATGGCATACTTGGCGGAGTTTACCGGTATAGCATTAAATTGCGGATACCTGGCATTAAATTGCGGAATTTACCGGTATAGCATTAAATTGCGGATACCTGGCATTAAGTTGCGGAGTTTACCGGTATAGCATTAAATTGCGGATACCTGGCATTAATATTGCGGATTTTACCGGTATAGCATTAAATTGCGGATACCTGGCATTAAATTGCGGAGATCTATCGGTATGGCATTGAATTGCGGAGATCTATCGGTATGGCATTAAATTGCGGAGATCTATCGGTATGGCATTAAATTGCGGAGATCTATCGGTATGGCATTAAATTGCGGAGATCTATCGACATGGTATTAAATTGCGGAGATCTATAGGTATGGCATTAAATTGCGGAGATTTACTGGTATAGCATTAAATCCCACATGGCATTAGATTGCGATAGCGTGTTAAAAATCGATAAATATGCAACATAGTTACTTACCTGGTCAACAGGTAGCCTCAAAGAGCACAGTACACCTTAGAGAAGTTCGAATGAAAAGGGGAGGTTGGTTCAGCCTCTGTCCGTTGGGAAAAAGGGAAAAGAAGTCTGAACATTTACCTCGAGGCGGCAGGCATAGACACACAGAGCTAGTCTTTTAGTGGTCCCGAGTTACAATGCATGGATTTGGTCAACAGACTAAGGAAAAAAAAAAGCTATGTAATTGTTACTACAATTAAATACTAGTACCAACCAGTTAAAATAATAAGTATACATTTTTTGAAATAAAATGTGTGCAAAGTGAAAATAAGAAGTCACAATAACAGTAAACTGCTGTTTGATGTTATTGCAATAATTAATTAGAATATCATATTTTCTTATGATGATGAATAGAGATCGGTAATCAATTTTGTTTGACAAAAGAAGTTCCCTTCTTCTGTTAGAGTATAACTTCTTAATGTGGTAAAGGGTGAAAGGTCAAAGGTCACTAAGTTACAGGTGCCATGTAACATTATATGAAACTAAGACATTGTACTTATAACAATAAAGAATGCTTACCTATTCAAACATAGGTACATCTTTCTTTATATAAAGCGGAGTCGGATTGGTTGCACCCTTTGTGGCTCGGGACGGCTGGACCGATTTTGTGGTCTTTGATTTGTTGGATTGGTCTCTGCCCCGAGTGGCGCGGCGGAGTGATGAAAAGAAAGTGGAGATGATTCATTTTCTCATACACTTTGTGTTTTGACTCTGGTGCGAAGAGGGGTTCGCCGGGTCAGCTAGTAAATACATAAATGTTGCTGTGAGAGTGTCTAGCTTTTAAGATTTTCATTATCTTAATAGTAACTAATTATTATAATGGTGGTCTAGTTCGTCTACTATTTGCAAGCGCTACTGCTGGGTGTAGGGTCCTGAGTTCGATGCCCGGGCGGCAACAAGGGTGGTGGGGTTTTTCCATCAGGCAGTTATTGGAGCTTTGTGCAAAATTCATGTCTGTAGACTCGCTCCCTGTTGCATGGGATTTAGCCAGGACTGGCTAAGGTAAGGTATACGATACTCTATTTCGCTGTCTGGCCCTCAGGTGGGAACAGGCGTGATGTTGGGTTATGTGATTATAATTCTTATTTTATCATAAACTTGATAATACTGCCCTCTGTGAGGTCCTGTTACAGAAATTACAATGGTCGGTGTGAAAGTATGGATGCCTTTAATATGAGATCAGCACCATCTTTTGTATTGTTTGTCACATTAGGATTCAGCATGTATTGCTGGAAGATCTGTTGAAATTCAAATTAAAATGCATTTATTTGTACACATAGGTACATGATGAAGTACATGATATATTACATAGTGGTACATGATGGTATAAAAAAAAAATGTTTTATCACTATGTGCTGCCTTGCAAGGCGTACAAGTACCTATTGCTTACACAGTAAGTAATAGGGGTACAAGAAGGCCTAAATAATTATAAAAATACTGCAAGTCATTGAAGTACCTAATCTCTTACTTAATATAGTAAAATTTCAAGGAAACATTTTGTATTGTTACTTGGGTTTTAGACGTAATTAACAATTGCACAGTTATTATAGTAGGTAAGTTGGTTAGGATGCAGCTTTACCCAATATGCTGGAACATGATACGATTAAATGATTTTGATGATTCAGTGTTTAAAATGGGTATTAAACCACAAAGTTAAATAAAATAATATTAGTTTAATTTACCAACATGGAAAAAAGAAAGGTTTTGTCTGATTAAACTTCTTGAACTACGTACCGGAAATGTTGTCAAGTAGTGGGTACTTAATGGTTAAAAGTAATGGTACTACTAAATTAACATTGATCCTAAAAAGTTCGCATTGACTCATAATAATGTCTTATAAATCAATTATTGTTCAATACTTAAGTATTTAAACTGGAAAAAAAAAAAAAACAACTGTGTGATACTTAAGTACATAAACAATCATAACAATAGCATTTTATTTCAGCACAACAATGGTGGTGGTTTAGCCCGACTAAAGTCGTGGGTTCGAAACCAGACAGACATTTTGTATATTTTCACTCATCACCACTGTTCATTAACGGTGAAGGAAAACACCGTGAGGAAACCGGCATGTCTGAGAACCAATACTTCGAAGACATGTGACATTACCAGTACGGAGAGTATCCGCGTGGTAGATAGACATCCGTTAAATTGGACACAATGGGCATCCATTAAATTGGACGCATCTGACATCCATTAAATTGGGCGTAACAAAGTGGTGAAGGAAAGCATAGCGAAGAAACCATATTATGTAACAATCCATTCAATTGGATGTATCAAAACGGTGAAGCATCGGTGAAGGAAAGCGTCGCGAGGAAACCATAATTTGTCTCCATTAAATTGGATTTATCAAAGCGACAAAGGAAGAACCGTGGGGGGCCGGCGTGT
The DNA here is from genome assembly GCA_963082905.1 of Oligia fasciuncula. Classification (NCBI taxonomy): domain Eukaryota; kingdom Metazoa; phylum Arthropoda; class Insecta; order Lepidoptera; family Noctuidae; genus Oligia; species Oligia fasciuncula. Next base: position 4,561,260 of record OY720406.1, read on the forward strand.
CCTGGAGCTAATACTTCAATTCAAGAAACATGACAATAACAAACATCTCAATTCAACAATAATAAGGGAGGGATGTAGTGTATAGACATAAATAGTCTGTGGTATGTCTGTGGTGTATGTGTGGCTGTCGTCTCGAGCAGCGCGCGCGCGGTGTCGCGGGGTGGGGGCCACTGGCTTAACGACCGCCGTGGAGTGAAGACGCGGAACGCTTGCTGCGAGCCGATATCAGTGTGTGGTAGATTGTGTGTAATTGGGTTACTTGTTCTTTCCTAATCAACCCCAGAGTCCTGGTGGACATTACACATTACAAGACTACTTGTAAACCAGATTATCTGGATTGATAATAATTATAAAAGTTGTTTGTTTTTGATTAACTACGAGTTATGGATCCCACAAATATTGGGAATTAATAACACTTGCTCATATATGTTCCAACGCAATTTTATCAGATACGTTACACAATCAATCTGCCGAGTAAATTGCCTTATAATAACGGAGAGGATGTCACAGTCTATCACTTCTTGAAGTTTTGAAGGGTGCCACTAAATGAACTTTCACAATATTACGTTGTCGCTCCATTTGTATTTTCTCTGGCCTTGGCGATCACATTTCACATCACCCGTCGCTTGATACCTTTGTATCCATCTACGAACTGTTTTTCTCTGCAATGAAAATAATAATATTAGAAATACATAAAAACATCCAACTAGTAAGTAATAATGCAATTATTGCAACAATAAATAGGTAATATGTGGAAGTATAACATAAATCTTACCGTTATGCCCATAACTCGTGCTATTTTCTTTATGCTTTGTTCCTGTTCCCAGATAACAACAATTTTAGCCTTCAAAAAAGTTGTTAATCAAACCATACCATCGGTTAATAGAATCAACTGGTCAAAAACTTAATAAATTTGATAATATTACGACGAAGATAATTACACACAAGCGAATCGGCACGAAAACGAAACCATTTAAAAAATAATTATACCCTCAATCACAGTTTACTAAATAAAGCGAAGAAGTATTCTAAATTCAACCTTAACTCGCAGTTCATACAGCAGTTAAGTTTCTGAAGTAAAATGACGGTAGTGCAACAATCGGAATCAACACATTATATTCAACCAAACAAGCTAATTTCAACCTTATCTTTTAGTTAATTGAGGAGTTAATGCGTATTGCATTTTGTAAAACTAAGGTATTAAATATAAAACGAAAGTTGAAATTTAATCCTTATTATCTAGAAGATTAGACCGTTAATAACCTTGTTCGTTTTATGGAGTAATACTATTCCAATTTTCGTTGAGGTTGACAACTGAGCCAATAGCCTAGTAGTATAAGACACGGTCTCGATGATCGGCTGGCGCCTGGTGATGCGGGTTCGTATCTTAATCGCACGCAAAGTGTCTTTTTGTAAGTAATTCTTGGTATACGGTTCGGCCAGAAGGAAGCCGAAAAAATACCTTAAAGAATTATTAAAAACTTGAATGAAACTTGCAAATAATATCTGAGGCGGACCGTTGGATGCGCTCGGGCAGAGATGGGTGCGGCGGCGGGGGAGGGAGCTGCTCAAGGCTCACGTGACGCGCCAGCGCCGCCGCGCCGCCGCCGCCCGCCGCGTCGCTCGAGCGACGAGCGACGACGGGGCGGGCCCGAGCTTGCTCGGGCGATAGTCTTTAAGTCTTGGGGGGGTTCCATTTCTCTGACGCTGACTGTACAATACCTTTTATGACATGGCAGTGCTTCTACTCAATAAATCAACTGTCCATCTGGCAAAAAAGGCAAAAACCATGAAAGCATGAAAGCATCTTGAACCTTATGTAACAAGAAAATTCTTCTCTTTATACGATGCTTTATAATTATTAATACAGGATTTAGGTCTTTATAAAACTCTGTTTACAAAAAAATATAACCGACTTCCATAAAAAACTCTATAAAGTGTCAAATAACCTTAGTTCGGGAATTTGTGGACTTGAAATTACAGACTTCTGAAACCAAAAGTCTTTTGCTCTTTGAAGTGTTTTGTTTTTGAAGTGTCTTGTTTTGAATGTATTTTTTTTTTCACACAAACATGTGTACAGTCGAGTTCTCTAATATCTGAGCATGTTCATGAATCAAAAATATATAGGCAATGGTAAGTTTCATAAAACTCTTAAACAGCTTGTATTGCATGTACATGCTTATAGTTGTCACAATATTATTAACTTTTTTAACGTTCATATATTTTTGAAGCCTGAAAGGGTCAATATATTAATGAACTCGACTGTACCTACATAAGTACTTTATATTGATACTAGTTTAGCAACTTTCTTTGATCTCTGTAAAATACTTGTACCTACTGTTCGTTACTGAGGAGTTCTATTGTCAGATTTTCACTCTTTCAAACAAAACATAGTGTGACATACGTACGGACATGTGTATACGAATGAAGGTCACTCTTCTGCGGAAAACCTCACCACAACAAAAATCGTGTAGGGTCGGAGGACCCTCCGGCAGGAACGAAGTTCAAAATAAAAATCCAAGATGGCAGCTGCGAAAATTTCAAAATGACGAAATCTTGTAGGTACATTTTTGCAGCCAATCATCTTGGATTTTCATTTTGATCTCACTATCGCCTTCAGCAGTTCAGCATCCTCGAAAACCATGAAAACAACACCCAAGAAGAAAAATTTATAACAAATTATCAACTTAGAACCTAACGCTTTTGCGATAAAGTTGAAAATCTATTAAAGAAATTTGACAGATTGTAGTAGCTTGATGTGCGCCAGCACATCAAGCTACTACAATCTGTACAGTCTGTACTATTCGTTATTCTGTAGGTGAAGTGAGCTAGAAGTGAGTAATTTCAACTGATGCTAGGGAAAACACACTCGATTACGTAATATTATGACTGCATAATATTACGTAATCGAGTATCTAGTCGAGATGGAACTTGCATGCCATTGCGCCTAATTTGTATCATCATCATCATCATCATTTCAGCCAAAAGACGTCCACTGCTGGACATAGGCCTCCCCCAAGCACTTCCACTTCGACCGGTTCTGTGCTTCTCGCATCCAACGGGTTCCTGCGGCCTTCACAAGATCGTCGGTCCACCTTGTGGGAGGCCTTCCAAAGCTACGTCTTCCGGTAAGTGGTCGCCACTCCAGAACCTTTCGGCCCCATCGGCCATCTGTTCTGCGAGCAATATGCCCTGCCCACTGCCACTTAAGTTTGGCAATTCTGCGGGCTATGTCGGTTACCTTGGTTCTCCTGCGGACCTCCTCATTCCTGATTCGATCACGCAGGGAAACTCCAAGAATAGCCCTCTCCATTGCCCTTTGGGTGACTTTTAGCCTTCTTATAAGGCCCATTGTGAGCGAATTGAATTTGTATGTATCATGAATAATCGATAAATGTTTCATATAAGAAGTTGGTTTTTTTGCAGCCAAGAATACAAATAACGTGTCTTAAACGTTTCATAGCTTGTTAAAGTCAAAGTAATTTTTTTTAAATCACGTGTCTTATAACGTTTCTTAAAGCGGCGGCCCTAGATTTTTTTTTAGGTGGTGCAAAATCTTAAGGTGGCGCCCCTCTATGTACCAGGTTCGACATATGCATTTATGCAGTTGCTTGCTTGCTTGTGGACGATCGACTTTATAGTAAGTAAGGACAGTCCACCAGGCACCAGTCGTCGAGGCGCTGAAATCACAGAGTAGGTACTTACCGAAATGCGACCACCACTGGTGGCATAGCTTGTTAAAGTCAAAGTCAAATCTTTTTTTTATTATTACTTATAGCAAGCTAAGCCGATGTCGACTATTCTGCCAATGTCTAAAGTGGATTGGAAAAGCAAGTGTGCATTTGTTATAATCTAAAAAAATAAATGAGTAGGACGAAACAAATAATTTATTTCAAATAGGCACTTTAAGCAACTTGTAAGGCACCTTTGAATGTCACAGTTTACAATAAAATAGAAATTGATTCGAGTCGCCCCTTCCAAAAGGTAGTTTCTTATGGAGAAGAATGGGCAAGAAACTCCACAGTTACTTATTTTACAATATTTTGTATAGGTACCGCAATAAATTCTATTATCTTGTTTTTGACAAAATATAAAGATTAAAGATATCGATATGATATCTTTATATTGTGTCAATCTCAAAACCAAGTTATTAGAATTGATTCTAGTTGCTCCTTCCAAAAGGTAGTTTCGTATCTGTAGAGAATAATGGGTAATAATGCAGTTACTCTCTTAAAATGTTTTACAATATTTTTAACCGACTTCAAAAAAGGAGGAGGTTCTCAATTCGGTTGAATATTTTTAATCTTTTTTTTATGTTTAACTCAGAACTCCGTTATTTATAAACCGATTTGCAAAATTCAAACAACCGACTTCCTAAAAAGACAATAAAATAAAATAACTTTAATTTCGGACGTCGCGCGTCGGTGGTAAAAAACAAAAATTCGAACCGAACGAACGTGAACGAAACTACGAAGTGAATAATAACTTAACTTCGGAAATCGTAGTGTCTTTTTTGGAAGTCGGTTGTGTGTTTTTTTTTTTAAGTTATTTTGTAAGTAAGTTTTCAACACACTTGCTCGTAAAGTGGCTCTTATTGAACCGCTTTTAGGTCCATAATGGAGTGTATTACGAACGCGTGCTTTTTCTTTACTTTAATCCACATGTTCTGTAATACCACAGATAACTATTTAGTAGTCGGAGACGCGCGCTTTTTTAATCTCATCAAACCCTGCGTTCCGAATTGGGAAATAATCGATGTGTTCCGAATTGGGAAATAACCGAATTAGCGTGAGCGCGATAACGATAACGATGTCCCGTGAATCGTCATAGATGACGTCATGACATTCGCCATCTTGCGATAATGCCGACCATGCCCTAGAATAATATCACCGTGAGCGCCGTCAAAAATGACAGTGTGTGTATGAGGTTGTGTCAGTGTGTGTTTTGTTTTGAGTTGCATCATCTTTAAATTAAACTAACGTGGCATTTTTGAAATTGTGCTTCTGACTGACAGTCGCCACATAACCAAAGAAGAAGAACTGAAGAAGAAATGTGGTGTTTATACAAAGAAATACTGTAATAATATCTTTTTTACATTGTGTAAGCACTGTCATGTGAGCGCGTTCACGAGTGTTCCGAATTGTTGCCAGCTCTCAGCAGTCATAATAGTAATATCTAAATCGGAACGCATGTGAGATGATGCATGGACGTAATATTACGTCCATGGAGATGATGTGAGCGCTGTGATGTGAGCGATTATAGCTAATTCGGAAAGCGCCCAAAGAGACTTCATGCCGAAAGAAAAAATCCGCGGGCTATATTTCAATTTTTTTTTAAATAGTCTGTATTGTCCTTGGTCGCAAAATGAACTCGCAGGGGACCACAGACAATTTAAGGTGAATACGCAGTTTACGCAGTGGTAGACCGCGAAATTCTTAGGTTTTTTGCAATTTTCAGGTTTGTGTTTATTATATTTTTTCTATAGGCTGTATCGGTTTTGTCTGTGCCATAGATTAATATATTTAAAATGAGTCAATGTTGCGCGCGCATCGCTAGTGCTGGCTAGCACGGCGCGCGGGAAAACAAAACCAGCGCGCCATTTTCCATACAAGTTAATATTTAACAATACAAGTCTGTTTTTTTTCCTCGCAAGTGTGTTGAAAAACGTCGTATGAAACGCGTGTGCATTAATCAATATACATATAATGATCAACATAGCACACATGTAATGTACTATTATGTACAGACGCCAGCACATCAAGTTACTACAATCTGTCAGATTTCTTTAATAGATTTTCGACTTTATTGCTAACACATAAGGTTCAAGGTTGATTGGGAAAATCTGACAGTTTCGGGTAGGTTGACCTGCAGTGCTGGCGTCCGTACATTTATTATACAACTATTTTGTATAATTATATGTGAAGACAGCATACCTAGAATATAAGTACCTACCTACCTACCACAACAGATAAAATAATATAAAATGAAGCACTAAAATAACAGATAAATTAATTGCGTATTTACTATTAATATCTACACAAAGTATGTTAGGTAATCCTTTTATTATCATGTCCGGATCACGACGGGCTTCATTCGTTACTCCATGACAGTTACTTATTATTATTAGTAGATACTAGATAAGTACTATCTTAATCCGCTTAAGGCGTCGTTCTTATTGATACCTCTTGTTCATCTTTCGGCAAAATTGCCTAATCACTTTTGATAGAATTTGGAGGACTGCAAAGGGACTTAGGGTACCTACTACTATCATCCGAGAAATTATTAGTGTTTGAAAATCTTCATTCGGAATTGAGATTCTCCGTTCTGGAGCAGACTGTGTTTTTCCAACTACCTTTTGGCCAGAAAATAAGTAGCTACTCACTTCAATGGGTCATAGGCTTTTTTTTTTAACGTGGAAAAATGCTCATGCATTCTGCACTACCACGAGGACATAGTGCAGTTATGTGGGACTCTAACCCACTAAAACTCCACGGTGTCCTCCTCTGCCGCTTACGGCGGGAACACGGGCACGCGTTAGCACTCATCCGTGAACCCGCCGCGGCCTCTCCTCTGGGGAGTACTCCCCATCACCGGCGCACTAGAACACATAGCACGCCGTGACCACCCGAGGGACCAAACCAGCACATGGACGCCAGACATCCCCGTGTCTGGGCACCCTTGGTCCCCCTGCGACGGGTCAGGTCATTGGTCCCGCCGCCTGCCTGTTTTCGGCCGCAGAGGATGGGACAGCGGCCAACGCCATACCAACACTCCTCTTCCCCTGCGGCCCCACCGCGTCCGCCATCAGACGGTGGCGACCCCGTCTAGGTCGCGGAAGATAGGGAGAGCGGCGGCGCACCGCAATACTCCTCTCCCGCTGCGGACTCTTACTCTCAGCCGCGATGCCTCCCATACGACATCGCGGCCCGCCTCAATTGCGATGTCGCCCAAGCGACACCGCAATCTACTTGTTGGCCGCTACGTCGTCGGCTTACAGGCAAAAACCTTGACGAGCGGCCCCACACACACACACATACACATTCCATCACTACACTTACAAGATGTTCAATCCGAAGAGGGGCCCGTGACTAAGTAATAACAGCTGCACGGATCGATTGATCAGGCTAAGCTACGCTTGCCGCGGTTGGTCCGTGGAGGGTAGACAGAAGCCCGAAAGTCTGACAGTCAGACTCTCCGGTAACTGGATTATGGAGGTCAGATGGACGTCGCTCCATGTAAAATACTGGTTTTCAGCTTCATCCGGTTAGACTAGAAGCCGACCCCTACAAAGTTGGGAAAAGGCTAGGTAGATGCATGACTTACAAGATGTTAAATCAATTCAGTCTCGGTATAAGTAGCAGTTCCTTGCTTTTCGCATTCAGTCTGTAGGTAATTCTACTAAGCTGTCATTCCACTTAGTGTCCCTAGTTGTCACGATAAGATATTGAATAAAAAAAAGTGGCACTCCAGGGAATGCCGACAGAAGTGAAAACAAAACGGAATACTTTGCCATCACTCACTGACATAAATAGGATATAAGTACCTACATTAAAACCGAGTACATCCCGAGGACAGCCGAACACATCTGAAGCGGTGTCGGTTACGGCAACAATAGTTTTTTCCCATCTCAAAAAATGCCCAACAGTTTTCACTTCAAAAATCATGAATGAAATTGGCACAAAAAATGTGTACAAACAAAGTGAAGACCTGACTCCTACGCAAGGTAGGGTAACACTTGTGTTGCAAGAGTCAAAATCCAGAATCTCCCCCTTTTTTTGTCTTCAAATGACCCCTCCCGCTCTGGGTGGAGCGGCAGACTCTTACTGACTAAAACCCACCCGTGTTCCTTCCTTAGCCCTTTATGTTCCGGGGCAGCGGTAACCCTTTCGGACAATCCCGCTGAAGAATCTCCTCCTTATTTATAAACGTAGTTATTAGTGACTGTTTAGCTATACATTTGGATGTTTAAACGCCTCTGAACTTTAAGCAACGTTTATAAATAAACCCCTAGATCAGCAGATTTTACGATGACGACAAAGTCATCATCGATGCTGGGTAATCTGCAAGGCAATTGCGTAACACATTATCAATCGGAATCGGTTTCATTTTGACAGTTCAACAACATTCATTGCGTTATTTACGTGTTGGGCAGACACATTTTTCGAACTTATGAAGCAATAGATTAGCAATTTGGCTTCAAAATGATTCAGATTCCGATTGATAGTGTGTTACGCAATTAGAGTGCAGATCCTGATAAAATCAAAGAATACAAAAGCCTGTTATTATCAAAAAACGATAAAAAAATATCCTCTTTATAAATTAATAAATTAAATTCGACAAATAGCAATAAAACCTGACCTTCATTTATTACGTTTGGCAACAGTATTATCGCTTAGTAATCATTATCGAAATTATAATTTACAATAAGATAGTAATTGTTATAAGGTAATAATAATAATGATAAATATTCCATCCCCTATAATCTTAATAAGATTAGAGAGTAGAATTATGTTTCTGAGAAGTCTTTTATAATCGCAATATTCGATAAATATATAAGATACGAGTACCATACTTAGATAATAAACCTAAAGAAAACCAAAAAAAAAAACTGTGGAACAAAATGAAGGAAAATTCTCAATTTCAATTTCGCAAAAAAAAAAAAACAGTTTCCATACTTTTAATTTTATTTTAGGCATTGATGTCCTACTGCTAGGCAAAGGCTTCCCTACTGTCTTTCCACCTCTTAATAGACTAAATGTAACAGATTTTTTTCGCGATTTCGTGATGAACTGTACATGGACATCGTGATGAACTGTACAATGACCAGCATGTCCTGTCTCACTTGCTGGAGTGTCCTAAGTGCCCGTTCACCTGCACCTCAGATGACCTAAAGAATATCACTAATGCCGCGTCCAACGTGACCACCTACTGGGCTCAATCATTATAAAAAGATCGACGAAGAATACTATCGACACGATAAGAAGAAGGGTTAACAAAAACTAAGATTGTATTGCAAGCCGACTGAAGGATCCAGTTGGGTTGGGCAGCGTTTTGGAAACTTCTTCAAGAAAATTTTGAAGAAGCCTCCTCGTGTAGCGCAGTTTGTTCTGTCAGTTACTCAACTGAACCGAGCGCTCGGCGCATCCTGGACCGTCATTTTCATTCTTCCCTTGCGGTGGTAGGGCTAACGCCCGCCTGGTTTGCGACCACCCTCCCACCGGAGTCCGGCGTGAAGCAGCCTGCTATGTTTCGTTGATGCGTGGGAGTTCCAGTGCCAGGCATCTTCTGGGCACGCTCGTTCCATCATGGACCTCATCCATCGCTTTCCGTCAGGCGTGATCGGGTCAAGAGCGGGCCCATTCAGCAGTAAAAAAAAATCAAGCCTTGTCGTTGCCTATACCGCAATATTTGAAGACTGAGGTCTTCAACCAGTGCGTCCTGCCTATTACGACATACGGCGCCGATACGTGGACACTGACAGGTGGGCTGGTCCACAAATTCAAAGTCGTTCAGCACGCTATGGAGCGGGCTATGCTCGGAGTTTATTGAAGGATAAAATCAGAAATGAAATTATCCGGAAAAGAACCGGAATTACCGACATAGCTTGCGGAGGAAGCAAACTGAAGTGGCAGTGGGCTGGCTATATTTGTCGAAGGACTGATGGCTGGTGGAGCAGATGAGTCCTGGAAAAGTAGCTGGGGAAAAGTAGCGTGGGACGCCCCTAGCTAGATAGTACGACGACCGTAAGAAAGTGGCTGGGGCAGACTGGATGTGGAAAGTGGAGGACAAGGTCTTGTGGTGCAGCCTGGGAGAGGCTTATGTCCACCAGCGGACTGCGATAGGCTGAGTTGATTGATTGATTGAAGGTCGCACTTTGCAGGTATCCCCCGGATGAGGGTAGTGCTGGATCGACAGTCGTTACTTTGAGGAGACCTAATAAGTCCAGCTATTTCTCTATTCTTTCGACTGAGATAATGATATTATTAAATAAGATGATACTATGCTGACCATATTGCAGACAGTTTGCAATGAAACCCCACATTAACCTTAACCGCATAAACAAACAAATAAAACCTGTGTGGTCTATATCCCTGCTCATAAATATTAGTGGCCACGGCCACTAGCGGCTGACACCAATTAGTGTGAACAGCCAACGATTACAAACTCAAACGGCCCGAGACCGCGTCAGTGTGAACTTAGCTTAATTAGATCAACAGCCGTGCGCGGGAGTGGGGTAAGTTTCAATTTGGAATTTTGTGTGAATTTATTTTGTTTGGGCGATGCTCTGAGGGCTGTCTCAATTCTTGTAATCTTGTCTCATCTCAATACACACTACACACACACACTATATAGGGTGACTGGTAATTAGTGACCGATACTTAAACACGTGATTTTACTCATCATTATGAACAACTTTTACTATGGGACCAAACCTGAAATCGTGAAAAAAAAAACAGCTGTTCTCTACATTTTGAGGAGTTAGATGAACATAAATGTAGGGAACAGCTGATTTTTTTTCGCGATTTGAGGTTTGGTCCCATAGTAAAAGTTGTTCATAATGATGAGTAAAATCACGTGTTTAAGTATCGGTCACTAATTACCAGTCACCCTATATACACACTGACACTGGGAGTAGGTACACTGTAATATATTTTTTTTTAGCCTGTGTTGTTTCCCACTGCTGGGCAAAATCCTCCCCTTTTTCCTTCCAAACCTCTCTTTTTTGTGCGATCTCTGGCCATGTTGGCCCCGCAAATATGATTAGATCGTCAAACCACCGCCGCCGGCCGCCGCGGTCTACCTCGACGGCGACGTGCTCCATCAGACGTCCAATAAGTGATGATGTGATGAGATAGGCAAAAATTATCACTCACTGGATATACAGTTCGCGTCAAATAACTTTGCCGCTCTGAAGTAGGCAACAAATCACTGCGCAGTAGTTAATCCTATGAATACAACAGCAGCGCGCATGGCGCAGATTGGCGCGGCTAGGAAGGAGCCTAACTAGTACAGGTCGCGTCAAATAAATTTGCCGCTCTGAGCGGCAAAGTTATTTAAACTCACTTCACCTAAGTTTTCACGGTGAGATTTTTACAGAATCGATCGGCTGTACTTATCTTCGAAAAATTCTTTATTTGAATAAATCCTGTTACGGACGACGTAGCTTAAGTTTGATATTGTAAAGTAGATTCATAGATGTTAAGTTTTAAGTATGAAATAAAGACCATTTTCTAGTAGGGCTAGTAAGTAAAAAGAAGTAAAGATAATGTAGTCGATTAGGTTTAGAAAGTTAAGTATGATGTAGAAAGCTAAGATTGTAACAAAGACAATAAGCACCTAACGGTTACATTTAGAACAATAAGGTACCTAACGGTTGGCATAACCGTTAGGTACCTAACGGTTACATTTTAGAAAGTACGATTGTGAGGGAGGCGGCGCAGAGCGCGGTCCCAGACAAAGGACAAAGGAACGCTCCGGAATAACGGGCCGCGCACCCCGCCGCCTCCTGCTACCTGTGCTAGAGTACGGCTAGCGCAAGTTGTATAAAAAGGGTGGTTTGCTGCACTTTTTTGGTCATTCAACGGACACTCGCCAGTCACTTAACAAGCAGCAAGCCGCCCTGGAAAATAAGTCAAGAAAATAAATCAAGAACCTATGGAAACAAGACACCCCGAAGTTTAATTCAACATCAACAAATATACAGTCCACCCCGACAAATCCGTTGAATAATGTAGATGTAAGGGAGAATGTAGTAGTAAGGGATAATGTAGTTGTACATCGAAGCAAATGCAACTAATTAGGGGGTCGACAGAGATCTAATGGTGCACAACTGTGAACATTCACGCTGCGATTGCGCCGCCGACACTGACGGTGACATAAGATTTACCACGCAAGAGGAGAATACAGAAGTTTTACACGATAAGCGTAAGCGCTTGTAAACGGAAGGCAAATAGACAAACAAGGCAAGCATTAGGTTAGGTTAGCCCTCGAGCAAATCATTATCTGCCTAGCCTTTTTCCCACTATATTCGGGTCAGCTTCCAGTCTAACCGGATGCAGCTTAATACCAGCATTTTACATGGAGCGACTGCCTATCTGACATGTTAGTCCTCGAGCAAATTATCACCTGCCTTGCCTTTTCCCAACTATATTGGGTCAGCTTCCAGTCTAAACGAATGCAGCTGAGTACTATTTTACATGGAGGGACTGCCTATCTGACCTACACAAGCCCGTTACTAGGTAACACGATACCCCTTGCAAAGACAGGTTGTCAGACTTTCGGGCGTAGTTGACTACCCGTAACGTATACTTCAAGAAAATTTAGGTTAGATTCACGTGAAAATAGGCAGGTGTCTTTGCAATCAGTCTGGAATCCATAATAATATTATAAATGCGAAAGTCTGTCTGTTACCTCTTCACGCTTAAACCGCTGAACCGATTTAGACTAAATTTGGTATAGAGATAGTTTGATAGTTTTTTTAGATTTTCTGTTAAAAATAGTTCGGTAAATATGCGGGATTATTTATCCGAGGGACAAGGACACGGGCAACAAAGTTTCTTTCACAATTATTTGTTACGAGTTGCTCTTCTGCAGTATCCTGCATTATGTTAAAATTGCTCATCCGTGAATAGAACTAATTGTGTTATTTATACGCAGCCATTAGTGATGTTAATTTTAGGATTTTATTATGCATATTAATTTTCTCACAATTCCTGTGACTATTCTTTTCTTTTCTGGTTGAAGAAATAAATATTTTGTTTTTTTTTTTTTTACTCTCAATAAGTACCAAATACAATCTTTCGGCGGATTGGGAGTAAAAATGAATCTGCCTATCCTTTTCCCAACTATGTTGGGGTCGGCTTCCAGTCTAACCGGATGCAGCTGAATAACATGAAGCGACTGACCTCCGCAACCACACTTTGAAGAAACCGTGCCGTCTACAATGTGTATTTTTATAATCGGACGACGACGCGACGTCAAAATGACATTAAAGTATTAATTTTTTTTTTCCTGTCCCCATTCCAGTAGGCGCCTATTATTTAATTGTTATAAAAGGTGTAACAGAATAAACGCAAGTCCTGAAAGTAGTTTGTTCATAATTGATTACTGAATCAATTTCGGTACCTAACTTTTAAGATTGGTATTTTTTTTTTAATTATGTATTTTGCCATACTGATCGCCGATTGAGCCAAAGAAAATTAAATCAATTTTAAATGCATAAAGTAATGATAGGGTCAACACAATTTACTTAATAAAAATAGCTTTAAAAAAAATTGTTTTGATCATTGTATTATGCTTTTAACTCAATACTCTAATTGGTCTGTATGAGGTCTTGCGTTCATTATGTTACGTATTGTATACGTGAATACAGGTTCGATGTTTGTTATGTTCTATCGAGAACATAACAAACATCGAACCTGTATTCAATAAAAGGTTAGACAGAGTTACCCACACACCCAGATTTCATCAACTAATGGGACTACTTGACCTAAAGCGCGGTCACTGTCGGACTGCATAGAAAAGAAAGAGGAACGCGATGACACAACGTTGGTAATTTATTGCAAAATATGAAGCAATTATCTATTTACAAAATCTATTGTTTGGACTAAAAAATTAAAACACTGGTGCTTTAGTATGTTGCCTGTAGAATGATTGTATGTATATCAGTATGGTTTTTATTGTAAAAAGAAAGTTTTTAGAGGTATCTTCATTATTTTTTTCTATCGTATCAAATTAGTTGTAAGTATTATGTTTTCAACACACTATCTACCTAGCATAAATCCTGCAGAATATCATATAATTTTCTGATTTTGTTTACTGTAGTCGATCATATGCTTATATTGCTTCTAAACCTTGCGTTATGGTCCTGTAAGCCCCTTAAATCAGCCTATTGCATTATATTGTTATTGTGTTGTATGCCTATTGTCATCAACCAGGCACACATCCAAACTCTGACCTGAGGAACCTCCTGATGGAAAACCTGACCACTGAAACGAACCCAGGAGTTCATGTCCAAGTTATCGACCCCAGCACCCTAATATAAGCATAAATTTATAATCCATTGCTCCATAGGTATCTAACTATCTATGTTCGAAAAAAATGTGTGCTCAACAACGCAAATAACGCAATGAATGTTGTTGAAATGTCAAAATGAAACCCATTGCTACTGTGAGTGTGTTACGCAATTACCCTGCTGTTTTTATGTAATTAGTAAAGGCCAAACTCAGAGTAGAACTAGTGCTGGAACTTCAGGTTCACAATTCACGCAATAGAATAAAGTTGCTAATAGTATTCTGCAGGCGGTGTCAATTGTCATCATTGAGTTATGGGCGATGCAACAATAGGCCCCCTGCAGGGCTAGCATGGCCGGAGACATTTTATCCACGGGGAGAGTCCAAAATACTATTCCCTCTGTCAATTTTGCTCGAATCGCGAATTGAACGCCGATGTATTTCGCTTTCGCTCGATTTTCTCCCTTTCCGACGACAACACTAAGCTCCAGTAAGCACGAGACATTTTTATATTACAATTAATTATATTTTCTCCAAGAGACCCACCATCTAAAGACGAGGACAAATTTCTCTCTTTGTTATGTCAAAATATCTGTAATTTTTCTCTTCCACTAGTCGCCATGCTATAGGCGGGGGGTGAGTATCCACGTCTAATGTCAAAAAGTGATATAATTCTCTTTTCCCCTGTTGCCGTGCTTTGGCAGGTGGATAAAATAATTTTATCCCTTGTCAGTGGAAATAACCGGTGGACAAAAGTTTTATCCGCCCTGCTGAGCAGAGCCAGATTAAGCCAGCGCGGGGCCTGTAGCAAATTTTACCTAGGGGAAAATACGGTAGAACTTAGTTGGTTTAAGGTTCTAAGGTTTACAAGATAAAACAGAACTTTTTCTTAATAATTTAAGTTGTGTAGTGATTTTTCATTAGTCAAATCAAGGTTTCTTAACAAACACGTTCTTTTCCGTTTCATCTCAGTTGAAGTACTTGAGCCAAATTACTTTCTTCAAACAATGCTCAGTATAGTAGGTACTTTTGTAAAAACCTACGTACTTGCAAGTTCTGAAAGAACCTTGTATGAAGAGCAGCAAGGGCGAGCCAAGTGAGTTCGAAAGTTCTATGTTATAGGTTTGGTACTGTTCATATCTTTACTGTGACACTTATAAGCTTTTGAGAGCAGTGGTGGCCCAGTGGTCACGGACACGACTTACGAGTTGTAGGTCGCAGGTTCGAACCCAGACAGGCGCTTTACTTTGTGTAAATTATTTCATCACCACTGCTCTCAAAACGGTGAAGGAAAACATCGTGAGGAAACCGGCATGTCCTAGAACCAAAAATTCGAAGACATGTGACATCCACCAACCCGCACTGGGCCGGCGTGGTGGATTACGGCCTGCTCCCTCTCATTGAGAGGAGGCCTGTGTCCCAGCAGTGGGAACGTTATAGGCTGATTATGGTATGGTTATGGTTATAAGCTTTTAATATAGGTAGCTACTTACCTACCTAATGGAAGCCTATCAGTCAAAACAACTCACTGGGTTCCGTTTACAAAGATAATTATTATGATTATGAAGAGAAGTGGATCAAATTATGAGTGTCAATGTTATTACAGGCACATGAGACTTTGGCCACAGTAAATTTAAGAACAGTACGTAAACAACATACTAACGTTCGAAACGGCACACTCACACAGCCGCGCGCATCTACGGTACCCGTAGCGATAGTCGCGGTGCTCTTAGTCACGGGTGCCGCTTAGGGGTACCGTAGATGCGCGCGTCTGTGTGAGTGTGCCGTTTTGTACGTTAGTACGTAGTTTCCGTACTGTTCATAATATCTTTACTGTGCTTTGGCTTTGTTTCTATGGCTCCGTTACCTACACCAGCGTACGAGTAGGTACAGCCCGATCTGATCTTTATGGCGGCTATGAAGTGCGATACCACTGCGCAGTACCTCACCTCTCATCCCCTCAGACATTACTGCGCAGAGACTTGCCTCATTTTCCGAGCCGCCACGCACCATATAGTTTGAATCGGGCTATACCTGCGATGTATCGATGACTTTAGTGTTGCGGAGGTCCATAAACGGTGGTGTGGTGACTACACTGACCACTTTACTTACTATTAAGTGAATCGCCTGCTGGATTGCCACACGATTGCTATATTAAAAAAAACTGGCCAAGTGCGAGTCAGACTCACACACGAAGGGTGCGTACCACAAGGTAAAACACCGAAAAAAAAACACGTTTGTTGTATGGGAGCCCCCCTTACATATATATTTATTTTATATTGTTTTTAGTATTTGTTGTTATAGTGGCAACAGAAATACATAATTTGTGAAAATTTCAACTGTCTAGCTATCGCGGTTCTTGAGATACAGCCTGGTGACTGTTACGGCCCCGCCGTCAGATGGCGCACGGCAGGACTTACGAAGACCATGCCTGCGCCGCCATACCGCGAGTCCAGCCGAGCCTGCGTGCGCCTTCTCTTGTCAGTCGTCACTCAGAACCATCGTATTGTATATTTCAGAAATATAATTAAACCATTGTATAAACCAGCATGTCCATTATTCGAAGCTAAACACAGCGGCAGCAGCCGGAACAGTGACAGAAAGACTGACGGACAGACAGCGAAGTCTTAGTAATAGGGTCCCGTTTTTACCGTTTGAGTACGGAACCGTAAAAAACCGGGGAATTGGGCATGCGCAAAAAGTAGACGTCACGAGCATAAAATTAAATATAGGTATTACTATAGAACAGCTCGGCAATAATATCTGATTTCATGAAGCATCCATTAGTATCTGTCGTCAAGATGACAGCAAATTTATATGTGGTTATTTGTGGAAGGCATATAGGTAGGTACAAGTGGCAGCACAAATATGTGAATTCGAAGGAACACCAAAACTATCTGACAGGCAAGCGACTGTAGTGGAAAGTTGGAAGCGGCCCCGACAGTGTTGTAGGTCGTAGTTTCGAACCCAGGGCGCTTTACTTTGTGTAAATTATTTCATCACCTGCTCTCAAAACGGTGAAAGAAAACATCGTGAGGAAACCGGCATGTCCTAGAACCAAAAATTCGAAGACATGTGACACCTACCAACCCGCACTGGGCCCGCGTGGTGGATTGCGGCCCACTCCCTCTCATCTGGGAGGAGGCCTGTGTCCCAGCTGTTTATGTTATGCTATATTCGCTGGTAAATTGCAGACGCTGTGTCGTACCCAGCGGTTTTCTAGCAAACCGTAACTTTAGTGTAGTGACGTCACGTCAGAAGTGCCTACCTACCTTACCTACCTACCTACTACCTTAATTGCGTAACCCATTATCAATCATAATCTGAAGAATTTTGAAGGATATTGCTAATCCATTGCCTATTAAGTTCAGAAAATTTGTCTACTCTACAACGTAAATAACGCAATGAATGTTATTGAACTGTCAAAATGAAAGTCATTCCTGCTGGTGATATGTTACGCAATTACCCCGCTGTTTTAATAGCGTACTTCGTGACTATCATAAAACCATAGAATGACATAAAACGTGATTAAATAGGTTACTTAATCTAAAGTCGTTTGAAGTTTCTGCCGATTGAGTAATCATTTCAGATATTGCACGACAAATAGTTTTTGAGTTGGAAAGTAGGAATAGGAAAGGTTTGTTTGTTTCATTCATTCATTCATCATTCATTTTTCATTTGTTTCAATTTTGACGATCGACCAAACTATAAATTGTATACCTACAGGGTGTAAAAAGACACATCACATAGCCGTCAACTTTGCATTGTGTACATAAAACTAAGGAACAGCGGTGCTATTCTGTAAAAATTTTACCGTGATAACTTAGGTGAAGTGAGCGTGGACTCGTGGAGTGAGCTGTCAATAGTGTCAATTCCTAGCAAAAACAAACTCACTTCACCTAAGTTTTCACGGTGAGATTTTTACAGAATCGACCGGCTGTGCGTACAAATAATTGCAGGGAAACGACTCGATTATTTTCGTGTGACTGTTTGCGGTAGTGCGCAATGTAGCTAGCGCACGCAAAACACGCAAAACTTTGTGCTTATGGGTGCATGTTTTGCAGTTGTGTTAGGTATACCTAGGGCTGCCATCCGTCCGGGTTTCCCCGGATTTGCCCTAGATTGGTGGGCGTCCGGGGAGCGTCCGGGCGGGGGGTCCAGAATAAAAGTGTCCACTTTGGGAAATCCGACTTTGAATGATTTGCAATAAATTGAAGCATAAAAAATTAGCCGCTCGGCAAATCTGTGCGCTCGTGACACTGACAATTCATAATTTGCTTTTGATTCACTTTTTTTTTTAATTTTCATTGATTCCAAAAAGAAGAATGTTCCTATTTATTTTTGTTACCAGAATACCTCTCATATAGAGAAGAGTGTATAATTTAGGTGATGGCAGCCCTAGCTATACCTAACGTATTCTTTAATTTTTTTAAATTGCTAAATGGGCCCGCACTTGACCTCGATCACGCCTGATGGAAAGCGATGTATGAGGTCTATGATGGAACGAGCGTGCCCAGAAGATGCCTTTGACACTGGAACTCCTACGCATCGACGAAACATAGCAGGCTGCTTGACGCCGGACTCCGGTGGGAGGGTGGTCGCAAACCAGGCCGGCGTTAACTCTACCACTGCAAGGGAAGAATTAGTCAGCCAAATAAGGTGTTGGGTGTGACTGTTCAGGATGCGCCGAGCGTTCGGTTCAGTTGAGTAACTGACGGAACAAACTGCACTTCACGAGGAGGCTTCTTCATGCATCCCAAAACTTGTTTGCGTAAAAAAAGTCAGTAAATGTTGGAATTTTGACCTTTAACATCTCCGTAACCAGAAGATTCCAGCATAATATATTCATAACGATGCGATAGAGTATCGCATAGAAAATGACACATTTCGATAACTTGATTTGCCTTGGCCGTGAGAGCAAAATGTCGGAAGAATAGCGGTCGTGTATTTAATTTAAAATTACAAAATTTTCGGGTTTTGGACATGTGAACTGCGTTAAGACGACTCCTACGACATGCATTGATTAATGTTCGATATGGTACGGAAAAACACTCAAAACGGTGAAGGAAAACATCGTGAGGAAACCGGCATGTCCTAGAACCAAAAATTCGAAGACATGTGACATCTACCAATCCGCACTGGGCCCGCGTGGTGGATTACGGCCCACTCCCTCTCACCGAGAATCCTGTGTCCCAGCAGTGGGAACATTATAGGCTGATTATGGTTATGGTACGGAAGCGTATCGAGTGGTTGTATGGTCCAGCACCCTTATTGCGTAAGACACTATCAATCGGAATCGGAATCTGAATCATTTTGAAGCAAATTGCTAATCCATTGCTTCATAAGTTCAAAAAAATTGTCTGCTTAACACGTAAACAACGCAATGAATGTTGTTGAAACTTGAACTGTCAAAATGAAACCGATTCCGATTGATAATGTGTTACGCAATTGCCCCGCAGTACAAAAAAATATTGCAATGCCCGGAACACAAGTACTGATCCAAAAACAGGCAAAATGTTACCGCCATGACAGTAAACTTTAACGTTTTAAGTAGGTAGCTAAAAAAAGGTCACCAAATTATATAGGTATTATATCCTTTGGGCGCATTATGTCCAATTCGCAAAATGTATAGTTTTTGTTGTTTTTCCAGTAAATAGTTCTATGTTCAATCATTAAAAGTTACTGTTTTGTCTTTTACGGATTTATAAACATTTCTTCTTACTGTTTAATGTCAGTAAGTCTTAATCAAAACACTTTAAAGTGCTGTAGTAAGAAATTATTTTTTTCAGTATTTTTTACACCCGTTAGTATCAAGTTATTCTAACTTCATGGGCTGTGCTCAGATCAAATAAAAAACCAAGACAGAGGGCTGTCAACAGTAAAGTGAAGGCGGTTTCGTAAACATGTGTGCACATAGTGAGGTGTAGTTTGATTGTAAATGGTTGTAAATGTGTGCGTGTATGCACAGAGCGGAGGTGTAGTTGTAGCATGCTTCACTGTATAGGCGCGTACGCACGTACGAACAAAAACATGGTGAACACGAACATCGAACACTTTGTTCGCACGTGCGTACCACTAACGAACATCAGAGGCGTCTCTAGCCCATGTAGCGCCCGTGTGCAAACATTACCCAAGCGCCCCCTAGTAAAAAAAAGCGTCCCCTAGTAAGCGCGCGGTCAAAATAGAATGGGTACAAAGTTCAAGTAACAGCACATCAAGTTACCACAAATTGTCAAATTTCCCCAATGGATAATAAACTATTGTTTGGAGATGAAGAAGAAATTCGTCGGTTTTGGATACCTATTATGATATTTAGAATTATACAGGGTGTTCTGGTGTTTACCCTAATAAGCCCAAACGTACCCATGTTAACATGTCTATATAGATGATATTACATCATATCAATGTCCAAATTTTGAAATTTCTTCATTCTAATTACGACCTGATATCAAACAAAGTTCAATATCAATATTGGGAACATTTGACTTTGGGAAGCTCACTGCGAGCGAGGGCCACTGTACACAACACACGGATAAAAAGTATTTTTAGGAAGGAAAGAGTGACAAGAAAAAACAAAGCACCAGTTTATGGTTTTTTTTTTTCAAAAAATGATTTATTTTTTCAGTTTTCAGACTGAAATTTGGTAGCGTAGCTAAATAATTTTTGACGAGTGCTCCGACCCCGTCGAAATTCGCAACAGTTGTGCTTGTGGCAGACTAATTCAGCTAATATCAAAATTAAATCTTACTTATTAGGTCAATCAAAACAAAAGCCGCAAATATGAAGTAAATTTCATATTTACATGTTTACTCAAATATAAAATTTAATCCATGGCGCCAAGGCTTATTTCGCAAAATTACGTGTAGCGAGCGGTAGAACAGTGCGGCACGCGCCACGCGTACTCACGCTTTTCAGAAATGCCGCGCACTTGACGTTCGTCCATGGCATGGCAATTTGAACTTTATTGTCTATCCTAAACAGTTGAATTCGCATTATTCGCAATATGATTGTTGGCGTGTTTTCAAACGAATCATTGAAACAGGTGCCGCCGAGCGATGCGACACTCACACTACACTCAAAATATAATCTTTAAGGTTTATTTCATGTTGAAAAAAAGTTAATATTGTAAAAGCCGCTCGCGCGCTCGTGGCGCGGCTTGCTTTGGTGTAATTCGACAAATTTTATATAAGTAGAGCTCCAGATGCTATACAAAATGTATGGAAAGCGGAGCTCTTTTTACGTTGGTTGGTTGTAAGTGCCGCGGCCGGCCATCACGCGCGCCGAGTGGGGCTCCGAAGCGAGCGGCGCTCGGCGCCCCCTAGAACCGCTGCGCCCGTGTGCAACGCACACCCTGCACAATAGGTAAAGACGGCCCTGACGAACATAACCTGTGTTCGTCAAAAATGTTCGAGGCGATCCATTATGTTCGTGTTCACCATGTTTTGTTCGTACGTGCGTACGCGCCTTATTGTTCGCAGCGCTATCTCTTGACTTTTTATTTGGTCTCTGGGACTGCGTTGCCCGAGAGCGTAAACGTGTGACCCATAACCGAAGACACACGTGTATGCCTTAAATAAGTACATGACATAATTATTAATGACGTGTGACTCCGGTTGTACGCTGTGATGTCTCGTTTACCGTTTTATTGTCTGCTCAACAATGTAAATAACGTAATCAATGTTGTTGTCTTTTTTTTCTCTATGCTTCGGTCTTAGCGTGATGTTAAATAACCTTCCTCAAGAAATGGACTATCAAATGTAAATATATTTTTTAAATCCGACTGGTAGTTCCAGAGATTAGCGTGTTCAAACAAACGAACAAACTCTTCAGCTTTATTATTTAAGAATAATTATTGTAAGTAAGTAAGTTAATAAGGTACTTAGTATTACATATCTCTGCAGGAGTTCATTGACATCATTACCTACCTCTAAGGAAACCTTTTTATCAATAGCGGACAATGACATAGGTACTTACTTACCTAAGTATATTTTTACACTCATATTAGTGTCTGCCTTTAGTCTATAAATAAAGTTCTTGTTATTAATAAAGTGGGCGCCCACGAGCAACTTTTTAGGGTTCCGTAGCCAAATGGCAAAAACGGAACCTTTATGGATTCGTCATGTCTGTCTGTCTGTATGTCTGTCTGTCCGTCCGTATGTCACAGCCACTTTTTTCCGAAATTATAAGAACTACACTGTTGAAATTTGGTAAGTAGATGTATTCTGTGAACCGCATTAAGATTTTCACAAAAAAATAGAATAAAACAATAAATTATGGGGGTACCCCATACTTAGAGAACTGAAACTTATTTTTTTTTTCATCAAACCCGTACGTGTGTATCAATGGATAGATCTTCAAAAATTATATTGAGGTTTCTAATATCATTTTTTTCTAAACTGAATAGTAAAATGTGTCCCCCCCCTGTAAAATAAGAGAATGATAAAACTAAAAAAAATATATGATGTACATTATCATGTAAACTTCCACCGAAAATTGGTTTGAACGAGATCTAGTAAGTAGCTCGCCGGTGAAAATTTAAAAACATGATGGTACGGAACCCTCGGTGCGCGAGTCCGACTCGCTCTTGCCCGGTTTTTTTTCTCTAGTGTCAATTGTGACCGCGCTTTAGGTCGTTCTGCCTAGAAAAGAAAGAGAAGCGCGATGACACAACGCTGGTAATTTATTGCAAAATATGAAGCAATTATTTAATTACAAAAAATGTATTGTTTCGACAAAAAAATTAAAACACTCACACACACTAGTGTGTTTAGTATAATGCTTGTAGAATCATCTGACAAAAATCAGAATGATTGTATGTATATCATTATGGTTTTTATTGTAAAAAGAAAGTTTTTAGAGGTATCTTCATGATTTTTTTCTATCGTACCAAATTAATTGTATTATGTTTTCAACACACTATCTACCTAGCATATATCGTCGACCGTAGGTTCAATTAAGGTAAGGGACAAAATACCCAAAATGAGTTGAGTATACAGTTTTGTTCAGAATTTTGCGCTCTTTCGAATGGTGTATATGAAAAAATTCTAGCTTAAAAAAAATGTCCCTTACCCTACTGATTTTTGGATTCAAATTTCGAATCAGCCCCATAATAACAATGTAACTGAAAAACTATGCAATATAGCAACTTGAAATGGTGTAATTACCGCCGCCAATCCACTTCACATAAGGTAAGGGTCTTCCCAATCAACGAAATTATTCTTCATAAATTTTTTCAACAAGACCTTTACACTATTTTTTCATTATAGATTGGATCCAACGTAGAGATCAATGAGATCAATTTAATGTAAGGGACAGGACTATAAGATACTTGGTCAGTAAGGGACATTACTAACAAAATACGTTGGTGTAAGGGACGTCTATTTTCTTAAATAGCTAACTTATTTAAATAAATGTTACACAGGTAGATAGAGCACTAAAATACAAGATTATGTGTGAAATCAGATCCGAAAAAGGTTAATAACAAAAAAATTATAGGCGATTTAGTCCGAAAAACTTTGTCGGCCTCTCCTGAAAAATCGTATTTTGTCCCTTACCTCAAAATTGAACCTACGGTCGACGATATCCTGAAGAATATCATATATTTTTCAGAGTTTGGTTCACTGTTATAGGCGATCATAATACTTTTATTGTTTTTAAACATGCGTTTAAATAAGTTCAAAGGGTCTTTCTTGTGACCCCTATAGAACTGATAGCCCAGCGAATGACATAAAAAGATAATAGTTCCTACTTACCTACGCATTTCTAACAACATTTTATAATCAGAACTAGCGGCAAAGATTAATACCTACATTAAAGTTATCTCATCTTACAATATTAATCAATATCGTAAACAAACACAGATTTCCTTACAAATAACTTGCTTTTCAAGCTGCATAAATTAACGTGTCTAATGTCGCGGTTTCACCCGCATAAGTGTCGATCCCGTGGGAATATCGGGATAAAAACTATCCTCCTATGTCCTTCCCCAGGATGCAATCTATCTCTCTGCCAAATTTTATCAAAATCCGTTCAATGGTTTAGGCGTGAAAAGGTAACATACAGACAGACAGACAGAATTGGGTACATATTTGAATATCGAAACTTAAAATATCTACGGTTAAAATGTCCATGTTTAAATATCGAACGACCACAGAACCGAAAATTAAAATAACGTAAGTTTATATTGTCGAATGGTTAGTTATCCTACGTCCAATATAATTATCTAAAATCTAATCATCGACAAACGTGACATCGACTTAAAATTCGAAGTACCTACATATTCATACCCATAATATCGATGTTACGGTTAATAGCCGAAGTGCGGCTACACCTAGTTTTAAGCAAACCTAACCTCCGAGTGCCCTTCGCTGGCTCTTGCATCCAACGTTGGCGGAGCCGCGCTTCGCGGGGCTCCTATTTCTGTGTTTAAAGTAACCTAACCTCGGAGTGCCCTTCGCTCGCTCTTGCATCCTATGTCGCTTCCCGAAGTACACACGAACCGCATGTGGCCGGTAAATTATACCAAACATTTACGACTAGTACAGCTGCCATATATTCGTGATCAGTTTTGACTCCTATTGAATTTCTGATTTTGAGCATCTACTTTAGCTGTTGACTGTACCCGGCTAAAACTAGCAAATATAATGAACAAAATTGTTTTAAATGTTGACATTTTGAACTTAGGTATAGATGACTATCGATATTTTTAATCATTCGATATTTTTATCACTCGTCATTTCAATGTTGGACATTTTATTGAGCTTAGGTATAACAATTTTCGACATAACGATATAATCGATATTTTGAATTTTCGATGTTTTGAACGTTGACATTTTACCCGTAGGTATTTTAATAATAATAATAATAATAAAATCTTTATTTCAGACTAAGTCCATAGCTATTATAATAATACAGAGAGTTATAAAATTTGCACACGAATAAATTCTTTCAGGATATTTGAGTCCTGTTTATGAGCAATGACCTTTAGGATGCTGTTAGTGCTACTCCGGACTCTGCTCAGTAACGACGCGAGCCGCTTGCGCACAATGGCATGGAAGCCATCTACCCGTGCCTCAGCAAACATACCAGAGGCACTACAAAAGCGGGGCAACCCTAACAACATCCTAAATCCGTTATTGTATTGGACACGTAGGGCATTGATCGTCCTCTGCGTATACCTGAACCACAGGCTGCACGTGTAGAATGTCTGACAGTAGGCTCTAAATAGTGTCACCTTAACTTGTTCACTACAACGCGCAAACCTGCGGGCCAGCATATTGCCCCTGACCGCCAATGCCCTACGTTCCCTTTCTATATCAGTTTGGTCATCAAGGCCCTCAGTAACATAGTGTCCGAGGTATTTGAATTGATGTACCCTCTTCAGTTCACTACCATTCAGCTTTATCGCAGGTACATATGACGGACACTTACCGGCGGCCCTGAAAACCATGTACTCACTTTTCTTACAGTTATACACTAATCCATGCTTAAGGCTGTATGTTTCACAGATGGCTAGCAACCGTCTCAATGCGCTTACAGTTGGGGTCAGCAGCACCATGTCATCAGCATAACTAAAGTTGTTCATGCATACATTGTCAACCCAGCATCCTACTCGAGTGCTGCTGAGCCCAACTATAAGCTCATTCACGTACAAGTTGAAGAGCTTGGGAGAACTCAAACCACCTTGTCTCACCCCGCACTCCAACCTGTACGCGTCGGAGAAGCTGTTCGCCCACCTTACAGAGTTTATCTGGTTTTGATACCAGAAATGAAAAATCCGTTGCACCTGTGTAGCCACGCCTGTCCTCTTGAGTTTTTCCCATAATACGTCATAAGACACTAGGTCAAATGCTTTGGATATTAGCACAGTCTATACATCATATTTTACTGTGATAATAGTATGGATGGACAAAAAAAAATCGGGTTAGTTACACCATTTATAACTCAAGAACGGCTGAATTGATTTATGATCTTTGATTTGTTAGATTTATCTCTGTCCCGAATAGCAGAAACATGGAAAAAATTCACAAAAAAAAAACATTTTTTCATAAGTTTTGTATGGAACGGCTTTTTTTATGGTATCTCAAGAACGGATAGACTGATTTCGATAGCGGTAGGTACGAAGTTCGCCGGGTCAGAGCTAGTAGGTACTTACATAAGTAGAACCTATTAGTTATTTCGTGTTAGAACTTGATTGTCACAAGTAGGGTTACCATTTGGAGATTTGAAAAGTCCTGACAAAAAGCCTTTTTTTTTTGAGGACGGGAAATCATCAAATGACCCTTCCCGCTCTGGGTGGAGTGGTGTGACTCTTACTGACTAAAACCCACCCGTGTGCCTTCCTCAGCCCTTTATGTTCCGGGCCAGCGGTAACCCTTTCGGACAATCCCGCTGACCTGACAAAAAGCCTGACATTTCAATAAAAGTCGGACAATTTAGTCACAAACATTACCCACTTAGTTACAGTGGTATGGTAGGCAAGGTAGCAGACGTTCGCAAGGGGAGGGAGGTTGCGGGGTGCGGGTAGAAAAAAAAAGCTAAAAAATCCGGACAAATTAAAGAGCCGGACAAAAGTCAAGAAGTCCGGACAAATCCGGACGGATGGTAACCCTACGGTCAAGTAACAAACCAACTTGAACTTAGAGCTTCCAGAACATTCTTTAAATTAAAGTACCTAATATTATTATACTTAGTTCTTTTATTAACATTCGTGAATTGAATATGACTATAGAGGTACAAAAAACTTAACCAGTTTCATTTATTAAATCACGTACAACTTTGTAAGTAATGGGTATACAGGTAGGTACAGACGCCAGCAAATCAAGCTACTACAATCTGTCAAAATTCTTTAGTGGATTTTCAGCTTTATCGCTAAAGCATAAGGTTCAAAGTTAAGTAACACCTTGAACTTGAGCTGACCTAGCGTAGAACTGCACTCGAATTGGTAAGACACTTTCAATCACAATCGCAATCTGAATCATTTTGAAGGATATTGCTAATCCATCGCTTCTTATGTTCGACAAATTTGTCTAGTCGACAACGTAAATGATTTCGCAGACGATTTAGTTCTTGCAAGGAGTTTTGGTCGTGAGGGTTATTTTTTAAAAGCTTTTTTGGATCAAGTGCACTATTGAGGTACGTGTTTTTTACGATTTGTCACTTCGAATTACTTTTAACTATATAAGTTGTATGTATTTTTGTAATCACCTATTAAAACCCTTCATTTTGATATCCCACTCGATGGTAGAATTAGAAAAAAAAAACGAACTCCACAGTATGGCACCCCAAATCCGCCATTTTACTTTGTTTTTGATTTTAATGTAGCCAGTGACACTTGCGCTACCAAGACAAATCTAAAGACGTATACCTACGTTATCCAAATCCGTTCATTCGTTTAGGAGTTACGAGGGAACAATGAAACTGATATAGGTACACACATACATACATACATACAGGTCAAACACATAACCCTCCTTTTGAGCTTCTTTTGAGCAGTCGGGTAAAAAAAGGGGAAATATTTAAGTACAATGAATATCATCAATAAAATTAAAATAGTACAAAATAGTTCTAGTACCTAATAGTAGTGTATGTAGAAGAGGGTGAGCCTAGTGCCCCAACTGGGCACAAATCCGAACTCCAAATCCAAAATCCAGGTGGAAAAGCTAACCTTGATGATATCGTAGTTGGCACGATAATGGAAGTAACAGCCGGTCGATTCTGTAAAAATCTCACCGTGAAAACTTATGTGAAGTGAGTTTGTATTTGCTAGGAATTGACACTATTGACAGCTCACTCCACGCTCACTTCACCTAAGTTTTCACTGTGAGATTTTTACAGAATAGCACCGCAGGACAGAAGTCTAGTATTTGTAGTTTTCTCCTAGTACGTCGTATTCCTAGTCGTCCGCCCACAGAGAAGGCCCAGCAGTGGGAACATCTGCTTAGCCTTTTCCCAATTATTTTGGGGTCGGCTTCCAGTCTAACCGGATGCAGCTGAATACCAGTATTTTACATGGAGCGACTGCCTATCTGACCTCCACAACCCAGTTACTGGGTAATACGATACCCCTTGGTAAGACTGGTTGTCAGACTTTCGGGCTTCTGACTACCCGTAACTACTGTCAAAGATCTACGAATGACAGCCGGGACCAACGGCTTAACGTGCTTTCCCAGGCTGATTATGACTATGCTACGTCCCATAGTGAGTCGAGACCGGAATAACTCGAAAATTCTTCTAATCCCTGCCGGTCTGTCCTGTTATACTCTCACCGTGAAAACTTAGTGTGTGAGCTGTCAATAGTGTCAATCGCTAGCAAATGACAGCTCACTTTAAGCTCACTTCATATAAGTTTTCACGTTGAGATTTTTACTGAATAGAGCGGCTGTTTTATTATTTTTGCTAACTAAAAACAATTGATGACGGATGGCATACATGACAGCGGACTGAGTTTTCCCTAATCTGATATATTATTATTAATAATAATATTATGGGTCTGTATGAGATAAGGCGTGATCATTGATGACCTTTGCAAATGGGTTACACTGTTACCCGATGAGCTATTGCATCATGTTTGTTAACTGTAAGTTAAAACAAATTCTTACATGGAGTTAGGGTTGATTTTTCAATTGACAGATAATTTTTATTCGTGGAATAAAATTGACGTCTGACTGTTTTTGTATGGGAGAACTGTCAAAATATTCAAAATTATTCCTCCGATAAAGTAATCTGGCGTTGTAAAAATCAGCCCTTAGTTGATCTTTAAATCATGGCTTTATACCTACTACCAATTTTAAACAAGTTTTACTATGGAACAAAACCTGAAATCGCGAATTAGAATCAGCTGTTCCCATACAATTTTGAAGATGATTTGTAGTTCAAAATGTTGCTCACTTGAAGAAAGCATCGTGAGATAAATAATTTTATTAGACTTTATTGGTCTGAATTCGCTAATCAGATGGCTAATTGCGTTATACACTATCAGTAGCAATGGGTTTCCTTTTGACAGTTCAATAACATTCATTGCGTTATTTACAATGTTGATTAAACATATTTTTTGAACTTATAAAGCAATGGATTAGCAATATCCTTCAAAATGATTCAGATTGAGATTGATAGTGTAGTGTTACGCAATTGGGTGCACGTGCAGCATTTGTTTATTTTTATTTATTAATTTAGGATCTCCAACAGAAGATATCACACTAATATTATAAAGGCGAAAGTTTGTGAGGGGGTGTGTGTGGGGGTGTGTGTGTGTTTATATGTTTGTTACTTCTTCACGCTCAAACTTCTAGACCAATTTTGATAAAAATTTGTATGGAGGTAGCAGACACCCTGGATTAACATATAAGCTACTTTTTTATCCCGATATTCCCACAGGATCGACACTTACGCGGGTGAAACCGCGGGGCACAGCTATATAGTATTTTCATAAGGTAAAGGTGTACGTCACATTGCACACCTTAGTTATAGTCAGCCTGTAATGTTCCCACTGCTGGGACTAGGGGCCTCTTCTCTCTCAGAGGGCAGGGGTGATTGCATCATTTGCTTCTTATCATAAGTATTATTTATCACTACTTATCTCTTTGTTTCTATTATTCCTGTTTCTATAAATAAAATGCAAAATGTATAATTTATTTCAAACTAGCTGCCGCCCGCGGTTTCTCCCGCGAGGTATCTATGTCGATAAGAACTATCCTATGCCTAAGTCCTTCCCCGGGCAGCTACTTCGCGTGCTAAAAATCGCACCAGCTTACGTACAAAATCGTAAGCCGCCACTTACACGCTCAGTCCAGCCGGTCGGTTCTGTAAAAATCTCACCGTGAAAACTTAGGTGAAGTGAGTTTGTTTTTTCTAGGAATTGAGACTGTTGAGAGCTCTCTCCACGCTCACTGCACCTAAGTTTTCACGGTGAGATTTTTACAGAATAGCACCGCTTTGTACTGCTGGCTGGGTGAGCGTGAGCGCTGGGCGCTAGGCCCCGGGGACTTAGTAGGCGTTTCGGCCGCTGAGTTTCGTCCGATCCGGTCGAAACAGGAATTTCATTATTATTAATATTTTTGAGTGGTGTTTTGGACTATAAGTACTTTTTTTAAGCAAATTTTGTACAGTCAGAATGAATAACCGTAGGTAGGGTTATATTATTTAAGTAAAAGTCAGGGAATTGTTGGAAAAAGATAAAGTTTAATATACAATTACAACAATCAACAGTAAACATAATAAAACACAATAATCAGTCTTATAAACAATAAATAAACAAGGAACTTAAAAACGAATCTTTCTAACAATATGAATAAACTACCTACAAAAATTATAGTAATATTAAAATATTGTCTAAAAACTTACCTTGCGATAGCAATTCACAACAAAACTACAGGCACTCACTACACTAACTTTGCGTAAAAAAAAATTGCATGTGCTCTACATGTCTACATCGCCACCTATAAATGGAATATTTTACCTAACATGGTCTGCTATTTTTATAAATTCGTCATTCCAACACGATCCCATTGTCATTTTGTTAAAAGTTCGTAATCTGCTAAATTCATAATGGTCGATAATTGGTCGGTCAATGGCACAGAACATAGACGATACTCGTAACGAATTAAAAGCAATGATTGCACAATGACGTTCTAATGGTAGGTCACTGATCAAAGGAACTGTCAAAATTTTAGCAGATTAACGCCTAAGTCAGTCATTCATTTGTCATTATGTACGAGATTACCATTCCATGCCATTTCTTTCGATGGAGTGTCAGTGGTTGACCATTGCAAAGTCATAATGACGCCATTATATTAGTAGATTACCAAACTTGTCAAAATCAACAATTATGAAATCAATGATAGACCATTCTGACACTATTGTAATAGCAGACTTGAGGCCCTGGGCGGGCGCAACGCTGCCACGGGTTGAAGATACGGATTCTCCGTAGATAATGCAAATTACAACAAAAGTTCTTTTGTTACTTTTTACCGACTTCAAAAAAAGGAGGTTATCAATCGACACGTATGTATGTAATATTATTGGAACTGCATATTTTATAGATGTATGATGTATGTTTGTCCACGCATTTCTTCGCAACTATTAATCGGATCGTGACCATTTTTTTTATTGGCTTACATTTACTTCAACTTAGGGAACAGTGAAGTTTCATCAAAATGGATTCAGTAATTTTCAAGATATGGACGAATAAGTACGTGTTAGTGTGACGGCCTGGCTTATTTGATACGAGCGTAGTGTCAAAGGGAAAAAAAACATCTCAAAACCTTGGTCAAATTCTAGTGCAATATTTACAACAAAACTATTACCTACTTATTACAAACAAATATTCCACTTTTTACATAAAACAAAAAAAAAAACAAAATAAAAAGTACCTAATTTAAAAAAATTAAACCGACTTCAAAAAGAAATTAACTCAAAATTATGAAATAACTTTAATTTCGGAAGTCGGTGGCAAAAAACTAAAACTAAAGTACAGATCTCATGACACCGACTTCCGAAATTAAAGCTATTTCATAATTTTGAGTAAATTTTATTTTGAAGTCGGTGTAATTTTTTAAAATTACTTTTTTTAACCAATCACGTGTAAGAAAGAGACATCAATACTTACTAATAAAAAATTTAATAATAAAAATATAATAGTAGGTAGTCAAAAAATGGCAATGGTCTATCTACATATATCTTTGGGGGCAAGCCAATTGCCATCAACTGGGCCCAATTCCAGACTCCGGGCTACTACTGAGAAATTCCGTACAGAAAATCCAATAACACATTGCCCGACCTGGGAATCGAATCCAGGACCTCACGCTCGGCAGTAGCGCTTGCAACCACTAGACCAATGAGTCAGTGATCTAATCATACTTTGTTTAATGTTATTAATTTATTTAAATTACTAACATCAGTGAAGTCATGATTAGTATTCTGCACGGATACGATTATTTACAAAACAAAATATTAAATATGATTATTATCCTATTACATTCAAAAGACCTGTCATATACCTACAGGGTTATTGGTAAAATATTAACAATCACATAATGATGATTACAATGACCTCTTAAGAGGTTGTTAATGTTTTACCAATAATCCTGTATATATCTGACGATTATTGACTAAACAGTTACTATTTTAGTCAGACAGTTACTTCCCATTCCTGCACCCTAATAATTGTGTAACACACTATAAATTACAATCTGAATCAGTTCTTGACGGATACTTCTAATTCATTGCTTCATATGTTCGAAAAATTGGTCTGCTTAACAAAATAAATAACGCAATGAATGGTGTTGAACTGTCAAAATTAAAGCCAGTGCTACTGGTGTGTTACGTAATTAAAAGCCAGATTCCGTAAACTCAAAGTCTAACTATGACACATCTATTGTCTAAACTTAACTTTGTATTTACAGAGCTTAGAGTAGCAATTTTTTCCTAAAAATTACAAAATACCTAATATGTTGAAGAAAAATACCTAATATGTCGAAGAATAGCAGACTTCCACTAAGTCTTGCACACTATCACTAATTTTAACAAACACTAAACTAAATTACGAAATACGAGTATCTAATAAAGATTCATCAGAAATCACATCTTTCACAAACTTGTCCCATCGATCGTTGAAAACTTTGAAAAGTCTCGTTTTACCTTCATCCTCTAACGCGCTATACGTTATAGAGTTGAGAGCTAGTTGTTTCAGTAATCTCAAGTCAGCATGCTTACTTGCGACTCCCATGAACGCCACGAAAAAGTCATGAGACACAGGCTCTGCACTCCACGCACCAGGGTCATCACTGGACAACACTACAGGAAGACCCAAAGCTAGATACGAAGCTAAGGGATGATTCCTCACATCGTGCACTAAGGATAACACCACATTTGATATCACATTCACTTCCAAAGCAATGTCTTTTTTAATAACAGCTGACATCAGACTCGGATGCTTCGTCAAAGCGTAGCCGTGTCCTATCCTCTTTGAACCTAGAAGTATTGCATCGACTAAATTCTCGTCAACTGAGGTCCCTAACCAAGAAGTCTCTCCAGCGTGTAGATAGAAGTTTATCTCGTCTTTAGCCTCAGATAATATAGGCAGGAAATCTGTCAATGGTCTACCAATATCTTCTTGACCGACAAGGTCAAATCCTGCTATCATGTCTGGCATCTCTGCTTTAAGTCTTCTTGTCAGATTTAAAGCTTCTAGCACTTCATCAATACTTAGAGCCCTGTGTTTTGTGACAATCAGTTTCATACCGATGAAATCTGGATGCGTCTCGATAAACTTATCAGTTACATTCTTGAATAGTTCCACTAAATACTTCTTGTCGTGTTTTGTGCCATCTAATTCGTATAAGTTTTGTAAACCTGTACGGACCTCTAAATACATAATATTGTCTTCGTAGAACTGCTTCAGCGTTTCATACCAGTACTTTTCTCTTACCGGTCTGTATGAAATCAAAGATTTGATGGCGTAATAAACTTTGTTGAATCTCTTCCAAACTGTGTTCAGGTCTACGAAGTCATAATCTTCTCCGTCATCTTTGTAAAGTGTGAAATGGTCCTTCAATTGAGAATCAAAAGCGTCTGGATCGCCGGAAGAGTTCCTGAGATCGCTAACAAGATCCCACTTAGACGAACAAGGTCGATCTGGGGTCGACTCTGAGAAATGTAATTTTAAATCATCGTTCGCGTAACACGCATACAAATGGTCTTCATAAGTCAACTGCACTAGCACATCCGGATGTAACATCAAAGAGCTATGCACATGCAACACTGCTCCCTTCGGCATTCTTCTAATTATTTGATACACCTTCGAGTTTTCGATATCCTTCTTGTACGAAAAGTAATGTTTGGAAAAGTTGAAATGCTGCGGATTGATGTACGACGGGTTGAGTTCTTTCATCTTCCATTTCATCAAGATATCATTTGCTATTGTTTCATCTTCGTTCAAATGTTGTTTCCCGCCTACAGCTGTGAGCATTTCTTCGTCCAATAAAGCTCTTCTTTCTTTAGTGTAGTTATCTGGAATGAGGCGTGCGTCAAGTGTGATAACAAGACACCCGATAGTAAAAGCGGCCAGTGTATTCATTTCTGTGCGTTCGTCACGCGTGTAAGTGTTCGCGTCTCGACCGACACTACAGCACTGTGTGTGGCGGTCGTATATATACGTCGTTAAACGTTTATTGTTGGGTGGATAAGAACTGGAGTTAATGAACGTTTGATTTCGTAGAAATTACCGTTTGTTCTGATTATTACATTTGGTAAAAAAATCAAGATACCGGAAGCTTTGGTCACTAAATTAATTTAAGTATTGTCCTGTTAAAAAGTATTTATATTTCTTATTTTCGTATCAATATTCATTAGCATGTCTTCAATCTGTTTAGTTGATATTTGGACTCGTCGACCTTGATATTTAGTATTTTAATTGACGTCATGCTTTATTATTCATAGAAATAATAAAGCGTGACGTCAATTAAAGGTATTTTTGGGGAGGTCTAGGTATTGTTTCTACGTGGAAGTAATTTTTAAGTTAGGAGTTTAATTTCGGCATAGGTTGATTACAATTACCTAATTACTCAATCGTTTAGGAGTAATAAAGACTATTATCATCCTAAAACATGTCAAACTCGTATTTTCAAACAGAGAAGGAACAAATATGAATTTACTTTAGTACATTATGCTCTCACACGGACTTGCTTACAGTTGTTTGGGGGTTTCTGATAGTCCAGCGGGGTGATTGCATGTCACACTAACAGTAGGTAGCAATGGATTTAATTTTGACAGTTCAACAACATTCATTGCGTTATTTACGTTGTTGAGCAGACAAATTTTTCGAATATATGAAGCAATGGATTGGCAATATCCGTTAAAATGATTCAGATTGTGAATGATATGCTGGTCTCACTTAGTAGGTAAGCTACAACAACATATTGTAATACAAAAATCGTAAATCGTTAAGAAATAATCGTACTGACAACAGTCAATAAAATTTGTATAAAAAAAAACCAGATTGTTATCCGCATTTTTTGCTACAAAGACATAAATGGGCAACCATAACCATTGTGCTCAGTTATGTCATTTTGACTTATATTTATCTCAACAAATTATCTGCACAATTTACGATGACTGACAAATGACAGAACTATTAACTTAAACACTATAATTTAGTAGGTAGGTACCTAACAATTTAGTTAAATAATTATCGTCTGTTCCGTCAATTGAATATTGTGTGAAGCTAGAAATTAACTCATTCAGTTAAATTATAATAATTATCCTATAATGTTCTCACTGCTGAGACTTAGGCTTAGGCCTCGTCTCTGTGAGAGGAAGTGGGCCGTAATCCACCACGCGAGCCCAGTGCGGGTTGGTAGATGTCACATGTCTTCGAATTTTTCGTTCTAGGACATGCCGGTTTCCTCGCGATGTTTTCCTTCACCGTTTTGAGAGCAGTGTTGATGAAATTACACAAAGTAAAGGGCCTGCCCGAGTTCGAACCCACGACCTACACCTTGTAAGGCGGGGTCGTCACCTCCCCCCGGGAGGTCCCCGGTTAAATTATATTCCAACAATATTATTACTATAGAACTACTTTTTTTTTGCGAATGAGAAATCGTCAAATGAGCCCTCCCGCTCTGGGTGGAGCGGAAGGAAGTGTCAGACTCTTACTGACTAAAACCCACCCGTGTTCCTTCCTTAGCCCTTTAGGTATGTGCCGGGCCAGCGGTAACCCTTTCGGACAATCCCGCTGACTACCTAGGTATGTTTCGCAGCTGGACAAATCTCATACGCGAAGAAACGAGGCTTTCGTTCACCCAAAATCAGGGTCTAAAAATAACTTCGGAAGTAGTCATAGTTCTAGAATAAACGCATAAAAAAAAAATATGAATAGGTATTCATTATGATTGAAAGAAAAAGTCGCTTAAATA
The DNA here is from genome assembly GCA_963082905.1 of Oligia fasciuncula. NCBI lineage: Eukaryota > Metazoa > Arthropoda > Insecta > Lepidoptera > Noctuidae > Oligia > Oligia fasciuncula. Next base: position 4,597,183 of record OY720406.1, read on the forward strand.
AGTACCTACTTCTACAATCTATAGTCTGTTCCAAAAGTAAATGATGAAAATGTGGGTAAACAAAAGGAAAACATACCTGTGGATGCTCATTTGAGCTGCCACTTGCTTATTGAATGCTTTGATTTGATCATTTGCAACGTTTAAAGCAAAACATTTAGGAAAAAGTGTTGGGATATAAAATTTGAACCACCTACCTAAAGTGCCTACTAAGGTTGAACATGGTTTGTTTACACTTTCAACAGATACATTCCGAACAGACTATGCGACCTTGTTCTCAAAAGGAGGTCGGTCAATAAACCTAGTAGGTACGAATTCCAGAATATTCTTAAACCAATTTAGTTCAATTTATACAAACTAACCGTTATGCAAGACTCGATCGAGGGTGAAATTGAAGGTGAATGTTACTTAACCAACTTTGCGTAAGGAGGTGTGATGTTATTTACTATGAGTTTCTACAATTACAAACCTGATTTTTCTGTCCTTTAACGTTTGTGTTGAACGCACTTTTTCCTTTATTTAGGTTAAGGTACCCAAACTACCTACGCAATGTAGCTTTGATAGCTGAGCGAAGACGTGAATGAAGTTTTAAACAATAACAAAAGCTTCATTGTGTCTTCATATTGTCCGACACGCACTTGGCCGGTTTTTTCATTTTTTTTTTTTCTTGTAATTATTTTCAATTTTCTTTTAATTATTTTCAATTTTCTTTTAATTATATTCAATTTTCTTTTAATTTGCTATTTTCATTTGTTTTAAATTATTTTTAATTTTCTTTTATTTTCTATTTTTAACCGACTTCAAAAAAGGAGGAGGTTCTCAATTCGACGGTATGTTTTTTTTTCTTATAATTATTTTAATACCTAATCACTGTAACTTACTGTTTTTAATTTAGTCTAGAAGCCTTCTCATGCTGATCCATATAACTGGGGAAACCTCGACACTTATCATAGATACAGGATGTCCTTATTCAGTGGTTTTCGACCACTCGAAGAACCGACCTCAAGAAGAATAGAATAGAAATACTCTTTATTATGCCAAGCCTCAATGATGTAACGTGTACTAGAGTTTTCTTATTACACACACAAAAAACTCGTTACACTCGTTTTCTTACTAAACATTTTAATAAAAATTTAAAAAAATGCTTATCTTTTAAGTAGGTACACTTTTATAGTATACCTACTATAAAAATTGTATACTATAAATATATTTAAAACATAAGCCTATTTTTTAAGTATTTCATAAATTCTGTTCATTGCGAAACGGCCATCATAAAAATACGCAGTGCAGATTTTTCTGTGTGCCAAATAAAATAAACCAATATTTTAATGACAATTGCTGATTGACACACAAAAAATCTACATTGTTGCTTCTCTAAGTTCACATAATTTAAAGTAAATGGTTTTTCATGAATTCTGTCTTTTACAAAACCGTTTATATTACGCGGTAACACCACGGAACACGCTTCGTACGTTTTTCTTTGTGGCAAATGCGCCAATACGACGACGCCGACGACGCCGACGACGCATGACAATATTATTTGTGCCTAAAAAATGTTTTTTTTTTTATCGTTGCCCCACACTAGGAATTTCTCCTGTATTGTGGGTGCGTTTACAAATAGCCAGACCCGGAACAACTACTTGTAGGTCATACAAATATTTGTTCCGTGCGGGAATCGAACCCGCGACACGCAGCGCAGCAGTCAAGCGCCAACCGTGCCGTCGTGTTGTTTATGATTCACATTCACATAATACCTAATTGAATAATTAAGTATATTGGAAATAAAACTAAAAGATTCGGCTTTACTCCGTGACTGTAATATTGATGAAATTGGGCAGTGGGTCCAGTCGACCTATTCAAAATGTGATTGGGTTGAGTGATCCCGTGGGTCCATTTCGAGTGGGTCCAGTCGATCAAAGACTCAAAGATTTAGTTTTTACTTAGAATAGTACGAACATGTACCCATTGGCGTAGCTTGGGATTTTGTCCAGGGTGGGCAGCCTGCCAGCTGAACTAACCATAGTCAATTAAAGAAAGATCATAAATGACAAATAATCATAATGAAGAATTGCCAAGTTTAAGTGGCAGTGGGCAGGGCACATTGCTCGCAGAACAGATGGCCGATGGGGCCGAAAGGTTCTGGAGCGACCTTGTGAAAGCCGCAGGAACCCGTTGGATGCGAGAAGCATAGAACCGGTCGAAGTGGAGGTGCTTGGAGGAGGCCTATGTCCAGCAGTGGACGTGTTTCGGCTGAAATGATGAATGAAAGAAAATAATCCCACCAAAAATATTTAATGTAAAGTAGGTTGCCAAGACTCAAATAACGCTTTCACTATTAAAAAGTGATCAGACCTAATGTAGAGCCAAGCTCCTAACTATAACATTTTTTTTTTTTTTTTTTTACGTGGAGAAATGCTCATGCATTCTGCACTACCACGGGGAGATAGTGCAGTTATGTGGGACTCTAACCCACTAAAACTCCACGGTGTCCTCCTCTGCCGCTTATGGCGGGAACACGGGCACGCGTTAGCACTCATCCGTGAACCCGCCGCGGCTGTCCGTCACCGGACCCTCCTCCGGGGAGTACTCCCCATCACTGGCGCACCAGAACACACAGCACGCCGTGACCACCCCAGAGACCAAACCAGCACATGGGCACCAGACGACCCCGTCTCTGCCACCCTTGGTCCCCCTGCGACGGGTCAGGTCATTGGCCCCGCCGCCTGCCAATTTTCGGCCGCAGAGGATAGGGAGAGTGGCCAACGTCATACCAACACTCCTCTTCCCCTGCGGCCCCACCGCGTCCGCCATCGAACGGTGGCGACCCCGTCAAGGCCGCGGAAGGTAGGGAGAGCGGCGCACCGTAATACCGGCACTCCTCTCCCGCCGCGGCCTCCAACCCTCAGTTGCGATGTCGCCCAAGCGGCACCGCAACCTACATGTTGGCCGCTACGTCGTCGGCTTGTCGGCAAAAGCCCTGACGAGCGGCCCCTCCTCGGGTTCCTCTTCGCTTCACCGTGGGTGTCCAAGCCACGGCTACTGAGCCCCCCCGCCTCGACAATGCGGGAACCCACCGGGGGGGGTCCTAACTCTACCAGACCTAACTCAGCAAACCTTAAATGTTGGTTAAAATTTTCGGCTCTAATAAAAAGCAATTAAACAGTAAGTAATTCTTCAACAAGTAAGTACTGTTAATTTTTCTAGAATAGGCAAAGATGACGGAGAGCAGTGGTGGCCCAGTGGTAACGGCCGCGACTTACGAGTTGTAGGTCGTAGGTTCGAACCCAGACAGGCGCTATACTTTATGTAAATTATTTCATCACCACTGCTCTCAAAACGGTGAAGGAAAACATCGTGAGGAAACCGGCATCTCCTAGAACCAAAAATTTACAAGACATGTGACATCTACCAACCCGCACAACTGGAATCGACGCGCGTCTCAAGGATTGTACTGCATTCAAAATTTGAATTTAGAACATAAAGTTGTGAAAGCGACTGCGCTGCGGGTGTATTCAGCATCATTCCGAACAAGGTACAGGTAATAATAATAATAAATAATAATAATAATAAAATATTTATTTTCCAGTTTAACAATTTACATTTACCACTTGATTAATCATACCCGTATGAAATCTTATAAATTGTAGGTTTACACAGAGTTATAAACCTCTGACACCCAAGCTAAGATTGAACTTGTGTTATGGGAGTCAGGGCTCTCAAGTTATATACCTGGTTGACACATATAAGTTCGGAATTTCATAATGTAGGATCTATAGACCGAAAAATAAAAACATATTTTAAACTTACTTAAACAAAAACAAAATAAACTAATCAAAGAGAAAAAATCATCTGTATTGTGTTATTTTATGTGTTGTGTTGAGTAGTGTTGTATAGTGATTGTTGAATAGTGTTGTGTTGAGTAGTATAGTGTTATGTTGTGTTGTAAAGGTGGGTGTATTTGATGATATGTCGGACGGGGTACTGTTTAGGTGAAAAGGGGGTGTGCGGCAAAGCTACGTGTTGAGGATTTTTTCAACCTCATCATAGCTCAGGGTTATGATCCATTGACAGACCTTTGCTTTGCAATCAAATTTATTTAATGTGTAGATGTTACATTGTTTGTTAACAAAGTTTATATGCGACTCCCAAGGATTCTAAAATGTCGTTCTGCGAGTTTCGTTCTGTGCCTCTCTATGGGACATACATCTGTGGTCCTACGTTTTTTTAAGCGATTGAGATCCATCTGTAAGGAAGTATGTCTGCGCAATGTACAGTTTAGCACAAAGAGCTGCCTCACGGTCAAAACCTGACAATCTTTGTATAATTGAGCTGTACTGTACCGATAGTGTTTAAATTTCATGACCTTGAGGACAGCTCTTTGAGCCCTTTCAAGCTGTATCATACTTGTCTTCGAAGCACCGCCCCAGACCGTAACGCCAAAAGTTAAAATTGACTGGCAAAGAGAGAAATAAACCATGCGTAAGGTATCTACGTCAGCACTGTACCGCAGGCTTTTAAACACGGTAATTAGTTTTCTAACTCTGCCAGACAAAACCCCAATTTGAGAATTCCATGATATGAGGTTGTCTATTAGTACACCAAGATATTTGACACTGGTTTTTCTTGTCAGGGGTAAACAGGAGCATTGGCCTGGGTGAGCATTGCAATTAATGTGAGCTTTAACTGAAAAAGTGAGGTCAGGTTGCGAAGACGATTTGAGGGAGAAAGTGATAAAGTTGGTTTTATCCACGTTTAGAGTAAGGCGATTCGCTGCTAGCCAAGACATGACAATGCCAAGAACAGATTCTGCTCTCTCTCGAGCTTCGTCCCAATTCTCAGCATGTACTAGAAGGGCCGTGTCATCCGCATATGTGTAGATGGAACAATTTGGGAGTGCTAAATCACATAAACTGTTAACATAAACTAAAAAAAGTGTAGGCCCCAAAATGGAACGACCGCTCTCTTTAAAACTTTCGGGAAATTTATGTCGGTATGAATACTTTAAAATAAGAAACAGTTTATTAAAATCTAACATTTTCCTTAAGTTTGCCGTATGTCATTACTTCCTAGAATTTGATCCTTATTAGGGACACTATAGAGTGGTATAATAATACAGTGTGTGTGTGTTTTTTAACAAAATCAACGGGTTCGATTCCTGGCTAGAAATATTGGTTTTTCATAAATCCAATGATGCAGTTTTAGTTTTCATCAAAATCGAGCCCGCGACTCCTTTGAGTACTTTTCGCTATTCCTCATAGTTTCGAATTTGGCCATCCACGACCACTTGGAAAATTCTCCCTGTATACCTAAGCAAAAAAACTTACTACCTAAATAAAAGCCTCCAGGTGGTATAGAGGGCGTGACAGCTTACATATTTATGCAATGCTGGGTTCTGTTCACATAGCTGTCACTTGAAGTCACAAATGATAAACTAGAACCATCGAAGTAAAATATATAAACAAGTTATCGCCCCTTGACCATACCTAGACTTATTCTCTATATTCTAGCTAAGTAGTGTTAATGAAATATGAACCCGGTTATACCGATTCGCTTAGATTACGAGAATTGTATCAGTAAATAATAAATTCTAAGTCTAAAATGACTGTATACACATTTCCGGGAAAATGTGACAAACGGTGTGTTCTCAGTATTGGCAGATTCTACGAACGTATACATGTATGAATAGCCTCATTGGTTTTGTGATTGCAAAGGCACGACTACCGAGTATTCGGTTCAGCGTACCTAATTGAGTAAAACACTCCATCATCTGCCTAGCCTTTTCCCAACTATGTTGGGGTCGGCTTCCAGTCTAACCGGATGCAGCTGAATACCAGTATTTTACATGGAGCGACAGCCTTTTTTTTTTTTTTTTTTTCGCTGAGAAATGACGTTACGCATCTCCGCTCGTCGGGGGAAGAGACGGAGTATGTGGGACTCCCTGCCAGGGTGGCAGTATACCCACTAAAACTCAGCGGTGTTCCCTCATCGCCTTGATGGGGAGGTCATGGGAATCCGGCTCAGCCTTTGCATCCACAACCCCCCCGGCGCATGCCCGCCTAGCTGGCGGGCCCCGCATGTCCCCCCGTCTGGGGGGCTACGGGAATGGCCGGGAACACCTGGCCATTCCCGTCCGGCACTGGTGGAAGCCTGTGCAATACAGGCGAGGGTGCCCCCGCACCCGTAGCCTGCTGGCTTCCACCTGGGAGGAGTCGGAGATGACTGTCATACTGACGTCTTCTTCGACCCCTCCTCCGCCTTCGGAGCGGCGCCGCGAGAGGGTCTTCCTCCCGCACGCGCTCCGCCACCTCCTTCTGGGACATGACGTGTTCACAGAAGGAGGCGACTGCCGCCCAGGACCCCTCATCCCCTAACATGGCGTTGACCAAGCCGGGGAGCGAGAGGTCCGTTCCGATCGCTGCGGTGAGACTGCGGCGCGGCTCGGACCACGACGGGCACACCTCGAGAGTGTGCTGCGGCGCCGTGTCCTCCGCCGCGCCACAGTCGTGACACGACGGCGTCTCCTCCCGCCCGATACGGTGCAGGTACGATCCGAAGCAACCGTGTCCGGACAGCACCTGCACCAGACGGAAGGAGAGGAACCCGTGCGACCGCTCGAGCCAGTCTCGCAGGACCGGCCCAATCGCGTCGAGGGTTCGGCGGCCGAAGGCTGCGGCGGCGAGGTCCCGCGTCCAGTGGACGACTATGGCGTCCTTTGCCTCCCGCCGGACGGCCTCCCGCTCTTCCGGGGCTGGGCGTTCTCCTCTCGCCCTTCGCCCCGCCGTCCATTCATATACTCTGGCGAGCACCCACGCCTCGAGCTCCCAAGGCGGGGTGCCGGCCAGAGCACATGCCGCGGAGAAGCCGACCGTGCGGTAGGCCCTCGCCGCCCGCTGGGCTATGACCCTTTGGGGGCCCGCAATGCGGTGGCGTTCTCCCTCCTGTGGAGGGAGTCCTCCCAAATAGGGGCCCCGTAAAGGGCCATACTCCTCAAGATGCCGGCGTAGAGTTGCCGGCATCTCACGCTGGGCCCCCCCAAGTTGGGGAGCAGCCACGAGAGGGCGCCCGCAGTCTTCAGCAGGCGCGTCGATAGCCCGCTAAAATGCGGGCCGAAACGCCATCTGCTGTCGAGTACAAGGCCCAGATATTTCATCTGGGCATTCACCTCGATTCGGACGCCCTCCACGAAGATGTGGGCGTCTGGTGGTTGGCGCTGCCGAGGCCCGTGGAAGAACACGGCCTCGGTCTTGTGCAGCGCCACCGTCAATCCTAGGCGGCGGATCCTCCCTGCGACCAAGGATCCGCCCGCCGAGGCCAAGTTGGCCGCCTCCCTGAAACTCTCCCCCCGGGCGGTGAGGAGAGTGTCATCCGCGTAGCAGACGACACTCGTGCCTCGGAGGAGAGTTCCCCGCAAGAGCCAGTCGTAGCCGACGTTCCAGAGTAGAGGTCCCACGACTGACCCCTGTGGAACGCCGGCCTCGACTGCGTACCGCCGGACTTGGCCAGCCCTGTTCACGAGGACGATCGCCCGATCCTCCAGGTAGCTGGCCAGTAGACGCCGCATATATAGAGGCACCCCGTGGAATCGGAGCGCCTCTAGGATGGTGCTGTGGGGAACAGAGTTGAAGGCGTTGGCTATGTCGAATGACACCGCCAACAATCCGTCCCCCACCTCCATCGCCTCCTTCACCTGGCCCTTAAGGCGGGCCAGCGCGTCCACTGTGGAACGCTCAGCCCGAAAACCAAACTGAGCGTCCGACAAATCCGGCCCCACATTCCGCAGGTGGCTCTTTAGGCGGGCAGCGATTATCCCCTCGAACATTTTGCCGACCTCATCGAGCAGGACGATGGGTCGGTATGCCGAGGGCGAGTCTGCAGGGCGGCCCTCCTTGCGAAGGAGGCACAACTGCCCCTCCTTCCACGGCTTCGGGAACCTCCCAGACGCAAGACATGCGCTAAAGAGGTCCCGAAACCGCTCCTCCATTGGGGTGGCGGCAATTGCCACCACCCTCGCCGGGACACCGTCGGGGCCCGGAGCCGTCTTCTTGGCGCGGATGTGCACAATCGCCGCGCTGAGTTCCGACTCCGTGACAGGAAGGGCCTCCTCTTCCTCCTCAGCTGGCGGAGCCATCCCCCGCGGAGGGTCCATCACTGGTGGGGTGAAGTTGTCCCTGCACGGAAACAGGGACTGAACCACCCCATCCAGGAAAGAGGGCTCCAGGGTCTCGGCCACCGGGGGACCAAAGGGGCGCAGCTTGTTGCGCGCCACCCTGTATGGCCTCCCGTAGGGATCGTTATCGAGACCCTCCCGCATCTCCGCTCTCGCCGAGTCTCTGGCGTCGGCGATGGCCCGCTCGAGGACCAGTTTTGCCTCTATGTACCCCTCATAGAGATGGTCCTCGTGGGCGTGGTCTCGTCGACGCCGCCGCCGGCATGGAGCGACTGCCTATCCGACCTCCACAACCCAGTTACTGGGTGATACGATACCCCTTGGTAAGACTGGTTGTCAGACTTTCGGGCTTCTGACTACCCGACTATCAAAGATCCACGAATGACAGCCGGGCGGGACCAACGGCTAAACGTGCTAAAGATAGGCGGGTGATTATTTTTTCGCGATTCTGATGTTGGTCCCATGCCCATAACGAAAGGCCACGCCCATAAATATAAGAAAACTAGCAGCGCCCCGCGGTTTCACCCGTATAAGTGTGCGTCCACAGTGAATGCGCGGTGGCTGGAGCCTGTGGCGGGTGCGACAAGCAGTGCGGTGCGGTGGCCACTAGTCTTGTGCCTGCTCGGTCATTTTAAAGATCGCTCCGTACTAGTTCATTTCGGACAGTGAACTAGTTCATTCTATTAGTTCTAATAGCTCTATTCGGTCTTCGCCATGTCTTCGCTCTCGGTAAGCATTTCCATAGAGCAGTTTGGGCGGTAAGCTAAAATAGACACTAAGGCATTGAAATAACGCGCATCTCATCTCATTCTTGCGAATTCAGTCGGTCGGGTTCGGATAACATCGTTGTTCAGAAGCTCAGGGAGAATTTATAAATAAAAGCGTGGACTGTATACTATTTAGATTATATTGGGAAATGACAAAGAATAGGTAGCGGTACAGTGATGGTGCCGCAAAGGGACTCGAGTGTCGTCCTAGCCGTGCGATCGTGAAGTGGCCCCCACCGCCGCCGCTCGCCGCTCGCCGCCGCGCGCAGGTCGCCTGCCCCGCGCCCGCGCCTCAGCCGCCGGTGACGTCAGTCCACATGATCACGCGATGGATGCGTGAACATCCTCCCGCCTGTTGACGTCTTCGAAGGGAAGAGGGCAAATGTTGTTAAACCCTCTTGTGATGACTCCTCTCTTTGTCTTCACGTCTGCCACGCGTGTGATGCCGTCGACGCCCGCATAGGTTCGTACTACGCGACCTAGTGCCCAAACAAGTGGTGGAAGCGCCTTGTCTCGGATGAGCACAAGCGTTCCTTCTCTGAGCTTCCTCTCTGAAGCAACTGACCATTTGGTTTTCTGTTGGAGTAAGGAAATGTATTCGTTAGAGAACCGCTGCCAGAAGTGTTGACGGATGTATTCAATCCTTTTAAAGCGGGTTAAGCTGCTGATGATTTTGTCAGGAACCTGTGAAGACGGCACAGACGTGAGTGTTCGTCCAATTAGAAAATGGGAAGGAGTGAGGACAGACAAGTCGGATGGGTCACAGGACAAGGGAGTTAGAGGACGGGAATTTAGAACGGCCTCTATTTGACACAGACAAGTTGCCAGTTCCTCGTAAGTAAAGTTGGTGAGACTTAGCAACTTTCTAAGATGGGTTTTGGTGGACTTTACAGCAGCTTCAGCCATGCCATTAAAGTGTGGGGAATAAGGAGGAGCAAAAACAAATTTGATGCCTTGCTGTGCCATTTCAGATGCAACATCAGAGTCAGTGATAATTCTTTTAAACTCATTATTAGCTGCAACAAAGTTCGTGCCGTTGTCTGATAATATGCTTTGAGGTTTACCCCGACGAGACGTGAAACGATTCAGAGCCGCAATGAAGCCTTCTTTTGTAAGGTCGGTGACGAGCTCCAAATGGACCGCCTTCGTTGCATGGCAAATGAAGATGCATAAATAAGACTTTGTAAGCTTACAACCGCGACCCTTTCGGTCAGCTATCAGCACTGGGCCAGCGTAGTCAACACTAGAGTTAAAAAATGGAAATTTAATGTTGGTTCTTGAGCATGGAAGTTGACCCATAATTGGTTGTATATTTTGACACTTGTATCTAAAGCATTTTATACATTGTTTGACGACAGTCTTAGCAAGGTTCCTGCCGCCTAGAGGCCAATAGTTGAGTCGCATATTTGCCAACAACAACTGCGGACCAGCGTGGAGCAGTTTTTTATGTTGCATATGAAATAGAATTTTCGTAAGGTGATGTTTACTACAAAGTACGATTGGATATTTTGTATTATAATCGTAAGGTGAGTTATCGAGTCTGCCTCCTACGCGTATAATTCCTTTTGGATCTACAAATGGTGTCAATGAAATTAAACGATTTTTATGAGGCAGAGATTTTCCCGACTTCAAAATATTGCACTCTTTTTGAAACATCTCTGCTTGTGCACTAAGTAGTAAACATGTTAAAGCGTTATCTAATTCGTCACTAGAAAGCGAACCATGCAATTTGCAATTAGAATTTTTTAAGTTATAAATGAATCTATTGATATAGGCAATGATTCTTTGAAGATGATTGAAATTAGAGTTACGGTGAATTAATGACTGAATTATTGAATTATTAGTTGACTGATCAGAATTAATATTAGTGTCATTTTGATTAGTGAAATGACACACTACTTCAGGTAGATCGTGTTTTACGCTATTACAGGGCATATTAGGCCAGCTACTTTCGCAGCCTTGCAAGAAACTAGGGCCCGACCACCATAACGAGCATTCACCGATGGAATCGGCCCTCGCCCCGCGAGAAACAAGGTCTGCCGGATTGTCCTTCGATGGTACGTACCTCCACCGGTCTCCAGCAGTACTTTCCTGAATTTCAGCGACTCGATTACGTACAAAGGGTTTTAGTTGGTTTGGCAATATATTAAGCCACCCTAATACGATCATCGAGTCGCTCCAAAATAGTCGCTTTACTATAGGCATAGTAAGGGATTCTATTACGGTAGTACACAGTCTTGCACCCAATAGCGCTGCACACAGTTCAAGGCGCGGAATGGTTACAGTCTTTATTGGTGCTACACGATTTTTGGACACTAAAAGTTGTACATGTACTGATCCATCACTACATACTGATCGTACATATATGCATGCACCGTAAGCCTTTTCTGAGGCGTCACTAAAAATATGCAGTTCATGTTCCACAGCTAGATTGCAGCACACCCATCGTGGAATATTTAAGTTATTCAGATTGGGAAGTGTGCGAACAAACTCACACCACATCTTGGTCATCTCAGATGAGACTTCATCGTCCCATCCGGACTGCTCAACCCATAGTCGCTGCATTATTAACTTTGCTTCCACAATGCAGGGGCCAACCAGTCCTAGGGGATCAAACACCTGACTGATCACCGAAAGAATGTGTCGCTTTGTTATTTTTTCTTTCGTAGAAATATTAATTAAGAACGATAAGGTGTCAGTATTACAAAACCAGTGCAGACCCAAAGTTTTAGATGACTGGGAGTGACTGGACAAATCTAATGAACTAGATTTTTCTGTGTTACCTATTGCTTCGAGGATTTCCGGACTATTAGATTGCCATTTCCGCAAGAAAAAATGTGCAGATGAAAGAATGGAATTGATTTGTTTCGCTAGATCTATAGTTTCCGATATTGTCGAACTACCGCCTAAGTAATCATCAACGTAAAAATCCCGTGAAATTGCAGACCTCACGTTGTCTGTGGTAGCTTCATCCGCAAGACTTACAAGACACTTTGTTGCTAGGTAAGGTGCAGATGATGTCCCATAAGTGACTGTGTTTAATCTGTACGTCTTTAACGGCTCTTTGGGATCTTTTCTGAAAATTATTTGCAGTAATGATCTTTGTGAATGTGCCACTTCTATGCAACGATACATTTTTTCGACATCAGCAGTAACAACATATTTGTGTTGCCGAAATCTTAACAAAATTGAAAATAAATCATCCTGTACTTTGGGCCCTACCATTTGAATATCATTAAGTGATACTTTAGAGGATGTAATGGCAGACGCGTCAAACACAGCTCTCAGCTTCGTTGTCGTACTGGATTCGCGAATTACTCCATGGTGAGGTATGAAATATTCGGCATATTCGTTTGAATGTGGCCTTGACTTATTGTTAACTTCACTCATATGACCAAGGCGTTCGTACTCATCCATGAATTCGACGTATCTGGCCTTGAATTCAGGTTCCCGTTGGAAGCGACGTTCTAGCGACAGATAACGATGTTTTGCCATATTGTACGAGTCGCCTAAAATGCTTGGATCGGCTTTCAAAGGCATAGTAACAATAAATTTTCCGCTATCACTACGAATGGTTTTTTGTTTGAAACTTAATTCACATTCTCGTTCTTCTTGAGACAGGGCGTGCTTAGGAGAAATGGAGTCCAGCTCCCAAAATCTTGTCAAATCTGGTTGTTCGATTGTGTGGGTATGATTACAAAAATGTGAGCTTTTTTTACAAAACAAACGAAGCTGAGTAACTGGACCAGACACTATCCAACCAAATTTGGTGTCACATAGCTTAGGCATACGCTTGCCTAAATCAATCGTAGCACCGCCTATAACGCTCCAAAATATTTCTGCGCCTACTAAGATGTCAATGACAGATGGAATATTAAATGTTGGGTCACCTAAACGAAGGTTTGACGGAATAGGAATATTCTTCACATCAACATAAGAGGATGGCAAACGTTTCGTAATCTCAGGTAAAATTAGGCAGTCCAAATTAATCCTATAGTCACCATTAAAAGACTCAATATTTAGGTTGCAAGACTGTGTACTGTAGGAAGACTGTTGGTTGATACCTGTGACTGTGGAGGTAGTTTTACGTCGTAACAAACCCAATTTGGTGCAGAGGCTCTCCGTCATGAAGTTGGCAGTGCTGCCGTTGTCAAGCAGGACTCGAGCGTTGACTCGTTCACCGTTGTTGCTCACCACCTTCACAATAGCTGTGGACAGCAGTATATTGGGTGTACTAGTATGGTGTATAGTATCAGCTGATAAGACGACACTGCTTGAAGTATCGATTGGTAAGGCGACACTATTTGATGCTGAAGGCATGGGGTCTTGATAAGGATGCTCAGTCGGTTCAACATGCAAGAGAGTATTGTGCCTGGATTTGCAATATTTACAACCAGCTAATCGACATTTCTTGGTTACATGACTCGAGCGCAAACAATTTAGACACACCTGTAATTCCTTAGCCTTTTGTATTCGTGATTCAGCGGGTAAACCTCTAAATAAATCACACGTATACAAATGATGATCGTTAGAACATAGAGGACATTTTAATTTGTTTTGTACCTTGTTACTATGTGATGTTTTATTTTCTAAGTTACTATTCTTTTCTTTGTGGGTAGCCTTGTTTTCTTTGGTACTTGAAATAATAAAACTTTTTTGTTTATTATTCACACTAGTGCTTGACTTACTTTGATTTACCTCTAGTGTTTCTAAGAGTTGAGCCCTACCGTTAATAAATGAAATTAAATTTGACAAAGTTGGAGCTTCCGACAATGCATTGCGGTACTCTTCCCATTTTCGGTTTGTATTTAAATCTAATTTTCTAGACATCATAAATATTATAAGAGTATCCCAATACTCTGTCGGCTCCTTTAAGGTCTTAAGTGCCCGTATATTTTTATTTAAAACATCTATAAGACGTCGCAAAGAAGACGATGATTCATTCGTTATGGGTTCTACATCAAACAGAGCCTGCACATGATTATTTATACGCCGCATTCGTCGCTCGTTCTCATTCTTCACAGACATCGAATGAAAACGTATAACGTTTCTGTCAAACAATCAGAGACTGTATTTCATTTTCTCGTTCGGGCGATGTACGATTTCGAAAAGAGCTATTTGACCTATTAGACCGGTTACAAGTCAGCGTTCGGAAACGTTTCTTTTAGTACAGTGCGAAGATACGGCTCCTATTCGTTCATCGTTCACGAACTACACAAGACTAGTGGCCACATTGACGCTCGAGCTGTTGTAGCGTTTGGACGTGATTCAGGGGTAACAGACCATGGACGAGGATTTGATATTTTTACTAGACAGTCTGACCCTGAGATGAGAGGTGTTGAACACTCGAGATGGTGTGCACGAAGTAAATAAAAACAGAGAAATAAGTGGTGATTTTTTTTATTTATACGAAGAATTGAAATTGTACCCTACAAAATTTTTTGAGTACACTCGAATGTCCGTGTCAACATTTGACTACATCCTACACTTATAAACAATTCAGTATTTACCGCCATTTTAATGCAAACGCCCTAACGCCGAGCGACAAGACCGAACTGATTTGATATCCCCGCTACCCGCGCATTAGGTCGCTTGTTCACTAGGCCCGTAGTGCGGCCATAACGCGCGGATAGGAACGTTCGAAAAATACGCGCGCTAACTCGCTCAGGCCCGTTGCGCTAGGCTGAGCCTTAGTCACTGCACTATGGACACAAAGGCGCGTTTAATTTGTTTGATATTTCGCGCCCGTCATCGCAACCGCGCTAGGCTTGCAGTGTGGACGCACACTAAGTGTCGATCCCGTGGGAATGTTGGGATAAAAATCTATCCTATGTCCTTCCCCGGGATGCAATCTATCTTTCTGCTAAATTTTATCGAAATCCGTTCAGTGGTTTAGGCATGAAAAGGTAACATACAGACAGACAGACAGTTACTTTCGAATTTATAATAATTTGGAAAATCCAAAAGTGCACGATAATGCTCATTTGATCGTATGAAAAACCATAGATCATGATCATCATCTGCCTAGCCTTTTTCCAACTATGTTGGTGTCGGCTTCCAGTCTAATCGGATGCAGCTGAATACCAGTATTTTACATGGAGCAACTGCCTACCTGACCTCTACAACCCAGTTACCTACTGGGTAACACGATAGTACCCCTTAAAAAACCATAGATATGTTATATTAGTAATTATTTTTATTAATTACCTATAATTAAACTATACTTACATTGAATAAAAGAGCCATTTTTAATAGGGGTTCCTCGTACGGGTGAAACGAATCTATTAAAAAAAAAAATACTCAATTAATGATTTTTTCGCAAGCTTACAATGTTTTCAGGTTTCATACATGATTGACGGGATTTTTTTTAGAAATCGGTAGTTTTAGATCGTGAAGCAGTCTCTAAGGCTCAACACACACCAAAAGAGCGTCGAAGCGCGGCGAAGCGGATCGCAGTTTCAGTGTCATATGAATTTTAACTTTATTTTCATTACTATAATACTTATTATCGCATGAGAAATCGAACGAGTCGCGCGGATGCCAGCGGCGCCGCTGAAATTCCAGCGGATTAGCCGTGCGACTGCGCGAGAAGTCGCGGGAAGTCCCGAGAATGCTCGAGCAGTCGCGAGCGGCCGCTGGCAATATCCCGCCCCTCACGCCCGCTCCCCGCGCGCGTCTGTTGCGCGCGAGCATTCGCATTCATTCCTTGCAGTGCAACGAATACAGAATTGATGGAAATGGATGAAGAAAAGCTTATTTATTTGGTGCAAATGTACGACTGCCTATACAATATCAAATCAAGGCATTACAGCGATAAACACATGAAAGAAGAAGAGAAGGCGCGCGGATTCCCGCGACTTCTCGAGCATTCCAGCGACTTCTCGGGCAGTCGCTGGAATCCGCGCGCCTTCTCTACAGGGTGCTTCGCCGCTCTTTTGGTGAGTTGAGCCTAATGCTTCGCATTAAGAGTCGTGCAAAAGTAGAAAAGAAAGAAAATACTTTCCTTTGAGGCTGGTTTTACCGCACCTTTTTTACATACGCTGTATATTTTCCATGATTCTGATTTTAAGTCAATGAAGGGAATTGTAAAGAACTCAAGATACTCCTAACCACTGAAGAGTTAATAGCCATACTCACAAAACTGGATCCTGACATCAGCGCCATCTAGTAAAGTTTTCGCGTACTTCACACAGTGTAACATGATTGTGTCCGTATGTCGTGGTCTAGTGGTCACTCAAGTTCCGTTGAATGCTACTTGAGGCGCCGCGAGCGCCACCCTACGGAAAGTACGGTCGGCTCTAATAGAAATGGTCGCGCGATTGAATTGCTGTTACAAATACGCTACTGCACCAGAAAAACAAAAACATGTAAGTACCTAAGTAGTCCAGTTCCTGTCGTAAAATAGTTAGTTCCCACGACACTCTCTAAATATTATCTATATTATAAGGTCACCATCATATTAAGGAAAAATAGCTCCTAAAATATCTCAAGATATTGCTCATTTTTCTTTAATTTAGAATATTTTAGATAGTTTCTTTTTTTAACAACAAAATTATGAGATAAAAAACTCCAAAACCTAATATTACGTATAGGTACAAAGCGATAATCTGTAAAGCGGTGACCTCTGATTCTACAAAATTACACATGTTCCACATCATTAAAAACAGCTAATTACGATAATGTCAAGTACTCGTATTTTTAGTATCAGCTTTATCCACAGTTAAATTGTGTCACTCAAGACGCGAACACATACCTACCGACGAAGCGCTGAAAAACATAGACATGAACAAAGTAATCGTTATCACTATCGTGTGTCTCTTTCTCACACTCGAAGCAAGAATCATTACTGACAACTACAATAGAGAAAGAAGAGCATTAATGGACGAAGAAACCCTCACGGCTGTAGGCGGGAAACAACATTTAAACGCAAATGAAACGATAGTAAATGATATTTTAACAAGATGGAAGATGAAAGAACTGAATGCTTCATACAACAAAGAACAACATATCGACTTCTCCAAACAATACTTTTCGTATAAGAAAGACATCGAAAAGTCGAAGGTGTATCAAATAATCAAAAGAATGCCGAAAGGCGCAGTGTTACATGTGCATAGTACTTTAATGTTACATCCGGATGTGCTAGTGCAGTTGACTTATGAAGACCATTTGTATGCGTGTTACGAAAACGATGGTTTAAAATTGTATTTCTCAGAGGCGACTCCCGAACAACCCTGTTTGTCTAATTGGGCTCTCGTTAGGGATCTCAGGAATGCTTCCGGCGATCCAGGCACTTTTGATTCACAATTGAAGAACTATTTCACACTTTACAAAGATGACGGAGAAGATTATGACTTTGAAGACATCAACACAGTTTGGAAGAGGTTTCGCAAAGTTGGTCAGGCCATCGGATCTTTGACTGCGTACCGACCGGTAAGAGAAAGACATTGTTATGAAACACTGAAGCAGTATTACAATGACAACATTATGTATATAGAGATCCGTTTGGGCTTGTTCAGCTTATATGAACTGAATGGCACAACACACGACAAGAAGTATTTAGTGGAACTCTATAAGAATGTTACTAATAAGTTTATCGAGGAGCATCCAGACTTCATCGGTGTTAAACTGATTATTACACAAAGCAGGTCTCAAAGCATCGATCAGGCGCGAGAAGCTTTGAATATAACAAAAAAACTTAAAGCTGAAATGCCATACATGATAGCAGGATTTGACTTCGTTGGACAAGAAGATACTGGCAAACCATTGACAGATTTCCTTCCTATATTATCTGAGGCTAAAGACGAGATAAACTTCTATCTACACGCTGGAGAGACTGCTTGGTTAGGGACCTCAGCTGATGAGAATTTAGTCGATGCAATACTTCTAGGTTCAAAGAGGATAGGACACGGCTACGCTTTGGCGAAGCATCCGAGTCTGATGTCAGCTGTTATTAAAAAAGACATTGCTTTGGAAGTGAATGTGATATCAAATGTGGTGTTATCCTTAGTGCACGATGTGAGGAATCATCCTTTAGCTTCGTATATAGCTTTGGGTCTTCCTGTAGTGTTGTCCAGTGATGACCCTGGTGCGTGGAGTGCAGAGCCTGTGTCTCATGACTTTTTCGTGGCGTTCATGGGAGTTGCAAGTAAGCATGCCGACTTGAGATTACTGAAACAACTAGCTCTCAACTCTATAACGTATAGCGCTTTGGAGGACGAAGGTAAAACGAGACTTTTCAAAGTTTTCAACGATCGATGGGACAAGTTTGTGAAAGATGTGATTTCTGATGCATCTTTATCAGTTAGTGTTAGTGTTTGATTTTAAATTCTTAAGAAGACTATAACTTGGCGAACATTACCTACTTATTACAGCTCTGTATCATCATCTGCCTAGCCTGTCCAATATGTTTCAAATTGTTATCCTTTTATGATTCTGCCAAAGTGGCCTTTTAGGCCCCTGCTCAAAGGTATTAAGAAGATACTTTCTAGATTGCAGTGCGATCTAGAAAAAAAATCTATGTACAGTCAACAAAGGAGTTAAGTATACAGGAGCGTCGGATATTGTTGAAGTTTACTAAGAAACCGATGGATATTCTCGAATAAAATAGTTTATTAATAGAAAACAAACAGCTCATTTATTAAATTAAATTTCAGTCCAGAACATCCATTGGTTTCTTAGTAAACTTCAACTATATCCGACGCTCCTGTATACTTAACTCCTTTGTTGACTGTACTTAGGTACTAATTTTTCAATTAATATGTAGCGGCACCGAGTTGCCGTATCTGGTCATACCGCTGTTAAACCTGCGATGGTTTGTGTGGTATGTTTATTAAATTGAATGCTTTTAATTGTTTTTTTATTAATAAAGTCGGTTGTTTATTTTTTGTAAAAATGTTTTTTATTTTTCACCTTTTAGTTGTACCTACCTACCCCACCCAAATTCATATAACACTACTTGCTATGTGAATATCAGTGACGGGACAGAAAGCTATTGAACACATCTGCCTACCTCTTTGAAGGGTACACGCGTGATGTTATGTTATGTGATTGCGTATGCAATGCATATTCGATAGTAGAAATCGCGGTCGATTTGCTGGCATTTATTGAAGAGTTCCGTTGTCTGTCTCCGAAACTCATCATCAGATCTTTACGAAATTTTAATGGGACCCTTTCGAAATACTTAAACTTCTTTCGAACAAAAAGAATTTTGCAAATCCGTAGGTAGGTATATTATTTAAGACGGAATTATGCCCGAATATACATAAAACGAAGTCGGTTAAAAAAAATATATAATTATTAATATCCGAATTGTCCTCTTATTTAGAAAATCGGGTAAAATTTTTTTTTTTTCTATTTCGACTGTTACAACTCTTCAGCTTTAGTATACTCGTAGATTCAGCTTTATTATTAGTATAGATTAATTAATGTTTACAGTATTCGGTCACGCTTTTAATTCCTAAATAAGTATATCTAGTGTGTCTTAGTTTTAAGTTCAATAGTTTATCAAATTCAAAGACTAGTGATTAGTGTCTTATTGGTGAGATCACCTAGTGTCTCGATGTTTGATTATAATTATTACTTATCATTACATCGTTAGTTTATTGATAAGTACTTAGCTGTATTCTTGTTGAACTATTTAAGTAGGTACCTATACATTTTTTATTATTCTGATGTATTTATTCTTAACACCTTGTTCTTTTAGCGCCTGGCAGATTGTGGCTTATTGTAGTCGACAAAACTACAGTCATGGGAAGCCTATTGTAGGTATTCGTTATATTTTTCAAAAAAAAATTGACTACGTGTATGTGATCTGTGATCTACGACAGAATATCCACATCTGAATCCTGCTTGTACTACTTAATATTCTATCTAGGATAACATTGGAAAACTCCTTGTTGGACATCAAGCTGTTTGTTCATACTAGATGAACACAAGAACAAGTAAATTCGAATGTAGGTAAATATCACAATTATGCAAGATCACGGAATAGAGTACCTAAGTATATCACATTTAAAGAAAATCTTAGCTACCTTAAGTAGGTAGATTATTGCTATCATTGAAAAATGACAAAACGTAGGTCAGGTAGGTACATATTTACTGTTTATAATTTAAAATCAAAACATAATTATGTCAATTTTGTTTTAAATTGTGGAGAAAAAAAGCAACCCCTTTGATTCCTCCCATTCCTAAAATATGGTCCACGTTTAAATTTCTGTGGATTTGCGTCTACTTATCACTAGATGTCGCTACTATACCAAACTTCATTCAAGTTCACGCGTACTTAGCGCCATCTAAGTGCGAGTAGCGCGTACTATTAAACTGAAAAGTGATGAAACTGATGAATTTTGTTACACACCCTTAGATATTTTAATGTTATTGTCCGAGCTTGAACAAAATAATAAAAAAAACCTCTAAAGGTACAACTTGTAACTGAATAGATGCAAGTCCTGAAGTAGTTTGTTTATGTAGAATCTATATTAGTGTAGTGGTGAAGGGCGGGCGTTTTGGGAGGTACCTAATTTTGACGTTCGAAAAGTGCTGATTCTCAGCCTAGTTTGAATAAATGACTTTTGATTTTGATAAGTACCTACCCTAGATATCTGATTGTCTTACCAAGGGGTATCGTATTACCCAGTAACTGGGTTGTGGAGGACAGATAGGCAGTCGCTCCATGTAAAATAGTTACTGGTATTCAGCTGCATCCGGTTAGACTGGAAGCCGACCACAACATAGTTGGGAAAAGGCTAGGCAGATGATGAGGTAGGTACCTATCTGATTTGATTTCAGTAATTTTTGGTAGAGGATGTGTTATTTTTACCAGACAATTTACTAAGATAAGGTTTATCGCCGTTGGACGCACGTTATAGATAAGTAGGTAGATAGAACCTAAGTACCTTTAGAACGTGCCTTCAAAAAAAGTCAAAGGCCTCTTACAAATTCTTAAGAGTATTGCCGCTTTTGTATGTATGAAACTAAGATTTAATTTAAATTAAAATCAAGTTTCAGTGTTGACCAGGCAGGGGGCCTAAAAAGGCCACTTTGGCAGAATCATAAAAGGATAACATTATGAATCATAATGGACAGTTAACTGTTAAGTTAATCGTATCAAATCCCATTGGTGAAGGATTTTTCAGTTAGGTATTTTTTTTTTGTCTGTGCTAAAATACCAATCAATCCAATCCAAATCTCTTTGATTACCTATACCTACGTAGTGCAGCGAAAAAAAGAAAAACACGGACTTTCTTCGCCATATTATGATTCATAATGTTATCCTTTTATGATTCTGCCAAAGTGGCTTTTTTAGGCCCCCAGGTGTCTGTCTTTTTCGAAGGAAAGACTATGTGGTTCTGGAGCCATGTCGCAAACGATGCTCCACCTCCTATCCTGCCCTCATGTGTTCCAAAACATGCAGTCAATGTGACCTCTGTGCTGCCACCGACGACACCGTGGAAGTGGCGAAGTTTTGGGTCAACAAGATCTGGGGGCCTAAAAAGGCCACTTTGGCAGAATCATAAAAGGATAACTTTATGAATCATAATATGGCGAAGACAGTCCGCGTTTTTCTTTTTTTCGCTGCACTACGTAGGTAGTAAAGAGAATTGGGATTTTATTTGGATTGGATTGATTGGTATTTTAGCATAGACAAAATAAAAATAACTGAAAAATCCTTAACCAATGAGATTTGATACGATTAACTTAAAAGCTAACTGTCCATTATGATTCATAGTGTTGTCCTTTTATGATTCTGCCAAAGTGGCCTTTTAAGGCCCCCTGAAATACAATCGTGCCAGCGACACGAAGAAGAAGAAGAGAAGACTACATAGGTAACATTGCAATAGACTGAGGTAAAAGGTACCTAAGTGAATTTACAATATTCATACAAGTACAAAACTTATCAGAAACCAAAATCTGAGATTTCGTCGCCGTCGTACGTCTCCCAAAAAGTGCGTCACGACGGAGCAATTCTTTTGCCCAATTATAGCTCTTACGCTGTTGTAATAAGGGCTATATCAGCGCGGGTCATCTCGGGTCAGAGTCGTGACAATGATGTGACGGTTCAAGGAGGTGCGTTGGGACTTGGAACTCTGCTTACCACAAAAGCGTGAGTGATTTACGATATAGAATGGTAATCGAGATTGGCGGTGTACAGTCAACAGCAAAAGTAGATGATCAAAATCAGAAATTCAATACTAATTAACGGAGTTCGCGTCAGAACTGTGTGGCAGAGCTGTTGCTGTTGTTGTTGTTGGGCTGTGTGCAGAGACTGTGTGGCTGTGTGGCAGAGTTCTGACGCGAACTCCGTTCATTAGTATTGAATTTCTGATTTTGATCATCTACTTTTGCTGTTGACTGTACGTACCTACCTATGTTTAAGGAGTTGTCTCTCTGGTGATCGTATGTATTAATTTTTACACATTAGGTACTTGTCAAACAATAGGTACCGTATAGAAAAAACAAAATATATATTAAAATATACATAGGTGCCTAGGTACCTAGGTAGCTAGGTAGGAGGGGTCCGTAGATAAATATTAACAGCCGCACAGGTCGACCGATCAGGTTAAGCTACGCTTGCCGCGGTTGGTCTGTGGATGGGTGACCATCTTTACATACCAAGACCCCTCCGGTCCTCGGAAAGTACGTTAAGCCGTTGGTCCCGGCTGTCATTAGTGGATCTTTGACAGCCGTTACGGGTAGTCAAAAGCCCGAAAGTCTCACAACCAGTCTTACCAAGGGGTATCGTATTACCCAGTAACTGGTTTGTGGAGGTCAGATAGGCAGTCGCTCCATGTAAAATACTGGTATTCAGTTGCATCCGGTTAGACTAGAAGCCGATCCCAAAATAGATGGGACGTTGCTAGGCAGATTCGAAACCTATTTCGCTATGTGTTATCAATAAACGCTAGCATTATCTTTCTAATTTCATTGCTTACCCTTCAATTGCAATATTTGTAAGCATAATGCACGTCAAGAGACGACCCTTCAACATTCAAGACACCCTGACATTTATAACAGGATCAATCTATCCCAGAATTTAACATAATTGTCACAGGATACATTATTCAATTCATATCATTCATTTCATTTCGGTAGGAGCCACTTACATCAAATTGTTTGGTCCACAAGCAAATATTTTCAAAACAGGGGTCCAGCTGCCATTGTCAAATTGACCGAATGATTGTCGGGGGACCGAATGAATGAATGGGATGTATGTATTGTTGGATTAAAGTATTTTAGGGGAAACTGTACGGTTGACATTCGTTTTGGTTCGTCATGTTTGTGGCTCTTGATTTTTGCTGGTTGGTGCCATTTTTTTGTTGTTTGGATCAGAAATTGTGAGATATTTTGGTGCTGTCTTGAATTATTTTCAAATCTATGGAAGGGATGTCTGCCTCCTTTTATGCAGCTTTAATAAATGTATCTAATGCTTGCAGAGTGAGCAAACTGAAGTGTTGAAGTCGAAGGATCTATGGCCGGTGGAGCAGATCAGTCCTAAAGTGAAGAGTTGGAGACCGCGTAACAGCAAGCGTAGTGTGGGACGCCCCGCTATTTAGATGGACTGACGACCTTATGAAGGTGGCTGGGACAGATTGGATACGGAAGGCGGAGGATGGGGTTTTGTGGCGCAGCCTGGGAGAAGCCTATGTCCAGCAGTGGACTGCAATAGGCTGAGTATCTTTATTACGACGGTCCCACTCACTCGTAGGAGAAACGGTGGAAAGACTGATATTCAGCATTACACATAGACACTGTCATATCGCACCTACGATAAAATAGGGTTACCACTTGAAAAACCTGGATTTTTAGAAAAGTGAAAATAAACTCACGAATCTGTTAATCAGTCTTTATGCTTACAATATTATTATTATGAGATCAAAAATTATACATACTGGAAAAGCTTATAAAAAAATATGTTCTCAATTTTCCTGAAAAACAACCTGAAAATTCCTTTTTCGAGTTGTAACCCTATTTTATCGGAGGTGTGATACTTTTCCACACTTAGACCAAATTAAGAGTAGCAGCCCGGAGTCTGGATTTATGTCCGGTTAATGGCACTTAAACATGACTGGCGAAATAAGGAGTACAAGTAGGTACACCCCTGCCTTACCTTTTGGCGTGATGTTACATAGACCAAATTATAGGTAGGTACCTCAAATAAACATTTATCAAAATTCACCAAATTCCAATTTTAAGACCGCAAAAACAAATGCCAGTCGAAACAAAAGTCTCCCATATTCACGAGTACTTCCAAATTGATGGACAACCTAAACGCGAACCTACAGCTTGAGTACCCGAAAACTCATTCATCAGTGTTTTTGCCCCCAATAAAGACGATTGTTCCCATACAATACGTTTGTGGAAGACGCCAGTGATAAATCTTCGAGGCACAGGTGAGAGCGGTGAGATCAAAGGAAGCGGCGCCCTTTGTAACGCCCCCCACCCCGTAGAGGCTTGTCAATATTTGCATACTAAGTAAATAAAGCTAAAAGATCCTAAATTGTGTTGATTGAGATGTTCAGTTGGGAATCACTTACTGGTTTTGTGGTAAAAAAGTGATATAGGAGCATTCTGGGCCCACAATTTGTAGAGTTTGGTGGAATGTAAGCCCTAGCGTGAACTAACAAGACGATTCCTGGGGAGTTTTTTTTTCGGAATCGAATGTTCAGGCAACACACTCAAAACACTGGAATTTTGGGAGCTTTCTTGAAAAGTTCGTGCAATTTTGATAAAATCGAGCACAGTTTAGCACATCTTCAATCTATCTAAATCATGATCTGCCTAGCTTTTCCCAACTATGTTGGGGTCGGCTTTCAGTCTAACCGGATGCAGCTAAATACCAGTATTTTACATGGAGAGACTGCCTATCTGACCTCCACAACCCAGTAACTGGGTAATACGACACACCTTGGTAAGACTGGTTGTCAGACTTTCGGGCTTCTGACTACCCGTAATGACTGTCAAATATCCACGAATGACAGCCGGGAATAACGGCTCCGAGGCACGGAGGGGTCCCGGTATGTAAAGATGGTCACCCATCCACAGACCAACCGACCACCAACCTGCTCGATCGACCTGTGCGGCTGTTATATATAGCCACAGGCCCCTCTTCTATCTATCTAAGTATACTAATAATAAAGCTGAAGTGTTTGTTTTTTTGAACCCCCTAATCTCTGGAATTACCAGTCGGATTTGAAAAAATCTTGTGGAAGATTAAAGGCTATTTAAAATCACGCTAGAACCCTTAGGAGCTGAGCAAAAGGCAAGAAGTCAGGAGGCAGGCTAAGCGAAAACGAAATAGGTAATAGCGCGGACAGGCAATTGCGATGCGACAATTGCTGCGTGGGTCGGGGGCTCAAAATATTTCGCGGACGGGCTGAAGCTAGTTACACTAACATTATAAAGGCGAAAATTTGTGAATGTGCGTGTGTTTATATGTTTGTCACTTCTTCACGCTCAAACGGATAAACCAATTTAGATAAAATTTTGCATGGAGGTAGCTGACACCCTGGATTAATATATAGGCTACTTTTTATCCCGAGATTCCCAGGGGATCGACACTTACGCGGGTGAAACCCCGGGGCGCAGCTAGTGGGTAATATGCGATCCATTGTATCTACTTTTACAACAGATGGATTCGATATCAGTAACATGTAATTCAAGTAGGTATAGGTAAAGCTCCATCGGGTTTTTTTTTTGTGGATGGGAATTCATCAGTCTGCTTTTAGTATCAGACTTAGACGATAAAGGATTCGGAAATCAGTCCTATTTTATTCTTTCGATAGTAATTACCACTTGACATCAAGGAAGGGTCACCTCAAACCATCGCGTGCACGTCAAACGAGCCGCCTTTGACACGGAGTGACGATACAATGATCACGAAGCATCATCACTGGACCACATCCTCTCAAAGCGCCCTAATGAGCCCCAATAATTGACAAAAAAACGAGCCTTTTCATGCGATTTCGACCGATTTGTTACTTGGAGAAATACAACTTTATTTTTACACTCCGAATTTGCAGTCACAAACCTTATGTCAAAACAACAGGGTCTGTTTTCGAAGTGTTGTCTGTTGTCGATGAGTACAAAATAAGTTGGTGATTGGTAAGAAATTAATCTGTAGCTCCCGTTTGCAACATGTCGTCATTGTGTTGTTGTTATAATATAAAGAAACTGTGGTTTTCATCTGTTTTTGTGTATGTTCTGGTAATTTGTAGTTTTAATCGGATTTGCAAATTATGGAGTAGATTTGACAACTGAGGAATAAAGAAAGAGACTCCATCGTATTATGACTATTATGGAGTTTAAAAAAAGAACAGTGTTGAGAAACCGTTTTGTAGGATGGCTGTTCCATTTACAAAATGTTGTCATGCAACTGATTTTGATTGATATTGACATTACTTGTAGGATTTAATTGTCCTGTCAAAGACCACAACACATTTTCTATTCCTATAGGTACAGATATCCCATTGTGTAACATACTTTCTATGACAATCCGAAAGATTTTGAAGGCTTCTTGCTTGGGTTGTCGATGCACAAACTGTTATTACGTGCTAAGTATAAATAGGCTATTTGACTGGTTTCTGATAAACATCTCAGATTATGTAATGGTGTCTAACGAGCCCACAAACACCTATTACTTCAAATTGCAAAATGTATTTCTTTAAAAAAATAGTAAATAAAAATGTACTGTTTAAATAAGCCGCCAAAACGCTATCTTTAACAATATGGCGTCGTGACGTCACGATTCACGTAAACAAACGTTGAAACGGTCGAGATACTAGACAAAAGTCATCTGTTCTGTCAACGATAGACAGAAATTTACTAAATCATGACGTCATCTTAAGTTCAGCCAATCCAGACCGTTTTCGATTACGTGGCGCCAGATTTAAAAAGATGAAGTTTTTTCGGGTTTTTTTTTAATAAATAATACATTGTTTTGTAGTAAAATTAATGCAAATCGATTTTAAAAGCGATAATCTATACGAGTGTCAATAATTATGACCTTATTTTTTACATTGTCAAATAGCCTATTATGCGGCATAAGAGAAGAAATCAGGCACAGCATATTAGTACGTACTATATATTTAACGAAACATGAAAAAGTATTAGGTACAGCAAACAGGAAAAATAGGTGTTCCAGGACGACATTTTGACAAGAGAAAGTAGGTATAGATATAAAATATTGTCTATGTTGTAGAGTGACAAACATAACTAATAATTACAAGCGGATATGTTTCAATGACCAATTGGAACCGTGCACCTAGCTTCTGACGTTTCATAAGTGCCCATGTTATGAGATTTTTTTTCTATCTAGAAACGTGCCTTTGGCGATTGGAGGTCTCATTTCAATAGTCTATAACGAACAGATTCTTCAGCAGCAAACTAATTACTGTTTTCAGGCCACAGTCCCATTTGAACCCCCAGTTTATGACAGAACATAATACAGACCGCACATTACCTTCATTCTATTTTCGCATCCTATAATTACTTCACCCAAACAATATAGAAAATAATAAAACCATCTTAAAGCGACAACATTTGTCACAGGACTATTTTATTTCTTGACGAACTATTAATTCTTACAACTAGGGGATCTTTTGTGCCCCATGATAATTGTTAGCAACTGTCTCCTGTTACTGTGGTAAGGACAATGGGGTCTGTCCGTTATGCTGGTTTATATATACACAATAAGTGGGTTGTTTTAAGAATTGTGCCAACTGTCGTTGTTGTATTTGATTGGCGACGATTACTATACCTAGATAGATATTGGTGCTGATTCCCTTGTTCACAAACTAAACTAAATTTAAGTTCAGTGCATCTTTTTCTTTCTATTTAATTAAGAAAAGGACAGAAGATAAATTTTAGTTCAGTCTTGTCAAAAAATCAGCGCCTGACACTACTCCATACAAGTTTACACGTGATTAAAAACTTGCCTACTAAAATTACGTCAATTTACGTTAGGCGCTGATTAATTTGACAGGACTCTAAACTAAAAGTTATCTTCTGTCCTTTTCTTAACGAAATAGAAAGAAAAAGATAGGTAATGAATTTAAATTTAGTTTAGTTTGTGAACAAGGGAATCAGCACCAGTATAGGATTTAAATAGTGAAGTATAAGTAGGGTTTGATTGTCTGGTATTCAGCTGCATCCGGTTAGACTAGAAGCCGACCCTCCAACATGGTTGGGGAAAGGCTAGGCAGATGATGATTTGTCAAGATCAAAGGTAGGAGAAAAAATTGAATCAAGACTATAAATAGAACAAGAATTGGAAATGTTTGTTTTGGTAATTTACTTTATTGTACAAACCCTAGTAGTTACTCACGGTATCTATGTAGTTACTATTGAATTATTGAAAGGAAATGCATAATATCTACAGTATTAAGAACACCATCACTCATGGGGAACCACTTTTTCTACCACCAAACCACCCTCCCTACAAATCTATAATCAATTTTCTCAAAAAAAAAAAAAAACTACAAAAAATCTACTAGCACGCGATCTTATTATTATAAAAACCAGCCTAATGCTGGGGTAAAGTTTTTGTAACTATAATTAGTAATTGGCACGTATCGTGTGGTCGCAAGTTTGCGCTTACGCAACACAAATTGCGGTTGGAGCCATCATTTTGTTGAACATATGGTAAGTAACGGATCCCGGACTATTGTCTGGTGGTCGTAGTTAACGGTGAAGTTAAGGATATTTTGCCAGTTGAGTGGATTTCAAATAAAAGCGCATGCGCAATGGAAGATTGTCAAGAGATCACAAAGGAAAACTAAAGAGGATCTCCTTAATCTGCGACTACAGTCCGTTCGCAGTAATTTTACATCTGACAGCAGTAAAGGGTCGGCTTCGCACACGAAGGGTTCCGTACCATAAGGCAAAAACGCCGAAAAAAACACGCTTGTTGTATGGGAGCCCCCCTTAAATAATTATTTTATTCTGTTTTTAGTATTTGATGATAAAGCGGCAACAGAAATACATCATCTGTGAAAATTTCAACTGTCTAGCTATCACGGTTCATGAGATACAGCCTGGTGACAGACGGACAGACGGACAGTGGAGTCTTAGTAATAGGGTCCCGATTTTACGTTGTTAACGTGCTTTCCGAGCCACGGAGGGGTCTCAGTATGTAAAGATGGTCACCCATCCACAGACCAACCGCGGCAAGCGTAGCTTAACCTGATCGATCGACCTGTGCGGCTGTTATTATATAGCCACGGGCCCCTTCCAACAGATCCTACACTCCCCTACCAACAGATATATAAATAGAAAATTAAATTTTTCCAGTAATGAGAGACCAAATCAGTGTATTGATTTCATAACCCAATCTTTGGAGACCCCGTTCCAAACTACACCACCTTATTTACCTCTCAATAAGGTACAAATTGGCATGCAAAAAGAGAAAATTAGCGATATCCTGTGGGGATTCGTTTGATAGGCGGTGATTTACCAAACGAATTACGAATGGTTACCGATGTTCGTTACTGTAATTCGATTTCATACAATTTGCTCGGAAATCATAATATTGAATTTGTGTTGGATGCAGGTAAAGCGTGTATTAGTGAGGTTGTCGTTTAGATGGGTGAACACTGAACAATATAAGTCAACGTGGGATGCATTGGCAAAGCTTCGCAGGTTGATGATGCTGCGTGCAGCAGTGCCTGTACAAACAACCCTGAAACCATTGCCTGAAACCATTGCCTGAAAACTTTAACATACCTAATCTTAATCAACACGGGGTCAAGCGTGAACCTCTTGAAACAAGACACTGACAAATGCGTGCACTGACTGGACAGGTCCGCTCAATCTGTGTGGTTCTTTCCTCAAAAGACCATTTCAGACACTAATCTACATGGTCCTCAAAGATTATGTCCGGATTTTTTATATACACATTGACATTGATGAATTTTATTTAGACAATGACATGAATATTTACTTTGTAAGTAAGTATTTTTTTTTTTTTTTTTAATTTAATTATTGTGAATGTGAGGACTATGTGGGTCATTTCTTTTTTTCCTTCTTAGTTTTAATCATGATCTGGCAGTTTGAGTAGTTTATGCAGCCTACCCAAATGTCCTGTCTTTGGTATTGTTCGTTGAATCGTTGAGCTCCTCAAGTTCTGAGTTGAGCTGCACGATTTTTGACAAATGCGTGCACTGACTGGACAGGTCCATTCAATCTGTGTGGTTCTTTCCTCAAAAGACCATTTCAGACACTAATCTACATGGTCCTCAAAGATTATGTCCGGATTTTTTATATACACATTGACATTGATGAATTTTATTTAGACAATGACATGAATATTTACTTTGTAAGTAAGTAATTTTTTTTTTTTTTAATTTAATTATTGTGAATGTGAGGACTATGTGGGTCATTTCTTTTTTTCCTTCTTAGTTTTAATCATGATCTGGCAGTTTGAGTAGTTTATGCGGCCTACCCAAATGTCCTGCCTTTGGTATTGTTCGTTGAGCTCCTCAAGTTCTGAGTTGAGCTGCACGATTTTTGACAAATGCGTGCACTGATTGGACAGGTCCGCTCAATCTGTGTGGTTCTTTCCTCAAAAGACCATTTCAGACACCAATCAAATCAAATTCACACGATCTGACCAAGATTTTGTCTGGACTTTAAAAGAGACTGTGACTTCTGAGTTTGTTTCGGCCTTTCTTCTCAGAATAGTCAGTTAGGAAACGCCGACCTCATCTAGTTTAAAAATATATGATTGACGTGTAAAAGTGTTTGTACAAACCTACTTACAGAAATAAAAATCATTTATCATTTATTTATCACGTGTCGTTTGTATTGAGAAGCGATACAACGGAGAGTCTGTTGTATCGCTTCTGTGTTCTTCTTCAGTGTTCACCCATCTAAACGACAACCTCACTAATACACGCTTTACCTGCATCCAACTCAAACTCAATATTATGATTTCCGAGCAAATTGTATGTTCTGTAAAAGTTGAGATTCCACCTGACGCTAGGGATTGACACTATTGACATCTCACTTCAAGCTCTTCACCTATGTTTTCATAATGAGACTTATTAATACAATATAGACGGACAGGAATAATCCATCATAATTCATAATACTTCATGTTGAAAAGTGATACAAGAACCACGCTTGAAATTGTGCTTGAATTTAAGCCATAACCAACACCCGAAATTCCGAAATATTTAGAATTCCATTTTTAATTTTGATTATACATATCATCATCTGCCTAGCCTTTTCCCAGTATGTTGGAGTCGGCTTCCAGTCTAACCGGATGCAGCTGACTACCAGTATTCTACATGGAGCTACTACCTATCTGACCTCCACAACCCAGTTAGTGGGTAATGGAAAGAGACCTTTGCCCAGCAGTGGGATGATGCAGGCTTACTTACGGTAACAGTATACTTTAGAAATATTCGTCTGCTCGGCTACAAGAAAACACAATATGGTTATGAGGAACAGGCAGCTCCTATAACCAAAGGGGGCACAAAGCATTTCAAAACAGCCGGAAAATCACAAAATTACTCAGAATAAACAGGGCGACCCCATAAACTACTTAACACCATAAAACACAAACAAAGGATACTTCTCACTTCCCCAATTACACTACACTGTAGGTAAACAGTGTAACAGTGCAATAAAAAGAACATACAGCAAATCATACAAATTGCTATACATACTGGGGACCACTAAATAAAAGCTGATAAATTATCTGATAAAGATAATTTAGCTTCTCGTTACAAGGAGTAAGAGAGGCTGGATGTGATTGCACTTTAAAATGGCCAGAAAAATGGTAACAAAAGTATCAGGACACAAATTTACAAAAGGAAACGAAGATAGCTGCAAAAGTTAAAACTGTGGCGCAGCTATCAATGCCCAGGTCAAAAATATGGTTCATTCGTTCCAGACTAGTAATTAAAAAGAAAGAAAATTATTAAAATAAAGGTACTAACTATTGTGTGGGGGTGTGTGTGTGTGTGTGTGAGTGAGGGTGTGTGTCAGTGAGGGTATGTGTGAGTGAGCGTGTGAGTGAGTGAAGGTGTGTGTGTATCGCGGGGTATGCGAGTATTGAGCGTGAGTGAGGGGGGGTAGTGTTTATGTAATAAGATTGATGTTACAGGAATGTAAGTGTTATGTTACCACAAGTTTTTCTGTTGCTTCGTAGGAGTAGGATTTTCGCAATTCTGACAGTTTTTTTTTAACTAAAGCTCTTGTTAAAGCATAAATTTGAATGTTTCTATTTATGTTATTGTAAAGTTTAGTGCTAAAGTAGTTAAAGTAACTTTCTTTACATTGCTCACAGACCGTCTCAATAAGCGATCAAGAAGGTTGATTTACATTGATCCAGTATTTTAATTTACTGGATTAAAATACGTGGCGCTCGTGACTATCAAACTTCAATAGGTTAAGCTACGCTTGCCGCATGGATGCCCAACCATACATTCCATATCGACATCCGTCCTACTTCAGAAAGCACGTTAAGCCGTTGTTCCTGGCTGCCATTCGAAGATCTTTGACAGTCATTAGCGGTCGTCAGAAGCCCAAAATTCCGACAACCAGTCTTACTAAGCGGTATAATAATATGTTACCCAGTAATTGGGTAATGAAGGTCAAATAGGCAGTCGGTCCATGTAAAATGCTGGTATTCAGCTGTATCCTGACCCCAACATAGTTGGGATAAGGCAGATTGCTTGACTGGAATCCATTGACACTGGATTGATACCTATTAGATCGAATTATTCCGGTCTGATCCCCTGAACCCTCCACCTCCCCTCCTCGATCCCCTGCTAGTTCGTCTTCTGTTTTAATCTCTGTCTTATCCACTTTATCTAGGTTACTCTTTTTGACAGGTAAGTACAGTCAAGAGAAAATAAACGTTTCATGTTTTACAAAATTAAATAATGTAAATTATTTTCAATCTAGTTCAGCATTCAGTAGGTATTTAGCGTTGGATTAGATCAGAACAGCCGCCAATTTGATCCAGTGCTACTGGATCAATTCTGTGGATTGAAATGCTGGATCAATGCAAATCAGTCTTTATTATGATAATGATTATGACCTTTTTTCAACAATTTTCTAACACTTGATTTCGTCACTTTATTTTACCTCTACTATCCCTGCAGTTCACTTCCCTGTCCCATTCTCCGTTTTTACAGAGAAGTAAGAGATTGGTAACCCAGAGAAGGAAAGAGAAAAAGAGGAAGACCATTTCAAAGAAGACGACTTGAAAACTACTGCGTGAAGGACATGGGGGCATGAGCTTTGAAAAACCGGGGGTAATATGCCTATGCTAAAGAGCAAAGCAATCTGGAGATTTTTGATGTCGAAACGTTCAATTTAAATTAGTTAATTGTAAAACGAATTTTAAGAGAGTAGTGGTGGCCCAGTGGTCACGGACAAGACTTACGCGTTGTAGGTCGTCGTTCGAACCCAGGTTTACTTTGTGTAAATTATTGCATCACCACTGCTATCAAAACGGTGAAGGAAAACATCGTGACGAAATCGGCATGTCCTAGAACCAAAAATTCGAAGACATGTGACATCTACCAACTCTCTATCTGAGAGGAGACCTGTGTCCCAGCAGTGGGAACATTATAGGCTGATTATGAAAAAAAAAAGTGTTGCACCATCCAGCACACCAATCCCGCGAACCACCCCGCTATAATATCCCGTACAAACAGCGTGCTCAAACGAGTACAGTGTATGTCCCGAATCGACGCAATTCAATAAGGGTGGTTACGAGTGTTACGACTGATTGCAATCAACCCTCCGTACGTGAGCCGAAAGTATCGGCGTATGTTTTCACTGCTTTTTGGCGTTTTCGACATGGTGAATAATTATGACAGTTCCTTTTTTATTGGGTTCCGTACCCAAAGGGTAAAAACGGGACCCTGTTACTAAGACTCCACTGTCCGTCTGTCACCAGGCTGTATCTTATGAACCGTGATTAGACAGTTGAAATTTTCACAGGTGATGTATTTCTGTTGCCGCTATAACAACAAATACTAAAAACAAAACAAAATGAATACTTAAGGGGGGGGCTCCCATGCAGCAAACGTGTTTTTTTCGGCGTTTTTGCCTTGTGGGACGGAAGCCTTCGTGTGCAAGTCCGACTCACACTTGACTAGTTTTTATTAGGTTCCGTACGTCCGAATGAAAAAAACGGAACCTTTATAAGTTTACTCATGTCTATCTGTCTAACTGTCTGTCCGTCTGTCTCAGTCACAAATTTTTCCTTCCATCAATTTGCCCCTTCACACGACTGTCAAAGAATGATAATTTATTATGATTTTGTTGAGTTGTTTTTGTTGTTGTGATAAAATTGTGATTAATATACCTACCGAGAATTCAAGTTGGAAGTCAAATTACTTAACAATTAATTTCCTGACTTTACCTATGATGTATATATTGATTACACTAACCAGGGCCGTCTTTAACCTATTGGAGGCCCTGGCCACATAAGGGTCACGGGGCCCCTGTGTAGATAAGAGACAATAAGAGAAACATACTGATATTTTTCATAACTGGGAGGCTAGAAACGTATTGTAAATCGCACTGCAAATAACTAATTTTGTCACTGAATCGGGTACATAATAATAATGCGTAGAATGCAACGGTGGCTGCAACGAATGTTTTTATGAGAGCAGGCCGGGGCCCCCGAAGATCGCGGGGCCCCAGAGTGCCCAATGGACAAGAGGGGCCTGACACTAACCTAAACTCAAACTCAAAGCATTTATTTCAATTAAACCTTGTACAGGCACTTTTGAATTGTCAAAATTAAATAGTCTGTCCGTTAGTCAGAAACTTGAAGCTAGGTGCCCATTCCAAAACGTAGATCTCTATGGAGGAGAACGGGCAAGAAACTCCATGGACACTCTTTTAAATCAAGATATTACAAAATCCTGGGTTCTATATGTGAGAACAATGTAAAAAAAGACACAATATGAAGAAACAATTCAAAATATAAGATTAAAAATAAGCCTTGGCATTTAAGAGATGACCAATCTTAACCGACGGCGCCCGTTCACGAACATGACGCGTGGATCAGCACCACCCAGCTCAACCATTTTGTAGGGAACCGAATGATCCAACACCTAACACACTAAATACCTAATCATTAGAGACCAGATTATATGCAACATAAAAACTTGTTGTATGCATGCAAAAATGCTTGAAATATGCACGAAAATTGGCAGAATATGCAAAATTAAGTGATAAATTTTAGGAATCCCCAAAAAAAAAGAGAAAAGTAAGTATTCATTTTTTTTATTTCAAAATCAGCATACAATTAGTAAATTATTTTTTGATAGGCGATAATAGCTACAGTAACATTATATGACATTAAAATTATTTAAATTTTTTGTAAACGTAAGCAATCAAATATTTTTCAAAATTTTCATTTGTAAGATTGTGTCTACGATCATTTAGAATATTTTTGTAAGTGGAAATGGTTCGCTCCACATCCACTGAGGTAACTGGCCAGAATTTGAACTTGGGTGCTATGTTAGCACTTATAGTTTCTGGCAAAAGTTCTGCCGTCCCATTAATGAAACTATCAATTTGATAAAAAAATATTGTAAATGTACCGATAATATGTATCATAACTAGATCTTAGGTAAAATATGCTATTACCGCTGAGAATGGCTAAAATATGCAAATGCATATGCGAATATGCAAATGCATATGCATATGCGAATATGCAAATGCATATGCGAATATGCAAATGCATATGCGAATATGCAAATGCATATAATCCGGTCTCTACTAATCATCCTATGATATCTACTCCTACACCTGGATCAGAGTCGTTGTCTCTGTGAGAGGGAAATAAACCCATGGAACCAAACGAAGCAACACCTTACATCAACCTAAGCACATTAACCAAACGTCCCCATGAACCAGCTACCACACAAAAAGCTATAATGTTTCAAGCTAGGCTACAATTAACTGCGGCCAGGAATATAATAAACTTCATAACTGGAAGGTTTTACTGCCGACACGGGATGTTAATACAGCGGCCATGGCTAGTACATGGCGTTCTGAGGTCAAGGAACTTGTACACGCGAATGTGTTCTATATAGACTGAGGTAGCCAATTTGCAGAAACACGAGCCTATAAAAGGGAAAAGGTTTTTTTAACATTACTTATTGTAAATAATGTTTGACAACCAGTCTTACCACGGCGTATCGTATTACCCAGTAACTGGGTTGTCGAGATTTCGGGTCCTAAAAAGGCCACTTTGGCAGAATCATAAAAGGATAACATTATGAATCATAATGGACAGTTAACTGAAAGATTTTTCAGTTATTTTTTTTTGTCTGTGCTAAAATACCAATCAATCCAATCCAAATCCAATCCCAATCTTTTTGATTATACCTACGTAGTGAACCCACGTAGTAAAACACGGACTGTCTTCGCCATATTATAATTCATAATGTCATCCTTATATGATTCTGCCAAAGTGGCCTTTTTAGGCCCCCATAAGGCCAATTCCCGTAATTAAAAACGTTCAAAATCTAGTCGCAATCTCACCATCAATGTCAAAAACTTGTCAAAAATGTAGAGAAATTAGAAGTATCTTTGACAGATTCAGACCGAGATCGGACTGTGAACGTTCTTAAAATTACGAGTATTGGCCACTCAGATAGGCAGTCGCTCCATTTAAAATACTGGAATTCAGCTGCACCCCGGTTAAACGTTGGGAAAAGGCTACGTAGAAGACTAGCTTCCGCCCGCGGCTTCGTCCGCGAGGTATGTCGATAAAAACTATCCTATGTCCTTCCCCGGGATGTAATCTATCTCTCTGCCAAATTTTATCGAAATCCGTCCAGTGGTTTAGGCGTGAAAAGGTATACAGACAGACAGAGTTACTTTCGAATTTATAATATTAGTATGGATGATGACCTAAGAGCATAAAAAGCAGCTACCTAATATTTTACCGAATAGTTTTTAATCGCAGTTAATCTTAAATATTATGTTTGGCTTACGGTGGTCTCATTAATAGTCAATGTCAGACAAAAAGACAATTCTTCTCTCGTATGAACACCAATTTTGTAAGAATAACTCAAGTATTGCGCAATGGAACAAACACGCACACTTACACACACACACCAGACGCACACACACCAGTCACACATCACACATATACACACACCACACAAATATCACACATACACACGTACCATACCATACCTGAAATCACCTACTCGTATCTAGTCTCCACTCTGGTATTCGTACTCCGAGCTCCAAATTACAGACTAACATTCTAGTTTGGGGCTCACTAGTTAATACTATATTGTAACCTAGCTGTAGGTAATATTTTAAGCTACTTATGTCGTCTTAACTTACTGTTAACCACCTGCTTACTGTATTACCTGGACAACAGGTAAATATTTTCTATTTTCTACTTCTATCTATCTATCTATATATATAAATAAAAAGAAAAGTACCTACTGACTGACTGATTGACTGACTCATCAACGCCCAGCCGAAACCCTTGGACCTAGAGAGCTGAAATTTTGTACAGAGGTTCCCTTTACAATGTAGACGAGGAATAAGGAAGGATTTTTAGAAATTCAACCCCTAAGAGGGTGAACGCGGGGAGGATGAAATTTCACGCGGACGAAGTCGCGGGCAAAAGCTAGTTTTCTATACAGGGTTATTTGTAAAACATCAGCAACCTCTTAAGAGGTCATTGTACTCATCATTATGAACAACTTTTACTATGGGACCATACCTGAAATCGCGAAAAAAAAAACAGCTGTTCCCCACATTTTGACGAGTTATACGAACATAAATGTAGGGAACAGCTGATTTTTTTTCGCGATTTCAGGTTTGGTCCCATAGTAAAAGTTGTTCATAATGATGAGTACAATGACCTCTTAAGAGGTTGCTGGTGTTTTATAAATAACCCTGTATAACTCAAGCTTTCTTATCCCTATGGCTCAAGCTGTAGTAGACAGTTTAGCCAGTCAAGTCAAGGTGGTAGCCGGGTCAGCGGGATTGTCCGAAAAGGTTACCGCTGGCCCGGAACATAAAAGGCTAAGGAAGGAACACGGGTGGGTTTTAGTCAGTAAGAGTCTGACACTCCCTTGACGCTCCACCCA
Organism: Oligia fasciuncula; assembly: GCA_963082905.1. NCBI lineage: Eukaryota > Metazoa > Arthropoda > Insecta > Lepidoptera > Noctuidae > Oligia > Oligia fasciuncula. Next base: position 4,635,204 of record OY720406.1, read on the forward strand.
GAGCGGGGATAATTTCCCATCCGAAAAAAAAAAGTCAAGGTGGTAGTGATGTTGACCACCCAAACACAAGGAACACCGAACGTAGGTGCATAATTAAGTCTTGCTACTTCTCGAGGCTACTCCTTGGTTTAGCTTTAGAGCACCCCCAAAGACGTGGCTATGCATCCTGTTAACGCAAATTTATGATTTAAAAATAATTTTAGCATTTTTGCAAAAATAAAGGTTGAGCTTTTTTCATCATTATTGGCATCAGGAAGTTGCTATGAATATAAAAGACCAATTGTAATTATTCTCAGGGAACGAAGTATATTTTTTTGCATGAATTTAGAAAAATAATTCCCGTACATTTCTTTTACTGCAAAGGCCCATTTAAAAGCCTTAGTACAGTTGTAAAGAAAATCTGTATTTATAGCACAAAATGCTAATAAGGGAAGTTTCTCCCCACCATTAGTTTTCACCATGAAACACTACCATTGTCACACTCGCGGCGACGCAAAAACTGGTGGCACAGCCATCATTATCAGGAGGGCGTGTCGAGGAAACACTTGGAAACCATGGAAAATATACTCTGTCTTGAACAAGTTAGAGTTTAAAATAGAAAAGTGGTTGTTTGTGTACATGTTCGTGGTATGTACCTATAGATGGTAACGTATGTGGGAAAAAATGTCGATGGCTATTTAAATTATTGAATGACGAGATTAAAATATTTTTGGAACTGAAAAACTAAATAAATAATTTAGTGCACCATTTAAAAACCCAACCTAGAAAACCAGTGAGGGTTTCTAGGAAAATAGTAACAGAAAAAACTGGCCAAGTTCGAGTAGGGTTTCATACCACAAGGCAAAAACGTCAAAAAAAACACGTTTGTTGTATGGGAGCCCCCTTTAAATATTTATTTTATTCTGTTTTTAGTATTTGTTGTTATAGCGGCAACAAAAATACATCATCTGTGAAAATTTCAACTGTCTGGCTATCACCGTTCATGAGATACAACCTGGTGACAGATGGACAGACGGACAGTGGAGTATTAGTAATAGGGTCCCGTTTTTACCCTTTGGGTACGGAACCCTAAAAAGGCAGTGAATAATGTTTTCTTGAAAATAGTGATAAACAAAAACCTGGGAGCATAAACATTTGACTCTGTACCAGGCTTGCCAAAGGGATGTTACCCAGTAACTGGGTTGTCACTGTCAAATAGGCAGTCGCTCCACGTATAATACTGGTATTCAGCTGTATTCAGTTAGACTGGAAGCCGACCCGCGCGACGCGATTCTGGTAGAACAATGTCCATGAAGTTTTAATTTAAATAAAATTATTCTACTAGAATAGCATCGCGCTGAAGCGTCTGCAGGAGCCTTTACAGGTAACCAAACAAAACAGATTTTGATACAGTTTATGATACCCAGGTAATTACTTATGAAAAGCTATCGTAAGTTGAAAAATATTCCCGTAAATTGCAATTTTCCTATGTCACAAGATAAATAAAGTTCAATCACTCCGCCATTTTGTTTCGGCCTGCAACCAATTAACAACGATGTAGGTACTCACACGAGACCTCAACCAAACCGCATGCTTGCACATAAAAAGTACATTACAGAGTATATATTGACGAAAATGGTCGTGCTGGTCATTTAAATAATTATGGCCCTTACTATGTAACTGTTTGGGTGGTAATAAATATGGCATGTAGTGTAAAAATTAAGCTTGTTAGGGTTCCGTACCCAAAGGGTAAAACATAATCAGCTTAAAATGTTCCCACTGCTGGGACACATGCCTCCTCTAGGTGAGAGGGAGTGGGCCGTAATCCACCACGCGGGCCCAGTGCGGGTTGGCAGTTGTCACATGTCTTCGAATTTTTGGTTCTAGGACATGCCGGTTTCCTCACGATGTTTTCCTTCACCGTTGACCATCTTTACATATCAACACCCCTCAGTGCCTCGGAAAGCTCGTTAAGCCGTTGGTCCCGGCTGTCATTCGTGGATCTTTGACAGTCGGTACGGGTACTCAGAAGCCCGAAAGTCTGACAACCTGTCTTACCAAGGGGTATCGTATTATTACCCAGTAATTGGGTTGTGGAGGTCAGATAGGCAGTCGCTCTATGTAAAATACTGGTATTCAGCTGCATCCGGTTAGACTGGATGCTGACCCCAACACAGTTGGGAAAAGGCTAGGCAGATGATGATGATGATTGTTAACCATAAGCGTCCTCTCTGTAATTAGTAAGGGGAAAAATCTAGGTCTTATACTAAATAAGGATTTTAATGGTGTGTGAATGTAGCCACCACTTTAATTAGTATTGATGTGTTTCAACCTTAAACACTAATTAATGACAGACATTAACGATACCTAGACGTTGGAAAAAATCTAGCTAAGTTCGAGTCGGACTCGCGTACCTATAAGGGTTTCGTACCATAAAAAAAATATTATTTTAGTTTGTCTTCTTTTTAATTGCCGTGATAATGATAATGTGGTGGGGTCACTCACTATACGTTAGATAATACAAATATATGTTAAATATTCAATTGGATACCTGTTACTTACTATTAAAAAGATAGGTAGCCCTGTATCTAAGCCTGTAACAGATAAACGGGCAGCGCAGGCTTAGCTTAATCTGCCTATAGATAATGTTCCCACTGCTGGGACTACAGGCCTCTCGGTGAGTGGGACGCGGGCCCACTCACCGAACTACTAAGCCACCCAGTGGAGCAGTGGTATCCCAGTGGTAACGGCGGCGACTTACGAGTTGCAGGTCGTAGATTCGAAACCAGACAGGCGCTTTACTTAGTGTATTTAATTTAATCACCAGTGCTCTCAAAACGGTGAAGGAAAACATCGTGAGGAAACCGGCATGTCCTAGAACCAAAAATTCGAAGATATGGTGACATCTACCAACCCGCACTGGGCCCGCGTGGTGGATTATGGCCCACTTCCTCTCACAGAGAGGAGGCCTGTGTCCCAGCAGTGGGAACACTATTGGCTGATTATGCTAAGGTCTCGTTGTGTATTCTTATGTGTAACTGTTAGTTTTTCCTTCAGAAATCCTACTTCCTACTAATAATATTATAAATGCGAAAGTTTGTGACGATGAACGGATGTTTGTTACTCTTTCACACAAAAACTACTGAACGGATCTTGATGAAACTTTACAATAATATAGCTTTTATATCAGAATAGCATACAGGATACTTTTTATCCCGATATTCCTATGGGATCGACCCTTATACGGGTGAAACCGCGGGGTGCTGCTAATAAATACATAAATAAATAAACTTTGTCTAGGTAAAGTTATGAAAATATTTGACCTGCTATGGCCATGATTGGTAAATCCTACTTATTTTAAAAAGCTCACCGAACCGTAATACATTAAAGTAAACAAACAGACACACAGCATAATAATATAGTACCTACATGTAGGTAGTATGTACAGTCAACAAAAGAGATAGGTATGCAGGATCCGCGGATATAGTTGAAGTTTAGTAAGAAACCGATGGATGTTGTCGACTGAAATTTTATTTGATAAATAAGCTGTTTGTTTTCTATTACATTTTATTCAGAATATCCATCGGTTTCTTACTAAACTTCAACTACATGGGGCACACTAAAAGTTTTGCACTTCTAGCTAATCGGAACTATTTGAATTTCGATTGTTATATTTTTTTAGACGTTGCAACCTTCTTAGTAATAAAAAAAAACAATTGGCGGGAAATCATTTGTCAATTGTTTTTTATCACACATCAAAGTTCTACGTACGCAACGAAAATGGAATTAAGTCGAAAAGATTTTAGAGCGATGATTTTTTATGATTTTAAAAGTTCTCTCTCTCCGCAAGACTGTGCCGCTCGTCTTCAAAATGCTTTTGGGAGAGAAGCACCTTGTTTGAGCACCGTGAGGCGATGGTTTGCTGAATTTGAGAGAGGTCGAGTTTCTTTACATGACGAATTTCGTGAAGGCGGCCTTCAACTGCCGTCAACGAAAATAATGTGGCTACTGTTAAGCGGCTAATTGAAGAAAACCCGCAGATTACCTATGAGACAATTCGAGGACTATTGGGGATTGGTATGAGCCAAATTCAGAAAATTTTACACGAAGAATTGAAAGCTCGGAAACTTTGTTGTCGTTGGATCCCTCATGAACTGACAGCGGAGCAGAAGCGGGCTCGCGTGGAATGGTGCTCACAGATGCTACTGAAGTACGACCACGGACATTCTAATGCTGTTTATGACATTGTCACAGGAGACGAAACGTGGATTTATTGTTTTGAACCCGAAAAAAAACAGCAATCTTGTGAATGGGTGTTTGAAAATGAGAACAGGCCAACAAAAGTAAGGCAGGCGAGAAACGTTGGTAAAAAAATGATCGCGTTTTTTTTCTCCGCTACGGGTCCCATCTGTACAATTCCACTTGAAGATCAAAAGAGTGTTAATGCCGAGTGGTATTCTACCATTTGTTTACCCAGGGTGTTAGAAAAAGTTCGCGAAAGACGACCCAAAAGCCGCGTTCTCCTACATCATGACAACGCTTCTTCACACACGGCCAACAAAACAAAGTCATTTTTAGCTTCCGAAAAAGTACAACTCGTCACCCATCCTGCGCATAGCCCCGACCTAGCACCCTGTGATTTTTGTATTTTCCCCAAAATCAAAGATTTGATGAGAGGTTTCACTTTTACCAACTCCGAAGAGGCAGTGATAGCGTTCAATCAACACGTAGAAAACATGCCTTCAGATCTGTGGTCCTCCTGTTTTAAAAAATGGTTCGATCGCATGAAAAAATGTTTAAAATGTAAAGGAGAGTATTTTGAAAAGCAATAAACATAAAATTTTGGTTATAACATGTTGTTTTTTTAAGTTACGCAAAACTTATAGTGTGACCTACGGACGATCCTGCATACTTATCTGGGGTCTTAGTCTGCTATTTTTATAAATTCGTCATTCCAACACGATCCCATTGTTATTTTGCTAAAAGTTCGTAATCTGCTAAATTCATAATAGTCGGTCAATGGCACAGAAAATATACGACACTCGTAACGAAATAAAAGCAATGACTGCACAATGACGTTCTAATGGTAGGATCAAAGGAACTGTAATTTTTTTTGCAGATTCTCCCCTAAGACAGTAATTAATTTGTCATTATGTACGAGATTACCATTCTATGCCATTTCTTTCAATGGAGTGTCAGTGGTTGACCATTGGAAAGTCATAATGACGCTATTACATTAGTAGATTACCAAACTTGTCAAAATCAACGATTATGAAATCAGTGATAGACCATTCTGACACTATTGTAATAGCAGACTTGAGGCCCAGTTTTGTTGACTGTACAAAAACATTGGTCTAGACGTCACCCCCGGTCACCCCAAGTGTCTGGCCTGCTGAATTATTCATCGCCACCCAGGACTATACTGTTTGTATTGCGTTAATATTATTGTTTCATCTAACTATGTATTACATCAGTCAAGGAAAACATCGTTAGGAAACCTGGGGGTCTACTCCGAAGCGGTTAACCACTGTATCGGCCGAATGTTCGGTCATTTTCTACTACCATTAATTTCCTATATTGAACTATTGGTCCCGACCAAACTGTGCCAATCCGAACCTTTTTAGACACCTTAACCCTTTTTTTACCTTTTTTTTTTTAATTCGTAGTAGGACAACAATATTCGAATCAGAAAATGACCGAACATTCGGCCGATACAGTGGTTAACCGCTTCGGAGTAGACCCCCTGGACTTGTCCTATTATCCTACTTCCTACTAATATTATAAACACGAAAGTTTGTGAGGAAGGATGGATGGATGTATGTATGTTTGTTATTCTTTCACGCAAAAATTACTGAACGGATTTTGATGAAATTTTACAGTAATTAGCTTATAAATCAGAATAACACATAAGATGCTTCTTACCCGGATATTACCCCGGGATGGACACTTATGCACTGCTCTCAAAACGGTGAAGGAAAGCATCGTGAGGAAACCAGCATGTCCTAGAACCAAAAATTCGAAGACATGTGACATCTGCCAATCCGCACTGGGCCCGCGTGGTGGATTACGGCCCACTCCCTCTCACCGAGAGGAGGCCAGTGTCCCAGCAGTGGGAACATTAAAGGCTGATTATGGTATGGTATGGACACTTATGCGGGTGAAACCGCGGGGCGCCACTAGTGTTTTTCTAAAATCAAGTTATAGCAAGACAACGCAACGGGTGTAGATTCCGTCGATTCATTGGAAAAACCCGATAGAGAATTATTATGTGACTACCTATACATGCATAAATTCCTGCTTCGGGGTAGGCAGAAACTACAGAACGCCACCTGCTACGATCCTTACATACTCCTTTATCTTCGATTACGTTCATACACTGGTACATGATACATACACGCACAAATCCATCTTATATTCGCCTAAATCATAATGACGTACTTAAGGGGGAAGCTCTAAGGTCGCCCGCGAAATTCAATTTTTTTTAGATTTTTTGCAATTTGCTCGTCAGTATTAAGGTGTCTAAGACCATGTAATCCCCAAATGTCAAGATTTCATGAAATAGTCATTCTTGGGGATTACATGGTCTTAGAGAGTTGTGTTGATGACTTTAATGATTATAATTCTGTAAACACATATTTGTTACGGCCGCGAATCATACGTTAATCAACGTACAACCTAATACTGACCAGCAAATTGCAAAAAACCTAAAAAAAATTGAATTTCGCGGGCTACCCTGGCGCCTTAAGTGCTGATTCTTTGGACCGTTGAATGCATATGCGAATCCCGCACCCCCGGCCATAGGTAGAGGTGGAACACCGCGGTGGTTTTAGCCGGTAAGAGTCCAGCATGCCCCCCTCTGTCACCCCCACAATGGAGGAAGTCCATGAGGAATTCCACCGGGCACCAAAAAAAAAAGGGCCGATTCCGTCTTCTTCACTACCGAAACATTGAATCAGTCTTATTCTATTTCGCACATTTTATTCCCGCATTCATTCTTTTTCTCTTCTATAAAATTACAAGTCATTCCTACACATACCTACGAAGGTGCAAATAGTCATACAATAGGCTATTTGACTGGTTTCTGATAAACATCTCAGATTATTTAATGGTGTCTAACGAGCCCACAAAAACCTATTACTTCAAATTGCATAATGTATTTCTTTTAGAAAATAGTAAATAAAAATGTACTATCGGTCGAGATACTAGACAAAAGTCATCTGTTCTGTCAACGATAGACAGAAATTGACTATATCATGACGTCATCATAAGTTCAGCCAATCCAGACCGTTTTCGATAACGTGGCGTCAGATTTAAAAAGATGAAGTTTTTTCGGGATTTTTTTAATAAATAATAAAAAAAATTGTAGTAAAATTAATGCAAATCGATTTTAAAAGCGATAATCTATACGAGTGTCAATAATTATGACCTTATTTTTTACATTGTCAAATAGCCTATTAGGTATTACAACTCAAGTGTGTTCCTGAGTCAAAAGTAAGACACTTCCCTCCTCTACAATTCGGCGTTTCAAATTGAAACGAGCCCCGCAATCACCTGCAAAGCCTGAAGTACTGCCTTAAGCCACTTGCAACCCCTTCTACCTATGAATAATGAAACCTCATAAACACTCTAGCACCCTTGGTGTCCTGGTGAGGATGAGTCAACAAATATTGGAGACAATGTATATGAATCACAATAGGTAGGTACGTATGAATCTATGTGGATGATATTTTGAGAGGCAAGTTGGAAAAGAATAGTGGACAATCAGTGAATCATTCGAAGGGCTTGTGGCTACGCTTGCCGCGGTTGGTCCGTGGATGACATATCAAGACCCCTCCGTGCCTCGGAAAGCACGCTGTCATTCGTAGATCTTTGATAGTTGTTACGGGTCGTCAGAAGCCCGTATGTCTGAAAACCAGTCTTACCAAGTGGTGTCGTATTACGCAGTTACTGGGTTGTGGAGGTCAGATAGGCAGTCGCTCCATGTAAAATACTGGTATTCAGCTGCATGCGGTTAGACTGGAAACCGACCCCAAAATAGTTGGCAAAAGGCTAGGCAGATGAGAATCAGTGAATCATTCAACAGTCAACTGTTTGTTCGAGGTGGAAAACCTTTTTAAAATCGAATTTAGTAGTTGAATTTGACATGATATTTTAACGAGGGATATAAAATAGGAGTCTCCTTTATCCATCTATATATATAAAATGGTAAACTGACTGATTGTTGATATATCAACGCACAGTCTAAACCGCTGCTCCTAGAGACATGAAATTTGGAGGGTGTGTTCTTTGTGAAGAGTAGGTATCCACTAAGAAAGGGTTTTTCGAAATTCCACCCCTAAGAGGGTGAAATTTCACGCGGACGAAGTCGCGGGCAGAAGCTAGTATGGGATAAAGGAGACTCCTATTTTATATCCCTCGTTAAAATATCATTATTAAATACCTACCTTCTTAAAACGTCGAATGAAAATTTAATATTATGTGCGTACTTACCTAGATTTTATAATTTCTTTTGAATTTTATCTTTTTTTTCTTTTTTGTTGATTTTAGGTAGGCACTTATCAATCACGTATTCAAATGTAACTCCGCGATGAATTGATTAAGTACCTACGTTTTTGTTTAACGAGTCGAGATACTTTCAACTTTAAAAATGAAAAGTAGGTAGGTATCTACTTATTTCAATAATTATTATGTACCTACCGTTATAATTAATTTAGGGTCTCTTTAGGTTTCCATCGCAAACCATCATTTTTCCGATCTTACCAAACCTGTAGTAGGTACGGTAAGTTTCGTTCAGAATTCGGCCACCATTTCTCGGTCTTGAATACCTGCCATTTCTTTCGCTTTCCCATACACATTTCCCTCCATCCTACGTCGCATACATCACTCCACATCCTACTTTATCACAGTATCTTCTACCCACAAATTGCCGCGCTATAGTTGCCATCCTCACCGATATAAATCTACTATTGAAAGAAGTCCCGACGCCCATTCATAGGGTCTTTTCAACGCGCACAGGACAAACAGACAGACAGCGCTGCGCAAACACTCCTGTGCGCGGAGATCAAAGCGCGATATGATACAGAACCCGGTTTAATTTGGCGCCAACGTACGGAACGCCATTTTTCCGTTTTCGCGGCATTCCGTATTTTTTTTTTTCTTTTATTTGTGGCGAAGAAGATGAGCTGCATTGATCAGTGGATTGGTTTTTGTTGTGGTGAGGCAAGAATGGCAGACATTTGTATGTGAGACCATATAGCAAGGTGAACGACATTTCAGGGTGATATACCTACCTAGATTTTTATACCGATGAGTTGAAAGCCCTAAGCCTAGATGGGATTCTCGATAAACAGGGTTATTGGTAAAACATTAACAACCTCTTAAGAGGTCATTGTACTCATCATTATGAACAACTTTTACTATGGGACCAAACACGAAATCGCGAAAAAAAATCAGCTGTTCCCTACGTTTATGTTCGTATAGCTCGTCAAAATGTAGGGAACAGCTGATTTTTTTTACCAATAACCCTGTATACAAATTAATTTACACATCATACAGACACGAAAGTATTGGGGGTAACTATGTAGGTACTCTAGGTACTACTTGAAGTGCGCAGCCGAGAAGCACACTATTTTTACCGACTTCAAAAAAAAGGAGGTTATCAATTCGATACGTATGTATGTAATATTATTGGAATTGCATTATATTCACATATGACAATCTATTAGGGCTTCCAAACAAATATACAAAATTTTATAGACGTATGTATGTATGTATGTTTGTCCACGCATATCTCCGTAACTATTAATCGGATCGTGACCATTCTTTTTTTATTGGCTTACATTTACTTCAACTTAGGGAACAGTGCAAGTTTCATCAAAATCGATTCAGTCATTTTCAAGATATGGACTAAGACGTGAAAGTGTGATGGCCTGGCTTATTGATACGAGCTACGGGTGTAGTGTCAAAGCGAAAACATCTCAAAACCTTGGTCAAATTCTAGTGCAATAACTAAAAATTACCAAATAAAAAGTAATTTAAAAAAATTAAACCGACTTCAAAAAGAAATGAACTCAAAATTATGAAATAACTTTAATTTCGGAAGTCGGTGGCAAAAAACTAAAACTAAAATACAGATCCCAAGACACCGACTTCCGAAATTAAAGTTATTTCATAATTTTGAGTTCATTTCTTTTTGAATCCGGTTTAATTTTTTTAAATTACTTTTTATTTGTTTTTCACTTTTTAGGGTTGCGTACCCAAAGGGTAAAAACGGGATCCTATTACTAAAACTCCACTGTTCGTCTGTCTGTCACCAGCCTGACTAGAAATAAACCATTTGTTGGTAATTTTTTTTTTAAATCATTGAAATACACCTCCAACACAATCGTACATATTCCTAATTATAGAAACTTTTAGTAACATCAACTTAAAATCGACTATAAATTAAAACTGTGAACCGGCCATATTATAGTCCCTGGTCCCCTTCCGAACAGTAATTGTATTCTTTTGACAAACAAAGTGTCCAAGCCCTGCTTTTATGGTGGTTTTACTTAGATTACATAGTTTATAGCTATGGGACGCATGCATGGTATCTTTATGGTCGAGGTGCACGGAAGGAGTAGGTAATTGGGGTTTGAAAGTCAAGGATAGTATCTATTTAGGTATTTTTTGGTAAAGCTGTAGGTAAACAAAATTGGACTCAGTTTGGCTAAAATTAGTAAGTTGTACGATATATGCCTTAATTACTTGACACGTCGTCGGTAATAGGTAATATATTATTATCAGCATAACCTTTTTACAACTATGTTGAGATCGGCTTCCAGTCTACCCGGATGCAGCTGAAGCGACTACCTATCTGACCTCCACAACCCAGTTACTGGGTAATGCGATAGGTACCCCTTAAGAAGACTTGTTGTCAGACTGAGGATTAGGACTTCTGAAGACCTCTAACAACTTATAAAGTTCCACGAATGACAGCCGGGACCTATGGCTTTTAATGTGCTTTCCGAAGCCCGGAGGGGTTTTAATATGTATTAAACATGGTAACCCAACCACAGACCAACAGTGGCAAGCGTAGCTTAACCTGATCGATCGACCCATGCGGCTGTTATTACTTAGTTACAAGCCCCTCGTCTGTAATAACTTCATAAATAAATAAATAAACATATTCAGTAATGACGTGTGACTCCGGCTATAAAAATGTTATTATGTATGTTATTTTTAATTTTATTTATAGATTACGTAATTAATAGCCATTTAACATAATTAAACAAATCGTCATCGATGTGTGTTTACATCTTTTTATTTGACGAGTTTGTTGTAGTTGAGTTATAGTTAATTAGCACCTAGGTACATAAATAATTTCCCAACTATGTTGAGGTCGGCTTCCAGGCTAACCGGCTGCAGGTAAATACCAGTATTTTACATTGAGCGACTGCTTATCTGACCTCAACAACCCAGTTACTGGGTAATACGACACCTCTTGGTGAGACTGGTTGTCAGACTTTCCGGCTTCTGACTACCCGTAAAGACTGTCAAAGATCCACGAATGACAGCCGGGACCAACGGCTTAACGTGCTTTCCGAGGCAAGGAGGGGTTACGGTATGTAAAGATGGTCACCCATCCACAGACCAACCGTGGCAAGTGTAGCTTAACCTGATCGATCGACCTGTGCGGCTGTTATTATTTAGCCACGGGCCCCTCAATATGGAGACGAAAATACGACACTAAATTAAAACACTAGCAATACTAATGCCTAGGAGTATTTAGGAACTATCAAATAAATCCAAACATTGAAATTAAAAATGTGATTTTTTCAAACAAACTATAAGTACAGTCAACAGCAAAGTAGATGATCAAAATCAAAAATTCAATACTAATGAACGGAGTTCGCGTCAGAACTGTGTGGCGTCGAAGTGATTCAAAAGTATGTGATTGCCATTATACTAGTGATCAGTTTTGACTCCTATTGAATTTCTGATTTTGATCATCTACTTTTGCTGTTGACTGTACCTACCTAGTAGTGATGGGCCGACCACGGGTTTTGCTAATCTTTGACTGGCTATTGAATATTTGTATGCTGACTGGGAACGTCATCACACTTAAAAGGTGAAAGTTTGTGAAAGTTTGTGTAATTTCATATAGGAACTTTACTAGAAACTTATCAAAAGCAAGTAGGTAGACGTCATAGACACATTCATTGGTCAAGATGACAATTGCGCACGAGTGGTGTCGACCAGTCGCCTACAAGGACCACTTCAACCAATTGTCTATACGTTTCTCAATTGACTGGTAGATTAGATACAAGATGACAATCGACTGATATACATAAGTAACTTCTTCTTCTTCGTGTCACTGCTTTAAGGGGACTATATGACCTAAAGCGCGGTCACTGTCGGACTGCATAGAAAAGAAAGAGAAGCTCAATGACACAACCCTGGTAATTTATTGCAAAATATGAAGCAATTAGGTATCTATTTACAAAAAATCTATTGTTTGGACTAAAAAAATAAAACACTAGTGCTTTGTATGTTGCTTGTCAAGTACATACAATCAGAATGATTGTTTGTACAGCTCAGTGTACCAACCTCAACTATTTACGTAGTCCAAAGTATTTTTTTTAAACGTTACTTATAATTACTGCTGTGAGAAAATCCTGTTGCTACTGTGGCGCCACCCTAATTTAACGCAGTTTGACGGACAATTTTTCACAACAGAGCACTGACCTCTATCATACAAGTGTATAATACAGGTCAGTGCAACAGAGTCAGTTCTCCTTACTTCTATTCTCCATGGTTTTGGAGCACAGAGGACAGAATAGGAGGTGTAACGTTATTTGCGATACCGCTTCACATTTGCGTAACACACTATCTGTAGCAATGGGTTTCATTTTGACAGTTCAACAACATTCATTGCGTTATTTACGTTGTTAAGTAGACAGATTTTTCAAACATAATGAAGCAATGGATTAGCAATATCCTTCAAAATTATTCAGATTGTGAATGCTGTTGAACCGTCAAAATGAAAGCCATTCCTACTGATACACACTATCAGTAGGAATGGCTTTCATTTTTTACGTAATTATCCCGCTGGTTTATTTTCGTGACTTCAGGGTTCGTCCCATAGTAAAAATCGTTCATAATGATGAGTACAATGACTCCTTTTCATCTTGTATCTAGGCAGGATCACAGGGCAGGATTGTATTGCTTAGGAAGCATCGCAACGTTGATGGGCACTGCAATTTCTTTGCTCTGTTTAATTTTATTAAACGACGGCGACGAAGCAATTAAATAGAAGATAAAGGATTTTTCAACACACTTGCTCGTAAAGTGGCTCTTATTGAACCGCTTTAAGGTCCATAATGGAGTGTATTACGAACGCGTGCTTTTTCTTTACTTTAATCCACATGTTCTGTAATACCACAGATAACTATTTACTAGTCGGAGACGCGCGCTTTTTTAATCTCATCAAACCCTGCGTTCCGAATTGGGAAATAATCGATGTGTTCCGAATTGGGAAATAACCGAATTAGCGTGAGCGCGATAACGATAACGATGTCCCGTGAATCGTCATAGATGACGTCATGACATTCGCCATCTTGCGATAATGCCGACCATGCCCTAGAATAATATCACCGTGAGCGCTGTCAAAAATTACAGTGTGTGTATGAGGTTGTGTCAGTGTGTGTTTTGTTTTGAGCTGCATCATCTTTAAATTAAACTAACGTGGCATTTTTTAAATTGTGCTTCTGGCTGACAGTCGCCACCTAACCAAAGAAGAAGAACTGAAGAAGAAATGTGGTGTTTATACAAAGAAATACTGTAATAATATCGGGGGGCACGGCAGTGCCCCCGCCAAGTCGAGCAAAAAGCGGCACGGCCGTACCATCCTTTTCTCGAAGCAGTTCAAGCCATTTTCGACCCCCTATAACTTCGTTGTGGATAAAACTAGAGACCTGATCTTTTTTACATTGTGTAAGCACTGTCATGTGAGCGCGTTCACGAGTGTTCCGAATTGTTGCCAGCTCTCAGCAGTCATAATAGTAATATCTAAATCGGAACGCATGTGAGATGATGCATGGACGTAATATTACGTCCATGGAGATGATGTGAGCGCTGTGATGTGAGCGATTATAGCTAATTCGGAAAGCGCCCAAAGAGACTTCATGCCGAAAGAAAAAATCCGCGGGCTATATTTCATTTTTTTTTTAAATAGTCTGTATTGTCCTTGGTCGCAAAATGAACTCGCAGGGGACCACAGACAATTTAAGGTGAATGTGCAGTGGTAGACCGCGAAATTCTTAGGTTTTTTGCAATTTTCAGGTTTGTGTTTATTATATTTTTTCTATAGGCTGTATCGGTTTTGTCTGTGCCATAGATTAATATATTTAAAATGAGTCAATGTTGCGCGCGCATCGCTAGTGCTGGCTAGCACGGCGCGCGGGAAAACAAAACCAGCGCGCCATTTTCCATACAAGTTAATATTTAACAATACAAGTCTGTTTTTTTTCCTCGCAAGTGTGTTGAAAAACGTCGTATGAAACGCGTGTGCATTAATCAATATACACTCGGCTTTCTTATCGCTCTCGCCTGCGGCTCGCGCGATAATATCGCCTCGTGCATAATGATCAACATAGCACACATGTATCATAATGTACGGACGCCAGCAGGTCAACCTACCCGAAACTGTCAGATTTTCCCAATCAACCTTGAACCTTATGATTTAGCAATAAAGTCGAAAATCTATTAAAGAAATCTGACAGATTGTAGTAACTTGATGTGCTGGCGTCTGTACTATTAACGCGGCAGTTTAAACGTTTCCATAAAAAATATTGGGTAATTTTTTTTTGTTGCGAATTTCTTGGTTTAAGAAAGAACTATATGTCGACATAGTCGATTACGGCCCACTCCCTCTCATCGAGAGGAGGCCTGTGTCCCAGCAGTGGGAACATTCTAGGCTGACTATAAAAAGAACCATAACATAACTAACAATTTTTTATAAATCTCCATTTTTCTTACAAAACACTGATTGATCTAAGCATTAGATTAGATTTCCATACGTAACATAAGCACATTAAGCATAATACACAATTTGTGATGTAATCCTATACACCACCATGACTTATCTCTGCTGGCTAGGGGAGCCATGATTGAACGCAACTAAGGATAAATCCAGGGGTGAGTCGTAAGGGTTATGAGGATGATTGATAAACTAGGATATTTATCAATTTAAACAGAAAATATGTAACAAATTATTGAAATTTCACAACGCACAAAAGCCATGAAAGAGTTAAAAAACAAAAAAATATATATATTTCTACTTCTATGAAAGGGCACGTCATAATTCTTCTGATAGCATTAAATCTTCATACTGCTTAAAGTAACGAACCTGCTGAGTTTTCAAATAGCTTTTGCATTGAATGTTTCATTATTGGCTACCTGTCAGTTTCTTATAAACGAATACGTGTTTTGCGAATTTGTTATTTCTGAGCTACTAGAATTGTCGCAATGACAGGTTTCAGGAATGCACTCTCTCGACGCGCAACGGCCGGACTGTAGACACTGTTTAGACCGTGCAACTTTTATTGCTGCTTCAACTTATGGTAAGTCAGAGGCAATCTGACTCCTAAGTCACAGGATCACCTAGTTTAGGAGTCAGAATATATCATAGCCGTATGACCTTTAGTTAACCAAGTTATGTATCCTAGTCTTAAGCAATGTCAAAGGATTTTGTATCAATAAAGATTTTTATTATAATTTAATTAAAACGCACCGTGTACTCTTGTATCCCAAATACCTACCTCGAGTTAAAAAATATAAAACATTACCAAATACCGAGACTGTCCGGTCAAACCCCACACTATTACCCACCCTACCCGGTCAGAATTGATGGCTTGCTAGACTGCGCCGGACGTCAATCTTCATAATGACCGCACGTTATTCGCCATGAATTGATGTTGATTCAGTTATTGTGGTAAATCACCACCATTGACTGATTGCTTATTAATTATCATGCGTCGATGTGAGCCAAGAATGGGATGGATTTATTGAATAAATAAGTGTCTATTTCCAATAAAAGAGAGAGTACTTTTTTTTTTATTTGAAATGGGTTTGCTTTGGACTCTAGTCTAGGTCAGAGGTGACAGAGACAAAGTCGACGATGGAGTGAGCTTACCCAGAAGCAGCCTGTTCACTCTTGTGGTTGTATGCGCTCGGAAACAGACGCAGGTAAAGAGTTTCACTCTTTTGCTGTGCGCATTATAGATAAAGAACTGTAAAATCTTCAAAACCAAGTCCGTACCGACAAAGCTTAGTTATCGAAGAGTTCAATAAACTTTATTTGTAATTGATTTATAAAGTAGTTTTTTTCTTAAAACTCGATTTTCCGAAGCACTTTTCGAATTTTTTTACACGCCTATCAGTTCGGAACGGTGTTTCTGTGTGTGAGAACTAGACGTTGTTCATGTAGACTAGCGTCTAACTGCTCATCACTGATACTAGCTCTGTCGTACACGAAGCCAGATGAGACAGCGTGCTTTTTGGCCATGACCACCAGTGAGTTCGAGCTCGCGACTAGTTTACTCTTAAATATGAAGTTTCTCGTTTAAAATATGGCGTACTCTGTCATAATAACATTGGTACAAAGAAATCAATAAATAAATTAGCATAAATGAACCAACATTACAGCACGGAATGGTCACTCTTCGATAATGATCTAAGTAAAGTAAAAATTAGATAATAAACAACTATAAATCTTATGACGCAAACTGTCACTGGACAGTCAACAGTCCCAATTTTCAAAATATTTTCTCTAAAATCCCAAAGTCATAGACAAAACGGAAGTGACGACGGAGATGCGCGTGCGCCTGCTTCCTGCCGCGTGCTCGCCAAAATGGCGGCTGCCTGCTTCCGGTTAGAACAGGAAGTGACGCTAGAGGGTGCCGGGAGTTCGCTAACGTATAATTTATGGTAAGGGATGCTGCGACAATGGAATTATTTAGATTTGCGCAATCATTGTCGTGTGTGTCTAAAGTGTGTCGGAATAGACTTGTAGTTTGAAAGTGATGTGACATTTTTGGTGAGGGAAAATTGTTTTTGAAGACCTGAAACCAATAGGGAGAATATGATACCAACTCAAGCTCAAAGCTTTATTTAAAACTAGCTTACGCCCGCGGTTTCGCCGATAATAACTGTCATGACAGACAGACAGAGTTACTTTCGAATTTATAATAGAGTATGGCTAAACCAATTACACGCACTTTTGAATTTTCAAGGTTGTTCACTCAGAAAGCTGAAGCTAGTTGCCCATTCGGGCCCATTCCAAAGCGTAGGTAAGTACGTCGAGAAGAACGGGCAAGAAACTCCAGTTTCTAATACAGCCATGGTTTTGACAATATAATTACTGGCTCCTAAAGAGAACATTCAAACATAATCTCTTCACGTTCGTTTAAAAGGGTTAGTACCTAACACGAACATTATCAGCAAAAACTACCTCTAGGAAAACACTCTAGTGTAAACAGTTGGTTTTTATGAAATAAAGGAAAAAAAAAATAACTAGAGAAAATTAAATTGAATTGATTTATTTAGTTGACCAATTAAAAGGAGCAGAAGCTATCCAAAATGTAAGCATAGTGATTAGGGCTATTCCTTATAAAGGCGTTCCGTGCTGGGCAAGTACCTACTGGCTAATATTTGTACTGAAATCTCTCATGTCAAAAAGTCATTAATTACTATGAAGCATGCCTTTAAAAAACGAATGACATCAAGACATTTTTCCCCGTAACTTAACAGTTCTAAGTTAACTGCACACTCTCATTCTCCCCTAGTTCATAGTAAATATGCAAAAATATTGTAATGTTGGTAGTAGTTTTTTTAGTAGTAATTACCTGTCATGGCCGCTATGGTAGAAAGATGATGAGAAGTGTAATTATCAATGAATTTGTGCTAACATAATCTATTAGTGTTATTAAAACGCTATTAGAAATAAATTTATGTGGTTTTTTGTTTGGATTAGGGGTCAGTCTGTATTGTTGCTGTCACATTGTTCTTGGGAAATATCTATTTTAAGTTATATTGTAGGTATAATGATTGTGTTCTGTTGTTATTAGTCACGCTCAATTTTACAGGCTTAAATATGTTTGAGTATTGTTAAAGTTATAAGAGAGACAAATAATGTAGGTAGAAGGGGGAAAACGCCTTTTTGTCAAAAGAAAAACAAGAAAAATTCTTAAAAACCTAGGTACAGTTCAGCCGTCAAGAGAATGCGCTCTTGACATTTGATCTCTCAGTTTCATACAAACAAATACGCGTTTGGCGAATTTGATATAGAATGGTCGCACTGACAACTGTCAGGAATGTATTCTTTCTACACGGACGGACTGTAGGTTTTTTAATATAATAAATGATCTTTATGCCAGAACTGATACATTAAGCTATTTGACTGGTTTCTGATAAACATCTCAGATTATTTAATGGTGTCTAACGAGCCCACAAAAACCTATTTTTTACATTGTCAAATAGCCTATTATGAAAATTAGAGACAACCTTTTCTATAATTAATTTTCTTTCTTTCTGCAAAGGGGTTTCCTGGGAACTACCATATGGACCACCATAAACTAGGTACGATAGAAAAACTTTCTACATTATAATGATAAATTATACTTATTTATTTCTGTAAATTGAAAAACCAACTCTTAGCACGTATTTTTTTTAATTGGATGATGTTGTTTGGCGGTTGGTTGGGTAAGTTGGTGGTTTGGTGGTAGTATTTAAAAAAAAAATCTGGTGTAAATAAATAAATATTCGACTACTCGGGAAGAAACACCGGAACAAACTCAGAACTGGTTTAAACGTGCAGAACCCACCTACGACATTCTACGTTCACATTTTCTTAAGACGCGCTGAATTTTTCGCCCTGTGCCCATACTTCTTGAAGCGAGACTAATGTATTTACTGCCAACCATGATATGTACTCTTAAGTGTTGCACTCCCATAACGCAAGGGTCCCATGGTAACTACGGTCAATTATGACCATAATTTCACGGTAACGTTATAGTCTTCTTGGTAACTGCGTGGCGACCAGTTTTTGTTGACCCTTGGCTGGATATGGTACTAAATTGTATATTAATAATAATAATTTATTAATAATAACATCTATCGAGGCTTTCGTTAAGCGGTTGGGTCAAGGGCCTAATTCAGAAGGCAGTACTCCTCGATACGGCTCGCATTGTGAGGAGGTTCCTGTCTCTGGGAGCCCTAACCACCGGTAGCTTGGACCCTGCTCCCGACACCGGCGGTTCGCAATTTTTTTTATATTTTTAAATGTTTTTTATACTTATTTTATATTTTAAGAAATATTTAAAAATGTAATTAGATGTGTAAATAGACGAATAAACGAAAATAATTTATTTATTTCAGACATAATTATTCTAGTCCATAGTTTCAAACTCATACTCATACATTAAAATTACTTATAGGTATTATTAAATTCAAAACAGATAAACACCCAAAATAAAATGGTGGTCAATTAAAAATAATAAGTAGGTAGGTAATTAAATTTATCAAAAAAAAAAAAAAAAATAAAAAAATTATAATTATACCTATTATAGTAGGTAGGTACATTGAGTTTGAAGTTTTGCTAAAGTCTCGTAAGAACATGTTTTGAGATGGGATAAAACCATTGAACTCGCGACACTGTACCGACACCGCGCTACATTCGGATGTGTTCGGCTGTCCTCGGGATGTACTCGGTTTTAAATCCAATAGGTATGTCAGTGAGTGATGGCAAAGTATTCTATTAGTGTTTTGTTTTCACTTCTGTCGGCACTCCCGGAGTGCCACTGTTTTTTTTTTGTTAGTATTTACTGTCCCACTGCTGGGCAAAGGCCTTCCCCGAATCCCTCCAGGAACTCTATTCCCGCGCCACCTCGAACCGGCCTTCGCGGTACGCGTTATATTATATTTGTAGATAATTGAGAAAGCAAAACTTTGTTATACTTAATACCTACATGATTAGCAAGAACAGCCATTACATAAAACTTATAAGTTTTTTCTTAGCTGGCAGTGCCACCAATGATTATATCAAGTTATGATGGGCAATAGTACTACGCATAAGGTGTTATTATGTCGTTTATACTTTTTCATTGTTAGAAAGCTGTTGTAAATGTCATTCGGACGTGTTCTTGGGTGGCTTTCATAAGTTTGCACGCTCGCATAAGTTGCATTCTTTGTACCTACAGTGTTACAAGGAACTTTTGGTGCTTGAAAGACTGACAGAGTGGCGTTCTATTCTACTTTTTTTATTGGCAAGCAAAGTCGATGTCTAGCATTCTGCCAATGTCTAAAGTGAATTGGAAAAGCAAGTGTGCATTGTTGGTGCATTTGTGACATTGTTTTAAAAAACAAGATGGCGGCGTTAGTTCTGATTTTTGTCACACGTCAATAGATCCTCTACAGATAAATCTATAGAGATGTGGAGATACCGTACCGAAGGTATCGTCTAATCCTGTGATTGGGTTGTGGAGGTCAGATAGGCAGTCGCTCCATGTAAAATTCTGGTGTTCAGCTGCATCCTGTAAGTAAGCGGACCCCAACATAGTTGCGAGAAGGCCAGGTAGATGTTTTATGTAAAGAGATGAGAATGGTTATTTCACTTGACTAAAGTTATATTACCTATATGTTAGTTCTAAACAACATCCTGTGGCATTTTCTGAGGAAGCTGTTTAACTGACCTATTTACAATTTAGAACAAATACAGGAAACAGGCATTAAAAAAAAAAAACAGTGGCACTCCGAGAGTGCCGACAGAAGTGAAAACAAAACACAAACAGAATACTTTGCCATCACTCACTGACATATCGGATATACATTAAAACTGAGTACATCCCGAGGACAGCCGAACACATCCGAAGCGGGTATTTTTTTAATCGTCTTATAAACAAAACACTCGTGTCGCTTACGATAACAGTGGCGCGAGTTCAATGGCTTTTTCCCATCTCAAAAAATGACCAACGCGCCTAAAGAAGTTTTCACTTAAAAAAATGCAACGCAATTTACGATAATACCAGCCAGTAGCACCGCAGAAGTCCCACTCCACGGTAGATGAAGGCCTTTTCTCACTTGCTCAAGGTGGACTGGCGATGATAGACTTATCTTATCTTTCAATTTACCACGGATGTAAGCAATTTCATAGATGCTAGGGCTACGATCCCATAAGGGTTCGTCTCCACGAGCGAGAGAATCGCGGCGATATTATCGTCGTGGCACGTATTTCTATACACTCTCTTAGAACGTGTCTCCACACGGGGATATGATCGCGGCGAAAATTTGATGGTACGGCGAGACTATCGCCGCGATTCTCTCGCTCATGGAGACGGCCAATAATAGATAAATAATACCTACTACAGTCAAAATATTGTTAACATAGCCATAAACCACAAAAACCTAGTTATGGAATTATCTGGTGCATTTTTATCCTATCATAAATCGAAGAAGCCCTTCAAAATGCTCACTTAGCAGACAATTAATTGAATTCAATAAACCTTGACAAAAAACAAAAGAAATAACAATCAAATCTTTATAACTATTTTACGCCTCTTAACAAAAGCGACTATAAAATAATGATAACAACAAACCCCTCGAATTCCAATTAAAAGAAATCTCAATTAATAATCTCGATTCCAGTCCATACGAATTCAACAATACAATTTAAAAAAAATAAGACTGAAAAGGACATCCTTATTAGTATAATTAAAATCGACTAAACTGATTTACGACGTCTATATACCCACATCACTTGAACCTCTTAATTGGCAGGATCTTAGTGCTCAATTTTATGCACAGGAAATACGCCATTCAGCCCAAAGATTGTTTTTATTAGGTTGGCAGCACAAAGGTATAAAGTACAAAGAGCCATATGATATGACAGATTTATTGTAAGTCCCAATGCGTAGGCAAATTAGACGGATATATCCATCTCCCTTTTAAAGTTTTTTGCGTGATTAAGAACGTTTTTGATGAAACCGATGAATAGTAATGTATTCCTTGGTCGATTATTTATTTTCGGGAAGCTCATGTCAGTTTTTCGGCAGACATCTTGTTTGTGGAATTAATTGCACGTTTTGAAGGATAAGTCGGTACGTTTTTGTTATGTAAATTTTACGTTTTTAGAGCTGTGCGGGAATCGCTTTTTAATAAGGGTTAAGTCGGTAGGAAGTAATGTAAGTAGTTGTTTGCTAAAATGTCGACTGTTTTTGCCAACTTTGAATAGCTCTTGATTTTCAAAGTTGGCAAAAACAGCCAACAGGTTGATTTCTTAATCAACCTAAGTAAGTACACCTGTTTATTCTGGAAGAAGTGTAAGTGTATTTTTTTCAGTAATAAAAGAACATACTTAACTATAACTGTTACTAACTATAACTGTTCCACTATAGATGAAGTTACGAACTCTAATTTCTAATTTGCTATGCCAAAATTTCGGCTAATATTCTATGTAATGTCATGTTGAAAAAAAGGTCGCTCGCAGCTGTCATTTAAGTCTAGCAAATTAAAAATCAGAGTTAGGATGACTGTTGTACAGTCAACAGCAAAAGTAGATGATCAAAGTCAGAAATTGAATACTAAGAAATTCAATACGGAGTTCACGTCAGAACTGTATGGCGTCGAAGTGATTCAAAAGTATTCTACGTAGTAAGTATTCTAAGTACTTCGACGCCACACAGTTCTGACGCGAACTCCGTTCATTAGTATTGAATATCTGATTTTGATCATCTACTTTTGCTGTTGACTGTACCTATCATCAATACGAAAATAAAAAGAATTTAAGTTTAAATGGCAATTTTTTTTTAATAACGATTTCTAATATAGTTACTGTTGTCTTTTAAATTTAACGCCAATTATACCAAAAAAAGAGACATATTTTTCTTTTCCATTCTACACAACTAAAATACACACACACGCAAACAACGCGAGTGTGCGTAGGGTTGCCCCCAGCTTGTTTGCCCACGAAATAGATCTGTTAGCACAGTTGATTGCAGATCGAAACTTTACAGAACTGACCACTCGGAATCGGATTACGGGTTCGTTACGCCGAACATTTTTGCTATTTGACCACTAACAATGTCAACAAATACAGGGGTTTGTTATACTTTTGTTTACTCGGCAACCCTGGTTTGTCGGTTGATACTGTTGGTAATTGAATTTGGAGTTTTGTATATCAATAGTGTTCGTGCTAAGTTCGGAAGGTTTCGGGGTCGTAGTTGAGATGGACTGTTTATAAAATGCTGAGATTTGTTCCGTTCCGAATCAGCAGTTTAACAGAATCTCTTTTCATTTAATACTAGTTCAAATATTATGTAGGCACTTAGAACTTCTTGGATGGTGTAAAAAACTGTTGTCAGACTCAATTAGAGGTCTGCTCATAGTGTTCATGCCATGATAGAAACCTACAATTCTACTTAGGGCTGATTTTTCCAACGCCAGATAATTTTATTGGACGAAAAATTTTGAATTTTTGACAGTTCTTCCGTACAAAAACTGTCAGACGTCAATTTTATTCCACGAATAAAAATTATCTGTAGATTGAAAAATCAGCCCTTAGATCGTTTACTTTATACCTAGCTAGAGCAGTAAAGTAGAGTAGAAGTGGAGTAGGTACACCGTTCGAAACAAAAGAAGAATAACTCATCTAACCCGCGTTCAAATATTTCACAAAAATGGTGACACTGACAGCTCTTGACTTATTTCAACGTCCTGGAGAGATTATTACGTTTAAGACAAGATATATCGATAGTTTAGAATTAAGTATTCCTCCATTTATATCACAGAAGTTACTTTCCAATGTATATATAAGGATGTTTCATAAACTACATAAATCGTACAGGGAAATCGATTTAAAACAGTGTTATTGAAATGGCTTACCTATAGAAAAATCATTCTATTCCGTGAATGAGTATTTTACATAAATTTAAAAAAATCACACGGACACTTACTATACTTATTATTATTATTTGACAATAAAAACATGACATTTTAACTTTAATAACTATGATTTATGTACCAATTTTACTAGCTTCATTTATGTAATTAATGTACTTATTCAATAATTTTTCATGCTAGTTTTACCCGACCATCTGCAGGTAATATACAATTCTTGCAAAAAAATAATTTCATTTCATTGAACGTTCTTTCGATGTACTGATCGCGTTCAATTTCATTGGTGAAATCCGCCCTTAGTAAGTACCTACTTGCTTTTTATACATTTAAACTTACTCTGTAATAAATCTCGCGACATACAGGCCCATTCCTAAACCAATGACATCAAAAAGAGAGAACAAACCGCATCAATACAAACAGAATCGAATAAAGTAGGTACAATCGGAATGTACAATTGGTGACATTTCATCTGGATTTGCAGTAATTGCGCAAACGTATGCGCTGGCGCCGGCGGCGCCACTGGATCGAACGGTTACGAACGACGATGATAATAAGCACGTATGTTTATCTATGAAGAATTTTGCGAATACTTATGGAGTTTCTTGCCCATTCTTCTTCATACGAAACTACCTTTTGGTAGAAGCCACTAGAATCAATTTAATTTTTTTGTAAATTTTAAAGTTATAAGTACCCATTGCCTTTTTGTCAGAGTAGTCGATAGGAAACGCCGACCTCATCTAATTAAAAAAATATGATTGACGTACCTAGTTGAAAAGTGTTTGTACAAACCTATTTATCATCATCACTATTTAACTTTGCCTTGTTTGTTTCATATATCTGCACGCGTTGCATGGCCAATTCAATCTCTATTCTTAGGGCAAATTTTTCAATCGAAGGATAATTTTTATTCGTAGAATAAAATTGACGTCTGACAGATTTTGTATGGAAGAACTGTCAAAAATTCAAAATTATTCCTCGGATAAAATTATCTGGCGATGGTGTTGGAAAAATCAGCCCTTAGATGAATAGACTGTACCTCTTTCTATTGTATCCAAAGTGACATTTTCTTTTCTGCATTTTTGACATCACACCGTAGAAATCTACATTATACCCAGCGCGCCTCGGTTCGACTACCTACATGACAGTATTTGACGCCGAGGGCACGTTTTTGATTTTTTGACGTGTGTATTTACAATCTTTTATAATTCGTTTCTTGCGTCTCTACGATGTTCATGATACGCGTAGGTACCGGTTAGTCTTATGATTTTAAGTCTTGGCAGAGAATTGAGGTGCTCCTGTATTCTATGGTAGGCTTGGCGAAACAGTTTTAATTTTTACGCCAAAGATAATGTACTTGGAAAAATCCTGCAAGAATAAGTAGGTATAACATTCTTTCCACAGGAGATTAAAATTCAGGTTCCCATTTCCAGAGTGCCTACATAAGCTGGGTACAGATAAAAAGAAACTGCTGAATGAAATCCTACTAATATTATAAATGTGAAAGTTTGTGAAGATGTTTGGATGTTTGTTACTCAATCACGCGTAAACCGTTGAACAGATTTTAGATAAAATTTGGTATAGACATAGTTTGAGTCCCGGGAAAGGATACTTTTTATCTCGATATTCCCACGGGATCGAAACTTACGCAGGTGAAACCGCGGACCGCAGCTATAAAGCTACTAATGAATTCCCGTCATATTTACTTACCCAAACTACCTTACATCCACAAACCAATTAATACTATCTTTACAACAAACTGCATTGAAACTAGTTTCGCACTTACTTCAAAAGAGATATTCTCATACCTTTTTTGTACTTAACACGGTCGCGTCGCAGTAAAGAGTGGCTGTGGCCACTATAAATTGTAGGATGGATGGACGGCTGGATGGGCGGCGGTATCTTACGGCACAATTGTATGTTTTAATTCAGGAATTGAGAGTATTTGATTGTGGACTCTGTATTGAAGTTAGGTTGGGAGGTGTGGTGGCTATTTTTACGCCGTATGGCATTTCATACAAACTTTCAAGCCCTTGTTTTTCGAAATGAATGAACCGATTTTAATGAAACTTCATACGCATAAGCAGGGTACAAAGGTCTATCTAAAGGTCTCACGAGACTGAATATTTCCCCCAAACATAATATTTTCCAAACAAAAAAATTATTAAGTATATGTTGATATTTCGATAGAATGAATATGCGATGCGTTGAACGCTCGATCAAACAAACATTCGATATTTTGAACACTCGATGTATTGAGTGTACGATATATTGAATTTTCGATTTATTGACCATTCGATATTTTCATAATATTTTCGAGTATTTTGACTTTCGATGTATAGTGGTCGATCAATTCAAAGTCAAAGTCAAAGTCAAATCATTTATTTCAAATAGGCACATTAAAGGCACTTTTGAACGTCAAAAAAAAAAAAACTAAATAGAAATGATTCTAGTCGCCCATTCGAAAAGGTAGTTTTCGTATGGAGAAGAATGGGCAAGAAACTCCACCGTTACTCTTCTAAAAATGTTTTACAAGGTCTTGTATACATAATAAAATTTATATGTGAACACGATGCACCCATAATAAAATTAGTCTACCACAAAAGGTAAAAAGAATTAAAAATTAAGCAATGACAGGTAAATCAAATAAGTGATAGATACATGGTGCTCACATATTTACAAGTTATTTAAAAAAAAAAAAAAAATGAAAAAATGCAAAAGTAGTTGAACTTTAACAAGTGTGTGAGCCACTGTAGTCGCAGATTGTAAAATTGAATTAGAATAAGATGTCATAATTAAAAATATACATATAAATTAAATTAGGAACAAGTTTGATTTTGTCTAGATTTTTAGATTGTCCTATGGAGCAGGACCAGCATGTTTCCAAACATTCTTATCTTGGATATAATCCTCTAATTTGTAATATCCTTGTTTACAAAGTGTACTTTTAATATGAGTTTTAAATTTTCTTTCATTTAATTGCAATATGTCGCAAGGTATTTTGTTGTAGCATTTAACACAGTACCCCATAAAAGATGTATGTACTTTCGATAATCTGAAAAAAGGTTGATCTAATTTATCTTTATTTCTAGTATTAAAATTATGCCTATCACTTATTTTATTAAAAAGATGTTGATTTTTTCTTACATACATAATATTTTCATAAATGAATTGGCAAGGTACCGTCATGATATTAACCTTTTTAAATAGTTCCCTAAGAGATTCGCGACGACGTAGATTGTAAATGGCTCTGACAGCTCTCTTTTGTAAAATAAAAATGGATTCAATGTCAGCAGCCCGACCCCATAGTAAAATGCCATATGACATAATACTGTGGAAGTAACTAAAATAGACCAAACGCGCGGTTTCTACATCTGTTAACTGTCTTATCTTTCTAACAGCATAAGCGGCGGAGCTTAGCCGCCCCGCAATAGATGTTATATGAGGTCCCCATTGTAATTTCTCGTCTAGCGTGATTCCTAGGAAAACTGTCTGATCAATAAATTCTAGTTTTTGGCCATTCAATATGATTTCACATTCGCTACTTCTAACATTCGGTAATTTAAATCTAATGCATTTGTTTTTTTTTTCATTAAGTACTAAATTATTTACCGTAAACCAATCTTGGACCTGAAGAATAGAGTTATTCACGTCGTCAAGATTTTGTGACCGTCGGTCTATTTTAAAGATTAATGATGTGTCATCTGCAAATAACACCATCTTCGGTTGATTTTGAAGTAATTGGGGTAAATCATTGATGTAAACTAAAAAGAGGAATGGACCCAATATCGAACCTTGAGGAACACCCATTGTCATTTCAGACCCTAATTGATATTCGATCATTTGGCGTTCGATTTGGCATAGTACACCCCTTTTTTGGGCAGTCGTGCAAAATACGCTCAATAAATCGCTCTCAATGAAGCCTCGCACACAAAACACTAACAGGGTAATCTCGAATTCAAATTACAGAAGCAGCGTCCAGTTGAGCAATTTGCTTAAAGTGAGCCTTACGATATTGGTACTAAACCTATCACGACCCTGGATATATACACGAGAGGTGTGGATTGATGTAAACGGTACAAAATGTTTACATGAAGATGAGTATTTTAGTGTAAAGAACTTAATATAAAATAAATAATTTACAGTGAAGGTCGCATGGCACAACATGAAGCAAAGAGACTTTGAATATTTAAATCATATCATAATAAATAATAATCAGCCTATAAAGTTCCCAATACTAGGTGGGATACAGACCTTCTTTCGGTGATAGGGAATGGGCGGTAATCCACCACGCAGGCCCAGTGCGGGTTGGCGGTCTTCCAATTTTTGGTTCTGGACATGCCGGTTTCCTCAACATGTTTTCCGTCACTGTTTTGAGAGCAGTGGCGATGAAATAAATGACAAAATAAAGCGCCTGTCTGGGTTTAAGCCGACCTACAACTCGTAAGTTGCGGCCGTTACCACTGGGCCACCACTGCTTTCGAAGAAGATTTAAATATTTTATTAAAATTAAACTTTTCTATTATCATTTACAACTGCCCATTACTTTCCAGTTATACCATGAATACAAGAATAAAGTAATATATGATAAGAAGTAAAAGCACAGTGAGTGATCTAAATTGAAATTGCTGCTACTAAAGAGGACAAAGACGCGACTGAACAATCAATCAAGTGCTTGTAAGAATTCAGAAAACAGAACAATACCTTTCGTATTCGCCCTGATCACTTCCAACAGCCCAGACATCGTAACGGCCAGTCGAAAAACACGTTTATTCGAGTCATTAAGGGCCATGTCATCTGCCAAACACATTACAACTCCCGCCGTAATTAAATGGAAAGAGAAATTTAGCTAAACAGAGCATAAAAGTAAAAGCTTCGATGCCAACAATAAAACCATAGAGGGTGTGGAATAAGGGGATGAGATCCACAAGACATTTGGACAGTGTATCTTGCCTGCAGCGTCATTATGGCGTACTAACGGAAGTGGCGTCAGGCGCCGCGGCGCGTGCGTTACAAATCACTACTTTACAACTTCCGGAAAACTCAGTATCTCCCCAACTGCGCGAAGCAGCGGACGTGCGAAAAAACGCAAAAATGTTCTAATAATTTTTGGACACGCATCGATGGCGACGCGTAATGGTCGTGTGATGATATTATGGAATATAATAATTTGTCTCCTCTCCCCTAGAGATTTGGGGGAGTACAATAGTTTGCGCTTTGCATTTTTTGCTGGTAGTTATGGTAGATTAACTTTGTATTGGGGGTCTACGACTTGAAATGGACAAATTTTACTAAACAAAGTTGGGTAAATTTCACTCGTATCATAGTTCAGTTAGAATAATAAATGTACCTATTACCTTTTTAATTCTAAATTCGACTTTCAGAACTGCAAAAGACAACCTTTCAGTTTAAAATTACTCTAATTTTAAGTAACGATAACACTGACCTCTAAACTACAATTAAGTATGTTTTATTACAGAGGTCTCCATGACCTCATATAACGATCAAATCTAAATTTTTTACAAAGCATCTTATTTTTCATTACAAAAAAAACTACTTAATCATTGAAAATAAGACGACTCAAGTCATTCCCACGCATCGCATTACGAGTTAATTTATCACCGCAATGATAATTCAATAACCACGACCATAATAAACTTTATTGATGAAGGGATCATAAAAAACCACTTCATAACCGAAATTGTTTTCGACCGCCAAACAAACAACCCGAGTAATAAATTTTAAACGTATTAAATAAAATCTCTTACGACATGACCAGTGTTTGTTGATCTTCAACTATGGTCCCATTCCCCCCTCTCTGGTCGTGTGTTCAACGGTGTCAAAAGGCTGAGACAGGTCAATACAGTTTGCTGCGGTGTCCCTCTAGGTTTGGACACGTGTCTCGGGCACCCTTTCGCGAACTTTTGTAAGTTAACGTTAGTGACATTATAAATATTTGGATTTATTGTAAGTTCCCTTTGCGTCGTGATTTACGAATGTAAGCGGTTAGTGTGATTGAGTAGTTGATTTGTAGCGATAATAGCTAGGTTATAAGGGTAGTTGTATGATTTGATTCCAGTATGATTAAAGTATTATTAAACATCTTATTGTATTGTTTGTTCTTAAATGAGTTTTTTATTATTAGGCAATAATGTCAAAGGCCTCCCCTCTTTCCACCTCTCTCTGTCCTGTTGAATGAGTGGTTGAGTAATGAGTAAGTGGCTTTTGATATTCTAAAAGAATGTTTCGAAAGCCAAATAATGTTTCAACAATAATGGAGACACAAATAACTAGCTTTACAACTAGCAGAGGGTAAACCTACATAAAAAAAATCTTTTAGCTGCATATCTCTGAACCACTCCTCCAAGCATTCCTCAAATCAACACTAACAAACCAACAACATCAAACGAACTTGTTGACATCAAAGCTCATCCCATCGAAATTGTCAGACAACCCTTTTACAAAAATTCTTTCCACACCATTGGCTGAAATCCCAGTACCTACCTCCTAGGTACTACAGGCTCTGTCTTAATTATCACCTATCCATATAACCTCACACACACACATAACATCAAAGAGACCTGCAATGTGTTGCAAAGAAGCATTTTTATAAAAAATCCAATCACCTAAGTAGAGCGTGGGGGATGAAAGGGGGTGAGAGGGGGTGGGGTTTTCACCCACAAGGGATGAAGACATCACGCGAATGCACATAATTCATTGATACTATCCTTCACTAAACTAATGTGAGTGAAAATAAGAGCTGATTATTTGGTACGGTTTACAGAGAAATAGTGATGGAATTTCTGTGGAGTTGATATTTGTATTTTGTATCTGGAGTTTTTAGTTGAGGTAGAAGCCGGTCATAAAGGCATATTTTACGACTTGTGGAATACAATAATATTAACTCTACAGAAAGCCGCCATTCTGAACACTTGTAGAATTGTTCGAAAATTCCTTCAGAATGACAATGATGCCCAAATATCACACCCACAAACATCATCAACAACACAAAGTCTAAACATATCATCATATCATAATATCTTTCATCTATCGCTTAGGATAGCACTTGGCTTCGGCCCGTGTTATTCTATAAAACCGGCACATCAAAGCCGAGATACAAAAATGTATACCAACAAATAATAATAATAATAATCATTTTATTGTCTGGCAACTAAGGCCCATAGATAAAATACACAAAATAATCTTATAAAATAATAAACTAATACATAATTAAAAACCTTAAAACTATGAACTATACACGTAACATTGTCGGCGTCGTGTTTCGCTGCGTGGTGTCGCGTAACCGTCCACGGAAACGTCGATGATGATGATGTTGATGTGTCTAAGTAGGTATACTGTTTTTTGGCATTCATATCATTAGGTATTTGCGTGCTCAATTTTGGCACACATCCGCCAGAAAAACAGATGAAACGCCTTCGACATTTCTTCAACATTTTCCATTGATAGTCATGCGGACAAGCTTTTCCTTCCCTTTTTTATACATACTTGTAAATAATATTATAATTTTAAGTGAACTTTTATACTTAATTTAGATATCTACCACTTTTCCGTTCACAATATTCTCTCATTCCAAGTAAAATATCGAGTCTCTCTTATATTTTGTAGACCCTACTGTAATGGTCCGGTCATGGTGCGTGGCGATCGAACAATACTGCTCACCCCCGCGTCACATGCACCACATTACCGATATCACAGTACTATACGACTGTACGTAAGTACTTATAGTCTCGTGATTGCTTTACCACTATTCTCTTTCACAGTCGTTAAGGGTTGCCAGAAGCCCAAAAGGCTGACAACCAGTCTTACCAAAGGGTATCGTGTTACCCAGTAACTGAGTTGTGGAGGTCAGCACCCTAATTGCGTAACATACTATCAACCACAATCCGTATCATTTTGAGGATATTGCTAATCCATTGCTTTATATGTTCGAAAAATTTGTCTGCTCAGCAACGTAAATAACGCAATGAATGTTGTTGAACTGTCAAAATGAAAGCCATTTCTATATGTACTACGCGGGCCCAATGCGGTTGGTTGATGCCACATATCTTCGAATTTTTGGTTCTAAGACATGCCGGTTTCCTCATGTTGTTTCCTTTCACCGTTTTGAGAGCAGTGGTGATGATATTATTTACCTACACAAAGGAAAGCGCCTGTATGGGTTTAAACCCACGAAATACGACTCGTAAGTCGGGGGCAGTCAAAGATCCACGAATGACAGCCGGTACCAACGGCTTAACGTGCTTTGCGAGGCACGGAGGGGTCTCGGTATGCAAAAGATAGTAACCCATCCACAGACCAACCGCGGCAAGCGTAGCTTAACCTGATCGATCGACTTGTGCGGCTGTTATTATTTAGCCACGGGCCCCTAATATCCGGACCACACAACCATTCCAAATATGATTTATCGACATAATTTCGCCTAAACCAACAGAGAAACACATCAGATTGTCCCTTCGCCACCCAGCTAGCCTTATAATCTCTATATTTAGCTCTAATCACAGTAAAGCTATGATTACAGGTCAATTTGAGTCCGCCATCATTATTTATATTTTTTAAACGAGCAACCAACTCGATAATGAGCTTGAGTATCACGAACCTGAGTTTCGAGTTAGAGAACAGAGCCGTGGAGTAGGCTGTTTAGATGACGGTCTAATTTTTTTAATACAATTGGTTCGTGGAAGGTTT
This sequence comes from Oligia fasciuncula, assembly GCA_963082905.1. Classification (NCBI taxonomy): domain Eukaryota; kingdom Metazoa; phylum Arthropoda; class Insecta; order Lepidoptera; family Noctuidae; genus Oligia; species Oligia fasciuncula. The sequence goes on from OY720406.1 coordinate 4,667,817, forward strand.
TAATCCTATGGTGGTGGGGCTGTTCGTCTTTTTTTTAAGACGGATGTTTTTTGTAGCAAAACGGCGAAGGAAAACATCGTTAGGAAACCGGCATGTCCTACAACCAAAAATTCAAACACATCTGACATTTACCAACTCGCATAGGGCCCGCGTGGCGGGTTACAGCCCACCCTTTTTCATAGAGAGGAGCCTTGTGTCCCAGCAGTGGGAACATTTAATAGGCCAAATTGATCGACCGAATTTGGTTTCAAAGCCAGAGAACTACTACTACTAATAAGTTAAAAAAAAACAGTGGCACTCCGGGGGTGTTGGCAGAAGTGAAAACAAAACACAAACACAATACTTTGTCATGACCATGGACTTATTATAATACCAAGTTGTATAATAATAAGTCCATGGTCATCACTCACTGAAATATCGGATATTACATTAAAACCGAATATCCCGAGGACAGTCGAGCATATCCGAAGCGGGTATTTTTTAATCGTATTAAAAAAAAACACGTGCGGTGTCGCTTACGGTAACAGTGGCGCGAGTTCAATGGTTTTTTCCAATCTCAAAAAATGCCCAACGCGCCTAAAGAAGTTTTCACTTCAATGACTGTAACCTGTCTACGCAAAAATAAAAGTGATCTAAAAAGTACGTATTACATACTTACTTACTATTATTTACAGTTTTTAAAGTTATATTTTTACTGTCCCACTGCTGGGCAAATACCTCTTTTCATACAGAGAAAGCACGAGCATTGATCACCACGCTTGCTCAAGACTGTTGGGCGATTTCAGAGTTAGGTATATTAACTATAAGACCTGAAGGCTAATTCTTTCAATTTAAAACGTTCAAAATCTAGTCGCAGCCTCATCTCAGCGACAAACAAATGTCAAAAAATTGTCAAAATGTAGGGAAATTAATGGTATTTTTGACAGATTGAGACTGAGATCAGACTGTGAACTTTCTTAAAATTACGAGAATTGCCCCTCAGGTTTTCCTCACGATGTTTTACCTTCATCGATGTCAATAAAGTCCAAGAAAAATTTAGAAGAAAAAAATTAAATGCATAGCCTCTCCACCACCACCTCTGTCCTTGGTAGACAGGTGATAATGTGGCAATGTCGCTACAGCCGCCGGCTACACACGATTATCCTATCTCTGACCACACAGCACTCGACACGGATTCATTCACTTTTACGTGTGCACGCCCCTTTATTTTTAAAGGTAAGGTGCACCGACTGAGTGGTTCCGGCGGAGAAATTGGAAATTTCATTGAGATTCTTCTTCTCCCAACATGAACTATCTACATAAATAACATCTTAAATTAATTATGACAGATAATGCACAGCCTAAACCGCTGGGACTAGAAACATGACATTTTGAACAAGAGTTCCTTTTCTAAATAAGGTCGATCGATCAGGTTAAGCTACGCTTGCCGCGGTTGGTCTGTGGATGGGTGACCATCTTTACATGCCGAGACCTCTTCGTGCCTCGGAAAGCACGTTAAGCCGTTGGCCCCGGCTGTCATTCGTGGATCTTTGACAGTCCTTACGGGTAGTCAGAAGCCCGAAGTCTGACAACCAGTCTTACCAAGGGGTATCGTATTACCTAGTAACTGGGTTGTGGAGGTCAGATAGGCAGTCGCTCCATGTAAAATACTGGTATTCAGCTGCATCCGGTTAGACTGGAAGCCGACCCCAACATAGTTGGGAAAAGGCTAGGCAGATGAGTTCCTTTTTTAATAAAGGTGAGCACTAAGCAGGGATTGTTGAAAATTCATCCCTTAAAGGTTAATAGGGGATGAAAGCTTGTGTGGAAATTGGTATTTTTGCCCCTGGGGGAATTCCCGTCCGGCACTTGGCTTGTAAGAAGTAATTTGCTATTGCTGTGAGGATAAATTTTAAGAAAGCAATGATGGAATTGGGTAATGCCATGCCAGATTGCCCAGTTCCAAAGGAACTTAAGTATTTAATACTTAAGGGGAACTACAGGACCAAAACGCAAAAACGCAAGTTTTAAAAACAATAAAAGTATAAGATCAACTACAGTAAACAAAATCAGAAAAATATAAGATATGGATTCTTCAGAATATATGCTAGTTAGATAATGTGTTGAAAACATACAACTAATTTCATACGATAGAAAAAAAACATGAAGATATCTCTAAAAACTTTATTTTTACAATAAAAACCATACAGTAACAACAGTCATTCTGATTTTTGTCAGATTATTCTACAAGCAACATACCTACTAAAGCACTAAGCATGTTTTAATTTTATAATCCAAACAATAGATTTTTTGTCAATAGATAATTGATTCATATTTTGCAATAAATTACCAGGGTTGTACCATCGCGCTTCTCTTTCTTTTATATGCAGTCCGACAGTGACCGCGCTTTAGGGCATGTGGTCTCCATAAGTTTCTTTGTCACTGGTCAATTACAATATTTCCTTTAGCAATAAGAAAAAAATATAGAAAAAATACGAACCATTTAACAACTTGTAACATTGTACAGGCTCCAGTCTCCACAACACCAATGTGTTTTTGTACTTATACAAAATTATGTATTGTACTAATTTTTTCATTTTGTGGAGGAGAAAATACAAAAGAAAAGAAAAAAAAAAAACAAAAAAAAAATTGAATTTCGCGGGCTACCCTGGCGCTTTCACCTTAAAAGATCACAATATGTTTTCTTTAGTACTATATCGTCCCAATAGATGTCGTTACGTGTTTCCACTTATTGCAATAAAAAGTTGTTAAAGAATGCTTTAAATTGATCATATCTTTTGATAGACTGAAGCGATTGCGACGAAGCAAAGACTAATCACTACTCCGAGTTCTACACTATATTTGAATATAAAAATGAACCATAATGGTTTGGTACTTTTTACGTTGAACCTGTTCAAATAAAAAATCTGTCACATCCAAACAGACAAACAGACAAAAATTCCAAAAATTGATGAAATGGCATCTGTTGGTTATCCTTTAACACCCCACCTATTTTTTTTATAATTTCAATGTACAGAAACGCCTCGTCTAGATTTATTATAAAAGCAAGCTGCGCCCCGCGGTTTCACCCTCATAAGTTTCGAACCCGTAGGAATATCGGAATAAAAAGGAGCCTATATGTTAATCCAGGGTGTCAGCTATCTCCATACAAAATTTTATCAAAATTGTTCCAGCCATTTGAGCATGAAGAATTAACAAACATATAAACACACCCCCACACACTCACAACTTTCGCCTTTATAATATTAGTGTGATGTGGATTGTCCGAAAGGGACTTACCGCTGGCCCGGAACATAAAGGGCTAAGGAAGGAACACGGGTGGGTTTTAGTCAGTAAGAGTCTGACACTCCCTTCCGCTCCACCCAGAACGGGAGGGATCATTTGATGATTTCCCATCCGAAAAAAAAAGTGTGATGTTAAACCTTAAATAGGTACCTTTCCCTTGTTCGAGCAGAATAGCCCAGCGAAAAATTGATACTGTATGATGTACGTAGTTCAAGAATTAAGAGTAATTACGATGACCATCATAGGTACAGCGAGTTATGAGGACATTACTATGGAGTTACGTAAAAAGAGACATTAGCCATTCGAAAGCAAAGTCACGAACGGGCAATTTGATGGCAATCAATAGCTTTACTGTAGTATCGCCATCTTTGGGATGGATTTTTTTAAGGAAAAGGTAGACATTTTTTGAACTGACCTATGAACACAGTTTTTCTTTGTATTCTTCAACTCTCATGCAACCAAAATTTCTACAGACAGCATTATGATCAGCGATAGCCGTTTTACGTGGATGTGCATATTTCCCCCCAATTGTTTATTTTTGTGTCTTGTGCTTTATTTATTTTTTCTTTTATGCATCACGCAAAAAAAATAAATTAAAAAAAATGCAACTAAATGAGTTCTTTCTTTTATGCATCTCTTAAGAAAAGGGTACGTCATATCGTCTCTTCTACATTTTCTTGCCTTACCTAAAGCCTGCCTGCCTTACGTAAAGGACCTTTAAATCTCTTTGTAACAATATTTTGATTCAAAAGAGTGTCCGTGGAGTTTCTTGCCCGTTCTTCTCCATAGAAACCTACTACGCTTTGGAATGGACAACTAGCTTCATCTTTGTGACTGACCGACCCTTTGACAATTCTATATGTCTGTTATTGGTTTATTTGAAACAAATGCTTTACGTTTGAGTGACTAAAGATGTTTTACAATTTTTTTTTGTCCATATCTTTCATAATATTAAAATATATGTTATCCACTATAAAGGCAGCATCAAATTAATATACCTACTTTTCAAGGAAATGTCTCTCTTTATTTTTTAAAAAGTGTGGTCCTCGTACATATACCACCCAGAGCTTGGTTGCGATCATGAGGTGCGTAATTATCACCAAGTACCGCTCTGTATCGCGGATTGGCCAGTATATCATTTCCCATAGTTGCGTAAAAAACAAAGTAGCAAATATGTGCCATATAGGTATCTTTCTAAATACACAGTCGTAACTGCTAGGTTTAGGAAGCACAAAATTTTGCACAGGAGTGCCTTATACAGGGTTATTGGTAAAACATTAACAACCTCTTAAGAGGTCAATGTACTTATCATTATGAACAACTTTTACTATAGGACCAAACCGGAAATCGCGAAAAATAAATCAGCTGTTCGCTACATTTATTTTCGTATAATTCGTCAAAATGTAGGGAACAGCTGATTTTTTTTTCACGACCTAGTGTAGGTACCTACCAAACCGTAACTAACTTCATATTTGTGACTGATCGACACCGACCATTCAAAAGTGTCTGTAAATGGTTTAATTGAAATAAATGATTTTTCATTCTATTCATTAAAATTCAATTTATATTTTATAATAATATTATTATAATAATATATAATAATAAATTCTCCTGATAGCCGTGGAATACCTCTCCACTCCTCATATGCACCTCAGGACATGTTGCCTCCTTGTCGCTACGTCACTATGTGCTAGCGACCGTTTCCGGGGGCCCATTATTGAGTGTTCAAGTAACCCCCTGCTATTTTATCCGTGTATATATGTAGAAAACATTGTTCAGGAATGGGTCCCCGGTCCTTCTTCCATAGTTCTTGGTAACCAGTCCACTTTAGCCCCCCAAACCCATAGTCCAACTTTTTATTTTTCCATATCCTGCAATAGTCCTACACCAACCGGGGGTTATTCTTGGGTGCACTTGCATAGTGCATACAGGGATAATCGTCGGTTGGTGCCGCCTTTCATTAAAATTTTGTAAGGGGCCTCTGCGAGTTGGCTTCGGCCCCTCGTACGCCTTCCAAAGGACCAGGACCGCATGGTCCCGAGATATGTAAAATATTATTTAATAATAATACATCTCTAAGTTCAAAATTTAATTACTATAATATTTACATAATTTATGCTAATATTTAAAATAATAATATTAAGTACATTTATATGAAAAAAATGGTTGCCTGTAAAGTCGGTTTTACGGGCGAAGATTTTACGTGACAACGACCGATCATCCGATCATAGTTGAGTGGGAGAGAGACGCAAGGCATTCGGCGGGCCTCTCTCTCGTTCGGTGACTCATCGTAACGTTACCGAGCGTTACACTTTTTCATAAGTGACTCCCAGTCGCAACCTAATTTAAGACGTTGTCACGTCAAAAAAAATAAGCAAAATGATCTTAAGGCATCAACAAATTCGTCCGCATCGCTGTCAACAGGAACAGTGCCCAAAAGGCAATATAATATAATAATATCTTGAGTAATTTACTATAACAACTTAAAATCTTATCGGGTGTTCTTAATAGGTATATGAGTTTGAGTTATTTTTGCAGATAGGAAATTCAATCGGGCACACGGCTTGTACCGACATAAAAAAAGTCTAGAAAAATATCATGAAGATCTATCTCCGCCCATTAGTAACAACAATTACACTATTAACTAGTTACAATACAGTACAATGCCATTAAAAGTACCACCCACGCCATAAGAAGTGCTGTTACTTGGCCACGTTATTATCACCAATGGTGCCCGTAAAATAAGGGAAAACAACATCACGGCGACTGCCAAATTTGTGGCCGTTTGACGACAGGAATGTGTGGACATTCTCGTTGTGTTTTGAAGGCGAAAACATGAGAGAGATTTTTGGTACAGTGCGCCTAGCAGATTTGAAGTTTCTTGAATGTTATATTATTAAAATCAAATCAAAAGCCATTTATTTAAATTAGGCCGAAGATCAGCGCTATTTGTACATCAAAATTACTTATGACAGTCCTCCAAAACGCCCGCCCTTCACAACTTCCTCTATTCGAACTTTTAATTAGCTGCAGTAAAATGACAGCTTTGTTACTTAACTGACTGAAATTGGCGTCTTTTTGTTTTTTCGCGGCCATCAATCAAATATTGTTTTTCTAGTACCTACAGAATAGTGTAACAAACGAAACTTATTTTACATGCATATTTATATCTAAACTCAGTCCGAAATGAGTTATTAAGAAGTTTCATTTTACTGCAGCTAATTAAAAGTCGGACTATAGTGCTTTAAGTAGCTGGGAAAAATTCATACTTCATTGTTCACGTTCTTATGTGTTTTCTTCTCTATGGATTGCACCACGAATCACTAAATATGTTTAGAACAACATTACATACACATAACATCACACCCCAAAAGGGTTAGGCAGAGGCGTAGGTACCTACCTATAGTACACCTACATTACACCAATAAATAGGGAGCGAGCCTATTACCGTCAACCGGGAACAAATCCAGACTCCGGGCCACTACTGAGAAACTTCTAATACAAAAACCCAATAAAAAAAAAGTCCTTCAGACCGTATTTCGGCCACGGCGGCCAATCTCAACGGAGACTAGCCTTCGGCGCGGGAGATATTATAGTGCACAAGTGTGCGCGCAAACACAGGTGCACTCCCTCTTCCCTCACTCTCATTGTCCGATGGGACGGCAATCCGACACGACCGGAGAGAGATCAGGCGCAGGACCAACGGCTTAACGTGCTTTCCGAGGCACGGGGGTATCACACCGCCAACTTCCAAACTCCGGGCTGTTACTAAGAAATTCCTAATGGAAAAACCCAATAACACTTTGCCTGACCCGGGAATCGAACCCAGGGCCTCAAGCTCAGCAGTAGCACTTGCAAATAAGAATAACAAACAAACTTAAACCCAAAAACAAATAAACTCTTTCCCAGCACATCCACGCTAAACCAACACTCTAAAATTGGCCTAAAAAAAGCAAAAGTCTAAAACAAACAGATCACGGCACCAGGCCCCGGGGCCCCGGGCCCCGGGCAGCCGAAATTTAATCATACTTATTATCCAGTTATGACAGGCAACACCGACAGATATAGCGGGTTCTCTAAACAACCGATGGTTAACTTTGTTTTGTTCCTATAAGACAAAAACAAATCGTTTTTTTAACGATTTGTAAAACTGAGGTTTCAACACTTTCGAGATAGAAAGTTCCGACGTACCAGTTGTAGGTCGTGGGTTCGACCCAGGCAGGCGCTTTACTTTGTGTCAATAATTTCATCATTACTGCTCTCAAAACGGTGAAGGAAAACATCGTGAGGAAACCGGCATGTTCTAGAACCAAAAATTCGAAAACATGTGACATCTACCAACTCGCACTGGGCTCGTGTGGTGGATTACCTACGTGCCACTCCCCCTTACAGAGAGGAGGCCTGTGTCCCAGCAGTGGGAACATTATAGGCTGATTTTGCAACACTTTCAACTAGACTCTTCAACTACTTCTAACTGCTTTAAGCTGCTGAACTGTGGCAATCCTTTATCAATACTTTATTCAATTAAAAATAATTTTGCGAACTTACGGTTGGGAGGTACTTAATATTGTTAAAATAATGACTATTTATTAATTTGTTACTTCAAGGGTTTGTGGGTAAATTGGAGTTTCAACTAGACTCGTCCATTGTTTTAAGCGGCTGAGCTGTGGCAATCCTTTATCAATACTTTTTTTAGTCTGTACTGTCCCACTGCTGGACAAAGGCCTACCTCAAGTCCTTCCAAGAATTCTTTTCCCGCGCCACCTCGAATTAGCCCTCGCGTCCAGTAAGTATATCAATACTTTATTCAATAAATAATAATTTTGCTAACTAAAGCTTGGTGGGTACCTAATATTGTCAAAATAATGACTTTTTATTATAGATACTTTTGAAGATTCTCCTAAGAATACGACATATACTCGTAGCAACTACGGAAAAGATAGTAACAAACAGAAAACACTAGAAACAAAACTATACAAAATAAACGTAAAACATTTTAATGTCACAATCTACTTTAAAACCGTCATAAACACCCAATCAAATAATAAAATAAATACGTCAACAGCCAATTAACAAACAAACAACATTACCACAACTGACCACTAAACAAGTTAAACCCATTTAAAACTTAAACCAAGAAACAGAATCCCATCCCAATTTTGAAACAATCTGTATCTCGAGTCATGAAATAATTTATAACATACACTCGCCCTGTATAATTAGGTCCGGTCAGACGGTTGATTGCTTATTATATTGATGTTTCAATTTTATACCCATTTTTATGGTCATCGACCAACTGTGTGGGGTGGCCACCCAGACCGTTGTTGAAACCCTTCACTCTAGTGGTCATACCAATAAGACTATCTTCGTCTACTTAAGCTCTGACGGATTCAGGATTTTCTGTCTCCTTCTTACCGGTTTGGAGTGTCTCCTGTCTCTCTCTTGTGATTATGGCGAGTGAAGAAAGTTAGTCCTCGTCACGAGTTATAAGATGTTTAGTAACTATGTTGTTATTTTCGATTTTTATTTGAAGGAAGTTTCCTCATTGGTTTCCGATTGTAAATTTTTTTCTTGAGATTATTTGTAACATCACCTGTATACGTTTTATGGTCCGTATCGTAATTGAAGCCTTAAAAGACGTGGAACTTTTTGCCAACTTTTGTAATTAACAATCGAAATTTCGAACGAAGTTTGAGAAAACCGGATAGAAATAAATCTTTCCTATACTTACTTACACAAATGATGGTCAATTAGCCCTTTCGAAGGCATTCGAAGATTCCGTTGACAAATTCGTTTGGAAAACATTTTCTGATGAATTTGTCCGACATTAATACATGGTTCTGTTGGAATTGTTAGCGTTGTTTTTGGTTTGTTTTTAGTTCTAAATCGAGTGGAATCGATGTCGCGACTATCTCGGTGCTTTGATCTCGTTTAGGCTCGTGCGCTCCTCAAAGTTTAGTTTTCGATAGCGAGAAGGCTTCCGTAACATTTATTTTGAAGAAGTAATATTCTACTAGATTAAGATCATCATTTCTGTTATTTACGAATGGAAGGTATCAGCAATGACCAATTTTTTTACAAGGAAGGATACTATAACATTGTTTTGGTGATATTTTTTTTCAATTAACAATGTTAGTCTTTTTGTCTATTAGTTTCACATGTTTTAATTCATTTCATGTTCATTCTTGCACGGTAATTGCGTAACAATGCCTTTCATTTTCGTATATTTAACAACATTAATTGCGTCATTTACATTGTCGAGCAGATAATTTTAGCAAATATACGAATCAACGGATTAGCAATTTCCTTCAAAATTCTTCGGGTAATTGAAAGTGTCTGGTTGGGCTCCAATTTACCCATTGTGATTGTACCGTTAGGTATCTTCATCAAACTTATCATCAAAAGTACTCAATTTTATTTGCTTATCAAGGTTTAGTGGGATTTTATTAGATGCAGCGTCCGAATCAAACCGTCTCTAAAAGCCAATTAGCTTTGATTACGGCCCACATAATTGGGTTTTGATAAAGAGTATAAAAGATATAATAAATAATATTAAGATTTTTTTGTTCTTCGCTTCATTGAATTTAGAATGGTTAGCAAGGCGTTCTTCGTTAGATTAAGTAGGTTTTGACTACTGGTTTTATTTCTTACGTTGTTAGCTTTTGTGATTATTATCTAAAAATTCGAAATTTAACTGATATAGAGACTGTCCGTTTAGTGTACTTTAGCTATTTTCATAGTGTAATGTCGTACGGTATTCTATTGTGGGGAAATGCCGCCGATATTCAGACTATCTTTGTTTTGCAGAAGCGAGCTGTTCGATCAATTTATAAATTAAGTCCGAGACACTCTCTCAGAGACAAATTTAAAGAGATTAATGTAATGACTGTGCCTTCTCAGTACATTTATGAAAATCTTTTATATGCCCATAAAAATATAAAATTGTTTAAAAAATACAGTGATATCCATAATATAAATACTAGAAACAAACACAAATATGTTGTACCTACAACCAGGCTCAAGAAAATAGGTGGCTCGTTCAGATGCCAATGTATACGCTTTTACAATAAACTACCAAGCCACGTTCAAGATCTAAGCCTTAATAAATTCAAATCTTTCATTAAACGTAAGTTGTGCCAGAAAGCCTTTTATACCGTTAAAGATTATATTGAGGACAAAAAGGCTTGGGATTGAGCTGCTTCCAATTTCTGCATTTTGAATGATTTTTTTCTTTTTTATATACACATTGACATTGATGAATATTTTTTTTTTTAAACAATGACATTTGTTTACTTTGTAAAGTATTATATTATTTTTTCATTGTGAATGTGAAGACGATGTGGGTCATTTTACATACTTATATATATTTTTTTTATTATTCTCTCTGTTCTGTTTTTTTTTATCATGGTCTGGCAGTTTGAGTAATTTATGTGGCCTACCCAAATGTCCTTTCTTTGGTATTGTTCGTCGAATCGTTGAGCTCCTTAAGTCTTGAGTTGAGCTGCACGATTTTTGACAAATGCGTGCACTGACTGGACAGGTCCTCTCAATCTGTGTGGTTCTTTCCTCAAAAGACCACCTCAGACATCGATCTACATGGTCTTCATATAACCTGACCAAGATTATGTCTGGACTTTAAAAGAGACTGTGACCTCTGAGTTTGTTTCGGCCTTTCTTCTCAGAGTAGTCAGATAGGAAACGCCGACTTCATCTAGTTATAAAAAACATGACTGACGTGTAAAAGTGTTTGTACAAACCTACTTACAAAAAAAAAAAAAAAAAAAAAAAAAAAAAAAATCATTTCATTTCATTTCATAAATTATTAAAGGTTTTTTTTTACTTCAAGAAAATCTTTGTTATTTATTTATTTATTTATTTATTTATTTCCCCACCATACAAATATCATTACAGGTTTGTCACCTAATGCGATAATGTAGACAAGACAACTTACAAACTACCGTTGCAAACTAACAATTGTTGATTATATTATGTCCTAAATATAATAATATCTATGTCCCAGTAGGACCATAACTTAGTTCAAAGAGAGCTCTCACTGTGAACCCACCCAGAGTGCAACAAAATATATCTATATCCTCCGCTATACTGTTGAGGACTCGGAGTGCGAGAGTAAACGGCGCTTCATTCACTAGCTTCGTGCGGCCGCGCGGCACTGCCAGCAGCCGGGGCCGCCGCCGCCGCCACACGTATCTGTCCGGAACACACATGCACACCTGTTGCAATACGTCTGGATTGTGAATCTTTCCCCTCATCACCTTGAAGATATATGAGACTAGCGCTAAATTCCTTCTGACTTTTAACTCATTGTAACCTAACATACCTAAAATGAATAAGGTAGGATACTTATTTGGGTAAAATGGGTATACTCCTAAATTTATTCTGCACTCTCTCCAACATGACACTATATTTAGTTTCATGTGGAGACCAGATGACTGCGTTAAACTCTAATTGACTCCTCACTAAAGAGTTATACAATGCAATTATTGCCTTGATATTAGTAAAGCCCCTAGCTACCCGAAGCACGAATCCTAAATTTCTGTAGGCTTTCTTACAGATTTTAGTAACACACTCGCGAAATTCTAGTTTAGAGGAGAAGCTAACCCCTAAATCTCTGACTTCAGACACTTTCGCTAATGGTACCCCGTTAATTTGGTATTGGTATGTAACCGGCGAGAGTGTCCGGCTGAAAGTCATAGTCATGCACTTCGAGACGTTAAATTGCAAATTATTGTTATTGCTCCAGGTTACCACCCTATCTATATCTTGCTGTAACTTTTGGCAATCTTCCCTGTTCCTAACCGCAAGATATAGTTTTAGGTCATCTGCAAATAGAGTGCAATGAGCCTCTTTGACAACCGTCGGAAGGTCATTTACCATCAATATGAATTCCAGTGGCCCGAGGTTGCTACCCTGGCTTACTCCGGACCTAGTAAAATAAGATTCTGACCTACACCCCGCATATTCTACATACTGCTGTCTGTCCCGCATGTAACTAGCAAAAAAGGTTAATAAGTGGGGAGTAAACCCTACACCTGCCATTTTTGTCAGCAGTATGTCATTATCCACTAGGTCGAACGCTTTTTTGTAGTCAAAGAAAGCTACATCTGCCTGCCCTCCAGCATCCACTTCAGGTACAATATAACTCATGTAGTTAATTAGGTTACTGGTGGTGCTTCTGCCGGGTCTGAAACCGTGTTGCTCATCTGAAAGCTGCACATTAACCTGTGAGAGAATGCTCTTGTGCACTGCAGTCTCCAGTACTTTAGCTGGTGTCGAAAGTACAGCCACCGGCCTGTATTGGTCCACGTTCGATGCTGACTTCCCTTTGGGTACCGGGACGACCTTAGTTATTTTCCACCTTTCTGGAAATACTGCCTCCGCTAGGCACTGATTAAATATATAAAGAAGTGGCCTACAAATTGCTAGTCGGCAGTCTTTGAAAATGTAGGGCGGTATCCCATCGGGTCCCGTTGACTTTTTTGGCTTGAGTTTTTGCAGAGCGCTAAGTACTTCCTCAAGCTGTAGTTGTTCTAAATGTACCCTAGCCGCTCCATTCTCACCACCAGCCTGTTTCACTGCCGACTCCACGTCCAGCTTGGGTATCTTATGGTTAAAAACAGAATAAAAATATTGCGCAAACTCATTAGCACACTGCTCCCTCTCAAGTACCCTATCACCTTTTAAAATCCTGCGTGGACTTCTGCTGCCTTTTTTTGAGTTAACGTAAGCCCAAAAAGCCTTTGGATTTTCCTGGAACTCGCTTTGCATCCGGTCTTTATAATTTTTATATGCAGAGTTTATCAAACCTTTTACCTTCGCCCTACATTTAGCAAACGCCTCATAATCGGGCCCTGATTTGCTACCCTTATACTGCCTATGAAGCCTAGCCTTTAATTTTATGTTGCGAATTATGTCTATCGTGTACCACTCGGGGTAACTGTACTCCGAGTTTACACGCCTTCGCTTTTTTCTTGGAACGCAGTCATCCAAAACCTTGTATATGACCTCATAAAAATAATCTAAACAATCATTTACATCTAAACTATACATTGGCGTCCAGTCTATAGCCGCTATTAAAGAATACATTAACGGAAAGTTTGCTTTGTAAAAGTTCCAACCAGTGTGCGTCTGCGTGCCCTCCTCAGACTCGCTTAGCGGCGGCGCGGGCGCGGGCCGCTCGCAGCGGCGCTCTCGCCCCCGCCGTGGCACTACAACAGCGAGCGGCGGATGATACGGGTCGGGCGGTACAATCGGCTCAGCCGCGCGCACCTCCAACCCGTCCCCCACTGAACGCGTACTCAAAACAAGATCTAACTGGCGTTCGTTACAATTTCCTATCTTGTTGCACTGGGTAAACTCACAATAAGTGCTAATATACTCAAAATAACTTCGTACATTTGTTGAGCTAGAATATAAATTAAAATCGCCTATCACTAATAAGCTGTCGTAGTTATCACGATAGCTTTCTATTATACTAAACATACACATATATTCAGTATCACCACAACTTGGTGGAATATATACTACACACAACACAAACATAAACTTATTATGTAAATAAACCGCCGCGCTAACTAGTTCAAATGCATGATCTTGAATACGTACATCGTTCGGTGTATTTAGTTGCCGTAGCTCGTACCGCGGTGTGGCCACTAAACACGCGCCACCTTGCTTCCGCCCGTCCGCCCGATCACACCGAAGTATCTTGTATCCAGGTGGGACTAGTTCTGAATCATAGATGGAATCGTTGCATCCTGTTTCCGTTATTGTAAACAGATCATAACTATGGGAAGAAATTCCCATATAAAAATCCTGTAATTTTGTTCTCAGTCCTCTAACGTTCTGGTAGTATATCTCTACAGAATTTAGTGTTTTCTTATTGCTTGTTGGGTGGCTTGCGAAACCACACCCATTCACAAAATTCAATGTTAACTGCCCAACATGCTGGCTTACATAGTATTTCGTAAGAACTTTCTGGAACTCCTATAACAAATGACGCATAGTCTCTTTCCGTTCTATGTTTAATTTTTTCCACTGTTATTTCCGTCTCTCTTCCACCTAATATGTTCTTTACATGTATTTCTAAATTTTCTACTGTAGTATCCTTTTTTAGACGCCAGACATGTAAAAACTTTTTCCTCTCTGTACCTTGAATATTTACTGCACTAGTATTTCCTCCTCTTATGACTTGCTTGCCGGGATATTTGTTTTTCTTTTTCTCTACAGTAATCCATGGTTCATCCTTTTTACTAGTTTCTATTTGTAGTTCTGTATTATCTGCCGATAACTGTTCTTTATCGTGACCTTCCGTAGTGGTTTCTATAATACATGCCGGTTTCGTGGCCCCACACGCCCCTACACTCCTTTCTTTGTTTACCGACTGATTTTTACTAACTACCTGCTTATCGCTTCTTGTGAGTATATTTGCAAATGATATAGTCTCCTTTCTAATTTCCTTCACTTTCTCATTTCTTTCTTCCATATACTGATTTTTGTTCAAACCATTCTTTAATTGCTCATTTTTCTGCTCCAATGTTTTTATTTGTGCTTCTAACTCATCGACTTTACTCGCCTTTACCTGTACTACCTTCATTACATCTCGTAACTTATGTAGCTCTTTTTCTGTGTCGAGAAATTTTTCCTTGAGCAAACTATACTCCCTTATTTGCTCATCCATTTTCCGGTTCATCTCAGACCTACATGCTTGCAATTCTTGAAGTATTTTATTGCTGATATCCACTTCTATCACTTCTTTTGGTATCCTCCTATTGCCTCGGTCTGTGTTTACATAGCAAGGAGTAGAAGTTATATTCATTATATTCTGGCTACCTAGAACTGGTGTGTCCGAATTATCCCGCTTTGGCGCACTGCAAACACATTCCGGGCATCTCCAATTACACTTGTATTCTTCGGTTAATGCTTCCAATTTATCCTCCGTCAGCGCCAAACACTTAAGATGGTACAATTTTCTGCATTCACCTCTTGCACATTCCATGTACGAAATGTCGTTTATTACGGCATCGCAGCCGTTACATTTTGTACCCATTTATTTGAGAAATACACTTTTGCCGCTACTAATTACGCTCAACCGATAACACGTCCGTCCGCTCGGAGCGCGTAGTAGTGTTCCTGTTAATAGTCACAAAATGACTAAAAAGATTTTCACTCCAAGAAAACCTTTAATAATAGTCTTAATAGTCACAAAATGACTATTTTTAAAGGTTTTGAATAATATTCACAAAATGACTGAGTATTCATAAAGTGAATATTTCTGTAGGCGCAATTTGCGCTCTTTCTGAACGGTGAACGAAATTGAACCGTCACGCTCGGGTCGGTGACGCTGAATCGGGCATAATCGACTCCAGTCTTAAGTTCACTTCTATTTTTTTTTTCTGTCTCTTTCTCACGCTGGAGCAATTTCTTAGTTATTTGGACAATATTTAGCAAAATGTTGTTGTACATAGTTGTCTATCTTTCCCTATATTTTTTTACCAGAGGATGATTTCTCGTTTAGTTCTTAGTTTTTTTTTTACCGACTTCAAAAAAAAGGAGGTTATCAATTCGATACGTATGTATGTAATATTATTGGAATTGCATTATATTCACATATGATGATCTATTAGGGCTTCCAAACAAATATACAAAATTTCATAGACGTATGTATGTATGTATGTATGTATGTATGTATGTATGTATGTATGTATGTTTGTCCACGCATATCTCCGGAACTATTAATCGGATCGTGACCATTTTTTTTTATTGGCTTACATTTTCTTCAACTTAGGGAACAGTGCAAGTTTCATCAAGATCGATTCAGTAATTTTCAAGATATGGACTAATACGTGTAAGTGTGACGGCCTGGCTTATTGATAAGAGCTACGGGTGTAGTGTCAAAGGGAAAACATCTCAAAACCTTGGTCAAATACTAGTGCAAAAACTAAAAATTACGAAATAAAAAGTAATTTAAAAAAATTAAACCGACTTCAAAAAGAAATTAACTCAAAATTATGAAATAACTTTAATTTCGGAAGTCGGTGGCATAAAACTAAAATACAGATCCCAAGACACCGACTTCCGAAATTAAAGTTATTTCATAATTTTGAGTTAATTTCTTTTTGAAGTCGGTTTAATTTTTTTAAATTACTTTTTATTGTGTCTGAAGTGCCTACCTTACTTTAATGGATCAGTATATATAATAACTTTCGAAAGTATCATCCCATAAATAATCAGATTTTTGAAACTCAAATATTAGAGTTTTGCGTGACCTCACAAAATATGATTTCATAACAAACTCTGATTCAAATCTGTTGAAATCGAGCCCAAGTATTGTAAAAGGGTTTAAACTCAGGTTTAAATAAAACGGTTTCTAAAAAACTTTGAGCATCAAAAGGCGCGCGGCGACTGGAAAACGTCGGCGGCGCCTGCGCATCTCTTATAAATCACGTCTCGCCATCTTGTAGATTACCCGATTAACTAGTCAACTGTTAAAAACATAGATCCTTTATGTTCCACTACTATTACATTCACGCTCACTGACTTTTGGAAAAGGCCGAAAAAAGTAACCGAACTTTTTTGACATTTAAACTTTTATAGCGAACTTTTTTGTTTTTTTTTTTCTTAATTTGGAGGCACAGGTGGAGTTAACTGTCATGTTTTTTCTGGAGTATCATGATACGATGTCATGTGGCCACTTATTGGAAGTGATAGGTTTGTAATAGATATATTTGAAGGAGGTTTCTCGTTGGGTAAAAGCAGAATAAATTGAAATGTGATCGACTTTTCTTGATATATTTTTTTTGTTGTAACGTATAAAGTTTCGGTGTTCCTTTTAATACGGTATCGGTACTAAATTGAATTGGCTACGCTTTTTTGTTCTCCGTTTTTTAAACCCAAATATTTAATTAACTACATATCGACTTCTGTCAAAATAAATACAAAAATAAAAACGACATTGCTGTAGAAACGATCCTACAAGTTTGTTTGCCTTTTATATTTTGACAATGTGTAGGATGTGAATAGCGTAGCTTGGTGAATAAATAATTTATTTTCTAAATGCTAGTTTTACATACGGTTCCTTTTGCTAACCAATGGTAGCAATTTTTATTCCCAATCTAGGCATATAAATAGATTTGTAAACTAATTTTACCTGTGATAGCTACTTCCATAAAGGAGGGTCTACTATATTCAAAGCTCTAGGTCTTCGTTTCATTATTAGTAAATATACAAGAGTTTTAATGTTAACCAAGATTATGGTTAGATCAAGAGCCTGATTCAGAAGACAGTACCCCTCGATACGGCTCGCATCGTGAGGAGGTTCTTGTCTCCAGAGACAGGAACCTCCGAGCAGGGTCCAAGCTACCGGTGGTCAGGACTCTGGAGCCCTGACCACCGGTAGCTTGGTCCCTGCTCCCAACACCGGAGGACCAATATTTTTTTATATTTTTAAATGTTTTTTTACTTATTTACTTCTTTTCCATTTTTTTTTCAATTTTTAGAAATATTTAAAAATAAGGAACTACTTAAATAAATAAACGGAATAATAATTATTTATTCAGTATTAAAATTGGTAAAATATTAACATAAAATCTTAGAAATAATTTATAGGGTTAAATGCTAATACTAGGATACCACAGGCGGCATGCGGCTGAGGTGAATGTGACGATCATTTCAGAAAATAACTAAGATTTTGGACTAAAAATATCGTCTAATCATGTTCAAACATTCACACAAGACATACTACTTGAAAAATTCCAACATGGATTCCGTATAAAATTTCAACGCACGCGCATTCTATTCACACAAGTCGCGACCGTTTGTCTGTTAATTGTCGCTGTCAACTAGTAATTGACCCCATCGCTTCCTATTTAACGGACCACCCATGTATTTGAAGGCATCCTCATATTCCTCATCATATGTCGTAGGTACTGGCTGGTTAAGTGACTTTAGTTAAGTTTTTTTCTTATAGGCCGTACGGGATGCATGAAGAAGCGTCCTCGTGTAGCGCACTTTGTTCCGCCAGTTACTCAACTAAACCGAGCGCTCGGCGCATCCTGCACAGTCACACCCAACACCTTATCTGGCTGGCCAATTCTTACCTTGCGGTGGTAGGGCTAACGCCCGCCTGGTTTGCGACCACCCTCCCACCGGAGTCCGGCGTCAAGCAGCCTGCTGTGTTTCGTCGATGCGTGGGAGTTCCAGTGCCTAATATGCATCTTCTGGGCACGCTTGTTTCATCATAGACTTCATCCATCGCCCTGCATCAGGCGTAATCGAGGTCAAGAGCGGGCCCATTCAGTAATTTTGACTGCCTCGTCGGTCTAGTGGTCGCAAGGGCTACTGCATGAGCATGAGGTTCTTGGTTCGATTCTCAGGTCGTGCAAAGTACCTACCTATTACTGTGTTATTTTGTATCAGGAATTTCTCAGTCTCACTCTCGTCTCACTCGAAGTCTGTATTGTGCCCGATGACAATAGGCTCACCTCCTATTACATGAGGGTTAGTATGGTTTTTATTGTGAAAAGAAAGTTTTAGGTATCTGCATGTTTTTTTTTTAACGTATCAAATTAGTTGTAATATGTTTTCAACACACTATCTAACTAGCATATATCCTGAAGAATATCGTATAGGTATTTTTCTGATTTTGTTTACTGTACAGTAGTCGATCATATACTTTTAGGCATTATCACAGTTATCTAATGAGAGATCATAAATTACAGCTAATAAATAATCCACCAAAACATTTCATGTGAAGTAGGTGGACGAGACTTAAATAACGCTTTCACTGTTAAAAAGTTAAGATCTAATGTGAGCCAAGCCCCTAACTCTTCAGCGGGATTGTCCGAAAGGGTTACCGCTGGCCCACGCATGCACGCAGGAACACGGGTGGGTTTTAGTCAGTAAGAGTCTGATACTCCCTTCCGCTCCACCCAGAGCGGGAGGGGTCATTTGATGATTTCCCATCATAAAAAACAAAAAAAAAAGCCCGTAACTCTACAAACCTGACATCTTGCTCAAAATGTAAAGCTCTAATAAAAGCCCTAATAAAAAGCGATTAAACTGTAAGTAATTCTGCAATACAGTCGATTTTTCTAGGGTGGGCAAAGTAGTTTTTAGGGTAGGCATTGCCCACCCTTGCCCCCCCACCCTAGCGACGCCCATATAATGTACCTCATACAAAAATCGCGGTAATGTCTTAGTTTCACACGTTTCATAAAAACTTGTGTGAATTAAAAACTATTCCGTAATAGGTCATTAATGTTGATAATGCCATGTTATCGGTACCTACCTACTGATAAAGGTAGGTACATGAATAAAATTAACAGTCACAAAAAATACGCATTAATTATTTATCGCCGCATGCCAATGATTAGTACATTTACTTATGTAGCAAAAAAGGACTAAATTACCTATAATTTATCGTTATGTTACTGACTTTGTAGTTTTTCATTAAGTTATTTATTGCAGTAATTCTTTTTATAGTGTCACTTTATTTCTGTAAGGGCTGATTTTTCAATCGACAGATAATTTTCATTCGTGGAATAAAATTGACGTCTGACAGTTTTTGTATGGGAGAACTGTCAAAAATTCTAAATTATTCCGCCGATAAAATCATCTGGCGTTGGAAAAATCTTCCCTTAGTACCTGTTTGTCTTTTATTTTTCTTTTTGTATATTTGGCATCTTGTTTTTATATGCCTCTAAAAGTTAGTTGACATTTTTCCACTTCAGCTGTGATGCCACATTATGATTTAAAATAAAAAAAATATATATTTGGACCTCCTAATACTTGATTATTTTTATGATAAGTGAAAGGTAGGGGCTGATTTTTCCAACGCCAGATAATTGTATCGGACGAATAATTTTGAATTGTTGACAGTTCTTCCATACAAAAACTGTCAGACGTCAATTTTATTCGACAAATAAAAGTTATCTGTCGATTGAAAAATCAGCCCTTATTCAATAAAAATGTTATAGCAGTTCAAACATTTGTATCTAGAATTTTAAATCTTAATGTGGTGTGTCAGAGCTGAAGTGGAAAAATGTCAAATAATTGTTGGAGACAACTATACATTAATATATATAATTTGTTAAAATATAATTGTGCTTTTGTGTGTTGTGGTATATCTTGCCACGTTAAATGGCAATGCTAATTCTTTGGCCAAAATATATTAAATTTTCAACTTAAAAAGCTCAATAAAACTTAAAAAATAAAACTACAAAAACAAAGAAACAACACACAAAGAAAATCAATATTGTCATTGGCATGAAAAATAGTAGAGACGCCAACAGGGACACAGGTGGCGATTCCCGCGCTACTCAAAAGAGTCAACTTGTACCTACACCATATCATTACAGTATCCACGCTAACGTGTGATTATGTACACCCTGCTGAGACAGTGGATCGTCGTGAGAAAGCACACACGTTCACCACAAGGCTAGTGGCCAGTGTTAAGGAGGTAGCGGTAGACGAAATGACACTGAGGAACGAGGGAAGATAATTACGGGTAAATCGCAAAGTGTGGTATACACTTACACACGGCTTAGTATAAAGCTATATATTTCCAGTATAAGCTGACTCCTCAGTATACGAAAATTCTATAAAATGCATGGTCAACTAAAACTGGACTTCAAAATTTCGAAAAATGTGTCTGCTCAACATTGTAATATAGGTATAAAGTAATGATTGTTGATGAACTGACAAAATGAAAGCCATTACCACTGATAGTGTGTAACGGTGTGCCTGTAATATGAAGTTTTAATAAATAAAGACTTATGATTATGATTAGGCATTATATCAATGCCTCAAATCATTACAAGAACGTCACTTAAATCACGATCTATTCAAGTCATCCCGTAATTACATTGAAACACAGCCCTCTAAAGCGGACATACTGCTACAATCTCAATTCCAATCGTATAGCAATCAGAGTACATAGAACACAATCCTGGTAATGTAACGCCAGAATTCCGAGAAGGCTCCTTAGCAATGCGGACTGTCAAAAGCCAATGTCGGTTCTCCCTCGAGTGTCCGAGCCACTCGGCCCCTGCCTCCCCTTCTCGCCACCCCACTGACCGTTGCTAAAGAAAATTTACCATGGTTCCGTAATCGAGAAATTTGTGAGATAGAATAACGATCTTCTGTTTAGCTTGTCGATGCCAATAAACATGGAGTCGGCTAATTTTGGTACGAGTTTGGCGCTTTCATTATCTTTTTTTTTAATCTTTTTTTTTTTAAAACGTTGCCCCACACTAGGAATTTCTCCTGTATTGTGGGTGCGTTAACAAACATTTAAATTCACGTACACAAACAGCCAGACCCGGAACAACTACTTGTAGGTCATACAAATATTTGTTCCGTGCGGGAATCGAACTCGCGACACGCAGCGCAGCAGTCAATCGCCTAACCACTGCGCCAACCGTGCCGTCAATTAGCGCCCATCATTCCTGTAACGTGCAGATAATATGACACGCAGGGACACCAATGAGGTACCTAAGTGTGAACTTTTTCGGAACAGTACCACCTCCACTCCAGCACCCTAACTGTGTAACAGACTTTCAATCACAATCTGAATCGTTTTGAAGAATATTAATAATCCAGCATTGAAGCAAAAGAGACTGCATCCTATATTCTTATAAATCCAGTAGTTTTTATGTGGCTACTATTTTTATCAGAACAATGACTTGCTCGGCAATAAAACGAATTTTTACCCAACTACGGCAAAGCCAAAGAAGGGTTATGATTTTAGCATGCTATGTATGTATGTACAGTCAACAAAGGAGTTAAGTATACAGGAGCGTCGGATATAGTTGAAGTTTACTAAGAAACCGATGGATGTTCTGGACTGAAATTTAATTTAATAAATGAGCTGTTTGTTTTCTATTAATAAACTAAAATTTTTTTCGAGAATATCCATCGGTTTCTTAGTAAACTTCAACAATATCCGACGCTCCTGTATACTTAACTCCTTTGTTGACTGTACATCTGTTCCCTCATAACTCCTGAACAACTCATCGTATTTGTCCTTCAACAAACCTCGATCACGCTGACGAAGATTTATTCTAGAAGCCGTTAAATTAATAACCATCGTTAGCTTATTTGTGTCAATATCCCATCACAGTTTTTAATTTCTGTCGGCGTATTACAAAGGAGGACCACTTACTGAGTACGTATTCGAATTAAAGTTATTTTATTGCAGTATCAAGGACTCTTAAGTTTTAATGTTTCCTTTAAACAAGTCGCTGTCATTAAAAACTTATTCTTTAGTTTTAATTAATTTGGTTTTGTGACATTCATCAGCGATTTTTTAAGACCGACGCGACTGTCTCTTTTCTAAAGAAAACAGGTTTTCTATGAACCAATAGATCTTCCAACCGTATTAATAGTTCACATACAGATATTCCTGCCTCCTTCATTCAAGTTTTTTTTTACACCAAATGAACATTCTAACTATGTACATTTACCATCATCATCTGCGTAGCCTTTTCCCAACTATGTTGGGGTTGCCTTCCAGTCTAACCGGATTCAGTTGAATACCAGTATTTTACATGAAGCGACTGCCTATCTGACCTTCACAACCCAGTTACTGGGTAATACGATACCCCTTGGTAAGACTTGTTGTCAGACTTCGGGTTTCTGACTACCCGTAACGACTGTCAAAGATCCACGAATGACAGCCGGGACCAACGGCTTAACGTGCTTTCCGAGGCACGGGGAGGTCTCGGTATGTAAAGATGGTCACCGATCCACAGGCCAACCGCAGCAGGAGTAGCATAACCTTATCGATCGACCAGTGCGGCTGTTATTATTCTCTCATGGGCCGAAAGATGATGAGTGTGTGAGAACAAGAGGAAAAGAATATGATTTGTTTTTTCTTAAACTAAAATATTAAGTACTAGCTTCCGCCCGCGGCTTCGCCCGCAAGGTATGTCGATAAAAACTATCCTATGTCCTTCCCCGGGATGCAATCTATCTCTCTGCTAATTTTTATCGAAATCCGTTCAGTGGTTTAGGCGTAAAAAGGTAACATACAGACAGACAGAGTTACTTTCGAATTTATAATATTATAGTATGGATACTAGATAGGTACCTAATCAATTTTTGCTATCTCCTTTTCTTGTTTAAAACTCATTTCTCGAACAGGCCCTTGGTAACGCTCCCGACCGGACATCTAAAGGTGTCATGGAGACGACTCTCGCACAAGGTGGCCTCTAATATAGCCCAATATAGCCTAATATAGCCCCTCAACCCCCGATTGCCCTTAAGTGCTAACCCAACTTGAGGCGAAGAGCCCGAAATTAGCACTTGAAATTCACGAGCCTACAATATGAAATTCTTTGTATGCCTGTATTTTGGGATATATTTTTCGTTTGTTACATGCTCTAGTTATTTTTTTAGATGCTTTTGTATGGACCCTTTGTCTGATATTGTCTCTCGGGTTTTTTTTAAGACTCGTAGTAGGTACAGTCAAGAGCAAAAGTAGATGATCAAAATCAGAAATTCAATACGAATGAACGGGGTTCGCGTCAGAACTGGGTGACGTCGAAGTGATTAAAAAGTATGTGATTGTAAATTATACCAAAAATTTACTACTAGTACAGCTGCCATAAATTCGTGATCAGTTTTGACTCCTATTGAATTTCTGATTTTGATCATCTACTTTTGCTGTTGACTGTACCTACCTAGTTGTGTGATGTGTCTTTGTTGAAGCATTATTCGAAACTGTTTGGTTCGTAGGATTAACTTAAAATGTTTTCTCTAGAAAAAATAATGAAATTGCAAATGTAGCGAGATTCTAGAATTTTGTCGTTGTCAGTAATACCTACAATGGCGTCTAAAAGTTAGTTGACATTTTTGAGGTGAAAACTTCTTTAGGCGCGTTGGGCATTTTTTGACATGGGGAAAAACCATTGAACTCGCGCCACTGTTACCGTAAGCGACACCGCGCGTGTTTTGTTTAAAAGACGATTAAAAAAAGTTCAAAAAATTATACCCGATTCGGATGTGTTCGGCTGTCCTCGGGATGTACTCGGTTTCAATGTACAGTCAACAAAGGAGATAAGTATACAGGAGCGTCGGATATAGTTGAAGTTTACTAAGAAACCGATGGATGTTCTGGTCTGAAATTTAATTTAATAAATGAGCTGTTTGTTTTCTATTAATAAAATTAAATTTTATTCGAGAACATCCATCGGTTTCTTAGTAAACTTCAACTATATCCGACGCTCCTGTATACTTATCTCCTTTGTTGACTGTACCTTTAACCGATAATGACCAGTGAGTGATGGCAAAGTATTCTGTTTGTGTTTTGTTTTCACTTCTGTCGGCAATCCTGGAGTGCCACTGTTTTTTTTCCACTGAGACACACCACATTATGATTTAAAATTCTAGTGATCCAAATATTTGAACTGCTATAAAGGTTTTATTGACTAAGGGCTGATTTTTCAATCGACATATAATTTTTATTCGTGGAATAAAATTGACGTCTGACAGTTTTTGTATGGAAGAACTGTCAAAAATTCAAAGTTATTCTTCCGATAAAAATATCGGATTAACGTATTTTAAAAAAAAATCATAATGTGACAGCTGAAGTGGAAAATGTAACTTTTGGGAGACCGCTGTAAGTACGTCTGTTTGTGGAAATTTCAGTAGGTAGTGAAAACTGTATGATAAAATAAAAATGAGCCTGTTGAAGGTAGGAAGGTGCCAAACTAACTAGGTAGGGGAGCTACAGCGATTCACCCAACAATTCGTTGACCTGATCAATCGACCCGAGTGGCTGTTATTACTTAGCCACAAGCCATCTAAGTACCTAAATAAATTTATATTACATTTAGATTGCCATCGCGACGCTAAGAGGAAGTACGTAATCAGTACTTGTTATACTTATAAAGAGGTAAAATTAGAGAGTTTGTATGTAGGGAATAAACTTGGGAACTACTGATCTGAGTCCCATAATTCTTTCACTATTTTGAAGCCTGGTTGTGTCATTGGAATATATTTTATGTTTAAAGGGGATGGCGGAGCATGCGTATAGTTCATACATAGATACGTAATACCAAAATAATTTGTAAATCAAACATATTCTTAATGTAGTGTGTATTTATTTCGATTGGATTACAGAATATCTAGGTTCCCAAATATATATTTTGAAAAGACACTGATATAAAGACGAGATAAGTATTATGAGGAATTGAAAAATTTCAATAGAAAACTTTTATTTCTCTTATCTCGTCTTTAAATCAGTGTCCATTCAAAATTATATATTTGGGAACCTGGATAATACGCCACGTGGCCGAAGTCGCGATCAGAAGTTAGTGGGTACCTATATAAAATACAAAATATAGCAATAGCAGAGCATACCTACTTTCACATAAAATAAGACAACCTGAATTAAAATTTGTATAATTTTTTCGAAAGTCACATCACAATCCTAAAACTTTTTGGTCTACTATCGACTATAATGTTCAATTTCTTTTTCCTTAACATAAGAACACTTCCACTTATAAACTCTTAACCACACACCACTGAACTAGGGAAAAAGCCCTCATTATTTAAATAAAACACAAGCCATCGATTTCCCTGTATTTATCGTATCAATTTCCATCGCGGACCCAATTAAAGTGCCATAAACCTCTTATTAGTCACCCCATATTTTCCCCTCCTTCCCCACTAAACCAACATGGCGTCGCGATTGTCACCTAACCTCAAACAAGGATACTATAACCCGTTTTTATACAATTCTGAACCTTACTAGCAAAGAAAAAGATGCGAGAGTAACTGCATCAGAAACTTTGCATAGCACCTGTAGTCTTATTCTTCAAACTAGTGTGCCATATTACCCCGTTCTACGCTAGATTCTTGTTAAAGTAAATTATGCGTTAGTGGCATGATTTTAAAGTTGTTTTTTAGTTACTTGTGGTATTTGATTGTTAGTTTTGTTGTTATAAGTACGTGCTGGAGGCGTGACATTA
The DNA here is from genome assembly GCA_963082905.1 of Oligia fasciuncula. NCBI lineage: Eukaryota > Metazoa > Arthropoda > Insecta > Lepidoptera > Noctuidae > Oligia > Oligia fasciuncula. The sequence goes on from OY720406.1 coordinate 4,694,090, forward strand.
TCGCCCCAAGGGATTGTGGAATTATACATGAAGGGTAGGGTTAAGTGTGTTTTTAAGAACGATAGGGTTTTTTATTATTGATACAGCAATGACCTGGCGGCCAGGGCCTCAAGTCTGCTATTACAATAATGTCAGAATGGTCTATCATTGATTTCATAATCGTAGATTTTGACAAGTTTGGTAATCTACTAATATAATGGCGTCATTATGACTTTCCAATGGTCAACCACAGACACTCCATTGAAAGAAATGGCATAGAATGGTAATCTCGTACTTAATGACAAATGAATGACTGACTTAGGCGGTAATGTGTAAAACAATTTACAGTTCCTTTGATCAGTGACCTACCATTAGAACGTCATTGTGCAGTCATTGCTTTTAATTCTTTACGAGTATCGTATATGTTCTGTGCCATTGACAGACCAATGATCGACCATTATGAATTTAGCAGATTACGAACTTTTAGCAAAATGAAAATGGGATCCTGTTTATAAATTACAGCACCGTAGTCGTGTTTGGGCTCATTTTAAACAGGACTAATTTTAAGTTCAATGCAATGTTGACATAAGTCTGGCCTGATGCTGCAGCCAGGATTATCAGCATCTAATCTAAAAACGAATAAAAGGAGAACTCCTCAACTATTAACGTCCCTGCATCGAGAAAAGGAATATTTTATAAAAAGGCGATGGGCAAGTTGACATTAGGCTATTGTAACTTAGATAAATTATAAACAGACCCACTAAAAAGCGAGAAATAAAAACTTTAAAAAAAAAAAAAACCGACTTCCAAAAAAAACACTACAAACTGAAAAATAACTTTAATTTCGGAAGTCGGTGGCAAAAACTAAAATACTGATCCCTAAGACACCGACTTCCGAAATTAAAGTTATTTTTCAGTTTGTAGTGTTTTTTTTGGAAGTCGGTTTTTTTTTGTTAACATAGCATAACATAACATCACGCCTGTCAGGGATAAGCAGAGGTGTACCTATAGTTCACCCACATTTCACCAGTTATATTTTAGCCCCATGCAATATAGGGGGCGAGCCTATTGCCATCAATCAACTCAACTTATCGCAGTCCACTGCTGGACATAGGCCTCTCCCAGACTGCGCCACAACATCGTGTCCTCCGCCTTACGCATCCAGTCTACCCAAGCATCATTAGGTCATTAGGTCGTCCGTCCATCTAGCTGGGGGGCGTCCCACAGTACGCTTGCCGATACGCGGTCTCCACTCCAGGACTCGTCTCTTGTCTGCTCCACCGGCCATCGGTCCTACTACAGACACGGCCAGCCCACTGCCACTTCAGTTTGCTTACTCCGCAAGCTATGTCGGTAATTCCGGTTCTTTTCCGGATAATTTCATTCCTGATTTTATTCTTCAAAGAGGCTCCGAGCATAGCTGGCTCCATAGCGCGCTGGTCCACATATTCAAGGTCGCTCACCTTGAATTTGTAGACCAGCCCGACCGTCAATGTCCACCATTGCCATCAACTGGGCACAAATATAGACTCCGGACTTCTACTGAGTAACTCCTGATGGAAAAACCCCAATAGGTAACACTGTCCGACCTGGGAATAGAACCCAGGACTACTCAGCATAGCGCTGGTGACCTCTTCTAGACGAACGAGGCAGTTCAAACGGATGCTCCAATCAAACCGGCCATATTTTAAAGATAGCAACTATTACAAAAACCGGTAAAAATCAAGTAGTGAACACGTCGAATCAATTACCAACTCATGCGTACACGGCGAACGAATTTTCTCAATTAGTCACATTGATCATTCCAAATTTGAATGGGCCAATACGAATCGATTGCCGTTAATCGCTGACCAATCAGCAGCGGGCGGCTGATCAAACGACTGACGCGTGCGTTCTGATCATCAATGATTGTTTTATAATTATTGTTGTTTAACCGTTGGTTTATGTACGTTTGGGTTATTTGGTACATGGTTACCGGTTATAAGACCACCCTATAGTTAACCATGGGTGTTCTTAAAGTGAAGGAGTTATGCCATGGACTTGAACATGACTTTTATATTCACCTGCTGTGCATATCTTTGCTTGATAATGACGTCATTCTATTGGCTTTTGTGTTTCTTGTAAAAATAAACCTTCACCATACTAAGGACCTTGTCAATCTTGTCATATTGCCTACCAACTTACGATGCGAATAATGACGTCAATAACGTAACGTTTTACGTCAAATCATTGGCAACTAACACGTGCTTTCTGAAAGTTGGCAACAACACATATAATAACTGATAGATATTTCACTGTTTTGATTACATAATTAATCAATATTATCTATACCTACATGAAATTATAAAATATTGCACTAAAATAGTGATTATGAGTAGAGCTTTGATCCTGTAGAAACTCATTTATAACGGTTCGCGAACCATATTCTGATCAACATGCAACCTGAAACTGACCTGAATCAGTTTGAAAGATATTGCTAATCCATTGCTTCATATTATTATGTTCGAAAAATGTGTCTGCTCAACGACGTGAATACCGCAATGAATGTTGTTGAACTGTCAAAATTAAACCCATTGCTACTGATAGTGTGTAACGCAATTCGCTCCATGTAAAACACTGGTATTCAGCTGCATCCGGTTAGACTGGAAGCCGACCCCAACTTAGTTAGGAAAAGGCTAGGCAGATGATTGATGAGTGGGATACGCAATTACCCCACTGCAAAATTGCATAAAACGTAAGAAAGTTTTAATTTCGCGGGCTATATTAGTGAATCAGTATCCCCTATAAGATATGCTGCGCTTTGGACGTTCACAGTAACATATCGTTGGTTTTATCAGATATTTAGTTCCTTTTCATCTTCAATACTTTGGACCTTTGAATACAAATCCTGATGTCCTGAAACCCCCTACTATTGTTAAACCAGAAAACAGTTTCATGTTCATCACACTAATCTAATAATAAAAAGGCGAAAGTTTGTGAATGTGTGTGGGGGTGTGTTTATATGTTTGTTACTTCTTCATGCTCAAACGGCTGGACCAATTTTGATAAAATTTGGTATGGAGGTAGCTGACACCCTGGATTAACATTTAGGCTTCTTTTCATCCCGATATTCCCACGTTGTCGAAACTTATGCGGTTGAAACCGTGGGGCGCAGCTAGTCTCTTAATAAGAATAAATGGTCATACGAAGTAGATGACTAGGCACTTCGTAAAAAGTGGAAAAACTAGCAAATATGAATTTGCTAGTTTTTCCATGTCCTCCCATACTTAAGGTTAGGTACGCACACATAATCCTATATTTTAATATTATGTTAGATATTTGTTCAAATGTGTTCCTTGAATTTACTGGTCCAAATAAATAGGTTTCTTTATTTCTTTCCTTCTTGAGGTTACAACCTCTGCCCCTTTAATTGACCCTACAAAACCAACTGCCCTACACATCATCCCCATCACACAAAAGTCCACGAACAGTAAAAACACTCCACATTTGTTACATAAAATATTAATAACAAAGGGAACGTTTAGCCTGGGTCCCGTAGCGACAAAATAAAATAAAAACAGTATGTAACCGCGACTGCGAACCACCTATAATAAGCCTATTGTTTTATACAAATACAATATTGCGTTTATAAATCGGATAAGCCTATGTGACTGAGGATGGCATGGAGTTGATGTTATTTTTTTAGGTTTGTGAAAGACTTTTTTTTATTGAACCCGCGTAGTTGGTCTGGTGATTGCAAGCGTTACAGCTGATCATGAGGTCCTGGATTCATTTGTATGTATTTTCCCTAACAGTCCGAATTTTTTTTTTTTTGCTGATGGGAAATCATCAAGTGACCCCTCCCAGTGTCAGACTCTTACTGACTAAAACCCACCCGTGTTCCTTCCTTTGTTTTTTTTTTTTTGCTAACTATAAACCATACCTAATGATCAGCCTAAGCCTATTGCACTTCCTTCATTATTAATAAACTGTATATTTTGTTGTACAGACGCCAGCACATCAAGCTACCCGAAACTGTCAAATTTTCCCAATCGACTTTGAACCTTATGCTTCAGCGATAAAGTTGAAAATCTATTAAAGAAATTTGACAGATTGTAGTAGCTTGATGTGCTGGTTATAGGCTTACTGTACCTAAATACAACCGAATTTTCTTACTAGCATTTTTATTATTTTGAACGGTTGATCATACTATTTTTTAAAGTATAAGTTAATTTTAAAACATTAATTAGATGGCACAAAAAAGTTGCCACTCACATAATTTATTCCGTCGTTTTATTTTCCAAAAGAAAAAGTCCAAAAACAAGATGGATTTTGTGGGGGATACTAAGGAAGAAAAAGGAGTGAATCATAGAGTGACGGGTGACAGGGGTAAATGGAAGAAAAACGTGTTGCGCCGACGCCAATTAACAGAGGCAAGAAGGTGATGATGATGAGTTTCTACTTCCCAAAAATGTTTTTTTTTTTTTTTTTTTATTAATTTAAACCACAATTATAACACCTTTACAGAATTATCCAAGGCGATGTTATAAGTCCCTATGTCTATTCGTTTACAAAAATAACATAGAATCACCTGTCATGTAAACAAAATTGCAACAACGATATTGAACGCTGCCCACATGGCTTGAATCAATATCAGACCTTTTTCAATTATTAATTGTGCCTTTTGAATGAATCTCGGCAGGTTTTGCCCAAATATATCCTCCGATACTGTATAAAATAAATGTTACTGGCGACTCCACGGTGCTCCTGTCCACATATTGGGCAATAAGAGAATCGTCCGCGTCGGCGAGCGTGGCGCCAGTAGCCTCCATTTGTGTTTATTTATTTATACCTCGTCTGACCTTATTTATGTATTAATTCATTTTCGTATACAGGCCCACAGGTTTCGCCTTGTAGTTTAGATGTAAAATATTTATGTCGATAATGTGTGGTCAGATGAATTTATGGATTTTAAATGCCGCACAACAAAAAAAAATTACTGAGTAATTAAAATTTATAAAAATTACAACATTTGAAATAGCCGATAATGGAGTTTTCTTTTTCGCACAATCATTTTAATAAACAGCAAAAAAAGTCATTACTTTTTCTAGATACAGTTTTTTTGGGATAACTAGGTACTGAAACGTTATTGGATAAGTACCCTCTGCCTAAACGTTGTGGACAGTCGGTTGCGATATTATATTTTTTTGAAGTGAAAACTTCTTTAGGCGCGCATTTTTTGAGATGGGAAAAAACCATTGAACTCGCGACACTGTTACTGTTACCGACATCGCGCTACATTCGGATGTGTTCAGCTGTCCTCGGGATGTAGTCAGTTTTAATGTTTAACCGATATGTCAGTGAGTGATGGCAAAGTATTCTGTTTGTGTTTTGTTTTTAAGACGATTTAAAAAATACACACGTAATTGTTCAAGTTTTCAATTTTGTCGGCACTCCCGGAGTGCCATTGGTTTTTTTATTAGCCATTAGTGTCCCACTACTGGGCAAAAGCCTATCTACTGTTTTTCCACCTCTCTCCCCTTGCCAAGGACCAATCAGGACCAATCTTTAACCCGTCAAGCCCCGCGCGTGCCCTATGTAGTACGTCAGCGGGACTATTTTTTTTTTTAAATATGAGTGCAGCTCATAAATTCGGAAAATACTTTTCCTTCTTTTTTGACCCTTTTTTTTGTAATTATTTAAAAAAGCCTTTTCCATAACCGAAAACAATTTCTAAGAAGACCAGCCCTCATTTCCTATCCTTACCTTTTTATCTTCGCATGACGTGTACTACACTCGTAACTCGCGCGGGTACAGAACGACGCGTTCCGCCGACTCGATCCGCGATCGCGTCGCGATACGCATGTGTGGCCCCCGCACTAATTGACCGTATCGTTGCGATGCCGATGTGTTCTCGGTATTTGTGCATAAATGTGGCATGATCCTTATAGTTTGTAGGGCCTTATTGCAATTTCTATGTGGATGGGAAAGGACGATAAATGCAGTTAATTTTTTGGCTAAAAGGGCGGTTAAAGTTGACTTTAAGTTGTTATAAATTAACTCTTAGATTAGCCAGTCGCTCCATGTAAAATACTGGTATTCAGCTGCAGACTTTTAGACTGGAAGCCGACCCCAACATAGTTGGGAAAAGGCTAGGCAGATGATGATGATAAGCCAATCAGTAATCAAGTTTCCAATCGTCATAAACTATCAGTAGCAATGGGTTTCATTTTGACAGATCAACAACATTCATTGCGTTATTTACGTTGTCAAGCAGACAAATTTTTCGAGCTTATGAAGCAATGGATTAGCAATATCCTTCAACATTATTCAGATTGAGATTGATAGTGTGTTAGGCTATTAGGGTACTTGTTTCTTTACAAAAATCCTGCTGTTATCTCGTATTATTACGAACATCTTTTCTTAGTTCCCAATCATCCGGAACTTTGCATTGAATGTTTTTATTATTATTCTGCGTCACATACCTACATAAACACCCCGACGGCGACGGAAAAGGCTCCTACAAACAGGCGCGACACGCGATATAATCGTGCGCAACACAAAGGCACTGCGCGACTTGCGGTGCCTTTGTGTCGCGCGCGATTTTATTGCGTGTCGCGCCTGTTTGAAGGAGCCTTAACAAAGTTTTTCGATAGTCAACAAACAGCGAATTCCGAACTCCAGAAGCGTGAGCATACTCGTAAGTTCCCTTCTTTACCGGCTATCAACCCAGCTGAAATAACCACGTTTACGCTGATCAGCATAAAAACAAAGGCAGTTCTCCTACATACCCGCTCAGCCTACAATCGATTAGAAGACCTCACCCGCGCCGTATGACATCGCATTCCATTCCTTCAGTTTTGAGGTGGTGCAAGTTGTGAAAGACTTGCGATTTGTGAAGGAATCTTAAGCCCGTCTGTCTCTCCACATAAGTTCGACCACTCTCTAGCATGTACAGACGCCAGCACATTAAGCTACCCGAAACTGTCAAATTTTCCCAATCAACTTTGAACCTTATGCTTTAGTGATACAGTTGAAAATCTATTATAGAAATTTGACAGATTGTAGTAGCTTGATGTGCTGGCATCTGTACTTAGTCTACGTACGCACTGACAGGTGGCTTGCTTAGCGCAGAAGCGCGAGTCATCGCGCTTCACTTTCTTTTCTATGTAGTCGTGTGTGTCGTGTGTGTGTCGTGCGTGTGTTTTTTTTGTATGTAGTTGTGTGTGTGCTTTTGTACCTATGTAGTATGTTTTGTGTGGGGGGGTTTGCCATAATCGCCACGCTTGGCAGGCGGGTTGGCGATCGCAGTATGGTATGGTGGTGGAATGCACAGAGAATACTGCTGCCCATTCTCCGGTACGGCTCTTAGTCGCCTTTTACGACACCCACGGGAAGTATAGGATGGTGCTATTCTTTAAGTCCGGCACCACACAGACAAAACAACAGTACCGGAAGACGTAGCGTTGGAAGGCCTCCCACAAGGTGGACCGACGACCTTGTGAAGGCCGCAGGAACCCGTTGGATGCGAGAAGCACAGAACCGGTCGAAGCGGAAGTGCTTGGGGGAGGCCTATGTCCAGCAGTGGACGTCTTTCGGCTGAAATGATGATGTTTTGTGTGTGGTTCTGTGGTAGTGTATGTGCTGGCGTTAGTACTTTCAAAGTTTATCTTAGATATTACTTACATCGGTGAAGGAAAAATAACAGCGGCACTCCGGGAGTGCCGACAGTAGTGTAAACAAAACACAAACAGAATACTCACTGACATATTGGACTTAAAACCGAGTACATCCCGAGGACAGCCGAACACATCCGAGTGTAGCTCGGTGTCGGTAACAGTGTCGCGAGTTCAACGGTTTTTTTCCATCTCAAAAATGCCCAACGTGCCAAAAGAAGTTTTCACTTCAAAAATCGTAAGGAAACCTGGAATTATACCTAGTTAAAAATCTGGAATCACCAACCTGCCTGGAACATCTCTGTATGAGAGGTGGCTATTGCCCTGCAGTGCGAAAATAAGAAGCTGGTATTATAAGTATAACATACCAGCAGCGCCTCGCGGTTTCACCCGCATAAGTGTCGATCCCGTGGGAATATCGAGGTAAAAACTATCCTATGTCCTTTCCCGGGACTCAAACTATCTCTATACCAAATTTCATCTAAATCCGTTCAGCGGTTTAAGCGTGAAGAGGTAACAGATAGACATACACATACACTTTTTTATTTATAATATTAGTATGGATAGTATGAATAACAACGTCGTCGTCGTTACGGGTAGTCAGAAGCCCGAAAGTCTGATAACCAGCCTTATATATATCGTATTACCCAGTAACTGGGTTGTGGAGGTCAGATAGGCAGTTGCTCCATGTAAAATACTGGTATATTCAGCTGCATCCGGTTAGACTGGAAGCTGACCCCAACATAGGTCGGAAAAGGCTAGTCAGATGATGAGTATGGATAACAACACCCCTGTCTACCCCGTGGCCCCGGAGCCCGGCTCCAGGGTTGGTCCCTTAGCAAAACTTGTTCATAATGTTGAGAACAATGAGCCTTTTCAGATTTCATTATTTTAATTACAACTCTTTTTCATAGGATTAACAGACAGTCCGCTGTGCAGGGCTTGCATGGAGGATGACGAGACAGCGGCACATGTGCTTCGAAACTGCCCGGTGGTCGCCGCGTACAGGGCAAAGTACTTCGGTAACCCAGGTACCCTACGTGAGACGGTCAGTAACATCAAGGCGTTGCTGGCCTTCCTTGAGGAGCTGGGGTGGATCGAATAATCGATTTTCGCACCCGTACGCAAAATACGCGCATTGACGTGGAGTTGCGGACACTAGTCCGTATTACCCCGTTGGTCTCGTGGTCGCAAGCGCGACTGCTGAGCGTGGGGTCCCGGGTTCGATTCCCGGGTCGGGCAAAGTGTTATTGAGTTTTTCCATTAGGAATTTCTTAGTAGCAGCCCGGAGTTTGGAAGTTGGCGGTGTGATACCCCCGTGCCTCGGAAAGCACGTTAAGCCGTTGGTCCTGCGCCTGATCTTTCTCCGGTCGTGTCGGATTGCCGTCCCATCGGACAATGAGAGTGAGGGAAGAGGGAGTGCACCTGTGTCTGCGCGCACACTTGTGCACTATAATATCTCCCGCGCCGAAGGCTAGTCTCCGTTGAGATTGGCCGCCGTGGCCGAAATGCGGTCTGGAGGACTTTTTTTTTTCACCTATTACCTATTTATTACACCTCGTGTATTGGTACCCCTTTTGAATCACAACGTTATCTATAACAACAGTTTAACATAACCCACCAAAGCCTCCTTAATCTCCGATCGCTCATCCCTTATGTCGATGTCGGTGACGCTGCGCCAGCGCGGGTCGGTGCACGGCGCGCGCGGCCACGCGTGGCGTTTGATCTACCGACAAAGACGCCGCTAGTGGACCACGTGGCGATGCTGGCTGTACCAGGAACGGGGGTAGGCAGGACTTGCAGTTCCGTGAGTATGTTAAGTGATGTGTGGCCTATGAGAAGAGAGACCTTATTGCTTTTAAAGGTACAGCTCTATGCATGTGCTTTAAAAGGTAGGTACCTCACTCCTGTGACACATGTATCAGGCTGAAGCATCCGACATATCTGACATAAACTTGGGCGGAGATATGGTGGCCTGAAATACAGGCTTCGGCTTAGCTTAGGCACCAGTCCCCCGCAACTTAGGGGGAGAAGCGAAGGAAGTCCGCGATATTCCAATTTTCTTATGTTTTTTGCATTTTGCAGGTCAGTGCAGGTGCCGATTCTGTTGTTCACAAACTAAACTAGCTCAATGCATCTTTTTCTTTCTATTTCATTAAGAAAAGGACAGAAGATAAATTTTCTGTCCTGTCAAATTAATCAGCGCCTGTCTGGAAGGGCCTTTTGGGGAAAGAGCCATTGCAGCTTTGAGTTGACGTGTCTGAACAGAGGTGGCATGCATGCAAGAGTAAACATACAAATATAACTCCGAGCCATTAGCATAAAAAATTGTATACAGGTATTTATTACTTACAACTCTTTGGTCCCAATATAGTGGCCAGTATTTAGCAAGGTTTGCTCTATATGGTGTTAGCACAAGTAACAGCTTCCTTTAACTATTTTTCATACGGAAAGTAAGGTTAGCGGTTGAGTTTGAAATGATAATAAACTTTGAAACATGGTTTTTGTAACATATTGCATCCTACAAGTATTGCGTGAAAACGGATCATAAGGGTGAGAGCTGTGGTGGCCAAGTGGTAACGGCCGCGACTTACGAGTTGTAGGTCGTAGGTTCGAACCCAGACAGGCGCTTTACTTTGTGTAAATTATTTCATCACCACTGCTCTCAAAACGGTGAAGGAAAACATCGTGAGGAAACCGGCATGTCCAGTACCAAAAAATCGAAGATATGTGACATCTGCCAACCCGCACTGGGCCCGCGTGGCATGTACTACACATTACAGCCCACTCCGTCTCGAAGAGAGGAGGGCTGTGTCCCAGCAGTTCCCACATTAGGCTGATTATGCTAGGTTTGTATACCAGAATCCTTCTCATTTTGGCCGATCATAAATCCATACTAATATTATAAATTCGAAAGTAACTCTGTCTGTATGTTACCTTTTCACGCCTAAACCGCTGAACGGATTTCGATAAAATTTGGCAAAGAGATAGATTGCATCCCGGGGAAGGACATAGGATAATTTTTTATCGACATAACTCCCGGGCGAAGTCGCGGGCGGAAGCTAGTATTATATACACCCTGTTCTATGATCGTCAGGAAGTGTAGTAGCACTTGACTGATGATCATAGTACCGGCGGGGTAATTGCGGACGTAACCAACTAAGAGTTGCACTGGCTTTCATTTTGACAGTTTTACAACATTCATTGCGTAATTTACGTTGTTAAGCCGACAAATATTTCGAACATACGAAGCAATAGATTAGCAATATCTTTCAAAACGATTCAGATTGTGAGGGATAGTATGTTACGTAATAAGGGTGCAGGTGTGGTCAGCGGGATTGTCCGAAAGGGTTACCGCCACCCCGGAACATAAAGGGCTTAAGAAGGAACACGTGTGGGTTTTAGTCAGTAAGAGTCTGACACTCCTTTCCGCTCCACCCAGAGCGAGAGGGGTCATTTAATGATTTCCCACCCAAAAAAAAAAAAGGGTACAGGTGTCATCAATTATGTTTCCTATACTAATATTCTTACCAGTCTTATTCCTGGGAAGTCCATGTCAATTCTTTGAATATAAAATCATTCGGCGCCTCTTTAATATAGTTTTAATTACCTACACGTTATCTGAGGATCAATAAAATTATAACCGATTCGAGAATAGCTACTATGTTCTAATGAAATAGGGTTGTCAAAGATTTGAAATGTTTTGTTTTTGGACGAATGTTAAAGTCTGGTGATGTTACTTTGACGACGGTTTAAATTGGTGTTTTGTTATGTGACAGTTCAGCCGGCCGATTCTGTAGAAATCTCACCGTGAAGACTTAGGTGAAGTGAGTTTGTTTTTGCTAGGAATTGACACTATTGACAGCTCACTCCACGCTCACTTCACCTAAGTTTTCACGGTGAGATGGTTACAGAATCGCACTGCAGGTTGCCTAAAAAGGCCACTTTGGCAGAAACATAAAAGGATAACATAATGGACAGCTAACCGTTAAGTTAATCGTATCAAATCCCATTGGTGAAGCATTTTTCAATTATTTTTTTTATCTGTGCTAAAATACCAATCAATCCGATGCAAATCCAATCCCAATCTCTTTGATTATACCTACGTAGTGCAGCGAAAAAAAGAAAAACACGGACTGTCTTCGCCATATTACAATTCATAATGTTATCCTTTTATGATTCTCCAAAGTGGGTTTTTTAGGCCCCCAGGACTCGAGTGATTCATCGAGAAAAGTACACAACGGGGCAACGTTTTTTGTTACTATCGTTGTTGCTATCAAACTTATGGCCGATACCTATAAATTTACGGACCATTATTGGTTATAATTAACACAATGCAAAAAACCAATCAACACATCAGTATTAAAAGGAATGGTCTTATTATAAGACAGTCTGTTTGCCCGATAGGATTTCTCATCGGCGAAAATGACGACCTTCCATAAAAACTTTCTCCCCCCCCCCCCCCTATTCCACCCCTTTCAATCAATTTAGTCTATCGCAGTCCACTGCTGGACATAGGCCTCTCCCAGGCTGCACCACAACACCCTGTCCTCCGTCGTATGGTCGTCGTTCCATCTAGTTGGCGGTTTCCAAATTTTCAAAAAAATCTTCCTTGCTCACTTTCGCTATTATGTAAATGTAACTCTTGTACAAAATTTCATGCTTCCAGACTGGTTAGGGAAGTCCATTTGTCCATTGTCTGTCAGTCAATGAACGAATTTAAAATTTTGAGAAAGTATATGGTTGACAGCCCTGTATAGTCGGGTGGTCCAGTATTAAAAGAACTCCTGCTGCGTCATCCCAACACACTTGGATAACATAACTCATACGTAACCTGTCGGCGCCTATCGTGACCAAACTTTGTTCAAATCTAACCCAACATCAGGATATTTGCTCCTGCGTAAGAACAGCCATCAGCCATCCTCTTCATCGTTGGATCATCATAATCGTAAACAGCAATCATATTCACCTACTGCTGGGACACAGGCCTTCTCTGTGTGAAAGGGAGTGAGATGTCACATGTCTTCGATTTTTTGGTTCTAGGACACTCCGGTTTCCACACGACGTTTTCCTTCACCGTTTTAAGAGCAGTGGTGATGAAATTAAATACACAAAGTAAAGTACCTACCTGGGTTCGAACTCACGACCTATGTACTTGTACAACCCACAACTCGTACGTCTGGGCCGAAACCACTGGGTCACCATCGCCCTCACCTTTGGATTTGTCCAGTTAATTTGCAGCAACGTGTTTGTGAACATATAGGTATGCCCCAGTTGGCAAATTTATTAAAGCATTACTTAGGGTTAAATAAAATTAGCTAGCGGAACTCAGACTTGGTGACGTCAATATCTAAACACAACAACAACATTCTTTATCCGTAGATACATCGGGTATCTATGGATATAGAATTTTAAAATCAACTGCGAATTTTATTTTTCTAGAAATGTTATTATTCAATTAATTTATATTTTGCGGACTCATATAACATTGCTGAAAATGGATATTTCGGCCGAAAACCAAAAACGGAATTCAGTCGGACTCTACTAAAGTCTGTGAATGTTGCCTCAAGGTTCAGGCGGTAGCGCCAGCCCCATGCAGTCGGGTGGTCCACCGGCACGCGGCGTCCCGCTGCGCCGTGCCACCACTCCTGCATCCGCTATTTATCGTAACTCATACGCTGTCACCGGCTATCAAGAAATCGAAAGTATTTACCGAATTATCTTTGTACAGTTTGATTATTATGACTTTACCATTTTCAGACACTAATTTACATGGTTCTCACTTGATCTTACCAAGATACTGACATAATTTTCTATCCAACTAGGATAGGAAACACCGACCTCATCTAGTCTTTTAAATACTGGGTGGCAAGATTATCGCACAAACTGCATTCTGGATTCAGTAAACGATTCTGAATCTGTGTTGGATTTTTTTTGTGTAAAAATATTCAACTTTACGTTTAGACTCATATGCTGAATTCATGGTTATAGTTTTTGCGTTGATGTCCCGCCACCCTGTCATGTAAAAGTGTTTGTATAAACCTACTTACTATGCTATGACTTCAGCTTTTCATTACCTAATGTCGTCATATTTTACCCTCATACTAATTTATTTGAAATAAGCGCGGCACGTCTTCTTCCATAGAGTCTCTATTAACCATCATCTCTGAAGTCACCCTCTTTCTAGCTATAAACATCTTTCAGACAAGAAGTAGTAGAAGACCGAAGAAACGATAGATGGCCATCGTTATTTAGGTCCTCGCTACTTATAAAACCATCAAGAGAGAATGCATCCCTGACAGCTGTCAGTGCGACAATCATTCATCATCATTTCAGCCGAAACACTGCGCTGTCCAGGCCTCCCCCAAGCACCGCCACTCCGATTGGTTCTGTGCGACGGATTCCTGCGGGTAAACAGTGCGACAATTCTAAGTCGCTAATAAAGATCAAATTCGCAAAACACGTATTCGTTTGAAAGAAACTGAAAGATGTTAAGAACGTATTGTGTCATCGATCGGCCGCACAGTACCTAATACTTATCTATCAATATTACATTGAAACAATCCGTGATTCCAGTAGGATATTCCATCGGGAACTTCCATGCACATATTAAACCCCAATTTAACCCCTTTAATGGGTGTTTTTAGCCCTTTCTAGCGGTTTAGGCTGTGCGTTGTCTGTCAGTGATTTTTAAAAAGTAGAAGATATCAGCACCCTTATTTAGTAACATACTACAATGAATGTTGTAGAACTGTCAAAATGAATGCTATTGTTTGTTATTTGTCACTTTCAGTGTGTTACGCAATTACCCCGCTGATACCTTTGTAAAGGGCAAATTTTTTAACTGACAGATAATTGAATTTTAAGGAATAAAATTGACGTGTGACAGTTTTTGTATGGAAGAACTGTCAAAATTTCAAAATTATTCCTCTGATGAAATTAATTATCTGGCGTTGGAAAAATCAGGTATTTTATTTTATTTCATAAATGGCCGGCACCCTAGTTAATTAGCGGCATACAATCTGACATTATGACCTCCATGCTTGATCCTCAGCAAATTGAATCGTGGTCTCTCTAAAAAAAATAAACCGCGGAACGTTGGCGCCAACGCGCTCCGATGCTCTTTATTTAAATGTCTGCCGTTCTTTTTAAGTTATCTTTTTTTTTCTTAAGAATGTTCTCGTGTGTTCATGTTTTTTCTTGCTGTTTCGACATTTTGTCAACTCATGGACGATTGTTTTATTTATGTTTTTGACCTATTTTGAAGGTTTGCTGAATTAATGTTTTTTTAATATCTTTATTGCTGTTGAAAATTTTCTGTTTATTTCTGTGGAAAAAAATCTGAGGTGGAATACCTAATACGCAGTGGTGGCCCAGTAGTAATGGCCCCAACTTACGAGTTGTTGGTCGTGGGTTCGAACCTAGGTAGATGTAAGTAATTTCATCACCACTGCTCTCAAAACGGTGAAGGAAAACATCGTGAGGAAACCGGAATGTCCTAGAAACAAAAATTCAAAGACATGTAATATCCAGCAACCCGCACTGGGCCCGCGTGGTAGATAAAAACCAACTCCCTCTCGAAGAGAGGAGGCCTGTGTCCCAGCAGTGGGAACATTATCATAGGCTGATTATGATGTTATTATGTTGAAATTATTTAGAAGCATGTAGTGTACAGCTCTATTCGTACAGACTAGACGCCAGCACATCAAGATCTACAATCTGTCAAATTTCTTTAATAGATTTTCAACTTTATCCCTAAAGCATTTGGTTCAAAGTTGATTGGGAAAATTTGACAGTTTCGGGTACCTTGATGTGCTGGCGTCTGTACATTCTGTACATACTTATTTTTTTGCTTTTGCCGCCATTTCACTGGTGGCAAATAAGTCTTGGTCTACATAACTTTATTACACATAGCAATCTATACTGTACTATCACACTAATATTATATAGGCAAAAGTTTGTGAGTGTGTGTGTGCGTGTTTATATGTTTGTTACTTCTTCACGCTCAAACGGCTGGACCAATTTTGATAAAATTTGGTATGGAGGTAGCTGACACCCTGGATTAACATATAGGCTACTTTTTATCCCGATATTCCCACGGGATCGACATTTACGCGGGTAACACCGCGGGGCGCAGCTAGTAATATTATAAATTCGAAAGTAACTCTGTCTGTCTGTCTGTATGCTACCTTTTCACGCCTAAACCACTGAACGGATTTTGATAAAATTTGGCAGACGGATAGATTGTATCCCGGGGAAGGACTAGGATAGTTTTTATCCCGATATTCCCACGGGATCAACACTTATGCGGGTAAAACCGCGGGGCGCTGCTAGTTTGCAAATAAAGGATTAGGTAAAGAAATCTACGAAGTACCGTGTGACCGCTAGTGATCCTTTGAAGCACCTATTTACCTGGATAATTGTATCATCTGCCTACCTGGACTCAATTGCTAGTAAATCCCAAAAAAATAACTTTGACATTTTACACTCGAGCAAGCTGAGTATTAAGAAACGTTTAAATACGTAATTGCTTCACTGCCAGAACTTTGTATTGTATATTTTTTGCAGATTATGCCAATCCAATAGGGAAATAATGAGGCGGCAGCTTTTAAATCTGCGCACAAGTTTCTGCGCCGCTAGCCAATATGTCATTCTTGCGTCATTGCAATTCGGTTGCTCAGGTAACGCACAAATGACGAACGCAGGATTATAATGAAATGTCCATTTGAACGTTTGAGGGATTAAAATGCTGTGTATTTTTGTATCCAACGGGTATTTTTGAGTAGAACTTGGTCAACCAGAAAAAAACTGGCCAAGTGCGAGTCGGACTCGCACACGAAGGGTTCCGTACCACAAGGCAAAAACGCCGAAAAAACACGATTTTTGTATGCGAGCCCCCCTTAAATATTTATTTGTTTTTGTTTTTAGTATTTGTTGTTATAGCGGCAACAGAAATACATAATTTGTGAAAATTTCAACTGTCTAGCTATCGCGGTTCTTGAGATACAGCCTGGTGACAGACAGACGGACGGACAGACAGCGAAGTCTTAGTAATAGGGTCCCGTTTTTACCCTTTGGGTACGGAACCCTAAAAATAAAGAAATAAAACACGTTTATTTGCGGTAAACATGACAACTTGAACTTGGTCGGCTTCCAGTCTAACTGGATGCAGCTGAAGACCAGTATTTTATGTAGAGCGACTGCCTATCCAGCCTCCACAACCCAGTTACTGGGCAACACAATACTCCTTGGCAAGACTGGTTGTCAGACTTTCGGGCTTCTGATCACGCGGACCGACTGTCAAAGACCTACTAACGATAGACCAACTGCGTAACGTGCTTTCCAAAGGTACCTAATGGATCACGGGCCGACCTAGGCAAGTGTTGCTATCCTTGAAAACCCGTGCTGTTATTATTTAACCACGAGCCAGTATGTGCATTCATAGAAAAAAGGGCACACCTCACATTTTTTCCAAAATTGAGTTATTACAGCGTGAAATTTTAATGGTTGTTTTCCCGCGGCAGAACGATTTGTACCTACTCAGTAGTGCTACCGATTCATGGAGTTTTTTTTTTTTTTAATAATTATAAAAATGTGATCTCAACTCGAAAGCAAGAGAATCAATAGTAACTCACGTGCGCCCCTAACATCTTTGCAGGTAGCAGGACGACCACGCGCAGTCGTCTTTCTGCGCTGTAGCTATACCTACTATTGGTTCGAGATCGCGTTCGAGTGTGGTTTTTCACAATATTGTAGATCTGTAATTTTTTATTACTTTATTTTTATTTTTTTATAAATCGATTGTACTATCAAGACAAAATCATTTCGCTTCGGGAAAACAACCATTAAAATTTCACGCTGTATACATATTTGGAATCAGAAAAAAAAAGGCGTCTATGGCAAGTTTTTTTTACTCAATTTTGGAAAAAATGTTAGTTGTGTCCTTTTTCATTATGACGGCAAAATATGCTTTTTCCCAGCTTAGCGATCTACAGCTAAGGTACCAACCCGTCGCTTTCGCGTCGTAGTTATTTTAGAAAGTTTAAGGAGCACTCCATGCGTTCAAATTCGGTATAAATTGAACAAAATTGCTGCAACTCTGTGCCTAAAAATTTTATTGTAAAGATGCATGTACACTGTTTGTCAACTCCTTAGTTTTTGTTGACGAATTAATTAAGGTTAAGGGAATATTTGTGACGGTAGGTTATAGATTTGGGTAATTTAATATGAAGGTATACCAATTAATAAAGCTAACCGGATGCAGGAGAATACCAGTATTTTACATGGAGCGACTGCCTATCTGACCTCCACAACCCAGTTACTAAGTAATACGATACTCCTTGGTAAGACTGGTTGTCAGACTTTCGGGCTTCTGAGTACCCGTAACGCTGTCAAAGATCTACGAATGACAGCCGGGACCAACGGCTTAACGTGCTTTCCGAGGCACGGCCCCTCCGTGCCTCTGAAAGCACGCACCACCACCATCCACAAACCAGCCGTGGCCAGCGTAGCTTAACCTGATCGATCGACCTGCGGCTGTTATTATTTAGCCACGGGCCCCTCAAGTAGTCAAATCAAATTAAAGGACAAAAAATATTATTGTACCATCACTATCCCAACTAGAATCGTATACAAAATGGACGTATCTTTACTAACTACCGAAATGTCAAAACAATCTGTTCCGAGTCGCTACTTCAGAAAACATTCAAAAAAATATCCGGCCAGCAACTTTCAAGAGATTAATTCGTCATTTGGAAGGAAACTAGTTTCTCGAATTGGGATTTCGACGTTGAAAAAAAGGCTCAATTGTATAGACCGACCTTTAGTTGGTGATTCGAGACTTGTAGTGTAAACTAGGGTTGTTGTTAGGGTGTAATTTTTAACCGACGAAAAAACGGAGGAGGTTCTTTGCAACACAGTTCTGTGAAAATAAGTTTCTGGGAACAAAGGAGAATGTGAGGAAAATGTGATACAGTGTTAACTTACCGGAGATTCTCAATTGTATTTTTTTTGTGGAAAATAGAAGAAGATACTTCTCTGCCTGACTCTTCGAGGATTGCAGGCGTTGGTTGTTAATAAGCAACACCAACTGTTGCAAATTAAGAAAACCATTCTAGCCTTTTGTGTTACAAACAATGAAAGAATAATTTTGAATTTTTGACAGTTCTTCCATAGAAAATCTGTCAGACGTGAATTTTATTCCACGAATAAAAATTATCTGTCCATTTAAAAATCAGTCCTAAATCAAATAGACGACCGCTATTCTTCCGACAGCTGTTTGCTGTCGGAGGCGAGGCAAATCAGGTTATTGAAATGTGTCACTTTCGATACGATAACCTGTCGAATGGTTGTGAATAGCTGTGCTCATGCTCATCACTAGCAATTGCGACCACTAAACCAACGAGGCAGTAGTATTAATGTTGTTAAACTATCAAAACTTCGGCCTGAAAATGTATAATGTTACGGCTAATGACCGAAGTGCGGCAACACCTAGTTTTAACCAAACCTAACCTCAGGGTGCCCTTCGCTCGCTCTTGCATCCTATGTCGCCTCCCGAAATACACACGAACCGCATGTGGCCGGCTAATACTAGGTGTAGCAGCACTTCGGCCGGCTAAAACTAGGTGTAGCCGCACTTCGGCTATTAGCCGTGACATATACGAAAACGCAAAACGCCTATCGCTTAAAGAACACGACACACGAACTCATCCTCCATCTTTAACTAAACAAAATATAACCTACATAAAAATAATCTAAACTATAAAGCCAAGTGTACTGTATATCTGACGTCACCCGAGGCCGCCGTATCGCGCACCCCCCTGTCTTTAGCACGGTCTCTTGCCCACAGGAGTCTGTGGGAAATTATCCGGAAAATAGCCGAGATACGCACCCCGCGTAGGTGTAATAATACCCCCTTCTACGCCCGCCTTTTACGCCCGCCCGTGTTGTATTAAAATCCGGGCGTGCTGCTAGTGTGTGCTAGGCTTTATGTGCGTTGTTATTTTGTATTTTTTTGTATTTACTGAGTTGTGTGATAGTTTTGTTGCTTGCAACAATATTATTGCATATAATGTATCTGTACTCATGCATATTAATAACACCTTATAAACCGTCTGACTAACACCCAAGTTTCAGCGGGATTGTCCGAAAGCGTTACCGCTGCCCTGGAACATAAAGGGCTAAGGAAGGAACACGGCTGGGTTTTAGTCAGTAAGAGTCTGAAGTGTCAGACTCTTACTGACTAAAACCCACCCGTGTTCCTTCAAAAACATCAAATGACCCCTCCAGCTCTGGGTGGAGCGGAGGAGAGTGTTTCGAAAAATCCTCGTAAACAAACCTGTAGGCAATATAAGGCGTCAAGGAACTGAAAAGGGGTGGGGTAAGGGGGTGGGGGCATACGGTGAAGCTGAAGAGATAATTCCTCGAAGATAGTTGGGGAGGATGGTAACACGGTCAGCAAAAGTGGATTAGGAAATATAAGAGTTGGAACCAAAGTAAGCTAACGTAATTGTGTCAGAATGGCCGATCATTGGCACCGTTGATTTTGTCAGTTTTAATGATCTCTAGTAAAAACGATGATTTTCCGATGGCGTGCCACTAACACTCCATTGGAAAACCCTGTACTTATTTTTGTTGCTGATGATCCTTCAGGATCAAAAACAAAAGAAAAAGCGGATCAAACCGGAATTAGAAAGTTTAGACTGGATAAGACAGAAGACGAACAAGCAGGGGATCGAGGAGGGGGGTGGAGGGGGGGTTCAGGGATCAGAATGGAATAACTTGACTAATCTATTTCTATAAAACAAAGTCGGGTTAGTTACACCATTAATAACTCAAGAAAGGCTGGACCGATTTTAATTATCGTAGATTTGTTGGAATTGTCTCCGCCCCGAATAGCAGAATAACTATTAGAAAATGGGAAAAATTCACATAGGTACCTATAAAAAATAAAGCTAATTTATTTTCTCATACATTTTATATAGAAAGGCTTTTTTGATGATAATTATCTAAATAACGCAATAACTAACTTAGATACCTAAATAAAAAAAACATGTTTGTACATTTCTTGAACTAAATTCATTTGGAGTAAGCATTCTAATAAACTGAATTTTATTCAGCAAGTAGGTAAACACAACATTTATTGATTCTAAGGCGGTACGAAGTTCGCTGGGTCAGCGAATATAATTGCTCGTAAATGACAATCTTGTACCTACATTACATATTGACAAGTCATAATATTCTCCTATTGTTAAATATACCTAATCACAAATATACCTAATTAATTAATATACAAATCGTTGTGACGAATGTATAGACGTAAACACAACAACAACAAACCTATGATCAGACAACATTTCAACCAGTAGTAATAGGTACTAATGAATCAGATTAATTCAAGAATCTGTACAAACAGTTTAATGTTCCAAATCTTCAAGAACAGAACTTTTCGACCCAAGGGTGACCTCATCACGAGAAGTTACAGACTAGGGCGCGAGAATTACGAAGTGTTTTAGAAAGAAATCAATTAGACGGCGGTCAGCGAGTTGAGTTGTTGGGTAGAAACATTGTGAAGATAGGTACTAATGAATCAGATTAATTCAAGAATCTGTACAAACAGTTTAATGTTCCAAATCTTCAAGAACAGAACTTTTCGACCCAAGGGTGACCTCATCACGAGAAGGGCGCGAGAATTACGAAGTGTTTTAGAAAGAAATCAATTATGACGGCGCCGGCGGTCAGCGAGTTGAGTTGTTGGGTAGAAACATTGTGAAGAAAGGTGGCTAACTTTGTTGGGGGGGCTCGTGGCTTAATGGTAACAGCCACCCGGGTCGAACGAAGGTTATAGCTACGCTTGCCGCAACTATCCATTACATATCGAGACCCCTCCATGCCTCGGAAATCATGTTAAGCTGTTGCTCCCGGTTGTCATTCGTGAATCTTTGACAGTCGTTACGGGTAGTCAGAAGCCCGAAAGTCTGATAACCAGTCTTACAAAGGGGTATTGCAGGTATTACCCAGAATAATCAGAACATAGCAGAACATAGTAGGATAAATGTTATTAGTTTAAGTATAAGAACTTGTTTATATACAAAGGGTAGAGATAATAAAGGCTATTTTTTGTTATTTCATCATCTGCATCATCTATCTAGTTTGTTTTTAATTATGTTGGGGTCGGCTTCCACAACCCAGTTACTGGGTCATAAGATACTACCCCTCTCTGTAAGACTCGGTTTTCAGATTTTCGGGCTTCTGACGACCCGTAACGCGTTAAATGACAGCTATTTTTATTTATTTATATAAGGGCTGATTTTTCCAACGACAGATAATTTTATCCGAGGAATAATTTTGAATTTTTGACAGTTCTTCCATACAACAGCTGTCAGACGTCAATTTAATTCCACGAATAAAAAATACATGTCAATTGTAGTGTAGTGAAGTAGCTCGATATAACTACTTTACACGTAACACAAGTAAAATCGTGAGACAACTTATCAAGCAAATTCTGCAATCAACCTCCAATCTCCAAACGATTACTTAGGTAAAAACACGCAACAAAGTTCTCCAATAAATAGCTGCGGAGTCAAGCTACATCTCTGCTTACCTCCTCGGATGAATGATACGGCTCCAAAGGTCGCAGGCGCGGTAACACGGTCCCAATAACTTGACCACCCTCGAGCCGGACAAAGGAACCATGTCTCTAGCGCACAGAGTAGGTAATGTTGACGCAGAAGCGACAGGTTTTCAAGAGAATTTTGATGAATAGAGTATTTTATTCTATTTCTTTTTAGCAAAGCCGATGCTGACCATTCTGCCAATGTCCAAAGTGAATTGGACAAGTAAGTGTCAACATCATCAAAATCAGTCAGAGAGTTCCCACTGCTGTGACACAGGTGTCCTCTCTGTGAGAGGCAGTAGGATGTAATCCACCACGCGGGCCCAGTGCGGGCTGGTAAATGTCTTTACCTTTTTACCTTGGTAAATGACTTTCACCGATGTTTTCCTTTACCGTTCGAGAGCAGTGGTGATGAAATAATTACCACAAACAGCGCCTGTCTAGGTTTGAATCAACGACCTACAACTCGCAATTTTAGTTCGGATTTTGGCCACGCGCAAAATGGATAGATAATTACTTTTCGATAGGCTCTTCAAGGCCCACATAATTTCAATAATAAAACATGACAGACACAAGAAACTACCATCACCTGAGCGGAACTAAAAAACTAAACTTGAAGACAAATTCATCAATCTTTCACTTCACGGGTAGTAATTAGCTGAACTGGACAATATGTTTGTAGCACCTTCAACTAGACCAATTAATATGTGAGTCACCAAAGTCTTCCTACGGGATCAAAACACGGTAACGTAAACACGAACGTGCGGTTAATCAGACGCTTATAATAAGGTGGGTATAGCACAAAGTTCCATAACCTTATCCTACTTAAGCCATACTACAACTCAACTTAGCTCGCACAATTCACACCTGACGTCACTATGCCCATCACACACAGCACACTCTATCGCATACTCTACGTCTGTACCTACGTACAAAACGGCGAATTTTCTGCCTCTCACGTACCTATCTATGATATGCACACACACACACACACAAGGGGGGAGCTGGGGGGTCGTCGCTGACCCGTGGCGCCGCCTCAGATTGTTACGGCCAAAGAAACACTCCCTGAGACTAAAGAAATGGAGTAGTCAAGAATTGTAAGGCATATTCTGAAAGAGATAATTTTGCAAATTTTTTTTGTCTGTCTATAAGATTTATCATAGTTTTCTAATAAGGTGACGAATCCTGATTGGAAAGTCTGATTGCTCAATTATTATTAGGCGAGAATAAAATAAAATACTTAGAATTAAGCAAATAAGGTTGGATGCCCTCAGATGGAGCTCTTCGACGATCTTCGCAGGGTAGCTGATAGCAGCTGGATGAGAATTGCTGAGAATCGAGCTGAATGTCATGCAATTGCTGCGGGCTGATGAAGAAAAAATAAAAAGATTTTCATTTAACTTCATCTTCTAGTTTAAATTTAGAAGTTCTCATCGATTTCACAGAAGACGTCACCTTTTCCAGTTTAATTCCACACCTGAGAACGGAAAAATAACCAGTCAGAAGCCGACTCCTCCCCGCCTATATCCCCACAGTACACATTCAAAAGGATCACGAGTTTCTTGTGCCCCGCGCCACTTCCATACCATATCTTATATTTTTATTTATCCAGCCTGTATTTTTACAGCCTCGACTAGACTGGTCGTTTTATTCAGAACCATATTCGCCTCTTTCGGTCACATCAGCGATTCTGAATGATGAGATTTGGTTTCAGTGATGACCAAGATCAGCTATTTGTATCGTTGCTTTATGATATGCTCTTACAGTTATTGTCTTAGATAAAAAAGTCGGTTTATTTCGTTTGCGATTCCATTTATTGTGTAGTAGAATTTGAGATCCGGCGTCGTACGGAATTGCGAAAGTTGTGCCAAGAAAATTGGATGGACGATGGACACCTTGCAATATGAAATGATATTATTGTGGATGTTCTAAAAAGAGAACATTCTAGAGTAGGCAAGACAAAACTAAGGCAACTTAACTAAGACACTGAACATTTTCACTAAGAGACTGAACATTTTTGAATATTGCCCCGCAGATTTGAGTTAAAATTTTGGACATTAATGATAATAGCCGAGGCAGGTCCAGAAAGAGGTGGCGAGACGACCTAGACATGTACCGCAAGGGTTGGGTCGAGGTGGTGCTAAAGGCTGCCAGGAAGAATTTATAACAGGTGTTAGCTCAGCAGCGAGACAGCGTAGGCTAGTTTAAAAAAAGATACCCTTCTGATTAGAAATAAAAGTGGTTTTCTTATTAACAATGGCTAAATACTAAAACTGATGACACCATAATATAACAAGCTTTCAGAAAAGAACAAAATGTTAAAAATCTCGTCGCAGTCTCATCTTAGCGACAAACAAATGTCAAAAACTTTTCAAAATGTAGGGAAATTAGAGGCATTTTTGACAGATTGAGACTGAGATCAGACTGTGAACGTTCTTCAAATAACGAGAATTGCTCCTCTGATATAATTCAGATTTCAGGCACATTGATTCGGTTGTACCCTAATTATACTCTTGATTGCCCTCTAACGTTCAAACGCTTAGTAAGGTACGGTAGATAGGTACAGCGGTGTTTCTGAGAGACTAGTTACGTTCGGCGACATTACTCAATGTCGCGCGCACGCGTACTATCGCGTACAACCGACGCCGACGGACAACGAATAAATGTACTTATTTCAGCTTACAGGCGTAAGGAGGTTAGCGTTAAGTATGTCTTCCACAGTTCCACTGCTGCGGAGGATATGCATGGAGAGGTTCGCCACGTTGGCTGCGCGATTCATTTGTTTGCCAGCCACGTATCCGTGCGTATCGTGGCTGTACGTCGCAGTGGACGGACCCACCTACATTAAATTTACGAGCGTAGCTTAGGCGTGGGATTGTGTAGAGCGACGCCTTTACGCCTTTTGAGGTCGGTATTGCTGCTACGTGGTTTATTCCGTGGGATTCCATGCAAAAGTGAGAATGTAGAGAGATCTCGCTTTTCTGTGGCTGTAGTGAAATGTGACTTAAGATAGTGTCAAAATATGGGCAGGCTTCCAGCTTTCTACAGTGCGCACAAAATCTCTTACAAGTATTAGTTTTCGTACACCTTATAAGTAGAAAATCTTCATCTAGGTATGCCTCAGTCGCCACTACCTGTATATCATCATCATCATTTACCTAGCCTTTTCTCAACTTTGTCGGGGTCAGCTTCCAGTCTAACGGGATGCAGATGAGTACCAGTATTTTACATGGAGCGACTGCCTATCTGACCTCTACAACCCAGTTACTGAGTAATACCCCTTGGTAAGACTGGTTCGACGAAACCCAAGTCACAGTCGCCACTTCGAATTAGTGCACCCAAAGTCTCGATGGAAACCATACAAGACAACAACACAGCGCGTACCAACTTTAAAAAAACAAAATCCTGAAAAACCTAACGCCAATTGAGAAAACAAAGACCACAAACACGTTTCATGATTTATAACTGTACTAAGAATGTGGTTTATCGAAAATTCCCGATACAATAGGGTAGGGGGTAGGCAGAGGCGCTGGCAGCGGCGCCTGCAGCCGCGCCCGAGATAAGCGCGGCGACGCCCGTCCTATGAAATTATAGCACCCCTCAGGGCGGCACGCGGTGGAGTACAGCAGCTGAAGACGTATTTTTCAGGTTAGATGGTACGTACTTTTTCATGTAAATGAAGGTGGTATCGTATTACCCAGTAACTGGGTTATGGATGTCAGATAGGTCGTGGTTCTATGAAAAATACTGGTGTTCAACTGCGTCCGGTTAAACTGGAAGCCTAGGCAAATGATGATGCAGCTGTGAATGATGGTACAGAGGTGGTTCTAGCTATAATGACTACAGGTGTGAAAGCAAAGTATTGGATATTTTAATAAGACTAAAACAATGTAAACTCAAATCATATTAAAAGTAGTTTTCTGCTCTATGAAACAGCACCTGACGTAAAAATGGGACAATTTTGTAATTTTTTGACAAATATGTAATATTGTCAATCACTTATATTAAAAAGTTACGGTAAGCAATCTCTTTTAGAATTTCTTTCAGGGATTAATAAAGGTAAGTACAAGACAAGGAAGATTTTATTCTGTGACGACTGTTCGACACCTTTCAAATAAGACAGATCTATGTCAAGATTTGACTTCAATAGTGCCTGCAGCAGAAGGAATCAGAAATTATGTCTTTTATCTATCAAAAAAAATATAAGAAACAATTATCCAAGTGCTCCTCAACGTCACTACCAACCTGGAGAGGGTGTCGGGGTCGAGCTCTCCTCCGGGCCATTTGTCAGTGACAGGACGTCGCACGGAGGCAGGGAGGGAGGGGGCAACAGGAGGACTCCCCCACTCCCCCTTCCCCCAGATTCCTCCGTTTGCGGCTTCTGCACGCGACTGTACGCGAACGTGTTAGCCTTAAATTACAGCAAATGGCTTTAAATTAAACTGAATGTTGGGTCTATTATAAATGGGGTGGCCGTTTGGCCGTTGGAACCTGAAACTGTTAAGTTTTTAAGTGGAATAATTAGGTTTTAGAAAGGTTTTTTTCTTTGCATTTTTCTTCGTGGTGTTTGGTTGACATAACTCGCGAAAAACAGGGGATGCTATTCAACCATATAGGCGTGATAATATTTATGTGTGTTTTGGTACATATTTTTTGTAAAATCAAGTTAAACTCTTCTGTTTTCAATCGAAAGGTACCTATTAAAAGTTAAACGCTGCACGCTGCATGATAGGTACCTATCACTAGAGAATGGTCACTTTTAAAGGATTACGCTGCATGGTCCAGGTAGAGTAAGCTGAATTCAGTGATTACTAAATTAATTTTATTTTCATCTATTTGGACATAGATCACGCGATTTAATCTATTGGCAAACCTCTAAAAAACCTCTCCTATCGTATTTACTTTTTGTTACTCCACAAAATGTGTAAATACCCTTTTTAGCATCGTTAATTAGTCGTTAAAACGTCAGTGTCACCTTATTTTTTTTGCAACGGTTGTTACAAGGGTTTATCTCTAACCTTCCACATGCAATAGTATTATTTTAGATACCTATTACTAGCTGCGCCACGCGGTTTCACCCGCGTAAATGTCGATCCCGTGGGAATATCGGGATAAAAAGTAGCCTAGATATGTTAATCAAGGGTGTCAGCTACCTCCATGCAAAATTTTATCAAAACTGGTCCAGCCGTTTGAGCGTGAAGAAGTAACAAACATATAAACACACACACTCACACACACCCCCTCACAAACTTTAAAAACAAATAAGTTTGCTTTCGAATTGTGTGCAGTCACTCGCGTTAGGTTCGAAGTAACTGCAGACCTCACTCTATACTTCGACACCTTCTTGATTCAATACTTCAGCCAAGGATTTTACAAAGTAAGTACCTACTCTATCACAAAAATTATCTGTGTACAGTCAGGACCATAAGTATGCATACACTTGGCCTTATTCAAAGACGATTTTCTCCTTCAGTTTTGAATGAAATTTTATGTTATTACGAACAAAGTATTTTCGAACCCATAGGTTTATGTAAAGTGTCGTATTTCAACATTGCATTCGTTATTTCACGAAAAAATCGCAATTGAAAGTTGCCAAGATTTTGACATATTAGTGCCCGTGACTGTACTCCATACACAAGACCGTAAACACCTACTCACTGAAAATCAATACAATCTAATATTTCACAGTATCCAGTTACTATCGGTAAAAGTTTTAAAAGCAGGTACTTACACAGGCTATTAACTAAATCCATTTAAACTTGTGACCTACTTATATTAAGTACATATCTCTGTGACGGTTAAGTAGATAGGTATGCAGCTTATGACGCTTGCAAGGTAAACTAAAACATAAATTTGAAAAGTAATTTCATTTCTGTACTATTTGGCTCCAAACGGCTGGACCAATTTTGATAAAATTTGGTATGGAGAGGTAGCTGACACCCTGGATTACACACAGGATAGGTAGGTACTTACTTTTTATCCCGATATTCTCACAGGATCGAAGCTAAACCGCGGGGCGCTGCTAGTCTATACTAATATTATAAAAAGGTAAAGTTTGTATGTAGGAGCCTAGGAGGTAATCTCTAGAACATTTAAAAAAATCTTTTTGTATTTGATAGCCCAATTCTTGAGTAAGCCTATAGGCTATTTAACATCACGCTATGACCCTCAGGAGCCGAGCAAAAAGAAAAAAGTCAGAAAGAACGCTCAGCAAAAACGAAGTATTAGCGCGGGCAGGCGATGAGATGCGAAGGGGTGGGTCGGGGGAACAAGAAATTTCACGCGGACAAAGCCGCGGGCAGAAGCTAGTATATATTAAAAATTATAGCCCTGACTCATTCACTGAATCATCAACGCTCAGCCCAAACTCTTGGACCTAGAAAGCTGAAAATCTGCACAGAGGCTCCCTTTACGATGTCAATTAACTAAGCCATCGCAGTCCACTGCTGGACATAGGCCTCTCCCAGACTGGGCCACAACACTGTCCTCCACCTTCCGCATCCAGTCTGTGTCAGCCACCTTTATGATGTAGTCGAAAGGAATAAGGGTTTTTCGATATTCCCACGAGTTAGGGAATATAGGGCGTTAAAATATTTAGCCCATCAGTGAGGTGGAAGCTGAACTTGCCGCCTGTGGTACTGCGCTATCCGAATAGTAGATATACAGGGTTATTGGAAAAATACCAACAGCCTCTTAAGAGGTCGTTGTACTCATCATTATGAACAACTTTTACTATGGGACCAAACCTGAAATCGCGAAAGAAAATCAGCTGTTCTCTACATTTTGACATTTTGATACGAACATAAATGTATTTATGGAACAGCTGTTTTTTTTTTTTTCGCGATTTCAGTTTTGGTCCCATAGTAAAAGTTGTTCTTGATAAGTACTGAGGTTGTTGGTGTTTATCCAATAACCCTTTATAATAATCTTTCCCAGTAGCAGACCGGATTTGTGCCCGGTTGATGGCAATAGGCTCGCCCCCCTATTACACATGTGCTTGGGGGAAGCCTATGTCCAGCAGTGGACGTCTTTCGGCTGAAATGATGATGATGATGATGAAACATAACTGGCGAAATGTAGGTGTACAGTCACGAGCACCAATATGTAAACACTTGGCAACTTTAAACTGCGATTTTTTCAGGAAATAACGACTGCAACGTTGAAATACGACACTTTACATATACCTATCGGAACGAAAATACTATGTTCCTACTAATATAAAATTTCATTCAAAAATAAAGGAGAAAATCGCCTTTTAATAAAGCCAAGTGTATACATACTTTTGCTCGTGACTGTACCTACTATAGGTACACCTCACTGCCAAGCCCTTCATTGATTACAGGCGTGATGTTATTGTCTTATGCCGAATACTCTTTATAAAAAAGACAAACCCTGACAAAACTGTGATTCGAAAGACATAAATCATAAAAATGCCTGAAGTCATAGAAGATGTGCATCACCTCTTGACGGAATGTAGTCGTATTGGAGTCCAAAGACGTCAACCTTTTGACAATAATTTTAATGCAGGCTACTATAATAGCGTCCGGCCTCATCTGACAATGGTGAGGCATTGTCAGAACACTTTAGCATATTATTATTGTGGGTACAAAGTTGCGGGTAAGTTATGTTGTTATATTTATTGTATTCAATAATCGGGGTGACATATTCTGAGAAAAAATCCTGTAAATAAATAAGGATTTAAAACAAAAACCGGCCAGGTGCGAGTGGGACTCGCACACGAAGGGTTCCGTAGGCACAAAACAGGCACAAGGCATAAAACGCCGCAAAAAACGTTTCTTTTATACCCCTTTAAATTTTAACTTTATTTTATTTTTATTATTTGTTGTTATAGCGGCAACAGAAATACATCATCTGTGAAAACAACTGTCTAGCTATCACGGTTCATGAGATACAGCCTGCATGGTGACAGTCAGACAGACAGACGGACAGTGGAGTCTTAGTAGGTCCCGTTTTTACCCTAAAAAAAGAATACCTGAAAGTTATAGATTAATCGCACCCAAGCTATTGGGCCACTTGCCTCTTTCAATAAAACACCCCAAAATACAGAACATCACTTAACCTACACGCCAGTGTTACTACATGTTGTATTGTACGAAATTACTTACCCAAGAAAGTACCCACTTCCCTTCAGTTTATTCAAACTACGTTGTTACTTCGCCTACTCTGTCCACCTAATATTGACGTTCGCGCGCCTTCCGCATTACTTACAATTCTGCGTTCTACTACCACTCTATTACAAGAACCTACGGCCGATTTTCCAATACCCTAACTTCTGGATTAACGTTGCAAGAAAACCAATTCAATTTGCTTCTCCCTTCGACTTTGTTACATCGGTCTAAGTTAGTTTTTCGCTTGTTTATGCTCAGATCGTAAGTAGATAATCTTGCGAGAAAGCAAATCAGATTTGCAGATGTTCTGGACTTTGGTGCAAAGGGTTAAAGACGGTTTTTCCTTGTGTCGTGTGTAGAGGTAAGTTGGAAAGTGTTTCAGTACAGTTTTATATGTAGATAGGATCGGTGTATATCTGCAAGTGTCAACTGGCTAATGTATGGGTATGAGGACTAGTGATTGTTCATTTTATTCATGTTAGGATTTAGAAATAGATGTCTGACAGTTAGAAAGTTGGAGTTCTAGGAAATGGTGCTCTGCTTTTGTGTAGATTGGCCCCTTCAGGATCATAATTTCTGAATCGTTGATTACCTATTATTCAAAATGGAGGTCAAGAGACCAAAAAAAATATCATTCCATTTATGAAGGAGACTTCCTCTGTAGTTGCCTGCATCAATAATTATTCTAAAAAAAAACAAAATAAAAAAAAAAGTCTTTGTGTAGTAGACGAATTCAAAATTCGAAGTCATTCCATGCCACAGCCAATCAAATGTGAGAAACGAAAAATAAAGCTACCTACATTGGCACGTTTTTAAATCCAAACCAAACAAACTCCTGAAGAATTGCACCGCGAAAAATTCCACAGAAATAATAGCACTATCCTAAATTCCAAGACGTACGTGTAACTCACTGGCCAGTCGGGGGATAAAGGGCCATCACAAAGGAGCCATCCCCCCAAGGGTGGGGTCCCCGGGGGATCAATTTCAGCGGGTGCCTGTAGCGTAATCGCCTTAGTAGACTTTAGTGTCGTAATGTGGCCTGGCCGTAGCCGTAGGCTTAGCTTTGTGTGTGAGTGGTGTGAGTGTGTGTGTGTGCAAGTGAGTGTGCGTTTTCACGCGAATTATGAGTCTTTGTTTGGTTGCGTTTCGTTTTTGCTTTGGTAAGTTTGTAGTTGGGCCCTATCGTAATCAAGTGACAGTTTTTAGTGAGTACCATAGTCAAACAGAGTGTGGTAGATAATCGCTTGATACTTATTGCGCATGACACTTTGGGATTTATTTTTTTAAACTTTACGTCAAAACGTCAAAAATGAATAAGTGGTAATTCGCTAATCACAACTTAACTTTAAGCAACGTTTATGAATAACTAGCTGCGCCCCGCGGTTTCACCCGCATAAGTTTCGATCCCGTTAGAATATCGGTATAAAAAGTAGCCTTGAAGTTAATCCAGGGTGTCAGCTACCTCCATACAAAATGTTATCAAAATTGGTCCAGCCGTTTGAGCGTGAAGAAGTAACAAACATATAAACACACACGCTCACAAACTTTCGCCTTTATAATATTAGTGTTCCGTACATTTTGACAGCGTAGGTACCTACCTTACCTACTTCATCATCTGCCTAGCCTTTTCCCAACTATGTTGGGGTCGGCTTCCAGTCTAACCGGGTGCTGCTGAATACCAGTATTTTAGGACATGGAGCGACTGCCTATCTGACCTCCACAACCCAGTTACTGGGTAATACGATACCCCTTGCTATGACTGGTTGTCAGACTTTCGGGCTTCTGACTACCCGTAACGACTGTCAAAGATCCACGAATGACAGTCGGGACCCGTGCTTTCCGAGTATTGTATCTATAAACACTTTTCTAGAAACAGCAGATTTTTTTGATAACCGACGAGAAAATTTCTACGCTAGAGGTAGCGGGTCAGCGGGATTGTCCGAAAGGGTTACCGCTGGCCCGGAACATAAAGGGCTAAGGAAGGAACACGGGTGGGTTTTAGTCAGTAAGAGTCTGACACTCCCTTCCGCTCCACCCAGAGCGGGAGGGGTCATTTGATGATTTCCCATCCGCAAAAAAAAAAAAAAAAAAAAAAAAAAAAAAAAGAGGTCTAAAATCATGTGCTGAAATTCATGATTACAGTTTGTGTCGCTGTCACTGCCTGTCTGTATCTACCTTATTCAACAGAAGAAAATGAAGAATTATTATAATAGACAAAAAAAATAATGACTAACTACAGTGACAAAAAGGTTTCAGCCCTACAAATAAAACATCGAGATATCTCGAGCCATAAAATTATAAATAGTCCCGACATTCACAGAAGCCGCGACTTGCGACTGCGATAAATCTCGGTCGCACGTATCGTGGTCCGCATCCGTCGCGTCGTCGTGTCGTGTCGCTCGCGTTACGCGGAACACTCCAAATACATCACGCCATCTTGATTAGTAGGGCTGGCAGAGATTATAGAGTTGATCTTACTAATATTATAAATGTGAAAGTTTTTTTCAATCACGCGTAAACCGTTGAACAGATTTGGATGAAAATTGGCACATAGATAGACCATTTCCTGGATTAACACATAGGATACTTTTTATCCTGATATTCCCACGGGATTGAAACTTACGCGGGTGAAACCGCGGGTCGCTGCTAGTAGGTATGAGAAATAAATAAGCACAATAAGTAATAGTACAGAAATAACATTTTGACAAATTACAGAAAGACATACTTAAGAGGGGCTTAATAAAAACAGCCACATGGTTCGTTCGATGGTTAAGCTACGCTTGTCAAGGTCGGTTCGTGGATGGGTGACCATCCAATACATAACGAGACCCGCCGTCTATGCCTCGGAAAGCACATTTAGTCGCTGGTCCCGGCTGCCATTTGTAAATCTTTGACAATCGTTACGGATAGTCAGCAGCCCGAAAGTCTAAATAGTCTCAATGGACAACATCCACATCGGTTTCTTACTAAACTTCAACTACTTATATCCGACGGTCCTGCATAGACCCACCAATAAACAATATTAGTAGCCAGTGCTACTTTGAGGTTGGCATACATAACAAGCCTCTACAGTACTTATCTCTTTTGTTGACTGTACACCGAACGGTCGAAAACCGTTAAAAATTTGAAAAATATAAAAGTCATTTCCCTCCAATAACTTTTGATGCGTGACGAATGCGAGATCAGCTTACACTGGAAATGTATAGCTTGATAGCTAGGTATGTCATAGGTATTTTTGCGTATGAAAGGATTCAATTTACTTCGGTAAAGTCAGGGAAATTAATTGTTCAGCAAATTGACAACTAACAGCTCTGGATAGGGATAAGTGGAAGGAGGGAAGGGAGGCCTTTGCCCTGCAGTGGGACAGAAATGGCTGATAATAAAATAAAAAAAAATTGACAACTGCAATTGTTTGACAGTTGTACCTATAAAATGGCTTTAGCACAGCAATTTGATGTAGAGTGTCAATTTGCGTAACAATTAATTTCCCTGACTGGATGTAGGATAGACAATAAAAACATTATTTAACACAAATCTAAATACCTATCTACCTACTTGTCAGATCGTTCCTAGTTAGTGTCTTGTTCCTAACAAATAAATAAGTATTGTTTTTTTAACGAATGATTATTTCTGTAACCACACACTATCAAACGGAATCCGAATCATTTTGAAGCAAATTGCTAATCCATTGCTTCATAAGTTCGAAAAATTTGTCTGCTCAACACGTACCTACCTACCCAAATAACGCAATGAATGTTGTTGAACTGTCAAAATGAAACCGATTCCGATTGATAATGTGTTACCTACGCAATTACCCCGCTGCTCCGAGTTGTCCCTTAGCTTTTGATTTGCAGCGTTTACCTACAACTAAAAATAAAAACACAAGGCTGTATGTTTGTATAGTCTTTATCTGTTCGACAGTTATCTTTGGTAATCAACACCTAGCGAATGGTGTGAAGGGACTGTCCACCAATCAGAGACCTGCATGGCGACCCTTAACGCCCGAGGCGCGAAACTCGACACCTTTTTAGAACTCACATAAATAATATCACAAGTACACCAGTTACTTCATTTGAAATTAAACTTTGTCATTAAAAAAATAAGGTTGATATTTGCTTGCGTGAGTAGGTGTGAAAATTGACGCCTATAGCCACACTATTCAGCGTTAAGTATGTACTTTATGTCATGGGAACAGAGGCTATTTTCGAATGTGCGTTTATAACGTATTGTTTAAGGGATAGTTCCGACGTGTATGATATTGAACCATGTGTGGTTTGCACAAGATTTGTTTTGGTTTGCAACTGTAGGTGTTAAATTTAACACCTAGAGTGCTATTTGTTGATGCAAAGACAGTTTCCCATTGGTCGGCTGGGGATATTTGGAGCGCGATAGATAATCCGAGACGGATTTTTTGTGTAGGCCTATTATATATATAAATGCATATCATATCTATACCTACATAGGTAGGTTAGATATTTATCTACAGGTTAATAAATAGCTGTGTCCTTTCTGTAAATAACTACGATTCCTGTGTCACATTACATGTCATTTTGTTTAGTGAAGTTTGTAAAAAAAAATTCAATTGCATAAACTGTCACTTAGGTAAGTAGGTACTTGCCACCGTTAAGAAAATTAGCTTTTTTAATTTCTACCTACCTACTTACTTAGGCAAAAAGGCAAAATTTTAAGAGAATTTAAAATACCAAGAAACGAAGGTTTTTCCATAATTAAATTACCTACCTTAGTACCTATCCACTGCCTACTTCGAAAAATAAAAACTTCACTGGAATATAAAAATCGGGTAACTTATTCACATAGTGCAGCATGCCAAGACTGCCAACATTACAAACCTTCATCAATTTTCCCGCCAACTGTCACATTTACGCGCCAACGCACTGATATATTTTTAATTTTCCCACAAGATGGCGACGACAGCGGCATCAGATATCTATTTCCAGCTACCTATCGTTTTACAGTAACGTTGCTTGACATGGGATGTTGCCAATACAAGTTAATACGTACCTAAGTAAGTAAGTAAGTAAGTCTACGTTTATTTTGGTCAGCGGGATTGTCCGAAAGGGTTACCGCTGGCCCGGAACATAAAGTCCTCCAGACCGTATTTCGACCACGGCGGCCAATCTCAACGTAGACTAGCCTTCGGCGCGGGAGATATTATACTTAGTGCACAAGTGTGCGCGCAGACACAGGTGCACTCCCTCTTCCCTCACTCTCATTGTCCGATGGGACGGCAATCCGACACGACCGGAGAGAGATCAGGCGCAGGACCAACGGCTTAACGTGCTTTCCGAGGCACGGGGGTATCACACCGCCAACTTCCAAACTCCGGGCTGCTACTAAGAAATTCCTAATGGAAAAACTCAATAACACTTTTGCCCGACCCGGGAATCGAACCCGGGACCCCACGCTCAGCAGTCGCGCTTGCGACCACGAGACCAACGGGGCAGTCAAAACAGCCCGGAACATAAAGGGCTAAGGAAGGAACATGGATGGGTTTTAGTCAGTAAGAGTCTGACACTCCCTTCCGCTTCCTCCATCTGATGATTTCCGAAACTCAAAAAAAAAGTAGGTAGGTACCTACGTCTATTTTATTTAGTTTTTTTATCAGATTAGGTATTTTCATTGTCATTGATGGCTGCCATTGTTGTTCTATGCTTGAAAAGGTGACGTTTGTTTTGTTTTTAATTAGAATTAAGAATAGATATAAGTAGAGTAGGTACCCACTTGAATTTAAAACTCTTTTTGCGTAAGTAAGTCCATTTTAGTTTTTTTTTTTATCAGATTATTTTCATTGTTACTTAGAGCTGGCATTCAATGAATAGGTTGGTAATGTTTTTTTATCTTCTTTGGCTTCGCACGGTTTGTGCATTTAGCCAATGTCACGTTAATAGGTAATGTTGCTATATGATTAAAAGGATGACGTCAGCTTTTTTTTTAAATTGAAACAAAGAATAGAGCTAAGTAGGTACTTAGGTACTGTAGAGTTCTATGTGTTCTAGCCTTTAGCAAAAGGCACTGGCTGGAGATGTTATTCGATTCGTAGGTTTAAACGTAGGTACGTCAAGTATTTTATTATGTTGTTTTGATCTGGAAGCGTTCATTCATATTTTTATCGCGAAGCTGTAACGTGTGACTTTTACAATATAATAATTTTTCTTGCGCTCCTCCCAGAGGGAATATTAAAGAATCCCTCTGAGCCTTCACAGTACCTACTTATGTAAGTAGGTACTGGAATTTAAGACTCTTTTTTTGTTTTTCTGCATGTTTCCACAAAAGCTGATAGGTAAGTTCTACAATACATAATAAATAACCTAAACAAATTTTTTATGACTTCCAAAAGTTACTCGAAAACTAATTAAAGGAAACATCATCGCGCGCAGCCCGATTAACGAGTCAATAATCGAATATCTCCATTATTGTACATCATTCGATTAATGCTCGGTATTCGATATATTCACATTGCACCTGTATTTTATGTAGGTACCTACCTACAATTTAATTTTAGGTACCTACCGCTGTTCAACGTGGGTGTTTCCTGTTAAAAGAACCTCAATTGTTGACAGCAGTCTGCTGTCCTTTGTTTAAAATATCCTTTAAGCCTTGCGAACTTCGACGTCCTAGGTTTGCACAGGCAACCTACTTAATTACAAGAACAAACCTTTTTTCTAAAAAAAAAAACACAAAGTGAAAAATAACTTTAATTTCGGAAGTCGGGGTTCGCATTTCGTCGTTTTTCGTTTTCGACTTTGTAGTGTCTTTTTTGGAAGTCTGTTGTTTTTTTTTTGTATTTTTTTTTTAATTTTCACTTTTTAGTTTTACTTACGGCACACAAATTCGTATATAATGACTTTCTATGTAAATATCAGTGACAGGAAGTCATTCTAACATCATCAATATAAACTAAGTGGCAAAAATAGGTACCTACGTATTATTGAAGCTAACTCAGAAACTACATAAGCAAAGTTAATAAAATTTATACCTAAGGGACCAGATCCATTAAAAAAAGAATTTTTGAAATCGAGTTGTTTATTTGCGATAAACAGGATGACGCAGAGAAAAAACACAAAAAACAAAACAAGTTGGGGAAGATAGGTATGCGTCACATCACATCCACTCAAAACAGTCATCGCTCAGCATAATGCTACGACCCTAGGTATGCGAGACAGCGCCAGCGCTGGTTTTCAGCGACAGCCGTCAGCCTTCATTTTTCAAGTGATTTTGTGCCTGTGTCATTTTTTCTCTGCTGCCCTATGGCAGCGTCATCAAGCTACCCGAAACTGTCAAATTTTCCCTGTCAACTTTGAACCTAATGTTTAAGCAATAAAGTTGAAAATCTATTAAAGAAATTTGACAGATTGTAATAGCTTGATGTGTTGGCGTCAGTACATTCGTCTAGAACAGGCGGTATCCGAGTATCCACCTAGATGTGTACATGCTTATTATTTAAATAAAGAATGTTATTGTCCGTAGTGTTGTGCGTCTGTCGCATAAATAATGTAGCGCGGTCGGAACGCGCCACTCGCTGCGGTCTAGGCGCCGCGGGAAGAACAGAAATGTCGAGTCGCTGTTATGACTACAAAAATGTTGGCAGCTGGTAGGTAAACTTGATACTTTAAGGGGCTTACAGGACCTAAACGCAAGTTTTAGAAACAATAAAATAAATGATCGACTACAGTAAACAAAATCAGAAAAATATATGGTATGGTATTCTTGAGGATATATCTAAAGCATAAGGTTCAAAGTTGATTGGGAAAATTTGACAGTTTCGGGTAGCTTGATGTGCTGGCGTCTGTAGATACAGTCACCTTACGAAAACGATCAATTTAAAGAAGAAGAAGAAGAAAGAAATTTCGTGCTTTGTAGTCATAACATATTTATGTTTATAGCACAAGATGGGTCATTCTTGACATCGCCGTTTGCATCGTATGACGTTGGTTCTAAAAGGCTTTCCATCAGCTGATTGCACCTACGTGAATTTACTCAATTTAATATGACAAAAGACAGCTCCACGGTTCCTGTCCCACAGCTTGGGTGGCGCCGGCCGCTATAAAATTCGGACAGCGGCGCGGAATCCCACAGATTCCAACTTAATATTAATTGTCGATCGACTAACCTCAACACTGCCCTCTCCCTAGCGCCACTCGATAAAGATGCACAGAAAATCCACATCATAAAAATACTTTTGTAAAAAAAGCATTGTCTTGAGACACTACGGTATGTGAGAAAATATTGCGTAGCTTCCCGAACGCTGCCCAGCCGACTCGGATTCGACAATTGACCTCTTTCTCGAAGTTAGACCTACCTAACTGGACAACTTGCCCTAGGTAGCGTCTCCGATCTTCATGTGAGTGGGTGTTACATGGGTATTTGACATGAAAGTCTTTGACCAGTGCGTGTTTCCAGTGATGACCTATGGCACTGAAACGTAGTCGCTCACAATAGGCCTTATTAGAAGGCTAAAAGTCACTCAAAGAGCAATGGAGAGTGAGAGAGACTGTGGCTAAAGCGACGATGATGTAAAGAAGAAGTAGGTACAAGGTATTTCAAGAAACTGTGTGAACTGAATATTCTGCAATCTTTACTGTGACATCGCCCCCTCCCTTCCGAACGCGAGATATGGGAAAAACGTTAACGAATTTTGGATTCTTATTTTAAAGATATGACAGATATTTTTTTTAGGTTGGCAGTATAGATTTGTATCGTGCATTTTTAATCTGCCGATGTGGATTCCTTGAAAATATTAATAATCATGTTATCTGGTTGTTAATTAATCTGAATAGGTTCTCAAATATCAATAGGTTCGTATTTTTGAATAGTGTAAGGTCTAATCAGTTCATTTCATATTTTTTTATTAAATTAAGGTAGGTATAGAAGCCCATCGGTCTCGGGAACAAGGTCCAAGCTCAGGGCTCCAGAGAGGAGCCTCCTAACGATGTGAGCCGTGTCCAGAAGTACCTATTTACCGCTTTCTGAATTAAGTCATGCTAGCGAAGAAGGTGGCGGGACGGCTCAGGGAGAGAGCCTCCCGTCCCAGCCGCCGCAGGAGACGCTCCGGGCGTTGGGAGCCGCGTGACGACTCCCGGCCACCGTATAGGCGCGGGCCTGCGGGCGGAGAGTAATGAGGAGCTCACCATCCGATCAGGACCAGGCCCGTGCCGGACGGCGCGGACGTGTTCCACACGCGCCTCGAAGAGATGTCAGCATCGAGGAGGGGCCCCCCTTAGGGCCGAAGCCTGCCGGGTCAGCGGGATTGTCCGAAAGGGTTACCGCCGCTGGCCCGGAACATAAAGGGCTAAGGAAGGAACACGGGTGGGTTTTAGTCAGTAAGAGTCTGACACTTCCGCTCCACCCAGAGCGGGAGGGGTCTATTAATGATTTCCTATCCACAAAAACAAAAGCCCTTGATTTAACTTCCACACCGAGAGCCTCCTCAAGTCTAGGTCGAGGCTTTTGGTTATTAAGCCATTGGTAGACGACTATCGGCACAATAACCGCTGAGTCCACATCCCACATATAAGTTACACCACGCCACATGTAAGTTCTGAGTTGATTACCAGCAAATACGTGCACAGACTGGACAGGTCCATTCAATCTGTGTGGTTCTTTCCTCAAAAGACCATTTCAGACACCAATCTATATGGTCTTCACATGATCTTACCAAGATTATGTCTGGTCTTTATGTATAGGAGACCGTGTCCTCTGAGTTTGACTCGGCGGTTGTCAGATAAGAAACGCTGGTTTTCATTTAGGTAGTTTTTTAAATTAGATTGACGTGTAAAAGTGTTTGTACCAATGATTTCAAAAGTAAGGATACGCCCGTCTGAACATTTTACATAGAAGTTCTTCGTTCGAAGTTCGAAGTTCGCGCGCAGCACACTGTCAACTGAGTCGCGTTGGCCCTAAAACCGTCATTTTAGGGCCAGCGCGTTGGTGCCATTTAGTCGCGCCGTTAGCCCGGTCCTTACGCTACTAATATATATGTCAATGGTTTGTACAAACCTACTTACAAATAAATGATTTATCACATGTCGACAACCTCGTGAGCCAAGTCAAGATGGAGGACACTGACAATCTCCTAAAGTTATGCAACTGTGAATCCAGAAAAACAACATCTGACACGGTATTTCTTTAACATTTAAGTCTCCAATGTGAATAAACCAAAATTACCCGTATATCATTTTAAGTAAGTATGTAATAACACAGGAAAACCAGTCATTTATATTACGATACAATTCATCGTCATTTTCACAT
Organism: Oligia fasciuncula; assembly: GCA_963082905.1. Lineage (NCBI taxonomy): Eukaryota > Metazoa > Arthropoda > Insecta > Lepidoptera > Noctuidae > Oligia > Oligia fasciuncula. The sequence continues at coordinate 4,734,736 of OY720406.1, forward strand.
TAAAGAACCGTTACTCTTAGCCACCACAAGTGGGCACCACTAGCAATCTTACCGATAATTTACGATGTTTTAAATACGGAACCGAACAGTTTTTTTTCAATGGCAACAAAAGGGCTTATATGTTATTTGATTTGAAGTTGCCTACCGTTACGTTGTAACTGGTGATTTTGAAGGGAACAGGGTTGTCAAGAAACGTAACAGTAGAAGCTTTCCAGAGCCACCTTGGAAAAAAGTGATGAATTATGAACGACTAGCTGTGCCCGGGACTTCGTCTGCAATCCAGGATGAAAAGTAGCCTATGTCCATTTCCAGGTCATGGTCTACCCATGTGCCAAATAATATTTAAATCCGTTCAGCCATTTAAGCGTGAAAGCGTAACAAACAAAGTTACTTTCGCTTTTTTAATACAGTCTATTAGTTGAAAATCAAACAAAGCGTGTTTGATTTTTAACTACTTACCTAATATTAATATTATCCTAACTATTATAATGATAGGATTATAAAAGTGTTTGATTTTTACTTTTAGTGATTTGAATAAATTCTTAATTGCAACTGGAAGGCTTGATTCAAAGTTTTTTACTGAAATATAGGTCGGGTTGGTTACATAATCCAACTCACAGAACCTAGAATTGTTAACTCTCTTGGCAGCTGTTGACAATACAAACGGAAAGCAAACGATGACGTAGCATCGCACTAAAGAAGAAAAAAATGAAGCAGCAACAACCCTAAGAACCTAGCAGCTCCTTAGTCCCTTGTGGCCTCAAAATTATAGTAAAATCGTATAATTAGGGATGCGGCCGTAATTCCCACTTGCGGTCACCGCTTCCTTCCCTATTGTTCGTTTGAAAACATTCGATGCAGACAGGATGCATCGAGTACTCGCATTTTAATCGATTTCATATGTTTTGACAGTTGCGGTTTTTAAGCGATTTTTTCGATGAGAAACGGTTTTTTGTCTAATTCTCGTGGGTGGGAATCGATATTCTTTTGGTTTTTTGTCTATTGTTGTTTGTTAAAGTAAAATTCAAGCTCATAAGCAAAAAAAGGGTAACAATTACTGTCTGCCTCTTTGTCTGTTCTTTTATCAAAAAAAGCTGAACCAGTTTCCATACTACATTTTACTCTTGCTCTTTTAGATCTTAGATGATAATGTAGGTAACCTAAATGATGTTAGAACTTATCGTATTTAATCAGTAGGATGTTTCGCTTCCATATTATATCAATTATTGTTTTATTTTCTCAGTAGATAGCTATTGACCTTCATAACTTACATTATAGCAACTTACAAAAAAAAAACGAATGACTCAAACCTTGACGTCTAAAGCCTCATTTATTAGCAATACGTTTAGAAAATTGCTAGCAAAGCTATCAATGTACGTTAAACACACGTTCCACTGCGTATTCATAAAAAAAAATACTTCAACGACAGTAACACTGCACGGCAATAATTTATTTGACGCACTAAATTAAATTGACAACATCCTTCAGAAAAAAGAAATTGCTCAGCTAGTCAAGGATAATAAAAAGTCGGTGCGTAGGTACCATCAATTGCCCATAGACCATAACTAATGGAATATGTTACCAGCTTGTAATTACCCATGTTTAATGTCAAACAATTAGACGCCGTATCTGGCGGAATTTACTTTTCATGTTGGCAACATTAAGTCGAATTTGAATTAACAAAGGGCGGGACGGTTGATATATTTTTAAAGTTTACAAGTAGGTACTAGGTACCTACATAATTTGAAAATTGTCAAAGTACTTATTTATTTTACTTTTGTTTCTAAATGCTTTGTTATGCACTATAATTTGATCATTATTATCTGCCTAGCCTTTTCCCAACTATGTTGGGGTCGGCTTCCAATCTAACCGGATGCAGCTGAATACCAGTATTTTACATGGAGCGACTGCCTATCAGTCCTCCACAACCCAGTTACTGGGTAATACGATACCCGTTGGTAAGACTGGTTGTCAGACTTTCGGGCTTCTGACTACCCGTCATCAAAGTCAGAAATTCAATACTAATTAATGGAGTTCGCGTCAGAACTGTCTGGCGTCGAAGTGATTCAAAAGTATTCTACGTAGTAAGTAGTCTAAGTAGGTAGTAGTACTTCGACGCCACACAGTTCTGACGCGAACTCCATCCATTAGTATTGAATTTCTGATTTTGATCATCTACTTTTGCTGTTGACTGTACCTACCTATGAAATAATTATGGCACGGCAAATTGACTTAGAATGTCACTTTACTTAAGAAAAAAAATCCCAAACTAAGCCTACCTTTTAGTTAGAAACCCAACTTTCCTCTCAGCGAACAATCTCAATCTTCTTTTTTGTTAGAAAACCACATGTTTTTTTTTCAAACGCCACGTTCCTAAGACATTCGATATATCGACGCGCCGACCGAATGTGTAACGCAACACTGCTGACAAACCGAAGCCGAATATATACATGTAATCCTCTGCTTATGTTACATAACTCTTAATGCGCTTTTTTACATATTGGAGTGGTGAGAACGATGTTATTTTTGAATAAACATCGATTTTTGGTGACTGACTTAGTTTAGGTACGGTCCTGCTGGTCTGTTCTGTAAATATCTTATCGTGAAAACTTAGGTGAAATGAGCTGTCATATCACTTAATGGTGGGGATTGAACTTTTGACAGCTAACTTCAAGCTCACTTCAATTACTTAGGTATGTTTCACGGTGGGATTTTTACTAAATAGTTCGGCTGCTTTAGGAATTTCACCAAAATTTTGTACCTAGAGTATACTTAGTCTTATTCTGAAAATTAATTTGAAATTTGGGACAGTTTTGATGAGTTTTGCCATACTCGAACTGTCAGACGTAAATTTTATTCCACGGATAAAATATGTCTGACTGTGGTCAAATCTGCCTTTAGAAGCACAAAGTTACAAGTTGAAGGAATATACACATTTTCTATGTTTAGTTGCAACTTGAACTGCAATGCGTATTACAGTGAACTACATACCAATCCAAGAAAATGTACTCGCAGTACATAACAGGCACAATGACTATTCGAACGCTTTTGTCATTTGGAAAAAAAAAACAGACAATACACTCGTATTGAGTGACGACAGATGTTAAGTTCGATTTTCGAAATCTGTGTTGCCATTGGAAAAAAATGGTAATAATAGGGTGGAAAAGGAGCATGTTTAAATCGTTATTAATTTGATATTTACGTATGTCGTTGACAAGCCACAATGATACGTTAGTTTATGTAAATAAGGATGATTTGTGGGTTAGTAATGCCATGCCACTTATTATCGGTTCGTCGGAAAGTAGAGTTCTGTCATTATGTTTCTTTAAAAGAAATTTTCGTAACCTACTTACGCTTATGTGGTTTATTTTAAATATTATGGTACCTTTTATTCTCAGATTCATACAGTTACTGAATTCATACAGAAGTTTTGTAACTAAAATGTATTTACATCCATACTACTAAGTACTTATAAAAAATTCGAAAGTAACTCTGTCTGTATGTTACCTTTTCACGCCTAAACCACTGAACGGATTTCGATAAAATTTGGCAGAGAGATAGATTGCATCCCGGGGAAGAACATAGGATAGTTTTTATCCCAATATTCCCTCGGGGTCGACACTTATGCGGGTGAAACTGCGGGGCACTGCCAGTAGTAAATAAACTGTCAAAATGACATGATGATCAATCTGGGTAAGTACCTACTAAGTAAGTAGGTAGTACGTAGAAGAGAGTGAGTATCAAAATGATGTTACCTTTTTTTTGTTATTGTCTAACTTGCCTCATATAACGTGATCTATCTAGACTCTAGGTATATCTACCTACCTTCTAAATCTGTCATTGATTGTCTACATTGTAGGTAGGTATACCTTACAGATCGATTTTTCTCCAATTTTGTTAAAATGTGCTAAGTACTAAGGTAACTCCATCTTTTAGAAAGTTACCTATGGATACTGAAAGTACCTACCTATCCATAGCTTTCTAGAAATCAGATAGGTACTCAAACTCCCAAAAACAATTAGGTACCTAATTCAATTAAGAAAACCAATTACAGGCACTTATTAATTACCAAGGAGTCTGTCAGTCAGAAAGATGAAGCGGGTTAGCTAGCACCAAGCGTAGTAGGTTCCTATGGAAAGAAATGGGCAAGAAACTCCATGGACACTCTTTTAAATCGAATTATACTTACAAAATAAAGATTTCAGTCTGTAGACAAGTATGTAGGTATCCCATTTTAAAGTTACTGGAACCTGATCCTTCCAAGGAAATCACCAAACATAATGAAACTCTTCAAATAAAACCCAGATCTCTTGCGTCACACAAATGATTTTCAAACGCCTATCTGTTTCAATGGCGGTTGGCGCGTTTCCGCTGGGTTGCCACAGTGAAGTGTCAAATTACCCCTAATTATCCGCCATCGAGGGACCGGAACGCCGGCTGCCATCGACAATTGAATTATTTTTTTAAAATTACGCTTAAATACTGTGTGTAATGGAATCTGATGAATGCCTTGTTTTTTTTATGTCTATTAAGTTTCACTATTTGCATAATTTTTGTTTATTATTATTTTATGGTGTTTTTCATAAAGATTTCTCTCTTTTCATGTTACCTACACGGTTTTAAAAAAGCGTAATGATAATTTGGACAAGTAGGTATTAAAAATAAGTGCGAGGATAACACGTACTTACTTAGGGATTTATTCTCTGTGGATAATGTCGAATTAAGAATACCTACTCAGGCAATGTATCGAAGACAAGTAGGTACCTAGGTACCTACTTAGTTCTCGAAGTGCTTAGAATAGACTAATAGGTACCTACAGACGCCAGCACATCAAGCTATTAGGTACAGTCAACAGCTAAAGTAGATGATCAAAATCAGAAATTCAATAGGTACTTACCTACTAATGAACGGAGTTCGCGTCAGAACTCTGCCACACAGCCACACAGTCTCTGCACACAGCTCAACAACAACAACAGCAACAGCTCTGCCATACAGTTCTGACGCGAACTCCGTTAATTAGTAGGTATTGAATTTCTGATTTTAATCATCTACTTTTGCTGTTGACTGTACAATCTGTCAAATTTCTTGAATCGATTTTCAACTTTATTGCTAAAGCATAAGGTTCAAAGTTGATTGGGAAAATTTGACAGTTTCGGGTAGCTTGATGTGCTGGTGTCTGTAGGTACCTACATATAACGAATTCAGGGCGAATTTCACTAATGAAACTCAACGTGATCAGCACAATATTTATGGGGTTGGTTTATTTATAAACGATGATTAAAGTTAGATATTATAGATTGACGTTTAAACGTCAAAAATTTATGATTAAACAGTCGCTAATTTAGTAGGTAATCACTATTAAGCTATAAGCAACGCTTGTGAATAAAGGGGTATACCTACCTATAAACTGCGTTCAAAAGCTGTCAGTGTCATCATTGTTGTGGAATATTGACACTGACAGCTCTCGAACGTGGTTCAGATGATGGCGTTCAGTTTCATTGGTGAAATTCGCCCTAAGACTGACTGACATTACCTACTTATCTAACTTAATGAAATGCCCATAACTTCAATGTTTTTTTTTAATAATCTATGACTAATTACCCATGTTACCTACTTACAGACCTATGTTAGATCTACTGAGGTAGGTAGGTACCTATCTACCTAGATACCTACCTACTGAGCATTTTTATTTAATTATTCTAAGGCAGTAGGTAGGTACTTAGTAGGTATTCACAAGGCTTTTTTTAATTAATTGAGAAAACTTCACAGCCTATCTAATGGGTGTCAGAATTTCAATCCTAGCCAAAAAACAACATTATGAAACTGTTTTCTATAATCATACACAACTAAACACGTGGGTCAACGCCTTCGTGTTTTTTCTTTCTTGAAATAAGTAGATAGATCAGTAAGTTTATAATAAGTAGATAGATCAGTAAGTTTATAATTTGATTTGATTTGATTTTTTTTGTAAGTAGGTTTGTACAAACACTTTTACACGTCAATCATGTTTTTTTTAAAACTAGATGAAGTCGGCGTTTCCTATCTGACTACTCTGAGAAGAAAGGCCGAAACAAACTCAGAGGTCACAGTCTCTTTTAAAGTCCAGACATAATCTTGGTCAGGTTAAGTATATGAAGACCATGTAGATCGCTGTCTGAGGTAGTCTTTTGAGGAAAGAACCACACAGATTGAGAGTACCTGTCCAGTCAGTGCACGCATTTGTCAAAAATCGTGCAGCTCAACTCAAGACTTAAGGAGCTCAACGATTCGACGAACAATACCAAAGAAAGGACATTTGGGTAGGCCGCATAAACTACTCAAACTGCCAGATCATGACTAATACTAAGAAGGAAAAAAAGAAATGACCCCACATAGTCCTCACATTCACAATAAGTAATTAAATAAAAAATAAATAAATAAGTAAGTAGATAGATCAGTAAGTTTATAATAAAGGACTAAGTAGCTGTTGCCCGCGACTTCGTCTGCGATCCAGGATGAAAGTAGCTTATGTCCTTACCCAGGTCATAGTCTAGGTATCTGTTTGTGAAATTTCATCCAAATCCGTTCAGCCGTTTTAGCGTGAAAGTGTGGTAGCCAAACAAACTTACTTTCGCAATAATAGGTACCTACCTATATATTAGTTAGGATTTTTCTGTTGTACCTACCTACCTATTGCTTTTAGATGCGGTAGACAGTCTGTGAAGTGTACCTAAGTAATAAATACGTATGCAATGCGATAAAATAGTTTTTTTTTACAAAACCATCACGAGTGTCTTACCTAATTGCAATTAAAACACTATATTTAAACTGAAACCCACTCACGTGACAAGACCTCCCTATTCCAAAAATCAATAAAAACCAAATAAAAAAAATACAAAAAAAATGGCACATGAAAATTTATTCAGCCATCAAACGTAGATATAAAATAAATAATCCACGATATTGACGATAACAATACACTGTGCAGGCGCACCGCACAGTGATCTATAGATCATTTTAGCTCGATCCCTATTAGCTTGGATCGCAAACGCCCCGCCTACGTGGAAGCCCACTGACCATTAATTGGGTACAAAAATCGATGTAGGAACGCCCATAATACAGCCATCTCCCTCTCTTGTTCGAAGGGACGTATGTTTATCTCTGTCTGGCGGGTGTCGTCAAGCGCTCGGCTTGTTCGTTTTCGTCGCAAGCGCAGCACAGACGTCACAATGCCGGCTTCTACAGAAAAATAGTATGTTTGTATTCTTTTATTTTTACATACGACGCCGCCCGTCGCCGCGTGCAATATTTGTGTAGAAAAGATGTTTTTTTTTTTACTTTTAAAACGTCTAATTTGAAAGTAAGTTGGAATCTTGGGACGCGCCGAAAGATCTTTTTAGGAATGAAACCTGAGGTTTTTGTTTTATGTCCTGATGAAGTTGACAGTGTTGTGGAATTTTGATCGGAAAGATTTGGAAATGTGCAAAAAATTGCTTGAGTTAGGTATATAAAGTTATGTATTGGTCGAATGGAGGCGGCCACGTTTCATATAATTAGTCTGTAAGAAGTCAAAGTGAAATGGATACGTTATTGTATTAATTTTTATGTGCATACCTTAGATAAACATCGGTTCTAAGTCGCTTCAGGGTATCTTTAACACAGAATTAAAATTAGGTAGGATAGTAGGTACCTACTATCCTGAGAGGTAGGTAAATTTTCTTAATTATTAGGTACAAATTATTAATAACCAACATAGTTTAAATTCCAAATTTAAAAAATAAAATAATAATAATACAATAATCTTGTCCATTTTATCGTTATCCATTTTCAAAACATCCCGCCACTCTCCGCTAGATGGCGCTGCTTACAACTTGCAAACGAGAAATAATTATTAGGTAGAAACGCGTTACTGTTACGAGCTCAATTCCCAATAAATTAATTATAATTTATTCCTCACATTGTATACAAATGTGTTGCGTAAAAACTAGTCTTCACTAAAGGGGTGTTCAGAGAAATTGATAGTAGGTACTAATTAGGGGCCATAATTATTAAATTAAAGACGAAGAACTTGCTTGTATTTCAAGTTACCTTATTTTTTTGCTTATGACAATATGGATGTGTTATGGACTGATAAGTAAGTAATTATGAAGGATTTGGTTTAAAATAAAGCCATACCTACCTACTTAAATTATTTACCTCGGTATTGTTCGGTATCAATTCAGGCACCTTGCTAAATGTCTAATGACATGGCTCACAACAAAAAGAGACACTGGCCAGTTAGGTACTAACTTAGGTATCTACTAAGTTAGTACCTAACTGGCCAGTGTCTCTCCATTAAGTATAACTAGACAGATATCTAAGTACTCTGCTTTTGAGCAATCCGTTTTATAAAGAAAAGTTTTTGAAAAATGAAATCAAATCTTTCTGTCAGTCTGTCCTTTAAAAATCTCAGCTAGATATATGAGTAGATACTCTTTATTATGTACACGTACACCATATAAATTAGGTAGATACAGATATAATTGCCATACCACCAAAATTACCACCAACCATCACCACCCACCACCATTCAATTTATTTACCATTTCAGGTTACAGGCTATCACTCTACCTGATGCTAGGAATTGACACTATTGAAAGTTCACTTCAAGCCTTTACCTACGTTTCCACAGTGAGATATAGAGAAATAGTTGATCGGCTAGAAGATCGGTGAGGAGGTTTATCGGACAGGCTGGATCCGGAAGGCGGAGGACACGGTGTTGTGGCGCCGCCTGGGAGAGGTCTATGTCCAGCAGTGGACTGCGAAAGGTTGAGCTGATTGATTGAGTTGGTCGACTGATATTCATATCTCCAATAAGTAACCTGTAGGTACCATCGTGGACACCGGGAGTGGACCACTTTTCAACCCTATTACCTACTATACCTAGAGGTATGAGGAACAGGGTGTAAAGTTCACTCATAATTTACAGAAAAGAGAGGATCCTCTGACCAGATGAGTCGACAGACCAGTCTGGTGGGCAACTGCCCGACGACCACAGATTATATAGATAGACCTAGATAACGCAAGTATCACGAACTGTATGAAAACCAAGCGTGCCATTTTTTGACTACCTACTATGACGTCAAAAGCTCGCGCTCTCGCTCACGCTTACCCAGCCAGCAGTACACAGGACTGAGCGCGAAAGTGGCGGCTTACGATTTCTTATCCTAAGCTGGTGCGATTTTTGGCACGCGAAGTAGTTGCTCTTGCGTTATCTAGGTGTATCTATATATATGCCGACGACTGATGTCGGGGCGTTTGTATATATGCTAGTGCTAGTTGCGCGGTAAACTCTGCTTGCGCGATGCAGGTTTTTGCGTGACGTCATGTGGCGTTGTAGATACCGCTACATTACGAAGGGCATAATGGTGAAAAGTGGTCGACCGCCTCTGTCCGCGGCTGTACCTACCTAATACTTCGGTTACTCTCGACAACCAGTTCCTGTCACCAACTTGTGTAATTAGGCACAAAAGTACACCTGATTGGTAGATTTAAATTATGTTACTGTTTTATTGCAAGATCGATTTATTTATTTATTTTGTTAGGGAAAACAAACAATTGTACAATATATATTACACCTAAGATTACATTGGAAGTGGGTAAATGTACAATGGGTATCATTTAAGCTATCACCAATTTAATTAGTTTTGTGTTTCTTAAATAATAGGGTTTGTCCTCCAAATAGTAGATCTGTCACCAAAATGTAGTCACCAAACAATGCAAAATCAGTTCCACAATAAATCACCTAAAATCCTGAGATATAAGGTCTATAATATTTTTTTTTTTAAATAATCTCTTTTTCCATATTTTTTTTCTTTAAAATTTAGTCGTTTCTGGCACTCGCCGGCCGCTGCCGCGGCACCGCTCGCTTCGCTCGCTCGGCTCGTGCGTAGGAGGTCACAGTTTTAACCTAACCTAACCTAAGCATTTTTTTTTAAATAATTAACCTCGTAACTAATTCGGTTCTCGATAATGTCCATTTCAAGTAACAAAACTGTTATTATAAGAACGAAGTTTATATTCATGTAATGCAATATAATTTTATTGGTTATCGATCTCTTATTTTACACATATATTAACATTAATATATATATTCCACAACTATATATATTCCACAACTATCACACAACGCCGTCTAGTCTCAAGCTAAGCAGAGCTTGTGTTATGAGTACTAGACAACTGATAAACATACTTATATATTTCTAAATACATACATATATAGATAAATTACACCCAGACACAGAACAAATGATCATGCTCATCACACAAACATTTGTCCTGGGTGGGAATCGAACCCACGACCTCCGGCATAGCAGTCATAGTCACTGACCACTAGACCAACAGGCCAGTCATTAATTTGATAATTCATACCTGGGAACAATTTTTGTTTATCTGAGAACGAAAATATTTCGTGGCGATAGGTCTATTTATTAGGTGATACAACTTGATGACAAATATAAATTTTGGTGATAGAAAATATAGTTCCCATGTACAATCCACGACGTTTCCACAGATTACCAAGGTTAATGATACAGTGAAGACACAATATTCAGAAACACAAAGAAGAAGACAGTAAGGGAATAAAGAGGCTGTACTTATTTTAAACTAAAACAAATAGTACTAAATACAATTATTACTAAAACAATCAAAAAGAGAGAAAAGACACTAAACATCACGCAAATGTAGACTATTCACTAAATATTTCTTAAATTTTTGGCGATCTAAAGCGAATATATCCAAATTCACAAAAAGTTCATTGTAAATTTTAGCTAGTCTATGGAGAGGCGCCCGTTCACCCGCGTTGGTACGACAAGGTGTCGTGGCAAAAAGCGGGTAAACGCGTACCTCCCGTCGAGTAACTGTTCTGGGCACTACATAAAATATATTATTAACTAGGTCTGAGCAGTCAATCTTGTTGTGCAACAGATCATGAAGCATCATGGTTTGAAGCAACAGACGCCTTGATTCCAATATAATTAGTATGAAATACGTTCCATATGACATTTAAACTGCATTGATCTTAAGAATTTGCGCTGAACTTTTTCTATAGCAAGATTGTATTTAGCATAGTATGGGTCCCATATCATGCAGGCGTACTCAATTTGTGGTCGAATCAAAGAATTAAAGAGATGCAGGAAAGTGGCTGGTCGCTTAAAATCTACGGATGATCTCATTACAAGGTGGTACATTTGGAATGCTTTAGCAATAATCTTATCAATGTGTAGATTTAGGTGCAGTTTGCAGTCCAATAGGATACCCAAGTCACTAATCTGAGTCTCTCTTAAAAGTAATTCATTGCATAAAGAATAATTAAAACTAACAACATTTTTATTTTTGGTGAAATTCAAATACCTACACTTAGCTATACTTAATTTCAATTTATTTGTATCACAATAGGCAGATAATCTATTTAAATCCTGTTGTAGAAGATAACAATCATCGATCGTTGCAATTTTCCTATAAACTTTGAGATCATCAGCATACAATAGAAAATTACTATCGATTACCTACCTTCCCGAGTACCTCTAGACCTTATAAAGTAATTAGGTAGGTATTGCCATCATAAATTAGGTACACCCACTACCTATAGAGAAAAGAGTTTCGTGTGTTCGAAGATGAAGCTCATTAAGTAAGTTAAAGATAAATGAAATAAATAATAAACGGACGAATTGACTTAAGTATCTACCTATGGTAGTAAGTAATACAGTTTTTTATCTCATGAATATGACACAATTACCTAATTACGTGGCAATGCTGCCAGCCTTTTGGGCACTGTTCCTGTCGACAGCGATGTGGACGAATTTTTTGATACCCTATGATTTTTTTTTGCTTATTTTTTCATTTATATCGTCGCTAATCTGACTAACTGACGTAACTGACTCGAAGCATATTTTACAGGGCAAGCTATTTGCAGTTGAGGGGTACCTATGATTGAGGGTAGCTTGCTCTATATACATTCTACTAATACAAAATTGAGTACGTGTGTAGTTCTGATTAAGATCTTTATATTGGTATTACTACTATTGTTATCGTGTTAATATTGTTTTAATAATTAATATTATAAACAGATACGTCACTTCGTGAGATCTTTGTTTTTATTTTGTTCGGAATACATGATCAGATAGGACGGGACACTTTCATAAGAAATTGAAAAATAATACTCAGTATTATACGAAAATCAGCTTTAATCATCACATAAAACATATAACTTGTAATTACTCAACTTTAGCAATAAATTTAACTCACACAATTATACTTTTTATTAAATTAAAACAGATTTAGAACAAATTTATTTTTATTCTTAGAACTTGTACTCGTAGGTACTCTTTATAAAAGAGTACAAGTCTACTACACTACTACTAGTAAGAGTACTGTCTTCGCCATAATGTTATCCTTTTATTTTTATTTTATTTATTTTCCGGTTAGACTGGAAGCCGACCCCAACATAGTTGGGTTAAGGCTAGGCAGATGATGAATGTTATCGTTTTATGATTCTAAGTACCAAAGTGGCCTTTTTACGCCCCCAGATCACAGATACAGGCACTAGTAGTTAAAGAAACTAAGTCTTCATAATTTTCTTTGGCTATTTTCGGTTGTTTCATTTAAAATACGAATTTCTGTGTGCAGAAAAGATGTTTCAGATTTAAAGACCTGTACGATTCTTCGGTATGACTAGTTTTAAAGAACAGAGTCACTTTTACGAACAGACAATGCTGTCATTTCGATCCAGCTGTGCTATTCTGTAAAAATCTCACCGTGAAAACTTAGGTGAAGTGAGCGTGGAGTGAGCTGTCAATAGTGTCAATTTCTAGCAAAAACAAACTCACTTCACCTAAGTTTTCACGGTGAGATTTTTACAGAATCGACCGGCAGTTCACTGGAAATCCTTGGTCATCACTTTGTACCGATAGTAGACGTAAATCAGTAGATAGATCGAAAAACTCGAAAAACCGATACATGATAAAGTTTACTTCTTCGTGCCAACTTAAATATTGAAATTAGTTGAGAAGGCACAAAAACATCTCCAGTTTTCTTTAAAGCATAGCAGGTTGCACTATGGTTTGGCACAGAGAATTGTAATGTGATCTCTATAAGATTGCTTGCATTGTTAATCGCATACAATAACATTAAAGCCACAATTGAATTGCGGTTCTGACCACTGCAACCATCAGCGAATAAATAAGTGACCTTCAGGCCCTTTTAAACACGATTTAATAGAAAGCTGAGGGATACTAAACGACTTAAGTCACTTAAATGACCCCAATATTGAATTTTTATGAATCTCACTAAAAGACCTATGTTACATAAGTCCCTTATTATGATCTTTTTTTTTGTAAACTGTAGATACGTCGGTCTCGATTTTTGCATTATCATGGGAACGGTAAGGCATACGGATACGCCGATTAGACAGATCGATTCGACTTGGAAAATGTATCAAATTACTCTATTTAGGTCGGTTTAGTCCAAAATGTCAGATACGTCAGTTAGTCAGATTAGCGACGATATGTACAGTCAACAAAAGCGATAAGTACTTATGCAGGATCGTCGGATATAGTTGGAGTTTAGTAACGGGTGGATGTTCTCGAATAAAATTTTATTTTATTAATAGAAAACAAACAGCTCATTTATCAAATTAAATTTCAGTCGACAACATCCATCGGTTTCTTACTAAACTTCAAGTCAAGTAGGTATATCCGACGATCCTGCATACCTAACTACTTAACTCTTTTGTTGACTGTACATATTATTTTAAATATTAGCATAGATTATGTAAATATTATCATGTTATGGATTTGAAATAAATATTAGATACCTAATTAATTATCAATTGTTCCGTTCCTCCCTAGAGTCACACGTGCAGATATTCTTGCGGTACCTAAATTGTAAGTATAGGTAAACCTATGTATTTATTGTTAACTAGCTGTTGCCCGCGACTTGGTCTGCGCTCCAGATGAAAAGTTGCCTATGTCCTTCTCCAGGTCATAGTCTACCCATGTGCCAAATCTCATCCAAATCCGTTCAGCGGTTTTAGCGTGAAAGCTTTACAAACAAACAAACTTACTTTCGCATTTATTATATTACTAGCTGCGCCCCACGGTTTCACCTGCGTAAGTGTCGATCCCGTAGGAATATCGGGATAAAAAGTAGAATATATGTTAATCCAGGGTGTCAGCTACCTCCATGCAAAATTTTATCAAAATTGGACCAGCCGTTTGAGCGTGAAGAAGTAACAAACATATAAACACACCCCCACACACACACACACACAAACTTTCGCCTTTATAATATTAGTGTGATATTAGGTTTACTCTGTAGTCTAACCATTCCTTCATTCGTTCCATGACGTACCTATCATGATTACCTACATAATCTTGTGTTTCTCTTTCTCAGAAAAATCTCTATGCTCGTACCTACTTACCATGTTCTCGCTATCACAAGAAACAGCTCCATGATAAGAGATTTACCAGTCAACAAGAGGTTTAAGGAGATATACTTACCTACTTATCTTACTAAGGGCAGATTTTACCAAAGTCAGTTATCTTTTATCAGTAAAATAAAATTGACGTTTGACAGTTCTAGTATGGAAAAACTGACAAAAATTCAAAATTTATTCTCAGAATAAGATTTATTCTATCTACGTACTAAAGTTAAGTAGCTTCTGCGTAGTTGTCACATATGTACTAAGGTAAGGTAAAAAGTATCCTCTGTCCTTACCCAGGTCTATAATTGAGCCAAATTTCTTCCAGAACGTTTAAAAAAGGAACTGACACACAGTTACTTTCGCATCAACATTAGTATGAAAGTATGAACTGTAGAATATAAAATATACTCATCAAAAGTAACATTCCAAACACAAAAACATTCGTTCATTTCAAATCAATCATTCCACAACCTAACACACACATCCACCATAGACTATAAAACTCTTAACGACTCAAAAGAGACTGTCTACTAAAGGCATAGAGCCATAGACTACACAAAAGTGCTCCCGTGTGCCTTAGAAAGATCTGTAGCACGCACCGGTGATCCTGTGAGGCTAAGAGCCTCTTGAGCCCTAAGGGAGGTCTTAAAGAGCCCTGTAGGGTTCCGCATGTGCGTAGAACATAGGTACCTACCTATATTATGACGTGTGATTCTACTTTTGAAGACATTTGTAGGAAGGCAATTTTATGTAAGGTAAGTATGTAATGTGTGCTTATAGTAGATGCCTGGTGCCTCGAAGTAGGTATGACTGGTGACTATATGTAAGCATCTGTATTCCCCGAATGATTTGGGCCGGTGTGAAACAACAAAATTAAGCCAGATAAGTACGTTATACCTACATACTTAAGTCATAATAGGTACTTAGGCAGGTATGCAAAAATCTTACTTATGCCCGTTACCCTGAACAAATCGAGAACTTAGTGCAACGGGCACTAATCTAAAGGATGATGCTCGTTTTGGAACCCCTTTGCACTATCCAAGTGTAAACTTCGTTGGATAGTTCTATATAGACTGACTAGCACTTTGCCCGCGACTTCGTCCGCGTGTATTTCGTACTTTCCTCTAAAAATTTCGAATATGTATGTTTATGATCTTTATCATTTATTTAGATTAATAAGTATTCGGGCCACTTCGTCCGTGCGAGGAGTACCGATAGCCTACACGATTTTGGAGTCTATATTCAAACTTGAGCAAAAATTAATTACGGTAGTTTTACAGTGGATCCCGTCTCACGTACAGATTCAGGATAACGAAAGAGTAGATCTTTTGGCCAACCAAGCCGTGTCAGATGGAATTTCTGTAAATGTTCCTCCTTTATATACAGACTATATAAGATCAATAAAACAGCAGTGTACAGACATGTGGAGTGAATACTTTAATCAGAGGTCAACAGAAAAGGGAATTTGGTACAAGACCATCCAACCACAGCTTCCAGTGTATAATTGGACTGATCAAAATATGCTTAGCAGAAGGGATTTAGTTATGGCACTAAGACTTCGTTCCGGTCACATTCCATCAAGGAAGTTCGGTTTTCTGATGAAAAAGGTAACATCACCCAACTGTGAAGAATGTGGAGTAGTCGAAGATGTGCAACATGTTTTGATGGAGTGTGTGCGGAATGGGGCTTTAAGATTTAATTTGCTGGGAACTATAAATATGTATGATATTGGAGAGTGTAATGCTATCCTGGCATGTCCTTTATCGGAACAAGCTAGGATACTGTACAAACTAGCATTCTTTGTTTTAAAGTAAGTGTAGTGCTATCTGTATTTAGGATTAGTTGAGTGTGTTGATGTTACAGGGTGACGTTATCGCCCAGCGATAAAGCCCTTAAAATAAAGAAAAAAAAAAAAAAAAAAAAAAAAGTATTCGGGCCAATTTTTAAGTTTGTAGATCAAAGGAGTCAGATTTTTCAAATAAACAGGATCCTCGCTTTTCACCCCAACAAGGGTGGATTTTTTAAAAATCGTTTGGGATGACGTGTCCATAACTTGACTCAAAGACCGATACCTACTCATTTTCGAGTTAATGGAGGCAAGCAGTAAAATCCACCCCTTCTTCTTCTTAGCGTGTCGATAGATTTTGACACCCCCCAATCCCCTTGTAGGGGGTAGTTTAGAAAAACAAAAAGTGTCAATCTTCATAATTTACTTTCGTGCTAAGTTTCAAGTTTATTAACCAAATGAATAAGATTTTTCATATAAACTGTATCCCCGCTTTTCACCCCCACAGGGGTGGAATTTCGAAAAATCCTTTGGGATGTGCTCATTACTTGACTCAAAGATTATTTGTACCAATTTTCGAGTTAATCAAGCCACGCAGTAAAATCCTCCCCTGTAAAATTAACTACCCCTTTTCACCCCGTTAGGGGTACATTTTTGGAAAACCATGATACACGTTTTTCTCTATTTTTGGTCTTAAGTATAAATACTGAGTTTCGAGATATTCGGACAGCCCGTTAAAATTCTTCCATACAAACTTTGACATCCCCCAATCCCCTTTTAGGGGGTAGTTAAAAAAAAAACAAAAAATGCCAAACTTAATAATTTAAACTTAAAGGTTGAATTTCCAAAAACCCCTTCTTAGTGCTCCCCTACATTATAAAAGGAAGCCGTGTGCAAAATTTCACATTCGTAGACCCAGTAGTTTCGGCTGTGCGTTGATATGTCAGTCAGTCAGTCAGTTTCTTCTTTTATATAAATAGACAAGCAAACTCCTTGTCCGTTCGGAGTTATAATGTACTAAACATGTCAATTTTAGCAATAGGTATAGGTACTAGGTATAAGAAAAGTCTTTTAAATAGGTAGTCTTTGAATCCTTATACGAAACTGCATCGATTAAACCATATCATATACCTAGATACCCTTTAAAATGATTAATGATATTTCCAATGTTTGTATCTTGAACGGTGTGGCTTGTGTGACTAACCTCTCATTTGACATGAAACTGAAAAGGATATCGTTTATAAAATAAGTAAACATTAATTGAATATACTTACAGGTTATTGTGGGCCCGTGGCTAAATAATAACAGCCGCACAAGTCGATCGATCAGGTTAAGCTACGCTTGCCGCGGTTGGCCTATGGATGGGTGACCATCTTTACGTACCGTGACCCCTCCGTGCCTCGGAAAGCACGTTAAGCCGTTGCTCCCGGCTGTCATTCGTGAATCTTTGACAGTCGTTACGGGTAGTCAGAAGCCCTAAAGTCTGACCACCAGTCTTACCAAGGGGTATCGTACCTAACCTATTACCCAGTAACTGGATTGTGGAGATCAGATAGGCAGTCGCTCCATATTATTCAGCTGCATCCGGTTAGACTGGAAGTCGACCCCAACATAGTTGGGAAAAAGGCTAGGCAGATGATGATGTTGATACTTGAAGTATAGATAAGTAGTAAGTATAGGTACAATGACCGGTCAAAATATCTACATTGTAACTAATAGATAGTTCTGCTAACAACGGACATTTCGCAACGTTCTGCGTGATGCCTCAAATTCGTCGAATCGAAATATTTTTTTTTTCTTTTATAATTCTTATCACCTGTGGGGTAATTGCATAACACACTCACAGTAGCAACGGCTTTCATTCTGACAGTTTAACAACATTCATTGCGTCATTTTCGTTAATGAGCAGACGAAGCGATCATAATTATGAAGCAATGGATTAGCGATACCCTTCAAAATCATTCAGATTGTGATTGACAGTGTAGAGGACCTAGATGAGTAGCTATCGCTTTATCGCTCAATTCAAAAGCGATTTTCAAATGGAATAACGATTGAAACTTTGAGAAAACACCTAGGTACTGACGCCGCCAGCACATCAAGCTACTACAATCTGTCAAACTTTCATAGATTTTCAACTTTATCTCTAAAGCATAAGGTTCAAAGTTGATTGGGAAAATTTGACAGTTTCGGGTACGTCAGGCGCTGATTAATTTGACAGAAATAAACTAAAGCCTAAAAAAACTAAGCCCAGTAGTCATTTCAACATTTTATATCAAAACGTCAGAGGACTCAGAACTAAGACAACTCAATTTTTATCACTACTGGAATCATCAGGATCTGATTTATTTGCTATTACCGAGTCGGGCCTCAATGAAGCGATTCCGAACGCGGAATTTGTGCTTCCAGGCTATCAAATATTACGATGCGATCGGGCGGATGGTCGCAAGCAAGGGGGCGTATTTTTAGTGGCCACACCGAGGTTCGAGTTGCGACGAGTGTCTGTGCCAGGTGACATTGATATTGATAGTCAAAAGTTTGAACTGTTGTGTGCGGCTGTTTATATGCAAAATTGTTTTCTATTCACTTGTTGTGTCGTATATATTCCACCAGGGGCTGACGACAATGAATATTTGTCGATGTTTTGCATATTAGAAAAAATAAGTGTCAAATATAGCAGTAATTTAATTATATTAGGGGACTTTAATATGTATTCGTGTAACAACAATATTTCTAATTATTACGAATATTTCATGGCCTTCTGTGAATTTACTCAGTGCAATGCAGTACCTAACTGTAACAATAGGCAGTTGGATCTCGTGTTGAGTGCGCGCGGTGGCGTGTCGGTGAGCGCGGCGGACGAGGGCCTGCGGCCCGTGGACGCGTACCATCCTCCGCTGGCAGTGCGCATCGAGCGAGGCGCGCGCGCGCGCCCGCCCCCGCCCCCGCCGCCGCCCCCCGGGCCGCGTACCTCTCCCGCATCGCCGCGTACGCGACACTCACCATCTCAATCTTTGATAACTCGTACATTTTGGAATTTTAATAAAGCGGACTTCAATCAAATGTATACTTTAATAGCTGAAATAGATTGGAGTGAGATTTACGGTTCACGCGATCCAGATATAGTTTTAGATTTGTTTTATAATAAGATATATAACGTTTTTGACAATTGTGTTCCCCTAAAAAGTAAACAAATCCATTCATTAAATAAGAGATACGTTTATCCAGTTTGGTATACAGCGGAAATTATTAGAGATATAAAAGTTAAATATTTATTACATAAAAAATATAAATTAAGTAAATCACGCAGTGATTATGTGGAATTTGCACGTTGCAGGGCGAGAGTGAAAACCGAGACTGCTCGAGCGCATGATCAGTACCGCAACCGCGTGCAAGGGCACCTGGCGAAGGATCCGCGAGCGTTTTGGGGATATATTAGGTCTAGGAAAGGCAATTCGAATCAGCGGAAGTTAGTTAAGGATGGACGGGTATTATCGGAATACGAATGTGCCAATGAGTTCGCTCGGTTTTTTCAGTCGGTGTACAGTCCGGATCCTCCGAAGCTGAGTGTAGCGGCGGCGAGTGCGGGCGAGGCTGCAGGCGCGTCGCCGAGCGCGCGGGCGCACCTTTCGTGCGTGGGTCCCGCTGACGTACAGCGCGCACTCGCACGCTTGCCGCCGAAGCGCTCAGCTGGGCCGGATGGTATTCCGGCGTACATTTTTAGAGATTGCCGAGCGGTGTTGGTTAAACCGTTGCTACACTTGTTCAACGTCTGTATCGATACCGCAACTTTTCCTGAGCGGTGGAAACTTACCCGGGTTGTACCTGTGCCTAAAGGTAGTGGAGGTTCAGCACCCTGCGATTATAGACCGGTAGCGGTATTATGCACTCCAGCTAAAGTGTTTGAGTCGACCATTCAAGGTAGCCTGTATCCACAGATTAGCGCTCTGTTGTCCGACGCGCAGCATGGTTTCCGTCCGGGCCGGGGGACAACGGGGAATTTACTGGATCTTATGACACAAATAGTACCATCGGTGGATGCGGGTCAACAGGTAGATGTGGCCTACTTCGATTTCAAGAAGGCCTTTGACACAGTAGATAATGACATCCTTTTGGCTAAGTTGGCTGGTGTAGGCTGTACACCTCACACTTTGGCATTTTTCGCCAGCTATTTACGTGATCGTTGTCAGTACGTCGACTGCAGTGGGCAGCTCTCTGAGCCCTATTTCACGAGATCAGGCGTCAGTCAGGGCAGTAATTTAGGGCCTTTTCTCTTCATTTTAACAGTTAACGACCTGCCGAGAGTAGTCAATAAAGCCACACCATTGTTATTCGCTGACGATTTGAAACTGGTTCTTAAAATAAAACAGAAAACTGATCATGACATACTGCAGCAGGATATTAATGAGGTAGTAGAGTGGGGTCTTCGCAATAAGTTGTATTTCAATGTGGCCAAATGTTCGGTGCTATCATTTACCCGCGCGCGCGACCCAAGTCATTATCAATATTGCATGGATGGAATCCGACTGCAACGGGTCTCAGAGGTTAAGGACTTAGGCGTGCGCTTTACAACTGATTTAAATTTCCGTAAACATTCCATTGATGTTTGTAAGAAAGCATACCGAAATTTAGGATTAGTCTTACGGCTAGGTAACCAGTTCACGAACATCAGTGCTCTGAGATCGTTGTACGAAGCGCTTGTAAAAAGTCATTTGGAATGCAATGCTGTCGTCTGGTCACCACATGAAGCCAAGTACAAACTAATGCTAGAACGTATCCAGAACAAATTTGTGAGATTTCTGTACTTAAAGCAGTATGGTGTGTATCCAGGGTATCCACTGTTGTATCCTACTCTATTTGTGCTGGGCATGGTAGGCTATAATAAGCTGGAAGTAAGAAGGGAAGTAGCTCTCGCCACTTACTTATTTAAGATTATGCGTGGTAAAATACACAACCCAGGCGTTCTACAAACAGTTGGGTTGTGTGTACCTGATGGGCACGCGGGGCGGCGGAGGCGGCCGCCGCTGCTGTGGGTGCCGCCCGCTCGCACCAACCTGCTGCAGCACGCGCCGCTGACGCGCGCGCTGCGTACACTCAATGCGGTGTCGCAACAGATTGACTGCTTTAACTGTACTCTGAGTGAATTCACACGGGCCGCATTTTGTAAGATTACTCTTGGTTAGGGCAACTACATGACCTAAAGCGCGGTCTTTGTCGGACTGCATAGAAAAGAAAGAGAAGCGCGATGACACAACGCTGGTAATTTATTGCAAAATGTGAAGCAATTATCTAGTTGCAAAAGATCTATCGTTTGGACTAATAAATTAAAACACTAGTGCTTTAGTAAGTTGCTTGTAGAATAATATGACAAAAATCATAATGTTTGTATGTATATTGGTGTGTTTTATTGTAAAAAGAAAATTTTTAGTGGTATCTTCATGATTTTTATTATTATTATTTTTTTCTATCGTAACAAATTAATTGTATTATGTTTTCAACACACTATCTACCTAGCATATGTCTTGAGGAATATCATGTATTTTTCTGAATTTGTTTACTGTAGTCGATCGTATGCCTTTATTGTTGCTAAAAATTGCGTTTTTTGCGTTTAGATCCTGTAGATAATATATAATTGTAAGTACTACACTATTGTATTAGGTAAGCCTGTGATGATAGTGTATGTGTTTTAAAAAAAAATAAAAAAAAAAAAAAAAAAAAAAAAAAAAAAAAAAAAGGAGGTGTTTTTTTTTCGGCCAAAGTTGTACCCAGGTACAAATTAAAAGTTAAATTCCTTGCAATAAATTGTGTTATTAGCAGTATTTAAAATCCTCCAATATTTGATAGATTAAGAAATAAAAAATCACTACCTCACATCGTAACTGCGTTCAACGAAACGTTCATAACAGCAGTGACAGCTGACAGCTGTCAACTTAAACTAAATAAATGTCAAGTCTAAATGGGTAATCCAGGTCGTCAAGATTTAAGAAATAAATCGAAAATCCAGGGAAGAATAGACAAATCAACAATTATGAAATCACGCACAAAATAGCGCTCCAAGAGACGGGAAACCAACGAACAAAGGCGAGGAACCGAAACGAAATGATGACATTATTGGTACTAATAAGAAAAAATCGATAATTACTGGCCTTGGCCCACAGTCTTTTGGCTTTTCAGAAAGCTAACCAAACGCATACAATAATCTGAAAAATAAATGTATTTTTTAACTCTTGTTCGCTAAATGTTTCACAAAAATAATGTCTTATTTATGCAAAAAAACTTTTTTGATACAAAAATAAGACAATAATCAGTATATTTTCAGGATAATTTCTTTATGTTACATTTATAAAATGAAGTAATGAAACGCATCATCGGAAGCATGTATCATGACATTGCCAAATTAATTAATGGGTTGCAAGTTATTAACATCTTTGAACGACAATTTCATGTGGTACAAATGTATAAATAAATCCAATATTTTTTTTTTCAGAATCTGCGATTTTTTTCCTGTATTTCAGTACTGTTGTTCATAAGGTACATTGTTTGGCCATAAATGTATGAAAGAAGAAACACCTCCTTTATCTTCTGTCCTTTTCATAATGAAATATAAAGAATAAGGTGCACTGAACTTAAATTTAATTTAGTTTGTTAACATCAGAATCGGCACCAATACCACTTTTAAAAGTTGCTCAGTGTAGGTATTAAGAACATAGGTAGGTATCAGTGCTCGTGATTGTTCAATCTTACAAAAAGTAAATATTAGGTACTGACAAACAATCGACCCTAAGTGCAAAACCTCGCTACAGGCTCAAACGAAATAACGATACTCACTTACAGAATTAATATCAATACAATTTTTGAAGCTTCCTCAAAGAGAGGCGAACCCACTATTTAACAGTAAACACCAAAAGAGCCGCTCATAAAAACCAAGAGTTATTTCATCAATAAAACCGAATTCAGTACCAAAACGGGCTGACACCAAATATATGCCAGAATACCAACTTAACCCCACAAGCGAAATTGACCGTTATCTCCAAGACATAGAAGTCACGACGAATGTTGAGGTAAGCTTGTAATTCCATGGCCACCCACGCAGTGCGAAATTGTGCTATAATAAAAATCATTCGCTTTAATTTAAATGTCTATGCAAATGGGATGAAACAAACCGTAGGTGTGCATCCAGATGATTACTATTTATTTATAGGGCAGAAGATTAATTTATTGATCTCTCATTAATTAGGAACATTGACTTACGATGCGACCTTGTCAGAGAGAGCTACCTACCTTTATTACCTACCGTAGATATTGGGGTTTATTTATAAACGATAATTAAAGTTCAGTGACATTCTGACTTACGAGTAGGTTGTAGGTTCGAACCCAGACAGACGCTTTACTTTGTTTATATTATTTCATCACATTTCGGTGAAGGAAAACATCGTAAGGATACCGACATATCCTAGAACCAAAAATTCGAAGACATGTGACATCTACCAACCCACACTGGGCCCGCGTGGTGGATTACGGCCTACTCCCTCTCACAGAGAGGAGGCCTGTGTCCCAGCAGTGGGAACAGTAAAAATTCAAATGTCAAATTGTCCCAATCAACCTTAAACCTAATGCTTTAGCGATAAATTTGAAAATCGATTAAAAACATTTGACAGATTGTAGTAGCTTGATCTGCTGGCGTCTGTACTTTCCGAGACACGGAAGGCTCTCGATATGTAGGTAATGGATGGTCACCCATCCACAGAAAGATCTCGCCAAGCATAGCTTAACCTTTTATCTACCCATGCGGCTGTTATTACTTACCCACAAGCCCCTCAAGACGTTAAGAGAGTAAACAGCCAATATAAATAACTCCGTGGCATAAACACACACACTTTTCATGATTGGAAAAGTCAATAAAAATCTACCTTACTAACATACCATCACGCTACTAGATAAGATCATTATTCCAATAATTATTATTGTTGCAGTAATTAAGTTGCTTCATGGTGACTGCTCGAGAATTACGAGCTGCGAATAATCGATATGGCTGCACCCCTTCTTATAGCTTGAGCATTCCATAGTGTTGGCTCGAAGTCAATGAGTACGTCGGCTTTAATCGCTGTAACTATAGGTGTTCTAGAGGAATAGCTTGATAGGTAAGGCGTTGAACTGTTGAGGTCGTGAAAGCACTGTTTTATTAATAAAGATAGACGTGAACCCATTGTTGTACCATAGTTTTATTTATTCTGTGAAGTTTACAACGAACCTCACTCGAATGACCGCACAAAATATTTAAAAAAATCATTTGTTTTAAGAGTAAATCTTCGCGAATTTCATTTCCAGTAGGACTATTAACTACAGACCTACAGTATGATTTTATTAGTTAGATATTGAATATCTAGATGCTGATTAATTTAACAGGACTAAACTAAAATGTATCTTCTGTCATTTTCATAATGAAATAGCAACTAAAATAATAATAACCACTAGCCAAAATAATAATAACCCCTAGCCAAAATAATAATAACCCCTGCCCAAAAACCTATCTGCATATTACTCTGACAACAGTTACACTTAAATCGGCCCTTGGTCATCATTGGTAGCCCAGCTGAGTACTTTTGTGCAATGTTTCCCAGTTCCCTAATTGCGTAACACACTATCAATCTCAATCTGAATCATTTTGAAGGATATTGCTAATTCATTGCTTCAAATGTTCGAAAAATTTGTCTGCTCGACAATGTAAATACCGCAATGAATGTTGTTGAACTGTCAAAATGAAACCCATTGCTACTTGATAGTGTGTTACGCAATTACCCCGCGAGAGTTTCACCTTTCCACTAAATAAAAATCTTAAATTCATTCATTAACAGGCAGATAAGAACGAAGGAGGCATTATTATAGTCTGTAGATAACACATTAATTATTTATCATTCACTTCCATTCTATCGAGCTAACATTTAACAAGACAAAACATGAGCTTTTGTGTCTACAAATCAATACCGTACAGCCGATTATGGTAGGGAAGCCTTACTAGGCGTCAATGTCAACTTTATGAAAGGTTACCTTCATAATAATTTATCTTTTAAACGCTAAGCTGAATAGGGCGAACTAATGATCGCGCAATGAAAAACTTATTACCAGGTTTTGCTTGCGATTTCGCCCACGTGTAGGTCGGAAAATTACATACAAAACGGGAATAGAGACCCTCCCTTCCCTCTCGAAGAGGAGGCATGTGTCCCAGCAGTAGAAACATAATAGGCCGTTATGTAATGGAGATGAGAATGAGGAGATCCGCAGGAGAACCAAGGTAACCGGCATAGCCCGAAGGTTTGACAAACTTAAGTGGCAGTGGGCAGGGCACATTGCTCGCAGAATAGATGGCCGATGGGGCCGAAAGGTTCTGGAGTGGCGACCGCGTACCGGAAGACGTAGCGTGAGAAGGCCTCGGAACAAGGTGGTCCGACGACCTTGTGAAGGCCGCAGGAACCCGTTGGATGCGAGAAGCACAGAACCGGTCGAAGTGGAAGTGCTTGACGGAGGCCTATGTCCAGCAGTGGAGGTCTTTCGGCTGAAATGATGATGATGACGATGTAATGGACTACCGGGACAAAAACGAATAAAAAGTACATATTCTTTGTCCTAATCCAGATCTACCTGTGTGCCATTACTTACTTACATCCATAATTATCCGTTTAGCCGTGATTGGTAAACAACTTCTTTCACATTTAAATATTATGTTGTACCTACTAGGAAGTAGGATAACTTACATTAGCTTAGATCTGGGAGCCTAAAAAGGCCACTTTGGCAGAATCATAAAAGGATAACATTATGAATCTTATTGGACAGTTAACTGTTAAGTTAATCGTATCAAATCCCATTGGTGAAGGAATTTTCAGTTTTTTTTTCTGTGCTAAAATACCAATCAATCCAATCTCTTTGATTATACCTATGTATTGCAGCGAAAAAAAGAATAACACGGCCTGTTTCGCCATATATAGGATTCATAATGATATCCTTTTATGGGTGAATATCCCCACTGCAAATTTTACGCGTCCACGTTGAGAATCGAGGTGTTAAATGATAGGATGTTTCTTATTTTTTTTTATAGTGAACTACGTAACTTTGTTCAATTAGGGCCACATTTTTTTTTTATAAATGTGTATTTAAATAATCAGGAAAAAAAAAATCGCCTTGTAATTCAAGTTAGGTGGCTTGTCCCAGCTCCATTTTTTGATATAATTGCATTCACCAAAGTAACAATTTGCTATACAATAAAAAATAAACAAGTTCGTTAGTGTATGCTTATGACACATTATCTAAAAACAATTAACTGTATTAGAAAATCTAATTTAAAAGCACAGGATACTCGATCAAAGTTTGTCCAAGCAAAAATCAAAATTTTGGTGGCACATATTCAACATACTGTAAAATGAAGTTTCATGCGTGTGCGATCAATCGCGTTTTATTATTTCACACCTCTCAGTCATGCACCGGCACTTGCGTGTAACAGGTGTGTGATTAGTGCTCTGATTTTCCGCCAAAAACGTAAGTATCATCTTGGGTGGCACGGGGGACAAGAATTGTTCAATTTTTGGTGGATCGATTTGCTGTTAATTTTAAAGTGTTTTAATAGTAAGGTACACATTATAGGTAGTGATTTGGGTTACGCATAAATCAGTGATATTAAATAAATTGTAACTTAAAACCCCTATTTTTAAAGATTTTTTTTATATCTGGTTTCAATGTTGGTGGCTCAATTTTGGTGGTTTTGGTGGCGTTTTCACGACACCAAAATTGAAAACTAGCCACCAAGTTTTAAGAATATACTGTAAGTATTGTTTGTACCTATAAAGCCAGTTTTTAAGTTGCAAGTCAGTTTGATTAGCAAATAAATAAATATTATGTACCTACTTGGCAGTACCTAAGTGGTCTATTATTATAAGGACCTAGCTTCATATTTTTAGAAATGGCTTCATATTTTCGGACTGACCGACTCCTTGACAATTTAAAAGTGCCTGTTAATGGTTTAATTGAAATAAATGCTTTGAGTTTTAGTTTGACCTACTAATGACCAAGTTTCTTATCATTATATTTTTATTTTGTTGCTTTTTAGAATGCCAAAACAGACCACCGAAGAGAGGCTGCTTAAAAAGAGAATGGCAGAAAGAAGAATAATAATAAATAATAACATTAATAATAATGCAGTCATGCATGTAAAGCGAGGGGAGATTATGGAATCCGAGGGAATTCAACTCTCCGATTCCATAAGCCTCAGATCCCTCTCCTCATCCGAAAGCTATAAGTATTTGGGTATGTCGGAAGCGTTAGGCATCAACGATGCTGACATGAAGCAATCGTTGAAGGAGCGCTTCTTTTGTCGCCTGAAGAAGGTATTAAATAGTCTTCTTTCGGGCGGAAATAAGGTGCGCGCCTTCAATGGTTGGGTCATGCCGGTTTTGATGTACTCTTTCGGTATACTCAAATGGACTCAGACCAAACTCGACGCCCTGGATAGAAGAGTCCGTACACTACTGACCGCAAACCGGATGCATCACCCACGATCATCGGTGATGAGACTGTATATCCCGCGGAAGTGTGGGGGTCGAGGCTTTTTAAATGCGAAGACCCTCCACAACCGCGAGGTGTGCAGTCTCAGGGAATATTTTTTAAAAGCCGAAGTGGGTATGCACCGTGATGTGGTCGCAGTGGACAAGGAGCTCACCCCGCTCTCCATGGCTAAAGAGAACTGGCGCAAACCTGTAGTACTTTCTACTGATGACCGCAAGAAGGTATGGCAAAGCAAGGAGCTTCACGGGCGCTTCTATCGGGCTCTTCATGAGCCCGGTGTAGACTTCTTAGCGTCCGTATCCTGGCTACGTTTTGGTGACCTTTTCGGGGAAACTGAAGGTTTTGTCTGTGCAATTATGGACGAAGTTATCTTAACGAATAACTACCGGAGACATATTATGAAGGACGGGACGGTTGACGTGTGTCGGGCATGCCATTGTCCGGGTGAGTCTATCAGACATATTATATCTGGTTGTTCTCGTCTGGCTAACGGCGAGTACTTGCACAGACATAACCAAGTAGCTAGGATTATTCACCAGCAACTTGCTTTGAAATATAAACTTGTGGATTCTGAGATACCGTACTACAAGTATGTGCCCGATCCAGTTCTTGAAAATGTACTGGGATCGGTCTATCATTACTGACAGGACTATTGTTGCCAATAAACCTGATATAGTAGTGATAGACGAGATAATGATTGTCGATGTTACCATTCCATGTGACGGGAACCTCGTGAAAGCTGAGAAAGAGAAGCAAATTAAATATCTCGACTTAGCACACGAGGTTGTTGACATGTGGAATGTTAGCTCGGCTATCATTGTGCCGATTGTCGTATTGGCCAATGGACTGATGGCCGAAAGCCTCGATTAACATCTATCGAGGCTCTCGTTAGGCGGTTGGGTCAAGGGCCTGATTCAGAAGGCAGTACTCCTCGATACGGCTCGCATTGTGAGGAGGTTCCTGTCTCTGGAGCCCTAACCACCGGTAGCTTGGACCCTGCTCCCGACACCGGCAGATCGCTATTTTTTTATATTTTTAAATGTTTTTTATACTTATTTTATATTTTAGAAATATTTAAAAATACAATAAAATAAGATTATGTAAATGAATAAAGGAAATAATACATTTTATTTGACATAAAAAGGTAAGTACACAAATACAGAGTGACAATTTAAGCATGCGAATATCCTGGTCCAAAATAAATGACCAATGACCCCCGTGCTAGGCAAAACCTGTGTTACAGGGGTCAAGAAGAAAAGCAAGAATAAAGAGCAATCCCGAACAGGCTGAAATAATATTTCCCGAGATATCCACCTTACACATTGTTTCAGATTCACCTTCTAATCCAATTTTGGTGCCACTGATTTTCAATTTTGGTGGGCACTTTCGATTTTGGTGGGCGATTTTCAATTTTGGTGGCCACATTAGACTTTGAACTAAAATATCTCAAAAAGTTATCGAGATATTCTCAGACCTCTTGAAGATCCTTCCAGCTTGGACTTTCTATTATTATACCAGGTCATTATTTTTCACGAAAACTGAAGAAAAAAATTCGCCACCAAAATTGAACAAAAAATCACTTTGTTGATATTGACCCTTATGATTCTGCCAAAGTGGCCTTTTTAGGCCCCCTGTTTGTTTCTCGCCCGTTCTTCTCTATAGAGATCTGCGTTTCGGTATGAGCAACTAGTTTCAACTGTCTGAGTAGGTCTGTAACTGATCGACTCCTTGACTTGAATTCAAAAGTGCCTGTTTTCATTGAAAAAAATGCTTAGAGTTTGAGTTTGTAATTGAAGAAGAGGCAGTGGGCTGGCCATGTTTATCGAAAGACCAATAGCTGGTGAAGCAGAGGATTCCTGAACTGGAGACCGCGGATCGACAAACGTAAGGTAGGACGCCCTGAGGCCAGTTGGAGCGACGATCTTCTCAGGATGGCTGGTAGCAGCTGGATGAGAATTCCTGAGAACCGAGCTGAATGGCGTGCTATCGGAGAGGCCTATATCTAGTAGTAGGCTGATGATGATGATGATGTTAGGTCTCGATAACATGCTGACGGATCAGCAAAAACCAAAAAAAAAATTTTTTTTTGTTTCAAATTTTCTGTTTCACTGTTTGAGCTGTTACGAAAAAGTGGCAAAGAGATACAGTCTGGCATGCTATTGTGGCTGGGTCCGTGATAACATAACCCTCTAAAAAAGCTACAACACCCGTGTAACTCGGACATCTAGATATCTATTCTACAGTGCCTCCCTAACCTAAACTGAAACAATAAGTATCGGTGTTCAACATTTGGCAAGCTGTTCTGGCACAGATTGTAACAACTTTGTTATTTATAATATTATCTTTGTCGATATAATTTTTTTGTAAAACCAAGTGAAAATAGTAACGTTCTCTGTGGAAATTGACGGAGTGAAAATTGTATTTAACGTGGTGAAAATTTATGGAAAAAAAAACCTACAGAAATACAAAGATTGGTTGGTTCATAGATAAAGATTGATCCTTGGCAGCTCTAGACAAAGAGAGGTGGAAAGAGAGTGGGAGACCTTTGTCCAGCAGTGGGAACATTATAGGCTGATTATGCTATAGGTAGGTACTTATGCTACTTATACAAGGTGTAGGTAACAGAATAAATGGTAGTCCTGAAAGTAGTTTGTTCAAAAAGACTACTGAATCGATTTCAGTAAATTTTTGATATAGGATATTTTTTTTAATTATTTATTTTGCCATAGGTACCTACTGACCGCCGATTGAGGCAAAGAAAATTAAATCTTAGGTATTTCAAGGCAATAAGACTCAGTTTCAAATGCATAAAGTAATGCTGGGATCAACACTATTTTCTTAAAAATAGTTTTGGTCATTGTATTACGCTTTTAACTCAATACTCTAATTGGGGTGTATGAGGTCTTGCGTTAACGTTGTGTATTAACTACAACTCTAGGTAACCTTAAGATTTTTACCCGACTGCGCCAGAAGGAGGGTTATGTTTTTCGAGTGTATGTATGTAGGTATATTTCTTTGGCACACTCGCGCTCTGTAGTTTCCTTTACCGATGTCAAAAATGTCCAAGATAACCTTAGAAGTAACACTTTCTAAATTGTAAAAGTCATATTGGCACTTTTCCAATAATCCGATCCAGCCTGTCCCATCTTGCTGCCTTCTCCCAGCGACGCCCTAAGCCGAGGTTCGTACCCCACAGGGGGTGCCCTTAGCGTGTAGTCGCTTAGATTTTAAGTTTTTTTTATGCCCTGGCTGGAGGCCTTAATTTATTGAGGCATCCACAGGAAAGCCCGATTAAGCAGTCGACAACCCCTAAGGTTGAACTGCGAGATGCCCATTCTAAAAAAATAAATATAAAAGGTACTTTTCCAGATAAGAATCCACAACCTGGTGCATAGGAGGCGAAGGCTTAACAACAGGGCCATCACGACAGTTTCGTCAAGGAGTTACCTGAGATTTTTTGTGTCACAAAACCTGGCCCGAAGATCAAAACAGAACTTAAATTTGCATAAAACAAACAAAATTAACGTCTATTTTTTGACTCATTTTTAAAAACAAAACAATCAAATCCATTGCCAACCGAATTACAATAATAACGTTAACCTACCAAATTCATAAAGCTGAACCCCGGAGTGGAAGATAATAAGAAATATTCAAATCAGTCGGTGGAGTGTCGCGGTTTGTTCAATAACAAGCGTTTGAGTACCGCGATCGCACCGCGGTAAGAGGTACCTAACAAATAAATGTATTTAAATGCAAGGAGACTGATCTGTGTTTGGTTGCGGTGGTCCCGTAGATACGTTCAGGGAAATATGTCAAAGTCAAAAGTCAAAGTTATTTGCCAGAAACATGGTAGTCTTCTGACTACCATGTTGCCCGAAAGTCTGACAACCAGTCTTACCAAGGGGTATCGTATTACCCAGTAACTGGGTTGTGGAGGTCAGATAGGCAGTCGGTCCATGTATAAAACCGGTATACAGCTGCATCCGGTTAGACTGGAAGCCGACCCCAACATATTTAGGTAGGTACCTAGTTGGGAAAAGGCTAGGCAGACGATGATGGTAGATCAGGATTTTCATACGTTAAATAATAGGTCTGTAACATGTGTGGACACTTAAAGAAGAAACGAGAAGAAATGGAATAAAGTTAAAATATTGTTTAGCAAACTAACTAGAAACTAAAGTAGATACAAAGGTATTTTCTAACTTATGATTAAGTTTAAGTGAAGCGACGACGGAGATGTCAAACCAAACGTATTAGGTAATTAGGTACCTATACTCGTAAGTAAAATAGCCTGAGGGACCCGTGACTAAATAATAACAGCCGCACAGGTCGATCCATCATGTTAAGCTACGCTTGCCGCGGTTGGTCTGTGGATGGGTGACCATCTTTAGGTAGCTACATACCGTGACCCCTCAGTACCTCGGAAAGCCGTTGGTCGCGACTGTCATTCGTGGATCTTTGACAGTCGTTACGGGTAGTCAGAAGCCCGAAAGTCTGACAACCAGTCTTACCAAGGGGTATCGTATTAATTACCCAGTAACTGGGTTGTGGAGGTCAGATAGGCAGTCGCCCCATGTAAAATACTGGTATTCAGCTGCATCCGGTTAGACTGGAAGCCGACCCCAACATAGTTGGGAAAAGGCTAGGCAGATGACTCGTAAGTAAAATAGCCTATGTGTAGTACAAAATAGATACGTAGACCTCTGCCAGATTGAGCCAAGATTTCTTTGCCTTCCAAATGTCTCCTTCAGGTCATCGACCTGGTACAAAAAACCAGCTCATCACAAACAGCAAATCAGAATAAATCCCTTCTAAAATATAATTCAATTCCACAAACAAATCTCACACCCACTGAACCCTAATCATCTACAACCTTGTCGAACATACCCGCCGAATTTTCTAATCGTTTTCCTGAAGATTTTCTCACATTTTCGCTGTGACAAGGTTGTATGGACCCTAGGAGGGGTTCAATAAGTGTTCGCTGAGGGTATTCGATAATTTCGTTATAAGATTTGAGGTGAGGGGAAGGTGTCTTTACATTCAAGACGATAAATTGTGGGGATTTGAAATGAGACTTACCTACCTATTTCGAAGATGGTAAAATTTTGGTATTAAGAGTCTTATAATCACACTAATACCTATTATAAAGGCGAAAGTTTGTGAGAGTGGACTAATTTTGATAGTAGCTGACACCCTGGATTAACCGGTTGAATGCCGTAATTACAGAAACAATTAAAAAGCCATTGTGTCTCGTGTAGATCTACGTTCCGGCATACTAAGGGTTAAGGGGTTTACAGGACCTAAACACAAAAAACTCAAGTTTTAGAAACAATAAATGTCTAAGATCGACTACAATAAACAAAATCAGAAAAATATATGATATTCTTCAGGATATATTCTAGTTTGATAGTGTGTTGAAAACATACAACTAATTTGATACGTTTGAAAAAAATCATGAAGATACCTCTAAAAACTTTCTTTTTACAATAAAAACCATATCTACTAAAATACATTCAATCATTTAATCATTCTGATTTTTTGTCAGATTATTCTACAAGCAACATACTAAAACACTAGTGTTTTAATATTTTAGTCCAAACAGTAGTTTTTTGTAATTACCTAAATAATTGCTTCATATTCTACAATTAATTTACCAGCGTTGGGTCATCGCGCTTCTCTTTCTTTTCTATGCAGTCCGACAGAGACCGCGCTTTAGGTCATGTAAGGTAAGCCCCTACTTTTTTTCTCGATATTCGAAACTTATGCGAATATCTCTCTTCTCATACAGAGAAGGCATGAGCAGTGATCACCACGCTTGCTCCAAACGACTTGGTGATTTCAGTTATCTAAGTATAAGTCCAGGTTTACTCACGAGCTTTTTCCTTTACCGATGTACTAAGTAATATATTGATGTTACTTACCTATTAAACATCCAAAAATACTTTTTAATACAGTTGCTCAAAAAGTGGTGTATTGCAGGGACGTATAGCGTTCGGGATGTGGGCTATTACATAATAGTGCTTTTTTTTTACCTTTCCCGAACTCGTGCGTTCTCTTTCCCAACTGTCAAAATAATGTCTATTAAAAAGAAAAACCAACCATGAAGTTTTTCCTAAAGAGTTTTTGTGATTCATACAAATACGTATATTTCTAAAAAGAAGCTACTAATTTATTTCAATATCAGATTTAATGATTTAATTGAATGAGTTAGGTTAGGTTTCATTTCATTTCATCTTATTAAATTTAATTTTCATTTCATATCAATAAAAAAAATATACTGAAGAAGAAGCTGTATGGATAGTTCCCTTTGCCTACCAAAATGGGTGAAGAAAAAAAAAACTCTGCTTATATTCTACGGTTGGCGCCATTTTCCAGAAAAAATGATTAGATAGTTCGAGTTTATTGTGTTTTTATTATTTTATTAAATTGCTTCATTTTTTCGCAACTGTATTAAAAATAGTCGTTCAGTACACCTGCGGAACCGTCATTGCAACTTGTTCCGACTGTCAACCCTCGCCTTCGGCTGCGCCTCGGCTCGGGTAGACATTTGTCGGAACTCTTTGCAATGACAGCCTTTCCGCACTTGTAATGAAATATACTATTTCAGACCTTGTAAAACATTTTCAGCACTGCAGCTTTGCCTAAAACTATGGTGTCTACATTTCAACAAAAATCGTGAACCACCAAATATATCTATCTACCTATTTGGATTGGACTGCAATTAATTTTATTGTTCGTTACGTTTACTGCTAAATGACTCAATTATCTTCCATTTTGATGGAAATCATCAACATTTTGGGCACGCGATCTTCATGCTTATAATCGATTGCCGCGGCCATTAATATTTTGCTTCCTCGATTCTCAATTTGAAAATAGAATGGTTACGTCACGAGAATTGATTGGAGCACTAAATTATGGAATGTTTTTTTTTATAGCAACATTAATGGCCAGTATTAAAAAGTATTGATATTATAAGGTGAGGTTTAGACACTGGCTGATAACTAATACCTAGTTCAAGTTCACAGGTTTTTAGGACAACATTTTAGAGATAAAAGTTGATCTGTTCTATGTAAGGCCAAGAAAATGGGTGAAAACATTGACATTGTATATTACTAGCGTAAGGACCGGGCTAACGGCGCGACTAAATGGCACCAACGCGCTGGCCCTAAAATGACGGTTTTAGGGCCAACGCGACTCAGTTGACAGTGGTGCGCGCGAACTTCGAACTTCGAACGAAGAACTTCTATGTAAAATGTTCAGACGGGCGTATCCTTACTTTTGAAACCATTGGGTGAAAATGGTTGTGTCAAGTAAGAAAATGTTTGACACTCTTTAAATCTCACTCTACTCTAACTCACATAGTTACAGGGAACTTTTGCAAAACCTAGAAACATACCTAGGAAATTAACCTAATCAAAATTATAGGTAGGTAACCTACCTACCTAAGTGCCTACTATTGGCACAGCTATGGGTAAGTCTGATCATTCTCGTAATTCTTGGGATACCTACATTAATTTTGATTGTCATCGAAACGCTAAAAAGGAGGTTGTAATGAGCTCACTTATATCCCCACAGTTTTTATAGTTATAATCATCTATTAAAACAATCAAATCAATCAATCAATGACCAGTGGTGGCCCAGTGGTGGCCCAGTGGTAACGGCCGCGACTTACGAGTTGTAGGTCGTAGGTTCGACCCCGACAGGCGCTTTACTTTGTGTAATTTGTTTCATCACCACTGCTCTCAAAACGGAGAAGGAAAACATACCTAGTGAGGAAACCGGCATGTTGGCGCAGTGGTTAAGCTATTGACTGCTGCGCTGCGTGTCGCGGGTTCGATTCCCGCACGGAACAAATATTTGTATGACCTACAAGTAGTTGTTCCGGGTCTGGCTGTTTGTGTATGTGAATTTAAATGTTTGTAAACGCACCCACAATACAGGAGAAATTCCTAGAGTGGGCAACGTTTAAAAAAAAAAAAAAAAAGTTCTAGAACCAAAAATTCGAAGACATGTGACATCTGCCAACCCGCACTGGGCCCGCGTGGTGGATGACGGCCCACTCCCTCTCACCGAGAGGAGGCCTGTGTCCCAGCAGTGGGAACATTATAGGCTGATTATGTATGTATGTATGTATTAAAACAATCAAAACAGATTAGTACAAAATTAGCCATAACATAAAAACTGTGATTACCAAGTTCGAGGTGCCAAGGTAATTAGATATTTTCCTCAAGTGTCCTCCAAATAGGTAATTTACTTCAATGCAAAACAAATAATCGCTTTACATTGATTAAATACCTACCAATTTATATGCATGCAAAGTGTTTTTATGTAAGATCGAAAATTTGTAATTAGTAGGGCAGGAATAATTGACATTGCGTGTTGAAGTTGCAGAACGGTTACTGAAGTAGCAGAGTTAATGTATGGAGTTTTTTAAACGGAGGTTTTTATCCACCTATTTCGCATTCAAGACGTTTTGGTCAGTCCCGGCTGTCATTCGTAGATTTGACAGTCGTTACGGGTCGTCTGAAGCCCGAAAGTCTGACAGCCAGTCTCACCAAGGTAAGTATTGTTTTACCCGGTAACTGGGTTTTGGAGGTCAGATAGTCGCTCCATGTAAAATACTGGTAGGTACTAAGCTGCATCCGGTGAGACTGGAAGCCGACCGCGCGACGCGAGATAAGGCTAGGCAGATGATGATGATGACCCATGTCGCCCATTGTCACCTTAGTACCATGGTGTTTGTTACCTATTCAATAGAAACTCACAATTAATCTATTGTAAAATGTGTGAAGTGCATGAGAACAATTCAATAATTGGCTCCTTCAAATTAGTCGCTGTTTTCATAAATATGATGGCTTAAAACTCTACTGAATATTAGGCGTGCAGACAGCAGTGTTACATTATATTTACCTATACAATCTCTTTTCGAAATTATAAACAAGATATCCACTTTGTAAAGCTTAGAAATGAAAAATTAAGATTTTAGTACATTGCTACTCGCCCAGAGATGGCGCTGTAAACAGTTTCCTATCATCGGAAAGTATTTTACGCGCGGAGTTGAAGTTTTTTAAAGATCGTTGATGTTCTTAATCATTGTATGCCTATTATAATTAAGTGACGTTATTCAAATACTTACTTTTATTCCTGTACTAGAAAGCACTGGGCTGATTTGAAAGACAATTTTCTTTATGGCCAATTCCATTATTATATAGGTACCTACGGACCGTTATGGGTAAAATTAAGACTGGTGTGTTGACGCATAGAACTCATAACTCTGCATAGTAGACCCTCCCATACGAAAGTAGCCATCCCATCCTAAAGCTAGCTAACGAATCTATATAAGCACAGTTTGGCAATAAAAAATGCTATCATTGGTAAGCAAAACGATTCGTTTTTAGGGATCCGTACCCAAAGGGTAAAAACGGGACCCTATTACTAAGACGTGGAGTCTTAGTAGTAGGTGTCCGTCTGTCTGTCACCAGGCTGTAGGTATCTCATGAACCGTGATAGCTAGATACCTAGTTGAAATTTTCACAGATGATGTATGATGTATGGACGTTGTCGCTATAGCAACAAAAAATACTAAAAACAGAATAAAATAAATATTTTAAGGGACTCTCCCATACAACAAACGTGTTTTTTCGGCGTTTTTGCCTTGTGTGCAAGTCTGACTCGCACTTGGTCAGTTTTTATTCACCTACAGGTTCCGAGCATTACTCAAAAGATACGTCCCCTTCATATCGACGCAAATAAACAACACTATCGTCATTACGTCTATCAACTAGGTACCAATTCCTCAGATTATATAGATCGTTCCTATATAGGGTGACTGGTAATTAGTGACCGATACTTAAACACGTGATTTTACTCATCATTATGAACAACTTTTACTAACGGACCAAACCTGAAATCGCGAAAAAAAAAAAATAGCTGTTCCCTACATTTATGTTCATCTAACTCGTCAAAATTTAGAGAACAGCTGTTTTTTTTTCACGATTTCAGGTTTGGTCCCATAGTAAAAGTGGTTCATAATGATGAGTAAAATCACGTGTTTAAGTATCGGTCACTAATTACCAGTCACCCTATATAGCCTTATCAACTATGAATGCTAACTGCAACAAAAACGTGTACGTAAACTGTGCCCAGCTGTGGAGCGTCCCACGTTAATTTATAAGTTAAATGGACGCCCAGTCGTCCTCCAAGTCCAACTAGAAAAACTGGTATTTCTATTAAAAAATTAATACTAGGTTTTCTGTGAGAAAAAGACTTGTCGAAAGAAATTGGTGTTACCTATTTTTAATTAAGATGATGCCCTATGATTATTCCCCTCCTTCTTAGGGTTCCGTAACTCAAAAGGAAAAAACGGAACCCTTATAGGATCACTTTGTTGTCCGTCCGTCCGTCCGTCCATCTGTCTTTCAAGACCCTTTATCTCGGGAACGCGAGGAGGTACTTATCGAGTTGAAATTAAAACCATATATTCAGCTCTACAGTCCCTTGAATCTCAACAGATCGACGGAGAAAAAACAATCTAATCCAACGATATATTAGGTAGGTATATAAGTAATTTTACCCAAATGGCGCTTTAACATTTTCTCCTTTCCAGTGACGTTAGATATACCTAAATATATATGTGTCTGTTATCCAAAACGACACTCCTTTTTTTCCATTGTCGACATCTCGCCGCAGAAATCTTTCTACAATCTGTCATTAAGTCTTTCCTTTCTACGCTAGTCATACTACGCATTCTAAGATAGGTTAACAGTTGATCTAGGTATTATGTAAAATTCTCGCCGTGAAAACTCAAGTGAAGTGATCTTGAAATGAGCTGCCATAGTGTTGATCCCTGCATCAGGTGTAATGTAGTCATTACACCTGATGAAACAGATCTACGGAGTCAGATTCTTGGGGCTAGGATATAAATGCAATTTCTGCCCCTCTATACCCTGTCAAAATTTCAGCGTGAAAACAGGTGAAGCCAGATTGAAGTATATAGCTCATATCAGCGGGATTGTCCGAAAGGGTTACCGCTGGCCCGGAACATAAAGGGCTAAGGAAGGAACACGGGTGGGTTTTAGTCAGTAAGAGTCTGACACTCCCTTCCGCTCCACCCAGAGCGGGAGGGGTCATTTGATGATTTCCCATCCGCAAAAAAAAAAAGTATAGCTCATAGGTCTATACTTCAATCTATACTTCAATCTGGCTTACCTGTTTTCCGTAGATCTGTTTGGTTTTACCCTTTATCAAGCGTCTACTCTTATTTCTCACTTTTCTCGTCTCCGTGACCAAAAGTTCTCTCCCCAGCATTACTTTCTCCGCTAAATATAACTTCGTCTCATGAACTGGTGAGAAAATGTATGTAAGTAAATCAGTAACTATCCAATATTAGATGATACACCTACATTATAATTTATTAGAATATTGGCATTGTACGAAACTAGTTTTTAGTTTCATTTAAATCACCTTTAATTTTACGCTTGCACACCTAAATGTTAAAAATAGGGTAATAGCGATATTTCGTTTTTCATTAATAAGTAGGTACCTATAGATTATTCAATTACGGCATTCTCCATGGTTTTAGAAAGTAAAGCTATAGCTGGATTAGTGGTCTAGTCGAAAGCAGTGGTGGCATAGTGGTATCGGCCGCGACTTACGAGTTTGTAGGTCGTAGGTTCGAACCCAGACAGGCGCTTTACTTTGTGTAAATTATTTCATCACCACTGCTCTCAAAACGGTGATCCCTCCAACATACAATACCATTACCACAATGGCATTCTGACGAGTCCTCACTGTGCACGTACCTTTACAGCCAATATTGGTTACATTAGCCACATCAAATCACACGCCCGTAACCTATTAACTCGCCGATGTGTCGTATGAATAAAATCAGACTACTCATAATCAGCCTATAATGTTCCCACTGCTGGGAAACAGGCCTCCTCTCTGTGAGACGGAGTGGGCCGTAATCTACCACACGGGCCCAGTGCGGGATGGTGGATGTCACATGTCTTCGAATTTTTGCTTCTAGGACATGCCGGTTTCCTCACGATGTTTTCCTTTTCCCGTTTTAAGAGCAGTGGTGACATAACTAGATTTTTTTTTTTGTTAACATAAGTAACCTCTGTATATCCCCTCGGGAAATACGGGCGTGATGGTATGTTAATTTTATTGTAAAGACGCAGATAAGTCCTACTAATCACATTCACACTAATATTTTAAAGGCGAAAGTTTGTGATGATGAATGGATGGATGTTTGTTGCTCTTTCACGCAAAAACTACTTAACGGATTTTGATGAAACTTCACAGTAATATAGCTTATACATCAGAATAACACACAGGATACTTTTTATCCCGATATTCCCTCGGGATCGACACTTATGCGGGTGAAACCGCGGGACGCAGCTAGTTAAAAATAATAATGTCAGAATCTCGCGTGCACATTTCACTGTCGTTTGCCCGACACCGCTGAACGGAAAGTGTGTAATGTGTTTGATAGCTAATTAGCCTTATAAATATCTTTTACGTGTAATTTCTTGAGATAGTTTCTCGCCTCTAATTTATTATTTTTTAAAGAGAACGTGGTTTTGTTATTAATAGTTGGCTTTTTTAATAGTTTTTTTTTCGGTTAAGCTACGCTTGCCGCGGTTGGTCTGTGGATGGGTGACCGTCTTCGAACACTGCTCCGTGCCTTGGAAAGCACGTTAAGCCGTTGGTCCCGGCTGTAATTCGTGGATCTTTGGCTGTCGTTAGTCTCCAGAAGCCCGAAAGTCTGACAACCAGTCATAGTAAGGGGTATCGTATTCCTAACCTATTAACTGGGACATTAGATTAGACAGAGAGACAGAGTTACTTTCAAATTTATAATATTAAAATCGATCATTCCATACCGAGATTTTATCAAACAAATTGCCATATTTTCTTGTAGCTTATTTCAGTGTTCATTTCAGGTACCTACAAGATAAATGGTTTTGTAGGAATCATACGGGAAATATTTACCGACCTTTAGGTACCTTTATTATTGAAATGAAATCCATTTAAATATACCCCTTTATTCTTAAAGTTATTTGTGATTAGCGAATGTTTAACCATACATTTTTGACGTTTGCATGGACATCACTTAACTTTTTAAAAAGATATCATTCCCTTTAGGTATACCAGCACTATATACCTACCTACATTAGTTAGGTAGTTTCTACTAGGGATACTAAACTCAAATAAATCACACAAAGTAGCGGCTTCTAACTTTTAAAAGAAACATCTTAACTAGGTACTTTATTTTATTATTTATGTGCTACACACAGCAAAATTGATACGACATATTAGTATTGAGTACAAAGGTACTGCTTATTTCTTAAGAAATGTCTTCCACCGGACCTGCGAAAGGAGAAATGTAGATAATCGTATGTGAGAACAAGAAGAGAAGAATTTGATTTTTAACGTCGACGATAAGTTCTATGATAGCTATCCAATGTTTCATTTACCTAAGTAGGTGTTTGAATCTAACCGAATTCATCAAATAATCTTTTAGTTAAAGCTCAAAAAATATCTGCGGCAGTTTGTAAGATAATGCGAAAAACAATTTTCAAAATTGCGAAAAGCATCAAGTGT
This sequence comes from Oligia fasciuncula, assembly GCA_963082905.1. Lineage (NCBI taxonomy): Eukaryota > Metazoa > Arthropoda > Insecta > Lepidoptera > Noctuidae > Oligia > Oligia fasciuncula. The sequence continues at coordinate 4,776,120 of OY720406.1, forward strand.
AATCAGTAATCACGATTAATTTCGCAATTTTGAAAGTTCACGCTTCACTGAACCGTGAAGGAAAAAAGTGGCGTCAAATAATGGTTAGTACCAAGTGTTAATTCAACACGAAAATAATGTCTATTATAAATGAAGAATACGAGTGAGAAACACTGCAACATTTCTACATTATATTAAAACAAGAAATAAACTCTTCACACGCTGTTAACGAACAAACGAATCGGTGTTAAAATGAAAAGGAATCTTAGCACGAAAGTTGTTGCTAATAATGTAGGAAAGTAATTCAATTCTGTTTACAATTCGTCGGCTCGCAGCGATCTCATATTGAGGCAGTATCGCTTTGAAACAATTACAGTAAGTAGGTACCTCTACTACGCATAGACAGTAGAGAAAACTTGAACGCGATAATTTGAATCGCATAAAATGAAACATCAAGAAAGTAGTAAGTCCAACTCTGAGTGGAACCAAACAAACTTAAATTAGTTGTTCAGTGTTCTAGACACAGCAGCAACAGACGGCGGCTAACAAAAGTTTAGCTCCGAGTGGAGTACTGTCGCGACCAGGCCGCGGTCGCGGTGGCCGCGAATCGCATCTCTAGCGCACCGCACAAAAGATACGCCGTAACGAGCTCAATTGATGAACTAACGGAAACGTGTCCAATTAGAAGGAGGCGGCGGGCGCGGGCGCGGGCGCGATGTCTGGCGGCGTACCGGTGTCCCCCGCGCGCCGCATTAACCAGATTAGCGGAGCGGAGCGCGCGCGAGGTGTGGCGGCGGCGGACACCTCGCCCGCGACCAAAAAACAACGCGGCGCCGCGGAGCCCCGCCCGGCGCGGGGGCGCGCGGGGAAACACGCGCGATTGGGCGGCGCGCGCGGGAGGGGTGTCGCGCGCGGCGCCGCCGGCGGCCAGTCGTTTGACGCCTGCCGCGCGAGCGGGTGTCGCCACGGGAAGAACGAGTGTCGCACGAGCCGCCGGCCGGCGCGTTATGGACGTTGCATGAGCGGGCGCGAGCGCGACCGCTGGAGCCGACGGGCACGCCGGTCGTGGAGCGCGCGCCGTGGGTCCCGGGCGGCGCGGGCATGCGCTTCGAGGGCGCGGAACGGCGCGACGCCGTCGCCTTCCACCCGCTGCTGGCGCCGCGGCCGAGCGACTTCTCGGTGTCGGCGCTGCTGACGGCAGGCGCACTGCCGCCGCCTCCTTACCTGCCAGCCGCACTCGCTGCTGCCGCCGCGCTGTCCGCGCCCTGTCCGCTGCTCAAGCCGCCGCCACCGCCGTACGCACCATTGCCGCCAGATGATGACGGTGTCGTGGACGACCCCAAGGTCACGCTCGAAGGCAAGGACCTGTGGGAGAAGTTCCACAAGCTGGGCACCGAGATGGTGATCACCAAGAGTGGCAGGTCAGTACGGCCCCGCGCCGCATCGCGTCGCTCGCTACCGACGCCTGTGATCGTGTCTTTCAAAACGCGGACGTGCCAGTGTTGTGTGTGATATGAACCGTCAAACGTACTGATAGCACCTGCACTGACCGGTAAGTGAGCAGATGAGCAGGGCCTGTAGATATCCGTGTTGTTACTCACCGACTCGCCTCGTGCACTCGCCACTTGGATCAGTCACATGGAGTTGTTTACAAAAACAATTACAAGTTAGGCCTTTTTGAACCTCCCTTGCAGTGAAAACTGAAACGTTTCACGAATAGGCGAGCTACTCGTATAATTAATGAGGTACGCATTCCTGAGTGAAATCAAATATCAAAATAATGAGAGCGAAATCCAGTCAAGTTTAGCGTAAGTTATTTTAGTAATTGTGGCTCACCTTACCAGCCACGCTATTACGTCAGATTACTCAAATAATTGCCACCAGACGAGGCTTTGATACATTTTATTCGTACTTACCTAATTAGATTTTTACCAGTCTTCTTTAAACTGCTCTATTTTATGGCTATGTAATGAACTTGTACGTGGATGCTTCATTATAATGTTTATTTATTTTAAAACACCGAGCAGTTTTGAGTCTACATTAGTACGAAGCATTATTCTTACATTTACACATTTCTTGAGTTGTTTTGTACAACTTTTGCTAATTACATTTCGTGATCACGTAGGGTGGGGATCTCGGCATAGGCGCATTTTTTCGCCAAAATCTAGCATCCGTCGGAACGTGTTGTCGCATTAATTACTCTCTGAGGCTGGAAACCGTTGTTTTATGTCTGTTTCCTAATTTATTCCTAGTTTTTAGTGCGAAAAATCTCGGAAAAACGTAGTCCGATAGTTTAGCGACGAGATTGTATAAATTATTGTATGTTGAAGTTATTAATGAATCAACAGAGGAAGAGAAGGAATCTTATTGGCCATCCGTACTTAAATGCGAATTCACACCGGTATTTCAAAATGGCAACTAGTTCGAAAAATTCAAAAACAAACCAGCCAACAGATAAAAAATATAAAATTGTTTTAGTTGTTTGAAAAAACCGGCTGAGTGAATCATTTATTTACAATTTGTTCTCAAATGTTTGTCTTATTAATGTTTGCATAAACTGCATATGGCAGGTAATTCTGAGATGAATATGCAAATAAACAAGCTTTTAATAATAATATGCATAATTCTGTCATCTGTCACAATATTGATATTGCCATTATTAAACTTTCTGTCAGTTCTAAATGAACAAGACAAGCTTAATTATCACTAGCTTTTGCCCGTGACTTTGTTTGCGTCTATTCTGGACCTATTTCATTTTTTTTATGAAACAGGCTGAAAAGTAGGTAGCCTAATTATGTCCTTATTTGGGTTGCTCAGGATACTTAGATATGAGGATAGGATCTGTCAAATTTCACAACAATCGGTTCAGTGGTTTAGGTGTGAAAACTCTGAAAAAGACAGAATTACTTTCACATATTTTATAATATTAGGACCTACTAGTACCTATGGATTCCACGTTTCCCGAAGTTTTAGTTCGAATCTCGGAATTTTTGCTTTGCTTCGGTAAATTTGCGTTAAAATACTACTAGATACTTACTAGCTACTTGCTTAGTATAACAAGAGTTTTTGTGTTTCAAAACATTTGTAGAGCGCTTTCTTGCTTAATTTCTTAAACCATAACCATAATAAACAATATAATTTCATTGCTTCATGCTGTACCATATAAATCCGTGAACCTTGTTTTATGAAATCCTAACAGTTTTTTAATACGAAATAAAATCAGCCAGAACTCAACAAAAATAGGAAACAAAATCTAACCGCACATGTAGTGTCGTGTTTAGAAAGAATTATAGCCCAACTATTTACAATATGTATGATGCGTGAAAACTTTATGGGCTACTAGGTACCTCTCCATTTCGTACCTAACATGTAATAAAACAATGTGACGCACGCACATCACTACTGATAAATTTATTTGACATGAACAAAAACGCGACACGCGAAAATGTGTGTTACCCAACACTAGCGTGAAATGAGTGAAAAAAATTACTATTCACCTGTTAGCTATGTAATTATTTTTGTCTAAAGTTAAGTAGGTACATATTATATTGTAAAATGAATTTTCGCACTTTTGAAAGTTGTACTCACCATATTGAAAAAAATTTATGTACTATTGACATTTCGTCAACGCGGTTAACCCTAGCGCTGCGAATAATTATGAAAAATAAATTTAAAAAAAACCAAGACGCAAAATAGTTCGCAGCATGAAAATCCTACTGTAGTTTTGTTTTAATTATTTTCTATTTCTCTCAGAGTAGTATTTTTATTTCTATTAACGTCATGCACACGTATCAACCAAAAATTCGAAGACATGTGACATCTACCAACCCGCGCTGGGCCCGCGTGGTGGATTACGGCCCACTCCCTCTCACAGAGAGGAGGCCCGTGTCCCCGCAGTGGGAACATTATAGGCTGATTATGTTATGTGTGTTACACGTATCAAGCCAACTAAAACATTAAAATACCTGTCGGCTCAGGCATTTGAAGTTTAGGTAGGTATATGATTTGATTTTGATTTTTTTTTAAGAAAGAAGAAAGCATTTCTTTTTTTCGATAAGTGTTTTTATTTAATGGTAATAAAAACGAAATTTGCTTGACTCCATAGGTAAATTATAATTCTCACTTACGTAGGTACTAAACTTGGTTGCTTCTCTCTCAAATACGTAAATAACTTTCAAGAGTATTTGTTTAATAAATTGCTGAGCTTAATAAGACAAGAATGGGAAGCTGTAAAAATGTGCAGAGATTTTAGCAGGTGGTGCTTTCAGACTGACACAAATTTCTTTTATAAAAGGGTTCTGTTTTTTCCTTTTGCGGAATGGAACCTTATAAATCACGTAAATATCAAAAAGTTACGTTTGCATTACAATAAGACTGAATTTAAATATTTCAATTTAAATCTGAAAGTGTGTAGGTCAACCAAGTTCATTTTAAATTAAGTAGATTGAATATTAATATTTTTTTATGACTCATTTCATTCATATTTTTATACTAAACGCAGCATGTAATTTATTGACCATCTATTTTTACTAAATCAGCTGACTTTTATCAATGAAATAACCTATTTTATAATCTTGCGTCGTATTGTGGACGGTTCAATAATGCGAATCTAAACTTATCATTATTATAAACTTAGAAAAAAAAAAACTCTTTTTAAAGATTTTTTTTTTTTGTATGTTTTGTTTGTTACACTTTCACGATAAAACGGTTGAACAGATTTGGATGAAATTTGGCACATGGGTAGAACATGACCTGGATTAGGACATTTTATTCCGATATTCCAACAGGATCGAGACTTATGCGGATTGCGGATGGATCCGTGGAGCGCACCTAGTAATAAATAAAGAACAGTAAGAAAAATATTTCAATTGTTTAAGTTGTTTAAAATTTACTTCTTACTACGAATAACAGGAGCTGCGTTGCACCTTCTAAATAGCTTTCTGAACTTGCTCAGAAAAATTTAACAATAACAGGAAGAAAACAAACATAACATTTAGAAAACCAAAATGTGTGAACAGGATGAACTGTCAATAAAATAGTCTTATCCATACTATACTAATATTATAAATTCGAAAGTATTTCGATAAAATTTGGCAGACAGATAGATTGCATCCCGGGGAAGGACTTTAGATAGTTTTTATCGACATACTTTCGGGCGAAGCCGCGGGCGGGAGGTAGTACTAAATAAATAGAAAACAACAAGTGGCAATGTCTCAAAAAATACCCTATCGGTTTTCCAAATATAATTTCTATAAAATGTAGAGCAAGAAAGACAAATAGACCAAAAAAAGATCAAAAACACGAAAAAAATAAGTTCACTTGAACGAAACTCAACGATTCACGAAAAGGAAAACAGGAAGAGTAAGAAAGGGTAACACTCGAAACATCAAAGGCAATACGTTTGCGAAAAGTCTCCGAATTCTGGTGTAAAGTGATGGACATTTCTGTTGAAGGCGCCTCCCTCCGTTACCTTTGAAAGAAGTGCCCAAAAACTTTTGCCCGCAAAACTCTGTACTAGGACGAATTTTTTCTCGCTTCCCTATTCTTGTTTAGGGGCAAACTTTTTTAAATTTCTGTTGTAGGTTTCTTTTCTAGGAGTGTTTGAACATTGCCGCCTTTGCCGGTAGACCAAGAGGTGTTTAAACTGAATCCCTTCAACTTCCATTCAGCAGCTAAACCCCGGTTTTGAAATGAATTTTTTTTTAAATAAAGTTCTGTTTGTTGACATTTCTGGATTCAATGACCAAAGAGTGAATGTTATTCGTAGAGAGTAAAGAATGCTGTTGTTTGCTTGAAAAAACAACCGCAGCTTTTGCAATATATTTTGCTTTTTGTACTTAAGTAGGGAAAATTGCTTGTAGGCGGGTCAGTGATCGCAATTGAAGTCAGCAAACCGCCCACGAAGGATGGCTAAGGATATTAAGCCTAATACGTAGGTAGATAAGCACTACGTTACATTAAATCATCATCCCCGTGACTTATCCCAATTTATTTGGGCTGAGCGGAACTTATCTTCTTCCTTACATGCTTATAAACCGTCATCTAAGTATTTATCCTCTATCTTCTTCTTCGTGTCACTGGCGCGACAGCTAGTCAAAATTTGTTGGCTCTAAATTGACCGCTTCCACGGTGTTATCCCCTTTCTTGACAAATGATCATTCACAAAATCCGTCCATCGTTACCTCGGTCTTTCCTTAATCACGTCGCCATTTTCGACCTTCGTCAAGACCTTTGAAAAAGAAATACTGGATGCAGCTACATCATCTGCCTAGTCTTTTCTCAGCTAGGATGGGTTCAGCTTCCAGTCTAACCGGATACAGCTGAATACCAGTGTTAATTCCGCTACAATACCAAAAAAAAAACTTCAAGGCATCTGTTTCCCGAAATTGCTAGTAAAAATGCACACAATAGGTTAGGCAGAGGTGACAGTGTACCTACGAGAACCTATTAGAACACTCACATTTTGCCGTTTGTTATAGTCCCATAATATATATGCCAGAGGGTGAGCATATTGCCATCAATCGAGCACAAATTCAGACCTCTGCTGCTAAGAAATTCTTGAGAAAAACCTAATAAGCAAGCCCAGCTACTGCTTCTAAATCTCCTAAATCGCTCGAAACGCCAGTAGCTATAGGCACTACCCAGTCCAGACGTGCTCATGCGCATATAATTGCTACCGACACATGAAGTAGCGTGACATGGTGTACAATGTCATTATGAGCTGACTGTCATGTTATTATATGACAGGTAGTAGACAAATGTTTGATTAGATGACATGCTGACTTTTTGTGCTTCGGGTTTAAATATGACCTCCTTGCGCGGATGGAAACTTTTTTGTGTTTCGGTGGCTGGCTTGTTCCGGGAAGTTCCGGGCGTATTCTAATTCAATCACAAGCTTTTACTACTGTTCCAAACCAACATTTTAAATCCTACTAATATTATAAATGTGAAAGCTTGGATGTTTGTTACTCAATCACGGCTGAACGGATTTGGCACACAGATGTACTTTTTATTCCGGTAGTACGTTCCTGTGGGATAGTGACTGACGTCAACGCGGGCGAGGCCGCGGGCCAAAAGCTAGTCTAAAATAAATCAAAGTAGTTTTTTTACCATAAATAATTGAAACATTGATAGACCAGTCTCTATAATTATCTAGGCTTGAGACACAATTTGCCTACAAAACAATTTTATAGGCATGTAATAAATTAATGTAAAACTAACAATTTATCCATAAATTGATCTAAACATTCCGAACACGGCCCGTTCATAATAACTTAATCACTGCGCAGGATTCGAAAAATATTACTAAGCCTATCATTATACTAACTACGCCTGTCTTATCCTTACTTTACACTGTAGTTTATATTAGAGACGATAGTTTTGTGTGTCTGTCTGTTTGGTATTACAAAAATCAATTCTTTCTGTGGCCTTTGCTGTATTAAATAATGGATTTGAATGTCATGTTCATTATCATCTCATATTTTAAAGGCCAAATAACTGAAACTGTGCGTTCGAAAATCTGACAACCAGTCTTACCAAGGGGTATCGTATTACCCAGTAACTGGGTTGTGGAGGTCAGATAGGCAGTCGCTCCATGTAAAATACTGGTATTCAGTTGCATCCGGTTAGACTGGAAGCCGAAAAGGCTAGGCAGATGATGATGATTATATTGGCCAAATAACTGAAACTGTGCTTTCTAAGATTCCGAACCCAAACGTTGCCAACGGGTCCCTTTTACTAAGGCTTCGCTGTCCGTTCGTCCGTCTATCTATCAGCGGGTTCTCATGAACCGTCATAGCATAGGTAGACAGTTGAAGTTTTCAGTGTGTATTTCTATTGCCGCTATAACAACAATTAATAAAAATAAAATAATTGTACGGTAGTACACCCTTCGTGTGAGAGTCCGACTCGCTTTTTACAACATAATACATATTATCACGCCTGTAATCTCCACAGGGTTGGGCAGAGGCGTATTTAAGTACACCTACATTTCGCCAGTTATGTTTAAGTCCCATGTAAAAGGGGGCGAGCGTATTGCCATCATCGGACACAAATTCAGACTCCAGCTAGTGAGACATTTCTGCTTGTATTTATACCTAAAAAAAAAACTGGCCAAGTGCGAGTCGGACTCGCACACGAAGGGTTCCGTACCACAAGGCAAAAACGCTGAAAAAAACACGTTTGTTGTATGGGAGCCCCCCTTAAATATTTATTTTATTTCAATTTTATTATTTATTATACAACTGAGTACTTTGTGAATATTTCAAGTGCCTAACTGTTGCCATTATTGATATCTAGCAAAAAAATCGCGTTTGTTGTATGGGAGCCCCCCTTAAATATTTATTTTATTTTGTTTTTAGTACCTATTTGTTGTTATAGCGGCAACAGAAATACATAATTTGTGAAAATTTCAACTGTCTAGCTGCCGCGGTTCTTGAGATACAGCCTGGTGACAGACAGACGGACGGACGGACAGCGAAGTCTTAGTAATAAGGTTCCGTTTTTACCCTTTGGGTACGGAACCCTAAAAAAGACTAGATTTTCATAAATAAGGAAATATTGGGACACCATAATTTGAAGAGCTCCTTCTGACCTATTATGTGCAAATGACTAGCATTTAAAATTTAATTTATTACTAGCTGCGCCCCGCAGTTTCACCCGCCTAAATGTCGATCCCGTGGGAATATCGGGATAAAAAGTAGCCTATATGTTAATCCAGGGTGTCAGCTACCTCCATACAAAATTGTATCAAAGGTCCAGGCGTTTGAGCGTGAAGAAATAACAAACATATAAACACGAACTTTCGCCTTTATAATTATAGTATGTATTTTAAGCCTGTGTTGTCCCACTGCAGGTCAAATGCCTCCCTTCCCTCTTTCCACTTTTCCCGGTCTACTGCGATTGTGGGCCAATCCAGCTCATCCCGCCATCTTGCATTTCAAAATTTGTCATCAAGGACCTATAGAGCGGCTTTCTTGAAGCTGGAAAATACACGCAATTCAATATGGCCGTTGACATGTGTAAATAAACAGCTGATACTAATTTGTCTATCAATTCCAATATTTTATGCTATAGGTACTTGGACGATTTACTCGAACATGCGAACATTCCTATTAGATAAGAATACGTCAAAGGAAGATTTAGTGCGGTCTGCGATCAACTACTACAACCATAAATATTAGAATAGGGCGCAGGAAGAGTTAAGCGAGTAAAACCAGCACAATTTATTATGTTCTAGGCAAATTAAAAACAACTTTGAAAAGTTTGTTCTTGGTTCAAATGACAGTCTAATCATACCAACTGTATTTTACAGAGTCCATAAAATTATGCGGTTTGAGTAACAACTCTATCGTTTATGCAAAGACATTCATTTGAATTTTTAAAAAGGAATGCAACGCCATTTGACAGATGAAAAAAAAAACTGGTCAAGTGCGAGTCGGGCTCGCACACGAAGGGTTCCGTACCATAAGGCAAAAATGCAGAAAAAAACACGTTTGTTGTATGGGAGCCCCCCTTAAATATTTATTTTGTTTTGTTTTTAGTATTTGTTGTTATAGCGGCAACCGAAATACATCATCTGTGAAAATTTCAACTGTCTAGCTACCGCGGTTCTTGAGATACAGCCTGGTGACAGACAGACGGACGGACGGACGGACAGCGAAGTCTTAGTAATAGGGTTCCGTTTTTACCCTTTGGGTACGGAACCCTAAAAATAACGAATTTATATAAATATACGTTTATGAACCAGCAGCATTTGGGGGTTAATAAAAAGAATTACCTACATTTTATTTATGGGTTTACCATAAACAAAATGTAGGTAATTCTTATTACATGTATATTATACTAGCTGCGCCCCGCTGTTTCACCCGCGTAAATGTCGATCCCGTGGGAATATCGGGATAAAAAATACCCTATATGTTAATCCAGGGTGTCAGCTACCTCCATACAAAATTTTATCAAAATTGGTCCAGCCGTTTGAGCGTGAAGAAGTAACAAACATATAAACACACCCCCACTCACAAACTTTCGCCTTTATAATATTAGTGTGATGTTTAGGAAAAATTATTTTCGTGGAAAATTCTTTGTTAAAATATTGTAAGTAGTTATTAAAACATTGGTTTATTGATTAATTAAGATCCTAAGTCAATTTTTGAAAAATAATTTGTTTTATGTACGATAGTATTGAATTATTGATCAACGGATAATAACACAATTAAATATGAAAATAATATGATACTATTGAATTTAGTATTTTTTTTCAACTTTGCGTTTTATTTTATTCTATTCGGAAAACTTACAGCTAATATAAACAGTATTCTTAAACAATATGCATTTGAACGCCATTTACAAGTTTCCACAGATAAACACTTGAAAGTAAGTAGCTAAGTACCTAGGCAGAATGATGAACTTTTTTTTTAAAGAAAATACCAAAATGTATCGCGAACTAAGTGTAATGCGTTTATATATACAATATCACATAAAGACTACCGTCTGTAGACAGACATCTATTATTAACACTGCTTAACCAACACAAACGATCAAATACAATGGCGACACGTCAATTATACAAATAATATTGAGCGGCAATTTATCGTCGGCGCAAGATTTATTAATTTGAGGCCATCTCGTGTTGTTTATTTTAGTAATTATACAGGTCCTCTGCAGGGCACACAGGCGCCAGCAGTAACAAGTTATCATGTATTTGTACTGTTTATTTATTACAAGCTATTTTCCCTGTCTTTGTCTGCCAAAAACTCGACTCCTACGGAACGTGACAACCTAGATGAAGTGAGCTGTCATTCTAACTGATGCCAGAGGGATTGACAAGAGTGACAGTTGACTTCGCTTAAATTTTCTCGGTGAGATTTTTACAGAATAGGTCGGCACTCGGCTGGTCTTGGTTTGAGAACTTTACTCCTACGTAAAAACTGGCCCGCAGTAGCAGAGGACAGATGTGTGTGAAAAAGAGAGAGGGAAGCTTTTGCCCTGCTGTGGGACAATACAGGCCAGATGAAAAACAAAAAAAAAAAAAAAAAAATTGTAGGGAAATGACTAGGTACATGTACAAGGATAGAAAGTATGCTATGTTTTAATAGAGGATGTGGTACCTGTGTAATAATATTCATAAAAATCCGTTCATTACTTAAAGCGTGATTGAGTATCAAATATCCAAATTTTAACTCAGCCTATCACAGCCCACTGCTGGACCTCTCCCATGCTGCGCCACAGCATCCGTCTTTCGCATCCAGTCTGTCCCAGACACCTTCTTTAGAATAGATTTTTCTTCTTTTTAAAGGGGTACTGTAGTACTAATATCTATTATGTGGTATTGTCAGTACTGCTACTTGTAGCCAAGGTCCTTGTAAAAGAGTTTGTATAACTTTTCTTTCACCAAGCAACATAGAGGTGCAAGTGTTCTCCATTTGAACCTATTTGTTGCTGGCTGGCACCCAGCATTGCTGTTTTCCAATTTTAAAAGAAACCTATCTACGGAGTCCGATAAATCAAGAGGCATCGTAAGGGTCAGAGGAGAAATTCTCGTATTTTTAGAACGATCACTTCACTTCACAGTCAGCCGGTAGATTCTGTAAAAATCTCACCGTGAAAACTTAGGTGATGTGAGTTTGTTTTTGCTAAGAATTGACACTATTTGACAGCTCACTCCACGCTCACTTCACCTAAGTTTTCACGGTGAGATTTTTACAGAATAGCACCGCTGGTCTCAGTCTCAATCTGTCAAAAATACCTCAAAATTCCCTAAATTTTTGACATTGATTGCCGCTGAGATGAGATTGTGACTAGATTTTAAACGTTACAGAAATTGGCTTTCTGGTTTATTGGAAATACGCAGACTGTTCAATCAATAGGTATACTGACGCAAGAAACTCCATATAAATGAAACTTGACGACGAAGAGTAATAAAATTACACATTAGGCACTTTAACACATCCTGTAGTTTGGCTATAAACTTTTTGCCATTTTATTAGTTCCCAATTTGGTCGTTGCGGCAATCAACGCCTAACCCAACTTGATTAGGTGTTTCTGAGAATAATTGTGTTAATTAAAAGGTAAATACCTATCATAGTCATCATCATCATTTGCCTAGCCTTTTCCCAACTATGTTGGGGTCGGCTTCCAGTCTAACCGGATGCAGCTGAATACCAGTATTTTACATGGAGCGACTGCCTATCTGACCTCCACAACATAGTCACTGGGTAATACGATACCCCTTGGTAAGACTGGTTTGTCAGACTTTCGGGCTTCTGACTACCCGTAACGACTGTCAAAGATCTACGAATGACAGCCGGGACCAACGGCTTAACGTGCTTTCCGAGGCACGGAGGGGTCACGGTATGTAAAGATGGTCACCCATCCACAGACCAACCGCGGCAAGCGTAGCTTAACCTGATCGATCGACCTGTGCGGCTGTTATTATTTAGCCACGAGCCCCTCTAAATACCTATCATAGTATTCTTTTTTAATCAAGACCTTAGCACTGTTCCTAATTCCTCACATTATTTTACACCATTGTGTTTATAAAACGAATGGTAATCAATTATGTGATTTAATAAAGTATCAATAACCACGTTTCTTCTCTGTAACTGCACTTACCATAATCAGCCTAATGTTTCCACTGCTGGAACACAGGCCTCCACTCTGTGAGAGGGAGTTGGCCGTAATTGACTATGAAGGCCCAGTGCTGGATAGTGGATCTGTCTCATATTTTGGAGATATACCAGTTTCCTCAACAAGTTTTTTTCACCGTTCTGAGAGCAGTGGCGATGAAAAAAGAAACACAAACGAAAGTGCCTGTCTGGGTTCGAACTCACGACCTACAACTCGCCAGTCGGGGCCCATACGACACCACCACAGCTCACTATGTACAGACTCCACATCAAGCTACCCGAAACTGTCAAATTTTCCCAATCAACGTTGAACCTTATACTTTAGCGATAAAGTTGAAAATCTATTATAGAAATTTGACAGATGACAGTGGCTGTATGTGCTGGCGTCTGCACATCATATGAATTGCAGATAAAAATGTAGAAATTTTACACGCGGTGACACAATGGGCGACCAAAATTCCATTTATGTAAGTAATTCTTCCGTATGAATGAGTACAGTCAGAAAGTATTACATAATGTACTATTAATTATTTTTATTTTTCCGCATAATTGCTTGTATCTGGGTGGTCCATGATAGTAGATTACCTATGTTTTGACTTCCATTCCGATTCATAAGTCCAGAGAAGATAATATTGAATAATGATTTTATTTATGAATTAATTAATTTATGAATTAATTTCTTTATCTCAAGCTCGGTCGTTAGCCTCGACTATCTCTGGGTTTTTGATATTTTTACTCGATACCTAGACATTACAAAAATATTGCAATTATTTCAGTTTTTTTGCTTTGAGCTTAGGGGTTCACCATCATCTGCCCAGCTTTTTCTCAACTATTTTTGAGGTCGGCTTCCAGTCTAACCTGATGCAGTTAGATACCAGTATTGTACCTCTTCGACCCAGTTATTGGGTACACGTATCCAAGGGGTATAGTGTAAGACTGGTTGTCAGACTTTCGGGCTTCTGGCGACCCGTAAGGATTGTCAAAGATCCAGTAATGACAGCCGGGACCACCAGCTTCACTGCTTTCCATACAGCTATTTCCTAATCATCATCTGCCTAGCCTTTTCCCAACTATGTTGGGGTCGGCTGCCAGTCTAACAGGGTGCAGCTGGCCTGAAAATCAGTATTTTACATGGAGCGACTGCCTATCTGACCTCCACAACCCAGTTACTGGGTATACGGTACCCCTTGGTAAGACTGGTTGTCAGACTTTCGGACTTCTGGCGACCCGTAACGACTGTCAAAGATCTACACGAATGACAGCCGGAACCAACGGCTTAACGTGCTTTCTGAGGCGCGGAGGGGTCTTGGTATGTAAAGATGGTAACCCTTCCACGGACCAACCGCGGCAAGAGTAGCTTAACCTGATCAATCGATCCATGCGGCTGTTATTACTTAGCCAAAAGAAATCAAGAAAAAAAAAATCTGCTGTTTAATATAAAAGTTCAATACCTACTTGACCAAAATGTATGAAACGTCTGATTTTTTTTAGTGATTTCAGTGTTGGACCCAAAGTGAAAGTTGTTCAGTTCGATGGTCTAAAGTACCTCTTAAAGTTTGTTGGGTTCATTTTGAAACACCTTATATAAACACTAGCTCCTGCCCGCGACTTCGTCCGCGTGAACTTTCACTCTTTAGGGGTTGAATTTCAATAAAATCCCTCCGTATTCCTTGTCTACGTCATAAAGGGAACCTCTGTGTTAAATTTCAGCTTTATAGGTCCAAGGGCTTGGGCTGGGCGTTGATGAGTCAGTCAGTTAAGGACTTTTCGTTTTATTTATATATGTAGATAACATCACGCCTGTAGGTAATTCTCCAAGGGTTAGGCAGAGGTGTAGGTACCTACAGAACAGACAATCACATTTCGCTAATTATGCTTCAAGTCCCATGTAATAGGGGGCGAGCCTATTGCCATCAACCGGGCACAAATTCAGACTCCGGGCTGCTACGGAGAAAATCTGCTATGGAGGATATTTCTAATCCAATGCTTCATATGTTCGAAAAATGTATCTGCTGAACAACGTAAACAACGCAATGTATGTTGTTGAACTGTCAAAATTAAACCCGGGTTCCTACTGATAGTCTGTTACGCAATTTGCCCGCCGGACTCGTCCTCTAAAAACAAAAGAAAATCATATTTCCCACAATGTATTCCTATTTTAAAAAACACATTTTGCACCCTCAAACATGCGACATACAAATAACAACCGATTCCGAGGAATGTTGTCCCTTTCTATAGATCGTTATTAGTATGAGAGTGAGTGAGATAGTTGCATAACAAGTGGTTTTAATAAACTTACGATAGTCTTTGATGTTAGTCTAGTGCTAATTATCTCCGTAGTAGAGATTCGAGTGACCATGTGTTAGAGTTTACTAAGACCTAGGACAATTCTAATCAATACATTTTATGTTTACTAGCGACCCGCCCCTGCTTTGCACGTTTTTACGACTTGACAAAACATCGAGATTTTCTTTATTACATGTAAGTTTAGTACCTAATAATGTATAAGTACCTACACATACTCGTAAACCTTCTGGAATAAAATCTATAAGTATGGTGAAAATTGCATCAAAATCCGTTGCATACTTTAGATGAACGCGGACACACAGACAGACACGAAAAGCTACTATAATTTATAATAGATAAACTAGTTGTGCCCCTTAATTTCACCCGCATAAATGTCGATCCCGTGGGAATATCGGGATAAAAAGTTACCTATATGTTAATCCAGGTTGTCAGCCACCTCCATACAAAATTTTATCAAAATTGGTTCAGCCGTTTGAGCGTGAAGAAGTACCAAACATATAAACACACACACACACACACTCACTAACTTTCGCCTTTATAATATTAGTGTGATAGAAGCGGTTGGTGTACCTTAATAAATAAATAGTCTGGTCACCCTACCAGTCCAGACCGGCTGGACTACAAATGGTCAGACAAGACAACATAGTCAACATTAGACAGCTGGCAATACCTATTAAAATTCTAGCTGCCTAAGTTACTATCTAACTTAGGTATAAGTGAGCGCATACGTATTGTTATAGATAAATGATATTTATATATCACTTATGGAGGATGGAGGGGCTTGTGGCTAAGAAATAACAGCCGCACGGATCGATCGATCAGGTTAAGCTATGCTTGACGCGTTTGGTCGCTGGATGGGTGACCATCTTTACATAACAAGAACCCTCCGTGCCTTGGAAAGCCCGTTAAGCCGTTGGTCCCGGCTGTCATTCGTGGATCTTCGACAGTCGTTACTGATCGTCAGAACCCCGAAAGTTGACAACCAGTCTTACCAAGGGGTACCTACCGTATTACCCAGTAACTGGGTTGTGGAGGTCAGATAGGCAGTCGCTCCATGTAAAATAATGGTACTCAGCTGCATCCGGTTAGACTGGAAGCCGACCCCAACACAGTTCGGAAAAGGCTAGGCAGATGGATGAAATGATATTTATCAAACTAATATTTTAAAGGCGAAAGTTTGTGCGTGTTTATATGTTTGTTACTTCTTCACGCTCAAACGGCTGGACCAATTTTGATAAAATTGTGCATGGAGATAGCCAACACCCTGAATTAACATACAGGCTACATTTTATCCCGATATTCCCACGGGATCGACACTTATGCGGGTGAAACGCGCCTCAAGAAATTTTCACTTCAAAAAAACATGTTAGACTGAAATCGCCAACCTCGTGGTGATCAATGCTCGTGCTTTCTCTGCATAAGAAGAGGTCTTTGGGTCAGGGTTGCCCAGCAGTGCTACAATAATAGGCTGGAACCAGGCCCCTCTGTTCCATTGGGCACTCTGGGCAAGTGCCCAGGGCCCCGCGATCTTCGGGGGCCCCGGCCTGCTCTCATAAAAAACATTCTTTGCAGCCACCGTTTCATTCTACGCATTATTAGTACCCGATTCAATGACAAAATAAGTTATTTGCAGTGCGATTTACAATAAGTTTCTAAGCTCAGTTATGAAATATTAGTATGTTTGTCTTACTGTCTCTTATCTACACAGGGGCCCAGTGATCCTTATGTGCCCAGGGCCTCCAATAGGTTACAGACGGCCCTGGCTGGAACCCAATATACCATAGACATGATAGATCAGCAAATAAAAAACAAACAACTGTCACAGAAGTGTCAATTTATTAAACTACGGTCGTGTACAAACCGCTTATTATAGTGACACAAAATATACCGTGTTAATTATAGCACATTATCACATAACGTGGGCCGTGTCACGCGATTATGTACTTTGGGTGTAGGTATTAAAGTAGATTCGTCGTTGATTACTTTTGCAATATAAGTCTTTTTCTATTATGTATGACATGAGTTCAAAATTGTGGGGAAAATATTAGAATTTCTATTTTTGGTTTTAAATGTATGAGAAAAATCTATCACAGACTCTATGGCAGATTTTTCTCATACATTTAAAATCACTCTATGGTATGGTGTGACCCGCAAAGATACACCAGCGTAAAAACAGATCCCGGCTAAATTAGGTAGTCTTGCAAAACCGTGTATTCTTTCATTCAGACTTGCCATAGTAAAATATGAATAGTTAGCTTTTTTTTTGTAGGTACTTAAACATAAAATTTCTTTAATTTTGTAATAGCGACATAAGAGTGAATCATCACCATCATCATTTCACCCGAAAGACATCCACTGCTGGACATACGCCTCCCCCAAGCACCTCCACTTCGACCGGTTCAGTGCTTCTCGCATCTAACGGGTTCCTGCTGCCTTCACAAGGTCGTCGCTTGTGGGAGGCCTTCCAACGCTACGTCTTCCGGTACGCGGTCGCCACTCCAGAACCATTTGGCCCCATCGGCCATCTATTCTGCCCACTGCCACAATTCTTCGGGCTATGTCGGTTACCTTGGTTCTCCTGCGGATCTCCTCATTTCTGATTCGATCTCGCAGGGAAACTCCAAGCATAGCCCTCTCCATTGCCCTTTGGGTGACTTTTAGCCTTCTGCCCATTGCGAGCGACCAGGTTTCAGTACCATATGTAATCACTGGCAACACGCACTGGTCAAAGACTTTCGTCTTAAGACACTGCTGTATGTGGGACGAGAAGAAAAGAGAGTGAATAAGTAAAGGGAAATAAATAAAAATACTCTATAAATCATTCATAACCCACTCCCATTCGACATTAGGTATCAATGTTGGGTCATAATATACAAAATGAATGTCGCTTTTCATGTCTGCCTGTGTGACCGCGTCGTGCTTCTAAACTACGCAACGGATTTTGATGCGGTTTTCACCATTACTATTTTAGAGAATTAATTCTGGAACTTTAATGAATAACAAAGAAATGTCGATGTTTTCTCAAGTCGTAAAACAGTGCGAAACATTGGCGGGTCATCGTGTAAACTCAGTAATCAGCTGTATTGCCTGCCACCCAGTGAAATAGAAGTAATTCGGACACGGGCGTCATCTTGTGGGCGTCAAAATGTGAACATGGATTTGAAAAGACGCGGCGCAATGATTAATTCTGAATGTCAAAATGTAAGTTCTCCTAGGTAGGTACCTAATTGTTATACACACTACACCGCGCCACGTGACGGGGCGCGGGACGTGACGGGGCGCGGGACGTGACGGGGCGCGGGAAACGGAGCCAAATTCCCGGCGATTTTACAGAATTTGTATGTACTCTAACAAACCACGCGCGGGGGCGCGTTACCTGCGCCACGTCGCGTGGCGCGGTGAAGGGTGTGATCCGCCTAAGCAGTGAACTTTTGCTTGTGGAACATCCACAAGCAAAAGTTCACTGCTTATAGTAGTTGAATTCTTGAACTTAAATTATATATCCTGTCAGCACACATAGGTACAGCAAGTTCAACAGCAAAACCGCAACATATCTAAGTAAGTACCACGGAACTACAACAGGTTAAACTACCCTCC
This sequence comes from Oligia fasciuncula, assembly GCA_963082905.1. Taxonomy (NCBI): domain Eukaryota; kingdom Metazoa; phylum Arthropoda; class Insecta; order Lepidoptera; family Noctuidae; genus Oligia; species Oligia fasciuncula. The sequence goes on from OY720406.1 coordinate 4,794,629, forward strand.
AATGAGTCGATGAAAGCGTGGTGTGAATTGTATCGCCGCCATTAGCCATACCTACTCCATAACAATTACATTTTTAACCGTCTCTACAATACAACGGGTGGATAAGCAGCTGTCATTTTGTGTTTTTCTCACATTCGCAGCGCACGGAACATCGTCGACTATGTACAGTTATGTGCAGAAATATGTAAACAGTAGAATTCAACAATGTCGATACGGGAAGCCCAATGGGTATCGGCTTACCCAGTAACTGGGTTGTGCAGTCGCTCCATGTAAAATACTGGTATCCAGCTGCATCCGGTTAGACTGGAAGTCGACCCTAACATTGGGAAAAGGCTAGACAGATTGATTGAAAATTCAACAATGGTTTTTCTCCTAAAGCGTTCATTGAAATTATGCAGAATTCTGCTGATAATATCCTCACACCATGATTCCTATTATGTTACATCACATTTCAACATTTTGAACCGATACTCGACGAACCGAACCTTGCCTTCGAGTGTACCTACACGAATTTTGCTAAGTGTGTACATGTATTTTTGTCGGTGACTGTACAAATACGTGTAGGATTCACGCAATGAACGCTTGCTTGGTGCTTGGTAGCGATATCTAAACATGATGTACAAGTGATGCCTAATTAATTGTTCCACAACATGCCACACCTGTTTTTATTGCTTAGGCAGCGTGCACGCTGGCGCGGCAAGACGCGGAAACGCGCGGGCTTGAGTTTTACCTACTGTATTACTTATGTAAATTGATACCCTATGTCAACTTGCTGTGTTATAGCCATTTCATAAATGTCTGTTAAAGAATGACAGGTTCATCATCTGCCTAGCCTTGTCCCAACTATGTTGGGGTCGGCTTCCAGTCTAACCGGATGCAGCTGAATACCAGTATTTTACATAGAGCGACTGCCTATCTGACCTCCACAACCCAGTTACTGGGTAATACGATACCCCTTGGTGAGACTGGTTGTCAGACTTTCGGGCTTCTGACTACCCGTAACGACTGTTAGAGATCCACGAATGACAGCCGGGACCAACGGCTTAACGTGCTTTCCGAAGCATGGAGGGGTCACGATATGTAAAGATGGTCACTCATCCACAGACCAACAGCGGCAAGCGTAGCTTAACCTGATCGATCGACCAGTGCGGTTGTTATTATTTAGCCACGGGCCCCAGACTGACAGTTGTGATTTGAAATTTGAAAATACAGACAATTCAAGTCGGTCATTTTGCTTAAGTTACCTAGATGTGCAGGAAACAAAAATACTGTGAACAACCACAGTGACGTCACTTGGACGCGTCGTTGTAATTCCAATGTGCAAAATTCCTAAAGATTTTCTCAGCGCGGAGTATATGTTTTCTGTGGGCTTAACACAATGTTTACAACCTCCTCTACCAGGTTTTACATAAAGTCATATCCATAACATATTACTTACTTACACTGTTCTTATATACGATACATTGAAATACATATTATGTTTGACTAAATAAGCAGTAACATAGCTAAGCTATGTTTTATTTCGCGCACTTGATTTTCAACTCATTGCTTAGCACCGAGAGCGGAAAATCCAATAGTCGCGTAGTCGGTTTATTATACGCGCTAGAATGCGCTCTGTTGGATTCTCAACTCTCAGCTCAACACCTAAAGTTGAAAATCCAGTGCGCCATAATAAATAGTCGCGTAAAAAAATCGCCCGAGTGTACTTGGGCAGTCGCGTTTACCGTCGCACCGCGCCAATGTGTCGACGTCATAAGGCTTTCACGGCGAGGCACGACCACCAGCGTGGCTTACAGCATTCCCTAACACTGCCGGCCAAATATAGTAAGCCACCGTTTTTACTTTGAATCCAGTATTTAGAGCTTGAGCTGGGCTGTTTTCTGTGGTAAAAGTGTAGGGCAGACTGGTTTAATTACGTTTTAAATTGTGTCAGAGGTGTTGAGTCGGTATTTCGTTTGACGAGTTGTAGTTTGAGGAGGAAATGTAGGTTTTTTTTTGTTATTGAAAAAAATAAGCAAAACTAAGAAGTGTGTGTATTTAAAGTTGTTAGAATAACGTTTTGTGGGTACCTATTATTCCTACGCTTTGCTGGAATAAAGTTAGATACTACTCCCATCCTTTCCTTCCTATCCCCTCCCTTTTCCGTCCTTTCGAAGTCTAAAAAAAGAATATATATAAATATTTATTATCTACTTACATGGATCATTACAGGATATAAACCCAATGCGATAAATGCGCTTATCTTCTATTATGCACCCAAGAGCAATTACAGCTATTTTTAACCGTTAAAAATACCCATAACAAAATTACCAATAACCACATTACAAGCAAAGAACTTTATTAACCCTCCACTCGACAACACCATTAAACTAATTCCTTGCAAAAAAAACCCTGTCACTCCGACCAACCACGAGTAACAATATAATAACCATTTAAAGTGATAGTATGTTGTACTTTCAACTGTAATTCCATTTACAGACAACACGCGAGCTGAATAAATCAATTACGATAACCATTTGACATTGTAGGTACAGGTTAAGTTTTATTGAAAATACTCTGCATTTGCAGTTTAGTTTAGGTTTAACGAAACTCAAAACCAAAAAGCCAAAAAAAAAATTCGATTTTTGAACAGAGAACATTTTTTTTTTATTTGCTGCCAGTATTTTCACTAGAAATCGTATTAAGAATAAATCCCCGATGCATCCGCAGTAACAAATCTTCAAAGCCCAAAATTCGTAAATATGCTACCTAGTTTCGTAAACGCAAGTTCCGTACAAGGGGAATAGGTAAGTAGCCGCGACGCGTTTGCGGGGACAGCGACGCCTTCAGGCGCCGTTGTCAAATGTTTAAAAAGAAAAAGGTTGAATGAAGTGCTCCTTTGCTTGGTTTTATTTCTGCGTTTAAAATCTTGATTTACGCGCGATTCAACTGTCATTGCAATTGATGAATTTAAAATTAGAACAACGGGCATTGGAAAAGCTTTGAGGCGACCATAAAGCATTGATTAACATCAGTTACAAAATTCCGTACATGATTTTATTACATAAACCACGTACGTTAGATGCACACAGGATAATTCTAATCAAATCACTTCATAGTAAACGGCTTTATTTGCGAGACTGCAACGGCGTGTAAAATTGTACCAGCACCAACTCATGTATGATTTCCAACGATACTCCAATAAAAAATCAGTAGAAAACTCGCTGTTATGCAATGAAAACGCGTTTCTGCGTATTATTCGTATTGAAAACCGTTTGTAGTCAGAACCTAATAATTGCTGTCAATATTCATTAGTGTTAGCAACACCGTCATTTATGTAGTGCTAAAGTGGGAAGTTTTTTTTATACTTAACGCTCCGTGTGGCAACATTGTTTTGTGTTGTTTTTTTTCTATCTTATCGCCTTTACGGGATTTTACATGAGATTTAGTTCCGGAATAAAATGGTGCTGTTGAAATTTTTAGATAGCGTGTAAGAATTCGTGCCAATATAACTATAATAAAAATAAAAAAAGGTGTGAATAACAGTTCTGTTCTGTTTGCCGTATAAGTACCTATTTAAAAGTAGAATGCGCGGTTTATCCGCGCGCTTGTGTAATTTCAATTTCAAGTAATGGCGGCCCATGGGCGGCCCCGTATCAAAGTTGTACGCATGCTATTTAAATTAATAGGCCATTGTTAACCTATATCTTAGACTCATTATAATGCATAGATCATAGCATTTTGTTAGTCTATCACCTCCTGGTGACATTGTAATTAATTTCTTTTACCGGTTTCTTGTAATTAGCTGTAATTTTAACTGGTAGGTTAGTCAGTGTTAATTATGGAAATTGATTCCGAAACACGTTTTACAATTTATGTGTGTCTTTAACTTAGTCATGTCAGCAAATAAGATATGTATTATGGGTATTATGAGTACATAGAGGAGCCATAGAGTAAGATGGTCCAAGTTGTTACTTACCGAGTTTATTCTTTTGATTGCGTATGTTTATTTGTCCTTTTAACATGCAATTTATGCCATATTTGAATACCTAAGTAAGCAGGTATCTACTTTACAAAATAATATTGATGTACATACTCAGGCCATTTTTCCATCGTACTACACGCGATGTTTCACCAAATAACGTGTTACTCTAATCGTAGACATGACACTGACAGACCAACGATTTTTTTGCCAAAACCGCATAGAGTAAACAATCTATCATTCTAGTCTAATAGTATTGCGGTCTTGTCTAGGAGCCTTTTTGTTTCTGTCCTAGACGTGCCTTGCTTTTGGTTCATAATCCTGTAAAATATGAACGCGACAGTATTTTTTTTTTTTAAATTAAGGGGACCTAAACACAGAAAACGCAAGTTTTAGAAACAGACTACAGTAAGCAAAATCAGAAAAAATTATGATATTCTTCAGGATATATGCTAGGTAGGTAGTGTGTTGAAAACATAATACATACTTACAACTAATTTGATTCGAAAGAAAAAAAACATGAGGATACAATACAATATAGATAAAGTTTTTAGAGAAAAACTTTCTTTTTACAATAAAAACCATACTAATATACATACAATCATTCTGATTTTTTGGCAGATTATTCTACAAGCAACATACTAAAACACTAGTGTTTTAATTTTTTAGTCCAAACAATAGATTTTTTGTAATTAAATAATTGCTTCATATTTTGGAATAAATTACCAGCGTTGTGTCATCGCGCTTCTCTTTCTTTTCTACGCAGTCCGACAGTGACCGCGCTTTAGGTCATGTAAGCCCCTTAAATGTTCTACATAGTAGATCATATTGCCAATGCGTCAAGACCCGCACCCTAATTGCGTAATCAGTCTGAATCATTTTGAAGGATATTGCTGATCCATCGCTTCATATGTTCGAAAAATTTGTCTGCTCAATAACGTAAATAACGCAATGAATGTTGTTGAACTGTCAAAATGAAAACCATTACAACTGATAGTGTGTTCCGAAATTACCTCGTCGTTACCTGAGTATTATTTGATAGAATCCACTTGTCCCTTTCCAATTAATACGGGGTACTCTTATTTTCAGTGGGTTCGAGATATCTGAGAATCAATTACATTTAATATGATTATTCGCATTTAAATTCCCCGGGTGGCACAGATAAGTGAAACGGCAAAGTTTCGGCCCCACGCCCCGGACTCTATCGAGCGACCAGGCTGCAAGGATTTTTAAGGACATTCCAGCAACTAATAATAACAGCCGTACAGGTCGATTGATCAGGTTAAGCTATGCTTGCCGCGGTTGGTCTGTGAATGGGGGACCATCTTTACATACCGAGACCCCTCCGTGTCTCGGAAAGCATGTAAAGCCGTTGGTCCCGGCTGTCATTCGTGGATCTTTGACAGTCATTACGGGTCGTCAGAACCCCGAAAGTCTGATAACCAGTCTTTCCAAGGGGTACCGTGTTACCCAGTAACTCGGTTGTGGAGGTCAGATAGGCAGTCGCTCCATGTAAAATACTGGTACTCGACTGCATCCGGTTAGACTGGAAGCCGACCCCAACACAGTTGGGAAAAGGCTAGGCTGATGGATGAAATGATATTTATCACACTAATATTTTAAAGGCGAAAGTTTGTGTGTGTGTGTGTGTGTCGTTACGGGTATTAAAAGACTAACTAACTAAGTATATAAATAACTACAAAAGGGTATTTAGGCGTCGAAGTACTCGTCCGCATCGCTGTAATCCGGAAACGCATAGAAGACTGGCAGCATTGCCACGTTGAATGGCAATGCTAATTCTTTGGCCAGAAATTAATTTAGCTTTTCCTGTCCATATTTCTCCGTAGCACAGGGTCCCTCTACTCGCCGGAGAGGGAACCCAAACCGCGATTAGGGGACGCGCTGATACCAAAGCCTCTTCTCTTAATTACAGCCTCGGAAATACCTATTTTAATAGATATTTAACTCAGAAGTCACGGTATTTGGCGGTAACCACTCGGTGATAAACGTTTATGAATAGTTTTGGTTTGGTCGTCAGTTTACCTATATTTTTCGTTTTTTGAAGTTAATAACTTTACGTTCAGTTTTTTATTGTTTCAAGTATCTAAACTTAGCAATTAGTTAGTTTTTCGGGTTTAGCCAATTTAATACCAAAATAAAGACCTAAAAAAAACAGTGGCACTCCGGGAGTGCCGACCGGTTTCATCCAAAAGTATCCTATGTGTTATTCTGATGTACTTATAAGCTATATTACAGTAAAGTTTCATCAAAATCAGTTCAGTAGTTTTTGCGTGACAGAGTAATAAACATCCATCCTGCCATACTCACAAGCTTTCGCGTTTAAAATATTGGTAGGATTAAGTCCAAGTTTCCTCACGAGGTTTTCCTTCACCTATGTCTATAAAGATAAACTTAGAAAGACAAATATATTGAATGCAAAAAGTTAATTTCATTTAGACAACGCAAACGGCCCTTTTAATTGAAATCCACATTGAGTTTTGATTTTGACTTGACAGGATTCTGATTTTTATGAATAGCGCTTCCCAAACTTTTTTTTCCAAGTTAAGTTAAAATCGCTATAAAGAAAAAGAAAGAAAAAAGTTTATTTGGACACAGTTCGTGAAACACAAAATACAAAATTAACAAAATAAAAAAAAACTATGTTACAACAATATAGTGTGCCTCACGGCTGCACCAAAAAGGTTCATTTGATGCTGTCTGACGCTGGTTTTCTAATGAACCTAGGGAAAAGTGACGGGGAGTACACACAGTTTCAACACACCTATTACATACTTTTTATACTTAGAAATAAATAAATAAACTAACTGAAATTTGCAATCGAACCTCGAAACTCCTTGCTGCAACTAGATTAACGGGCTTTTAAATAACAAAAGAAAAAAAAAACTAACAAAAAGTCACAAAGCCGCCGCCAAGCATCGAATACCGACGCATTTGAGACACGACTCAAGATCTTAAAGATTTCGTTCGTTAATTACACTTCTTACTTACGTATCACTTACTTTTAAGTTGAGGCTCCCAAGTTCCTAACTTACTTGTTACTTTGTTGTTGTGACTTTAAAGTGACGTCACACCAACTGCTGAAGCAGTGCGCGGGCTTGATGAGGAATTGACGATGGCTTCACGGGTTTCTTCCTTCTTTATTGGCAAATAGCATAATCAGCCTATAATGTTCCCACTGCTGGGACATAGGCCTCCTCTCTGTGAGAGGGAGCGGGCTGTAATCCACCACGCTAGCCCAGTGCGGGTTGACCGTGTATGGCTATGGGTATGCATGATAAGTCGACTTATCACGGTCAAGTTCACTGGACGCGGCTTCAAGTCCGTTGCAAACTTGATCGTGAGTGGCCCGCATTAGACAATTGACATAAAGTTCATTTTGCTATTACGAAAACTTGATTCCACTCCGTTCCGCGGCGGTGTAAATTAAGCCTAATAAGTATACGGTAGTATTGGAGTAAACCTACCCTTAAAAACGCCGCCATAGAAGTCTGTCATTTTTTTTATTGAATTTATAATCACAGTCTTCACAACAGTGTAAGTAATTGCAGTCAATACTCTACAACCAAAGAGAATATAACGACATGGTTCAGATTGTCATTGATAAAGTGTTACGCAATAAGGGTGCTGAACTCCAGTATGGTCTCCTTTCCTCTGTTAAAAAGGGTCAAATTCACGTGACAATAAATAGCTGAAGTAAAAAAGGTTATTTTTATTACATACCGCGAGTCAAATTGTTCGCCAATCACCTTTAATTTATTGTGTAAATGGATTTATCATCGCTCCCCTTGTGAAATGTTACAATGCATATCACCTTGAGAGGTCAGTGACTTTATGTAGAATTATTTGTGTCTCATACAGTGATCTTGTAAACTGAGTAGCTTCTTTTGGTTGGCTGTGGATGCGGTTATCTGAATATTGATCAAATAATTCCAAGATTTCTGAGAAAAAAACGAATATAATGAATGTAAAAAATCTTATAATAATACACACGGGGACACACCTACTTATTCTCTTTATGAAATATCTTTGAAATTGGTCCAATAATGGGGGAGAAAATAAGCGAGAGCCAAACCTCGAATTATGAATTTTTACTTAGGCTTTTTCAAAAAGTCTCTCGGACCACATTTCCTTTTACATAGAACCAAATAAATAAATCTAAAAAGTTGTTCCCTATTTAATACGAAAATAAAAATGCATGGTCCTCCTTAGTTTTTGTCCAGAATCTCCTGTTTTGGTGCCATAGTTAAAAACATTAAGTTTTATTGCTATCGTTAAGACTTGAATGGTTTATTTGATCTGTTAGTCTTGCCACAGTATAAAATGTTCAGAAGGCTCATTTGTAACAAACAAACCTGCATAGTAGATACACCTTCCAGTAGGAAAATGTTGGAAAATTAAAGATATTTAAACCGCTTTTTCTGTTGCGCTGTTCGGGACATACTTACCTACAATGGCTCTAACGTGATTTTAAGCGTTAGAGATTACTAAAAACTATTTAGAACTTTACGTTTGTTCTTGTACGGCGAGTTTTGACTGGTTGTTTGCCTGTGTTGCCAGAAAAAGGACGACCTTAGAAAAACAACTTTTTTAAATAAAAAAAGCCAATAGGTACGTTAAAGTAGTTTGTGATAGTTATATTGATTTGATTACTTTCGCTCTGTCTCTGCGTGAAACAATTAAATAAACCTGAGTTTTCTTCAGTGGAACTTCGATTGTCCCTCTGTTTAGTGGCACTTACTTTATTATACTTGAATACCTCTTGAACCCGCGGCGCCGCCTGCCTTTGCTATTTAGACAAATGATTATTGCTTATAATTAGGAAGTTGTATCATTTAATTTAAATCATTGTATAGCACTACCATTGGCCATAAACGGTTACAGCATAAACTATACTGCTACAATCTATTGGCGCTCGAACGACGTTGACAGGAGGGCGCTGCAGTTGCCCTGTTGGTAAACATTGTGCAATTGTTCTGTGAAATGTACAGACGCCAGCACATCAAGTTACTGCAATCTGTCAGATTTCTTTAATAGATTTTCGACTTTATTGCTAAAACATAAGGTTCAAGGTTGATTGGGAAAATCAGACAGTTTCGGGTAGGTTGACCTGCTGGCGTCTGTACAAGATGGCGGCGTTAGTTCCGATTTTGGCCGCGCGCCAAAAGATTCTTGTACAGCTATAAGTTTGCTTTTACTTCTTAAATTTGACAGATAATTTGTTGTCAAAAAGTTTGGACTTTTGTTTGTTACTCTCTGTGTGACTGTTTCCCAATATTGGCTTGACAGATTTGTATGGAATTTAATAGGTAGGTACAGCGATAGAATAGATGCTTGATTAACAGTTTAGCTCAGCGGGGTAACTAATTGCGTAACATTATCAGTAGCAATGGGATTCATTTGGACAGCTCAAGTCAACAACATTCATTGCTGTATTTACGTTGTTGAGCAGATACATTTTTCGAACATTATGAAGCATTGGATTAGAAATATACGTCAAAATGTTTCTGTTTGAGATTGATAGTGTGTTACGCAATGGTGCTGGTTTTGTGGGGCATTGCTGTTCACCATAGGTACATCATCATCTGCCTAGCCTTTTCCCAACTATGTTGGGGTCGCCTACCAGTCTAACCGGGTGCAGCTGAATACCAGTATTTTACATGGAGCGACTGCCTATCTGACCTCCACAACCCAGTTACTGGGTAATACGATACCCCTTGCTATGACTGGTTGTCAGACTTTCGGGCTTCTGACTACCCGTAACGACTGTCAAAGATCCACGAATGACAGCCGGGGCCAACGGCTTAACGTGCTTTCCGAGGCACGGAGGGGTCACGGTATGTAAAGATGGTCACCAATCCACAGACCAACCGCGGCAAGCGTAGCTTAACCTGATCTATCGACCTGTGCGGCTGTTATTATTTAGCCACGGGCCCCTCACCATACATTAACAGTATTGACACCATCTTTTTTTTACTATTTTGCCGTATTAAACGGACAGCTATAGAATAGATCTTAGATCCACTTGAAGTCTCACCCATCCTGGAAATCTTAGATTTTTTGCGAAGCCACCAACAATTGACACCATTTTTTTTTTACTTTTTCCTCAATCTTTTAATTGCAGGTCCCTATAATAGTGGAATTTCTGGTATTCTTTTAAATTGCGTCGCATGTCGTTGCGATTCTGTCACCATTACTCAAGCACCCATTGATTGACGAGCCCCTTTAGTTTTACGAGAGAACTAATTAGTCACGAGGATCTATAAAGGTTTTGTGCTAATGGAATCGGCACTTAAAGAAAATATTTTGTTTTGCCTTGGATAAGGTATAGGATGAGTGAATTGTGTCCATTTTGTGGTCTATAATAATAATGTTTAGGTACTAGTAACTTAATGAAAAAGTTGTTTTCTTTAAAGACATCTAGATTTAGTGCAGGCTTGGTTTTAGCATCTGTGGTCTGGTTATAGATCTGAATTCATCAAACAGACAGACGCGAAGCGACGACGACACGGTGCGACGAAATGTTGGCCGAACAAATTGTACGAAGTTTTCGTAGAATTGTTCTACTAGTGTCGCGTCGCGCCTTTCTCCGGGAGCCTTAGAACTATGTTTTCACGTAATCAAAACGGATTTTATTATCTATGAGCTTTTTCTTCGTTTGCTTAATTTAGATAAATTCTGATCTCAAGAAATATTTCCAAAATGTAACCTAAATCTTACAAGAAACTCTGAAAGTTAATACCTAGATACATTTCTAAATACCCTCCTCTCAAAAATTACCCTGCCAAATTACCCGACAATGCCCAAAAAAAGTGTAAAGGAGAAGGGAGTTAAGTTGCTCGTTTCCGTCGGAGTTCGGAGCCGAGGGTGGCCGAAATTTGGCCACTTACGCCGAAGGGTGCCGATTGACTCCTTTGAGACCTCCTTAACTGTTCCCAACAATTGACAGCTTAATGGTACATTATCTTTCTAGGAATTGTGGGATGTAACACGTTTAATGGGGCTTTAATTACATAAAACGAAAAAACAAAATTTTGAACAGACGATTTACTTTTTTTTTTGGTAGCTTTGACAACTAGTATAGATCCAAGGAGGGCTCCTTGATGAGTGGTAAAGGCCTTAACTTACGAGATGTAAAGTCTTAGGTTCAAACCCAGATAGGTTGCCTAATGTAAATTATTTCATCATCTCTCAAAACGGTAAAGTAAAACGTGATGAAACCGGCGTGTCCTAGAACCAAAAAATTCAAAGACATGTAACACTAAAAACCCGCACTGGGCCCGCGTGATAGATTACAGCCTTCTCCATCTCACAGAGAGGACGCCTGTGTCCCAGCAGTGGAATATCATAGGCTGATAATGTTATGACTGTTATGTATAGATCCAAGACTATTAGAGCTGTTGTATTTCTATCAAACTTAAATGGCATTTCGAACTGCACACAGCACCCCTAAAATGGCGGCCTACTCAAACTTCACCAGTTTTACAATACAATAACTCTTTCAACGAAACTAAAACCTCATATCTCAACGATTTGCTGCTATGACCCTCAGAAACTCGTATAAATTTATCAATGGAGCTCTTTCTACCCTATCTCTCGACCCAGGGTCACAAGAATGAAGTCCTTTCATGATCCGCGAAGAAGAATCTTTGTATCCCTAATCAGAAAAGATAATACCACTTAAAGTGCCATTAAGTTGCATGATTTATTTTATAGATAACATATTGAGTCACAGAACTAATATAATATTTTATCTGTGGCTATAGTTTTGATGTTTATAGTCTGTGGTGAACTTTGCTCTATGGTCGTTAAGGTATGAAGAGATGATTGTCTTTGGAAGTAAGGAAGTAGGGTGTTTACTTGAGTTAATAACAACTTAATTATTTGTTAGAGGAAATGTATAGTGGTATTATCTCATAATCGTCAATAACATTGCACTATAGTTAATGGAGATCAGTCAGTTTGCTCTTCACTGACTATCAACGCGCAGTCTAAAACGCAGGGTCCTGACCTGAAGTATTAAATTTTGCACTATGGTTTGTAGCGGTATCTACAACGGCACATGCGAACTACGCGTCATACTGACGTCAAACAAAATCCTGCATCTCGCAAGCAGAGTTTACCGCGCCACTAGCATATGTTGCCCACCAGACACAACACCCGTCTGGTCGGAGGATCCTCCCTTTTCTATGGAGGATGAGTGAACTTCACACCCTGTTCCTCATACCTCTATAGGTTCATAGCGAAAGCTGTATACCTTAGAAATAACAAATTAATATCTACTTCTAAATACTCTAAAGCTTCGGTTTCCTAAGAAAGCGGTGAACGGTCACACAACAACCGCAACGGCTGTCCAAACCTTAATGTCAAATACTGGTGAAAATTACAGATTTCGTAATGTCATATATTGGTGAAAATGACAGATTTCGTAATGTCAAATACTGGTGAAAATGACAGATTTCTTAATGTCAAATACTGGTGAAAATGACAGATTTTTTAATGTCAAATACTGGTGAAAATGACAGATTTCTTAATGTCAAATACTGGTGAAAATGACAGAATTCTTAATGTCAAATACTGGTGAAAATGACAGACTTCTTAATGTCAAATACTGGTGAAAATTACAGATTTTCATGACGGCTATGACGGCACCGCTTTCCTTGGAAACCAAAACTTATACCATAAGCTTTGGTTTCCAAGTTACCCAGAAAAGAGAAAAGTTAGCCAGAATGAACTTCCAATATCACTCACACATAAGCACGTAGTGTGTGGTCGTTTTAAACATAAGTATGTTTGTCTTATTAACGTTTCTCAGAAACAAGGCAAAGGTCTTACCTATATTTAATTTTAATTAAGTGTTGTTTTAGAGCTTTATGACAAGGACCGACATTATAATTTAGGATTCATTTCTTTAGCACCGTTAAATTGTATTTTCTGGGTCATATAATGTTTGTTTTATTTTTTGATATAATTTTTTATGATGGTTTAAATTGGATTTTAAGTGGTAAATCAGCTAGAAGTTTTTTTTTGGTCTGGAACTTTCTGTCTCTGGCTAAAACTCATTCAAATCCGTACGCAAAAGGGTCAGCGCACACCAAGAGCAGAGCAGAGCAGAGCATTTTCTGAGAATATTGAAAAAAATATCTTATGATTATTATCATACTTCGCAAAATTTAATACACCCAAATTTGATGCTCGACCATGCTCGAGCAAGCCGACTGCGTGTTCGAGTATGCATTCTAAATTTTGGTCGACCATGCGCGAGCATTTTTACAGTTCGGTCTGCGATGACCCAAATACGCGCCAGCCCACAACGGAGTTGCGGACACCAGCCCCTATTAGCTATTACCTACCTAACTGATTGAAATGTGTCATAATTTTCAGTCAACAACTCTCCATTGAAATCTACAACTAAAAGAACCACAAAAAAGCATGACTGAATTTAACCAATTTAAAAAGTAGGTACTCTTTTCGAATTCGATTATACCACTTCACCATTCCCCTGCCCTAATCGCAATTTATTTAGGGTCGGCCCAACATGTCTTTTTCTTCCATACTGAAGAAAAAGACATGCATGTGTTGGCCTGATCGAGGACAAGAGCAGGCCCATTCAGCAATAAAAAAAATACTTCTCTATTAGTCGTCATCTCGGTAGTCGCCCTTTTGAAAACCGATCCGAACCGACCCCCCGACTGACCGACCGATCCCGACCGATCTATGTTTTGACCTGATGTCTGAAATCTTTATAAGCAAATAAGTATCTTGAACTGGTTCACCTATAATAAATTAATATCGACCTCAAAAGAAACCTCAAAGGACCTCAAAGGATTTACAAGTTAAATATTATTGCGGCAATAACACTAAAACGCTAATAAATCAATGGGTGTGAATGTTTGTTTATTACGTATTGTTTCGTTGCAAAATCAATAAACTGATCTTTATGTTGTTTGACCGACTGTATACAGGCTCCCGCAGACATGCGCGACGCGATTCCGGTGGAACAATTTCCATAAAGTTTCCATTGAAATTGTTCTACAAGAGTCCCGTCGCGCCTGTCTGTGCGAGCCTTAAGTCGGTGGTAAAACAAAATCGTACCTGATATTTTGATACAGAGTTCCAATCTTGGCAGATTTGTTTACCTTGGCCTTCCTGATTCACCCAACAAGATATAATCTTAACTAAATTAAGTAGGAAACTACTGAAATTCTTTTTCTGAACTATTACCTAAGATTTTTGCCAGCTGCTGCTGCTGCATCCTTTATACATTAAATATACTGCTTTTACTTCGTTTACGTTCATACATCTGGTCATACACGCACACTGGTTGCGAGTATTACGCTTCTGACCTTTCTGAAAAACATCACCTTTAAGGTAGGTAATATGTCTTTCAAAAAGTTTCACAGATTCCTAAAATACGTATATAGGTACAAAATCATTGTAATAACTTTTACTCGTTTGTTCATCTTTAGAACACATTAAACCTATACAGTGTGAGTCTTCATAATGTGCACATATCGAAATCAGGGAAACTAAGCTTAATTTTATCGACGGAAAAAATATTTAAAAAAATCTAAATAAAAAAATCTTTTGTAACATTTAAAAAAAAAATTTCGCTGCTTTGACCCCTGTGTAAACAATCGCCCCTCAATTGAGAATTATGGTTTCTTTTTAACAAAAATCTGATATTTTTTCATAAATTTTTACAATAATTGTACCTACCCTTTTTGATTACTTTAAATTATTCTCCATCGTATCAGATTTCTAAACGTAAAAAGACCATGTTTATAACTCAATCACAACATTTTCTATCAACTGTTAAAGAAAGGCCTTGAAATCACCATACTTTAGCAGGTAAAGCTCCTTTTAAATATTTCTTTATTTTTTCAAATATTTTTTCCGTCGATAAAATTAAGTTATGTTATCCTCATTTCGTTATGTGCACATTATGAAGACTCACACTGTATACATAAACCATTGAAGTTGTGTAGCTCAAAAAACTTTTTAACAAAAAAAAAAACCGACTTCCAAAAAAAACACTACAAACTGAAAAATAACTTTAATTTCGGAAGTCGGTGTCTTAGGGATCAGTATTTTAGTTTTTGCCACCGACTTCCGAAATTAAAGTTATTTTTCAGTTTGTAGTGTTTTTTTTGGAAGTCGGTTTTTTTTTTTGTTAAAAAGTTTTTATTTCTCGTTTTTTAGTGGGTCTATTTATAATTTATCTAAGTTACAATAGCCTAATGTCAACTTGCCCATCGCCTTTTTATAAAATATTCCTTTTCTCGATGCAGGGACGTTAATTGTTGAGGAGTTCTCCTTTTATTAGTTTTTAGATTAGATGCTGATAATCCTGGCTGCAGCATCAGGCCAGACTTATGTCAACATTGCATTGAACTTAAAATTAGTCCTGTTTAAAATGAGCCCAAACACGACTACGGTGCTGTAATTTAAAGGTTTGTACTTTTTCTGATGCTCCTGGCTTCAGCATCAGGTCTTCGGTGTTCCTCAGTAACAGTACATTTATCCACACATCGAGCCCTTTTCAATGAGCCTAAACACGATATATCTGCTGTTAGTTGTCGAGGAGTTAGGTACTCTGCAGACTATCCTGACTGCAGCATCAGGTCATGACGTGATGATCATGAGACCAAATGCCCTATCAAACATAAAAACAATTTACTAAAACAGTCCTTGCCTGTTCGAGTAACTTCTTACTGTTAAGGAGTTGTACCTTCCATCATCAGCCCAGCTACCTGAGATGGTGACAACCATACACAAATACACAAGATACTTCATAAAATATGCGAAAAACAATAAGTGAGCCTATAAAATTTGAGGGTTGCCCTCGATTTCTCTAAGATCCCATCATCAGATCCTAACTTGGTGACAATGGGACCACCTCAGAACTATCTACTTTCGAACAAAAAAAGAATTTTGAAAATCCGTCGACAATTGGCGGCGTATTCGATGAACAAACATACAAAAAAAAAAAAAAAAAAAAAAAAAAAACATACAAACACCCGAACATAGTACCTCCTCCTTTTTGTAAAGTCGGTAATTATTGACAGACCTATTTGCTAAGCCATCTGCTTACTCCACATCGGTAAAGACCATGAACATAGCTGCACCTAGGTCTGGGCTCAAATAAACATCAGTACGGTAGCTAACCTCAGCTGCAACTGAGTGTGACATACGTGAGCTGACTGATGAGTGGGGCAAATAGCTCAGGGTTGGGTGGGTGACGCAATATGTAGCTACAGAGAACGATCTTTGGGATATGGGTTTAGGCAAATCTTCTATGAGAGAAGCACGGTGGTATAGTCAATTCTTTGCGGGATGACAAATAAAGATATAATTAACTGTTTAATAGTCGTAAGCTGCAATGGTTTAAACCAATCAAAGCTTTTGAATATAAGACTAAGATTTAGGTTTTTTATATATTTTTTTAAGTAACTTCCTGTTCAATTGGCACATATTTTCAAAAATACCTTAACTAGGTATCAGTATTTGTCAGCTTAGACGTGGTCATGTGTTTTGGTAGAGAACGTTTAAAAATTACACAAGCCAAGACAGTATTTCCTAGTTTGCAAAATCTTTAAGACATTGCAAACCTCGATTGTAATTCTAGTAATTGCTTTTCATCAATTGAGACCGCTATTTCTATTTTTGGATACGGAGATTATCAATTTTGCTTCAATTACTTCCACTCCTGTTTACTTAGTATCTATTTTTGTAACCAGTGACTCCACTGAGTCAGTTTAGGACCTACCTACTTACTGAAAATAACCTATATATCCTATATTAATTGTTATGTTATGTTTAGCCTATGCTGTCCCACTGCAGAGCAAAACCTCCCTTTCTACTTTCCACTCCTCTCTGTCTTGAGCTAGTGTAGAATATAAGCATCGGTAAAATTATTGTTTGCATACATAAGTACAAAAGTAAATCTAAATTATTATCCTGACACTGAATCAGTACTATGCCAAACGAATCTAAAACACGACACGTTGAAACGCCATCCATAATTTATCACCATCTTCATCACCGAATTTACTACTATCAATCACAGAAACACCAGACAACTAGTCTCCAAGAACTAATAACAATTGCTAATAACCAGGAAGGCCAAATAAACCGACAAATTATACAATCTGACCACGTAAATCCGCGAATCGGGCGATGTCCGAAATAACCGGGTGAGATGGACGAGGCGTCGATTGAGGGACATTAGGTAGTCGTGATAAGAATTTGTTTAGAACAATTGTGCCGACCCGGATGTGGCTTGTCGTGAAGATGTATGGTGTTTTGTTGATGCTAATAAATTGTTTAAAGTAATGTTAAGCTTTTAAGAAGGTACTGGTAACTGTCACTGGTTGAGTAACGGAGATAAAGTTGTTACTTAAACACTAGTGTCCAGCTGATTTTGGATAGACTGAAAGCCCATCTTTATTTAACAGGAAATAAGATTGAACTTTAGAACCGGTCCCGATATCGACCCCTGGAGCAGCCATCCTTGCAACTTTCATTTAAAAAAAATGGCTCTACAAAAAACTTGTTTCGTGACAAATAAATAGTTAAACCAGTACGTCCCCTATAACATAAAAACCAACCAATGTTGCCATTGGCTAAAACAACCCCTTGCCTATCCGAAAAAAGAATCAACTAGCACTCAAAAGCTTACGCGCATACTTTTCATATTTCTAACACAATTAAATAAATTAAAAACTTAACCATGCGCCCTTATAAACGGTGCATATTAAGTAGCATAAAAAAGCATATTAAAAAAACGGAAAGACAACTCGATGCAAATGTAGCACATTTGAAATGCATATGAGTTTTTATTGTGAGAAAAATTTGTCTTTTCAGCCTATTTAGAAGTAAATTTATGTATGTATATTTTGCTTGTCCGTATCTAGGAAACGGGTAGTCTGATTTCGATGCGGCAATTGTATTACCAGGGATTTGTATTAGTAATTTTAATTGAGTTTTTATGCTGATCCAGGAATTGCAAACGAACTTGGTTGTAGTTTATTAAATGATTTTATGGAAAGCATCCTAGAGTGGATATAATATATTTAACAAATTGAATTAGAAATTAATAAAGGACCGATGAGACACTGCTCAAACTTTTGGTAGTTCCCGACACTAATGCTTGAAAATTCAAACTCAAACCATTTATTTCAATTAAACCATTTACAGGCACTTTTGAATTGTCAAGAAGTCGGTCAGTCAGAACGAGTTTTAACTAAAACCGGCGACACCAAAATGCAATGTCTAAACAAAATCGGCTCAACGCCGAGACTTGAAAATACAACGTGTAATAATATTTAGGCATTGCATTTAGATCTCACCTAGTGTCAGTGAAAACAGGCATTAGATGTGTGTCAAACTGGACGCTATTCCTCTATTATCAATACTACATTCAAAATCAACCAAAAATGTACACTAAACGATTTCAAGTTCTCAATAAATCCACGGAAAAGCACAACTGCAACCTTCTTAGTGACCGAATTGATTTTGCTAACATAACGCTCTAACGAAACACTAGTTTAGACAAAACATCAAAAAAACATGACAATATGTCACAACCTCCATGACAGTTTAAAACAAACTTGATCTAAATAAAAAAAAACAAGCATCAAGTTTTAATGTCATCACTGCAACAAATCAGTGACATCGCGTGCATATAACCTGCAAATAATATACGATCGGCACCAAATTGTAAGTGCCAATTCGTTGTACGACGCCACTTTTAAAGTTGAAGACTCTATTGACTGTCTTTTATGTCGTGCACATAATTTTTTGAAGGTTATACCCATACTGCCTTGTATTTCTGAAGGACAGTGTCTTTAATCAATTGATTTGACGTTTGAAATTGTTTCTTGGTATTGTGATAATATGGATTCAAGTGGACATATATTATCATATGCCTAAAGAGGGTTACTGGTAGATAATAGAAGAGAAATAAAGCTTGCAATGTGTGAAGCCAAATTGCAGATTTCATAGTTGTGAGTGAACTCAGCGTAGAATTTAAAAAAGTCCACCAAGATGCTATATCTTAAATATATGAAGGCAAACAAACAGCAGCTGATGAACCATTTTTATGTTGATATTTTGTATCACATGTAGTACAGTCACGAGCACTAATAATTATGTCAATACTTGGCAACATTCAATTGAGATTTATTCGTGAAATGACGAATGCAACGTTGAAATACGACAGTTGACATAAACCTCTGGATTCGAAAAGACTATGTTCGTAATAACATAAAATTTCATTAAAAAATAAAGGAGAAAGTTGGCTTTGAATAAAGCCAAGTGTATACATACTTATACTCGTGACTGTACACTACCTACGAGTACAGTGAAACCAGTAAGATTACCATAAGTAAATAAATTAGTTAGGCACAGTCATCACCCAGATCTTGCTAATTTTCCATCTTCACCTCACGCCCTCCGTGACAAGACTACATTAGTACATTTTTACGTATTTTTAACACACACTACCTGGTCTATTGGTATTCAGGTCTATTACCCCAGTTTCCCATCTTCAAGGATTACGCAGAATGAACGGAGATTTTAAGAAACAGAACCGCGTTCAAAAATTAGCGGAAACCCAAGGATTTCTAGAAAAAACAAAAGCCGAATGATTTAACTGTTTTTTTCGGCGTTATATTTATTGTCTGTGGTAAAGACGATTCGGAATATTGAATAGGTGATGATTTGAATAGTGATATTGAGAATAGGCCGCGTTTGGATAGAGTATCGTGTTTGACTATTTTTGGGTATTGCGAATTAGGCATTTGTTGACCCAAACAAAATGTTGGAGTGTAAAAGAAAGAGAAGCGCGATGACACAACACTGGTAATTTATTGCAAATTAAGAAGCAATTATTTAATTACTTATCAAAAATCTATTGTTTGGACTAAAAAATTAGTTGGACTAAAAAAGTATGGTTCTTATTGTAAAAAGAAACTTTTTAGAGGTATCTTCATATTTTTTTTCTATCGTATCAAATTAGTTGTATTATGTATTCAACACAGAATCTACCTAGCATATATCCTGAAGAATATCATATATTTTACTGATTTTGTTTACTGCAGTCGATCGTAGTTATACTTTTATTGTTTCTTAAACTTGCGTTTTTTGCGTTTAGGTCCTGTAAGCCCCTTAATACATTTTCAACTTTATTGCTAGAACATAAGGTTCAAAGTTGATTGGGAAAATTTGACAGTTTCGGGTAGCTCGATGAGCTTGTATATTTAAACACGAAAATAAATTACCATAGTGACAAGATCAGCAGGTGCGCCGGACGATAAAAATCTCATAGTCGTTACTCGCGGAGGCGTTTGTCTATCCGAATTTACTATAGTACGCGTACTAGAAACAGAAGCACAGCAGTACTATAGTCGGACTTTTAATTAGCTACAGTAAAATGACAGCTTAGGGTCAGTTCACACCGAGACGCGACGCGACGCGCAGTTTTCAAGATAGAAATACAATTACAGACCTTATCTTCTACACAAAAAGGTACAGGATTCAGTGAGCTACGCCGCGCGGCGGCGGGCGGCGCCGCGCTGCGTAGTTCGACGTAGTAGGTACTAGGTAGACACTGAATTGTGTACCTTTTAGTGTAGTAGATAAGGTCTGTAATTGTATTTATATCTTGAAAACTGCGCGTCGCGTCGCGTCTCGGTGTGAACTGACCCTTATGTGTTACTAAAATGTATGAAATTGGCGTCTTTTTGTTTTTTCGCGGCCATCAACCAAATCTTGTTTTTCTAGTACAGATTAGTGTAACAAACGAAACTTATTTGACATGCATAACTCTAAACTCACTCCGAAATGAGTAACCAAGAAGTGTCATTTCACTGCAGCTAATTAAAAGTCGGACTATAGGAAGACTGACCCCAAATAAATTGAGATAATAGCCAGGAGAAAGAAGAAGAAAAGACGCACAGAAAATTAGAAACTCCTGTCAAATGCGTAAATCACACTGTCTATGCCAAAACTTCGTGCGATGCAACTCCATGCAGCGTACTCTCCAAATCTTGTCTTGTCTTTAAACGCCAGTCCCCGAGAGGCGCGTATAACAAATACGCGCTCAAAGCTAATTTTCCGCGTTCGGCGCGCTACAAAAAGTCGCAGCGGCTGTAACTCATAAGTTCATGTCGCGTCGCGTTCTTTCTCAGTTCGATCCTCCACTATCTGGACCATAGAGGATGGTTCCGAACGTGGAAAGAAGTTTAAATTAAAGGAAAAGTTTTAAGTAAGTAGTTGTAATCTTTTGAACTTCTGTTGTATTTGGGAAAGTAATTGATTGTGCTTACGTGTATTTTCTGGTCTATGGGCAAAATTAAAATCTACTATCATAAAGTTTTGTTCTCTTTTAAATAATCCTTGAACAATTTTAACTTTTGACGTTTTATATTCCTTTATGCGACTTTAAAAAAAAGTAGGCACTAAATAAAAATTCTCCCCAAACTGTTGCATATTTTTTCATGTCTACTTGTCTTTCGATTCTTTCGTGCATCTCTCTCCTTTTATTTCGTTCTCACATGCATTATTGTTGAACCCTAAACAACATCAGCCTGTAGTCGCGCCGGGCTGGATGGCGCCGTTGAAAATTCTCTGACAGTCCCGATCCCGCGATACGGTCCCTACATGTATTATGTATAACAAATGGGAGACATCCAAAATAAAGCATATAGAACGGGAGCGTTTACATTCGGCCCTGAATTCGGCTCCACGTGGACACATTCCCGACATTTCGTCGTAAGCAAGCCGCCATCTTAGGTTTTATTTTTTTTGGGATGTGGCTCGCGCGACGGCAGTTTTCTTTTTTTAATTTTGCGCTAATTCCGTGGAACTAGGATGTTTGAATTTTTTTTGCACGTTCGGAAATTAATTTCATAATGTTGGCAGTTATGATATTTTTATAGTGATGTAGTGATTTCATTTTGACTTAATTATAAGTCGATAATTTTAGTCTTCAACCATTCATTTTTGTAAAATTATACTGAGTGGAGACTAGAATGTTGTACTTACATAGCTTCTCACACACACTGTGGGAATTTGCATTCAAATTTTAGACAACAGTTACAGAATGCTACATACATTACATAACAATTTGGACGAAGTATCCACCTGTTAAACGAAATAAAAATCCGTTTCAACCGAGTCATCGTCCCCGCGGCCATAACGTAAAACCTAAATCTAATTTGCCTTTTTAACATAATCACAAATCACAGAGTACTCTATTAATGTCAAGGTGGCCCATATGAAGTGGTACATGTGTCAGA
The DNA here is from genome assembly GCA_963082905.1 of Oligia fasciuncula. NCBI lineage: Eukaryota > Metazoa > Arthropoda > Insecta > Lepidoptera > Noctuidae > Oligia > Oligia fasciuncula. The sequence continues at coordinate 4,816,910 of OY720406.1, forward strand.
TTTGTAATCCTATCACGTCCTTCCTTGGTTCTCACCATACGTTTTTAAGTAACCCAATCACGTAAATAGATCGTAGAATGTGTGACTTTGGCTAATTGGCTACTTCTAATTAATTGACAGATAATCGTTACGTTCATGTTGTGCGTGATTCTGTTTAGACGATTCGATTCGAAAGTTAGTCGATTATTTGAATGAGTTCGTTACGCTAATATGTTTTTTGGTAATTCCATCACGTTTTTTTGTTTAGTGGTTGGACGATTAGTGGGTTTTCTAATTTCTTTTTGAAATGTTTATCTTTGAGAGTCCTTGAAAGTAACTTAGTTAGATTTTTGACGTGACAACGTCTTAAATTAGGTTGCGACTGGGAGTCACTTATGAAAAAGTGTAACGCTCGGTAACGTTACGATGAGTCACCGAACGAGAGAGAGGCCCGCCGAATGCCTTGCGTCTCTCTCCCACTCAACTATGATCGGATGATCGGTCGTTGTCACGTAAAATCTTCGCCCGTAAAACCGACTTTACAGGCAACCATTTTATTTTGTTTTTTTCTTAATGGCATCTTTAAAACCAAAACTTAAACAATAGAAAAGATTTTAACAGAACTTCTTAGGACTTATCATTTCACTTATCAGCTATATTATTTCCAAAACAAATAACCATAATATTATCCTAAAATTTTATCACCAACTAATAGATATCATAAACCATAGCATTCTGAAGGGACGATTATGGCGTTTCAAGAAAATCATTACTCATCTATTATCAGCCCATCTAACCAAAACGCCTTCGCGACAGTGCGACATGACAGCGACATCGACATCTTTTTGTCGCTGCGACTAATCGTCACTTGTCGAGGCGCGGATCAAAAGTCCCGCATTTTGTTTCTCTCAACTTTTTGTCGACACAAAAAATCGGTGACGCGTTATTATTGATGTTTTAAATCGGGATCTTGTTTGATTGCATGTTTTTTGGTTGCTTGTTCAGTATTATCACGGTTGTCGGTTTGAGTGTAAGCAGGTATTTAATCAGGCGTGAGAAATTGATTAAGCTGTTGTGGAGTGAATTGTAAGACGATTTAGCTACAAAAAAGTAAATTAATTAATTTCAACGATATCACATTAAACACCTGTCTGGTTTAGAAAAGGCTAATGTGATAAAAACGAATTTTTTTCTCTTTAAACTTTTCGCAGAGCAAAACGTAAAAGCATAAGCTTTCTTTAATCATCAGTGACGACAGTAACTTACCAACTGTAACAGAAATTTATACACCACAAGAAGTTAAAAGGCTGGAAAAAATCAAACAAAATAATTCGTAATAATTTATTTGTAAATTATATTTTCAATCCTACTTTTACATTAAAAAAAAAGTTAACAAATATCGTCTTACCAACGTTGGGCCAAGGTCGGCCCAACATTGAGTGCAGGTGCAAATGTTTTTGTACCGGCACTCCGTCCGGTGCGGTGTCCGCCGCTCATATTAATTAACCTCGCGTAATTAAAAGCCTTACTTTTGCTGTAATTTTCGAGTATAGTGTGAGTAGAATTTAAGAGGATTGAAAAAGAAAAATATGTATGCGCTGGGGTGGCGCAGTTTTTAAAGTACTTTTGACCGTGCACCTAACTTCTAACGTTTCTTATATGCCCAGTTTATGTGAAATAAAATATTTTTAATTTTGATATACATAGATAGGATTATAGTTCATATTCATCTTTCTATTTGAGTATCAAAAGTTCTAAATTCATATCAGACAAGTAGACAAAAACCTAGTAGATAGGTACGTACCTTGTTCTATCAGAAAAAGCTATTGTCTGAGTAAGACAAGCTTTCTGAACTATTAGTTAGCGCTGTTTACGGACTAGACTTCAAAATAAACGTAATAATTAAAAAAAAATGATCCTGTCACTATCTACCTACCGCACACAAAACCCGCGTTAGAAATCATCACATCACTAGTAGGTACTCGATCTCCAAAAGTACCAACTTACCAAACTTTTTCGACTAAAGTAAAAGTTCCTACTGGAATTTTAACTCCCAAAATGAGATAGGGAATCAAGTTAAGGCTCATTATTAGATACATGTTTAAGTAACGTGCCAGCCCACCCCGGCATGGCGCCGTACGAAAGTTACAAGCCTTTATCTACCATCTTGGGGGCATGGAGTCGAATCGTTGTTATTTTTTTTTTGAGAGAAAAGAAAGGTGAATGTTTTGACTTCGAAGTTTGAACGTTTTGTTGCAAATCGAATTCTAAAATTTTAAAAAGTTTTTTTTCTAAAATGGCAATGCAGAATTAATTTTGACTTATGCACGGTAGAGTTAGGCCAAGTTAATTTTTATTGGTGTTTAATTTAACCAATTATTTTAACTTGAACTAATTACTTGCCAAAAACAGAATGACCACGTCATGAAAATTAAAATAAACAAAGAGAAAAAAAGAAAAGAAACCAACTCCACACCTCTCGTTTGGTCATCAAAGCTACCGTCGGGCTCTCGGATAAGGGAAACGAGATGACAACGCTTTTGTTAACCATTATTTATAGCGTTTTTTTATCCACGACTTACGCCGACATTTTGTCTTAAATCACATGGCCATCAAATGTCTTAAGGCCTTTAATATCTATAATACATGCCGTTGGATGTATGGGGCGCTTGCCTTTGCCTTAAAACAATTTAGGCGTTGCTTTTATGGTGTTTCGTAAACTTTATTATGGCAAATAAATAACTTGAAGGTTGCTTTTTGGATGAGTATTTCTAGATTAGAAATGCACGATACTTACGATTTATACACACTTATTAAAAATATGAAGAAGGTTACTCGTATTAAATATTTTTAAAACAATTATTCTACCCTCATAGACTAAGGGAGAATGTCACCAATCAGCACATCTAAATCTCAGGCCACACCGGGAACGAAGCTACTGTGCGGCCTAGGCGTTCTTGACACCTGTCAGTTTCATACACACGAATACGTGTTTTGCGAATTTGATCTTTATTAGCTAATTCTCGTTTATCTCCACTCATGTAGCTACCGCGTGTTTGCACTTCGGTTCACACCGTGAATTAGGAACCGAAGTATGAATAGACGCGGTAGCTACATGAGCGAAAGCTTCGTTCCTAGTATGGCCTGCGCTTTAAACGCGCTCAAGAGCTGTCAGTATAATCATTATTGTCGAATATTGACACTGACAGCTCTCGAACGCCATTTCAATGTGTTTCATTGGTGAAATTTGCCAGGCTTTAGATTAGTTGTTGATCACCTTAACTCTAATTTTTAATTTGTTAGACTAAAATGACAGCTGCTATCCACTTTTTTTGTCAACATGTCTGGCAAATTAAAAGTCATAGTTTAAAGTTCTAGATAGTCATGAGTCATGACCCTCGTTACTTTCCTATCGTTCATACTTTAATGTGCCGTGCGCTAGGCTTACATTTTTATCTAAGAATAAAATTGATTACCTCAAACTCAAAGCATTTATCACACTAATATTATAAAGGCGAAAGTTTGTGAGTGTGTGTGTGTGTTTATATGTTTGTTACTTCTTCACGCTCAAACGGCTGGACTAATGTTGATAAAATTTTGTATGGAGGTAGCTGAAACCCTGGTTTAACATATAGGCTACTTTTTATCCCAATATTCCCACGGGATCGACACTTCTGCGGGTGAAACCACGGGGCGCAGCTAGTTTCAAATAAACCAATTACAGGCACTTTTGAATTTTCAAGGGGTCGGTCAATCAGAAAGATGAAGCTAGTTGCCCCATTCCAAAGCGTAGTAGGTACCTATAGAAAAAAACGGGCAAGAAACTCCACGGACACTCTTTTAAATCAAAATAGGTAGGTAGAGTCAACAGCAAAAGTAGATGATTAAAATCAGGAATTCAATACTAATTAACGGAGTTCGCGTCAGAACTGTGTGGCAGAGCTGTTGCTGTTGTTGTTGTTGAGCTGTGTGCAGAGACTGTGTGGCTGTGTGGCAAAGTTCTGACGCGAACTCCGTTCATTAGTATTGAATTTCTGATTTTGATCATCTACTTTTGCTGTTGACTGTACCTAATATGGTTACAAAATATTGGTTTTATCATTCATGTTAAAAATTATGCATGTGAGAACAACGCAGAACGTAAAAAGCGTCCGTAATGAAAATAAAAAAAACTATTTAAAACCGGAGGCGTTATTCCCATATCTGAAACAAACTACGTGATAACACAAAACATTAATACATTTCATGAGCAGTTGCCTAGCAGTGTAACTAAAGTATGTTCGGCTTATAAATTCCTTAATTATTTTTTTATTAATTAGTCAGATGGTGTTCGGTAGCGGAATTCGGCTTATCTTTATAGTCGATCGAGGTTGTACGTTAGATGTAGATGTGCCCCACATGACTTTAAAGTGAGGCTAGAAGTGACAGAGAAAGACGTGTTTCAGTTATTTTTTTGGTTAATAAAATAGTTGGAGGTTATCCCTTCGTTTGTGTTGCGGCTTTTTCCCGTTTTTACGCGCAGATGTGGCGGTACTCACGCGATTACGCCGCGTCTAAGCCGCGTCTGATTAAAACGACGATATCTCTGAAGTTGCGATAGATAGCTCTCTAAATAAATAAAAATAATAATAAAAAAACTTCTTTTCTATTTTAATTTTCAACTAGAATAAATATATACACTGGATAAATTTCTTATACTAAATCAAGTAACAAACTATTAAATTAAAAATATAATGACCTAACCTAACTAAAATTAAATAAACACAAACACAAATATGACGTCAAAAAATGTTAACTTATTTATTTTAAACTTACAAAATATCTTTGACAAAAGAATTAATCAAAGAATTTTAATCAAATTCTAAATCAAAAAGAATTTTGACATAAGTAATGTATGTACAGTAGGTATGTAATTTCTTTTTACCCAAATCTTTTCCATACCGTCTAAATCGATGACGTAACACACACCCACATTGTTATAATTACAATGAAATTCACATTTTAAATAGCCCAAGAATTTTAATTTGATCACAAAATTTTATAACAACATTTAAAATATTATTTAATACGATTAACGTGTTAGAACTTGGCTCTACACTACACCTTGTATGTTAATAATTTAGCGCCATTTTCTTTTTTAACAGCTGTTTAAATTTAGAATAACGACTAGTTTTTGCGCCGTGTTTTGCTTGTGTAAATGGTGTTCGACTATAGTATGTAATAAATATCTGGAATAAGTGATGATATCTGTGTTCAAAAAACAGTTTTATACTTTTTATGTGAATTGCAATTTGTCGGCGGTTCGTATAAGGGTATTTCTGAGCTGTTTAATGTTAAATACAATAATAATAATAATAATAATATTCCACAACTATCACACAACGCCGTCTAGTCTCAAGCTAAGCAGAGCTTGTGTTATGAGTACTAGACAACTGATAAACATACTTATATATTTCTAAATACATACATATATAGATAAATTACACCCAGACACAGAACAAATGATCATGCTCATCACACAAACATTTGTCCTGGGTGGGAATCGAACCCACGACCTCCGGCATAGCAGTCATAGTCACTGACCACTAGACCAACAGGCCAGTCGAAATACTTGGCATGTTTTTTTGCTTGGTATACTATGTTGTCAATTGAATTATAAAAATAAATAAACCGTGTATTAACTTGATTAGCAATCAATAAAATAGGACAAATTAATGAGACAAATATCGCTGTACATAACTTATACCTAAACAGAATTTCGCGCCAAAAACTTGATATTTTTCAGTATGCGTCTTTGTTTCTTTGTGAAATGATTATAAACTAGCTGCGCCCCGAGGTTTCACCCGCGTAAGTGTCGATCCCGTGGGAATATCGGGATAAAAATTAACCTCTATGGTAATCCAGGGTGTCAGCTACGTCAATACAAAATTTTGTCAAAATTGGTCCAGCCGTTTGAGCGTGAAGAAGTAACAAACATAAACACACACACCCTTACAAACTTTCGCCTTTATAATATTAGTGTGATAAGTTCATCACTTGCCTAATGGGTTAATTAAAAATCTAAAATAATAGTGCCACGTCACTAAGGCTTGTTTCACACGTACCACAACCACAACACGTGGAGGGGCGCTAATTTGTATGAAATTGAATAGTTAAATTCACACGGACCACATTTTGCCGTCATTATCGACCGCGTGTGTGATACCGGCCACATCGCAGCGACGTCGCAACCACCAGCGGCACCGCGAACTAGTGGCCGGCCACATCGCAAAAACATCTTTAACATTTTGTAGGTACCTACCACAATGCAACCGCAAGAAGCTGCAGCGACAATAGTCACACGTAACCACAGCTTGACCACATTTTGTCGCTGTGATGTGGTGTGGTTGTGGTACCTGTAAATGGGCCCTTAACCTACCTAATACCATGGATGTAAATAACGCCATTTTTCGTGGTTTCACTTTTCATTCACTAAGGATATAGTTTTCATAGTCTTTCTGCTGATACTTAACGAAACCGATAAAGCGATAATCAAGTCAGATTTTTTGCCAAAATTGTGACAATTTCACTGCAATGCCGTTCAGAAAAATTAAGTATACAGAACGCCAACTGCTACGATCCTTACATCCTATAAAAAAGTAGATATTTCTAGAAAAACCCGAATTTACAAACAAAAAGAATATCAATGACGAATCAGTACCGGATTAACCATGAGCAAATTAAGCAATTGCTTAGGGCATCACGTCTCGGGGGGCACCATGACGCAGAATTAGCACCGAAACAATATTTGCTAGCACATGGGCGACTAGAATCATTTCTATTTAGTTTTTTTTTTGACGTTCAAAAGTGCCTTTAATGTGCCTATTTGAAATAAATGATTTGACTTTGACATGAAAGGCAAGGCTGTTTATCAGCAAGATATTACAAAACCCTAAAGTCACTCTAGCTCTAGAGATGTGCGCCAATCTTTACAAATCGCTCGTCGTTGTTTTGAAAAAAAACGAGGCGACTAGTGGATAGAGGAGGGCTTACAGGCGTGGATTGCTTCGGGCATCAAGTAGTTCTAATCCGACACCGATGATAAACATCTTCACAATAAAACTGACACTGATCTCAAAAACACTATTCTCCTCCTCCCAAATTCATATCATCGTCATCTTTAACGCGAAATATCTTGCGAAATGCGAACGTTCCTTGTCAGTTTTGGTGTCAATAGGCGCCATTGATTTAGTTATACGTATGTATAGTGTGCGGCGTCGCTTCGTTGCAAGATAAGGTGGAGTGACCGGCTGACAGCACCGCGAGCTGTTCAGTAGAGGTTAAACTAGGATTTAGGAGTTTTTTGAGTGATTCCGGCTTTGCTGTATGTAAGTGAAGCTTTTTGTCCTTCGGTCCTTCCTTTGTTTTCAGTTTACTCTTTTTTTGGCAGAAGTTAATTATTGTCTTCTTCGTGTCACTGGCACGACTTTTCTCAGATCTTGTTGGCCCAAAACTTCGCCATTTCAACGGCGATTTCGGTGGCAGCGCTGAGGTCACTTTGACTGCAAGTTTTAGGACACAGAGGGCAGGATAGGATTTATTGACTCGGCAAAAGGTCATGTTAACGCTCGCTGTGGTCTCCCGAATCTAGTTTTGTTCTCGACCAACTCCTTTAGCCTTTTCTTACTCATAGAAGTTACACTTGTATCAAACACGAGTAATTCATCATACATAAATTCGTCATTCATTTATATGGTGTACATAATAAAGAGTATTCTATTCTATTCATCTCTAACCGCTACCAAAAACATAATTACTTAAAAAAAGAAGTCTTATATCATCGGCGTTAACCGTAGTTAAGATGGTGGAGCCCGCCATACTCGAACGAAGCCGCAAGACTGCGTCAATGTGCAGAGCACACCCCCCACAACCCTGCACTTAAAAAAAAAAGCGAAAATTTTCACTACTACACCAATTATCGCGCTCCGTAATTGAAAGAGGGATTTTTAATTAATCACCTTAGAAAGGCGCCGTTTTGACATGTGTCAAAAATGATAAATTTATGGCCGCGTCGTTTTTTTTTATTGACTCGTAAACTGAGGTAATGGATCGTTGTAGTAAAAACTTTTTTGTAATGAGTTGTAAAATTGCGCTTTTGTTGTAATTGGTGATGTCACGTAAAAATGATGGTGTGCTATTTGAGAATGTTGCACTTTTTGTAAAAAAATGTCTGCCCTTGGAAGGTCGTACGTGCCAGCTGTCATGACCAGCTTGCTAGTCAACTCCAAGGCTGCTAACAAATGGTCCTGTCATTTCATACATGACATCGTTAAAATGACAGAAAGAAAAGAGCACAAAAAAATATGAAATGAAAAAAATATATCATTATCTCTACCTAGCCAGTTTTCGAACAATGTTGTGGTTGGCTTCCATTCTAACCAGATGCAGCTGAATACCAGTATTTTCCTCCACAACCCAGTTACTGGGCAATACCGTAACAACTGTCAAGGATCCACAAAAGACAGCCGACACCAGCGGCTTAGCCTGCTTTCCGAGCCACGGAGGGGTCTTGGTATGTAAAGATGATCACCCATCCACGAACCAACCGCGGCGAGCGTAGTTTAAACAGATTGCGCGGCTGTTATTAGCCACAAACCTGTGGACTCGAAAAAAAATAAGGGCACTTATAGGCCGACCGTTTAACTGAGACGATGCCTGAGGTAACAGCGCGGTGCGGGAGGGGTGTGACGTGATGCGAGAGCTCAGTGATTCGTCAACTTGTGACAACTATCACCCCTCCCGCACCACGCAGCTACCTCAGGCAACGTCTCAGTTAAGCATTCGGCCTATAATAGCCTGAACTCGCCAACACGTCGTGCCTAGCCAAACGTGGTCATCCCTACTCCTTCTTTTGCCCTTCAGCAGGACAATTACAGGCTAATATCACTAATTACAGCACTGAACTTTAAATACGACAAACGCATAACTAACCCTAGCCGGAATGCAATTCCTTTCCACATCATCGCGTTGCTCAGTCAGACAGTAACTGGACATGATGTCATCAGGGTGGGGTGATCAATTAAGTAATACTAGTCTAGTATAATTCTAATGTCTATTAATAATTCTAATTCAGAAAATATGAAACTAGAAAAACTATTTTTATACCTTATTCTAAAGTAAGACCCTAACAAAATAATAAAACTAATACATACCTACATAAATAAAAATACATAGGTACTGTTTCAGCAAATTTTTGAAAAATAATTCAAGTTTGAAAGAGTATTTTGACTTGATAAGTCCTGACTTTTTTTTCTTTTAGCCTATATTACGGTACAAAGGCCTCCCCTTTTTTTAGTAAAGATCTTTGCCCATCTCTCCGGGTGCATTCGCGCAACGTGTCCGGCCCACTCCCACTTCAGCCTGGCTGTTTTTCTCTCCAACATCCGCTACTTGAGTTCTGGAGCGTAGCGTGGTGATTCTGACTAATAACGTATAATTACATTTTAATTCTCAAGTCTCAAAACAAAAAAATACACATGTGAATTAATCTTTCATAGTTAGTCTAAGTGACAAATAAAGTTCGTATTTTAAACCGCAACAAATCCTGACAACACGCCCATTTTATTCAAACACCAAATACAGACACTACAAAATACCAAACAAATTCCGCAATAAATCGAATTACGAATCAATCATTAATGAATCAATAGCCTCTTCTTCATTTATCTTTTAAAAGATAAAATTCTCAGTAAAGAAGGGTTTCTTTGAAGTGTGAAGGAGCTACTGTTTGACATTTGATTGACAATCGCTATAATTTTGCACGCTTCAATGTTGTGACTGGTTGCCTTGCTGTATCAATGCTGGTACGTAAGTGGAAAAAAGGGAGCAGTTTTTAAAATTTATGAGTTGGAAATGCATGATTGTAATAGTCGGTTATTATGTCGTATGATTCTTGAGAAAAATTGAACAAGTATATATCCTTCTATTTCTTGGATTAAAATTTTAGGGTTAGGCAGATCTAGATACCTATTACGGCACTCATTTTCTTCGTAATATAATCTTTAGTCTTTCTGATGTCCTTCTGATAAGAAATTAGATAATAATTAGACCTGCTTATGTAACTTACTTTGCTTTAAGTTAAAAAAATTCACCACAGAGAATTTTTAACCCCTATACGACGTTCGTCTGCACTATTGATCAAATTTACCCACGTCCTTTTGTACAAGCCATTCATCTTGCCATTCTTCTTCTTCGTCTCCTGCCATTACTTTAATTTGCCATTTTACACTTACATTGTGCCATTGGTCTTCCTTCTTGGTCTTCTTACACTCTCCAATCAGCGTTAAGTACCTACTTTTAGTTACAGAAATCGCAGAAAATTGAACACTAATAAGATATATTCTTCTAATCAACGTTCTTCAAAAGCAGACCACGTTTAACAGTATAATTAAAGGATACTACTCTTTAAACCGTTTCTTCCTTTCTGCCTCAAAATCAGCGTAGTAACGTGTTCAATAAAGTCACAACCTACAGGTTTAGCCAACTACTTACGACGCCGACTCGTGTTAAATTACGTGCGGTTGCAAGCGACAACGTTTGTATAGAGTTACAAGTTATAACTTTATAACTAGGTGCTTTTATTATAAGGAGATGTTTTGCTAACGGCTCTTAATGCAATTAATTAATTAATCATTTTCGCTTATTTATTTGGTTTTTTTAGTCCCATTATCAGTTAAGTTCAGTAGGTACAGAGGGGCTCGTGGCATTCGTAGATCTTTGACAGTCAGAAACCTAAAAGTCTGAAACCAGACGTGGAGGTCAGATAGATTTACATGTAAAATATTGGTATTCAGCTACATCCGGTTAGACTGGAAGCCGACCACAACAAAGTTGGGAAAAGATTAGGCAGATGATGTTGAAACAGCTGAGTTCACTACATTATGCCAGCCGAGGAAACCTGAACGAGAAATCAGGCAAAAATTTCAATAATAGGTTAGAGATTATCTCTGCCTTTCACCAGATGCTAATAGTAAGTAGGAGTAGAATCCACTGCGAGATATGTCATCTTATTGCCACCACGCCAGGTAAATATATCCTCAAGGACATAATTAAACCGTAACACCAAAATATCTGATATAATTTTAAAGTTTATAAATGTTGATGATATTATCAGAAGACCAATAAATTCTTATAATTAAAAACGTTCAAAATCTAGTCGCAATTTCACCTCAGCGACAATCAATGTCAAAAACTTGTCAAAAATGTAGGGAAATTAGAGGTATTTTTGACAGATTGTGACTTAGATTGATTGATTGTGAACGTTCTTAAAATTACGAGAATTGCATTTTGGTAAGCTTACCCCGTACTCAAAATATATTCTTCTCACCGCCTGAACAATAAACTAAAGACATCAAACCTACTTACTGCAACATAAAAAAAACATGTGATCAAACAGCTGATAATCGCCGTTTATTCTCGTCGACACGTCAAAGAAACCATAAATTATATTTTTATTCACAGACCGGCTCCCATAAATAATACCTGTCTAGTTGATGTCGCTACGTTAACGAGAACTATAAAATATTGCAAAAAGTATCTAATTAATTATGTATCGACCGATTCCGATTCTAATTTGATTAGCCTAGGCATACATTTGATTAGACGGAGAAACTGATGTTAATCGGTGGTTTAAAAGGTTATTTTAACTGCTGCCGATAAGTCATATGCTTGGGCACGTAGAGCATTCCAATTTGAACCTTGTGCTATTGTAATACAAGTCACGCGAGGGGTCATTATAATACCATGCTACAACTAAATTTGACACATATATCATTGCAATGTACTACAGGTAGGTACTATAGTAATATCATAACCAGCCTATAACTTTCTCACTGCTGGGACACAGGCCTCCTCTCTGAGAGAGGGAATGGGCAGTAATCCACCACGCCGCCACAGTGCGGGTTGGTAGATGTCACATATGTTCGAATTTTTGGTTTGCTCACGTAGAAATTAATTACGCAAAGTGAAGTGCCTGTCTGAGTTCGAACCCACGACCTTACAACTCGTATATTGGGTCCGTTACCACTGGTTCACCACAGCTCTCACAGTAGAATGGCCAAACGAAATAAAGCAATCATTTTGTAAGTATGCAAGTAGATAAAAAGCCTTAATAATATGGAGGAGTGAAGGATCTCAATGAGCCGAGGTCGAGTAACAGTACACGAAACAAAACACCAATTGGTGTAAATAAAAAAAAACACCGTAAGCGGATGTACCCGCACAAGATTTCAAAATTCACTCAGTGTTCAAAATCAGATGCTAAAAGATAGCTGATACAACGGTGAAAACATTCCCATCTTTATCTTCATTAGTACTAAAGAAAGAGATGAAGATACTAAAAGCGTTGTTGTAAAATCAGTATTCAAAACACATGTTCGCAAGGCACGACATCTATCAGGTTGTCGACGAAACATTGTGGTGTTCATCACGTAAAGCCTATAAATAAAAGGCTAATGAGCTGACCAGTCTCTGATTATCCTTATTCTATAAAGCTTTGCGCTTCCTGGATGCACATTTGATGATGATGTCAGCGTTGCAAGTCGGAGAGCACAATGAGATCCGCGATTGCGATGGCGACATAATTGCTGTGATGCAAGTCATCTCACGACATCGAGACGATCAATTAAAAGGTGACGGTGATTTAGAACTACCACTTCTGCCGATGTATCCATACTAATATTATAAATTCGAAAGTGTGTCTGTCTGTCTGTATGTTTCCTTTTCACGCCTAAACCACTGAACGGATTTCGCTAAAATTTGCCAGAGAGATAGATTGCATCCCGGGGAAGGACATAGGATAGTTTTTATCGACATACCTCGCTGGCTAAGCCGCGGGCGGAAGCTAATTCTGTATAAATCTCACTGTAAAACTGGTTAAGTGAGCTTGAAGCTGTCAATAGTGTCAATCCCTAGCATCATGTGGAAGCACAGCTCACTTCACCGGTGAAATTTTTACTGAAAAGACCGGTTTTTTTACAGTCGTCTCTCATATTGCGCTTTGTCAGGTTCATAACACATATGACACAAAATATATTTTCTGCTACGGTTAGGCAAAGGTAGCGAGCGATTATGATTTAATATGTAACGTAGATATAAGTTATTTGTACCTATGTATTTCTTTACAGCAAACTCCCGTACTAAAACTTGCAACCCCTCAATAAAAACTTCCAATTTACAGACAAATGTTCCCACAAATGAAGTTCCGCGTCTCAGGACTAGACGCGAAGGCCAAATACATTCTCCTCCTGGACATCGTCGCCGCTGACGACTACAGATATAAGTTCCACAACAGGTAGACCCACATTCATTGCCTGCTGGACTACATCACCATCCTCGTCTTCACGTGTCTGCTTCTCAATGTACATCGACCGAGAATTTGGCGTCAGCCTGACGCCAGATTGTCGGCTTCACGTTTATAGATATCACCGTTGATTGGAGATGCTCATTCCATTTTAACAGCGTTCCGTTACACGCTTGTTTTCATTTAGCTTGTGATTCTCCCCACGCAATGCACTAGTTCCCATCACGAAACGATTCCGATGCGTTCGTTAATTGCGCCCAGACAATTTGTACGAAACACGCTTAATTTAAGGGCAACGACATCGCACGACAACTGGACACCGCCAGGATCCGACGATTAAGGATTCAACTCGCATCCAATGGGTAATATCATTAAAATATCTTTGTCTCAAACGCCGCAGCGGTAATGTAAAAAGCCGGGCCGACACCAGAGGTGAGAAATACCGACGCGACTCGTACTGTTCTCCCAAATTAACCAAAATTGGAGCTGAACTCGCGGCGACAATCTCCTTGGGAGATCTCGGGGACAAAAAACACAACAAGTCTTCCGGGTGTTGTGAACATCCCTCAGAGCTGCATCTGAAATCGATAATCATCGTATTTGATCGTACATTGTTTGATTCCTGATGACAAGTCGCGATAAGGTTCGTTCCTCCGCTCTCGTCCGATCGACGTCGGGTCTCAAACGGCCGCAGGTTTGGCAACATCGAGATGTGGCCGATAAACTTCGATTTAATATCCGTTAATTAATACGACCCGAGCATTCCGGTCCAAAATGCGACTGTGAGTCAGCCGTAAACCGATACAAACGCCGACAAAGGCGGCCGCCTAGCGCCGTTAATATGGTAATTAATTATTACAAATCTTTCGTACATAAATTACTTACCAATTACGAGATGGGATTCTAAACGAGGTCCAGACGGTTTTTTCTTGGACGCTTGTATCGTTGAAGTATTCGTGTAAGTTGGTGTAACACCGCATTTGATCACGTGCGTTGGTCACGATTTCGCGACAGTGCAAAACCGCACAATGGACGCGCGCACCTCGCCATTTTTGGTCCTTCGTGGCGGAAACATGGGCGTTTTGTGTGTCGCAAATGCTTTATAACACCTCGTCGTGTCTCACTGATTAGACAAAAAACGAGGAGAAACGCGAGCGCTCTAACGGATAATCCAGTTGCTAATAGTCTGTCGGTCACTAGTTTAAATGGGCGACATAAAATGAATAAAATCTAATTAACACGGCGTAAGATCACAAGCTAAACACGCGTTTCTTGGTACTTGAACATAAAAAGTGAAACTAGTCCAACAACATGTCTCACAATCGACGTGATGTCAAATCGTTGTCGCAAAAGAACAAGTCCCAACCCATGTTTTTCTCTCGATTGCTTGCAGACGTATGTTTCCTGCCTACAAACTCCGCGTTTCTGGTCTTGATAAAAAAGCAAAATACATTTTGCTAATGGACATCGTAGCTGCCGACGATTGCAGATACAAATTCCACAACAGGTATAAATAAAGAGATGGAATTAAATTAAAATAAGAAAATCGTAGATGACGGGACTAAGATAGTTGATCTTATTTTAATGTAATTCGTTGACATAAACGAGAGGCAAGAAGCATGCGTATTGTTGCAATTATGATATGTGATATTGGAGATCTGCGTTCAAAACATTAGGACCCGGACATATATCAGCCATTTTTACTGCCTTTTCTGCAGTCATTACTTTTTCGAGTTCCATTTTGCGACGAGATTCCATCGTTGGGGATTGAAGTCCATTTTTTAAGACCACATTATCATATTCTGTTACAATTTACATATATTTTCTTTTGGCATTTCACATTTCGGTATGAATAATCGTTGCACGCAGATCTTTCATTCACATTGTTTCTTATGCACTGTTGTATGTAGAACTTAATAGCTTATTTGTCTTACTTACAGCATGTTGTTCACCACCATTAGTATCTTAGTGCATGTCTAACGCTTCAGAAACGAGGACATAGATTGCTTCAATAAAATTCATTATTTCGCCAAATTCGAAATTGATTTCTTAATTCCAAATAATCAATCAATTATAACAACATTGATACGAAGTTTTCTACTAATGAACTATTAAAAAAATCATGTCAATCGGTCAATACTTTCTTACAATTTATGGGAAGAATTTTTTGATTGATTTAATTGGTTTATTAGGTAACTCAATCAGAAGGTTTTTTTTTATTATTAGTGTTCTTGACTTTGTTCGTTTGTTTTCGGAGTCGGTGGATGGTGGCCGGGAAGGCTGACCCTGAGATGCCGAAGAGGATGTACATCCACCCCGACTCGCCCTCGACGGGCGAGCAGTGGATGCAGAAGGTGGTTTCCTTCCACAAACTCAAACTGACGAACAACATAAGTGACAAGCACGGTTTCGTGAGTACCGACTTCTTTTTTAGCTGCGGGACTGTGAAGGAAAGGAGCTGAACCATTTTATATTAATGTGTTTTAAATTTCGTCTAATATATAGTCGCTAGGTTCGACTCCTAGGGCCATGTAACCCACATCAACAACCAGGAAAATTTTGTAACCCTCTGGGGGTTACTAGATTTCCCTACAAGACTAGTTGAAGCCTATCTGACCTCTCGGGCCAACTGTATTCCCAAAAACAACGTTCATTTAAAATGGCTGCGATGAAATAACATTATAGATAAAGATCTTTTTGGACACAACTTGGTCTGGTGTTAGCTTCATATTTATATAAAATCTTGGTCTTATACCTATTTGATAAACGTTCAAAAAAAGCCACTCCAAATATTGTTCAAAACATACATCGATTCATAAGCCCAAAGTTCAGCTCCTTTAACAAACCTTCACGGTTCCTAAGCTTTCAATCCTTTCCACTTCATGCTCCTTTTGATAACGAACGAACAATTATACACAAAAATTGTTACCAACAATAGCATTATACCGCATCCGAAAAGTAGCAGTCTGTTTCTTTTTTGTAACTTTTTCAACAAAAAGTTTATAATGTGGGTGATATTATAATTAAAACGAGGTTGGGCAGGACCCCTGGAGTTGTCTGCGGGGTCCCTTTGTGTCTGTTACGGCTATTACTGATATTTACATTGGGTGCCCATCATCTTGCCTTACTTCAATAGATTATCGCCATGTTAAGCGCACTTCAGATGTTTAAAGTTTTTATAGCGTGTTGATAGGGAGTTTTAATGTTTGTGTGACAGGTTTTAATTTTCGACCATTTTTATGTTATTTATACGTTATGAGTTGCGGATGTGCTGACAGTTTGTCGGTTTTTATGTCTTTTCATTTGACTTACAAGTTTTTTTTTTAATTAATCTGCATTCATTAAAAATAAAATTAACTTCATGAGATGTCATATTTTGACAAGAACATTGGCGCCATTTTCAAAAAACGAAAAAAGGCTACTGTAAAGTAAAAGGCGGGTTCTTTTAGTAAGTTACACTTGACCGTTTACACGACCGCGATCCAATCATAGATAACACAATTGTTTTTTTAATTCGCTCGATGGGCGCTTGGTTTTTTGTTTCTTTTTATTTTGGATGTCAGGCCTTTTGTCTTTGACGAGGGGCGAAGGTAATTGAAATAACGACGGTCGCGGAGAGGTATGCGTAGAATTTTGACAACAGCTGACTACCTCGACGCGAGTGATGTATATTTTCGTATTTTTCATCTGTCGCTTATGAATGTGCTGCATTCGTGGTTCCGTTTGTTTAAGGTGTGTAGTATTATTAACTAAAAAAACTGAAAAGCAAACTTCTCTCGATTTAAAGTGTATTTCTTAAAGTGCAATGGGGCTAAAAAGGGGGGAGGGTTACCCATAGAGAAGTACGACTACGACTAATAGATAAGTATGGAAGAAAAAGACATGTTTTGTCAAGCCCAAATAAATTGGGATAACGATAGGAGAATGGTGACCCACATAATGCAATGCAGTCTATTGTCCAATTGCGTTTTTTCAATTAACATAAATCGGACTTTTTTAAGTACCTAAACCCTATAATTAAAAGACCCTCCTATTGTTTTCTATTACCAAAAGTGGCTCCTTCAATAAAAAAAACGGTAAAACAGCTTGACAAGATAGATGGTGTTTTGTTTTTAAAGTTTTTTGTCCCCTGCTCTGACGAACATGCCGATTTTCAGACGACCATCGATATTTCATGCCGATATTATCGAAACAATCGTTAGTAACGATTAATTTGAAATATTAGGCTGTTTATGTTTTGGGCTGTGCTTTAAAAAATATTCGTTTAAAATTTCGAACGAAGAGGTTTTCTGGTAGGGTTTAGAAAAAAAAAATGGTAGCTTCACACAAATAAGACAATGGTAACTAAAAGTACTGGATCTATTGTGTACTACTACTACTAGGTTATGTAGGGACATAACGCATAGTAGATATAAAAAAATCTATGACATAACCCCTGAACATAACCCATGTTGACAAGCAAACATTTTAATAATAATAAAACCTTTATTATCAGGCTACTATGGCCCATAGATAAATACCTTACAGACTAACATATATATTATAATAGTACAATGTGTGTTAGTGTAGGTATAAACTTAAAACTATGTTAGTAAAACTCACTTCACTCGAGAACTGTCTTTGTGTGATCGTGTTCGTGTTTGTGTTGTTACGATCTAGAAATATAAAATCTAGCAATTCGCCACAAATGATTAGATACGGAAAACCATAAGCAATCTATATAAATATAGAGATCCTTCACATATTTATGGCTAATAAAATAGCAAGGCGAAACTCTATACTAAAGGCTTCGTAATACCGTTTGATAACTTAATAATTTTCAATTATCTATGAAGTGTAGGTATGTCGAGTAATTGGTCTAGATGTAATTTTGTAAAGCGGTCGCCGTGCCGCTTGTTTTCATTATAAATGTCGGTGGAAAACTAGTGATAACCCTGACTTCGTCCACTCTAGTTTTTTGCATAAATTCTCGCTACAAGTGTTGGGCAAAAGTTTTATTTTATTTTATTAGCCATTAATTTTCCACTGTTAGGCAAAGACGTCCCTACTGTCTTTCCACCTCTCTCGGTCCAAAGCTGTCAAAGGTCAATCTTTCTTAAAGGAGTCCAGCTCATCCCGCCATCTCCGTCTGGGCAAAAGTTACACATTAAAAAACGCATATTATGTCGCTTACAGCCTAGTGTGGACAGGGCCTTAGTCAGAGGTTAACTCTTAATTATTTTTAAGGATGACCTGTATTGAGGTGGCGTTCTATAGTTTCTGCCTACCCTTATGACAAGAAGGAGTGACTTGTATCTACATATGTATTGAAAATTTAATCAGTTATTCTGTAAACAAACTATCTCGAGGCTCGACATTATACCTACGTAATTTTTTTTTAACATTATTTAGGTTTTTGAAGCAGTCGGTTAAAAATGTCGTAACCTCAAAGGAATCTCACTCATAAGCATAACCCATTAGCCGATTCACAAACTAATTAAGTACCTACCATTTGACAGATCGTATCTCTAGTCGCCAATAAAAATTTAAAAACAAACGCTCGGGACCTCTGTCGTGAATCAAGCCGTGGATATATTGACGGCAATCCTGGTTATTTACAACGCCCTTAATTTTATGGCCGACGCAGGCAACGCGGGCTAAGTAAGCCGACAGAATCGGGTACTGGCGATTTGTTTAGTCAATTCGACGACGTCCGTGTGGCGGTTTTTCTTTTAATTCGGTGACGTAGAAATGCTACTAAAACATGTAGAAAGTTGAATCGTTTTGATACTTTTGATGAGTAAAGGCTCCTACAAACAGGCGCGACCTTCGACGCGAATCGCGCGCGACACAAAGGCACCGCTCTCTGCGCGACTTGCGATGCCATTGTGTCGCGCGCGATTCGCGTCGCGTGTCGCGCCTGTTTGTAGGAGCCTTAAATATTTGTAGTGGTAGACGTCAGTTTTAAAGTCAGAGAAGATGGAGGATGGAAAGGTCGATCATGGTTAAGAAAGTACTCATTATCTATCATAATCAGCCTATAAATGATCTGTAATCCACCACGCGGGCCCAGTGCGGGTTATTGTCACGGGTCTTCGATTTTTTGCTTCTAGGACATGCCGGTTACCTCACGACGTTTGCCTTCCCCGTTTTGAGAACGGTGGTGATTAAATTATTTATACAAAGTAACCCATGGGTTTGAACCCACCGCCATTGCCACATAACATCAGAAATAACGGTTAACAAAACTCAAAAAAGGAACAAGAGTCTGATGAACAAATACATAGACAAGCCAAGCAACGTAGTTAATAAAGTCATGATTTTACATTGTGAGATGTGATGTGATGAGATGTGCATATAACTTTTTCGCATAAAACCGCGCCGCGCCGCGACCGAAGTGTCTGCGCCCTTACTCTGCGGCGCTTTTATTGTAGTGCTAACAACCGAGATTGGCGTGGCGACTGTTAGACATAAAAGTCGCAAAAAAACGTTTAATTATATTATTGTCGATGCCTTTTATCAATCATTGTGGTTTAATGTGTACCCCATTAATTATACGTATAAATATTTCAATCGTAAAGGGTCTTATGAGGTACAATATAGGTAGGTTTTCTTTGTGGGCAAATTGAGGTTATTTAAAGTGGTGTATGAGCAAATAAAATTAATCTACGCTTTGCATTCATTGGCGCCTTACATGGTCTGACGACCTACTGACCTACCTACTATGCGTATAGTCGTAATTATGGTTTTTACTTGGCTTTTGTCTTATAAATCCAGATCAAAATTCGAAATCAGTCCAGATCAAAATTAGTAGACTCTAAGAGCGTCTCCGAATGATTCTAGCCTTCCAAAACTAGGAGTATTCAGTCACTACGAAATTATTATTATTTTCTCTATCTTTCTCCATCATGACTGGTCTAATGCCACTCAAAAAGACAGCTCATCATTGCTAATAACATCAAAACATCTTGATTCTACTACAAAAGATACACAAGTATCAAGTTCATTCAGTCTCACTAATCGGGGGTCTATTCTCAAAAGTTTTTGCGAAAAACATCTTGAGCATTGAGGTTACTATTAATACGTGCTGAGGTAGCTTTAATACGTCGATGTGGGGTATTAATTGTCTATGGCTTAACGTTTTCGTGCGTTAAATTCTTTTCAAGTAGCACTTTGTTTGGCTGCACATCTGTATCTTGAAAAAATTTGGCAATAGAGTGTTTGGTCTATTGGTTAAAATTCGTGTATAAACTGAATTTTGGTGTTCAGGTGAGTAAAAGATAATAATTGAGGCTGAATTGAAGTATGTACTTTCCAAAAGTATAAACGGTTTCAAACGCGCAGTTTCTTATGTCCAAGAAATAAAAACAGTAAAAGCAAAGAAAAAACTGTAGAATGCTGCGTAGCCGAACTTTTAAACATCGCAAATGAGCATGAAATCAAAACTTCGATAAACCATTACATAACACAAGGAACTCTGAAAACTTCCCAAATATTCTTAGAAGCTTATTCCAAACAAGCTATTTAACCAATTGTTCAATTACAACCAAAAAAAACTTATCGACCAACTCTAAGGCTTCGTTTTCTTTAACTTTCGACTATTTCTGTAACTTACGCAAGCAAACTTCACGTTATAAACAGGAATATATACAAATAGGGCTACAAAGGCTGGGCCGTTGTTCACTCAAGCAAGGAAGGGCCATATGCTCCGTAATTTATATACAGTTATTGATCAAAAGGTGACGTCCTTTGGTGGCCATTCAGGCGATATGCACAACCCCACCGAATTGTTGTCTATTAAGGGCGATAAAATCTTGCGAAGGGGCTATCGTCTTAACGGCTCGATAGTGTTCCACTGGATTAATTATCGAGCGGTGCGGTTCGCGGTTATGAGAATAGGTATCTTGGAACAATGATTTGTTTTGCGAATGGGTGAGATTGTATTTAGGGGTGTGAGTGTTGGCATTTTTATACAATAAGTACTAGCTTTCTGTCCGCGTGAAATTTTGCCACCCGACCGACCGCTTTTTTCCTTTTGCTCGGCTCTTAATTAAATAGCCCATAGCCTTCCTCAAGAATTGGGCTATCAAATGCAATAAGATTTTTTCAAATCTGATAATTCTAGGGATTCAAACAAAAAAACTGCAACTTTATTATTAGTAAGTTTAAAAGGATTATTTTTTTTTATGTTTTTGCTATCGGACGAAAGACCCACACAACTATTCTAAGTAGTAGGTAGGTACTTAGAATAGTTGTGTGGGTCTTTTGTAAATACAAAAGTAATGTTGTCGATATCGTTGAATTTTCAGCCATCTTCAATTCGATCTGATTATCTTCATCAAAGGAATTTCTATATAGATCTTATAACAAAGAAGCATTTTTTTTCTACAAAAAAGAAACGTATATTCCAAAAAAATATATCAACATCCTAATCCAAGTACCTAGCGCAAACTTCAACCCTTTCTTTGAGACTCATTCGCCATTATCTAAAAAACCTTCATTGTAGTACTTACAATAGTACTCCACAAAGGTACATTTTTACCTTATTTTTACCCAAACAAAGTATTTTCTCATGTGAATACTGTAATCCCTTGCAAAAACCAGCTTTTCGGTACACCTTGATTACCGCTGGCGCCAGTTCGGTTTTCAAATAATTTTAAGTTGATTAAAAATCATAAAAGTTGATACTGGCCAGTGATAAAACGGCTCTTTCGGATTTCGAGTTGATTGGACGCTTTTATTTTTTTTGTTTATTATGTTATAGTCCCGACAAGATATTTTGTGGATTTTTCTTTAGATTCGAGTTTTTCCAGCTATTATTAATACCTTCAGCAATGGTAATTCCATTTTCTTTCCTATTTTCTAGCCATTAACCATTACCGGCCAGTCCTTACAGTAGGAGGACGAACTTCGTCCCTTCATCTTCGTCTTGGTCTGCCGCGATGCCGTCTAGCATTTAATGGTACCCAATCAGTGGTTCGGTGGTTATAGACAACCTTGTGTGGAAAAAGGAAAGGCAGGTCTTTGCCCAGCAGTGGGACATTACGGACTAATAGATATATACATTTTCTAGAAGCTGGCCTATATTTTGTTGACAGTTTTTTTTTTCTTTGCTGTTCAGGCATTAGAAAGGCGGTGTCTACACTGTCTAATTAGATGTCGGCTAATAGAGATCTGTGGAAAGAAGAGGAACAAGGCCAAGAGGCTGATAAATAAGTCGCAACCGTATGAACATGAGTCTCCTTATCGTAGAGGAATCTAAACTTTATTTCAGTAGAATTTTAGTTCAACTTTCCTCTCATAACTGACTGAGACGGGTAAACAATGTCAATTTAATGTCCTCGCGTCAGAATACAGAAAACAAAACAGCACTTAATTCTTATTGCCCTATAACTTAGCTGTCCTATCAAACAGTTTCTTGTTGACAAGAACAGATACAAAATAGTGTCGGTATAGCGTTACTAGTTGTCCATTTGTCATCTGACCCAAGCTGGGGTCATACGCGCCAATGTAAACACAGCCGTTTTTCAAACGTTAGCGTGTACACACGCCCTTATGTTTTACTACTTGTTCGGGTTTGTAGGGCTGTCAAAGAGTAAAAAGTTTTTTGAAGTGAAAACTTATTTAGGCGGATTGGGCATTTTTTGAAATTGGGGAAAAACCATTGAACTCGCGACACTGTTACCGTAACTGACACCTCTGTTTTAAGTTTTGGCCATTATAAAGACATAAACGCGCGGAACATTTTTTTTTTTTGAAGAATGACTTTCAAACATACAATTATTTATAAAATTACTATGTTATAACAAGTTTTCACTTCTGTCGACACTCCAGTGCCACTGTTTTTTTTACATTTTGCTTCAGAAAAAAGCCGGCAGTTTCACACTTCCATATTCTTATTTGGGTACTAGAATTACAAGTTATTTTATTTAGTATACGTAACTTATCTAATCTGCATTCGAGATTTGTTTGCCAAAAATGTAAACAAATATGAGTTTATGGAAAAATTACTTTAAATCATACACAATAAAGTTCAGTTTACGCTACAACTTAGAACATTTTTGTAACTTTTTCAATAGTGCTAGTCACTCTGAAATCAACAGAATTACCATTAAAATAAAGTTGATAATTGTTTAACTTGAAATATTATTAATTTGAAACAAGTTTGAATAGACTAGGTAACCTGCTACTTACATTATATTGTAATTATACAGGGTGGCAGGGACATCCACGTACAACCTAACCCATGGATTCAATACATGATCAAAAAAATTGGCTCTGCCATACATTTTCATGTTATTAAAAAAATTGGCACGGCCATACATTTTCATGTTATTAAAAAAATTGGCTCCGCCATACATTTTCATGTTATTAAAAAAATTGGCTCTGCTATACATTTTTCTTTGAAACAACAGATTTTTTTTAATAACCGACGATTTTCTACGGGGATATACGGGGGAATCATGTGATGGATTCATGGTTACAGTTTGCGCCACGATGTCCCAGCCAGAGTTTTGTCTTTAAGATTTTGCCTTTTTTCGTCATCATTGATACCACAGTATAACTTCAAACAGTATACCAAGCCGAAGGCCTTACGGCGAGGTTGTCAGGGCTGCCTTTTAAACCCGTCAATGTCAAAGACGATGAACCACAGCATGTAATAAATAGTTACTCTGTGTTGATTCACCAAGAAGAGCAGTGGTGGCCAAGAGAGCAGTGGTGGCCAAGTGGTAACGGCCGCGACTTACGAGTTGTAGGTCGTAGGTTCGAACCCAGACAGGCGCTTTACTTTGTGTAAATTATTTCATCACCACTGCTCTCAAAACGGTGAAGGAAAACATCGTGAGGAAACCGGCATGTCCTAGAACCAAAAATTCGAAGACATGTGACATCTGCCAATCCGCACTGGGCCCGCGTGGTGGATTACGGCCCACTCCCTCTCACCGAGAGGAGGCCTGTGTCCCAGCAGTGGGAACATTATAGGCTGATTATGGTTATGGTTATGGATTCACCAAGCAGGTTTCAATACCGCTCTAAATTACCTGTCGCACTCTATTCCATACTTGGTTATGGCTTTGGTACTAATCGTAACTTTGTAACTCGTCAGGGTTCAAAGGTGTAATTAGAATGCATTTATGAATGCGACAGAAAGACGACTTATTAAAGGCGTATCATGAGCTGTTTGTGGTTTATAGCAGCAATTTAACGTGAGTAGATCCAAAAACAACACTTTACGACTTTTATTCTGTATGTGCCAGCACAGGAAGCTACCCGAAGCTGTCAAATTTTCC
This sequence comes from Oligia fasciuncula, assembly GCA_963082905.1. NCBI lineage: Eukaryota > Metazoa > Arthropoda > Insecta > Lepidoptera > Noctuidae > Oligia > Oligia fasciuncula. The sequence continues at coordinate 4,841,498 of OY720406.1, forward strand.
TAATCAACTTTTAACCTTATGCTTTGGTGATAAAGTTGAAAATCTATTAAAGAAATTTGACGGATTGTAGTAACTTGATGTGCTGGCGTCTACGTCTGTACCATGTCCAAACCACTTCCACTTTCTCTGTCTATCGTATTTGTAATCCCGCGCTTCGATGTCTATCAAGCGATTCTGGGTCTATGTAGTACCTATATGGCAATGGTTTCTCCACCAACAGTTCTGAGTCAAATAAAGTCTTCAGACTCCCAATTTATTCCCTGTTCGATAGGACAACAGACCTGCTTAATAAAAAAATATATCTACAAACAAGATTTTCACTATCATACATTTTCTTGAAACTTGTCCCAAAATGCATATCCAAATATTTTGTTTTTCTCCTGTGGCAACCCTTAATAGTTCTCGTCTCGGATTAGGGCTTCGGTGACGTAATCGATAGGCTAGTGCCGTAATCCGGGCGCGACTCGTTGCGGTCGTATCTATACGTGTGCAAGTGTGGACAGCACTAGTTTAAAAAACAATAACCCGGTTGTTTCCGCGTGTCTATGGTTCGCGGAGTTTTTGATGGACATGTAGATCATATTGTGAGAGGACTAATTTTCTTTTTTTGTGAGAGTTACTTGTGTTTGATAGTGAAAGTGATTATATAGAGTAGGTATATTATAGTTTTTAAAGCTATATGTTATTTAAAGTTTATTTTCCTAAAATTGCGGTAAATATAGTGAAGCAACAGATTATTCTGTCAGTTTTTTTTTTTTTTTTTTTTTTTTATTCTGTTCGGGAAACTTACAGCTAAATTAAACAATGCTCCTAAACAATATGCATCTGAAGGCCATTTACAAGTTTCCACTAATAAACACTTGAAACAAAAATTTTCAAAACAAAACAATTTTCTTATCTTAACACACAATTTAGCAATCACATTGCAACTTGCGAAGAATTTAACGGATTTCATCAAGAGACAAAGCATGTGCGTATGACAACGTAGTTAAAGCACTAGTTATAACACGAAAAGAAGAAAACAGAACTAACATGATTTTATTTACCTCTATCGCTGCACTGGCTGACGTCATCACGTCAACGCCGGCTATCGCTGAAAACCAGCGCTGGGGCTCTGTCTCGTATAGGGTCGTAGCATTATGCTGAGCGAAGGCCGTTTTCCGTAGATGTGACGCATGTTTTCTCGCAAATTGTTATTTTGTTTGTTTTTAGGGTTCCGTATCAAAATGGTAAAACGGAACCCTTATGGTGAGACTCAGTCTGTCTGTCCGCTTGTTACAGCTGGATATCTCAAGAACTACTAATGCTATTAACTTGAAATTTAGAACAGTTTTAGATGACGTTCCCCCAACTATTTTGCAAATAAGAAAGTTTTTTTTTTTTTTTGCGACTAAGACTGAAAGGGAGTCTGAAAAATTCGAAGTGGGGCTACTAGGGCATGTGGGGATCATAATGAAAGAGCGCAGTTTGCCCAATTTTTTTTTCTTGTGTTTTTAGGCCGCATAGTTTTCGACTTTTCATGAAAAATGTAAAAAAGTAGGTACCGTCCCTCCTCCCCTTATCTCCGAAGTTTGCAAAGAGAAAAGTCTGAAATAATTCTGTCTGATAGAAGTTTATGTAAAGATTACAGGAAAAATAAAACGATGTCTCTAAATAGCACACTTTTTCAGAAATCATCAACAAAAGTTACATTAGTTCCACTATCAGTCAAAATATGGCGCTGACCTAAAACTGCAATATTCTCCGGTTATTGGGAAACCTAAATCAGAGATTTTTGTCTGTTTTGTGTCTCCTACGAGACGAAAAAATATTATTTCACAATATTTAACGGCTTAGTTTAAAAAAAAGTTAAAAATAAAAATGTGTGTCAGTGCATGTGCAGTTCCCACAACACGCGATACTTTGCAAATGTTTGCGCGCCCGCAAATATTTGTCTTGGATCAAGTTGGGATCAAATACATTGATTTGGCACTTCACTACCAATGGCGCTATTATGGAAAACTCACTTCTACGTGTCAATTGTCTTATTTTTTTTATAAATAAAGGAGTTTTTATGCAGTAACTGTCTGCCTAGTAGCTTATGTTGTAGGTCCAACTGAGGGCAAAAAATGGGCAAAAAGGTACCTGAAACAGCCAGTGAAGTTTTTAAAAAATTATTAAAAGCCCATAAACAAGTAACTTACTTACTTAAACTTAACAGAAAATTAAGAAGCCACTAAACTATGTATAGCGCTCTTTCCTATCGAGCCATCACTAAAGTCCGCTGTAACCTCTCATTTTAGACTTTCAATACCTCATACTCGATAGTCTCAACACTTCTCACTTTCTGAAATCGAGAACCCATCGTAAACACAGCTAATCTATTTGCCGGCCAGTATTGACCAAACTCCCTCGCTACTTAAAAAAAGTGTCAAATTTTGTGCACCTCTGTTTTGACCAAACTTTTGCAGCAAATATTTGAGTTTCGCACTTGACCGATTTTGATCCATAGGGGATAAGATTTGTGATCGTATCGATAGGAAAGAGGGAGTATCTTAGCGATATTAGAATTGTATTAACTGGGTTAGTTCGAAAAATTAGTAGAGATACTAGGGGAGTAGGTACTATGATCTTCGGAAAAGAAACAATGACGTATTGTAGGAAAGATTATACAAGGTGGATACAACAAAAAGACAATAAGTTATACAAGGTGGAGACAACAAAAAGACAATAAATTAAACTGCGTCTAACTAAATAATGTCTTACCAAGGGGTATCCTATTACCCAGTAGGTAACTGGGTTGTGGAGGTCAGATAGGCAGTCGCTCCTTGTAAAATATTAGAATTCAGCTGCGTGCGGATAGACTGGAAGCCGACCCCAACATAGTTGGGAAAAGGCTAGGCTGTTTTTTTTTTTTTTTTATAAAAACGTTGCCCCACACTAGGAATTTCTCCTGTATTGATGATATCTAAATAATGACGTTCCCAATCTGCATTCGAAAATTCAATAAAATATAGCCAATAGTTTAGTCACTACAGCTAGTCAAAGATTGGCAAAACGCATACTTAGTCGGCCCATTATTACTATTTAGTTTGTTAGAAAAAACACTTTTTCAATTTCGATGCTAAGACTGATTTGATAGTCTCACAAAATTTTTATGCTTTAGTATATCCAGTGTTTAATTTATTGCCGTATTGTGGTCTCCAAATCCATACTAATATCTATACATAATCAGCCTATAATGTTCCCACTGCTGGGACACAATTGGAAGTGCTTGGGGGAGGCCTATGTCCAGCAGTGGACGTCTTTCTGCTGAAATGATGATGATGATGCTGGGACACAGGCCTCCTCTCGGTGAGAGGGAGTGGGCCGTAATGCACCACGCGGGCCCAGTGCGAGTTGGTAGCTACTACTAATATCCAACCTTTAATATTATAAATTCGAAAGTAACTCGTGTCTGTCTGTCTGTATGTTACCTTTTCACGCCTAAACCACTGAACGGATTTCGATAAAATTTGGCATAGAGATAGATTGCATCCCGGGGAAGGACATACGATAGTTTTTATCCCGATATTCAAACGGGATCGACACTTATGCGGGTTAAACCGCGGGGCTCTGCTAAAATGTGGCTAAGAAAGAGAATGAATACTTACTGGAAGACTTTCACATCTTAGCCCGCTTAAAATTCGAAAAATTAAAACGAGGTTTTTAATATTATACACATGAAACACTGCGCAGAACACACATTCTAACAAATCAAAATACAATTTAAAGCAGTGACAAAAACTCATACCGCACATTCTTCTTTGAACAATTACTGTCGTAAGTTGTCCCGACAATTAAATATTTCTCCTTAAAAACATTCACTGCGAAAATCGTAACACCACTCGCATCCGGAATGGCAATGTCGTGTACCACAGTGTCGGACAAAGATACTAACAATTTTTATGTGCGGCATCACAGGTATTGAAAACAAATAAATAATTCAACAAAGCTGAAAGGGAATGCTGGCGTATCGTATCGCGTGAGGGCCGTGCGTGTCGACGCGCCGGCAGCCATTTTGTAACCCAAAAATTGGCGGGAAAATTGAGAAAACGACACTTCTATGTACCACAAAATCTAATAAACTCACACGTAATTTATGCAAACGACCAAACGCCCCGGATTGGTGCGGAAGCATTAAAAAATAAAACAACGAAATTATTCGGAAATATTCGGAATGATTCTCGTAGCGAAGTTCGTAATAAGGAGATTTTATTGCGGGACCCAAAGTTTTCAGTTTGATGTGTCTATTAAATTCTTTGTGGTTATCGGGGAGGATATATTTTGGAGCTTCTGCCGGATTCTTTAAGTTTTCGGCGTAAGAATAGTTGAGGAAAAATTTTATAGATAAAATTAGTTGGGAAATACTTACCTACTTTGCCAAACTATCACTGGCATGACCTACCTACCTAATATTTCTAGGAAATTAGTACCTAACCATTGACATAGCATTTAGAGTACTTAACTTACATTGGTAGCTACTTACACTTAAAAATTCTCACTTAATTAATTTTGTTTCCCCAAAAAAAATGACTACATATCCTAAACAATTTTTCTTAGAATTCAAATTGAAACAAACAATTATTCTTTGAGGCAAACAACATACCAGCCGTAAATTGTTCCATACCAATCGCGGCAATCGTTTTCCCTTCAAATTCATTGAAACATTCTTACGCTCACCACCTCAGCAGTAAATAAGAGCCGAAATAAAAAAAAAAACCGCAAAACTTAGAAACACTCAAACTTCACTTTTATTTTACGTTTAGTGCCAATAAAAACGTCAGTGAGAACATACTTCCTAAAATTCGAGGTTCACAACTCACGGAAAGTAGAAGCGTGTGACAATAAAATGTCTAATACAAGTGGCATTAGACTGAAACCTCCAAGATAGCTCAGAAGCACGCATCCACGCCAAATCACCAGGCTAGAAAGACCTGCCCCACCTTGAAAATTCTTCTTCAAACTTCCCGAAAGTTTCCCAGATTTTTCGCCACGTAGAGGTCTCGATATTCTGGTCGTAATAGGGCTGTCGGTGTCTATATGTGGGCGAGAGGGAGGCCAAATCACCTATTATTAAGGGGGGTGCCAAACTAACGGCTTCACGTGTTGTTCCTTTTTATGTGTTCCGTTTGAACAGCACGCTTGATGGTGTAATTTAGATGTAAAAGTGTACACAGCTTATACAGTTAAGTGGATATTTTTGAGGTGGAATAATGACGGAAATGATGCTAGGATAGGCGGCCATCTAACATTTCGAAACGTTGTAAAGTTTATGACTTTACTAAACCAGGCACAATTAAGAATCGTTCGTTATTATTACGAACATGGTATTACGAACACATACTCGTCACTCCAAATACGTTAGAATCTAGAAAATGATTTTATGGAGTAATAAAATGATTACACATTAGTTAATTACAGAGACGCTTTTTAAAAGGAGTAGCGTAATAATCCGTACTAATATTATAAATGCGAAAGTGTGTCTGTCTGTCACCTCGTCATGCTTAAACCGCTGAACCGATTTAGATGAAATTTGGTATAGAGATAGTTTGAGTCCCGGGAAAGGATATAGGATAGTATTTATCTCGATATACCCCCGTGGGTATATCGAAATCCAAAAATTGCACAAATCTATCTCTATCTATAAAATTGAAGTGTCTGTTTGTAATGTCAAAAGAACAGCTTTTTACTAAATAAATTTGAAAGTATTAATACAGTAATTAGAACAAAAAAAAATGTTTTAATTTTTGTCGGTCTGTTTGTTCCGGCTAATCTCCGAAACGACTGGACCGATTTTGACGGGACTCACTGGCAGATAGCTGATTTAATTTTTTTCAAGAAAAAATAATTATTAAAGAGACAAATTATTGCTTACCGACGATCCACGCGAACGAAGTCGCGGACACAGCTGTACTGAATAAGAAACTTTTAGTACTTAATATTTTAACCCAAACCAAATAGTGTAGAAGGTAAATCCAACGCTAATGTAGGTACGAGTGTACAGAATATGTTTTGCGTCAAGTTCCGACATAAATATTGTAACAAAGCTACCACAAGGGACCGTGCGGGGAGCCGGCAGGGAAATGACACAGAAACTAGGCATGCCTCTCGAATATTCCAAAATGTAGGTACCTACTGGAATCCTATGAATTTTGTAACATCTGAAAGTAGTTTCGGCAATTTGGACAAGGTATGTAAAGATCATTGGCTCCCCTTCGAAATGCTTGTTTGGGAATTGGGGCAAATTCAAGATGGCTGTCATCCCCAGAGTAAGGGAGGTTACTAGTAAATTTTCTGTTTTTTAGGCCTAGCGAGTCAGCAGACATGATAGTTATTCGTTACTGTGACCTCGTCTTGTGTTCCTCATAAACATTTTTACTTTCGCGATAAAGTATTTCAGATAAAATGTCAGACTAAAGCCTTGTTTTCCTAAGAAAACGAACAACGGTCACACAATAATGTCTATCCAAATACAGAGAGGCGTTTTTTGACACCTCAATGTCAAATAGGTACACTGGTGAAAATGACAGATTTTCATGACTACAGGGAATTCCTACGATTAGTGAATTATACAGGGTGATTGGAAGATGGGTGCAAAGCTTTAAGGCCAAGATAGTACAGACAATTTAGAACCATTTAAGCCATGGTTGTCTTAGACGAAGTCTTACCACTTTTTTTTTACCAATTTCTTAAGATTTTTTTCAAAAATTCCTAAAGTTTTAACTAAACTATTTATTTATGGCCAAATTGAATGATAAACGAATTCATTTTTATTTTATTTAATTACATTAATGTGTAAGCAATCTAGCAAAACATGTTTTAGGCCTCTGTGTCGTTAGACATTTTTTTTACAGATATTTAAAGTTCATAACAAATTTTAAAATTTATAAATACTTTTTGTAAACCTTATTTCAAAAATCACGGAGCGTGCTTTTTTTGTTCAAACCTTTTTGAAAACATGCTTGATAATCGCTCTTTCTTTTGAGGTAACATTTACGCAGATATCTTACAAATTATTGAAATTAGGACCTAAAAACCAATTTAAGGGAGAAATTTTAAATTTTAGGCAGTCTCAATAAAACAACATTTGAATTAAATTTATTTATGTTTCATGGTCAAAATGTTGTCCGTGATTCCTAATACAAGCACGGCTCCGTCTTCTCACTTCTATTGTTGTTATTTTCAACATCATATCTCCAGCTTCATTGTTTCAAACTCTGAATTCATTCTCTCTGTCAGTTCTTCTCTCGTGTTTATTTCAACATTCGTATACACCAGCTCCTTGGCCCGGCCCCACACGAAAAAGTCCAGCAGGGTCAGATCTGGTGAGCGAGCGGGCCAAGGGATGGGTCCATCTCTGCCAATCCAGCTGTCAGGAAAGCAATTATTTAAGTGTTCCCCATGTGTTGTGTGGGTTATGAAAGTTTGTAATGCCCTCCCTAGAAAATTTGCTTTCATTCGTCCACAAGATTGATTTCAAATTAAAGTTTTCTAGGGAGGGCATTAAAAACTTTCATAACCTTCATGAATGGGCCGCCAAAGACAACCATCCACATTTTAAGAAGCAGGTGTCGTTTCAGAGGAAATTCTGGAGGCTGGAGTAATTTGCAGGACGTTGATTGGGCCCCACTTCTTACCGGAGACTTTCAATGGTGAAAATGATTTGCACTTTCTACAAGTGGATTTACCAGAGCTGATAGAGGAAACCGGTGTCCCGATATTCGCAAGAGACAGTACAGTCATCTTTCAGCAAGACGGCTGTCCAACGCATTGGATGTTAAATGTAAGGGAACACTTAAGTAATTGTTTTCCTGACAGCTGGATTGGCAGAGATGGACCCATCACTTGGCCCGCTCGCTCACCAGATCTGACCCTGCTGGACTTTTTCGTGTGGGGCCGGGCCAAGGAGCTAGTGTATACGAATGTTGAAATAAACACGAGAGAAGAACTGATAGAGAGAATTAATTCAGAGTTTGAAACAATGAAGCTGGAGATGATGTTGAAAATAACAACAACAGAAGTGAGAAGACGGAGCCGTGCTTGTATTGGGAATCACGGACAACATTTTGACCATGAAACATAAATAAATTTAATTCAAATGTTGTTTTATTTAGACTGCCTAAAATTTAAAATTTCTCCCTTAAATTGGTTTTCAGGTCCTAATTTCAATAATATGTAAGATATCTGCGTTAATGTTATCTCAAAAGAAAGAGCGATTATCAAGTATGTTTTCAAAAAGGTTTGAACAAAAAAAGCACGCTCCGTGATTTTTAAAATAAGGTTTACAAAAAGTATTTATAAATTTTAAAATTTGTTATGAACTTTAAATATCTGTAAAAAAAATATCTAACGACACAGAGGCCTAAAATATGTTTTGCTAGATTGCTTACACATTACTTTAATTAAATACAATAAAAATGAATTCGTTTATCATTCAATTTGGCCATAAATAAATAGTTTAGTTAAAACTTTGGGAATTTTCGAAAAAAATCTTAAGAAATTGGTAAAAAAAAAGTAGTAAGACTTCGTCTAAGACAACCATGGCTTAAATGGTTCTGAATTGCCTGTACTATCATCGCCTTAAAGCTTTGCACCCATCTTCCAATCACCCTGTATATTATGGTCTTCTCTATCAAAAATAGCATCCATATTAATCTAATGTGCCTGGCCTGTGCTACTGTCATTTTTTTCTTAGGTTACTTAAACCCAATGCTAAATGATCCTTCTTTCTTTTGTTTTCTTGCCAACTCAATCATACTTTACCTGTCCCACCAAAAACGACATCAAACAGCTTGAAATATGACACAAAGACTGACCATTAGTTCTGCAATAATTTGCATAGAAAAATCGTAAAAATGTCACGTTTGACACGCGGAGCGCGTCATTTGACGGCCATGACACAGCCCTTATGTCACATCGACATCGGACGCGTTCTTCGATGGTACCAAGGTCATATTTTAATGATACTCATTAATTAAAGAGAAATGGCATTGAATTTGTAAGCTTTGTCGTTTATTTACGTAAATGTTTGTTAGGGAAAATAATGATGTCGTTCAGGAAAAAATGGAGGGAGTGATTTTTTGGTTTGGTAACATTAGGTCATCAATTGGATAACTGTGGCATTGTGAGAAGGTGAAAAACTAGTTTAATATGTAAAAAAGACAAGACTCTTCCTATAAAGTAATACCTAAGTTTAATACCTAGTTCTGAATTACTGTACAACATACTAAACAATTAATTAATTTTGTTTTTTTAAAACTTTTTCAAACATTTCCCGACATCGACACATTTTTCACGTAACAAGAATAAAAAGAGAATCTAAGAAAAAATCTGGAACAATATTTGCATTTGGGAACAGAATCAGAGCAAAAATATAAAATAAAATATATGAGACGTTTAAAAACACGTAGCTTATGAAATTCGAACTCGCGATCCAGTAATACCATAAAATACAATTGAAAAGCTTTCATGTCATGATATCGGTAACACCCGAATAAATGTTCCAAGTTTAAATTTGGAAATTCGTTGACACTTCATGTCATTATTATGTCACTGTTGTTTTTTTTTACTTTTCAATCCGAATTGGAAACGGTGTGTATTACAGCTTTTGTTTTTGTAAATTCTCCTTCTTTAGTACTAAAAAGCTAATGATGGTATTTAGTTGATTATAATTATTGCCGATTTTAAGCGTGCTCAAAGCTAGATGCGAGTTTAATAAAGACTTCCATGCTTGGAAAATGGCAATACATATTAGTTCAGCCAATCAAATATTTCTAATCGTCAATTCAATAACTCTGTCCAATTTTCCAAGACTAGACCTGTTTCTTGGACCTCTAGTTGTCACTTTAAAATTCAGCTACACTTCCGAGCAAAAATATTTACACACCCAGAAAATCTTCGTTCACAAATATTACTGCTTTACCAGCCCCAATAAGTGCCCCTCTAGTTTGGTAACAGCGATTCCGTTATTGCCTGTCGTCGTGTGAGGAATTGAGGAATGCCTGGTTGTTTCAACATTTCTATTACACTGTGTAGCACTCACACCTGTCCCTTGAATCGTGAAAACGTCAATTTTACATTTTCCGCATTCTCTAGTCGCGAGTATATTTGATATTCACTCTTATTCTTGGTTAGGGCTGTCAAATTTATTTCTTTGGATTTTTGAGCAACTTAGTATTGTTTAAAAAGGAAACCATACAGATTATTAATCGGTTGTTTGTTGCCTAATTAGTAATTCAACGGATTTTTTTAAATAACTTTTTTAATTTTCTTTTAGGAAAGCGAAATTACGATCTTAAATATGTAAAATTTACCTAGAATTCTCTAGTATCTATTGACTTGACTCCTGAGGCAGATGCTATAGAACTCAAAGAACAGAACTCTCTCGAAATGGCGCAGTGTGACTTCAGGGTCCATAATTTTTATTGAACTGGTATTATTATTTAGCCAGGGGCCCCTCTTATTAAATAATAAGAGGGGCCCGTGGCAAAATAATAACAACCGCACAGGTCGATCGATCAGGTTAAGCTACGCTTGCCGCGGTTGGTCTGTGGATGGGTGACCATCTTTACATACCGTAAACCCTCCATGCCTCGGAAAACACATTAAGCCGTTGGTCCCGGCTGTCATTCGTGGATCTTTGACAGTCGTTATGGGTAGTTAGAAGCTCGAAAGTCTGACAACGAGTCTTACCAAGGGGTTTCGTATTACCCAGAAACTGGGTTGTGGAGGTCAGATAGGCAGTCGCTCCATGTAAAATAATGATATTCAGCTGCATCCGGTTAGACTGGAAGCTGACCCTAACATAGTTGGGAAAAGGCTAGACAGATGAGGTATTTAATAAGTCATGCTAGTGGCTTGTCTAATGTTGAGTTCTTATAAACAAAAACGATTCGTTTTACTTACCAATGGTAGCATATTTTATTGCCAAACTAGGCATGTAAATAGATTCGTAAGCTAGGTAATTTTACCTGTGATAGCTACTTCCATATTAGGGTCTACTATGCAAAGCTATCTACCAACCCGCACTGGGCCCGCGTGGTGGATTACGGCCCACTCCCTCTCACAGAGAGGAGGCAGTGGGAACAGTATAGGCTGATTATGGTGCAAAGATATGAGGTCTTGACTTCATTATTAGTAAAAGATACAAGATTCTTAATTTTAACCAATAACGGTTCATAAATTATAGACCATAAGTCATGATAAAAAGTATTTTACAAAACTTCAAATAAGTATATACTGCCAACCCTACACAGAAAGGTGACGCGAACGTCAAAAAGAAATACTTTGACGCGCGACTCGCGTCATAATATGACGGAGCGCGAATATTTTGTGTATTTTTACTTCAGGTAGGTACTTATTTCTACTATTCACGTTTGAATGTACAGTTTTCTTTTTATTTTTATTGGTAAATATTTGTTTTCATTGTTTTTCTCACTCTGGTGGCCATTTTAAATAACCTCTTAGATTCTCATTTGGTAAAATTCAAAGGTCCATTTACAGTAAAAGATATAAAAAAACTCTCAATTCTTGTGTGAACACCTACGAATTGTGGAATTTTTAGCTTTTATAGAGCAAGTTATTGATGGATTTTGACCCATTTTAATAAACCAATGGCAATGATACCGACATTTTAGTTTTGCTACCAAGCTATGTTGACATTTCATTTGAAGGGGTCTTGGAACGTTTTGGCTATGTCCTTGGGGTGCAATACTTAAGAGACTAAAAGTGGTTTTTTTTTTTTAAAGAGAAGAAGAAAGAGTTGGTTCTTACTATATTTCAAGACGGAAAAGGGCACAACATCTCAGACCAAATAAAAAACCAAGACAGAGGGCTGTCAACAGTAAAGTGAGGCCGGTTTCGTAAACATGTGTGCACATAGTGAGGTGTAGTTTGATTGTAAATGGTTGTAAATGTGTGCGTGTGAGCGTGTATGCACAGAGCAGAGGTGTAGTTTTTGGATGCTTCACCGTTTTGTTCGCAGCGCTATGTCTTGACTTTTTATTTGGTCTGAGCACAACATAAGGAAAATCTCAGAGCAGTAGGACAACATAGGTCAACATAAATAAATCAGTAAGTAGGTACTCTAGTAAGTAGGTACTCTACACGCTAAACTTAATCTAAATGAGGCTTAATTCGCTATCCTCTAATCGCCTCATCAATGCGTGTCTGTAACCCTGACGCTTCTAAATTGATCGTCACATTTGGGCGGGCCTGGGGCGGCGCCCAAACGACGAGCCGTGGGCGGGAGACGGATTGCGGTCGACAGGTCGTTCGCTCATCTGCTAGGTCACCTTTTATATCAATTTGTTGTTGAGAGCACCAGAAAAATTTGGGTTTTTCACTATTTATGTAGTAGCTTGAACCGGTAAGAACACGTTTGGGTTTCTAAGATGGAGAGTAACCGACTGGAATACTGTTAGCATCTGGGGAATGGTAAATGTACCGGGATTAACAAATAAAAGACTAGTTAATCACTTTATATAGCGTAATTATTATCGTCTATAAATTAGTACTTAACATTTTATCTATCTGGGCAACACAGACGCCAAACTGAAGTGGAATTGGGCAGGCCACATCTGCCGCATGTCGCAACAGAATTGGGCAAAAGTAGCCACTGACTGGATTCCGAATAACAGGAATCGGCGACGCGGTAGGCCCAGAAAGAGATGGCGTGACGAATTGGACGCCTACCTAAGGGATTGGCGGGATTTAGCTAGAGACAGGAAAAAATGGAAAGACGGAAGGGAGGCCTTTGCCCTGCAGTGGGACATAACAGACTCATAATAATAATAATAAAAAAAAAATATATAATTTAGTCCGCGCGGAACTAGTTGGCCGCGCCTTAGGTATATGAGCGGTGGGACGGAGGGGCGGGGGCGCTTTGTCATTACTCAGTACGTGCGTTGCGAACAATAGGCAACCCCGCCGCCCTCACCCCTGTCCCCACCTAAGGCGCGGCCAACTAGTTCCGCGCGGACTATAGTCCCTTGACTTGTCAGCCAAATCTGACGCCTAATGTCTTCTAATCTTAAACTAAGTTAATGTTTGTCTCATATTTCATGCCAATAATAATAATAATAATAATAATATTCCACAACTATCACACAACGCCGTCTAGTCTCAAGCTAAGCAGAGCTTGTGTTGGAGGTTGCATGTAAGCACCAAATAAGCTATAATTTCTACAGTACCGCAGTACCTACAAACACAAAATGACTAGAGCATTTTGAAAAGAAAAGTTTAGCCGGCAAAGGATCTTGATTTTTTTTTATTTTAAATCATTAATTTTTAGGGTTCCGTACCCAAGGGTAAAAATGGGACCCTATTACTAAGACTCCACTGTCCGTCTGTCGGTCTGTCTGTTCATCATCATCATTTCAGCCGAAAGACGTCCACTGCTGGACATAGGCCTCCCCCAAGCACTTCCACTTCGACCAGTTCTGTGCTTCTCGCATCCAACGGGTTCCTGCGGCCTTCAGAAGGTCGTCGGTCCACCTCTGTTACCAGGCTGTAACTCATGAACCGTGATAGTAGACAAATTAAATTTTGACAGATGATGTATTTCTGTTGCCGCTCTATCAACAAAATAATAAAAATAAAATAAAGTTAAAATTTTAAGGGGTGGCGTTTTATGCCTTGTGGTACGGAACCCTTCGTGTACGAGTCCGACTCGCACTTGGCCAGTTTTTAACATGAAAGATTTCTACGACAGTCGTATAATCGAAGCCACAAAGATCGCAAAATTCCTTATTTTAATCGCTTGAGCTACTTGAATGAATCGCACATATTCGAATAACATTTAATAAAGTTCAAATAATATAGTAAAAATGTATTCAAAATTCCAGCTGCAATGTCCAGCACTCTTGGAAGAATGCAATGTACTAAAACAGTTTATCGCTATACATTGAATCAACAATAAAATTTATTTTTATTTAAACTTCAACAAAATATTTCTCACACAGCACCTGGTACGCACGACAAAATAATATCAAGCTATAATTCCAGTATAAGTTGACTTCTCATCGTACTAAAAGGCTTTACAATGCGAGTTCAGCTAAAACTGGAAATGTATAGCTTGATGTGTCGTGGTGTACCTACACAAAAAAAAAATAAGAGAAAAAAAACTCAACAAATTCGGGTGTTTTTTCTCCATTACCAATCAATATGCATCAACTATCAACATTATCGACTAAGACCGGTAGCTCCTTAATCCCTTTAAGATAACCGATAAACCGTACCGAAGTATAAAACTCGAGTGACATTCCATGTACCTACATACGCCATAAAGTGATCAAAGTATTGATTTCAATGATGGCGGCTCTTTGGTGGTCTGACGTCATCACATAATTCTTATTTTGAATTTTGATATTTCAATTTGAATGCCGATGAATTTCGATATTCAATTCGATTTTGTTTGTATGTGGTTGGTTTGGAAATGGAATGCATTTGTTTTAGGTTCGAATGTAATTAAATGTATTATTTGTTTTCGAAAATGTTTGAATTGATCGCATTATTTGTTGCCTCAACAATTTTACCACAAAATGTAACCTACCTTTTAGTAGAATATTAAAAGCTCTACCAATAATTGAATTTCCTAATTCCAGTTTAACTTTTTACCGACTTCATTTAGATTTGTGTTTTAACGACATTATAGGAATAGGAAATGCTCCAAATGACACAAAATCCTAAAAATACAGTCACCAATTAGTTCTAATTGGACTACCCGCCACTAGTTTTAAATGACAAACGAAATGATTCGACTAAAACCCAAAACACCTCTACATTAAGTGATACCAATCGGCAAACAAATTAAACTTCACTTTTGGGAAGCATCCTAAAAATTTCCTTAAGCGCTATCGTCACACTTTAATTGTACACCCGAACAAATTATTCAACACCCCTAGTTCACAGACACAAGGTTTAAATTCAAATGAGAAATGAGTGTGACAGCCGTAGAGGTAAATTTGTTTTTCGTGAGTGGATGTGTGGGTGTAAATGTGTACAGATAGTTGAAAAAAATAAAAGTAGGTGTGTTCGTGTGGGTGAATGAGCTTCAACCGTTGATAAGGCTCAATAAAAAGTTGGATTTAAACACGTTATCGGCGTATCGGCGGCCTATTGGTGGTCGGTCGTGTCGGACAAGGAAATGGTTAGAGTAGCTTAATATTTTTTTTCTTTATTTAGATTTTTTTACCGTACACCTTCTTACTTTTATAGCTGCAATATTGCGTATTCTGTTGAGCCCTTCCCTAGATATGATAATCTTTTGCTAAACAGCTCCAGAAAGAAAAGGCGGAGACTTAATAAGCTGTCAAACTAGTTTTTTTACGTGTTAAAATCAAGGGGTTTAAAAAAGTAGGGATAGTCTCATCTCTTTCTATCTCTTTCTTGTTCAGCTGAAAGCAAAAGATGGCAGCAACTTAAGTTTATGCATAACAATATTTACATACGGCCAATATTCATTCAAATAAATAAATAGAGTCGCTGTAATAAATTTTTCAAAAAATCAAAAATCTTAGAAAGCTATAAAAAAATCCTGACTTTGTTCATTGTTTTGCAGATTCACCACTAAATATCCACCCCCATTTAATAAAATCTCAAACAAAAACTTACACAAAACAAACCCTCCACCGCTCCATTCAAAAACAAAAAGCCCAGTGCTACCAAAAACTTAATCTAAAGTACACTTGACCACCTTAGCACTATCTCACCCATTATGAGCAATAAAAGGAGGCAAGCTATCTTGCTCGCTACCGCGGCCAGATGAAAGGTTGATACCGCTAAAATCGTCATTTGTTTTGTCACCACCGGCTAATGTCGTACGATGTTGATGCGGTAGGTGGGCTGCGTTGAGTAATCTTGTGAAGATTTGTGTTTGGAGTGAAGAGGTAGTGTGTGACTTATTTAGGGAATTTTTGATATTTTTATTTTGTATTTAGTGAGCCAAACGATTGGGATGAAAGGTTCAATTTTTATTTGATATTTGGTACCAACCCGCACTGGGCCCGCTTGGTAGATTATAGCCCATTCACTCTCGAAGAGAGGAGGCCTGTGTCCCGGCATTGGGAACATTATAGGCTGATTATGCTACTGATCTTACGCTGAAATGCAAAATCGTCATTTGTTTTGTCACCACCGGCTAATGTCGTACGATTTTGATGCGGTAGGTGGACTGCGTTGAGTAATCTTATGTTGGGAGTAAAGAGCTAGTGTGACTTATTTAGGGATTTTTTGGTAGATTTATGTGTGGAAAATAAGCTTTTGATATTGGACAAGAAACTGATCCTAATGGTTGGGATGAAAGTTTTAATTTGTATTTGATTTTAGGCCGAATTATTCTGTAAAAAATGCACAGTGAAAACTTGTGAAGTGAGGTGTCTGACACTATTGACAGGTCACTTTACCTAAGTTTTCACGGTGAGATTTTTACCGCTAAAATCGCTATTTGTTTGGCTAATGTCAAACGATGTTAATGCAGAGACAGACACCAGCACACCAAGCTACCCGAAACTGTCAAATTTTCCCAATCAACTTTGAACCTTATACTTTAGCGATAAAATTGAAAATCTATTAAAGAAATTTGACAGATTGTAGTAGCTTGATGTGCTGGCGCCTTTACTAGGTAGGCTGAGTTGAGTAATCTTGTGAAAAGAGAAATCGAGAAAAAACGCGAAAGATTGTGAAGAGAATTGTCCTAAATTAACAAAACTCAACTCTATACGGGAATTATCTGAAAAGGACCAATTAATTTGTTAAAAAAAATTGCGTGGTCGTACATAAAAAAAAACGCGTCAACTTGAGAACCTCCTCCGTTTTTTCGCCGGTTAAAAAAGTAGTAAGTAGAATAGGTAACGGAATGAAAAATTAAATAAATGTTTTCTTGTTTATTTTCTGGTTTATGTGCAACCAACTTATTCTCTCTCTCTCCTAACTTTGTCACAAATAAACGGAATATCCAAGTGTTTATTGACTAATTCCATTATTTTATCTTCTCCAAAAAAACTTCCACAAACTTCATACAACATTGTCATAGAACAAAGTGCCTCGACACACATCATTAACATAAATAGTTGCTCATTGCACGCCACTAAAGATTTCACTCATCAGGTAGGCACAGTCGCAAGCATAAATATGCACACTTTGCGAAATTCAAAAGCGATTGTCTCTTAGAATATCGATTCGAATTTTGAAATTCCATAGCAGTTTGTGTTAAAAGCTTCTGTCTGCACAACACGTACTGAAGTTTATCTGTAGAATAAGGAGAAAATCGTTGTTTACTTGCGGTGACTGTGCACATGTTTTTGCTCGTTACTGTACTCATTAACTCACTAAGGTATTAATTATTTACTGTTAATGCGTTAGTAACACGTAGGTATACACACACTTGACATTATAATAAGCCGAGTGTTCACTGTATTTACAGAAATTCCTTCCTCATTTTTTTATTCGGTAGAAGTGTCTCTGAAAAGATGTGTAAGTATCTTATTCAAATAATGTTTCACGTTTGAAAGATTTCTCTGTAGGTTCCAGCAAAAACAGCTCCAATAATACATCGCCACCCTAATAGCGTAACACACTATCAATCACAATCTGAATCATTTTGAAGGATATTGCTAATCCATTGCTTCATATGTTCGAATAATTTGCCTGCTCAACAACTGAACTGTCAAAATGAAAGCTACTGATAGTGTGATATGTACGTAATTACCCCGCGGATTGTAGTAGTTTTACAGACCATTCTACGCATATATAGTATTGAATGTATTATCAGGAGAAATTGAAGGAAATAAGGAATGAAATGGAATGCAACATGCAACGGTGATCTTGAGCCTATTTCTAACTACTAGCGATCTCTTGCAGAAACTATCGAAGCTTTAAATGCTTAAAAATTTCTCATCAGTGAAGCTGTGTTAACTCATGCTAAACTGCAATGATTGGTTGCCCAAACAAACAACAACTAATCATGTTACGTGTCAACAGATCTGACACAAGACCTAAGGCGAATTTCACCAATGAAACTAAATGCGATCATCTAAACTACGTTCAAGAGCTGTCAAGGTCATCATTGTTGTGGATTATTGACACTGACAGCTTTTGAACGCAGCTTTTGAAGACAGCTTTTGTTGCAGTGTGCTGATCGCGTTTAGTTTCAATGCTGAAATTCGCCCAAGGAACTGGCCCATAAGGTAGCGTTTTGCCACCTCGCCTACGTGGCTAAAAGTTTTTACTAAGAAAACATAGCACCATTTACTCCGCATACAGCCGGCCACTTCCTATGGACAAGGGGTCCTGGTCATAATGCTAATTGCCTTCTCCTAATGAGCGCGACTTCGCTTAAGAACAGCAGAATTCATAATAGGCGTGACGTTAGAGTTAAAATATTAGAAATGCGGGGTGGACAACATTTTTGTGAATGAGATTGGTGAGGTTTTTTGTGGCTCTGATTTTTTTTCTCTTTACAAGATACGCATCTAATTACCTACGTAGGTAGATATTAACGAATAACTATCAAAAGGTAGGTAACCTTTTGATTATTCGTTGAAAATTATGTTTGACATTTATTTTCAAAAGTCGTTACTTTTCTTTGCGATACGGTAAAACCTTTTGGTGCAATAAAACAAAGAGCTTAGATATACTTAGCAACTAGTAGGTACTTCCTGATTTACTGACGCGAAAACGTCATTTTTACAGACGTTTCTAGCTAGTTACCTATCATTTCTCATCAATTCTAATTAGAGATGACGTCTTGTTGACCACAGAGTTAACGTCGAGTCGGTAGAAAAAATGTCACATGTCTAGGTAAAGCTCCAACAATGCAAATTCATTTTTAAAATTCAAACTTGAGTATTCCAAAAAAGTTTAGCAACACAAATCCCAAAGGATGAAGAGATAATAATCACCCAGTACATGTTCTTTTTTTGAAAAAGGCACAGATTATAACGGTGTCGGCCATCGAAGCGCGAATTTCGGTAGCTGTTTGACGGTATCCATATTCGATTTAAAAATACTTTTTATCTACATAAAAAAAGGTTTAATACCTCGTGAATTGTGATTAGCAGGCACTTAGTTTTTTTATATGACCGTTTTGATGTTTTTTTTTAATATTTGTATTGAAAGACGTGAATATTTTAGGCTGTAGAGTACCTAATATGACTTTATATCACCATGATATCATCCTGTACCTAATAATCGACGTCTGGATATCAGAAGGCTCGTCATTTTGAAGGACACCTTTAGCCTGATCCAAACCCTAATTGCGTAACGCACTATCAATTAAAATCTGAATCATTTTAAAGGATATTGCTAATCCATTGCTTCATATATGTTCGAAAAATTTGTCTGCTCAACAACGTAAATAACGCAATGAATGTTGTTGATCTGTCAACATAAAAGCCATTGCTATAATTAAGTATGCAAGAAAATTAGCTACAAATGGCAAATGGTTTGCTGTGTACCTATTGTTCTTGTATTGTCCAGTTATTATTTGCTAGATTATTAAGTTACATGGTGCACGTTGTCTATCATGTCATTTTGTCCATTGAAATTGAAAATCAAATTTATCAGTAATAGGTAGGTATGTCCAGCAATATAAACATTAAATTCAAATTACAAAAATAACTTGCCCCAACTTTGACAGTTCAGACACAAAATTAGCCCTTTCCCTAAAATGAGACTAGACACAATTCACAATACTGGTCCCGCGGCATTGATAAAGCGGCCGAAACCTGAGCGAACATTGTGCAATAATTGAATCGCATAATAACTGCAAAAATAAATTCACATGAGGCGATACAGCCCATAAAGGAGTCTTTATACTAAACAAATCGGCCTCCTTGAGCTTCGGCCTCCTTTGAGCGCAAACGCGCCGAAAGACCGAACGAATGAACGAGAGAACGAATGAACGAGCAGTTTTATTTGTCGTTAGTCAGTTATCGCCAATGAGTTTCACGCAGATGTGCAATAGTCTGGTTTCAGAGAGGTGTAAGATTTCGGCTTCTTGGATGTTGAAGTGGGCTTCATAAAATTGTACTTAGTCGGTGTAATGATTGTTTATTGTATTATTTGGGGTTTTAATATTAACTTTCATTTTTCGATCGATTTTTATTGACTAATTACCTACCTACTTTCGGTCATAACCTGAAATGTCAAATTAAAATAAGAGTACGTACACGGTTATTTAAAAAATAACAGAGACATAACAAAAGCTTTTCCGTAAATTGTATCAATAGTATAGTTGTAATTGTAACTAACTAAACTAAGCCAAGCTTGTGTCTGTAATGAAGATTCCAATACTTTAAAGCAATCTTCAAAAGGATAAAAAAAATTGACAGTACAAAATTCTCTTGGCAGAAAATATAGATGCCTTCTTAATTTTCACCTCCTTTAATTCACCCTATCGATCAATATCACCAACTCGTCATAAAAGCTGTCGCATCTGACATTAATCCCACTTAATCTTTGAAAAGAATATAATAATAAAATCAATGAGAAGTTGTCCTCATTTAGCGTGCGCTTGCGGCTTTTATTTCAACGCTCTTTGTCACTGCAGTTCAATACGATACAGTTCGAAAAATAGTAGCTATATGTATATGCGTAATACGGTAGTTGTCTTATAAATTACTAGCTTCCGCCCACGTATGTCGATGATGATGCCCCGGGATGCAATCTATCTCTGCCAAATTTTATCGAAATCCGTTCAATGGTTTAGGCGTGAAAAGGTAACATACAGACAGACAGACAGAGTTACTTTCAAATTTATAATATTAGTATGGATTGAGATGAGATGATCGGGAAAAGAGCGACCTCAGATTCTTTTAAAACTGAGAAGGTTGACTGAAAACTCATTGAAACAAATGACTGATGAAGGGATGACGATGATGCTATGAATATTCCAATCTATGATTCTGGGTACCTACTTGTGCATGGATGAACGTTAAAAAAAACTAGAAAAGAATATAGAGGCACGAGAAGAAAGAAATATGGTGTCCCATTGTTGGAAGGGGAAACTAGAATCAAGCCTATGTTATTGTAAATTTTGACGTTCAAAGGTGCCTTTTATGTGTGTGTTCCACCTGAAGGAAACTAAACCCCTTAGCATAAAACATAGAGCGTTAATGTAAAAGTAATATCATATTTAGCATTTGCATTGCACTATTAAGCATAAGCCATCCCCATAAAATTCCACAACTACATAATTAAATACATCATCAACCAGATCTATATTTTTTTTCAGTTTTCCCAGTTTTTTTTCCATGATTAGGTACAGCCTTATCTGAAGGCTAGTTATCAACAAGTTTACAAGTACAATGCGACCGACGTAACTTGGCAGGCCTGAACTTTGCGGAGAAAGCTGCGCAGTAAGATTTTGTAGGAACCAAATGGTGACATGAGGCGAGTGCGAGTGAGAGAACATGCGCGAAGTTCTTAGTGCCTATGTTCAGACTCGCCAAGTTACGTCGGTCGTATTGTACCTAAGTGCCTATTTGAACATCACCTTTACATTTTTTATTCTTTGATAGTAATCGAATCGCCCGCATATTCGATTCGCGCGAATCTAGAGGCCCGCATCGTTTTCAATACCTTTTCTATATACTACCTACATGCAAAAAACTTGCGTTTAATTACAAAAAACTGGCCGAGTGCGAGTCGGACTAGCACACGAAGGGTTCCGTAGCACAAGGCAAAAACGCCGAAAAAAACACGTTTGTTGTATGGGAGCCCCTCTTAAATATTTATTTTATTCTGTTTTTAGTATTTGTTGTTATAGCGGCAACAGAAATACATCATCTGTGAAAATTTCAACTGTCTAGCTATCACGGTTCATGAGATGCCTGGTGACAGACAGACAGACAGTGGAGTCTTAGTAATAGGGTCCCGTTTTTACCCTTTGGGTACGGAACCCTAAAAAAGGTTCATAGAAATTAACTGCTAGAGTGAACACACACGATAAATTGAAACAGCTTTATAAGGTAGTCATTTGTTTCTTTGAGTCCGTCCTTTAACGCTTTATTAAGGGTTTTAAAAGACGTTCTACTTTTAGCTTAAGGGGGAAGATCTAAGGTGGCTCGCGAAATTCAAATTTTCTTACGTTTTTTGCAATTTGCTCGTCAGTATTAAGTTGTACGTTGATTGAAATATGATTCGCGATTCGCGGTCGTAACAAACATGTATTTACAGAATTATAATCATTTAAGTAATCAACACAACTCTCTAAGACCATGTAATCCCCAAATGTCAAGATTTCATGAAATAGTCATTCTTGGGGATTACATGGTCTTAGAGAGTTGTGTTGATGACTTTAATGATTATAATTCTGTAAAAACATATTTGTTACGGCCGCGAATCATATATTAATCAACATACAACTTAATACTGACCAGCAAATTGCAAAAAATCTAAAAAAAACTGAATTTCGCGGGCTACCCTGGCGCTTTCGCCTTAATTAGCATCGGTTATTTTCAATTTAGGGACTTCTTCAATGCTGTATAGCGTATTGGCGACCCTCTAATACGTTCGGTGGCAAAAGCAAACACTACTAAATTGCTAATCGTCAATGCAGTAGCATGTCTGCTAAGTTCCTATGTAGGTACAGCACATGAAGCTACCCGAAACTGTAAAATTTTCCCAATCAACCTTGAACCTTGTGATTTAGTAATAAAGTTGAAAATCTATTAAATAAATTTGACAGATTTTAGATAAATAAATAATAACAGCCGCACAGGTCGATCGATCAGGTTAAGCTACGCTTGCCGCGGTTGGTCTGTAGATGGGTGACCATCTTTACATAACGTGACCCCTCCGTGCCTTTGGTCCCGGCTGTCATTCGTGGATCTTTGACAGTCGTTACGAGTAGTCAGAAGCCCGAAAGTCTGACAACCAGTCTTACCAAGGGTTATCGTTTTACCCAGTAATTGGGTTGTGGAGGTCAGATAGGCAGTCACTCCATGTAAAATACTGGTATTCAGCTGCATCCGGATAAACTGGAAGCCGACCCCAACATAGTTGGGAAAAGGCAGGTGATGATGATAGTAGCTTGATGTGCTGGCGTCTGTACTTCCAAGATTTTGTCCTCTTGATCCTTCATGAGTTGAATAGTAATACTGTTTTGCATTCATTTGGTGCTAAACGATATTGGAGTTAAATTTTTCCTCAAAATGTCCTCTTGCCGTTTGCTTGACCTCTTTATCCTTAAAGAAGCCATCATCAGTCGTTTTCCTTATTGACCAGACGGTAAAAACTTCTCTGATAAGTACCCAACTTACTCTATATAGCTACCGAAGAGAAGTCCCCAACATCAAAAAAAAAAAAAAAAAAAAATATTTTATTTCACATAAGCCTACATGGGCACTTATGAAACGTCAGAAGCTAGGTGCACGGTTCCAATTGGTCGTTTCCTATGGAGAAGAACCGGCAAGAAACTCCACGGTTACTCTTTTTAAAAATAATTGGCTTTTACAATATTTTCAAATTACAGTAGGTATGGGAGGATAGCGTAGGCCTGTCAACAAGTATCAGGTACTTGATAAGATAAAAAATGGTCTACAGATCTAAAGTCTACAAGGCCTACAAAGTCCTCACATTTACAAAATTAGTAAAACAAATTTAGTAACTTTCCGTACATTTTACGGTCATGCAACACGGACCACCAGAATCGAACCTTTATCTAAACACTAAACCACAAGCCATCTCCTCTAATAAGACGTGAACTCTCTATGGCTACCGAAGAGAAGTCCCCAACACATTTAGAAACTGTCCTTCCTATAGCTACCTCACAGAGAGAGAGAACATCGAACATTTAACGGTCATGTGACACGGACCAGGGACCACCAGAATCGAACCTTTATCTATTTAATTGCCAGACTTTAAACACGTTTTATATTTAATTGAGGCGCTTCCGAGTCGGCTTTACGAGATTAGGCGACACACGGGTTAGCGAGGCCGGCTGATAAATCTGTTGGCGCATGAGAAAGTTGATTAGAGTGGCCTGCCTGTTTATTTTTTTGGAGTTTTTGTCTTTGATTTATGTAGTCTTTGGTTTGTAAAAGTTTGTTGTGAGAATCCTCATGTTTTTTGAAGATATTTGAGGTGGTTTCCGCTGTTGTGTTTTCTATTTGTGTATGATTTAGTTTGATGACTCTGCGTTTCTCATAATCTTCTCTCTCTCCCGTTATTGCATTGACTATATACTCTTCATCATCATCACCATCATTGGCAGCCTTGATAGGCCTGGGAGTCCTGGGACCCTTTTGTGCCGTGACCAAATACTCTTACTGAGGTTAAATTCAATTCTGCGATACAACGTCGCAATTTTTCAACAGGAATAGTGCCGAAACGGCTGCTAGCCAGGCAGTTTTCCTGTAGACAAATTTTATGATGCCCCATGATTCTTGCCCCCTACCTTTTTTATTATACTTATTATACCTACATATTATTATTATTTTAAGACTGTGTATTACATTGGATCTAATCTATTCAAATGAATGAAACATCCTGGCATTACAATGTTTAACTTGAAAGCTATATCTAGAACTTCAGCATTTTCTTTTTAGTGTTATTCAAGTTCATTATCAAGGTGTGCTTGACGTATCCGCTCTTACACTAATTAAGCATTTTCCAGACAAAACTTTACTACCGTAATAAAAAAAACGTACTTATAGGTATCTACGTACTTACCTTTAAATCCATAATTTATTGATCAACGCCCAAATATGAAACACCTCCTTTCACCCCTAAAATCCCAAGAGACACCAACCAATCTCTCTTCATACTATTAGGTACACCACTTTATCCAATTTAATAATACTAACACGAATATTATTATTAATAATGCGGCGGCCATTACTCCCGTGACGTAATAACGTAAGCCTGTTTCAACTAATCCGTTGCATCCATTGTGTCACCACCCTTAGTTTGTCACCCTAGTTTTTACACCACTTATTTTACAGCTGTCAAAATACTTGTACGACTCTTATTATCAGGGATTAAGGTTGAGGTTTGAATGTATGTTGAGCTATTTGACGGTAAATTAGGTTATAGGGAATATGTTAGGGTCATAGATGAATCGTGTTTTCGAATGATTTTTTTTAGATGTAATTTTTATAATATGTGGTGTTATGGAATATTTCAGACAAGCTGGGAGTTGAAATTAGATAAAAAATGGTTGCCTGTAAAGTCGGTTTTACGGGCGAAGATTTTACGTGACAACGACCGATCATCCGACCATAGTTGAGTGGGAGAGACGCAAGGCATTCGGCGGGCCTCTCTCTCGTTCGGTGACTCATCGTAACGTTACCGAGCGTTACACTTTTTCATAAGTGACTCCCAGTCGCAACCTAATTTAAGACGTTGTCACGTCAATAAAACTATAGTATCTTGTAAAGACATTTCGTCGCATAAAAAACTCAAAATCAAAGCATTTATTTCAAATAAACACGTTACAGGCAATTTTGAATTGTCAAGGCGTTCGGTCAGTCAGAAAGCTTGGGCTAGTTGCCTATTCCAAAGCTTAGTAGGTACCTTATGGAGAAGAACGGGCAAGCAACTCCTGAAGCTAATGTAGATCTACAAGGCACAACTACAGATAACCTGTAACTATTTCAACGCTTAGAAAATATAGCGGATCTTTTGTTTCTTTAATTCAAAATAAGAATTACGTTGACTTTCGTATCGAAAACAAAAGAAAAAGCGGATCAAACCGAAATGAGAAAGTTTATAGTGGATAAGACAGAGATTAAAACAGAAGACGAACAAGCAGGGGATCACCTCCCCCGGGTGGAGGAGGGTTCAGGGGATCAGAACGGAATAACTCGAATTATCCAATCAAAGCAATGAGCTAAAGGAGCAACAAGCAGGAAACTGTTCAGACATTCTAAGAAACGGGAGTAAAAGACACAAAATCAGCACCCTAACTGCGTAAAACACTATCAATCACAAACTGAATAATTTTGAAGGATATTGCTAATCCATTGCTTCATAATTATGTTCGAAAAATTTCCTAAATAACGCAATGAATGTTGTTGAACTGTCAAAATGAAAGCCTTTGCTACTGATAGTGTGTTACGCAATTACCCCGCAGTCCTTATTGAGAAAGAAATCGGCACAAATGCCCCTTTCAATGCAATTCAAACTTAAGTTACAAAGTCAAAGTGAGAACCAATCCAGCTTATACCCTGCACTCTTGAAGACCATACCATCCTTGACTTAAGACCCATAATAGCATCTTCAAGAGAACCTTCGACTCAAGAGGTAGTCGCTACATCTATTACTCTATTGACACGAGGGTGACAATCAGATTACCGCTGCGTTCTGATTGGTCGACAGCTCTGACGTCACGGGCCGTCCGGTCACGCCTACCCACGCTCGAATTACCGGATTAGAATGTCCGGCACTGTCCGATACTCCACCGTTGTTAGGATGTTGCCGATTGGCCGACTCGGTACCAACAATCGATTCTAAGAACAATTTGCATACTCGATTATCGTAACTAGTACTTAATCGGTTAAGTTTAAAATGTTGCAGAATGACCCATTTTAGCAACGAGTGCGATGGAAAGAAAAGTTTTTTGAATAAATAATTAAATTCAGGCTGTTTTGTAGGAAAACCTTAAATACTGCATCAAAAGGAAACCTTGTCAAGACGACAAACGCAAACTGCTACAATAGCTTCTTTCATGATTCAGTTTCTAACTTTCAGCCACCATAGAGCTTCAAAGTAAAATAAACTGAGCATTTTGTAAGAAAGATGCTTACTTTTCGCAACAAGTTACTTAGCTACATAATTGACCTATCTTATTAAAAAAACAATGTCCAATTGAATTATTAGATTACACCACTTAATTATAGTTAACAATTAAGTAAATAAATCTATCTATAAGTATCTTGAAATAAGTCTCAAAAGATTTGAGAATTCAGCTCCCGTCGGATCGCACCCGCTCAAGATTCGAACGCATGCGCCTGGTTCTTTCATTTTCAAAGTTTTTTTCGAGCCCGAAAGTCATTAGAAACATTGAATTGTAAAGTAGAATTATTGATCATATATATTTGCAAGTAGGTAAGGACTATGTTTAACTTCTTTCAAACAAATCAATTTCGTTTCGCCAAACGAATAAGCAAAAAGTTAATCTTGCACCAATTTGCTTGACTTAAGGGGGAACCTCTAAGGTGGCCCGCGAAATTCAAATTTTCTTACGTTTTTTGCAATTTGCTGGTCAGTATTAAGTTGTACGTTGATTAAAATATGATTCGCGGTCGTAACAAATATGTATTTACAGAATTATAATCATTAAAGTCATCAACACAACTCTCTAAGACCATGTAATCCCCAAGAATGACTATTTCATGAAATCTTGACATTTGGGGATTACATGGTCTTAGAGAGTTGTGTTGATGACTTTAATTATTATAATTCTGTAAATACATATTTGTTACGACCGCGAATCATATTTTAATCAACGTACAACTTAATACTGACCAGCAAATTGCAAAAAACCTAAAAAAAATTGAATTTTGCGGGCTACCCTGGCGCTTTCGCCTTAAACCAATTTATTCCTCAATAGCATCCACACACTCATCATCGTCATCAATATTTACCGCATCAAACAGCACCAGATTCTGATCCCTCTTACAAGCTTACAACCACGAACTATCTCTACAACATTGTCATCTTTTTTCCATGTCATTCTCAGAACCTTGGCCAAAGTATTCGTCGAACAATCTAGACTGAAAAAAGGTCCTAGCTAGAATACTGTTCGCATTCCGAGCCTCGGTTTGGGCTACAGTGGCTACGTAATTGCGCTGCGCTTGGCGCCGTCTCCATTCTTGCTCCTTTTTTGACCTCGAGGCCCTTAAACTCTTTCTTTTTTACTCCTTTTTGTTCCTCGTTTGTTGGTTTTGAGAATTAGCATGTCTTATTAACATAACTGTCTGATAAGAGATTGGTGTTTTAACAGCTTGGGAATCAGGATTGAGAGTTTTGGATTTTGACAATAGGCAGTTTTGAATGTGGTGTCCGTAAAGTAGGTAGGTATCTTCATTTTTATTGCATTTGTATTGAGGTATCTTACAAATGCTCTTTACTACCTAAACAGTTAATAACATGTCCCAAAACCTCCAATTTGGCCATCGCCATTCACAAAACCAAGCTCAACCCATAAATCAACCGTCCAGTTAAAGTTTTAAACCAACAGATAAAATATGCGTCTGCGTCGGTCACCGAATCGGTAATATTGTTAACAAGGAGTAAAATAACTACGGAGAGGAAACCAAAACGAGAATTATGCATCATCTCGGGAATTTCTCAATAAGAGGTGTACGCGTGGGGCCGAGCACGCCCCGCGGCGCGCCACCGGCGCCTGCGCGGCCGTCCCGCTCGCGCATGTCCGCGCCCGCGACCCCGCGCCCCGTAGCCGCGCGGGTGGCGGCGCGCGCGCCCTCCCCGCTAACCCACCTTTAAATACAGACCTCGCCACCTATATCATTAATCTATTACCAACCTCATATCGTGCGCTCGTGTATGTGAAGTCAAAAAAAGAATTCTTTTTTTTTTCAATAGAATTCGTTGTCGGCCCGGTGAAAGGTAACGATGGTATGAGAACGATATTCGGTTTTATGGCGCTTAATTAGCGTTGATCTTTCGCTCTGTCGGCGTCTCGTCGCGGCGGAGGGCTGCCTTATAAGTCTACGGTTCGCCTTTATTGGCCAATATCTTCGGACGGGATCGTAGATACTTCAACTAGATGTCATGCTGGGTTCGTGAGTGGTTTAAAAAAGGTCTACCATTACTTGCGAATAATGTGAGTCCTTTAGTTGACTTTGTAGTGACCTGATGTTCAATGTTATGGGTGTCGTGGTGGCGCCCCGGGCGTCCGGTGCGCCTGCGCAGGCTCCATTCATATTTCGTACAACTGCCCGCTAATTACAGCTTACGGAGCTCTGCGATCGTTGGCTGATTAAGTTCATGACATAATGTTTTTTCGTTAAAAAATACGTTTTCGGGTTATTGCTGTCGTTTGTCAACGATTTACCATGGACTTTTTTGAACCATTTTTCCATATCCAGGGAAACAAACTTAGCTTTAACTTTTATTTACAATACAGCACCTCTTCAACTTACTACTAATGGGGCAGAATTGAGAGACAAAGTCGAGAGAAAAGCCTTACAAAGCTGCACCAAGAAAAAAAAACGCAATTGATCCCTCTCGTCTAGTTTGCCTTACTGCCTGTATCATCACTGAGGCCTGCAATTTCGTATAAACACAGCTCAAGCAACAGTAAATTAAATTCTGATGTCCTAGTATTAAGTTGTAAACAGTGTTTACTCACAATTACCAGATACTAGAGATACTGAAGATCTCGACACCGGTTCTGTAGTTTTTGATAATTTACTGGCGGACGCATAAATGTAGTTAGTTGTTACGAAGCGATTAATGATTATGAAATATTTGTTGATGCTTCTTACTTGGTTTTCCAATAAATTAGTGTTTTGTGCTATGTTATTTATTGAGTAGACCTTAGTTACTTCGACAACAGCACTTTATTTGACTTTAGACGCCTTTACAGATAGTTCGGAAATTCCTTCTCCTAAGTCAAACTTAGGACTAAGAAGGATTCTATACAAAAGACTTAAAACTAAAGCATACCCTACCAAGTGACCTACTCATATTCTGGTAGTTAGTCGTTTATAAGTAGGTTCAACAAGAAAATTACATTGTGAAAATATATTACAGTATACCTATAACTGATCCCAAGGGGCTTGTGGCTAAGTAAAAACAGCCGCACGGGTCAATCGATCAGGTTAAGCTACGCTTGCTGCCTTTGGTCCGTGGATGGGTGACCATCTTTACATACCGAGACCCCTCCATGCCTCGGAAAGCACGTTAAGCCGTTGGTCGCGGTTGTCATTCGTGGATCTTTGACAGTCGTTACGGGTCGTCAGAAGCCCGAAAGTCTGACAACCAGTCTTACCAAGGGGTTTCATAGGTATTACCCTGTAATTGGGTTGTGAAGGTCAGATAGGCAGTCGCTCCATGTACAATACTGGTACTCAGCTGCATCCGGTTAGACTGGAAGCCGACCCCAACATAGTTGGGAAAAGGCTAGGCAGTTTATGATGATTGATCTCAAGACTTGTGATGCCGAAATTGTTTGCAATATCTCATTTTTTGGATCAACATATTAGCTTCATACATTTTGCCCTGTCCCCCCTACTCCTCCCATCCATAGATTAAAATGAGACCCAGCAAGACTTGACAGAGCTCAAGCAAGCGTACCAGGACCTCATAACAATAACGATAGTTTCTCCAAAACCTCATAATATACCATCCCTCATTCCCCGAAAGCTCGAAATAAAAAACTGCAATTACGTCCGCGTAAAATATTATAATTTATTCAATATTACTTCTTTATTATTTTATACCGGGAATTTCAACATTTTAATACTTTTCGGATTTAGGGAACATGTTAATCTCGGTTTTTGGGTATCAGCTGCGAAAGATCCCATCGTTGTGTGGCCTGCGGCTACAGAGTAACGTGTTGGATATAATAACACTGCTATCAATCTATTGTAAAGGTTTATTTTTCAGTAAATAGAGAGTTATGCATGATTAGGATCTTCGTATAGAGTGAAAGGTTTTAAAATGGCCGCTTAAAGTATGGGGCAGTGTTGGCCCAGCAGTAATGACCCCGACTTACTAGTTGTAGGTCGTGAGTTCGAACCCAGACAGGCACTATACTTTGTCTAAACAATTTCATCACCACTACTCTAAAGGGAAATATCGTGAATAAACTAAAAATTACTAATGGGTAGACTAATAACCAAGGAAATTACACCTATTTACCGTTCAAACATAAAATAAAACATCCGATACAATCTATGTCTATGTACTAACAAAAAGTCATAAAAAGCAACCACACACAGTAATGACAGCTGTATCAAGAACGAGATAAATATCTATAAATACGTTATAAGTCTGATATAAATGCGTTAGTCTTATAAGTTACTTCGCGTAATAACCGCCCCCTCGCACAGACTAGTTAATTTGATTTAGATGCTACATACAAGTCCTTCAGGTTTTATTTCTATATAATGGTGATAAAAATAAAGTAATGTAGGGAAGACAGATTGTTTGTCAAGTTTTTATTAAAAGTCAACCGGACTCCTCCTTTTCCATCTCTATGGCATACCCAAAATGCTTAATTTTAAGGCTTAATTTTTTTACTCCTTCTGGATAGCTAGAAGTCGACTCGACTAGACTACGAACTATCACAATTTTATTCACAGTCCATGTAAATACCAAAATAAAAGAATTTATCAAACCATGCGAAATTTACGCTCGTTCCACAAAAATCCCCTAGATTCATAATTGTTGATAGTCTTGATAAGAAAAAAAAAACAATACATTGTTTATGATTCCTCAAAAATTCATAATCACTCAAATGAATCAATTACCTAAATATTTCGAAATACTGTGGCCACAAATAAAAGTAATTTAGTAATAGTTAGGAAAAAAGTGACATAGTCATCAGACGAAAAAGAAAAAAAAATCAAATCCACATCCGGCGAAACCGATCAAAATTCTAAAAACGTTCACAAAAATTGTAAACGTAAATCAGAAAACGACGTCGAAGTTCCTTCCACCATAATTAAAGTAATTTAGCACTCTCTGTCTCGAACCTGCTCTGTCCAATGTTTGTTTTGCAGGCGAGAACTGGCCATAACCTATTATTACCATCTCGTTATACTTTTTAACGTCCAGGAGTGGTCAACATTTGGTTTACTAAGAAATATTATAAGTTTGACGTTTCAAAGTGTTTCTTGTAATTTTGTGCACGCTATTTGGTTGAGTTTTTAATATTTTGTTGACAGCTTGATATGCCTTGGTGGCTACTAGTTATAGAAAACTTTGCCCCGTTTGAAAACATTTTTAGAAGTGTCATTACTGAAGTAGGTACTATAAGTACGTACCTACGTATAGTTTGACCCATAAATTATGACTTAAATTGACAGTTTGTTATACCTTGGTGGGTTTCAGGAAATTTCACCCCATTTGTAATCTTCTTAAAAACGTCATTATTGCAGCACAATTATCCTTATTTTCCTACAAAATTGCGATTAAAAAATAGTTACTAATTAATTCTCAGCCAACAAACAAAGACATAAGACCTTCCCAATAACTAAATGATCTCATAAGCTCACAATTTCATATCCCCGTCACACATAACCGCAAGTTGGTGACCTGCTCCACCAACATTAAGTTCGATCGCCGGCGGCGCGGGCGCAACCAGTAAAAACGTGTTGTTATTATTAATACTCTTGTTCATTGAGAACACTCGAGCGTGCTTGTTAAACTATGAAGACCTTCTAAGAAATGTACCTATAGGACCCTCCACGACGACACACCTTAGGTATACTGGCTTCTTTCGTGTTGTCGGCCTAGCCTTAAGTGGGTTCATCCTATTTTCTGGCTCCTTAATATAGAGCTACCTATTTAGGGTACAGTGTCTTGACAGGGCGTGGTCAGTTGTGTCATCCATTGCATATTTTGATTTAGTTGTGTGGGAGACATGATGTTAACAAACAGCTTTAAGCAATTGACAGTTTTTGGAAAACTCTTTGGATATTAGTCTGTAAATTTTTGAAGGCGTAGAGGAAATCGATCGCGTTCTAGAGACAAGAATATATAATAACCTTGTAAATTGTATGATTTTCAGAATATTTTTTACATTTTTTTAGTACCGATGGGCGATTAACAGGCACGTAAATGTGATATCACCCATAACCCTGCTTACTCCCTTAGAAAAGGAGTGAATAACCTGTCAGGCGATAAGAGCCTTTATTCTAAACAAACTAAAGTACGTTTTTTCTCCTTCGTAGGAGCTCATCTATTGCCAAAGTCAACGGATGTTGTCGAAACTGCTGTGGCCCAACGCGGGCCCTAGTGCGCCCAGAGAACCCCACTCAGACCATTTGGTTAGTAGACATTTTTTGTTTTATTAAAAAAAAATAACATAGAAAACATATTTTCTCCAAAAGGTTGGTAAAGGCTAACTTTAAACATGAAATTACTAAAAAGAAAAGAAAAACACCAAAAAGGTTGGCAAACGCTGACTTTAACAGTGACATAACTAAAAAAGGTTTCGATCTCCTGGTTTAATACTGTTGAAAGGTTTTTAACCACTGCAAAAAAGAAAACACCGCATTATTTAATCTGCGCAAACTGCCAGTTTTTTATTTAGATTAATTTCTACTTGTTCCGTCATTCGATTTAAAATAACTTCAATGTGTTTTCCAGCCTTTTGTTTCAAGTTAAAAATACGTGACTCTTGAAAGGGCTTCGAGTTCAAATAATGTTTTTTAAATGGCTGACAAGCGATGACGTATGAAGTCATTGTCCAATCACATTTAAGATAAATGCTCAATTTCTTACACGCACGTTTGTGTGTTACTGGTCGAACAAAAACTTGTTATTTTTTATTAGGCTTACAACAATTATTGAAACAAAACATAAACTGAGAGATTCATAACTTTTCCGTACTATAACTTTTTTTTGCAATATTTTTTTTCCGTTGTCTATTAGTAGAAGTTAAATGTTGGCATCAATAAAATATCTAAATAATTTAATATTGATGTTATGAGAAAAGATGTACAGAGCAGATGATTAAAACCTCAAGTATCACCTGCCTAGAAGATCCGAGAGCTACAATAAGAAGTTAAAGGAATAAGTATTCAATAAAATTGAAATAAACTTGTTATAAGTATTGAGCTGTGGATTCATAACTTTTCCGTACTATAACTTTTTTTTGCAATATTTTTTTTCCGTTGTCTATTAGTAGAAGTTAAATGTTGGCATCAATAAAATATCTAAATAATTTAATATTGATGTTATGAGAAAAGATGTACAGAGCAGATGATTAAAACCTCAAGTATCACCTGCCTAGAAGATCCGAGAGCTACAATAAGAAGTTAAAGGAATAAGTATTCAATAAAATTGAAATAAACTTGTTATAAGTATTGAGCTGTGCCACTAAACTTGCTTGAAAAGTCTTCTTCTGCTGGCCTTACTACTGCAAAATACTGAGAATGGCCCAGAGACAATTCTTATAATTTTGTCAATACAACATCAAATCAAGTAATTTATTCAAATTAGGCTTTTTTTTGCGGAAGGGAAATCATAAAAATGACCCTTCCCGCTCTGGGTGGAGCGGAAGGGAGTGTCAGACTCTTACTGATTACAACCCACCCGTGTTCCTTCCTTAGCCCTTTATGTAACCCTTTCGGACAATCCCGCTGACCCGGCAGGCTTCGGCCCTAAGGGACCCCTTCCTCGATGCTTCAAATTAGGCTTGGAATAAGAACTTTTCGAACGCCACCTGAGTGGAATACCTCCTCAAAATTATATAAGACATTCCCCTAAAACGCCCGCCCTTCACCACTTCCTAGTGCTTTCGCTGGGAACAAAAAGTGGCTCAACAAACTCCCTAGCAGTACAGCTGTCTGTTCGGTTAAAAAAAATCCTATCGGTAATCTGAATTCAGTAGACTGTTTTATAGTTCTAACGATATTTTATTCCCCAAAAAAAACAAATTCATAGAATAAAATAGTGCTTGAAAACATGCATTTCAGCCTTTGACCCAAATAAACCCTTTTTAAAGCGACACCCTAAATGTTCTATAAACCCTTTTGTCGAAAATTCACAGAATCACCCGCGTGACGATCATGTATGTTTTCCCGCGTTAACATTTTACGGAAACCGTGTAACAGGCCCAAAAAGGGTCTAACACTCCCTCCATAAATAATAGAATCATTAACATCTGCTGTTATGACCGGATCATCAATTTTTTGCCTCAAAATAGTTATCCGTTACTCAAATAGCTTTGGGCGTTCCTAGACGGTATATTTTGACGATTACTTTTTTAATTTTCGAAAAGTGATCAGGGAGATTTCTTTTTAAGTTTATTTTACACTTCTTTTTAGGGTTCCGTACCCAAAGGGTAAAAACGGGACCCTATTACTAAGACTCCACTGTCCATCTGTCTGTCTGTCACCAGGCTGTATCTCATGAATCGTAATAGCTAGACAGTTGAAATTTTCACAGATGATGTATTTCTGTTGCCGCTTTAACAACAAATATTAAAAATTAAATAAAGTTTAAATTTAAAGGGGTATAAAAGAAACGTTTTTTTCGGCGTTTTATGCCTTGTGGTACGGAACCCTACGTGTGCGAGTCCGACTCGCACTTGGCCGGTTTTTTTTTAATTATCTTGCACATAGCTAAAATACTACGTTCTGGAAGCTCGTTTAATTACATCGGTTACCTTATTTTTTCATATAAAGTTATTTGATTGTCTTTTGTCATTGAACAACATACAGTTTGACAGTAGCTTTGCTAATCACAGAGTTTATAAAGCCATAAAAAAGTATTAAAATAATCTCCTGTTTGTAAAAGATGACATATAAAACGCTCTTTATTACGATATACGATTACCTTTTGAGACTAAAGCAAGTTTTAAAACGGGTGGTTTAAAACCTAAGTTTAAAACAGTGTAGACAGTGGTTTGAAACCAATTTCATATGACCTTTAAACGTGCTCGGTAGAAAGGCCTGCGTTGCAAACCAGTGGCAGAAGAAAATGTTGGTTTTAAACCGTGTAGCAGAGCAGGCATCTCGCAACAACAACTTCAAGGTCACCTTGGTTTGTAGACTGGTTTCAAACCGTATAAATAGTGTTTCACTAGCAATGACCTCAAGTATGTTACCCAAAAAAAAAATGGTTGCCTGTAAAGTCGGTTTTACGGGCGAAGATTTTACGTGACAACGTCTTTTTCTCGGTAGAATATTTATTGATATGAATATAATTAAATTGCACAATAGGAACAAGGAATTAAATGAAAATAAGAACGTAACGTTACCGAGCGTTACACTTTTTCATAAGTGACTCCCAGCCGCAACCTAATTTAAAAAAAGAAAAAAATGGTTGCCTGTAAAGTCGGTTTTACGGGCGAAGATTTTACGTGACAACGACCGATCATCCGATCATAGTTGAGTGGGAGAGAGACGCAAGGCATTCGGCGGGCCTCTCTCTCGTTCGGTGACTCATCGTAACGTTACCGAGCGTTACACTTTTTCATAAGTGACTCCCAGTCGCAACCTAATTTAAGACGTTGTCACGTCAATAAGAACGTAACGTTACCGAGCGTTACACTTTTTCATAAGTGACTCCCAGCCGCAACCTAATTTAAGACGTTGTCACGTCAAAAAACTAAAATAATTACCAAAACTTAACATAATAATGATTCATACAAAATCTTCCATACACACACCTACGGCCATGAGCATTTAAGGGTAATTTTCGCCACAGAAATTGTTATTAATGTCAGTGATCACATGCCTTTAACCGTGTTAGTAGGTGCACCATACATGATGTCAGTTATGGATTTTTTGTCTCATACATACAGCTTGTGAGGTCTGTATAAGGACTAGTGTATACGCGTGACTATGACCGTCCTTCTTTTCTTTATATATGACTGTTGGTTGACCTATTGGGAGAGAACATTTGTCGTGTAATGTTTATTGATCTGGTTGTTGTGGATAGAGAGCAAT
This sequence comes from Oligia fasciuncula, assembly GCA_963082905.1. Taxonomy (NCBI): domain Eukaryota; kingdom Metazoa; phylum Arthropoda; class Insecta; order Lepidoptera; family Noctuidae; genus Oligia; species Oligia fasciuncula. The sequence goes on from OY720406.1 coordinate 4,878,112, forward strand.
TGTTTTTTTTTTAAGTGGGTACATCCTTCTTGGTTTTAAATTAATTTATAGCCCTCTTTGCTGTCAGTTTAAGTCTGATTACACAATATATTTCTGACGAATATTAACACCATATAGAAATACTGGCTTCTGAGGGGCCCGTGGCTAAATAATAACAGCCGCACAGGTCGATCGATCAGGTTAAGCTACGCTTGCCGCGGTTGGTCTGTGGATGGGTGACCATCTTTACATACCGAGACCCCTCCGTGCCTCGGAAAGCACGTTAAGCCGTTGGTCCCGGCTGTCATTCGTGGATATTTGACAGTCGTTACCGGGAGTCAGAAGCCCGAACGTCTGACAACCAGTCTTACCAAGGAGTATCGTATTACCCAGTAACTGGGTTGTGGAGGTCAGATAGGTAGTCGCTCCATGTAAAATACTGGTATTCAGCTGCATCCGGTTAGACAGGAAGCCGACCCCAACATAGCTGGCTAGATTTTGAACGTTTTTAATTACGGGATTTGGCCTTGAGACTGTGGAAATACCTCTCAGTTTGACTAAAGCCCGGTTTCCACCACGAAAGAGTAATGAGCCGGAAATGGCTAAGCGGAGCGGACTTCGTTTTCATGAAATAGGTTTGCGTTTCCACCAAGAAAGAGTTTAGTGGTCTGATTCCCACCGCAAAAGAGAAATGAAACAGAAGAATGAGCGAGCTCATTTTTACTCTTTTTGTCCGCTGAGTCATTTCCGTTCAACACTTTGTTGGTGGAAACACATGTAAGCAGTTTTCTCTTGCGAGGTAAATAAGTCATTAATGGGTCCGCTCCGCTCGTGGTGGAAACTGGGCTTAACTTATTCTAAAACCTGCTTGGTGCCCTGAATTCTAATTGCGAAATACACTATCAATCTAAATCTGAATCATGAAGGATATTGCTAATCCATTGCTTCATAAGTTCGAAAAATTTGTCTGCTCAACAACGTAAATAACGCAGTGAACATTCTAATAGTTAGTTACAACATTTTAATATTTATCTTACAAGATGACATTTAACAACATCTACAGACATTTCCTTACTTGTAGCTTTTATGACTTCAACTGCATTAACTTCTAAGTAAATATTAGTTTTTTTTTCTTCACCATTATGGTAGCGTATCCATTACTTTGCTGTTCCCACATTCTTATGATTTTTTAATTAATGCTCTGATAAAAATGCGGCAACGTGCGAGTCGGACTCGCAGACGAAGGGTTCCGTAAGTACCATCATACAATGTTTAACACTAAATTCAAAGCATTTATTTCAATTAAACCATTTACACTAAAATATACATATTACATACAAGTATAAAATAAAACAAAGGAAAAGAAAAAGGCAGGAGCTCATTGGGCATCAAAAAATTCGTCCGCATAGCTGTCACTGGCATAAGTGCTTATTATTCTTTGAAAAATATACTTTTTTTAAAACACATTTTTTGTATTCTTTAATTTTTAACTTTATTTTTATTATTTGTTGTCAAAGCGGTTATAGTAGTAGTCACTCTCTGAAAATTTGAACCGTCTGCCTATTACGGTTCAAAAGTACAGTGTGACTGACAGACGGACGTATGGCCAGTGGCGCCATAGCAATCGGAACCCTAAAAACTCGCAATCTTTGCTGTGTTTATTATTAGATATTGAACATTCTTTACGATAATGTAATTTTATTACTGTTACATGATATTCAGTTTGTGTTGGATTTATTGCATCAAGTTTGTTAGTGTTGACGTCAAATCGTGCGACTTAATAGTTTGTGATTTTATTGTATTTTTCATTTTTTGATACATCGACGGCTGAATCTTTCGTTTAATTTTATCACACACTAGCTTCTGCCCACGACTTCGTCCGCGTGAAATTTCACCGTCTGGCATTCACCCTCTTAGGGGTGTAATATCGAAAAACCCTTTCTTAGTGGATACCTACTCTTCACAAAGAACACCCCCCCAAATGCCCTCTAGGACCCTCTAGGACCAGTGGTTTAGGCTGTGCGTCGATATATCAGTCAGTCAGGACTTTGAATTTTATGTTTATAGATGTATTTATTTACGTGTGTTACACGGACACTTTTAAACGTATATTTACGTAATTAATTTTTTGTTTCGTCAAGTTTACTATTTATATACCATATGTATATGCTACATCACAGCTATGTTGTTAGGTAACTTTTTATTTAATAATTAATTAGATTTTAAAAACGCTTATCATCATCATCTGCCTAGCCTTTTCCCAACTATGTTGGGGTCGGCTTCCAGTCTAACCGGATGCAGCTGAATACCAGTATTTTACATGGAGCGACTGCCTATCTGACCTCCACAACCCAGTTACTGGGTGTAATACGATACCCCTTGGTAAGACTGGTTGTCAGACTTTGACACTAATTTTAAAAACGCTTATATTATTGTTAATATTGTGGCGAAACCCTCTCAAAAAAACTGTCCCAATAGACAATTTTCCAGTTCTTTCGCATCTCTATCTTCAAATAGTACTGTCAGTCATAGACCAAAAAAAAAAGGTTTCCGTCTCATAGGACCTAATATAAATCATGACATCCCGATGCAATAGTTCAGTATGGTCACTCTGCGAGCCGGAGGCGCCAACGATCATCACACCAAGGTGTCTGCAGCCTAATTATATGGACGGGTACTCTTCAACCAACACAAATATTTGTTAAACCAACACCTATCAACGAAAATAGGATTTTAGCTAAATAGAAATAGAGTTCAAATTCTATTGTTACTTTTTCACCTCGTTAAAGGTACGGCCAAAAAAAAGGTTGGCCCCGAAATTGGCGTAAAAACTTAGTTAATTATGAAATGATTAGGGGTTTGTTCCCAAAACTAACAGGCGTTTGTTATAGATTAGGTAATAAATAGTTATATTGTCGTTAGTTGTTTGTTTTTGTGAATGACATGTGTTTGTGGAGCTCGTAATTGGGTGTATAATGATGGAAGTGTCTATGGTCTATGGTGCTTTTTAAAATTGAGGTGATTAAGAGGCATAGGGAATTATGTGTCAGCTGTTTGACCTCTACGGTGGACTATGTAGGGTAACTAAAAATTATAATATACAGGGTTATTGGTAAAACATTAACAATCTCTTAAGAGGTCATTGTACTCATCATTATGAACAACTTTTACTAAGGGACCAAACCTGAAATCGCGACAAAAAATCAGCTGTTCCCTACATTTTGACGAGTTATACGAACATAAATGTAGGAAACAGCTGATTTTTGTTGTTCATAATGAGGAGTACAATGATCTCATAACCCTGTATAACTACTGAAAAGTTTGTTCTTTATCTTTTTGCTTTGTTCTGTGGCGAAGTTTAGCTCCTTTCATTTTCTTCAGCAAAGAAAATAGTAGGTAAAAGTTTTCTTGATTCGCAACTGGTTGCGCGCGACGCGAATCGCGCGCGACACGAAGGCACCGCTCGTTGCGCGACTTGCGATGCCTTTGTGTCGCGCGCGATTCGCGTCGCGTGTCGCGCCTGTTTGTAGGAGCCTTAATTCACAACTGGTTGCGAATTGCGGTTGTGAAAACGAGCGGAGGGGAGAGATAAGTACCTAACCAGGCTCGTCAAATATAGTTGAAGTTGAGTAAGAAACCGATGGATGTTTTCGATTTAAATACACACAGTTAATTTATCAATTCAAAAACATCCATCGATTTCTTACGAAACTTCAAATAAAAGACTATCCGACGACCTTGGTTACTCATCTCTTTTGGTGACTGTACTTTTTAACAAAATAAACAGTCAATTTTCTCAGTAACTGTCTTAGTTACAGTCTTCAGTCATAGCCTCATGCGTTCAAAAGTCTGTAGTCTGTCAGTTAAGTAATTTTTAACCCAAAACATTGGAGAATTAGGTATAACATTATTACTGAAGTTGGGAAAACCGTAGCGGACTGAAAAAATGCTTCACGACAAACCCAGTCTGATGCTTTACTTTGTGTAAATTATTTCATCACCACTGCTCTGAAAACGGTGAAGGAACATCGTGACGTCCTAGAGCCAAAAAATTCGAAGACATGTGACATCTACCAACCCGCATTGGGCCCGCGTGGTGGATTACCCAAACCCCTTTTACTGATAGGAGGTCTGTGTCCCAGCAGTGGGAACATTATAGGCTGATTATGTGTTGTGCGACGATACCTATTCATTTGTTTTTCCCCAACTATACCAAGACAAGGACTTCACTTGTTTTTGTTCACCTTCCAACCAAATATAAAAGTACTAGTTGCGCCCCGCGGTTTCACCCGCGTAAATGTCGATCCCGTGGGAATATCGGGATAAAAAGTAGCCTATATGTTAATCCAGAGTGTCAGCTACCTTCATACACAATTTTATCAACATTGGTCCAGCCGTTTGAGCGTGAAGAAGTCATCATCATCTTCCTGCCCTTATCCCATGTTTACTTGGGGTCGGCGCAACACGTTTTCTTCTTCCATTCGCCCCTGTCAACCGTCACGCTATCATTCACTCCCTTCTTGAGCGTGAAGAAGTAACAAACATATAAACACACCCCCACACACACACACATACACACACCCCCACACTCACAAATTTTCACCTTTATAATATTTGTGTGATTTAGAGCCTACAGGGATTATATTTTCGTAGAACACCGTATCGGTTAAAGACTTTCGATCAATCACAGAGCCAATCAATTAAGGGTGGGTTTCGCTACCCTCGCGTAGGGTTAGCAAATTATAGGCTTGGGAACGTGTATTTATTAAGGATTGCAGTTTAACTTCTGCAATCAAAGATTGAGCAGTGGTGGCCCAGTGGTCTCGGACACGACTTACGAGTTGTAGGTCGTAGGTTCGAACCCAGACAGGCGCTTTACTTTGTGTAAATTATTTCATCACCACTGCTCTCAAAACGGTAAAGGTCGTGAGTGACATCGTGAGGAAACCAGCATGTCCTAGAACCAAAAATTCGAAGACATGTGACATCCACCAACCCGCACTGGGCCCGCGTGGTGGATTACGGCCCACTCCCTCTCATTGAGAGCCTGTGTCCCAGCAGTGGGAACATTATAGGCTGATTATGGTAATCAAAGATTAGTGATACCCGGGTCAGCGGGATTGTCCGAAAGGGTTACCGCTGGCCCGGAACATAAAGGGCTAAGGAAGGAACACCGGTGGGTTTTAGTCAGTAAGAGTCTGACACTCCCTTCTGCTCCACCCAGAGCGGGAGGAGTCATTTGATGATATCCCATCCACAAAAAAAAAAAGATTAGTGATACAGCTGTTAATGTTTCGTCTAATTGACTAATCATCGGTTAAGACAATTAGGACGGTAGCCTGAAAGTACCAGTACTTATTTTACATGGAGCGACTGCCACAACCCAGTTACTGGGTAACTATAGGTGCACCTTGGTAGAACTGGTTGTCTTTCGGGTGTCTGACTACCCGTAACAACTGTCACACAAAGATCCACGAATGACAGCCGCGACCAATGGCGTAACGTATGTAAAGTTGGTCACCCATCCACGGACCAAACGCGGTAAGCATACTTATAGCATAACCTGATGAACCTGTGCGTCTGTTATTACTTGTTAGTAGTTGTCAATCATACCATAAAAGTCCACTCCTCATACTATGCGCATGAGAAATACGTTCTTAATTCGAAATCTCACAAACCCCAAGATCTTTTAATTTTATTTAAAACGATATCTAAGTACTACATTTTTTTTTCAACTCGTTTTCTCCCCTGGTCTATCAGCCCTAGCCCCCGTTATATCGCAGTAGCAGACCCATGGGATTAGCCATGGATCCCGTCGAAGTAAGCGTGTCAGGTACAGACGCCGAGCTACCCGAAACTGTCAAATTTTCCCAATCAATCTTGAACCTTAGGCTATAGCGATAAAGTTGAAAATCTATTAAAGAAATTTGACAGATTGTAGTAGGTTAATGTGCTGGCGTCTATACCATATCCTAGCCGTCGTTATGTAAAATATCGGTCACCATTTATTTTATATGGCATTAAAAAGGTTTATGTTTTATGTCGTACTTTTTCTTTATGTACTCGTAGCTGTGTTTATTTTATATCAAAAGTGATTTTACAATTACTTTCCTGAGTGCTTGATTTCTTGTGTTTTACTGTAAAAAAACTGGCCCACACGAAGGGTTCCGTACCACAAGGCAAAAATGCCGAAAAAAACACGTTTGTACAACAAACGTGTTTTTTTTTTCGGCATTTTTTTGGGAGCCCCCCTTAAATATTTATTTTGTTTTGTTTTTAGTATTTGTTGTTATAGCGGCAACAGAAATACATAATTGGTGAAAATTTCAACTGTCTAGCAACCGCGGTTCTTGAGATACAGCCTGGTGACAGACAGACGGACGGACGGACGGACGGACAGACAGCGAAGTCTTAGTAATAGGGTTCCGTTTTTCCCCTTTGGGTACGGAACCCTAAAAACGGTCAAGTGCGAATCGGACTCGACAAATTTGTAGGTATGTAACTACAAATTTGTAGGTATGTAACTACAAATTTGTAGGTATGTAACTACAAATTTGTAGGTATGTAACTACAAATTTGTAGGTATGTAACTACAAATTTACGGTTTTCGGATTTTTTTCCGTACTTGTGCTACATGACATTGCTTCTTGCCAGTTGGCAAATTTCATGATTCTAGGCCATCGGGACGTACCCTATAAGGTTTTGATTCCCTTGCGAGTGTCAAAATATGCGGCACTAACGGAACAGGTAGTAACGGACCTTGTCCGTCCTACGAACAATACCATTTTATAGTATTATTATAGATCAGATACACCAATTTTGCCCATGAATCAATATTATATTAGACATGATAAAGGTATACAATTTTCTTACAAAGATACCTAATTATCCTCATACTTAACAATCGTAATTTCGATAATTCTAGTGTCTTCTTTATTTCTTACAATAATATTATTCTTATAAGGAAAGATTGCATTGAAGATTAATTTAATAATTAATTCTTTGTTCCTCGCTCAAAACTATGCTACGATATTTTCTTTTCCGTAATTTTAAACTGTGACAATTACTAAAAATAACGTCTTCATTGATTTATAACGTACTAATTAATTGATTAACCACAAAAGATAACAAGAGATCCGGAAGTAAGATTAACGCTCGAATTTTCATAATTATTAATTTTGATACAAATAGCAAATATTGTTCACAATCAAATTCCAATCTTAACTTTTAAAAAATAAGGTTTATTTTTGTGGAAATGAAGGGTTTCGTAACGATGCGCACACGCATCGGTCGACATAGTTGTGCGTTTTCGACGGCAGGTGGCGCCTCGCCATTGATCATATAATTTTATGGGCTCCGAACTCATTTATTATAGTTATAAATATAAAGAGGTTCGTTTGTTTTGTCCAAGTATTGAATTAGGCTTTGTATTCTGAACGACGACGGTGTATCAATTTGTTTTTACCCGACTGCGCGACGCAAAGGAGTGGTAATGTGTTCATCAGCCTATGTATGTATGTATGTTCCTTTGAAGCACTATACAGACCAAACGCCCGGGCCGATTTTTATGATTCACACGTCAATCGATTCCTCTTAGTCCGAAGAGTGTCACTAAAGACGTAGGTAAGTGAAAATTCAATATGGCGACTACTGTGTTAGTATGTATGTCTTCAAAAAAATTTTTTCTCAAAACCTATCGAGTGGGGTATCAAAATAAGGGCTTTAAAAGGCTTTAAAAGACGATTACAAAAATATAAACAACTTATATGGTTAAAAGTAATTCGAAGTGACAAATCGTAAAAAATACGTACCAAGAACTAAATCGTCAGCGAAATCTTTCACATTTAATTTTGTAAACTAAAAAGCTGGAAATAAAAAAAGTTATTAAAAAAAATAAAAAACCCGACAACGGTAAAAAACTCAAGTTAAAAGAACTGAAAAGCTAAAAACAAGCCCATTTTAAATAAAATAAAAGTTGGAAGCAGGCGGGTTTGAATTTGAAAATATAATAAAAATGGTATGGGTCGAATAAAAGTTTATTTTCAATTAATTAAAAAAAAATTATAACAAATGTATCAAGTTCTACTAGTCAACTCAAACTTTTAATCGATCTGTATCTTTTAAACTTAAAATCCACTTTTAATCGTAAGAATATTTGTCATGGCAATGTCTATAAGGAACCCAGTTTTATTTATTTTATTAATAATTACCTATTGTGATATTCGGGCCTATTAAAGTGAATTGTGCGGTCTGTGCGTATGGCTCGATTGAAGTATTTTTGTTGTGGGCTTCTCTAATACCGTTTCAGGGTTGTTTTTTTTTTATCAGGTATTATAGTGTGTTAATTAATACTTAATGAATAAAGTTTATATTTATGGGCTAGTTTTTGGGTGTATGACGTTGGCTTCTTGATCATATCGATGTTTGTAGTCTGTCTGGGCTATTGTTTTGCAGGCGCCGGTGATATGTTGGATTGTTTCTGGAGACCTAAATTATTGCATTTTCTACATGGTATCGGTTGTAAATTTTTTGATAATATATTTTTTGTAGTTCTTGGACTAAATTACTTGGTCCTGAATTGTATGCATGTACCCTTCGGTCTCCGGGATTAGTTCGACTCGATTTAACCACGCGTTCGACGCATCTTTGTCGACATTTAATTGGCATAAATCTTGGCGATGTCTCCCGTGTAGAGACTTCTGGGTCCACTCTTGACATTTGGTTCTGTCATCAATCACTTTGTCGTTTTTTTTTGTTCTGTAATGTCTTTTAATTAAGAGTTGGAAAGTGTCGTTGTATGCTATTAGTTTGTGGAGTGAGGAAGATCCAGTTTTAGCAAAGAAGTATTGCCTAAGAGCTCTGATCTGTCTGTTGTGTAAGCTTAGCATATTTATAAGTCCTCTGACTCCTTCTTTTCTTTTCTCGGTAACCTTAACCTTTGTATGTATATCTTACGGCTAATAGCCGAAGTGCGGGTACACCTAGTTTGAACCAAACCTAAACCTCGGGGTGCCCTTCGCTCGCTCTTGCATCCTACATCGCCTCCCGAAGTACACACGAACCGCATCTTAAACTAGGTGTAGCCGCAGTTGTACCCGGCTAAAACTATGTGTAGCCGCACTTCGGCTATTAGTCGTGACATAAACAAGATCTTGGGTGATGTTTGCGAAATTTAGTCATTGCAGTGTTAATTTTCCGTTGTAAGTTTTTTATGTCAGTTTTAGCTCAGTTTATTATCCCGAATGAATAGGTGAGCACAGGTATAGCAAAGGTGTTGATTGCTTTTATGGTGTTTCGTGAATAGAGCTGTGTTTTTAGTATTATATTAAGTCGGTGTTGAAATTGTTGTTTAAGTTTTTGTTAAGTATCTTTGTAGTGTATCTGGTGGTAATGATTGTACCCTAAGTATTTATAAGTGTCTAGTTCATCCAATGGTTCTATTTGTTCTCCTGTACCTATGGTGTACTAAATTTATTTTATATTTATCTATGCCGAACTCCATTTTTATGTAATTTGTGAATTTTCTGTTAGGTTTGCTAGCTCGTAAAGTTGACTCTCGGTTTCTGCATACAGCTTTTATAATCCATGTAAATGCTTTAAAACGTCTTTCTGTCGGTCAGTCTGCCGGTTGGTAGTTATAGAATTTAAAGGGATTCCTAATTATTAAGTTGCGTTTAATATTTTAGAAAGGGCGTTTAAAGTAAGGCAGTACCACAGTGGGCTGAGTGCACCTCCCTGGAAGATTCCTCTCTGTATTTTAATTGGGCTAGTATCTGTTGTTTTGGTTGGGGTAGTCAGTCTTAATACTGTACACCAAGTTGGCATCATAATCTTCAAAAATTATTGGGTTGGGTTTATTTTGTAAATTTCTAACACTTGCAATAGCCATGAATGGGGGACGGAATCATACGCTTTAGAAAGGGCGTTTAAAGCAAGGCAGTACCATAGTGGGCTGAGTGCACCTCACTGGAAGATTCCTCTCTGTATTTTAATTGGGCTAGTATCTGTTGTTTTTGTTGGGGTAGTCAGTCTTAATACTGTACACCAAGTTGTCATCATAATCTTCAAAAATGATTGGGTTGGGTTTATTTTGTAAATTTCTAACACTTGCAATAGCCATGAATGGGGGACGGAATCATACGCTTTCTTGTAATGGTATACATGGTGAATAAATCAGTTTTGGATTTCTGAACTCTTTAATGTAACGAAATCTATGATTAATTGCTCTTTGCAGCAATTATTTTCGGCATCCTTTTTGCTGTTCGGCTAAGATGTTATTGGCCTCAATGTGTCCTTAAATCATTTCGGATACGCAGGATGTGATCTGTTTTGTAATGCCTCTGGGTTATATTTGTCATTCATCCCTATGAAATAGAGTACCTACTCATTAGACCTGCCATAAAATCACTAGAAAATCCGCTCATTTCACAAAAAGACTATAAAAAGATAATATTTACAATCCCATCTTACCTCTAACCGTTCCATTAACGCCTTTTCAGATTCACATTAAAATGTGGAGCATACGATGGCGCCTGTCATTATTCTCCACATCAAACTATCCCGCCACCAGTTTAACTTGCTCCTTGTTCCTATCTATTGCGTTTAAAACGGCAGCTCTTATGGAAATGGTTCTTTATCCCATCACCATTTCAGGTAGAACTCTCTCGTGTTGCCTTATCTTTGAAATGAGAGCTCTTGTTATAATAGTCATGTGTAGTGATTTTATACTTGAGAAAGGAAGCTTTTATAGTTTAATATCTAGTGTTATATATATGGAGATATGTTTAATAAACGGTGTAGTACTAACAGTACCTTTTAACTGTCACAATTTTCTGGATAGTGCATTTGGAAATGACTTAATGTGGCATGCTTCCCGTAGTCTCGTGAGTTTATTATCATTGCTTGGCGGCTCGTTAGTTGTATTCAGTTTCTGTTATATTTCTGTTTTGATATTAGTTAAGGCTTAAGAATGTTGTTTGATGATATTTCCCGTTACCTTAATACAGCCCTTTCCAAGTTTTAAGACTTACCAAATTTTGAGTTAGTGGAAATGGAATGTAGTTTCTGATCAGGAATTCACTTATGGTACTTAGACTTAAAAGTTATCTACGATAGTACAGACGCCAGTTAATTAAGCTACTACAATCTGTCAAATGTCTTTAATAGATTTTCAACTTTATCTCTAAATTATTAGGTTCAAAGTTGATTGGGAAAATGTGACAGTCTCGGGTAATTTGTTGTGCTGGCGTCTGTATAGTCATCATTCTTTTGCCCCTATCCCAATTTATTTGTTATCGGCGCATCATCTCGGTAGTCAGAGTCACCCCCTTTCTAACCATAAAATTATTCACACAGTCCAGCCATCGTTTCTTTGGTCTTCCCCCTACTCTTATAGCCATGATAGTATCACTGCGGGCCACAAAATTCGTATCGGGAATTCGTGGCTAGTCTTAGCAATCATAATAATAAATTGTAAATTTGATCGTTTCATCTAAAATCCCTTCAAGTTTACTTACCTTAGACATTATCAGCTCAACTCCAACACTAATCCTTTTAGCGCTAACACCGTGAATATACCACAGCCATTTAGCACTAGTGTACACAAATCCTACAGATTACATTCGCCGTTAAAGGGTCTGTACACACCGCTGTTTGCGCGCCGCGCGCCGTCCTGGTCAAACGTTAACACTTCTCTGCCTACCTTTAAATCCCCAATACTTTTGATAGTTTTAATTCAGTAACTGCTGAGTGCTTCGATTTTTTGTATTTCGAATCAATTTTGTTTTTTTTTTTTTTTTTAATAATAAAGTGGAAGAGAGTTTACTTTAAAACAAAAAGAAATCTTGCTTGTTTTAATACTAGGTAAGTACTTGCACACGTTTTAACATGTTTTAGGCCTTACTTTATTGAAGCACCCAGAGGCAAGTCCGGTTAAGCAGACGACAACCTCATAGGTGTAGGGGCTACCTCGAAAATCTAAAATCCTCGAAAACCGAGGATTTTAGATTTTCGCGAGCGAAAGTGATGCAGTTACCTACTTTTGAAATGCAAAAGAAGAGTGATGGCTATAGTGTGCGTGCGCTCGGAACAAAACGACGTATTTACTCCTTTTCTAACAAAATAAATGAGTTAAATTTAAAACTACTTTGAGTAAACTTTGACATGATAGTTCTCTACGTTTTAAAGTAAATTCCATTGAATAAGCCGTGATGTCGAAAAAAGTAAAAAAATAGATATAACTTTGCATTTTTTTTGTATCGAGAAAATGTCACTGAATCGTGTACTCGTAGGTATTCCTTTTACATGGTAAGCACTAGACCAAAGAGTAAAAAAAAACATATACCAAAATGTTAAATCCCTATTCAACATACCTACTTAACAAGTTACACGAAATAGAAAAACCTAATTTTTTTCAACAAAGAAAAATAACAATAAAAATATCGTTTTACCCAAGACATTTTGTTTTTTTACTCTAGAACTTCCTAACCAGTCTTTTACATTTTTCCAATGAAATCTTAAGCTGTTTACGAGTCTTATCAAAAGATCTCTGTTTACTTATTACAGCCTTCCAATACAACTTCAAGATGTTTGCGAGTCGTAATATAGACATTGTTGAAGATATTTCTCCTTGCTACATTCCAGCCAACATGCAAGGCTTTTTACATCTCACATTTCAGCTTTCAAACATCGTTATCAACTTCTTGAACGTCGTATTCAGTACCCCTTACGTCCTTACCAGCTCTTGAACCTCGCGTATGTAAGGACCCGTTTCCAAACTTTAGAATAGAAGAGAAACTAGTAGTTTTAAACAACTTCGGGCTGTCAACATCCGACAGTTATCGGACACCTGTCCAAACTGCTTGCAATCAATCCTCATGTCAGTGTGGAGCTATCAGGTGTCTCTGAAAAAACAAAGGTATTTAATGGGACCGACCATAGATCAAATGTTTGCGTAGTGAGCATAGAGATTTTAGTTTTGTAGACTACTTGTAGCTTCCTGTTGTTATTGGTTCATAATGTTTTGTTAAAAGTGGGGCAACTAAACTAGTGTTAACTATAAATCTTAGGTACTTAATTATTGTGGGTGGTGAATGGTGATGAGGATTATAGCGAATATTTATATTTTTTTAAAGTTCATTTCAGCAGACAGCAACCGTCTAGATTCAAAGTAAAACTATGCTCATACTTTTAGCAGACAGTAATGGCGCCTAGATTCAAAGTAACACCAATAAGGAATTGCTGAAGTAAAACAGCAAATAAGTCGTTCTATTGATGCACCTACCAATATTCCTCCTCCAGCTTTAAATATAAAAGTTCTCAAACAGCTAAAACCAGCATTAAAACAAGTACATCAATATTCTATTTCTATATATCACTAGCTACAAATAAAATAATTATATAAATTAATTACTAGCAAACCATCTGCCATATACAAGATAACAAGCGCAGTACATAATCGTTTATTTATCGAAATACATATGTAAGTGGCTGATACGTCGTAAGAGTCGTAACGCTGTAAGCGCGCGCAATTCTTAATGATATGCATCAGTGGTAGGAACACTTATTGAGTAAGTACGGTTCGCAAATTAAGTGGTGTGTCTTTGCAAACGTATTTAGGGTCATGCATGTCTTTAGTGATTGTCTCTTTTTCATTATTGTTGTCATAATTAGTTTCCAGCCCACCAAGATCTGTCTTATGAATTCTTCAAGTGGTTAATCTCGTTGACTAATCTTTTACCTTAGTTCATTATTTCCAATCCAGTCCTTAGTCTTACTTCATTCTTACAAATAAATAACGCAATGAATGTTGTTGAACTGTCAAAATGAAAGCGTTTACTACTGTTACTGGATTATTTAGTATCCTCTTCACTACATCGTTCTATGAGCTAGTTACGGCCTGGTAATTGTTCTATGAGCTAGTTACGGCCTGGTAATTGTTCTATGGGCTAGTTACGGCCTGGTGATTGTTCTATGAGCTACTAAAATCAGCAATCTATTGCATGCTATAGGTACGTTTATTAAGTGCTTGATAGTGACAACATTCTCCCAGTTCTGTCTAATGAAGATATCAATATTGCAGCTCATTCATAAATTAATGTCCCACGGTAATATATCACGATGATTAATTCCAGCCACCTAACTTTATACGCGAAAATGAAAACCCATCCAGCATTTGCTGTTACTTGCAATAAATTCTGCATTTAACTGCTGTTTCGACGTTTACTGCTTCAAAATAATTAGTTTCCCATATTTTAGCTTTACTCTCAACTTAATCAAGAACTAAATAGCTAGTACGGTGAGTACAGTAAGTGGTTGACTGTACGTCTCGGGCGGCACCTGTGTCGGCGCGGATGAAAGCGGCGTCGCTTTGTGGCGAGCCGGCAAATATTTATTTTAATTTAGTGGCCGCCCGCCGATCGCTCGTTAATCGCTAATGGATGCTCCCGCGCATGTGCGATTGTTCTGTGGTGTACAGCCATGGATTGGGTGAGATTTTTTTTTTGAAAAATTTGCTGGGTTTGGATTAATAGAACAAAATTTTCGGAGGGGATATTTTAAGGTTTTTTAGCTAGCCTACTTCATGATTTAGTCACAGTTAATTAAGCCCCTTTTTCGCCAATAACAACTGTTACAGCTGACGAAGACCTCATGAAATTGCTGGTGTTTCTGATGTTCTAACTGCCTCATTAGATTGATAATAGAAATCCTGACTTAGTCGCCTTCTACGATTTTGAGAGAATGATCCGTACAGACTTTTAACTTTAGGACAAAGGACTTCTCTTTTTCAACAAGTGGCATACTTAATGAAAAAATCCTTGGTCCTCAGAGTCTAAGAATTTGCACTTCGAGACATCAAAAGATTACTGTTCACAATGCCCCTCTTCGTGAGGCTACTGTAAATAAAATAGATAAACACAGCGTCAAAACTGCTCTTGCGCAGGATTGTTTAGCTGATGATTGCAATGGGTTTAGTTTTAGTTGTTATGAACTAATTGTTCGTGAAGTTAGGGTGATATGGGATGGGTTTTATTCTTGGTGCAACTTGCAAGATTGTGCATAGACACGCAATCTTCTTTTTCGTCGTATCGATGATTCCCTTTTACTAATTTTATAAAAGCTTCGACCAGAATTCGGCCACTTCGACAGCGTTGGCGTTAGCCTCGCAAAGGTGTTCCATAGTGCAGGTGTTTTTTCACAGAGGACACGACAAGTCGAGTAGAGGCATCGTTTGTTATGTGGCTCCACAGTAGCATTGTGGCTCGTCGGAGTACCCGCACCTGACTAAATTGTGCCTGCAGCGACCCACCTGGCTTCTTAGTCGGTTATGAGATTTCCAGGTGGGCCATGGTATATACATTTAGGGGGTCGCTGGGAGGAACATGACAAAAGTTGTAAGGTAGCGGATTTTTTTTATCTAAAGTACCTAGTTAAAAATATTGTTGTTCAGCTGCATCCGGTTAGACTGGGACCCGACCACAATGCTTTTAGTTGGGAAAAGGCTAGCTATGCAGGAGATGATGATGAGATACTAAATGATGCCTTTGTAATTTGTGAGCAGTGCAATAAATTGCAAAGAAATCTATGTTAGATGGTCTTCTTGCCGTGTCTAAACAATGCGGATCCTAGGACCAACACCCTTATTAAGTAACACACTATCAATCGCCGTCTGGATCATTCTGAAGGATATTGCTAATCCATTGCTTCATATGTTCGAAAATTTTGACTGCTCAACAATATAAATAACGCAATGAATGTTGTTGAACTGTCAAAATGAAAGCCATTTCTAAGTACTGTACCTAACACAGTTTGACACGTAACTTCAGTCGCTTGATCAGCTTACATGTTCTTGCTCTGTTTGGGCTGAAACTGATGCAGCAATCCTACTGGATTGCCGGACAATTATAATCCCAAATACCTTCCAAGTACCGTCATACTCCAATAACTAAAAATCGATATACCTACCACCTTAAAAACTCTAAAATCACAAACAATAACGCGGCAAGCGACTGCCGCATTTGATCCAATATTTGTCAATGCTTTTTGTGGTAAAAAGGGGCATTAGTGAACCCCTTCTGTTGACACAATGCTAAGACGGTTTGCCTGTCAACTGTTGGCCACAAATATTGGTGGTCGGCTCCTCTGTAGTAATCCCACGTTTGTTTTAACTTAAGCCTCGAGAAATATGTGGCTACTTTCACGCGTTGAAGTGAGATATGTGGTTTAATTGAGTTTTTGTCAGGATTTAAAGGATTTTTTTTTAATTCTGAGGAAGTGGGAAGTTGGGAAGGCACTTTTCTTTTTATAGAGTTGGATTTTGGCTACTTTTAAATTGTATTTTGAGAGATGAAAATATGAGAATTTATGAATTTTCTGGAGCTGTTGATGTTGGTTGAATTAAATTATGCTTTGATGTTTCTCTAATGTCCTAGATTGTGATTGTCCTAGTGCGATAGACAGTCGCTCCATGTAAAATACTGGTACTCGGCTGCATCTGGTTGGACTGGAAGCCGACCCCAACGTAGTTGGGAAAAGCTAGGCAGATGGATGGATGGTTTCTCTTATTTCCTATCCTAACTTAGTTTCTTAAGGAAGTTTTAGCAAGGTAGTGTAGCCTTTAAAAGTGAATCAATAGGATTTCTTTTGTTGGTAGGTAAGATTTTGTATAAGTTACGGGCGGAGTTTACTTCAGAACTTACCTGTTTGAAAAACGCGGTAAATAACCTGAAACTCTGTAGGTTATAGTGATCGTAAAATAGAATAAAAATACCTACTTATGATCAAAAACTTGAATGGCTGCAAGATTCTCCTCGAAAAATGGATCAAAATTGCGCATAGAACTGATAAAGAACAGAATCCATTTTCAAATAAATACCTACATACTTTTGATTAGATACAGTTTTGGCCACATTCGAAAATGGCGGCTGCAAATCATATATTATAGGAGTACTGCTTCCTAACTAAAACATGAAGATGCATCATTCGAATTCAATCGATACTGCATAAGCTTTGCCGAAATCCCGTCTTTGCCTCATCGAATTCCGAACATTTGCAATAAAAAAGTTTCTATAGACTCGAATCACGTTTCGATAGCGTTCTGCGAATTAAAATTACAAAAAGCGCGACCGAGATAGCAGTTGCGTTCCGTACGTGGGAGAGAGTAAATGCATCGTCGCATCCACGCCCCTGCAGGAATAAAATTCAAAATAAGATTTCAAAGGAAGTAAAAGGAAAAACAAACAAGGCTCGGGTTTCTAGTAGGTTAGAACGAGACGGAGGCATGTTTGCACGCTCCCTCGACGATTGGTTAGTTGATATGAGTTATGGCGCGTATGCTTGCCGCGCGAATTAGCCATTTGGCGCGAATGTGTGGGGCGACGGGCGGCAATGCGTCGCCGTCGCCTAGAATGCGATATGTGTTCTATATTTAATTCTATTTGGTTGGGATAGGTCGAGATCTGAACATTGTTATTCATTTTGTCGCTAAAATCTTAAAATTAAAAATCTAGTTTTTCTTTATCTTAAATAAACAATTAAACACTTCATATGAAATAAAAAAATATTTAAACATTTTAGTAAGTAATTAAATTCACATTTCATAATTTTAGTTTTTTTTAAACTCCGCTACTACAACTAAGCGCAAAGAGACTAAAAGAGTTGACATTCTAGAAATAACTTGTGAACATGCAGCGCCATCTCGTAGCGGATAGCGCAACTACAGAACGTGACAAATTACAAAGATGCCAACTGCTGACTTTCTGTTATCTTAGCAGTCATAATTATATCGATAACAAAGTACCTAATAAAATAGCTAAAATTTAATAAAAGATTTTCACATTTTATCAATGTTACATAAGAATCAAAATATTAATTTCTATCTACATCGCCAAGCGGTTGGTTGACTCATCACGTGACCAGAGGGCTGGCCTATTTTTAGCCCAAAGAATAAGCATTGCCATCCAACGTGGTAATGCTGCTAGCCTTTTGGGCACTTATGCCATTGACAGCGATGCGGACGAATTTTTTGATGCCCAATGAGCTCCTCTCTTTTTCTTTTCCCTTCTTTTTTATATACTTGTATATATAATATGTATATTTTAGAGTTAAATTGTAAGATAATTAGGTATTAATAAAAATTTCTATCTATGTAGGTATACCTACTTACCCTAAGATGAATTAACATAAAATCCGTAAAACCATTCACCGATTCATAACAAGATACCGAATTTATGGTTTCCAGAAAATCGTAAAACCCGTTCTATGTGTTTCGGTTTTTTATAAAAAATTACGATGAATAGTTGCGCCATAGACAGTTCATCAAAGAACGATCAACAAAATTATTGTTTATGATCTGTGAGCGTGGCGAAGCGATTGTAACGGCTAGACTAGTGGCGCCACCCCGCGCTGGGTACTTTGAACTATTAGTTAAGGATTCTGGTTTTATTTTTATGTCGATACGATGTAATTAAATTAATCAAGAAATTTCTAGAATCGTAGCGCGTCTTGATGTTTTTGTGGTTAGTTGATCGAATTGTTATCTAAAAGCACTATTAACTGGAACACTTAACTGAAGTACAGACGCCAGCAGGTCAACCTACCCGAAACTGTCAGATTTTCTCAATCAACCTTGAACCTTATGCTTTAGCAATAAAGTCGAAAATCTATTAAAGAAATCTGACAGATTGTAGTAACTTGATGTGCTGGCGTCTGTACCTAGGTAGGTATCTATTACACGAATTGCAATAAATTCGGAAAAGCAGTGCTATGATTAAAAAGTTTAAATGGATTGGTAGTGCGGCCGATTCTGTTTTTCACAAACTAAACTAAATTTAAGTTCATGCATCTTATTCTTTCTATTTCATTAAGAAAAGGACAGAAGATAAATATGTATTAGTTTAGTCCTGTCAAATTAAGATAGGTACTCCATAGACAACTTTGGACGAGATTAAAAAATTGGCTACTAAAAATACGTCAATTTACGTCAGGCGCTGACTAATTTGACAAGACTAAACTAATATTTATCTTCTGTCCTTATCCTAATGAAATAGAAAGAAAAAGATGCCTGAACTTAAATTTAATTTAGTTTGTGAACAACAGAATCGGCGCCAATAACTGACTAGTAACATTATAACTTTCTCCAAGTGAATTGAACTGAAAACACAGCGGAAAAATCTATCGAACAAATAATCAATCAAACTCTCAAAAAAAAAACAATTCAAAATTCGAACAATTAACCAGATGTCGTCACATCCTAGAGGGGCAATTACTTTTAATCGATACTCGACGCATCACCGGCGCCGGACCACCGCGCCATCGATTTACATATAAATTTGTGGTCCAACCGTAAAATAAAGAAATTGGACGGACCAATAAGAGCCCGGTAATTAAAGCCGACGTAAGGAACAACTATAATTTTATTTTAATGTTATCGTTTTCGGGCTGAATGCAGTCGTTCGTTAGCTTTAAGAAAAAAAAGATGTCTTTATGGTGTCGTTTGTTCCTTGATGAGATGATCAGCGCGTCAAAATAGATATTTTAAACAGTTATTTTAATGGCGCTGTAAATTTTGATGGAATAATTCGTTAAGACAAAAGATTTCTTTGTCATCTCTCGTTATGTGAAGCGATTCATCTTGTTGTGTGTTACATTCTTATTGATGGTCGTTATGAGGCAACATTTCTTAAACGTGTCTGGAGAACTTGTCTTTTGGGACAAAATGTTGCGCCAGTAAGTATCTACTTCTGTCTTATTGTTTATTACAGGCTTGTCTTGTACTTTTTGGTCCTTTGGTCCGCGTCTCTTTCAAACCCTTTAAACGTTACATATAAAGATGAAGGTGGCACACACGAGGAAGGTGTGAGATGGTCTGATATAGAACTATAATAACTAACTGGTTTTCTGGATAGTGTCAGCAGCGCAGTAGGTAGGTAAATGTATCCACATATTACAATACATATCAGTTAAAAATCTCCTTAACTTAATCTTCTTAATTAAAAACACTCATAGGTGGTCATTGAGCGTTATTAAAACTCAAACTCAAAGCATTTATTTATATTAAACCATTTACAGGCACTTTTGAATTGACAAGAATTCGGTCAGTCAGAAAGTTGAAGCTAGTTGTCTATTCCAAAGCGTGTTATGTTTCCAGATTTACTCTCCTCAATTAGAATCGCAGAATGAAGCAAATACTTAAAAAAATCTTTCCAATTTTTTCTCTGTCTTGATTAACATTAATTGTAATAATCCACATAGGAAGTGCTTCAATCAAACTGACAGTAAACAGAAATCCGAGTATGAGCGGATGTTGTCATAATCAATTGGTCAGATCTAATGAGAGCAATTGAATTTAATAGGTCGGCGCTAACTTGTAGGGGACTACAATTAGTCAGTGAAAAGTGTCCTTAATAAACAAGTATGTAAGTTATTGCAGGGCTTTAAATAAGAACATACTTATCAAGTTAGTGTGGGATTCAGCCAACGACGATAGTGGTTATATTCTCTTTGGATTCAGCCCACAACTACTTAATTGATAAAAATTAAAAAACCCTGACAGACAACGCACTGCCTAAACCGATAAGTGGAATCATGAAATTCTGCTCAAGAATTCCTTTTAAAACCACGTTGAGCACTAAGGAAGGATTTTTGAAAGTTCGTCCCCCTTAAGGTGGAACTAGTCGCGAGCTCGAACTCACTGGTGGTCATGACTAAACCTGGCTTCATGTCCGACATAGATAGTAGCAGTGATGAGTAGTTACACGCTAGTCTACACGCACAACGTCTAGTTCTCACGCACAGAAACACTGGTCCGAACTGAAAGGCGCGTAAAAAAAATCGAAAACTGCTTTGGAAAATCGAGTTTTATGAAAAAACCACTGCATAAATCAATTACAAATAAAGTTGATTGAAATTTTCGACAACTGAGCTTTGTCGGTAGGTACAGACTTTATTTAAAATTTCTTTTATTACTTATTTACACCCAAAGTTACGTTAAAAATAGCAAGAAAAACTAATCTTTGTTGGCTCATAACTTTTGAATGGCTTTTTATTTTACTACTCCGTTTCCGTACATACCAAAATTAATATTAGAAACTGCAGCTTCACCTTGATTAGTAGCGAAATACCAAACGGTAGTTACCTACTAACCCTTTCATCATCATCAGCACACGACAACCCGACATCATCCACTACTGCACAAAGGCCTCTGTTTTTTCTTGTTTCAATCTCCACGATTCATTTCCAGCCTCATCCAGGTGCTACCCGCGATGGTAACTTACTTACGATCATCTTCATCTCCCTAGCCTTTTCCCAACTATGTTGGGGTCGGCTTCCAGTCTAACCGGATGCACTGAATACCAGTATTTTTCATGGAGCGACTGCTTATCTGATCTCCACAACCCAGTTACTGGGTAATACGATACCCCTTGGTTGTCAGACTTTCGGGCTTCTGACTAACCGTAACGACTGTCAAAGATCCACGAATGACAGCCGGGATCAACAGCTTAATAACGTGCTTTCCGAGGCACGGAGGGATCTCGGTATGTAAAGATGGTCACCCATCCACAGACCAACCGCAGCAAGCGTAGCGTAACCTGATCGAACGATAATTTACTTTATAAATGCACAATTTTTGGATGACATGTTATAAGTTTTAGAAAGCAATGAGTCCACAGCCTAAAAAAATTTGTTACCAACAACAAAAATTCACATTAATGACCACAGCTCAACATACATCAAACAGACATCTCAGATCATGGGAATAAGCAAAATAAGCTAAAAGCTAACCAAAAAGCAGCATACATTGTCATGAATATTGATACATCCATCGTACTGGCCGGTGCAGGCCCGCCATTGAATACCAATGTCAGTTTTGCATACAAACACCATTTTTACAATACAACCTAGGACACAATGGTTGCATATCTAGATGGTATGCGAGCGTAATATGAAATGTGCTGGTTAAAATATGAGCTGGATTTAGTTAGTATATTGTGCAGTTGCTAGGAAACTTGGGAGGTTTATATACCTGTAAAGTTCAGGTTATTATCTAGGTATACTATAGAAGTATAAGGAACAGGGTGTACAGTTCACTCATCCTCCATAGAAAAGGGAGGATCCTCCGACCAGACTAGTGGTGTGTCAGCAGGCAGCTGCCCGATGATTCATAATGTCGGGCCGTTGGATCTATGCTAGTTGCGCGGTAAACTCTGCTTGCGAGATGCAGGATTTTGCGTGACGTCAGTATGACGCGTTGTTCGCATGTGGCGTTGAAGATACCGCTAATAAGCTGAAGAGTTTTTTTGTTTGAACGCGCTAATTTCTGGCACTACCAGTCGGATTAGAAAAAATCTTTTTAATCCTTGAGGAAGGCCATAAGGTTTAACATCACGCTAGGACTCTTAGGAGCTGCGCAAAAAGAGTAAAAGTAAGAAAGAACGCTAAGCGAAATCGAAGTGATAGTGCGATGAACATGAAATTTTACACGGACGAAGTCGCGGGCAAAAGCTAGTTTGTTATATTTGTTTGAGGTCATGATCACGGGTTTCTAAGTTGAAATGTGGTGAGGTGACACAAATGAAATTACCGTGCGCCAACTATATACTTCTTTTTAGTGTTAAAAAAAAACTTATAAGTACGTAATCGTATTCGTCGTATCGTGGAGGTAGGAATAGGTATAGTTACAAGCATAAATATACCCATTACCTGAACAGCGCGGCAATAATATCTGATGATGATGCATGATTCATCCATTAATATATGACGGAAAATATATCTGATACTTAACTTGTGGAAGGCATAAATACAAGTGGCAACACAAATAGGTATGTGGCATCGAAGGAACACCAAAACTTAACTTGTGGAAGGCATCAGTAGCGAAGGGTCAATTTTTGTAAGAGGAAAGCCGGAGTAGATATCTATACTTATTAATATTATAAAGCTGCAGAGTTTGTTTGTTTGTTTGAACGCGCTAATCTCTGGAACTACTGGTCCGATTTGAATGATTCTTTTAGTGTTGGGTAGTCCATTTATCGAGGAAGGCTATAGGCTATATAACATCACGCTACGACCCTTAGGAGCCGCGCAGCGTGTGACACCGCGGAGAACAGCTAGTCTTTAATATGATTATATTATTTGTCTATAGAATACCGACTGTGCCATTTTTCAAAGAGAAGCCGGTAGGAATCGAGTTGTATGGAACCTTCGCCACTGGAAATGCATATAGGTACAAGTGGCAGCGCAAATATTTGACATCGAAGGAACACCAAAACTTAACTTAACTTAACTGAACTTGTGGAAGGCATATACAAGTGGCAGCACAAATATGTGACATCGAAGGAACACCAAATCTATCTGACTAGGTATACAAACGGCGCCAAAATGTAGGATGCTGCATCGACTTCAAAAATATGTGCCAATGCAATACTTCAGGCAATACAAACGTGATGTTATCATCATCATCAACTTCATGATTCAGCCGAAAGACGTCCACTGTTGGACATAGGCCTCCCCCAAGCACCCCCACTTCGACCGGTTCTGTGCTTCTCGCATCCAGCGGGTTCCTGCGGCCTTCACAAGGTCGTCAGTCCATCTTGTGGGGCTTCCAACGCTACATGATGCTACGTGATGTTATGTTAGGTACCTATGTGTTAAATCGTAGGTAGGTATATCAATCTAAAAATGGTTGCAACAACTTTATTATTCTCCAATGATTGATCACAGTACTATGTCCCTTCTTCGAGAAACAGTGTTTCTAAACAAGGTTTTGAAAATAAATACTCATACACAAAAACGCTCAATTTTGGAAAAATACACGACAAGGGACCCTCCGGTATCACATTAACTCAAGTCACACAAAAATCATAAGTGTTACTTACGTGACCACAGCGGAGTTAGGGAGACAATGCGACCACGCTACAGGCAGTGGTACAGTGCGACAGCGGTACGTAGTAATTTAGTGGCCGGGGTCGCGCGACCTGTCATTATGTTGTGACAGGGCTGTCGCGAATCAAGCGATAAACGTTTTAAATTGTGCTTGGTTTAGCTGGCGTGTGAAAATTAAGTTAAGAATTCTGAAATGGCTAGATGCATTTTCTTTGTTTTAACAAAATGCTAGAGAGACTGACTACTCTCTTTAATTTATTCAATGCAAATGTTCTTCCCAGCTAAAGCACTGGGAACTGGTGAAGGGCGGGCGTTTTGGGGGACTGTCTTATGTAATTTTGACGTTCAAAAACTGCTGATTCTCAGCTTATTTTAAATAAATGACTTTTGATTTTCAATGGTTTTAAGCGGAGGGCGTCAGTAAGTAAATAACAGCCCCAACAAGGCTAAGGTCTTGTTATAATAATACAATTCCGCACAATGATTTCATAATGCAAGAACTGCCCTGTCACGCTCAGTGCATGGCAATCTTTTTCCCATACTTTTTAGTTAGTCTGTACTCCTGGCAGCCCTAAGTATTAAGTAATATTTTAATACATAATTCGCGGGCGTAACCGTGTGTTAACATGTGTCTCTGGGTTCACGACGCTTGTCAAACCTATCTAATATTAAACGAAGGCGTGTCCGTCTGTCACGATCTAGTCAACTTCAGTGTTTCGTAAAAGTTGTAGTGGATTAAATTATAGATACATGTGTCGTAGTGCGGTTGGGTTAAAGTTAAAATGGATAAATTAATCGGAAATTGGAATAAAGCAGATACAATAGTAAAATACAGGGTGTTTGGAAGCTGAGTGCAAAGCTTTAAGGGAGTGATACTTGACACCATTTACAGCATTTTGAGCCATACATGTCTTAGACGAAGTATGTTTTTTTTTATTTTTAACTACAAAAATTTAGTCAAAAATAACATACCAACTTTAACTGGGAAAAAAATAAAAAAAACATACTTCGTCTAAGACATGTATGGCTCAAAATGCTCTAAATGGTGTCAATCTAAACTCTGATTTTTAATTTACTAGACCGAAATGACAGCTCATAGTAAGTTATAGGTATACTAATAATGTCATGTTGACAAAAAAGGTCGATCACACGCGTCATTTTATCATTTATTAACAGCAAATAAAAATTGAGAATTTAGCTTGAGTGATCTAGACAGCCCTAAAAACGTACAAATTAGAGAAAAAGTGTGGGTCAATATTTTTTACATAAATCTAATATACATACCTATTGGAAGGAATTAAGTTTATGTTTTCGAAGGAATTAAGTTTACGTTTTCCAAACACAAAATCAAACCTTATGTAATCGATTTACCGAAACTTTAAATACCTAACCCTGTAAAGAATATGGGGTAGATTCTTTCCTTCCCTGAAAACTAATTTTCTATTCGCCTAATCCTTGGGCCTAACTATTAACTAGCTAGATAATCATGCATAAGTGCCTTATACTTAATCACCAATAACATTATACCCCAGCTAATAACAAGCGACATCGCGAGTCACAACTAGTCATAATAATTTTATTACAAACGCGAGCCAATTCCCATCGATCACACGATTATTGTTGCAATTTAAGGCTAATTTCCCTTGAACGCGATCACGCTAAAAGATCGCGATGTGTTCATGCATCATTCATAGGTGCAGACGATAATGATACTTAATGACACGGGGGTGGAAGCGTCAGCGGAATTTTAAAGATGGGTTATTATTGTAATAGGTTACTGATAGCAGGATCGATCGAGTTGTTAGACATTTTCTTTTATATTGTGTTATTTTTCACAAAAGTACCTAACAGTTTTATAAAGACAGTAGGTAAAATAAAAATATAAAACGTTTTTACAAAAAAAAAAAAACGATTTCGGAAGTCGGTGTCGTTGGGTTCGCATTTTCGTTGTTTGCCACCTACTTCTGAAATTAATGTTATTTTTCACTTTGTAGTATCTTTGGAAGTCGGTTTTTTTTTTTTGTAAAAAAGTTTTTATTTTTCACTTTTAAGTTGTACAAGTATGACACTACTTGCTATGTAAACATCAGTGACAGGAAGTTATTATAACATCATCAATATAAACTAAGTGGCAAAAATACGTAGGTATTATTGAAGCTAACTCAAAAACTACCTAAGCAAACCCCTATCCATTAAAAATATAATTTTTGAAATCGATTTTTACAATAAAATTGCCGGAGATATCGCGTAACAAACATACAAAAAAAAAACATGCAGTCAAATTGAAAACCTCCTTTTTACAAGCTTTTTTTGAAGTCGGTTCAAAAGTACTTTTGGTTTTTACGATCATTAGAAAAGTCAAAAATCTCATCATTAAGTTTCCAAAATAGACACGGAGTAAAAAATAAACAGAGCGATACAATTGGCATTGAAAATAGTCAAAATATGCGATGCACATTGTTTCAAAGTTCGGAACGAATTGATTATCGAAAAGATCTGTGTCTTTATTCACCCCGTATTATACTCGTATTCGTATAACTTCATTTCTTTAAATACTTCGTGGTTTATTAGAAAACAGAACTGCATAGGCCCTTGTCAATCGCTTGTCCAGTAAAGTAATCGTAAATTACCAGTGTTGTAAACTATTGGAATATGTTATAAAATTCGCTTATTTATATGCCCCATGCGTGTTACGTGAATGGCGATAAATACGCAGGTGTCATGTTTTACATAAAGATTATTGGTTTAGCATTAGGAGCTAATCGTTTGAATACTAACGTAAATGATGTAATAGTATCTCTGCTTGAACCTTGTTTTTGCTCTTTTCGGATGCAACTGTTACTTCTTGTATAAGCGTTTTTCAATCATGGTGCCAGTTGGCATAATGTCAAGAGCTGTCTAAATGTCATTAACGTCATCAGAATTTCATTTCGATTAAAAGTAATCTTTTCCTGAATCGGACTCGCATTGGCTTCGCTTCTCATTTAAAGGTTTTCGCGTATTATTGGCATAACAATGGCTAGATATAATTAAGTTAAGAATCTTGACATTTTGACAACCCTTTGTAAAAATTAAACATAAATACCAGCCTCAACGCCTCTTCTCATACAAATAAGGCACGAGCATTGATCATCACGCTTGCTCAAGTCGGGTAAAATGAACCATTCTTTATTTAAAAGATTCAAATATCATTTTAACCCCACAATTACCAATCCTACCCACACGTGAGCCTTGCGAGCACTTTCCTAAGCTGTCTAAAGTGTGTTACACAGACGATCCTGAACTCGATGCACAAGTACCAGCCCAGGTTCCACCTGGTGAGGGCCAACGACATCCTGAAGCTGCCCTACTCCACCTTCAGGACTTACGTCTTCAAAGAGACGGAGTTCATCGCGGTTACCGCGTATCAGAATGAGAAGGTAAGCATTACTCTCTTTTTTAATGTGTTACGTGTAATGTGTACAAATAATTATGTATTAGAAACTGGTTTGTAATTGATTCGCTGTAGGAAAAGGCACAAAATTTAAAAGTACTACGCCAATGGACTTATTTTCTTGGAAAAAAATAGAGTCTCAATGATCACCTTGTTGCTTTTACAGTATTTCATTTGTCGCAATAAAAAATTGTATCACCAAGTGTGGTTTCAGGCCCCGTTATCTAACTGATCTAACTTTCAATATTACGACTATATACTATGTCCTTAATTTAAATCAGGTGCACGAATAGCACCAGATTTAAATTAAAGAGCATGATAGTTCCATTACATTATAGCAGCAGTATAGAGTAGCATCAGTTGTCTATAAAATTAGCTTATTTCTCGTAACATTTCCATGTGATGTCAGTGTTGAATAGATAATAAGGAACCAAAATCATTGATTAAATGTAAGACAAGACCTCAGTGTTCTCAATTAAATTACTACCTTAGTTCCTGACTTTCTGAATCCTACTATGACTAACTAGAGCTACCCAGTTTCTAAAGGAAATCGAGTAGATTAATATTTTTAACGACATTAAAATTTTACAACCCATTTTCATTACTTCCCGTATTAGTAACCACAAGTAAATGGAATAGTTTTATTACAATCATATAATTGTATTATAAGCAATCATGATTCAAGTAGGTAATATAGATCTCAGGTTTCATAACATAATAAAATTGTACATAGAAATAATTATAAGCAAGATGGAAATTTAAGTAGTATAGGTAAGTTTTCAAGGAAATACTTTTTATTGGTTTGTAGTGAAAGTAATTATTAAGC
Source organism: Oligia fasciuncula (assembly GCA_963082905.1). Taxonomy (NCBI): domain Eukaryota; kingdom Metazoa; phylum Arthropoda; class Insecta; order Lepidoptera; family Noctuidae; genus Oligia; species Oligia fasciuncula. The sequence continues at coordinate 4,906,227 of OY720406.1, forward strand.
TTGAAATTCATGGATCTCTGACACCCTGTTTATGAAAATGCTAATCTCATAACACAAATTCATATTGACTGAAGTAAATGGCTGAACAACAGCCAATCAAATCACTTAAGTCTGTAGGCAAATTTTTGGCATGAAACTATTTTCCTACATAAAAAACAAATGTCTAATTTATTAATTGTTCACAGATAACACAACTGAAGATCGACAACAATCCGTTCGCGAAAGGCTTCCGGGACACGGGAGCCGGCAAACGAGAGAAGAAGTAAGTACCTAACCCTTGGAACTAATTGGAACTCCCCCACAACACAGTAGCAAGTCATTGGAGTTAGACACTGACGCACGTCATGTCGTCAATAACCAATTAGAAATGGGAAATATGACGCGTCTCTATACGGTTTCAACCAATGACAGAAGTTTAATAACGAATAGTATTTAAAATTGTAATATGATTATGATAACTCCATTTACTTACTACTCCATGACACAGCAGATTCTTTACATTTTCGAAATCAATCAAAGACAACGCAAGCAGCCAGACTTATTACTTAACGAGCCCGAAATAAAAATAAACGATCAAAACTATCACTTTCTTAATAGTCCCTTTCCTATACTTATTTTAATATTTAATTGCTTAATTTATTACCTTGTAAACCGAACGAATGGAAAAAATGTCTATTAATATAAAACTCCACTTGGTAGGTGGGCTTCAAAAAGACAAATGGCGGCGCAAACGCCGACTGACTATTTAAGTAAAGTTAAAAGCTAACTAAATTAGCGTGGTATCTGTGAATCTTCAGAATTAATTAGGACAGGGCGTCGTTTCCGAGTCCCGAGCCGTTGAAAATTCAAATTAAACCAATCGGGCGCCTCCTTATTCGTGTTCGGGGTTTAAACACGGTGGGTAACGCTCGAAATGGTGGAGTCATTCGACTTGGCGCTTTTTTCCAGCGTCTTTGGCGTGCTAGGGAGAAAATTGGATTTCCGCGATAAAATCAGCTTTAGTTTTTTTTTTCTTCACCGTATAATTTGCTCGGCTGTGGGGATAGGTTGCCGTTCCGCTACCTTATTTGAAATTCGAACAAGAGCTCAATTAGCGGGCGATACCCATCTGTTATGGCGCGCATCGTTAGCTTAGCTCGAATTAGGATAGCGTTTTGTTAATGCAATTGAAGTTTGGCGGTAAATAGTTTGAAATTTTAATTGTGTTAAAAGACACTGTTAACGAACAAATGTTAATGTTCAGATAAAAATTTCAATAGAGTCTAAGAGAAAAATTTAAGAGAGTTTGAATTAAAATTTAAATAGAGGTCGAAGGCAGTGGGTTAATTAATTACATTGGCACTCCTGAAATAGGTCAATTCAATAATACGTATTTTTAGCACGATTTTAATAGTGTCTTAGGTATTGACTTCATTAAAACTGCAATAGCCATTTTACAAATGTAGGTACTTACCTTCTAAATTACCAAACACCACCAATATCCACTAGGGTACCTCCAAACCGCTAAATAACATGAACCAACCACGTCCGGTAGCGGAAGCGATCCTAAATGCGCTTACACAACGTATTGCCGGACGGTAGCCGGACGGCAGCCGTGCCGGACGCTGCGGACGAATCTTCACAAAATGGCGGCCGGAAGCGCGGGAAACGTGAGCGTTTTGACAAACGCCGCGCTCGGAAAAGCCGCCACCGGGCTACGGACACATGCCGCATAACACATCCGGCTATAGGGCTGCCAGCGTTAAATAATTTATATTGTTGTTTAGTTAAAGTAATGAGGCCGTGGGTAGAGTGAGAAAAAAGGTTGGTTTAGTGAAAGGGCTTCCGGATTTGGTTGTGAAATAAACTGATTTAGTAATGAAAGTTAACGTGGCTTAACATTTGGGTATCATTTCTGGTGAAAAAAGCTAGTTAGCGGCTAAAAGTGTTAATTTCTGTGGTGCATATTTAATGGAAATCGTTTTCCAGTTTCTTTTGTTGTATCTATCATGACCATGAGTTACTTCTCTACGTTCAGTTACCTTCATGGTTTTACTCAGCTCAGCCTATTGCCGTTCACTGCTGGACATAGTCCTCACCCAGGCTAGCCACAACACCTTGTCCTCCACCCCTCGCATCCAGTCTGTCCCAGGCACCTTCTTTAGGTCGTCGGTCCATTTAGCTGGGGAGCGTCCCACCCTACTAATAATAACATGGTGTTAGAATCGCACAAACTCTCCATACGTTCAGAGTTTTGTTTAAAAATGAATACATTTTATTAATCTTCCAATCTGAGGTGTTATTCGCATTCCCTTTCGAGAATGTCGTCCATTTACAAGAACTTCCAGCTCAAATTTTACCCTTCATAACCATCATCAATCCAGCCTTCCACAGCCCGTCGTCAATCACCCTTTCATAAACAGATCCATTTTTAGTATCCGAAACTATACGAAATTACGAAACACAAAGGAGTTTTGGGACCAATATTCATGTAACAACTAAAACTTAATTCTAAAGAATTTTGAAAATCGTATTTTGAGAGACAACTTCACCCTGTGTACCGGACAACCCTACCGCATTCCTGTGAATATCAGACGGGTATGCGACATACCTAAGGGGCCGTCTCCACGAGCGAGAGAATCGCGGCGATATTATCGTCGTGCCACGTATTTCTATACACTCTCTTAGAACGTGTCTCCACTCGGCGATATAATCGCGGTGAAAATTTGATGGCACGGCGAGACTATCGCCGTGATTGTCTCGCTCGTGGAGACGGCCCGTAAGGTCTACACGAGGCTGTACCCCTTTGATATCGCCCACCGCAGAGAGAATGTCCTTTTCTGTCGCAAGCTACTAATTAAGATGGGTAAGGGTTTGAGGTCACTTTAGAGACTCAAAGGTGTGGGTCATTTCAATATTTTATGTTTTAACGGCGACGGTAAAAATTAATCTTTAATAATCTTTAATTTGTTAGTAAAAGACCTGCTCAAAATTTACTTTTGACAAGGTACCTATATGTATAAAGATACTAGCTGCGCCCCGCGGTTTCACCTGCATAAGTTTCGATTCCGTGGAAATATCGGGACAAAAAGTATCCCGGTTATAAACCGTCTGTGTGCCAAAAAATTGTGCCCATTCAAATCCGTTTAATAGTTTTTGCATGAAGAAGCAACAAACATACAAAAACACTCGCAAACGTTCTCCTTTATAATATTAGTGACACGACATATTAATAAAATTATAAAGTTAATTGGCAAATAAGCACTAAAGAAGATTAAAAAAATCAATGCAGTTAATTGTAAAACGCCACCGTTGCTGAGAATCTCAGCCATTTCAGACTGGGCAAATTAAGTTCTTGGAACAAAGTTCAAGAAAAAAGTAGGGCAAAAAAGCTTAATTATTAAAAAAAAAAGTATCAGAAATAAAACTTAGTAATCTCATCATCATCCCGACAAACCAAAACCAATCCTCGCTCTAAGTTATAATGACCCAGTGCTGCAAAGTCCCCAAAGGATTAATTATAAAGTTCTTTTAACGAACTATTCCAAACATCTTACATCTTAAGCCCTGCGACCTTTACAAGGTCTTCTCTTTAGTCTAGCCAGACAAAGTTACTTACATTTCCTTAAAACACAATAACACAAGAGTCAAAACACCAACTTAGTATACTGCCCTTGTCTCCACAAGAATAGCATGTGGCGCCCCCTTGCGGCTTCCGCACTAACCGCGACGCTTTAAGGGATAAAAATTTGGCAAAATTACAAGGCAGGGCCACCCCTGTGTCCCAAGTTTACATTGTAAGGTGGACACCCTAGTGTGAACAGTTTAAGTTAGGGATGGCAAAAATCTGGGTGACATTTTTGACAGTTTAATTTTTTGTCACGGCTCAGTAACCATTCTGTCAAGACAACAGGTTTGTATAGCTGTGGTTGGTATAGCTAGGAATTGATTTATGCTAGATATTTTTCTCAAAACATAATCCCACCAAAAACATTTTCATGTTAAATGTTGCCAAGACGAGAGCACATTTATGGCTCACACTGTCAAAAAGGTATAAGATCTCAAGTAGACCCAAGCTTCTAACTCTTCACGCCCTAACTCTACAAGCCCTAACTTCACAAACTCTACACCTTAGTCAAAATATGAGGCTTGGCCGTTTCGATTTTATAGGTAAATATGTTTAATAAGCAAAAAACAAATAATAATAATAAAACACAAAATAATACTACTACTGGTATTCAGCTGCATCCGGTTAGGTTAGACTGGAAGCCGACCCCAACATAGTTGGGAAAAGGCTAGGCAGATGATGATGATGATGTTTGTTTATCTGCTATAATCCAAACCCAAGTTATGAGGGTTCAAAAAAACGACGAAGCGCTTCTTGAAAAGGTAGGTAGTTCCCTTGCGCTTCGCTTGGCTCGTCTTGGCGGGGGCACTCCCGTGCCCCCAGATAAGTACCGTAGTTTTGTTATGCAAAGCTCTGCGTTATGTAAGGTTAGGTAGCCATTCATAAGTACGGCAGGGTAATTGCGTAACACACTATGTAGCAATGGGTTTCATTTTGACAGTTCAACAACATTCATTGCGTTATTTACGTTGTTGAACAGACATATTTTTCGAACATAAGGAGCAATGGATTAGCAATAAGCTTCAAAATGATTCAAATTGAGAGTAATAGTGTGTTACACCATTAGGGTGCAGGTGCAGGATAGTAAGAACGTTTAACTTAGAGAACATGTTTTCTATTTCACGCTAGAAAAAAAAAACATTAAATAAGTTGACAGATTATGTCCAGTCACGAGCTTATGTATGTAGGTATACACTTGGCTTTATTCAAAGGCGATTTTCTTCTTTATTTTTGAATGAAATTTCGTATTATTAGGAACGTAGTATTTTCGAACCCATAGGTTTATGTAAAGTGTCGTATTTCAACGTTGCATTCGTTATTTCGTGAAAAAATCGCAATTTAAAGTTGCCAAGTGTTGACATATTAGTGCTCGTGACTGTACCTACTGTTACAATTTCTTCATAATAACTCGCAAAATAAAAATAAATATTCAAAACGATAACTAAACAACGATAACCACAGCACCAGCCCTACACACCAAGGGGTGGCACAAATTAAATTCTATCAGTCGACAATGAGACGAGTTAATAAAACGAATTCACCACGGAACCCCGAAACCCAAGATGGGACCGTATTTAGGGATCAGTAAAACAATGCAAATGATAAAGAGTTGTTTGTTCAACGGGCGACACAAGGCAAATAATTGCTTTAGCTTTTTGTCCTTTTTGGGGTGAGCTAAACGTTTGGGTCGAATCTTTTATCTTTTTCGGTACAGTTTAAAAATATTGTACGCATTTAACGCGGGAGGGGAATTGATATGTTCTGCTAACTGCTTGAACCCTTCTGTGTTAGAATTTGAAAAATTGTTGTTGGGACATGTTGTTTTGTTGGGCATTTAAAATGAATTTATGATGAGTTCGATAACAAAGTTTTTTGTGGCAGATTTCATTTGGCATTTACTCTTTTTGTTTACACTCACTTAACTATTTATTTTACTCAATCAATCTGCCTAGGCCTTTGCCAACTATGTTGAGGTCGGCTTCCAGTCTAACCCGATGCAGTTGAATACCAGTATTTTACATGGAGCGATTGCCTATCTGGCCTCTACAACCCAGTTACTGGGTAACACAATAACCCCTTGGCTTAGTCTTACTGTTTGTCAGATTTGGGCTTCTGACTACCCGTAACGACGGCCAAAGATCTGACGAATGACAGCCGGGTGTAACGGCTTAGCGTGCTTTCCGTGGCACGGAGGTGTCTCGAACTCGATATGTACCTAATGGATGGTCACCCATCCACCTGTGATCGACCCGTGCGTCTGCTGTCATTTAGCGACAAGCCCCATAAATGGTTTTAAAATTAACTACATATTTCTATTACACTCATAAAAGTGTCATTCACACCGTTGAAACCACTCAATTTAGCGTCAAAACACTTTCGAGAAAGCAATCAACTGCTACTTTTCGCGGCTTTCCCAAAATGGCTTACCATTTGACTATCACGAAACGATTAGCTAAAACACCGCAGTAATGGCGTCGCGACGGTGTCTCAAATTTCACCATCATTATAAGATGATTAACCTTTCGACGTTGGTCGGGGGCCGATGCGACCCATTACCTACCTACCTTAAATGTCAAATGATTCGCACCCCACGTTGCAGACGCAGACATTTTCGATGGTTTAAAATTGTTTTTAGTTTTCTGTGTGAAGTATAGTTTAAAGTAATGTTAGCATACGATCTTTATTTATATATTTAAACTTGTCGCACACAATAGGGTACAAAGGTGGGCTTTTTTTCCTGTCAGAGTGTTCGAGTGTCAGACTCTTACTGACTAAAAACCCACCCGTGTTCCTTCCTTAGCCCTTTATGTTCCGGGCCAGCAGCTTTCGGACGATCCCGCTGACCCGGCAGGCTTCCTTAGGCCTTAGGCATTCTCTACCAGTCATCCAAGGTGTAGAGATAAGATGGCAGGTGCTCTGTTTAACAGGAGTTAATAATAAGAACAAATATATTAATATGAATCCATACTAATATTATAAATTCGAAAGTAACTCTGTCTATCTGTATGTTACCTGTTCACGCCTAAACCACTGAACAGATTTCGATAAAATTTGGCCGAGAGATAGGTTGCATCCCGGGGAAGGACATAGGAAAGTTTTTATCCCGATATTCCCACAGGACCGACACTTATGCGGGTAAAACCGCGGGGCGTAGCTAGTAAGTTATAAACTTATAATACACATGTATACATACATATTTACTATAATATATAAAAAAAACTCAACAAAATATCCATTAGGAAATGTGGAGCCAAGCCTTTGATTATGTTAACTCAAGATTTGAAGTTGAACTGTCTGTCCATTGTCTTTGAGCTCTATAAACGTTAAAGAAAAGTATCCTTCAGCATACACGCTACAATAGGATCTTTTCAGCGCGTAAAACGAAACCCACTTTACCAAAAATGATCCGTTTGAGACCCCGTCTTGACCAAAATTCTCCCATATGTTATGTACCCCGTTGAACATTGACTCAATGTTGGTTGTCCTATAAATATGATGCTTTTGATCGTTCCTCATGATGTTTTGGCTGTCCAATACGATGTCTTTGGCCTTCCCAAATGATTGGTAGATTAAATAAGTAAATTTGGTAGTTTAAATAAGTAAATTTGGTAGAATAAATAAGTAAATTTGGTAGATTAAATAAGTAAATTTGTTAGATTAAATAAGTAAATAACACGAGTAGTCTGTCGGTGTACCGCAGGCAGGCAATGCTGACGGCGCGCTCCGACAACCGGGACGACGACGATGAGCGACCGCTCGATGTGGGGGGGCCGTCCAGTCCGCCCCCACCGACGACGTCTACACAGCACAATACCAGCTGTAAGTATCTTTGATTGTCTTTTATTTTGCAATACTGAGATCATTTTTCACAATCTCTCCTTATAAGCCATCCGTCAAATGAATGCAAAAATGGATTTATTGGTATTTAAAAAATTTACAGGGCGCATAGGTGAACTAGATGTTTTCGGACTTGCGGGGCAATTGCGTTGCGTTGCATTATAAATCGGAATCGGTTTCATTTTGACAGTTCCACAACATTCATTGCGTCATGTACTTACGTGTTGAGCAGATACATTTTTCGAACTTATATGAGGCAATGGATTAGCAATTTGCTTCAAAATGCTTCAGATTCCGATTTATAGTGTGTTACGCAATTAAGCTGGTGAACATTTGAACAGAGGGTCTAAAAAGGCCAGTTAATTTGATTTATAATGTTATCCTTTTATGATTCTGCCAAAGTGGCCTTTTTAGGCCCTCAGGTCATGCATGTCTTTCCTCCAGTTTCTGAGTGCCTGATCGCATCGCATTGCCAACTGAAATGATTGATTATTTAGTAATAATCAATCATTTCAGTTGGCAATGCGATTTTGGCTAACCAATCTCAACGGCTAACTTGATATTAGAATGAGTTAGGTTTTCAAACTATATTTATAAAGTTTGTTTGAAAGTATGTGTGATCATGACAACTGCAGTGCGATTCTGTAACCATCTCACCGTGAAAACTTAGGTGAAGTGAGCGTGGAGTGACCGGTCAATAGTGTCAATTCCTAGCAAAAACAAACTCACATCACCTCAGTTTTCACGGTGAGATTTTTACAGAATCGACCGACTGAGTTCGACAATACAACCGTTTACCTCTGTCTAACCGATGTCAAAACCCTAGAACATAAATAATAGCTTCATTGTACATAATACAGGCTATATAAGTATATGTATTTGTTAATATTATGGACCATAATTTATGTAACTGTATTGGTGACGGGTGATTTCCGGACGCAAGCGTTTACAGGGTTGTATAGTTTGATTGATTCGCTGAGTGATTCAGTTCATTCGTTCACTCGGCCATTCGTATTGCGTCGTGTAATGTCGATAATGATAGCGGTCTAATTTCATATTGCTTGTTGTTAACATAAAATTACGCAGTATTATTTATGATGGATTGAATGGCAATTTTGTCCAGAATGCGTAACTTCCAATGGTGAATCTCGGCACTTAAGTACCTATCACACGGAAAAAGGGTTTTAGGGCTTCCGCAGACAGGAGCCACGTGCTTCTAGTAGAACAATTTCCATGAAGTTTTCATAGAAATTGTTCTCCTAGAGTCGCGTCGTGCTGTCGCGTCGTGCCCGTCTGCGGGAGCCTTTAGGAACTGTCTCTTCTGCACTCTCTAGTAAAGATCTGATGAGGATCATTCATAGCTGGTCCACACTGCTGGACAAAAGCTTCCTGGTTCTAAAGCACTCTTCTCTTACAGCCTGGTTCAGTTCGAGCGGAGGTGGCGGTGACTCGGGCGCGGAGGAGGGCATCGAGGCGGGCTCCGACTCGTCGTGCTCAGCGGGGCGCGCGCCCTCGCCCCCTGCGGGCCCCTCGCGCCCCTCGCCGGCCCCCGACGTGTCATTGGGCCCGCCGGTGCACCCGCCGTTGCTGCCGTACCTGTACCCGCCGTCGCTGTACCCGCCGCCGTTTTTCCCGCCGCATCAGATGCCGCCCGGGTTGCTGTTTAATCTTCATCCGTTGCTGCAACAGTACTCGTTGCCGCCGCCGCCGGCGCCGCCGGGTCCTCACGGTACGCCGCTGGGGAAGGCCCATAGGTTTCAGCCGTACGCGTTGCCGGGGCTGGGGTCCGCGTTCGAGCAGGTGGCGCCGCGCGCGCGGTCCCTGAGCTCGTCGCCGGCCCGGCCGCGCGCCGGCTCGCCGCCGACCCGGGCCGCGTCGGCCGACCCGCCGCCCGACGCGCCCAGCTCCACCACGCCGGCCACGCCGCCCGCCTCGGACCTCAAGAGCATCGAGCGCATGGTGAACGGCCTGGACGTGGAGACCACGGACTGATCGCTAGTACTGTACATACCGTGTATTTATATAGTGGGCCGCGGCCGACGTTTTGTATCGTTCCTATTTTGTTTTTCCTTTCGAGTTCTATTCGGGTCGATATTCGTATACTGATTGTAAATAGTTAAGCTTACATTAGGATTCACGATGTAAGGTTCTGTGGACGGACGATGTCGCGACATGACTGCAGTATTCACTTCAAACCTTAAGCTTTTTAACAGACTCCTATTAAAAAAAAAAACACCCCGAATATAGGTTCAAATCTAAATAAAAAAATATTACCTATGTTGCATGTCGTAGTCACTTTGCTCCTTTTGACAAATGTCATAATTCCTAGTTTGTTTGTCCTCGCGACACCGCCCGTCAATCGTAGCAACCCTCACGTTAGCGACACATAGCAACACTGCAATAGCAATAGTTTTAAATTAATACTCTGATTTCGATTGCCCACGGGTTGTAGATGTGATGTGCTAAGAAAAAATATACCTACATCTTGAAAAGAAATGCGTGCATCAGGTTTAGAAAAAAATTACAGGATTTTGAGGAAAAGAACTTAAAATTAAAATACCTAGTTAAAGGGATGGTTACTTAGCAACAAGTTTAGCATGATAACATAACGTAACATCACGCCTTGTTTCCCCGAAGGGTTGGACAGAGGTGTACCTGGTGTTAGTACACGCAGTTCTATAGGTACACCCAGCAAATAACTTGTTGTTGTGTTAAACTTTGTAAACTATAACACTCCCGTCTCCTTTTTCAATTCTGCATGGTGATTTTCTATTGACTTTTACCTGTAGGGTTACCGCCTATTTCCTTATCTCGGAAACAGACGGTTCAATGACCGTAGGCCATCCTAAGGCTACGCATAATATTATAATTATGATTGTTTCGCCATGCCTACTTACAAATTAGATCTTCAAAATAAAAAGTTTTTTATTTATTTTACTTTTTTTCGATTTTATTGTTTCGTTGGTTAATTTCTTTCTATTTTAAATTATTAAAAAGAAGTTTATTTGTTCTATTTTATTTGACGATTGTTTTTGGTCGATTTTTTTGTAACGTCACCCCTACAAACCGTATTGTCGAAAGATTAATTTCATTTCCCACTTTGAATAATTAAAAATATAATTAATAATATCGCTTTATTTTGTAAATACATTTTGTAAGGTATATTTACGTGTTTAACTAATAAATAGACATATTTTGAAAATATGTTTTGTCAATTGTGCTGTGAGATGGCACGAGTCCGATTGCTGCTTTCGTAAAATAAAATAAAAATTGAACCGTTTTGAATTCAATTTCTTCTGCGAAAGTGGTGAAAATTGGGAAGAAATTTAAGAAAAATTGCATATCGCTCCGGTAGACAGTGACTTATGTTGAACTATTAAAGAACTCACAAATAATATTAAAATGCAAGCAACACCTAACGTTTGAGTGCAATATTCAATAGCATACAAATCATATTACATTTTCTATCACAAGCAAAAAATTAAAAAAATATTATTTGAACATCTCCATACACACGTATTATAATATCGACAACATAAGACACTGTATACACGAGGCTTAAATACATTTGGTACTTATTTGTAAATTCTTATCTTCAATTGGCAAAATATAAAAAAAATATTTCCAAAGAAAACAACAATTGGACGCGCGCAAAAAAAAACGATTGATAAAAATCTAACTGTAAGTTAAAGTTTGTAATATATAGTTAATAAATATTGTAGTTAAAAATACAAAATATATAATTATAATAACTATAAAATGAATATAATTTTCCATGGAATTTCATTAAACTTAAGCAGGATAACAAACGCTCGGTAATTAATAGAAGTAACTGTTCTAGTAGGTACATATTGACCTATTATTTTTTCGTGCAATACATAAATAATTACTGTAGGCAACATTCCGTTAGACATTCAAGCCCGTTGTTTAGCTAAGTTCCTAAAATCTTAACTAAAACCGACATTTAGATAAATCTCTAATTTACCTGAATTCCCATGTTAGCGTATCTAGCTGCAACATCTTTAAATAAATGGAATTAGCTATCTCGAAGTAAAGCTTTTTCATATCATCTAATATTGAATAATTGACCAGCATAGCTATTCACAACCTCTCGATTCGTTTCCGTACCGTATCGAACATCAATCACTGTTATCGTAGGAATCCTCTAAATGCTACACAAGTCCAAAACCCGTAATTTTTTTCTGTTTAAATCTAATAGACACCCGCTATTCTTCCGACTGCTTTTTGCCGTCAGGAGCAAGGCCTATCAGGTTATCTAAATTTGTTTGGATGATTGTGAATGGCTATGCAGTTCTGGACAAAATACTCCTTAAGGGGCTTACAGGACCTAAACGCAAAAAACGCAAGTTTTAAAAACAAAAGTACCTATATGATCGACTCCAGTAAACAAAATCAGAAAAATATATGATATTCTTCAGGATATATGCTAGGTAAATAGTGTGTTGAAAACTTATTACAACTAATTTGATACGATAGAAAAAAATCATGAAGCTAACCATAGATATCCGAGATACCTCTACAAACTTTCTTTTTACAATAAAAACCATACTAATATACATACAATCATTATGATTTTTTGTCAGATTATTCTACAAGCAACATAGTAAATAACTAGTGTTTTAATTTTTTTAGTTCAAACAACAGATTTTTTGTAATTAAATAATTGCTTCATATTTTGCAATAAATTACCAGGGTTGTGTCATCGCTCTTCTCTTTCTTTTCTATGCAGTCCGACAGTGACCGCGCTTTAGGTCATGTAAGATCCTTAATAATCACCACAAACGAACGTATATGGAATAATGACTAATCACCATGCTTCGCGAAAAGTGTGGTATATCAATATAGGTCAGTATGTACTAAAGCCATAAAAAATCGGTTTATTTTCTTTTTATATCTATATTTACTTACAATTACAGTTGTCATGGTAACCAGTGATTTGATTGCAATAAAGAATTGTTCTTTTGCCATTTTTCTACAGAAAAAAAAGTTAAGCTTTGTGAAATGGAAGGAGACTGTAATTTTGCAACAGTTGTAATTAAAAATTATTCATTAAAATATATAGATAAATCTATTGACAAAATGAGAATTGTTTTCTTTCGATATTTTTTGCCTTTATCCTGTTTTAGTTAGATCATCATGGCTGCCGAGCATGAAATTTTTGAAGGAACCCTGTGCCATACCATACCCAAGCATATGCGGTTCAGGATGAAAAGTATACTATGTCCTTCTCCAGGTTTACCAATGTGCCAAATTTCATCCAAATCCGTTCAGCCATTTTAGTGTTAAAGCGTAACGAACAAACATACAAAAAATCTAATATTTTCTCTTTGTAGGTATAAATTACATTATAAGTATTTCACAACAATAAAGCTTCACGTGGGGAGAAAAGAAAAACACGGAGATCTTAGTTCAAATGGTTACATTCACGTTAGTAAGAAAACTACATTCACAGTTCTATATCAATGTCGTGTTCCATTTAAAATCTATGGTCATGCTCTTGACGTTAACACTTGACATTGAAAAGACTTTAAACATGACCTAAGCTACGGTATAATTAGGCACCCAGTAAGCTTAAAAACCTTGATATTTCCGATACCAATCCAAATAGAACCTAATGTCTATCGTCTTCACAACATGAATGGGCATCAAACTAGTTCCCAATCTCCCTCGTTTATCAAACCAACGCTGACACTGCTTACATTCTTATCCTAAGTACATCTGTAGAACGTTTCGCGCTGCACCTCAACTCGCCAGCTCGCCTGCTCGCCCAGTCATCATAAAAACTAGTTTAGCATACAAAACTACTAAGTGGGTGAATAACACGACGACAATCAGATAGCAAGCGACCAATTACGTACGTGACACCTCGAGATGCCATCGTGCTAGTGTAAGTACTCGGTACCCAATTACTGGTGTATGCTGTTCATGTAATTGTTGGTGAAAATGTTGTTTATGGACACAGTAAAGATGTTAGATTCTGGACAGTTTTATATAGTTGCTGATTGTGTGAGGTTGTTATATGGGGCCAGTTGAGGTTTTTGGGATTTTACTTTCTGCAGGTGCGGTTGCGTGTTGGTGGGTGAGGTAACAGTTAGTGTCTAAACACATTATACCGAAGGTACGCGACTGAAGTTTGGCATGATTACGCCTGCAATGCTATTTGAATTACTGACGACACATTATGCCGAAATTACATTGCGTTAAATAGCATTGCATGCGTAATCATGCGGAACTTCGGTCGCGTATACCTTCGGCTTAGTGTGTTCAGACACGTATACTTCGTAAAAATATGGTAGATAGATAATTAAATCATGTATTTATTGCAACACAAAAGCACAATTAAATAAAATACATGAAGAAATCATGCACAACACAACTTAGCGAGGTGGCCAATAAGTAGATCAATAATTAAAAAAAAACATTAAAAGAAAGAACGTGTCTTTTTTAACCGACTTCCAAAAAGGAGGAGGTTATAATGTTCTAACATCCTTAGTAATGAAAATTCGAATAAAGAATAACCAAAGCAAGTGTGTCTCAAGGTTGCACTGTTGCACCACTTGGGAGTCATTTGTGTCAGGCAAATAAGACCTGACGCCGATATTCTGCTGGATCCCTGCAGTGACATACGGACCGTCTCGGTCGAGCAGACGAGATAAGTACGCGAACTATTGGTGGACGAAGAATACATGTGATTCTACTTGGTAAACGTTCGTTAATATCTTTGATTGTCTTTTTAGGGTTCCGTACCCAAAGGGTAAAAACGGGACCCTATTACTAAGACTTCGCTGTCTGTCCGTCCGTCCGTCTGTCTGTTACCAGGCTGTATCTCAAGAACTGCTATAGCTAGACAGATGAAATTTTCACAAATTATGTATTTCTGTTGTCGCTATAACAACAAATACTAAAAGCAAAATAAAATAAATATTTAAGGGGGGCTGCCATACAACAAACGTGTTTTTTTTTGGCGTTGTTGCCTTGTGGTACGGAACCCTTCGTGTGCGAGTCCGACTCGCACTTGGCCAGTTTTTTTATTACTTTATATGAACATAAATATGAAAATCTATGAAAAAAATCTAACACGTCGTAGGCAACACCTAAAACCTAACTTAATAAACATCCTCTAATCTTATAATATAATTTCGCTCGCGAACTGCTCTTCACATTTTATGACAGCTGAATGTGTTCCCAGTAGACTGTGTTAGGACGCAGCATCCAACGCGTGATGATCGTGTAGATAAGGCCTTATCGCGCGCACGTTGCGTTTTGGTGCGACTTGCGAGGTGCCCCACGCGTGTGTGCGCGCCTTTACTTTTAGTATAAAGGCTTGTACAGATTGTGGAGATATAGAGCAACGGCTAAGGTGTGTCTGTCTGGCGAGGGAGAGGTCATGAGACCTCTTCTTAAAATAGACATACCTAAGACTGATACATGGACAATAATACCTACTATTAAATCCATATTAAAATCTCATCTTCACATACCTTTGTAGGACCGAGTACAATCCTTTCTGAATGTTTAGGACGTTCTCTTACACCTCCCCAGGGCACATCCCTTACAGGCGTTGCACGGGGGGGTTCCGGAATTGGTATTTTAAGAGGTACCGGGACGACCCCTTTGTGCTGATGGTGCTAAAAATCCCATACTCCCCGACCTTACCTCACAAAAAAAGGTTCTCTTACACGTTCTATTATTATAAGCCTGTGTTGTCCCACTACAGGCTAAAGGTAAAGGTTCGTAGCCCACAGCAGACGACAGCAGCAGGCGACATGTCGGCGCGACACTACTGGTTTTTATGTATTTCTATGAACCGTAGCTAGCGACACGTCGTCTGCCACGTATTTCATACGAACTTGTACCCTAAATGCCTCCCTTCCCTCTTTCCACTTTTCCCGCGATTGTGGGCCAATGCATTAAGAAAGAGTCCAGCTCATCCCGCCATCTCTAATAAGGTGGAACTGGGCTGGCCATATGTGTCAACGTGACCAGCCCAGTTCCACTATAGTCGAGCAGTCAGCGTCCGCTATTTGTATTTTGGAACGATTTGTGGAGTTTCTAATGCGGTCTGTGAGTCTCTCACACCTATCTTTTTTTAATGATTCTAGGTCATTAAGACACTAAGTTTATGAACCTAGGGCTCTGCTTAATGCTCCATAGCCAAATAGCCACTGTAAGAAGCTTGAGAACTCTTTCAAACAAACATCAAAAAAGTGCCAGTTCTGCAAGCACCTTTACTTCAAACAAAAAGGTTTTATAACTCGAGTGAATGACAAACTTAGGTGGGTACTAACACTATCGCTTGATCTGTGGGGTCAGCAGTAAGGATCAATGGTAGGTGGAGGACAACTGGTAACAGTTGTTGAAACAAGTTCAAGATGACTGCTTTCATAATAGTTTCCGGTTGGCAACAGGTCTGCAGGTGACAAAAGAGCTTTACTGGATAGTTTGTTATCACACTAATATTTTAAAGGCGAAAGTTTGTGAGTGTGTTTGTTTGTTACGTTTTCACACACAAACGGCTGGACCAATTTTGATAAAATTTGGTATAAAGGTAGCTGATACCTTGGATTAACACATAGGCTACTTTTTATCCCGATATTCCCACGGGATCGACACTTCTGTGAGTGAAACCTCGAGGCGCTGCTAGTACACCTCTAATTCCGCCTAACCAGTATGATATTATATGGGGATGGGGATAAAAAGTAGCCTATATGTTAACCCTTAGTATGCCGAAACGTAGATCCACGCGAGACACAATGGCTTTTTAATTGTTTCTGTAATTACGGCATTCAACCGGTTAATCCACAAAGTAAAGTGCCTGCTTGGGTTCGACCCAAGACTCGTAAGTTGGGGCTGTTGCTACTGAGCCACCGCTGCTCCTCAAAGGATGTAGGGGTAATGAAGACATTCAAAGCAACAATCACGGTGCACCAGTTTTAAGTGCCCTACCATCACAACGAACAAATGGTCCAAAGTGTTCGCGATCGGTCCTCAGATAATAAGTGTATGTGTAGCATAAACGTGGTTTTATCGCAATTTATGTTCGTACATTGGAAGAATTTCAAATGAGCGCCATTTTTGCATTCCTGCCGCGTCTGTCTAGATTATCAAAAAAATGCCCTGCAGTCTGTTGTGTTTGTTCAATGCTTTTGCTACGAGCACAATAAAAAAAACTCAGGTCCACTTCCATTTAGATAGAACCATTAAGAAAAAGGTCAATCACACTAATATTATCAAGGCGAAAGTTTGTGAGTGTGTGTGTGTTTATATGTTTGTTACTTCTTCACGATTACCAAAATGGCTGGACCAATTTTGATAAAATTTTGTATGGAGGTAGCTGACAGCTAACATACACACTCACAAACTTTCGCCTTTATAATATTAGTGTGGTTGATTCCTTGCCAATTCAAAACACATTTTTAGTTTTATTTTTTATTTTTGGCGCCATCTGTAAAACTAACCAAGGTATTTAGCTTCATAGTGGTGACCCAAACCACTTAAAATCTAAATTTTTTTTTTTACTTAAATTCTCTAACCAACACTTAATTTATTTAAAAGCCGAAACTTAACCCTTTTCTTAACTCAGATGTCAATTATAAATTCGGCGTGAAGAAGTATTTTCGGTATTTCAATTCTTGGCGCAAAAATAAATCGAAAAAATATCCTAACAAGCTAGAGAGGCCATTATAATTAACTGCTAAGGGTTATTTGGTAGTGTTGTCTCTTTCTCTTGTGGGGTGGAGGTGTATTTTTGTCTCGGTCACTCTTTGGAAGTGGCGACACAAATCACCTGAGACAATGAGAAGACAGTTGGCTGCTGGGTCAAGGATTAAACAATATTTGGATAGTCATCAGTACAGAATAGGAAATTAAATTGGTTTATTTAAGCAAAACATAAGATTGAAACAGAATTAAGGCATGAAATTAAGCTGCCTCAAACCAGCTAAGTACCTAATTGCGTAATACACTACCAATCACATTCTCTATCATTTTGACAGATATTGGCAATCCATTGCTTCGTCGTATGTTCGAAGAAATTGTCTGTTCAACAATACAGTATAGAACGCAATGAATGTTGTTGAACTGTCAAAATTGAAGCCTACTGTTAGTGTGTTACGCAGAATGGTTTTAGAGGTCAGGAATACTGACAAGATTAATGTGGTAATATGTATCTGTGTTAAGAGCCTTCAAAATAAAGCATCGCAAAGTCTCAGTTCCCTCAGAATGTGTTTCTTCATCCTAGGACATTGGTATCTCCTTCAAGGTAGGTAAATTTAATACCTAAATAATCTCAATGAAATGTGAAAGATTTCCTTTTCGATTTCGTCATCACTGACTTACTCCTCTGACCCATAGATCTCAGAATTACTTAAATATGTGGTTATGCCATCTTCGTCCCATTACTCCTTCAAAATTGCCTCGTATTCACAATTATTTTGAAGGCAGTTTAAGGTGATTTAATAAGAAAAACACAGGATGTCGTGCCCCACAAGAAGTTAAAGTCCATTTAAGGGAATAAATTGATGAAAGAATGAAGACTTGGAGTTATTTATGCGTAATTATTCATGATTTTGGCTCGGACAAGATTCACTTATGGCGAAAACATGGCTGACTTGAGTTTACTTAAGTACTTGTGTGTCTACATAAATTGATTTACGTTTTGCGAGCAAGGGCGTTCCGTAAGATAATTTCTTCTACAGTAGAATCTCTCTGATTACCTACATAATACGACCTACTTCATTTGTTACAACATAAAATTACAATCTAAGCAGTAGGAAAAAATTGAGAAAATTGAAATCGGGATTGTCCGAAAGGGTTACCGCTGGCACGGAACATAAAGGGCTAAGGAAGGAACACGTGTGGGTTTTAGTCAGTAAGAGTCTGACACTCCCTTCCACTCCACCCAGAGCGGGAGGGGGGGTCATTTGATGATTTCCCATCCGCAAAAAAAAAAGCACTACTACTGCTTTTTTTGTTGTGGTTGAGGAGCAGTGTGTAAAGTTTCCACGTCCTCCATAGAAAAGGGAGGATCCTCCGACCAGACAGGTGTTGTGTCTGGTGGGCTCGACGACTGATGTCGGGAGACATCAGTCGTCGTCTATAATAACGTCGTCTATAACACGTTGCCTATAATGGTAGTCGCGCCAAGATTGTGCCATACTAACAGCCATGTACCTATTGTACTACCAGTAAAGTAATTCAATGACGTATCCTCAGAACAAATAAAAAACCAAGACAGAGGGCTGTCAACAGTAAAGTGACGCCGCATTTATAATATTAGTATTAAGGATAATACAAAAGGATGGGTTACAAGCAGATGAAATACCCAAAGGTTTTTTAGGACCATTTTGACACCGAACTTAGGTAATAATTGCTAATAGCAATGCTTGATCGATATCAACAATTAATTTCTTATTTCACATCGAAATGCCGTTTCATTGACAAAACGTATTCCATATCCACAATTACATTACTCCTAAGAATGTATACCTTTTGCCTGCTCCCGCCGCTCGGTGGCTCAACAATTAATCGCCACACTTCAGATGCCAGTAGCTCTCTCTGTTTATCGTCGTACTCACACAGTCAATCAAGCCGCATTTTTTACGTAGTTTCTGCATTTGTTTGTAATAGAATCTGGAAGTCATCTGCCTGGACTTTTTTAACTAACTACTTAAGCTACTACAGCATCCCATGCCGATTTCGGCGGGTTCCCTATACGAGTTCGAAATACTATTCTGCGAAAATTGGTACATCGATGCCTTGATAATGCCAAGTTGTTTTTACTACACCTTTTTTAGGGTTCCGTACCCAAAGGGTAAAAACGGAACCCTATTACTAAGACTTCGCTGTCCGTCCGTCCGTCCGTCCGTCCGTCTGTCTGTCACCAGGCTGTATCTCAACAACCGCGGTAGCTAGAC
The DNA here is from genome assembly GCA_963082905.1 of Oligia fasciuncula. Taxonomy (NCBI): domain Eukaryota; kingdom Metazoa; phylum Arthropoda; class Insecta; order Lepidoptera; family Noctuidae; genus Oligia; species Oligia fasciuncula. The sequence goes on from OY720406.1 coordinate 4,925,607, forward strand.
AGTTGAAATTTTCACAAATTATGTATTTCTGTTGCCGCTATAACAACAAATACTAAAAACAAAATAAAATATATATTTAAGGGAGGCTCCCATACAACAAACGTGTTTTTTTCGGCGTTTTTGCCTTGTGGTACGGAACCCTTCGTGTGCGAGTCCGACTCGCACTTGGCCAGTTTTTGTTATTTTTTACAACTACCTAAGTACTTACTTATAAAAAGGTTACGGGCGTGTGATCCGATGTGGCTAATGTAACCTATCTTGACTGTAGCGCTGTGCACGAACCATGTGCACAGCGCGGACACCTCAGAATACCATTGTGGTACAGTGTTTTTTTATTGCTGAATGGACCCGCTCTTGACCACGATCACGCCTTGGGGAAAGTGATGGATGAGGAGTGCAACGTTATTGTATGTTGGAGGGTGGTTTACTCTTGAGGTGATCTCGCCCGCTGTCGAGATCTCTCCTCCGCTGGTCTTCAATGTCACAAACATTTTCTTTTACCAAACACCTCCAAATATGTCTATTAACTGCTCACAAATTACGATGTTTATTTTTTATTTATTTTTAGAGGGACAATATAGGCTAGTTACTCGTAGATTAGATTGACAGTTTTAAATATAAAGTATTATTACCATACTACGTAGAAATATGGGGATAAAAAGTATCCTATGTGTTAATCCAGGAAATATAATAATATAATAATAATATTCCACAACTATCACACAACGCCGTCTAGTCTCAAGCTAAGCAGAGCTTGTGTTATGAGTACTAGACAACTGATAAACATACTTATATATTTCTAAATACATACATATATAGATAAATTACACCCAGACACAGAACAAATGATCATGCTCATCACACAAACATTTGTCCTGGGTGGGAATCGAACCCACGACCTCCGGCATAGCAGTCATAGTCACTGACCACTAGACCAACAGGCCAGTCTATGTGCAATGGTCTATCTATGTGCCAATTTTCATCCAAATATGTTTAACGGTTTACGCGTGATTCAGTAACAAACATCCAAACATCTTCACAAACTTTCACATTTATAATATTAGTAGGATTTCCTTGAAGGAAAGTCTACTCGTGACAAATGCCGGAAAACTAGAGAAAAATTAGAATTAATCGAAGTAGACAACTGTATAATGATAGTTAATCAATTATCAAATTATGACTAATTATGTCAGTTATCGCAACATCTAATCTGTGAAATTGAAATTGCAACTTTGTAGACCATGTTCTATGGTCAAAACGTACCTTTGTCTGTCAGTGCCCAATTTCTTTATTTTTCTTTTGGAAATTCCTTTAAGTAGGTACTAAGCATACTTAGTTATATCTAATAATAATTAACACCACTATTACCCCCTTACTAATAAACGTTGTATAGCGTCTGTACTATAGTTACATAACGCTTTGTCTTCTTCTTACGAAAGTCAAATTACTGACGTCTGAAAGAGAAATCGGTGTGTAACTATTCATCTGATATACTACGTTTATTTAAGGGGTGTTAGACTATTGTTTTTTTTTTTTTCGGATTTGGAGTCATCGAATGACCCTTCCCCCGGCTCTGGGTGGAGCGGAAGGGAGTGTCAGACTCTTACTGACTAAAACCCACCCGTGTTCCTTCCTTAGCCCTTTATGTTCCGGGTCAGCGGTAACCCTTTCGGACAATCCCGCTGACCCGGCAGGCTTTGGCCTTAAGGAGGCCCCTCCTCGATGCTGACATCTCTTTGAGGCGCGCGTGGAACACGTACGCGCCATCCGGCACGGGCCTGGTCCTGATCGGACGGTGAGCTACCCATTACTCTCCGCCCGCAGGTCCGCGCTGTCAATAGTGCTTCCTATGGACCGAGATATCTGCAAACAATGTTTTCTATCAACAAAGTTTTCGGCGAAACGTGCTGTTTAAGAATAAAGATTTCTATTAGCTTTACTTTCTGTATGTAGTCTGTGAAGCGTTTTTCTATCTTAGGGTCTACATTCGGGGGGTTAGACTTTAGATATTCTTTATTTTAGATTAACAACGTGCGTACAGCATTACTTTATAGTAATCCTCTATGACAATCAATATGGCGACGCTAGTGCCTCTGTGCAGTAACTAGTGCTGGGCACATTTCCAGAACGATTTTCTCTATAACATCACACCTGAATTCCCCGAAGGTGTACCACAGAGGTGTATTTTACACCCACATTTTACCAGTTTAATAAATTTAAGTTCTGTAGGGAGCGAGCCTATTACCATCAACCATGCACAAATCCAGGCACTTCAGGCTGCACTGACAGTGCGTTTACAATTTTTGTCGTCCCAAGTTCCCTACCCAGTATCATAAGAACAGCTAGCACGGACAGTCGTCCTAAGATACAAAATCGTTACGACACTGTGATTAAAAAGAAAAAAGAATTAATTTGTGTTCTTGAACATAACCTAGAGACAGAAACGCGTCAAAAACTAAGTGTAAATCAATTACATCGATTACAATGTCCACCAATTTGCAAGTTAATTGGTATGAGAATACAATTAAATCAATTACTGGCTGCCCGACAACCGTCCATAGATTGATTGTCATTCATAATGGATGATGGGAATTGCTTCATACTGGCCGTTATTACGGCTACACGCAATGGCCGGTAGTTAGGACTGATCGCCACGCCTTTAGACTTCTTTATGACTTGGAAAAAGTGGGGGAAGGAATTAAGAGTTGATTTTTTTACTTGAAAGGGATAATCCGATCCAGCCTGGCCGTCCCTTGCTGCCTTCTCCCAGAGACGACATAAGTCGAGGTCCGTAGCCACCAGGGGGTGCCACCAGGGGGTGCCCCTGCCCTCTTACCGTGTAGTCGGTTAGTTTTTAAGTTTTTTAAGCACTGGCTGGACGCCTTGATTTATTGAGGCACCCACAAGCAAGTCCGGTTCATCCCACCAACCTCCAGTTCATCATAGGGGATGAACTGCGAGATACCACCCCCAAAACAAAAAAAAAACCTAATAAATAATGGGGTACCACTGTTACAACATCCTTGTGACAGTGGTTCACATATTTCCACTCTACGTATTTTACAGGCTGGAGGAGCGGGGCTGTCGGTTTTAAACATCTTCAGCATATTAAATTCGCCATATTCTGAGTTGGATTTAGCATAATCAGCTTATTAGATAATGTTCCCACCGCTGGGACAGAGGCAGGAGTTATATCGTATATAGATATCGGTACCCATCACCTCTGCGTAGTTTCACTAGCTGATTTAATTTGACACTTTTATTTATTATTAGCATGGGAAGTTAGGCTAGGTATACATATGCCTGTAACTTGCACAAATGTATGCAAGTAGCTTGCATGCCATGTGCCATAACAACTTCTGATTGGTGAATACCATATGCCAGCAACTTGCGCACTTTTATACCAGTTACAGGCATGTGTATTCCGGGCTTTATACGTTTAAAAGCACAAGCTCTGACTGGAGCATCAGTTAGCAACAAACCCTTCAATCCACTTCAAGAAATCCTTCCAAAAACAACAGAACTCCAGAAACAAAAACCTAACCTCATTTAACCGATAAGAAACATCGATTGTAGTATCGATTCCTGTAAAAAAGGGGGGAATGTAATCGATTAAGCTAACAAAAGTAGCCCATCGTATAATATCAGGGGGATACTCGTATTTTAGGGCTTTTTCTGTCGAGTACCAGAGCGCTCCAATTGTGCTGGGGCGAAAAAAATGACAGTTATAAGGCGAGTGCAGACCGACGGACGGGAGGTACGGCGGAAGGATTAAATGTGTAAGTTCACTGTTTTAAAAGGGAAGTCGCGTTTTTTTTTACTTATGAATATAAACTTACAAATAAAATAAATTAAGCTGAAGGGGTAAACAAATACATACCCTTGTAGACAAATACATACTTACATATTAATAGGAGGACGAAAATTTGAACAAGAGCGTTTTCGCCCGAGCTAGGAAAAAATTCAAAGTTATTTTACACTAATACTGCCATTGTTCATATATTAGGTACGCACTGGACAGGTACTCACCCATAACTAACTTATATTCTAGAGACTCTGCTTGAGTTCGAAAATAGTCGAACGATCCCGATAAAACTCACCTCTAAACAAAACTTTATCTCACGAAAATCATTTTCTCGAACCCACTTCATCTGCTTAGGTTCCTCTCATGTGCATAATCCCTTACAAAACTCAGTCCTTTGCCGCATGGCGTTACGGACAAAAACTGATGAATTTGGCGACATTTCGCCGAGGGCGCCACTGGTAACGAATGTTCGGCGACGATCGTCGTGTGCCACGGCAACAGTTTTTGCCATTTTATGGGAAATTTATTAAAGAATTGATGTGTTATTTTGTAGTTGTTAACTGTGTTTCTGGGGTCATTATTTTTGTGGTCTGCTTTGCTACAACAGAATGCTACTTTCCAGAATAAATTAGTATAGATACACTCTATAAGCTCTAGACTCTAGACATACCATTTCTACCTAAGCCTGTCTTCTTATAAATAAGGATGATAAGGGACCTACACTGAAACCGATAAAGGCGAATTTCTTTGAATCTATTACTGAGACATTCGTTATCATAAAGGATTTATTTATATATAGTTTTTTAGATAGATATATATATAGTTTTTTCTTTATTCCATAAAAATTACAAACTTAAATGTTAATTAGAATACTAACACTATTTAGATAGATAGATAAAACGTTTATTCAGTGCAACAAAAGACACAATACATTATTTGAAAAAAATCAAAAAAGGTGAAAAAATAAAACAAAGATTAAAAAAGATAAATTGACCCATAGACACCTAGCTCTTAAACATCCATAACGGTCGATCACTACTGGGCGGTGTCTGTGATTTGTAAATTACTTATTACTATAGTTTTCCTGGTAACCCATCCAACTAAGTTAGATGCTTGCAAGCAGTGATATCGCGCTAATGTATAGAAACCGCTCAAGACCTCTCGCTATTGCAGCTTCTAGACTCTAGAAGCTAGAGTCACCTAATCTTTGTCAGAAAACACACCGCATTTAAATGACATTTAGCTTAACAAATGCCAACAGCTTTTATATTAATTCTATTCCAACTCATCTCATATTCAAAACTCCACCACAAAACACACATTACACAAGTTTTCTGTTAAAATGAGATGTTATACACAAACTATGTCGTCACGTTCTCGTGTCGTGACACGTTGCCCGCGAGAACTCACGACACGCCGTCTAGTTCACGTAAACTGTAATAATATACGTATTACGTGAGATTTTGTACTGATTGTGTATCTTGCACAATCGTGGCTAAATAGGGATGGGTGTTGTGACATTTGTGGGATTTGATGTTTTCAAGATGGCGCCTGAGAACATGTCAAAATGGGCTGGCTGAATGTCAGTCATTGGAATTGCTTAGATCTGAAGGCCAACTTACCGTGAATATAAACGTTTTAAACGGTTTAAAATGTGAACGCAATCTCAGCGACAATCAATGTCAAAAACTTGTCAAAATTGTATGAAAATTAGAGGTATTTTTGACAGATTGATACTGAGATTAGAATACGAACATTCATAAAAATACGGGAATTGATGACGTATCTACAGAAGTGTCATACATAACACAATCAACTCTTGAACCAGAATGAATTCAACGGCTATCGCAGCATAATGCTGAGGGATAGCCGTTTTGTGTGGATGTGAGTGACGCATGTTTCCCCCAACTCTTTCTTATATTTTATTTTGTGTTTATATTTTTTCTTCTTTATTGCGTCATGTTTACCGCAAATTAACGTATTTTCTTTTCTTTCTTTCTGATTATGTATTGCTTAAAGCAAAAGTAAATGATGGAAAAGGTAAAATAATAAGATGCTTGTGGTTGTTATTTCTGATTCTGACCTCAGTGTGCGTCGCCATGAGACGCAGTGAAAGTTTAGCTACCAGCTCTAAGCCTTCAGGGTAGTAGCTCAACTGTGACTAATGAGACAAAATTGAACTTCTATTGTTATAAATCAAATTATGATTTTTCAACAGTTGAGCTGGTGGAAGAGTCGATGTATTAGAACGAAGCTGACGACCGCAAATCCGTATCGATTAATCCCCTCACTTAAACAAAACAAATTGATGATCATCAGTCGTTTTTACTATGCTACATTATTATGTTCAATGAGTTTACTCTTTCCGGAAGCCATCAACTCCATCATTGCTCCAACTTATCGTCCCACAAATCAATCCAGACCAATTTGCCGAGACACCTCTTACAACCAGTCCAATTGGCTGTTTTACATCAACGAAACATCTTCAAAATTCGTGTTTTAAATAGCAAAAAACCTCTCATTGTGTGCCAAACGATCGATACAAAGCAATAATTTATGACATCCTATTTTTTTGGCCACAATTGTCTCGTGGCCGGACCAGGAGACGACGTTGCATACATAACCAGGATACTGAGAAATTAATCGGCCTGCAATTTAGCTAGACGTCCTGTTTAGTTCTCATGGTACGATCGTACAACTGACATGCATTATGGATGCAGTTTTTAGGAATAATCGGAGTCATAGTAAGTCGATAAATAATAATACCTTATCCTCAGCCTGTTCTAATTACTCTCGACTAAATGGACCACCGTGGTAACTGCGTAACTCACTATCAGTAGCAACGGCTTTAATTTTGACAGTTCAACAACAGTCATTGCGTTATTTACGTTGTTTATTAGACAAATATTTCGAATATAAATAAAAGTCATGGCGACCAGTCTCAGCGGAGACTAGCCATCGGCGCGGGAGATAGATATAATAGTGAACAAGTGCGTGCGCAGATACAGGTGCACTCTCTCTTCTCTCAATCAACATACATATGAAGCAATGGAAAAGAATCCTTGTGAGAGATTCAGATTGAGATTGATAGTTACTGTTACTCAATTACTGTGCACGGCAGACTGGATGCGGAACGTGGTCACCCGGAAGTTTTATCACAACTTTAGACAGGCCCATGGCTTGCAATCGAAATGTATGGCATAGGCTGAATTTACGCCGGGTCAGCGGGATTGTCCGAAATGTTTACCGCTGGCCCGGAACATAAAGGGCTAAGGAAGGAACATGGGTGGGTTTTAGTCAGTAAGAGTCTGACACTCCCTTCCGCTCCACCCAGAGCGGGAGGGGTCATTTGATGATTTCCCATCCGAAAAAAAAAAGGCTGAATTTACTGACTTGGATTCTCCATAAGATTATCGAACCCTTACTCTCTGTATATTGGGCAGTCCAAGATTCCTCATGATATTAATCATCGTAAGAAATCAGAAGAGGCCTTCTGTTCACTTCGTCATCATCATAGTTCTCCTGCCCAGTCATCCAGTCCATACATTCTACCTTTTTCTACCAATATCCTATTCATATTATTCCCACTGCTGGGACACATGCCTACTCTCTATTCAAGTTTCGAGTTAGCCGATATCCACCACTCGGGACCAGTGCGGGTAGGTGGATGACACATAATATATTTTAGTTTTTGCTTCTAGAACATGCCGGTTTCCTCACGATGTTTTTCTTCACCGATATGAAATTCTATTTACCAACATAAAAACACTTTCGCTATTAGATACAGCGCAAAATAACACCAACATTAATCCAGACGTGCGCCCGCGACGGGTGGCCCGATCTATTTCCGACAATTCCCGAGAACTGCCGAGCTGCTCCGAGCTACTGCAAGATTACCTGCCGTGATACACATAATTAATGGGGCTTGCGACCCCGATGTGTGTCTCTTAGCATGGTAATACGCGTTTACATTTATCTTAATCACCGATTTTAGTAGTGATGATGATTGGTGACGGGTGAGTGATCTGTCAGTCTATTAAGGTGCTCATAACTTTTTTTTTTAATTGCTATTTTTGAATTCGCTTGACCTCCTAATATTAGTGACTGAGCAGCACCCTAATAGCGTAACACACTGTCAATCTCAATCTGAATCATTTTGAAGGATATTGCTAATCCATTGCTTCTTATGTTAGAAATTTTTTTCTGCTCAACAACGTAAATAACGCAATGTATTTTGTTGAACTGTCAAAAGCCATTAGCCATAGCCATTCGATTCCATTCATTCATGTCGTAGCCATTGCTACTGATAGTGTGTTAGGTACGCAACTACCCCGCTGGTTCACTTCATCATCATCATCATCATTTCAGCCAAAAGACGTCCACTGCTGGACATAGGCCTCCCCCAAGCACTTCCACTTCGACCGGTTCTGTGCTTCTCGCATCCAACGGGTTCCTGCGGCCTTCACAAGGTCGTCGGTCCACCTTGTGGGAGGCCTTCCAACGCTACGTCTTCCGGTACGTGGTTCACTTAGTTCACGAATATAGTGCAAAAAGAGGAAATCGAGGTTTCAAACGCGCTTCGGCCCACGCAGTTACTGATGACTGATGAAGTGATGACCAACGTTAATTTTTGGGGCGCAGTTCCAATGCATGAGACCAGAGTTAAGATAACCTTAATTGGACCAGCATCAGGTCCCTGCAGGGATTGCTCAGTTATTGAAAACTTTTACCGAATACTGATCGATATTAAGAAGTGCCAAGTTTTTCATAGCCTCGGGTAAGTTACCAAAGAATATAAGTTCGAAATCATACGAAGCGATTCAAAAACCGAACTCCGAACTCAAACTTGCAAATCGCGCGTGCACCTGATTACGAAACTTCGTAAGTTCGTATAGTTCGTAGGTATTTGCAACCGAAAGTCTCACGTTCGAAATTTCAATAAAATTGGAAGCCGTTGGACACTGGACAGGGACGCGTGACAATTTTATCGTCTGCGTCGCCTTCCCAAGCCGTCAGTTTGCCGCCAAAAAACAAAGCAAAACAGTGACAATTGGTGCATATCCTCGACGAATTATCCCCGTTCGGCGCCTTTGTCCAATTGAAACCTTTATTTTACCATTTTTGCCGTTTTTCCATTCTCATTTGGTTATTTATCTTTTCTTTTTAGGAGTGGACAATGAGCTGGGCCGCTCATTATATCGTCGCGAGTTAGCACGCCAAGCTATACTAAATCTCTGGTGGAATTCTAGCGAATTACCTCAGTTACATGGCCTGTTTTTTCCTTGTGATTGATTTGAGTAAAAATTACTTTTGGTTTTTTCGAAGACACAGTTGCTGACGTCGGCTTTCGATTTGTTTTTTTTTTTTGTGCCGAATGACGGATTGAGTTTGTAAAGTAAGGACTGATTTTGCGTGGAATTGTAGACATGATACGCCTTGGTGATTTGTATTGTGTTTATTGTTTAGTTTTTTTATTTTGAGATTGATTGCGAAGGTAGTGTGTAGGTAATCCTGGAGATAGCTACTGGCATAACTTAGATTATATGATTTCTTGTAGATACCTAGATAACTGAACAAATGGAGTTGGGCAGGACACCGACGGGGTAATTGCATAACACACTAAGAGCAGCAATGGCTTTCATTTTGACAGTTCAACAACATTCATTGCGTTATTTACGTTGTTGAGCAGACAAATTTTTCGAACATATGAAGCAATGGATTAGCAATATCCGTCAAAATTATACAGACTGTAATTGATAGTGTGTTACGCAATTAGGGTGCTGGCAAGGCGCAGTGATGATAGGTGGAGTAAGGCAGTGACCGAGTGGCGTCCAAGGACTGGGAGACAAAGTGAAAGTGAAAAAAAAATTAATGTTGTTATTTGTAATTAGTCTGTAAGCCTTCTTAAGGCTTGTATTCATGCCAACGACCTTGTGCATTTGGGCGGAGCTAACTACCCCTCTCCGCGCCACTCCGCCACCCGCATGCACCCGCATGCCAACGCGTTGCCTAGCAACACGACGCGCCCCGCACTGAATTCGTGGACGAGTGCGGGGATGATATAGACACGGACTTTAAACGATCGCATTTTTAATTTATTATATTAAAAAATATACATGTTTTTAAAAAGTAACAAAACCAAATCATTTTCGTTTGTATTGCAAAGCACTACATATTTTTTTTATATTCTTTTGATAAAAAATGAAGGAGTAAAATGGTTTTATGTCAACGATTTGGAGGTGATTTGGTGGTTTTTTTTCTTAATAGGTGATATCGATAGAAAAATTATGGCTAAACCAAATTACGATTCATATCATGTAGATTACCAACTATTTTTTCAGATTTTGCATCATTTTTTATACTATTCTTGCGGGGCCCGTGGCTAAATAATAACAGCCGCACAGGTCGATCGATCAGGTTAAGCTACGCTTGCCGCAGTTGGTCTGTGGATGGGTGACCATCTTTACATACCGAAACCCCTCCGTGCCTCGGAAAGCACGTTAAGCCGTTGGTCCCGGCTGTCATTCGTGGATCTTTGACAGTAGTTATGGGTAGTCGGAAGCCCGAAAGTCTGAAAATCAGTCTTACCAAGGGGTATCGTATTACCCAGTAACTGGTTTGTGGAGGTCAGATAGGCAGTCGCTCTTTGTAAAATACTGGTATTCTGACTGCATCCGGTTAGACTGGAAGCCGACCCCAACATAGTTGGGAAAACGCTTGGCAGATGATGAGGTAGGTACTGTAGAGATTTGGTGCTTAAATGCAACCTTTATGAATACCTACTTTGCAATGTAGATGGCAGAAATACGAGACAAACATTGTTTTATCAAAAGAAGAGTAAAAGCAGTAGGCATGAGACTATAGAGGTATGAGGAACAGGGTGTAAAGTTCACTCATACTCTATAGAAAAGGGAGGATCCTCCGACCAGACGGGTGTTGTGTCTGGCGGGCAACTGCCCGATGATTCATGTCGGGCCGTTGTATCTATGCTACTTGCGCGGTAAACTCTGCTTGCGAGATGCAGGATTTTGCGTGACGTCAGTATGACACGTTGTTCTCTACAAGACTGCCTGACACGCCAAGTGACAAGGAAAAAAATTAAAAAAAAAACGTAGAACCATATTTTAAGAATAATTATTGAAGTTATATGACAAACGGTGGTTTTATTTACTCGTCCCGGTACTGAGAGCTACTACAATCTGTCATATTTCTTTAATAGATTTTCAACTTTATCGCTAAAGCATAAGGTTCAAAGTTGGTTGGGAAAATTTTACTATTTCGGGTAGCTTGATGCGCTCTGGCGTCTTTAACTAAATCTCTAACAGTACGTATGTATCTACCTACTTATAACTTATTTATCTAACATGCTCTTCGTCCTAGGTTGTCAGGTTAAATTGTTAGATAGATCAATAAGGATCTCATATGTCCGGATAGCCAATTTGACCTTCGATATATCACAAAATTGGGCAATTTGATGAAGATGCAGTCGGAAATCAGACTCCGAAATTATAGACCGAGATCAAGTCCTGACTCCTGCACGCTAATTGCGTAACACATTACTTAATATGATATTGCTGATCCATTTATTGCTTCATAAGTTCGAAAAATTTGTCTGCTCAATAACGTAAATAACGCAATGTATGTTGTTGAACTGTCAAAATGAAAGCCATTGCTACTGTTAGTGTGTTACACAATTAACTCTCTGAATCTCATTAGATGCTTTAAAAATCATCACCTGAAATTCACACATTTGAAACCCATAACGAATTCAGCAGCAAAGAAATTAAACTTCGAATCAAGACATCAATAAATCACTTCTATAATTCCCAAAAATAATTTTATTTTACGAGCAACCGAGTCGTTGTCTATGCCACCACCCTCGTGGTTGACCACAATCCTCCGTGACGAATCTACGCCATCAACCTACGCTTTATATTCGACACCAGCACCGCAATAAATGTCCAAATATTTGTTACTGAGCATTTGGCGAATTCAAATACAACCGTGACTAAACGCCCTTAGATTCCCTTGAGATCGGTCAAGGTATCCACACATAGGAAAACCGACCTTAAAGACTTTTGCTATGGTTTATTTTCAACTAGCAGCCGTTGTAAAGCTTTATACTCATGCTGAAAGTGACCATTCCAAATTCAGACTTACCTTTTCTAATAACGAGACATAATTTTGAGTAACAACGACTCCTGGACCATAAAGGTTTTGTCCACTCGAAATCCGACTTTCTTTTCTTAAGATAGGGTTTTAAATCGTTTGGCTAAACGTGTGGGTGAATGCTTAAGATAGAATTCGTAACGGCTAATATTGTACGGTGATATTGGCCAGGAGATAGTAAGGATAAGATTTATTCGGCATGGGACCTTCATGGTGGTTTTCATATCAAAATTAAATATCTCGTTGGGGGAAAATGGAATTTGCGGAAAATAGCTTTTTATTATTGCCTGTTCTTGGTATTGACACTGTGTTTAATTAAACGGGAGAAGGGGATAACTAATCACACTAATATTATAAAGGCGAATGTTTTTGTGTGGGGGTGTGTTTATATGTTTCTTACTTCGTCACGCTCAAACGGCTGGACTAAATTTGATATAATTTCGTATGGAGGTAGCTGACACCCTGGATTAACATATAGGCTACTTTTTATCCCGATATTCCCACGGGATCGACACTTACGAGTTGTAGGTCGTAGGTTCGAATCCAGGCAGGCGTGCTATACTTTGTATAAATAATCTCATCACCACTGCTCTCAAAACGGTGAAGAAAAACATCGTGAGAGTCCTAGAAACAAAAATTCGAAGACATGTGACATCTAACAACCCGCACTGGGCCCGCGTGGTAGATTACAGCCTACGGCTCGAAGAGAGGAGGCCTGTGTCCCAGCAGTGGGAACATTATGGCTGCTTATGATAAGAAAGTTTTCACCGTTCCAACAGACGTTAGAATTTTTGCAAGTATAGCCAAACATTGGTCCAAACACCTGCCACACCTACCAACATTCTCTCCAACATTGGTATCAATCCTGTCCGCGGCCTCACCGCTGATGAACCGCAGGGTGTGGCCACACCGTCACGGCTGGCGCCGCGCGACAATGCGACAATTTTCACGCGCCACCGCGCGACGCGTAATGACGCACGGAACACGGTGGAACACTTCACGTATTGTCGATGGCATTAAAAGATACCAATCATTCAATTGTGCAGGCGATCGAGAGACGAATAAAGGTAGAATGGGGTATTCAGTGGCCGCTGATGAAGTTCAACGTATGACTCGTTGACGGTTATATAATTTGGACTAGCTGTGCCCCGCGGTTTCACCCGCGAAAATGTCGATCCCGTGGGAATATCGGGATAAAAAGTAGCCTATATGTTAATCCAGGGTGTCAGCTAACTCCATACAAAAATTTATCAAAATTGGTCCAGCCGTTTGAGCGTGAAGAAGTAACAAACATATAAACACACCCCCACACACACTCACAAACTTTCGCCTTTATAATATTAGTGTGATATGAGATTCTCTCTTGAACGAGGAAAAACTAAGGAATTATAGTGGCAGGCAAGCATGGCTAAAGATGTCCTGTCATTCATAAAACGATGTCCTTAGGGAGTTCCCAAATGCTGCTAACAATTTTTACGCTTCATCGCTTGATGCGACCGTTGCCGCGTTGGCTTGATAATGATAGTAGAACGCGGTAGAGCGGAAATTTTCATACCTTGGGTGCTGGTATTCAAATACCAATGGCACCATTATGAAGTTCCATTCAAAGGTGGATTTAGTTATTTATGTTTTTATTTGTCCAAGGACTGGCGAGAAACATCGTAAGACCCACCAGATACATCTTAAACTGGAATAATAAACCCACTCCTTGCGTACTCCTTCCTACAATACACACCAGTATTTACATACCAGTATTTTTTCATTTTTAACAAAACATTTAACACGATTTGACGATTACAATGGCTGATGATTTTACGCAATTCAAACCCATTTTACAACATGACAAACCAGTCTAATTTATGATCAAATCTATCAACCTATACTTATCAAAATTGACTTGCTTTGTACCCCATCACTTGCTTCACCGGAAAACTGAACAATAGCCACACTAGCAACAATCGGAACCTATAATTCCCTAAAATTAAGTAATAAACACCCATTTCCTAAAGAAGTGGTCTGATGACGTCACGGGAGAACGACGAAACACTTAGCCTTTGGTAGCGGAACGCAGGAAACGAAACGCGATATTTATTAGCGTTTGATTTATGCATCGTCGATATAAGGCGCGGTCGCGATGTGATGCGCTCCGCCAGTTTTGTGGACACACGTTGGTTTGGGCTGGAGTTGGCATTTTTTTGATGATATTTGTTTTTCAATGTTTATTTTAAATTGTTTTCAATATATAAATTGTGTTGCTTTAATAAAATACGCTATACAAACTTGGAAAGAGCAAACTACAACGAGTTTTTGATTATAGTTGGTTGTTAAGGAAGTTAAGTAGCGACTATTTTTATTTTTATTTTAAACTAAAATAAACATACATACCGACAATACACCAGGTTGATAAAAAAAACATACGGTCTAGGCGACAACGGAGGATTTTTTTTTTCGGGCATTATGTACAGACTTATTTATTAGTTAATTTAATCTGTCAAATTTCTTTAATAGATTTTCAACTTTATCGCTAAAGCATAAGATTCAAAGTTGATTTGGAAAATTTGACAGTTTCGGGTAGCTTGATGTGATGTCGTCTGTACAATAATATCAATTCTGGTTGTTTGTAAGTTGTAGGTTTTTCGGTTAATGAACAGTTGACCTCAAAAGCCTCTCCACAAAGTCTAGTAGCATTTTTAAATCCATAACTACCAAAAAATTTCCGACTGTTTTTTTTCCACTCGTCCGTGTGTCGCGTCCGTTTTCACGCGTCGCTGCGACTATTAATATTCAAATTGGCGCGATATGTCGCCGCCGCTGTGTGAACCCGCTTTTAATTTATATTGTGCTGGTGCACTTCGATGACAGGCTCGCTCTATCAGACGGACTTTATAGCGTCATTCATTGACGAGCTATGAGTGTGGAATTTTTTTTTAGTGTTGGCAGGCATGCGCCGATTCTGTTGTTCACAAACTAAACTAATTTTAAGTTCAGGCATCTTTTTCTTTCTATTCCATTAAGAAAAGGACAGAAGATAAATATTAGTTTAGTCCTGTCAAATTATGATACTTCATAGCAAGAGAATAATTATAACCTATATCGTCGTTGTTTAGACGTGATTAAAAACGGATAATATTTTTGTGTTCACCAAAAATCTAAAGGTACATCTATGTATGCATTTCTAAAATATTATTCTTCCCCGAAAAATACTGATCGTGCACCAAATATTACAAAATATTTGTAACTTACTATTTTAATTTTTTTGAAATGGACATTATCGAGAACCGAATTAGTTACGAGGTTAATTATTTTTAAAAAAATGCTTAGGTTAGGTTAGGTTAAAACTGTGACCTCCTACGCACGAGCCGAGCGAGCGAAGCGAGCGGTGCCGCGGCAGCGGCCGATATGTCGCCGCCGCTGTGTGAACCCGCTTTTAATTTATATTGTGCTGGTGCACTTCGATGACAGGCTCGCTCTATCAGACGGACTTTATAGCGTCATTCATTGACGAGCTATGAGTGTGGAATTTTTTTTTAGTGTTGGCAGGCATGCGCCGATTCTGTTGTTCACAAACTAAACTAATTTTAAGTTCAGGCATCTTTTTCTTTCTATTCCATTAAGAAAAGGACAGAAGATAAATATTAGTTTAGTCCTGTCAAATTATGATACTTCATAGCAAGAGAATAATTATAACCTATATCGTCGTTGTTTAGACGTGATTAAAAACGGATAATATTTTTGTGTTCACCAAAAATCTAAAGGTACATCTATGTATGCATTTCTAAAATATTATTCTTCCCCGAAAAATACTGATCGTGCACCAAATATTACAAAATATTTGTAACTTACTATTTTAATTTTTTTGAAATGGACATTATCGAGAACCGAATTAGTTACGAGGTTAATTATTTTTAAAAAAATGCTTAGGTTAGGTTAGGTTAAAACTGTGACCTCCTACGCACGAGCCGAGCGAGCGAAGCGAGCGGTGCCGCGGCAGCGGCCGGCGAGTGCCAGAAACGACTAAATTTTAAAGAAAAAAAATATGGAAAAAGAGATTATTTTTAAAAAAAAATATTATTTAAAAAAATAAATGCTTGTTTTTAAAATTAGGTGTATTACTATTTTTACAAATTTGCAACAGTTGTTAAATAGATGCTCGTTATGACATATTTTAATGAACATATTTTGGTGCACATTCAGTATATTTGGTGGAACACAGGCAAAATTAGGTAAATGAAATGGGAATAAATTGAAGTACTTTTAAATACCATCCATTAAAAACATGGCTACTAAAAATACGTCAATTTACGTTAGGCGCTGTCTCATTTAACAGGATCAGGACTAAACTAATATTTATCTTCTGTATAATAGCTAAATAAACGGCGAGTAAAGATAATTACATAGATATTCTACCTATTCTTTATTAGGGAGGTGATCATTCTGGGGTGGCGTCGTCAGTTCGTCACCGACCGAGACATTTTTGATTTGTTTTGTTTGCTCCTATTGTTGTGCAAGGATCTTTTGAGGCGTGGCAAAATCGGAACTAACGCCGCCATCTTGTTTTTTCAATACATTTCGCAAAACAATTGCACAAATGTTTACCAACAGCGCCCCCCTATCAACGTCATTCGAGAACTCAAAAGATCTTGTAGAAGTATACCACTGTGTAGGTATAATATGTATAATACAGGTCAGTGAAGTATACCTATTGCTAGCGCCTGCTTTACTCTGCCAGTTCTGCCACTAATAGGTATTAACCACGCACGGTTGTCACCAAAGGCTGCTTGTTATCGCTAACCTGGAGAACGGTTGATTACAGACAATTTCGTCGACATGTTTGCCTCATATCATATCCTACAATTTGTGTGTCCCTGCCCACAGCACTGACGGTTCCGTGTGTCGCGTCAGTTTCACGCATCGCTACTGCTATTTATTATTCAAATTGGCGCGATCTGACGCCATCCGCCACCGGTGTGAACCTGCCATTATAATTTATTTGTATCATGCTGTATAAGCTGTATTTGTATTCAAATTACTAGTTTTGGAGATTATTTTGATTAACATAATTGTAATTTAGGCACAGCTGAATATTATGTAGATAATGTGAATACTTATTGGTTGGTTGGATAGTAGGTAAACCTAACTGGTGACAAATATGTTTACAGAACCTATATTATGTATTCTAGAACCTTTAGATAGATTCAGACACACCAAAATATTAAGAAGGTACATAGACGATTTACAAGTGATGAACGCAGGCCACCTACCGCAGACTAGATACTCCAAGGAACGATAACCTTTTCGCAGACGCATTGGTACTCGCAGAATACAGGACGATGCTTGTGCAATAAATCTTGGCGTGACCATAGCAGGGTTGTGGAGGCCAGATACTTGTCATCTACATAGTCACTCCATGTAAAATTTTGGTATGAATACCACAACGCACACGGATACAGCTAAAGCTGATCAGCTGTGCTTCCAGTCTAACCGGGTTCGACTGGAAGCCGACCCAATATTTATTCTGTGCCAATATGTAGGGAAAAAGTCTTGCATGTAGAATGGCCGATGGGGCCGAAAGGTTCTGGAGTGGCGACCGCGTACCGGAAGACGTTGGAACTTGGAAGGCCTCCTACAAGGTGGACCGACGACCTTGTGAAGGCCGCAGGAACCCGTTGGATGCGAGAAGCACAGAACCGGTCGAAGTGGAGGTGCTTGGGGGAGGCCTATGTCCAGCAGTGGACGTCTTTCGGCTGAAATGATGATGATGATGTAGAATAGGTATGTAGATACCACTCCACTCCTTTTACGATAACCTAGCTTAAGAAAATGTGAGTACTATTCACCGAATGACCTATACTTAACTAAAATAAAACACATTTCAATACGGCCAGGACTCGGCTAATATAATATTTATATTGTTTATATCTTCATGTAAAACTAATGGGTAAGTACCGATGAGCATCATTATTTTTACTAGCAGGTCCCATATCTTACGGGATGACAGGCAGCTGATCTGTCCGTTGGTTTTTCATGACCATAAACATCGCTGTATAACAAGTCATATTATTACAAGGGAAAGTTATTGTACAGCCGCCATCACATCAAGCTACCCGAAACTGTCAAATTTTCCCAATCAACCTTCAACCTAATGCTAATAGCGATAAAGTTGAAAATTTACAGATTTAAACTGATTTGGAGTAATCGTGTATCACATTTCGTTTAATATAATAATGTTATGCATTATGTAAGGTTAGATTATTATTACTATTATTAAAAGTCACAGAGTTCTCGCTCATTGGTGGTTATATAATAATAACAATAATATATTTGGATATCGAATCGTTTAAAATACCTCGTGGCTCTACCTCGGTCGACCCATTATTGTAAGCTAACTGTAGCAAGTAAACTTTTTCTAGAGACATACCAGTCACAGCCTCTTTAAAGAAAACAAAAAATCTCTTAATTTCAGAACACACATTTACCTAGTACATTATTAAAACCATCACTCACCTTCTACATAGTCGGGTAAAAATAGTGTTGCACCAACACCCAAAAACTTATCGATATCGAGAATCGATACCCCCTAATCGTTTTACCACCGCGTTTTGTTCGTCGTCGGACACAATACAATAGTAAACGCGTATGTTTTTGTACATTCTCATTTAACGCTAACCGACACACGAGACTACGCTTTATAACCTATAATTGTACACTATTTATTGCTATGCATGGCACAGGGGAGGCGGTGGAGTCGGTATGATGTTGTTTTGTTTGAAAATGATGCTTCTCTTTGTTGAAAGTGCGTTTGCTGAGAGGGTTATTCTGGTTATGGTCTTTTTCGATTATTCTCAGAAGCAGCTCGGTTATTGCTGGTTGCTGGTGGGTTGGGCTTACCCCTATTATAATATGGGTGTAAGTATACCACAACTTCTGTTTACTTGTCCTGGAAATACAGGAAATATAAATAACTTTTTTCAAGCATTCAAAGTTTCGTAATGACAGCACAGGTAAACTGCATTCGCGACATAATTGCTAAAAATGTAAACAAATATCAGTTTATGGAAAAATAACTTTAATTCCTATACAATAAAGTGCAGTTTACGCTACAACTGTATACAATTTTATAACTTTTTCTCCATCTGTTACAATCAGTGGCCTGCGGGGTTATTGCGGTGGCTTTTATTTTGACAGTTCACCAACATTCGTTGCGTTATTTACGTTGTCGAGCAGACAATTTTTTCGAATATATGAAGCAATGGATTAGCAATATCCGTCAAAATGATTCATATTGTGATTTATCGCGTGTCATCTTCAGTTGCTCGGATATTTTATCAGACCACCGTTTTAGGCTTCTTTTAGACCTTTTGCACTCTATTTTTCCTGTCACCAGTAAAGGTGCCCGCGTTCCGTAGCAGTAGGGTACTCTAGTCGTCTGCAAAAACTCAGATCATGACGTAGACATACTATGCGTCTTGTTGTCTTTGAAAATGTGACAGGTGTTAGTTGAAGTACCTTTAGAATAATTAATATGAGTTGTTAGGTATAGGTATTAAGTTTAGCTTATGTTATAGGTATTATCTGTAGGGGCTGAAGCCTTTTTGTCGGTGCAGCTTAACACCCAATTTGTGCTTTGCCTCCAAATTTATGAACAAAATGATTTGTGATCTAAGCATTCTTAATAACACCTTCAACTTTCGGACTTCTATTACGACTACCAACTACATTTAACGACTATCTAGATCTAATTTAATCTGTCTAATGTCATTGTATTATACAATGAGCACAAATTGGTTAGGTATTTGTAAACATAAGTACCAACCGTTTATGAAGTCCCATATTGCTGTTAACTGCGAGAGACTGACTTGATTGATTAATTTATGAGAAAGCTTAGAACTCCTGAGCATCCTACCCTATTCTTCTTCTTCTTCGTGTCACTGCCACGACCGTGTTTTAAATCTTGTTTTTCCAAAACTTTGCCACTTCCACGGCGTTGTTGGTGGCAGCGAAGAGGTCACTTTGACTGCATGTTTTGGGACACAAAGAAGCATTGCTCCCTGCAGGGTGTAACCCATGTATGTTCACTCATCTTGTCTCACTCACTTTAGTAACCACTTTGACAAATAAAGATATTTAAAATGTGGATCAGCAGGGCAAAGATAAATATCATGCAGGTATTTTTTTTTTCGGTTGGGAAATCATCAAATGACCCCTCCCGCTCTGGGTGGAGCGGAAGGGAGTGTCGGACTCTTACTGACTAAAACCCACCCGTGTTCCTTCCTTAGCCCTTTATGTTCCGGGGCAGCGGTAACCCTTTCGGACAATCCCGCTGACCCGGCAGGTCATGCAGGTTGCGTTTATTGATTTTCAAGATAATGAATTATTGATAAGCAGTAGGTACCAGCAAAAACTTATGTATAGAGCTTCTTAACTTAATTTAGAAATCGCATTACCTAATCTCCAAAATATCCATTATCATCTGATTCTGTCTAGCCTTAGGTATCTAAACTACTTTGGGGTCAGCTTCCAGTCCTACCAGATGCAGCTGTACTTTACATAGAGCGACTAGAATATCCATGAAATGAATTCAAAATTCAAATTGATTTATTTGTACGCATAGGTGTAATGTAGTGGTACAGACGCCAGCACATCAAGCTACTACAATCTGTCAAATTTATTTAATAGATTTTCAACTTTATCGCTAAAGCATAAGGTTCAAAGTTGATTGGGAAAATTTGACAGTTTCGGGTAGCTTGACGTGCTGTACATAATTTTCACATACAAAAAAAAAACTACAAATCACAGCCTCTCCACAAAAGCAGCTTTCATTCGTAATAATAAACGTTGAATGTAGATTAGTTGATGCAAAACCATGTGAAAATGTCAGTCAAACGTTTAATTGCGGAGTAATTTGCCATGTTGGCACAATGAATAATTGAATTTACACAGAAATTGTATTTAACACATCATTATGAGGGTCACAAAAAAGATGGGTAGGGTTACCCGGACTCTTGTTTGTGGTAACGCGGTAAACTTCACTGTTGCACATAGAAATACTTTCATAAATATCTATGCTTTTGCACATATATTATGGTAACGTGCTATTTTCTAGACAGTTTCTCGGAATATGATAACACAGAGCATGTAACCTTTTATGTATGATAAGTGATAGCTCTGCAAGAAGTGTTCGGTCTACTGGTCTAGGTGCATATTGGAAAAGGGTTGGTGGGAGATGTTTTTGATACCTAGCAATAGGTACTATAATATCCGCCGCATGATTTGTATTTTCGTGAGAATTCGTATGATTTTACACCACGGTGTGGGAAAATATCATATTAGAAGGATCTCAAAACATAAAAATACTTACATAAGTATAAATTCTACTTTTTCCAAATAAAGAGAAATTAACTGAAAGAGTCTTTTAATCATTTTTAAAACGATACATTTACCTCTGGATTTTATTTTGCAAACCACCTTCCGTTCCATAACTTTTGTAAAAAAGATGTGGCAATTGTTTAATACGAGCTTCAAAAGTTATAAAAACCAAGACCCAATTTACTTTTCATAATTGCAATTAGTACCTGGCAACCCTACCGCTCTCACACGCGTATTGAATGTGAAACACAGATTTTTATTAATTCGCTGAGAACGCGCGAGAGGGCGCTGTTAATCTTGCTAATGATATTGAGCTCTGTCACGCTATCGCCATACTTACATGGCTCTTATCTACTTTCATTAAATAGACGCCTATAGGTGCTTGTGTGGTAGAACGAGTATTTGCAGTAGCATCGAGTGAGGAATGTATCACACGATACATTGTGTGTTTTATGCTAAGTTTCGTCTGCAAAGATGCAGAGATGAACCGAAGCTACTTACGCTTCGAACTGTCAAAATCAATGCATTTTGGCGTATTTTTGACAGATTGAAGCGTTAGTATAGCGTTAGTTGGTATCTTCATCTTGCCCATAATGCGCATGCGCAAAAACTATGTTTCGACAATTTTTCAAAAATAGAAGTTCGCATTAGTGCTCATACACACGAGTGGCACGCGTAAACTGCAGCTGTTAAGTGTCACACTAATATTATAAAGAAAGAAGAAGAAGAAGGTCGAAGTGGAAGTGCTTGGGGGAGGCCTATGTCCAGCAGTGGACGTCTTTCGACTGAAATGATGATGATGATGATTATAAAGGCGAAAGTTTGTGTTTATATTATGTTTGTTACTTCTTCACACCCAAACTGCTGCTGGACCAATTTTAAACCCGCGGGGCGCAACTAGTACCTACGATATAAATGACAATAATAAAAAGTTTCTTTTACGGGTGTTCTTTCTATTTATTATTGGGTTCCTTTTGCATAGTCTATGAACATGGATAGCGAAAAAACCAGGACTGCACTCTTGATATTATTCCACCTCCTTATTAAAAAGGTCCAAACACAAAAGGACCCCCCTGACCACAATTACTTCCGTTGATAAGCGCTGAAGTAATTACAGCCAAACACCATGGACTCCGTGGTCAGCCACCATGGAGACACACCTCTTTGCGAAACCGTCACACGGCGTGGGCGTCAGGATTGCCACGTTAAAGGAATGGTGCTTTGATTTAACTCACACTCTTCAAAAGAATAAACTAAAAGTTTGTAAAACTAAAAAAAACTACGTCTAAATATCGTAAATTAAGGACCAGCTGATCTATCCTGTACAAATCTCAGCGTGAAGACATGGTGAAGTTAGCTGTCAATAGTGGCCATCCGTAGCATCAGGTGCAATGACAATTCACTTCATCTTCAAGCTCACTTAAGTTTTCAAGAAAAGACCGGCAGGTTTCTGGCAAATACCTGGCTGCCAATTTAAATCTAAGTGTAGGTTGAGAAGTAAGTGTTGGTTGCTTAGAACATCATGTTTCTATGATACTCAGTTGGAATCTAGGTCCTCGCCGAAAAAGTCATTGTTCACTAGCGATTCCTGTTACGAATCTTAAATCGTTTTACCCCCAAATGATCCCTGATTCAGTCATGAGGATCCCTTCTATTTCAGGCTCCGAGGAACCCAAACATGCAATCAATACTGCAGTTTTTGTTCAAACGATCCGCCACCAGCCCGCAAGTTTCCTAACAAACGCTTGCGACAAAAACTATGCGTACACGCAGTGACAACCTTAACTAATATCTCGTGCACCGTACAATTTCCCGTCTCCTACTATATTGTAGCCTGTCACCATTGACGAGGTAACAACGTCATGTCGGTGTAACGCTATTGTCACTGTTATTATGGAAGACCTGGGAGTGCGCAGGAGTCGAGGAGTACGTTGTTTTAGGCTTTGAGTTAATTAATTGCTTAATTTGTCCGTCTTGGGATGTTTTGCTTTCTGTCTCGCTGAGTACCTACTATAGGACTGTCCCGACTGCCCCGTTGGCCTCGTGGTCGCAAGCGTGAATGCTGAGCGGGGGATCCTTGGTTCGATTCCTAAGTTGGGCAAAGTGATAGTGGATTGCATTGCATCCCCCCCCTCAATGTAATAAAGGACTCACACAATATTTTTACCATCATTATAAGCTCCTTCAGGTAAGCTTATGTAAACATCTTCCCCAATTTCACCATACAAAAAAGCCCCAGTAACGTCCATCTGGTACACAGGTAGTTTTAGTTTTGTTGCTACTGCTAAAAACAATCTAAATGTTGCTAACTTCGCTACAGGCGCATAGATTTCATTTAAACTTAATACATCATTCTGCTCAAGTCCCCTAGCTACTAATCTAGCCTTATATTGTATAACACCATTATTTTTCTTTACTTTAAATACCCATTTGCTACTAACCGCCTTTGTATTATCTGGCAATTCACACACATTCCACGTGTTATTATCTTTAAGAGTCTGTAGTTCCTTCTTTATTGCTTCTTTCCATTTACATGAATCTGGACTTTTCATAGCCTCTTCATACGTCTTAGGCTCATTATCCTCTAATGAAACATTGTTACATTCATAAAATGGGGTCTGCTTCCTCACACGAGTACCTCGCCTTGAATGTTCTCCATTATTACTTAACCCACTGGACTCATCATCACTTGGCACATACAAGCTATCATCGGAATCAGTCTGTAATATACTACTGTCTTCTTGATCACTAGCTTCTTGAGAGTTAGGGCTACTTTCTCTGCTTTGCTCCTTTTCTTCGATACCCTCACTAGTAGATAGCTCCACAGGGAGTATATTACCAGATCCACATACAGTCTTCGTGGTCTCACACTGATTTTCTTGCAGGAATACTATATCTCTTCTTAACTCAACATTATTTTTGTGTTCAAAATATATTCTATATCCATTTGTTGTTTCTCCATACCCTACCATTATTCCTTTTTCTCCTTTTGGGTCCCACTTCCTTCTCTTTTCCTTAGGTATGTGAGTGAAAACAACAGTACCAAATACCTTCAATTGATGAATATCAAAGTTCCTGTTTGTCCATACTTCAAAGGGAGATTTTCCATCTACTTTACTCTTTCCAGTCCTATTGAGCACAAAAACCGCCGTATTTATGGCCTCTGCCCATAGTTTTCTCGGTAAATTCTTTGCATGTAACATCGTCCTAGCAGCTTCAACTAGCGTTCTAATTTCTCTTTCCGCTTTACCGTTCTGCTCTGGAGTATATGGCACGGTGGTTTGATGAGTTATCCCGCGCCTTGAGAACATATCCTTCACCTCTCTGTTTACAAACTCTGTCCCATTGTCACTTCTGAAAATCTTAACCCTATTTCCAGTAACATTCTCAGCCTTGTTCAAGAAATCATCTATGCAGCTCTTGATTTCGTATTTATTTTTGACAAAATAAATACTCCTAAAGTTTGAGTAGTCATCTTTCAACAACACAAAATATTTCGACCCACCTAAAGATACTTCTTCCATCGGGCCACACGTATCAGCGTGTATTAATTCACATGCCTTTGTGCTAGTGTAATCACTTTTTGCGAATGGTAACCGATGTATTTTTCCTAGTAAACAACTTTCACACTTTGGAATTGAAGTTTGTTTGGCGTCGATGTTGTTTTTCTGCAACACTTTCCTGACATAATCAAAGTTTTGATGAGCTAATTTTTCATGCCACACATTTAAGTCATTCAGCTCTGTTTGAGCAACATTTGCAGCTTTCCTTTTAAATCGCAAATCCATATAATAACCATTTCCGACTCGATTTGCAATCGCACAAATGTCATCATCTTTGTAAAATTTACAAGAGTTGTCATCTGTCATCATAACATAACCTTTTTCAATGGCACGATTGACCGAGAACAAATTCATTTTCAAATCAGGAACGAACAATACATTACTTATGGTAGTCTCAACCCATTCTTTTCCGTTTCGAACCTGTACCGCCATCTGTCCGCAGCCTAACACATTAATTGCCGCACCATTACCGACTATGACTGATTTTTGCGAAATTTCTGTAAAATGTGTAAACAATGCGCGATCACAACACATGTGCTCATCTGCACCAGAGTCCACCAGCCACTTAGATTCTTGATACAAATCATATGCTGTATTTGATATTACAAACGCATTACTTTTCTTACGGTTACTATTTTCCTTATTCTTCCTGAACCAACAGTGTGATTTATTATGTCCCGACTTCCCACAGTAAAAACATTTATTATTTACGTTTTCTTCACTGTTCTTTTTATCATTTCTACACTCGCTCTGGAAATGTCCTATTTTACCGCATTTGAAACACTTTCCAATCTTTCTATTTTTCATCACAAAAGCAGATGATGAAGTTTGCTGTGATTCTTCATTCTTCTCCATTAACCTTTCTTCTTCCATTAGCAACCTGGCCACTAAATTATCCAAGGTTTGCTTGTCGTCAGGCGCTGATTCCCATGCAGAAATAAAATGTTTGAATTCTTCTGGCAGCGACATAAGTACTTTAGTTATAACAAACTTGTCAGAGATTTCTTCGCCCATTTGTTTCAGATTGTTCTGCAATTCTTGAATCTTTGACAGGAATACAGACATTGCAATACCTTTTTCATATCTATACTGGAAGAATCTTTGTTGAACAATGTGAATGCTGGTCTCAGTCTTTTGTTCATACACACTCTGTAACTTTCTCCACATTTCGGCTGAAGTCGAACAGGATATAACGTGTAACATGACATCTTCAGTCATTCTCGTGACTATTAAAGTCTGAGCTTTGGCGTCGTGGTTCTCCCAAGCAATTTTCTCCCCAGCTACTTCTGGTTTTATTCGCCGGCCTTCTACTATATCCAGCCAACCTTGTCCACGCAACAGCACTTTGGTTTGGAATTTCCAAATATTCCAGTTCCTTGAACCTTCCAGCTTCAAAACATTTTGACTGCTGTCCATCTTGATCAAATTGATCAATACACCTCCTAAGATGCTCTTCCTTATTCTTCCTTTACGTTATTTTCTTTACTTTTCCTTCCTGCACAACGTAGCGTAATGGCGTCGTTGCGGTTTTACCTCACCTCAATTTGCCGGTTAATCAGAGTGCAGTTTTATATAATCATTCGAGGTATGTGTGTCTGGGCCCATAACCTGATGATTGTTGTAAAGAAATATACGCAATAGAATTAAAAGTAGTTTTATTTCTTACGGAGCAACCTAGTTGTCCATCTTGACAAGTACAGAGTATAGACCACAAGTGAGAGAGATAGCAAACTGCTACGTCACAATCTTTCTGTTTCTTTTTATTACATTGCAAGTACTACGTTCCGTTCAACAGTTTTTCCATTAGGAATTTCTTTGTAATAGCCCAGTGTTCGAAGTTGGCGATGTGATACCCCCGTGTTTCGGAAAGCACGTTTAGTCGTTGGTCCTGCGCCTGATCTCTGTCCGGTTGTGTCGGATTACGTGACGTCCCATCGGACTATGCGAGTGAGGGAAGAGTGAATGCACCTATGTCTGCGCACACTATAGGCCGACCCATTACATGCTCTGTGGGCTGACCGCTTAACTGTATGAATTTCGGGTCTAAGACGTACTCAAATAGGTAATCAAATCAAAGCACTCAATTTGTAAATGACACTACAAATTACCTTTTTCTGATTCATTTGCTATTTGCGATATTTTGGAACAGACTGTAGTAACTACTACTAGGTACTTACGGTGTTTTTTTTTCTCACGCAGATTACAGGCATGAATAAACAACATATTATTCCTATTTTCTAATTTGAATGACATTAGTTCGCCTTCCAATATAAAAATAGGGATGTTCCGTGTTCGTTATTGTAATTTTATTCATGCCTTCCTCGAATAATATTATACAATCAGCTTCCATATGCCATAGACCACAGTTTCTCAACGTGGGTGATAACGTGGGCGTTCTTCGATCAATAATAGTACTAGATGAATGATTAGGAACAAAAATAAGTCGCTAAAGTGGCCACGTTTGCACACAGATAAACATTTATATTTCTTACTACGAACTATAGAAAAAAGTTTAATAATATTAACAACTTCAGATTATTATAAACCTTAACACTCTAACATAAAGTTTAATTACGATTGCAAATGATTAATATTTAAGTCCTTCTATCATCGAAGTAATACATTTAAAATGTCACTTGAAAATAAAGTCATTTTTATAATAAGTACAAAAATATTTATTCTAAAATGAAACTTAACGTCTAAGCAATAAGGTTAAAAACATTTTGTTGACAATTTCGTACTTACTCGAATTTGGAACTAGACGTAGTTCTCGGAATTACACTTCAATGCTTCAATGTTTGTTAGAGTACCACCAAACGGGGTGAATAGGAATGCAGGGGTGAATTGGGACAAAACTTTAAAATGGATTTTAGCGTTGAAATAATACAGTTTGTTCCCGAAAAGGACATTTAATCATTAATTATAATTCAATAAACACATTAGACTCTTTTTTGGCAACAAACTATATTATTTCAATGTTAAAATCGCTTTTAAAGTTTCGTCCCGATTCACCCCTGCATCCCTATTCACCCCATTTGACGGTAGTTGGCGCGTTGTCGCAAACATTGGCCAAACAATCATAATATTTTTGCTAATTGATTTATATTTACTATTTAATTGTGTTACTATTTTATGAAAAACATTTAATGATAAAAACTTACCGAAAAAAAGATATTCCTTCCAAAATCTTGGTGTTACGGTGGTTATTTACACAACTTTTGAACGCGCACTGAGGCATTTTGACGTCATAACATTGGCTATGATTGGACCATACTAATTTGAAATAAGAGCACAAAAGTATTCGTGCTTGTATTTTTCGGGCCGTTTTTGAAGCGCATATCGGGCATCTAGTACTATTATTGATCGAAGTGGGCGTTTGAGATTTTCAGAGGGCAAGGTAACTTATGTTTTTAAATTCCAAGCACCTTAACTTCGATCGGTTCTGTGCTTCCCGCATCCAGCGGATTCTTGCGGCCTTGACGAGGTCCACCTTGTGAGAGCCCTTCTAACGGTACGTGGTCGCCACTCCAGAACCTTTATGCCCCATCGGCCATCTGTTCTGCGAGCAATGTGCCCCGCCCACTGCAACTTTTCAGTTTGGCAATTCTTCAAACGCCACTATGTCAGACCTCGAAATCTATCCTTCTGCAGCGAGGTGTATAATATTACACGTTAAAATATAATCGTAGCACTAGTTGTTACAGATCCGCGCAGATGGTACGTAGAAAAAATATATTCTCAAAGTGGGCGGCGGGCAAAATAAGGTTGAGAATCTATACCATAGACCATTAAATTCTCTGTAATGTCACAAAACACATAGTTTATATTGTGTTTTGTTAACATACAGGCAAGTATGCTATCTAGATGATATCGTTACGCCTTTCAATTAGTCTGTTGCAGATTTTTATCAAATCATAATTATCTTTATGGTCATCTGTGTGTCAATCATTATTGTGGTGTCAATTGTCATCATGGACGTAATTCTCATTTACACAGTGGCCAGAGTTGGCAGATACTCAACAATGTCTATCAGTAATTATGTTCAGCTATTTAGGAGCTTATTGAACCCAGACAGGCTCTTTACTTTGTGTAAATTATTTCTTCACAACTGCTCTCAAAACGGTGAAGGAAAACATTGTCAGGAAACCGGCATGCCTAGAACCAAAAATTCGAAGACATGTGACATCTA
The DNA here is from genome assembly GCA_963082905.1 of Oligia fasciuncula. Classification (NCBI taxonomy): domain Eukaryota; kingdom Metazoa; phylum Arthropoda; class Insecta; order Lepidoptera; family Noctuidae; genus Oligia; species Oligia fasciuncula. Next base: position 4,954,699 of record OY720406.1, read on the forward strand.
TTAACTCGCACTAGGCCCGGGTGGTCGATTACGGCCTACTCTCTCTCACAGAGAGGAGGCCTGTGTCCCAGTAGTAGACTAGACATAGACTGATTATGCTATCAGCTTATTATTTCTGTTGTTGGTATTTCCGAAGTCATCTTTTCTTCTGACATAAGGAACCCCATAGTGGCGACCTGTCACGGGACCCTGCAAGTATAACCGAAGAAACACATTCTTAATTCGAAAATTCAAAACGTTCGAAACGTCAACCGATCCGGCTGACCGCGTAGCGCGGGGTGACGCAAAAATATAGCCACCTCGTCACCCCAACTCTAATTCTCGATACACTCTCGTGGGAATCGATTACGAATGGGTACGAGCTGTAAATCGTATAATGATTATCGATATCGGCATATAAGGTTGTTTAAATCGTGTTGTGTCACTCTGCAATGGGAATTAAAGACAATATATTGGGTTTATGTTATCTTGTTGAGGAATCTGTAATGACTTTGGTTTACGAAGGCTGTTTTTGCGAATTACTTTGAGTGATCTCTTGCAAGCGAATGAAGTGACTAATACCCGATTTTGTTTTAAAGGACTCCGCTACTGAATGTCGAAGTTTGAAATGTTTCCAAAGAAAAAACAAGATATTTCTCTGTTAGAGGATTCTACTTCGTTCACCTTTTATAAATATCATGTTTTTGTCAAGACGATAAGAAAGTCAGCCGGTATAAAAGCAGTTTTGTCTCCTCATTATCATTTCAGCCGAAAACGACCACTGCTGGACATAGGCCTCCCCCAAGCACCGACCGATTCGTTAGTTTTGTCTATCAGTGATAAAAAAAAAATTAAAAAAAAATCTTTAAGCACTATACGAGTAACAGAGTTCGAACAGAGCTCATCTAAACGTTCACACAATTAAGTATTGACGTAACTTCAAGGAAATCTAAAAACTAATTTGCAAACTCTTGCCCACTAACTAAGGAACCTGTACCGGTATCTACAACGCCACATGCCAACAACGCGTCATACTGACGTCACGCAAATCCTGCATCGCGCAAGCAGAGTTTACCGCGCAACTAGCATAGATACAACGGTCCGACATGAATCATCGGGCAGTTGCCCGCCAGACACATCACCCGTCTGGTCGGAGGATCCTCCCTTTTCTATAGAGTATGAGTGAACTTTACACCCTGTTCCTCATACCTCTATAAATCTAACATACCTCCTGAACCTACCTCCTGGTGTAAATATAAATAAATGTAAGCCTATTTTTGCCCAATTACCCTTCGATACCCTTCGATACGAGCTTCTTGGAGGATTACATAAAAATTATAAAGTTACGACGGAGTTTTCAGCAAGGGGAACTTTTTACCAGAAATGTTCTACCTACAGAGTCCATGTTTTCGTAAAGTTGGAAACTGATTTGTTTATTTCTCAGAAACACTTATGAAATTATTTATTCATTTATTCGAAGACATGTGACATCTACCAAACCGCAATGGCCCCGCGGGGTGGATTACGGCCCAGTCCCTCTCACCGAGAGGAGGGCTGTGTCCCAGCAGTGGAAACATTATAGGCTGATTATTTAACAAACGGTTACCTATCATTATCGACAATACGAATGGAAGGTACGAAGAGATTCTGAAAACAATTTTACGAGGTATCCTTTCTGGAAGATGAATAATTGGCCATCTACACTAAACCCTGAAGACTACACACACATAAGTGCTCATACACACGAGCGACACCGACATGCGTCGATGACAGAGGCAACTGCATCCGCCGAGTCGACAACGTGTCGCACATGAATTTGTGTAGGTACGGTGCATACACAAGCGTCATGTTAAAATTGAAACAAAACGTTTCATGTTTGTATCTTAAATCTTCTAGAAAGCTCAATAAAACAATTAATAAGTAGGTAGTAAGTATGAACAACATCTAAGTAAAAAATTCGTCATGACTAACCCGACACCTAGGTACCTAAAACAAGAAAACACGTCATAAAAACGCCTTCCTAAAAACCCTAAACAATTTACGCAACCATAATCCCAAATTAAGCTTCCTTGACTGATGACCGAACACCCTACATGATTAGGTGACATCACCCGAACTGCCGAAACCTCCCGTGAAGCTCATCATGGAATCTTGTAGTGGTATCAAAGGTCAGCAGAGTGGAGGGTAGCATTTAAAACAATGATAACATCGACCCGGAGCGACAGACGCTGAGCTACCGAATCAATATTGGGGATCAAACGGTTGTGGGATGTATGTGTGTGGAGATGTTGATACCGTTCGTGTTTAAGATATTTTTAAATTTATATCTGCGTAAGAACTTCTAACGACTTGATAAATTATAAAATATGATTTTATTTCTGTAAGTAAGTTTGTACACGTCAATCATATTTTAAAAACTAGATCATGAGGTTGGCGTTTTCTATGTGAATACTCTGAGCAGAAAGGTCGAAGCAAACTCAGAGGTTACAGTCTCTTTTAAAGTCCAGACATAATTTTGGTCAGATCATGTAGATTGATGTCTGAAATGGTCTTTTGAGGAAAGTACCACACAGATTAAGTTGACGGTGGACCGGTCCAGTGCATATGTCAATTATCTTGACTTGTCTTTACATCGTTATATTTTATCGATAGTAAAACGTTAAACTTTTAAATCAGAAAATGATTTTCTCCTCACAGAAGACTAAGAAGAAGATGAATTATGTGGCAAGGGCTAGGAAGGAAGTCAACTCCATGAGCTTATATTGGGAAAAGAGCAGGAGAAGGATGGAAGACCCAAAAAGATGACAGGATTATCCAGTCAGGATTGCTGTAAAGGGTGAGGTAAATGAGTGTGGTTGAGAATGTATCATCATTACATTTTCTCAATTCGTTCCATTGCCTAAGTATGTGTAGAGTTAGACTGCAAGCTGAGAACCACGATGAAAGTTTTAGTTGAAGCTGATAGATCAAGATAAGCCCTTAGATTTTGCTATCGGCACGCAACCTATTTATGTTTTCCCCATAATTTTAGATTCTAATGCAAATCCTATTAATGCGGTATCATCATCTCCATACCCTTCTGTCCGGGACTCAAAGCCCCTATAAGAAATCGGTCCGTCTCAAGAGATAAATATGTAATCTTAATATAATTGCGTCTGTACAAACCGGGTCGGTCAAACACGACCCTCGTTCATTTCCCGCCCTTATTGACTCTTTCGGTCGGCTGGGTCGTGGCCGCGACACTAGCTGTGTTGCTACATACACTGATGGATTGCCAGTGAGAAAAATGTTTTTATATTGAGATGAGTTGAAGGATTTTGTTCATAATATTATACAGCTAAAAATTCCTATTTTTGTGTTCACCTTGCACATTTCTGCAGAATCTTGTAGGCGTAGGCACCTAAAGACTGGGAGTTTTTAAACGGCTCCATAATATTCAAACCATAGCCAAGACAGTCCACTTCTGCATGCAAGCACCTCTCATTTCGTATTATGCCTTTTAAGAGAGATGTCAAGGATTTGAATAAGAAAAAAAAATGTGTTGCTTTTTAAACAATTTCCAATACGAAAAAACTTTCTTTTCCAGAACACTTCAATTTGAAAGACCTTAGCACTTTTACTGCAATAAAATCACCCTACAATATCAGTTAAAATAGCACCCAGTTGCTGGCAACACAAGCGAGAGATTCGCGAAACGAATGCGTCTCGTGTGTGCGTCTGAGTCTGTGACTGATGTTATAAGTGATGGAGCGACTCGTGCAGTTGGCGAGGCGGACGTGGCTTTTTAATTGTCTCGATGTTTTGGTTGTAGATGGTTGGATAGTCTTGAATGTTGAAGAAAATGTTGTCTTACCATCCAAAATTATATAAGTAGGTACTAGCTGCACCCCGCAGTTTCACCCGCGTAAATGTCGATCCCGTGGGAATATTGGGATAAAAAGTAGTCTATATGTTAGTCCAGGGTATCAGCTACCTGCATACAAAATTTTATCACAATTGGTCCAGCCGTTTGAGCGTGAAGAAGTAACAAACATATAAACACACACATATACTAGTGTGATTTGGAGCTTCGTTAGTAGTTAATGATTATTTGATTTTTTTACATCAATATACCAAAAAGTCATCATCAACGCTACCTAAGTACATAAGTAGTTACAGACTTTAGAGTTAGGAAACGCCGACCTCATCTAGTTTAAAAAAAATATGATTGACGTGTAAAAGTGTTTGTACAAACCTACTTACAGAAATAAAAATCATTTAATCATTTAATCATCATTTAATCATCATTTAATCATTCATTTAGACACCAGTACATCGAGCTACCCGAAACTGTAAAATTTTCCCAATCAACCTGGAACCTTATGCTGTAGCCAAGTGTTAGCCTGTGGTCAAGTGAAGTGTCGACAAGTCGGCGACAAATTTCCTTAAAAAGGAGACTCACAGGGTTCATTTATAGCAGCTAAGTATGCTAACCAGGGGGAAAATCCATCTAAAATTATTAGAGATCCATTCACAAACTGACCCTACAAACGCTAAAGAAAAAAATGAGCAAAAACAAAAGACAGTCGAAAGTTAATCCAAATGTGAGGAGACGATTACAAATGTAGATGGTGTATGTGACAAGGCGCTTGATAAAGTGTCGGCAGTGGATCTGACGATGCGAAGTCCTGCTTGTAATTTAGAGCCCTCTGTTTGTCTGTGATTGTTATCTGTAGCAGTGAAATGGGGAGACAATGGATGTATCGACTGTTAAAAGTTTATGATACCCAGCCTGTTTGACTGCGTAGTATAGGCAATATCTGCCTAGAGATGTAAATCAAATTTCATTTGTGCCAGTCTAATTAACTGGACCTTATTTGGAAGCGACACGAAAATATCACGATGTGAAACTGACTTTGTATGAAAATATCTGAAAGACTTAACCAGACTCATCAGGAGGTGGTGTAACAGGCCATACGAGGAATCATAAATTATGGGGACCGTGAGTACGTCATACCTTGATAGACCGACGACCTAGAAAAGGTGACTGGGACATACTGAAGAAGTAAGAAAGAAGAATTTCATTCATTTGCGGTAAACATGGCACAGAGAAACCACACAAACACAAAAAAGAGCAAGTTGGGGGAAAATATGCACATATGTCACATCAACGCAAGACGGCCATCGCTCAGCATGTTGCTACGACCCTATCCGAGACAGAGCCCCAGCGCTGGTTGCACTGGATGCGGAAGGCGGAGGACAGGAAGCTGTGGCGCAGCCTGGGAGAGGCCTATGTATGCCTATCAGTAGACTGAATTGATTGATACTCTGAAAACTTAGCAGGTCCAATATGTTGGTGCAAAATGATCTGATAAAGATGATTTCTTTTGATGTCGTTCAGAAATTATATATTCAAGCAATAGCAACACAGAAGCAAACCAAAGAACAGTTGAAAAAGATTGCACAGTTATTGGTTCTTATCACAGGAAGAAAAAGATCACATGTAGCTAAAACGGAAGTTTATACTTAACGTTAGCACCTTACCTTCTGCAGACACCTCAAAAGAAAAAAACTTAAACATATGCAAAAATAATGAATAATACCCACATATAAAGCGGCGACCTGCTGACATGTGTTAACCAATGCAATAATTCCAAATTTCGTGTCACCACTGAATTATGACTTCCCATTTAATACAAAATCGACAGCTCCGAAACGGAAAGGCATTAGTATCAAAATCTCATTACTCTTCGGCCGTCGGAAACTTGCTCATAAAATATTTCTGGACTAGTCTAAGTTGACCTTTGTTGAAGTAAAAAATGTCCCCTGTTTCGGCGACAGCGTTCGGTTTTGTAAGGGAGCGGGGGGTCGAGTTATGCTGGTGGCAGACGGTCAGTGTTCAATTGATATTAATGGCGTCACTCCACCTGGTCACTGGATCCATCCACTCGGCTTACATGCACCTTAATTGAGTCGTTTTTCTAAAATATTTCGCCTGACTCTTGCAAATGTCATGTTACACTATAAAATTCATTGTCGATTTTTAAAGGTTGGTCTTTCTGTAATGTAATTTGTTTCGCTTATTTATTGAGTTCTAAATTTTTATGCGATATGTTTATGGCGGTTTTATTTAAAATAAACTATTGTTAAACTTCATGCTTGTACAAGAAATTGCTAAACGAAATGTTAAGGCTTAACCATAGATTATCTGAATGTATTGGTCTTCTTTTACAGCCAATTTTATGAGAGTAGGGGAAGACCAAAGAAACGATGGATGGATTGTGTGAAAGATGATATGGCTAGAAAGGGGTGGGGGGGGTGGTCTGAGATGTCGACTAATAGAGAAGTATGGAAGAAAAAGATATGTTGCGCCTACTACAAATAAATTGGTCTATGGGCAACAGAATGATGGTTTACGGTTAATTTTAAACACTGACCTCTATCATTTATGATAGAGGATAGAGGTCAGTGTTTTAAAGCATCTATCACTTCAAAACTACAAAATACATCACAAAAGTAACACCTTTATGGACTTTTCCATAACCAATATTTCAAACACCATTCATAAACTAATTCATTTTTTTTTCTTCCACACTTGAATACACTTTCCGACCATATTGCGTTTTTTCACTTATCTAACAAAAAAGCGTAGTACCATGTAAACAGGAGCTTACAAGGTGCTACATAGTGATTACCAGTACTACTGCTATAATGGGGTGTTAACTTGTAATAGACAGCTGATCCCCGCCCGTACTACAAGATAATCAATTTATAAGTAGCACTTTCTGATAGCTCAATGGCAATATTTTACTGGTCGATTACTATTTTTGCGAGTCGTTATTGGGTGGTGAAACTAACACTTCGTAGTATCCATAGCCACGGCATACGTCTTTTAGATAGATATATAAGTAAACTAGCATACAAACTTTTTGTCTCTTGTTTTTAGGGTTCCGTACCCAGAAGGCCAACGGGACTCTATTACTAAGCCCCCGTAGTCAGCCTGACTGTCAGCGAGACAGAGATATCGATACATCGATAGCCGTGTATCGATACCTATCACATCTGCGGAGTTTCTCTAGCTAGTTTAAATTGACCCTGTATAGATAAGTGCATCATGCACAGACTTGTACCTTTTTTTTTTGTCGGGGGAAACCTTTAAAAGGCACCCGACCTCCGGGGAGGGTCGGGGAGTGTTGGATTTTTACCTCACTAAAACCACCCCGGTGATGACCATCAGCACATAGGTGTGGTCCCGGTTCCTCTTAAAAGACCAATTCCGGAACCCCCCCGTGCAACGCCTGAAAGGCACATCCCTGGGGAGACAGTAAAGGGGCCTCCCCTGAGCCTCGCTATGCACGGCAGCACACAGACTTGTACCTATCTTACATGGAGTGATAACAAATGATAAGATATCATATTTTAACGCGTGGATTACACTGTTAAACCAAGGTCGCTCTATCTATACGAAATTCCAACAGCACCCCTTGCTTCATCCCCTTTATTATCTAAATGGCGCACACGCATCATTGCCGTGACTGCGCGCCATAACGACACCCGGTATGTGACGGACGCTGTCATTGTCACGGACATAGACTAGATAGAAGTATGGTGACCATGCGTAGGAGGATTTTGAGATAAGTAAATGTAGTAATCTGTTTCGTAGTTAGGAAGAACAATACAGTCACACGATTTTGCCTTATCTGTACGTACTTTCTATTTAAGTAATATTATTTTTGTTGGCAGATATTAGGTACTTATTTTAAGCTTTTCAATAAACACAACACATACGGTATGTAAGTATGTCACAGCATTTTAATTTATTTTTGAGCTTTTTATATCATCACATTTAATTTATTCTTGTAATTGATTATTAATTAACGGACACTCCCAGGTTTTATTATTCTGGGAGCGGTGAATGGTTCTTCGAATCCTGCACCCTCGGCCATAGGCAAAGGTGGAACACCGCGGTGGTTTTAGCTGGTAAGACCCCCCTGCCACCACCCCCTGTCTTCCACGATGGAGGAAGTCCATGAGGATATCCAACGCGCACCAAAAAAAAAAGGTGTTTATTATTCTAGCGTATGTCACTCGTGGGTTGAAGCTAAAAAAAAAATCAACGTCCAGTCGTGTTGTCATCTGACATTATGCTGAGCTGAGGCTCTTTTGGTTCAGCGGGATTGTCCGAAAGGGTTACCGCTACCCCGGAACATAAAGGGCTAAGGAAGGAGCATGGATGGGTTTTAGTCAGTAAGAGTCTGACACTCCCCTTCCGCTCCACCCAGAGCGGGAGGAGTCATTTGATGATTTCCCACCCTCAAAAAAATAAAAATAAAGTCTCTTTTGGTACTAAAATCATTGTTTTCTGTATTTTATAGTCTTAAGATTTAGATAATTTTTTGCTATAATGCTAATAAACGTATTTTTCTTTCATTGTAATCATTCGGAAGGGCGAAATGAGGTGATTATCCAGAAAAAAATTAATTCTATGAGGTTTCCCGATCAATATCATGAAGATTAGGTATTTATCCAAATGAGTTTGAAATATCTGTATAGGTACAAGACATACCAGGTAATTGTATAGGTACCAGGTAAACTCAGGTAAACTAAAGCCAAAAAGGCCACTTTGGCAGAATCATAAAAGGAATTCATCAAATCATTAAAAATCATAATAGACAGTTAACTGTTAAGTTCACGGAACAGATAAATAAGGTTGGAATGGTAATGTGGGCGGGGCAGGCGCGCCACAGTTATGATTCGACAATCATAACTCAACCGATTCATACATTCACCGCATTCAGTGCGCGTCGGAATACTTCGGAGAACAGAACTCTGCTTAATAATGCCGTGTTGTGCAATTATAACATGTAAGACAAAAAGTCAGACCTCAGGTATAAAGCGAGGAGGTATATCTTTCCATCGGTAAGTCCAAAATAACATTTAATTACAATAATATGTGTCAAAAACATAAAAATATACTGATCATTATGAAATACCAAACATTTACAACATTATTGCAACAATTTACAAAAAATATACATTGCCCGCTGTGTACTCGCTCAATCAACACAATGACCAAGTACGCGTACAATGTACTGCATGCATTGCGTCCTCTACACTTCAACCGTTGACGTTTCGTCCTTTGCTCTGATTGGCTGTGATGCACGGCGCATGTTTATCGATAGTGAGGTAACCATGTGGTTAAATAAAATCATCGATAGAATTCTCGACTATATTTACGTTTGACAAAGATAATTTTTGGATTATTTTATATTTAATTAATGATTGTATATTTTTATTTAGACGTATTTTGAGTAGGTAAATTAAATATTATATTAATCATTGAATGAATCCTACCGAATGTTATAAAGGGACTAATCTCTGATTTTTTTATTTAAGTTTATGCATTATGTGTATTATTTTGTTATATTTCAATATTTACGTTTATATTCTTAAAACTTTTATTTACACCATTTAGTAAAATTAAATTGAGGAATTTTAATTTTGCAATAAATTATAGGTTTCCTAAAGAACCTAACGCCAGGGAACAATGGATTAACGTGACAGGTAGAGGAAACTGGATGCGGACAAAGACGAGTAGGTACTAAATTCGTTCGCAATTAATAGCAAGCGCCAATTACTTAATAAATATGTTTTATTCCAAGGACAGTGATTATTTGTAATTAATCAAAATAAAATAAAATTATTTCTTAATATTTATTTAATGTTTAATTTTTCCCCATAAATTCATCAGATAATTTATCGACAAAGAATATCGGCTTTGTCAAGCACTAGCGTGTATGAAAATTTTTATTGCATTTATGCGTGTTTGAGTGTCTATGCCTACGGGAGCTTATTGCTAGTGGGCGAACGAATATCTGCCCTGAGATTTATGTGTGTGTGATTTGGTTGTGTGCGAAATATTTGTAAACATAGTATTGCGTATGTGTAGAAATTAAAATAGTGGGAGTCAAGCGGCGACACTGGTCCTAGTACAAAATTGCAGCGAGGGCCTTTCCAACCTTATTTATCTATTCCGTGGTTAAGTTAATCGTATCAAATCCCATTGGTGAAGGATTTTTCAGTTATTTTTTTTTGTCTGTGCTTAAATACCAATCCAAATCCAATCCCAATCTCTTGCAACGAAAAAAAGCAAAATACGTTTATGATTCTGCCAAAGTGGCCTTTTTAGGCCCCCTGGTCTACAAGTGAATTTCCTTCTTAGATGATGATGAAAACTTCGACAAAGCACTTTGCTAAATTCTCGCCATCGACTGTGTAAATTATTTGTCTCAATTATTTATTGATTTCCAAGTTTAAGTAAGTAAATAAACTTCTATGTGCACGAAGTCTTGAAATTTTTTCACGATATCGCGGATAAATTAGAAGAACCCCTTTTATATCGGACACCATGGTCACCCTTCACTCATCAATCCGTGTCGTGCCCACTTTACGGTCACCGTGACATTGTTGGCGCCTCTCAACTCATTAAACTATTATTCACGCATTGTCCCATTTCCCAATTGTATCGAATAATACGGTGGGCCATTCAAATCCCATTCGATTAATGTCCGAATTCTATTCGATTATCGAATAATTTATATCGATACGTTAGTGCATTGTTTGTAAATACATAGGTGAATTTAAACTGTTGTTTTCGTTACAATGGGTAGTGGGAGTGTCTAACAAAGACTAGTAAATGATGCTCCATTTTCTTTGTCATCTACTGACGCCGTAGAAGCACCGTAAAAATGTCTAGTAATGGGGTTTGGACATGTTGTGTGAAAATATGGGTTATTTTTGAGCAATCTGATGGACAATTCCTGTAATTAGAAACGTTCAAAATCTAGTCGCAATCTCATCTCAGCGACATTTTAAGTCAAAAACTTGTCAATGGAAATTAGAGGTATTATTGGCACATTGAGACTGTGATCAGACTGAACGTTTTTAAAATTACGAGAATTGCCCCTCATCCTCCTCCTCATCCTTGCCAGCACATCAACCTACCCGAAACTGTCAAATTTTTCCAATCAACTTTGAACCTTAAGCTCTAGCGATAAAGTTGAAAATCTTTTAAAGAAATTTGACAGATTGTAGTAACTTGATGTGCTGGCGTCTGTACTTTCATACGTCAAAGACATTCCGTTGGACACCTAGACATTACACTGGTCCCGCTTTAACGTATGCATACCTACTTCCGCATAACATAACATCACGCCTGCAATCCCCAAAAGGTTTGGCAGAGATATTGTGTCTATAGTGTGGGTGTCTATAGTATCTACACCAACATTTCGCCAGTTATGTTTACCATAACCATAATCAGCCTATAATGTTCCCACTGCTGGGACACAGGCCTCCTCTCGGTGAGAGGGAGTGGGCCGTAATCCACCACGCGGGCCCAGTGCGGATTGGCAGATGTCACATGTCTTCGAATTTTTGGTTCTAGGACATGCCGGTTTCCTCACGATGTTTTCCTTCACCGTTTTGAGAGCAGTGGTGATGAAATAATTTACACAAAGTAAAGCGCCTGTCTGGGTTCGAACCTACGACCTACAACTCGTAAGTCGCGGCCGTTACCACTTGGCCACCACTGCTCACTGCTCTCTGTTATGTTTAAGTCCCATGTAATAGGGGGGCGTGTCTATTGCCATCAACCGGGCACAAGTCCAGACTCCGGGCTGTTACTAAGAAATTCTTGATCGAAAAACCCAATAACACTTCGCCCGACCTGGAAATTGAACCCATGCAGAACTTCATGCTCGGCAACAACAGACCAACGAGGCAGTCTTCGTCTAAAGTGTATTCAAACTTATGTTGCAAATTAATATTATTTCAAGTTAAACAAATATCAACTTTATTTTAATGACAATTAAGATGATTTCAGAGTGACTAGCACTATTGAAAAAGTTATAAACACCAAATAAAAAAAGCAATTTAAGTTAGCATAATATTATGTCCAGCAGTGGACTCCTTTATGATGGCAGCAAGCATGGCTGAAATCGGAAGACTATTACGCACCTGTCTATTGTGTACAAATAAACAAACAAATAAGGTAATCATTCACCTATAGGTACATATTATGTATAACTAACGACATAGACAAAAAACTTTAGCTAGTAAGTTAACTAATAGAGCAGTAAACGACACATGATGAACTTTAGCAACTAACTGATAATTCTGAAGTTAAATCAACTGACATAGTTGCCGTATAGTTCGCGTGCCACACACGTAATGGCGGTGCGATTATCTGCCGGTAGGGGGCGGTGGGAAGCGAGTTTATATCGATATGATATCGATTTTTGACTATCGAATAAGATTGTTGATTTAGAAATTTAACTATGTACAGACGCCAGCACATCAAGTTACTACAATCTGTCAGATTTCTTTAATAGATTTTCGACTTTATTGCTAAATCATAAGGTTCAAGGTTGATTGGGAAAATCTGACAGTTTCGGGTAGGTTGACCTGCTGGCGTCCGTACTGTAAAGTTTTTTTGTGTAATTTTTTTTTTTGTTTGTTTATAATGCCACTAGAATGTAAATATAAAAATAGAAAAGTTTTCTAGGTACCTATATGAGAAGAGTCGTTTGCACTGCAGCGGGACATGCTGGTGGTATTTTTTTTTTCGCATAAATTAAAAAATGTCATTTCAACTTAGGTAGGTGTAGTAAGGTACTGTCGATGTTTAATTAAAGAGCTTTGATTTGAATAATATATATTATCGACTTTACAGTTTCACGTTATTTCTAGCACTTTTTCAACTAAAACCAAAAATACCTTATTAAAATATTTGACACTTGCTTGAACGTTCGAATGGAACACACCGGCAATCATAACCAGCCTGTTTTACTAAAGGTAGAGCTACACAGCCTCTACAGTACCTACTCCGGTAAACCTCGTTGGTCTAATGGTCGCAAATTGGACTGCTGAACATGGGGTGCTGGGTTCGATCAAAAGTTCGGGCAAAATGTTTTTGATTTCTTGCATTAGGAAATTCTCAGCAGCACTCAAAGTAACACGTCAATGACAATGAAATGTTTATTTCTGTAAGTAGATCTTTTAAGACACTTTCACACGTCAAGGTTTTGTTGGTCAATATTTTAAAACAAGATAGCGCCGGCATTTCCTAGCTGACCTGACCTGAGAAGAAACGTCGAAACAAAGTCAGAGGTCTCTTTTAAAGTCTAACCATTATAGGTATTATAAGGATTTTATGTGAGTCTAACTATGCAGGACCATGTCTGGAAAGGCATTTTGAAGAAAGAGCCATTGCGGCTTTAAGTTGACCTGTCCCAACAGACGGCATACATGCATCAGACAATATGCTCAAACAAATTAATATTAAAAATGACTTCAAAATGGCGGCGCTTCCCCCTCCACTGCGCGCGATGCCTCACAGTCCTGACTTGGTGTAATGAATTCTTTAATTCTTTAGCTATCCAATGGTATAATTGAATTTAGGATGGAGATGATAGTTACGAAGCGGCAACACCAAACTGTATCCCCCAAATTTGTTATCATTGTTTTTTTTTTTTAGTTGCTTCTTATGACTATGGAAGCAATTTTAAAGACGTATTCACGTCAAAAAGTCGATACGACACCGGCATTCAAGTGAACCTATGCCAACCCTAAGCTAAAGATTCGTCCAAAAATTACACCAATCACTCAAAGTAGGGTAAAAAAGTTGGTGAAAAATGAAAAATTCCGTGTCACTATTTAACGAGCTGTGTCTGTCAGCGCCGCGGACTTTTTGTTTTTTTAAATAAGGCAAACGCATCAGCTATTAGGCCTAATGCGAGGGGCGCTAGTTCGTGCACGAAACTATGTTTTTTTGACAGTTGTTTTTTAACTATCTGTCTATCTGTGAGTAGCAATATCGCTGTTAAAATGGCTATATTTTTTTTTTATTACTTACATCTAAATATTCTGATTAAGGATTTAATTGCTTCGATATTGGTTTTCATTTCATATTACCTATTGAGCTATCAAGTCGTTTTATATTTCTTGCTTTTTTGTGCCTATTTAGCTACGCATGTTTGTAACGATTTTAAAAAAGTGGAACGGACTTGTGTAAAATACCTGCAGATGCCAGCAGTCCAGCACATCAAGCTACTACCTACAATCTGTCAGATTTCTCTAACAGATTTTCAACTTTATCTCTAAAGTTCATGGTACAAAGTTGATTGGGAAAATTTTACAGTTTCGGGATGGTTTCGGGTAGCTTAATGTGCTGGCGTCTGGTAGGTACTATTAGGTAATATTATTACTTTATGAGCAAAAAAGACAAAACCTATTTACAGAACTTTACTTTTTTTTTTTTCTTCTTTGGCTTCGCACGGTTTGTGCATTTAGCCAATGTCACGTTTTGTTTTATAATACGAAGGAAATAAAGGTAGGGAAACAAAAAATAAAATTAGGTATTATTCGAATTAATTATATCGGGATAAATGGATAATAACTATAGGATCAGTATTTATAACGGATAGAATAATGAGCTAAATACAATGACGAAACAAACTTTACTTCTTTAGTAGGTAACCTACTTGTTCGTGTTTTAAAAAAATGACTATTGATCAATAAAAGAATTGATGTGCTCCTCATTAGTTTTATTAGCCATAAATTAACGATTGTTATAATGCTAATAAGTAATTTAAAATAAATGTACCTATTCAATTTTAAATGCTGTTGTTTTTAATTAATCATCTGACGATATCTTAACTTTGAGTTTAATTAGCCCATTATTTCGCGTTTTATTACATGTGAACGGACAATCGATTCATTACGTTTAAAAATAACAGTTTTATACAGTTTAGTGTTGTCTAGATAATCATCGTACACGCGTACACTATGTCTGCCTCACCATTATAGAAAAATAAACCTATAATTTTGCTATTTGCCAACTGATCCGATCGTTTTAACCCCAACTGAACCGCCATTAAAATTATAAAACGTCATCACGTTCACAAGTCAACAGCGACACTTTTACGTCGTAAAAATGGCCGTTTTTCTAAAACCAATGAACTGTAAACTATTGAGCGTGTGATGGGGTGACCAAATAAAGATAATTATAACTGCAATAAAAAGCATGTTATCTATTCCGATTGGTATCACCGACCTACAGGGTCGCGGGCAGGTGCAACCATTTATACCATAAATATGTCGAGGTACAGCATATTTCGAGCCTCGGGTAACATAGCTACATGATATTAGCGCTACTAGGAACTGTCGCAGCTCTACATTCTAGTCCCGATACCAGTTTTTGTCGTCGCTTTTCCCGCGGTTACACAGACTCGTTGCTGGGAGGCTGTTAAATGTTTTAAATAGTTCCCAAGTGAGAACATGGGTAAAAACCTGCTGATTGCTGTTTAAAATCACACTGCACAGCTTAGCGGGGAATTATGTGTATTAATTTGTATGGTACAATTTATAATTCTGCGACACGATGAAATATTTTATTGATATTAGTAAGAACGCAGTCTGTAATTATTCATGAATATATCGGGTGTTAATCACTATTAATACACCTTTCTGATACATGGCACCATTGAGGTATATAACTAGAGAAGCAAACCTCATTAAAATGTGTCAAAAAAATGTAACCACTATTTAAACGCGACGACGTAGCTTTGAAACCACTACACATTTAAAAGTAAACATATATCTGTCTCACTTACACAAGTCGCAAGAATAATACCTTCGCTTAAATTAGACAAAGACCGCAATATAAACATGCAATGGCGGGAGAGTGTTGCCTAGCCATGCGAAATTTTACCCAACTTTTTAAGCCATAAAAAAACTAAAAAAAAACATTAAACGTTATGAACGTTATTTTTGAATTATGTATTTAAATATTTAAAAACAATTATTTTTATGTTACAATGTTATTTTTTTGTAACACATTGTCACACATTTAGTTTTATAAAATATTTTAAATCACATACCCTATAAATTAAAAACTCCCACATAATGTGGGAAACTAAAACTAAGTTTTTAGTGGCAACATTGAACCTAATTTACAAAATTCTACATTTTATTTATTTTTATTGCGTTTTTACGTTGATATAAACACAGAAACAATAAACTTACGCGTGGAAAGTAATTCCGGTTAATTTATTGTGTTTTTGTGACCTCGAATCGCACTCTTTCACTACGCATTTTCCGATTTTGGCGGTAATTTTCGCTCGGCTAAGTTCGGTTGGCGTCACACAGAGCACTGAACTGACATTAGCTACGATTGAGACTGTGGTCTCAATCCCAGTGGCAACGCCTTGGCGCGGTAATTGCTAATCTAGTGTATGTATATCAATGCATGGCACACAAAAGAGCTATTTTACGATAATTTCACTAATTTTATTAGAATTCCGACGCCATCTTTCATCTACATATAAAACTTTACCGCCAAAAATGAAAAATGACAGATGAATATTTTTTCTTGAAACGTCACCTGCATCACTAGAGGAGGGAAACGCAACAAATTACTAATGTTCGGTCAAGCTAAACAATTATTGCTAGCGACGTGTGTCGCGAACAGAAATGTAAGAGCGTGTAAGAGGGGAGACACGTTAGTAGCTGGACAGGGCAACTATACAAGGGAATATTAAAAATGTATGGGTATCACTTGTGTATGTTACCATAAGGGGTAAATGGGGCTTCCTAAGTGGATTTAATGGATAAGGACATTACGAGTGTTGACTAAACGTTAGAGCTGAATTGATACAAAAAGTCACCCTTTCGATCTTTAATAAAACGCTCCAAAATGCGAATGGTAAACATAAACTCGCAGAAATGGATTTCCTAGACAAAGGAGAGTGAAAAAACTTTTTACGACTTGTCAGTCCTCAAAAATGGCATCATCCATTGCAATTTCGACAGCTTACAAAATGACAATTGGTTCGCACTGCAAGAAGAACATGTTCACATACAACAATGTCTATTCTTTTTCCAAAAACCGTCCGTGACAAAGAATCAACTGATTACTAGTGCGGTGCGTGTGCCTAACAACAAAGAAATTAGTCGAGTTTACGGTACACTAGCAGTTGAACTAGGGGTAGCCGATTTAGTCGATTTATAACGCACGACCGCTCAAACTGAATCAAGTGATTGGTGATGTCAATGCGGACGAACGCGGTCACACGCAGTGGCTGCGGTGGGCGACCACCGTATCTTTATTTGTAACGAAATGAGAATTTAAATTAACGTTCAGTAACATCTGTGGCAATTTTAAGAAAGGTTGTCTACTTATTTTTCATGGTTACAGAAGTGTAAAATAATAAATAAGAAAAATAATAATTTAAGTTAGGATTTAATTTTGTTATTTTTACTCGTCGTTATTTGCTTATACAGGGTGATTGGAAGATGGGTGCAAAGCTTTAAGGCGATGATAGTACAGGCAATTCAGAACCATTTAAGCCATGGTTGTCTTAGACGAAGTCTTACCACTTTTTTTTTACCAATTTCTTAAGATTTTTTTCGAAAATTCCCAAAGTTTTAACTAAACTATTTATTTATGGCCAAATTGAATGATAAACGAATTCATTTTTATTGTATTTAATTAAAGTAATGTGTAAGCAATCTAGCAAAACATGTTTTAGGCCTCTGTGTCTTTAGACATTTTTTTTACAGATATTTAAAGTTCATAACAAATTTTAAAATTTATAAATACTTTTTGTAAACCTTATTTTAAAAATCACGGAGCGTGCTTTTTTTGTTCAAACCTTTTTGAAAACATGATTGATAATCGCTCTTTCTTTTGAGGTAACATAAACGCAGATATCTTACATATTATTGAAATTAGGACCTAAAAACCAATTTAAGGGATACATTTTAAATTTTAGGCAGTCTAAATAAAACAACATTTGAATTAAATTTATTTATGTTTCATGGTCAAAATGTTGTCCGTGATTCCTAATATAAGCACGGCTCCGTCTTCTCACTTCTGTTGTTGTTATTTTCAACATCATCTCCAGCTTCATTGTTTCAAACTCTGAATTCATTCTCTCTATCAGTTCTTCTCTCGTGTTTATTTCAACATTCGTATACACTAGCTCCTTGGCCCGGCCCCACACGAAAAAGTCCAGCAGGGTCAGATCTGGTGAGCGAGCGGGCCAAGGGATGGGTCCATCTCTGCCAATCCAGCTGTCAGGAAAACAATTATTTAAGTGTTCCCTTACATTTAACATCCAATGCGTTGGACAGCCGTCTTGCTGAAAGATGACTGTACTGTCTCTTGCGAATATCGGGACACCGGTTTCCTCTATCAGCTCTGGTAAATCCACTTGTAGAAAGTGCAAATCATTTTCACCATTGAAAGTCTCCGGTAAGAAGTAGGGCCCAATCAACGTCCTGCAAATTACTCCAGCCTCCAGAATTTCCTCTGAAACGACACCTGCTTCTTAAAATGTGGATGGTTGTCTTTGGCGGCCCATTCATGAAGGTTATGAAAGTTTTTAATGCCCTCCCTAGAAAACTTTAATTTGAAATCAATCTTGTGGACGGATGAAAGCAAATTTTCTAGGGAGGGCATTACAAACTTTCATAACCCACACAACACATGGGGAACACTTAAATAATTGCTTTCCTGACAGCTGGATTTTCAGAGATGGACCCATCCCTTGGCCCGCTCGCTCACCAGATCTGACCCTGCTGGACTTTTTCGTGTGGGGCCGAGCCAAGGAGCTGGTGTATACCAATGTTGAAATAAACACGAGAGAAGAACTGACAGAGAGAATGAATTCAGAGTTTGAAACAATGAAGCTGGAGATATGATGTTGAAAATAACAACAATAGAAGTGAGAAGACGGAGCCGTGCTTGTATTAGGAATCACGGACAACATTTTGACCATGAAACATAAATAAATTTAATTCAAATGTTGTTTTATTTAGACTGCCTAAAATTTAAAATTTCTCCCTTAAATTGGTTTTTAGGTCCTAATTTTTAAGATATCTGCGTAAATGTTACCTCAAAAGAAAGAGCGATTATCAAGCATGTTTTCAAAAAGGTTTGAACAAAAAAAGCACGCTCCGTGATTTTTAAAATAAGGTTTACAAAAAGTATTTATAAATTTTAAAATTTGTTATGAACTTTAAATATCTGTAAAAAAAATGTCTAACGACACAGAGGCCTAAAACATGTTTTGCTAGATTGCTTACACATTACTTTAATTAAATACAATAAAAATGAATTCGTTTATGATTCAATTTGGCCATAAATAAATAGTTTAGTTAAAACTTTAGGAATTTTTGAAAAAAATCTTAAGAAATTGGTAAAAAAAAAGTAGTAAGACTTCGTCTAAGACAACCATGGCTTAAATGGTTCTAAATTGTCTGTACTATCTTCGCCTTAGAGCTTTGCACCCATCTTCCAATCACCCTGTATAAAGAAATAAAGAATAATATTTGCATAAATAAATAAAAATATTTTAATTCAGTTAAAAAGATCCATAGGTACTTACAATTACATTAAATCAAGATTACAAAAATGGAGATTAAAATGGAAATTACAATTAAAACCACTCTATCAGCATAAGATAGCTACGCTTCTTTGGTGATCTAACTTTATTGTTAGTAACGTCTAAGTAAGCATTGATTAAAGCTTGTAGTATGTACAGACGCCAGCACATCAAGTTACTACAATCTGTCAGATTTCTTTAATAGATTTTCGACTTTATTGCTAAAACTTAAGGTTCAAGGTTGATTGGGAAAATCTGACAGTTTCGGGTAGGTTGACCTGCTGGCGTCCGTACATAGGTAAAACGTACTTTTGTAGCTACTTAACACTGTAAGGTACAGACGCCAGCACATCAAGCTAGTACAATCTGTCAAAATTCTTTAATAGATTTTCAACTTTATCGCTTAAGCATAAGGGTCAAAGTTAATTGGGGGAATTTGACAGTTTCGGGTAGCTTGATGTGCTGGCGTCTGTACATTACAGTGTTAACAAAACAGATAAGAAAAGAGATAACCACAAAAGAGTTATGTAAGCAGGATCGTCGGATATAGTTGAAGTTTAGTAAGAAACCGATGCAGATGGATGTTGTCGACTGAAATTTAATTTGATAAATGAGCTGTTTGTTTTCTATTAATTAAATAAAATTTTATTCGAGAACATCCATCGGTTTCTTACTAAACTTCAAATATTATATCCGATCCTGCATACTTATCTCTTTTGTTGACTGTACATAAGTTGTAATAACATGCATAACTTCCTATATAGTGCAGCTGGCTTTTTTATTATGGCATATAAATCAAGTTTCCAATAGATCAAAAACAGCAACGAGTTACTAATCTAACAGAAGTGTCAAACACACCGATAAATCGTTATTTTATCAGTTTTAATGCACTTCTAATTCCCTACACACAAGCTTAACGACCAAATTAACTGAGTCCAAATTATTGTCCGCCAAATGTCATAAAACGTATACAAATAGACAGTCGCATGTGATACTTTAAGATATCAATCTTGAGAGCCCATTGGCCTTCGAATCCGCGCGAACCCCAACTGATAATGGTTGGAAGTATAAATGAGTTCGATATAGAAAGTTTTGCCATCAAATTAAGTAGAAATAACACTGTGGACTTCATACTGGCGTATCAACCCTTACTGTAAGGACATAAAGTTCATTTTCGTGTGTGTAAATGTGTTATTAGTTTGGGGGTTGTATCGGGTGGAGCGACATACGCTGATAAAAGCGCGCCTCGGATAGGAAGCGCAATAAAGCATGTCAATAATTGGGAGGGATGTGCCACTGTTTGGTCGCCAAAGTTCAACATCTTTCTAGTTGATGACTTTGGTACTGTTTTTGGTATTTTTGGTCAATTTATAGACTGTGCTAATAATATCTTGCATTTAGGATAGGATGGTTATATGTTACAAGGCAGCGCATAGTGATACAATATTTATATTTAAATATTTATTTATTTTATAACTTCATGCAGCTTTTAACATAGAGAAGTGGAGAGTAGAGAGGACTGAGAGGACTTTGCCCTGGGACAGTACAGGCTTTAAATAATGATAAAAATGCAGAACTTGCGTTTTACTAGTCGACTTTTTACCTTATTTTCTTTCCAACACTTTTACCTTTCACATTTCAAAAAATAACAAAAGCAAATTCACGAGTCTCCTAATACGAACACATCCCAAAGACAAGGGGAGTAGTCTGCGTCTTCACTCTGTAATTTATGACGTATACCAATTTGTAGCAGTCGTATTAAAACGGACGTAAACTGTTGAATGGCCCGAAAAATAGGGTGGCATCCCTTGCATAGTTTAATATGACGTTGTTTATGCTTTTATTATTTTATTGCATTGCTCATTTACGTTTTTATCTGAATGAGGAAAGAGAGGTCAGGAAATCTGGTTAACAAAAATCGACTAAAAATTAAATCGATTTTTTGAAATGTTAGGCGATTTTCCGCAAATGATGTTAATTTTTTTTACATAAATAAGTTTAAAGTTAAAAGGCTTACTTACTTGTTATGCCTGTTTATTAAAAGTACCACTGGGAAAATATACTTAGCTAAACTTATTCTAGAGAATATCTGTAGATGGTTAGGTGCGCATATTGTAGCATTAAAAAAGTTATACTTATAAAAAAAACATTTAAGTAATTAACTTTACCTGTAACTACTTACGTAGGTATTAAAACCCTCTAATTATAGATACTTAATTATGGAAAATAGTTTTTTAACGATGTTCATATACATGAAGGTACTTAGGTAGCTATGCGAAAGACCTGATCAACCACATCTAATAGTTACCTAGTTTTATCACTCAAGACTTAACTATGTAAGTATTTAATTACGACGATTAAAGAATAAAAATAAATATGACATCAGTGACACATTGTTCACTTCTCTCAAACAAACACAAACTGTGAGAGCGCATGTGGACTGTCGTGGTCTAAATATGGCTGCCCGCCCACTTTTGATAATCGGCGACCGATTTTTGTAGGACAAAAATAGAACGTACTGATGGCAATAGTGCAACGCACACCTACACAAAGTCGGTCAGAAATAAAATCGGTGCATCCCGACCGATCCGATTATCGGTGAAAAATGGCACACTAGGCACTCACCGACAGTCGGCCCTATGCACTTGCTAGGGAAGGACGTTGTGTTGAAGACAAAGTGACGGACGTGTACGTTGAGTCGGTCATAAGAATCGGAGGAAAAATCGGCCCGATTACTGGAGCTACAAAAAGTCTGACGTGGGCGGGCAGCCTATTGGCTATAGTCCGGCCTTTGACACCTGTCAGTGCGACAATTCGAGTTGTAGGACCTAGATAATATAAGTAAATCAGCAAAACACGACAACACGTACTTATTCGTTTGTATGAAACTGACAGGTGTCAAGAACGCATTCTATCGTCGTCGGCCGCACTTAGTAAGCAGGACATACCTACCAATAGGTACAACATAAAAATCAAATGAAGAATCGTGCCATATTCACTAATTGCATTGCCTAAACAGCGTAGTGGCGGGTTATAAACCAAATTATAACGCGCCATAACCTCTGTGACAACTCATTCGTGTAATGGCGCCAAAATTTTGGCGGGAGTTCACCAATGGCAACAGCAACACTCCATACAGCCAGACGTTTTGACTAACACCGAGAGCGTTAATGGTGGGTGAACAATAAAATACATTTATGCATTTTTATTAATGTCTCGACAACTATCTATAGCCACATGAGTAGACAAACGGTACAGAGATAAAGCTTCATACAACCGCGCGAATCGTATACGTGCGAAATGTCCCTAATTGCGTAACACACTAAATCAGTAGCAATGTGTTTCATTTTGACAGTTGAACAACATCCATTGCGTTATTTACGTTGTTGAGCAAATACATTTTTCGAACATATGGAGCAATAGATTAGCAATATGCTTCAAAATGATTCAAATTGATACCTAATAATAGTGTGTTACGCAATTAGGGTGCAGGATTAACACATTTAACACATACTCGTAGGATACTTCTTATCCTAGTAAACGTAAACGCAGTCGCGGACATCAGCTAGTTAAATGTTCTAGAGTTTCTGGGTAGGTAAACAAAAAGTTTTTAATAAGTAGGTACCTTCTTATAAACCAGCCGATTACAAAAACTGCGGAGACTAAAAATATTTATAAAACAAAAACATTCTGTCAAGTAAATGTCTTGCCTTTAGGTTCATCAAGACTTTCCTATTTTCTATAAAAAAAATAAATGTAATAAAAACAAATAAAAGATAAAAAATAAAAAAAAATCTACAAAATGTGCTGGTTAGGTTGGGCAATGGCATTCTCATTGCTTTCATACATTTTCATGACACCAGGGCAACCGCAGAAAACATGATAATTATGTAAACCGAGTTTTGACACTAACAATTTTACTTTACGTTCAATGTAGAGAAGGTTAATGAATTCGGCGCAGCAGAGACTGGATAGAATTAAATGTATGATCTAGGATCTGCAAGAATGTGTATTGTAAGTATTACAATATTTCACACACTTAAGAGCCTATACTACCTCAGCTAAAATTCACTCTTTATCTCGCTCGCACGATACTGCTCGCGGACTGTGTGAAAGCGAGACAGAGTGCGGTGCTGGGCGGGAGGCAGCGCCAATAGTTTAGGTATTTGCTTTTTACGGTGAAAATAAAGGTATTTCAAAAAAACTAACTAACATAAGACCTGCTTTATAGTTAGTTCAGTTAGTATGCAAAGTTTCATGATCTAATTTGAAGTATTTTTTGAATACCAGCGGTTTATTGTTCGGTTTGGAGGTAACTTTGGAATTTTTTTCTATCGAGAAAATTTTATGTAATCGTGTTTTCGTCTAACATAAGACCTTACATTAATCCTCAACTTTAGCATATATTTATTTCAAAATTAATGCTGCAGAATTTTCGACATAACGGAGGATCATGTTAAGCCATTTGAGGTAGTATAGGCTCTTAAATAGGTACCTACTACACACACACACACACACACATTGCACACACACACCCCCACTTATATGGTGTACATAATAAAGAGTATTCTATTCTATTCTACACACACACTGCACACACCCCCACACTGCACACACACACACTAAACACACACACACTAAACGCACACATACACACTATAATACACTTGAAAGGCAAAATTGACTAAGCGACATAGTAGCCCTATGTCGCTTAGTCAATTTTGCCATACTTTACAGGAGCATAGCTTTAAGTTTAACTTTTCATTTAAAAAAAATCATATAAATTCTGATTCAGATGATAAAATAAGACTTCCAAAACAGTAAGAATTACGCCTGTAGGATGATTACAAGAATTTGTTTTTTTTAACCGACTTCAAAAAGGAGGAGGTTTTTTTAAGTGTTCTCCTGTAAGTTAGCTCTATGTCGCTTAGTCAATTTTGCCTTTCAAGCGTTGATTTTTATTTTTGGGTTTTTTTTCGTCAGGGATTTCTCAGTAGCAGTACATCTAAAATAATGGTTTATAGCTGCATCCGTCTAGACAAGAAACCAACCTCAACCTAACTAGTTGGGAAAAGGCAGGCTAGGCAGATTGATTGATTCCTCAGTAGCAGCCCGAAATCTGAATTTGACAGCGCTTGATGACAATATGCTCGCCTATATTACATGGGACTTCAACATAGGTAACTGGCGAAATGTGGTTGTAACACCTCTTCTTATCACTACGAGGAATTTGTAGGTACTGCACTAGCAATTATCTATACATGGTGTGGAAAAATCAGTGGTGTGACAATCTAGAAAAAAATTCCCGTTAGTCACACTGGTGTTACAATCTGGTGTGACTACGAGTCAGTAATGGAGGATTGCAGGCGTAATGTTGTGTTATTTTGTATTACAATCATCATAATTCATGAGTTCGGGGCGGTCGGTCAATGGAGTGTTTGGTCAAAAGTCGTTTTCGTAAAGACCATTTTCAGTCAAAGTTGCGTTTCGTCAAAGTTTATATTGCCAAAAGTGCAGTTCGTCAAATTATGAATGAATCACCTGTGACCATGCTGTTCCGTTCCTTCTTAGGCTTTTAAGTCATCGTCATCATCATCTGCCTAGCCTTTTCCCAACTACCTATGTTGGGGTTGGCTTCCAGTCTAACCGGATGCAGCTGGATACCAGTATTTTACATGGAGCGACGGCCTATCTGACCCAACCTCTTTTTCTTCCTTTTCTTCTTCTAGACTATTAAATAGTCTACATTGAAAAAACTTTTATAAATGGCAGTTAAACATCGGGTCAGATATGCTATCTGAAATTATAATTTTTAATAACCAGGTCGGCAGTTTATTAATTTAGGCTTGGATGGGAAAAATTGTTTTTGTAAATGGATTATCAAAAAGACCACTAACATCATTATTTTCAATTTCAGAACCTATTTCGACACAAAACTAGAAAAAAAGCTTTTAGGTGAATAAATAGGTAATTGGGAAACTAGAAACCACTGAAGAACTAGTAACCACTGTAAAACTAGAAAACTGCATGGAACTAGAAGACTGTCTGGAAGTAGAGACTATGAGAAAGGCTTCCAAAAACTATGGGGAATGCCCATGTGCCGTATACCTATGCTAAAAAAATAAAATTAAGTTTGTCAGTTTATTGAAATCGGATTTTATTTTTACATCTCACAATATTAATATTATAGCTACCTACTGTAATGCAAAACCTCTATTCTTCCGACAGCAACTGCATACTGTCGGGGGGAAGGCCTATCAGAGGGGAAATTCTCATAATTTTAAGAACGTTCACAGTCTGATCTCTGTCTCACTCAATCTGTCAAAAATCTGTAAAAAAAAATCTGTCAAATTTCCCTGCATTTTTGAAAGTTTTTGACATATAATAATAATAATTTAATTATAATTTATTTCCAGTTTCAAGCAAGATAGTACACCATAAATAAAAACATATCATAAATG
Source organism: Oligia fasciuncula (assembly GCA_963082905.1). Taxonomy (NCBI): domain Eukaryota; kingdom Metazoa; phylum Arthropoda; class Insecta; order Lepidoptera; family Noctuidae; genus Oligia; species Oligia fasciuncula. Next base: position 4,980,563 of record OY720406.1, read on the forward strand.
AGCTTATACTAACAGAAATTCGACAAGACATCTGAGTCTGAACTAGATAAATAAATATCAGCGGTGCTATTGTGTAAAAATCTCACCGTGAAAACTTAGGTGAAGTGAGCATGGAGTGAGCTGTCAATAGTGTCAATTCCTAGGAAAAACAAACTCACTTCACCTAAGTTTTCACGGTGAGATTTTTACAGAATCGACCGGCTGTATCCCGGACAACAGCGCTCTTCCCTAAAAATATACATTTAAAAGCTTACAAGTTCAATTTTCTTTAATTATGTACAGACGCCAGCAGGTCAACCTACCCGAAACTGTCAGATTTTCCCAATCAACCTTGAACCTTATGCTTTAGCGATATAGTCGAAAATCTATTAAAGAAATCTGACAGATTGTAGTAACTTGATGTGCTGGCGTCCGTACATAGGTATTTCCTTATTTTTAGATCAAGTAGCAAATAAAATAAAAAATACAAATAAAATAAAATGAAATAACATCGATTGTCGCTGAGGTGAGATTGCGACTATAATTATTTTAAACGTTTTTAATTACGGAAGTTGGCCTTCTGGTTCGAAAGGTGTCATTTTCAATACATCCTGGATGTTTGTGAATAGCTATGCTGGTAGGTGGTTAAATTATTTGAAATCTTAAACTACGTAGGTATACCTACCTACGTTATCTGTCGACTGCTGTCCCGAAGAAGAAAAAGTTCCTAGTTCCGGAGTTCCAAAACCACAATTCGTTCATTCCATTTGAAATACCTGCTTACCTCCGCTCACCTCCGCTGATTGAGGCGTGAGTATATAAAATCGAAGTGGCAAGTTCTTATCCGTTGAAGTTCGGCCGAAACCCGGAACGCAATGTTGATGTTCCTCCTCCTTTTCGTTACAATGTTTTTGTCTCTATTCATGTTTCACATGTGACATTGATGGATTTTGAAACGCTACCAATGAAGTGACATTAATAACAACTTGACAAGTGCTGTTGGTTGACATTTAGGCCTCAGCTGTTTATTTTGCATCTTTGCGATTTGTGTATAACTTTTAAATTAATTTATGCTTAAATATCTGGGGTTTTATGAGTGCTAGTGACTTTAGTACATCGATATCAATACTTAAACATCAGAATGAAGACTTAAAATCATAAAATTATTAGCTACATGTTGTATTAAAGTGAACAAGTAAAGCGCGGGAAGAGATTTTTAGTGCTAAGTGGCTATTTACGGTGTATTTTAAGGACAATGGCTGCACAAATTGAGATATCCGAAGACGACGACAGTTTCAGCGGGCCTGGTTGCTCCAAAACTGTAGAAAACGACACTATGGATGATTTAGTTGCAATGATTAGTGATGAAGAATTTAACAATATGTCGACCGAAACTGTTGTAATATCGGACGATGAAGAATTTCCGGAAGTGATTATCAATAAAAATAAGGCGATAAAGTCACTATTTTCATCAAAAAATAAACCGGGAAGTGGCAACAAGAATCGGAATAAGAAGTTGCCTGTGATACCCTTGTTTCCTCAGAAACAAAACGTAAATGTTACTGTTGCTAAGACTCCAAAGATTAGACCGCCCATAGAGGCACCGAAAGAAGTTTTTAAAAGGATGATTGAAGGAGTTAATGTTATGCTGCCTGTGAATCCTTACGGCAGTCAGGTGGCATTGATGTCCAAGGTGATAAATATTTACAATTTTTTTAAAATGTAAATACAAAATAAGTATCTCCAGCAACTTGGAAAGGATTACGAGAATATTCCACCCTTGTACTTGCTCTAACTTCTTTACTTTTGGTCCCATTTTATCACCCTACCTATTTGGAATGCCAAATTTTATGAACGCTATTTATCACTGCCTTAAAACGTAATGAAAGAAAGTATGTATCATTTTTCAACAATATAAATCCTCCAAATCGTCTGGCTACACTCGGGATCTCACGGAGAGAAGGCGTAGGTCCAGCGGCAGCCCTAGATTTTTTTTAGGTGGTACGAAATCTTAACGTGGTGCCCCTCTATGTACCATGTTCCTATGATATATGCAGTTGCTTGCATGCTTTTGCTTGCTTGTGGACAATCGGCTTTATAGTAAGTTACTATCATCGATGACTGGTGCCTGGTGGTCGCATTTCAGTTGGTTACAGTGCCTCTCCCATGACGGCGCCCGGTGCCGCCGCACCGCCCTAGGGCCACTACTGCCTGTGTCCCAGCAGTGGGAACATTATAGGCTGATTATGGTATAACATTAAAAACATAATCAACATACTTTATTAAGTTCACTTTTCTACTACAGATCATAAGTGGTATCAAGAAGGGAGAGAACTGCATACTCGAAAGTCCAACAGGATCTGGAAAGACACTTGCATTACTCTGTGGAGCCCTCGCTTGGCAACAGCATGAGCAACGTAAGTCATTTTTGTGTTTTTTTTTAATTTATGCCGTCTTAAGCCCAACAGTTTGACAAACCAATCAAATCTTACAATACCCCTTTATTATAATACTCAGTAACTGGATTGTGGAGGTCAGAAAGGCAGTCACTGCATGTAAAATACTCATATCCAGATGCATCCCGTTAGACTGGAAGCCCACCCCAACATAGTTGGGAAAGGGCTAATAAGATTGATTGTAGCAAATAGCAGTGTAATCCCCGTGTGAATGTAGGCTAAACATTCACACGGGGATTACACTGCTATTTTATACAGTACTAGCAGCGCTCCGCGGTTTCACCATAAGTGGCATAAGTGTTGATCCCGTGAGAATATCGGGATGAAAACTATCCTATGTCCTTTCCCGGGATTCAATCTATCTCTCTGCCAAATTTCATCATTATCTGTTCAGTGGTTTAGGCAGTAAAAGGTAATATACAGACAGACCGACAGACAGACAGTTACTTTCGAATTTATAATATTATAGTATAGATTTGTTGCCTTGTGATCCCAACATTATAAAGTAATGCTGCTACTTGTGAAATTGGCTCATAAGTAGTAATCACTATGGTTGGTAATGCATGGGCAAACCCGTATATGTTAAAGGTGTACCTAACAACAGTTCAGGCCATAGGCTTTTTTTTTCTTTTTTTTTTGAGGATGGGAAATGACTCCTCCCGCTCTGGGTGGAGCGGAAGGGAGTGTCAGACTCTTACTGACAAAAACCCACCCATGTTCCTTCCTTAGCCCTTTATGTTCCGGGCCAGTGGTATCCCTTTCGGACAATCCCGCTGATCAGGCCATAGGCTTGTTTAGTGAAGTATTGCGAACATTTAAACCTTTATCACAGAGAGGTCAGATATGCGTGACCTAATTTTCTAAGTTCAACAACTAAGTAAAAAAAAGAATATTCGCAGAAGTAGCCTGTGTTTTTTATTATTTTAAAACTGTAGTTAAATTTCTATATTTATGTCTGTAATTTATATGGTGTACCTAAATAATAAAAGTATTCTATTCTACTTAAAAATTATAATGATTCAAATAAAAATGACATCATTCAAACTCATGTCGGCAGAAATACCTTTGACGTCACCTAAATGATAAGTGCAATGGTCTGTGGTGCAATCAATTTTTGAATTTGTTATTAACAAATCAATTAAGGCAAGATTTATACGAATAAGAACCCTATTGAACAAGCAAATAAAGTTCATATTCCTATGACACACCTGCTCGTATTAGTTTATACGAAAATGAACATTATTTGCTTCTCCAAATGATTGATATTCATATGAAACGCTAACTTAGCATAGTAATGTTTAAAGTGCGATCTGTGAATCGGCCATAATATTTTTTTGCATTTTGATTGCCAAAATGTAAAGAGATTAGTTATTATAGATACTTATCATTGCCTTATCTAAAGATACCAAGTAAATGCTAGCTTTTATTATCTCCTATTATTTAGTCTGTTATGCACGGGTTTTGTGGCCGGAAATCGGGCTTCGGAGATTGAGAATCAACTCAGCCTATCACAGAGTACTGCTGGACATAGGCGTCTTCCGCCACAACACCCTGCGGGGCCGAACGTCAGTTTAAATAAATCAAATGGACGACCGCTATTCTTTCGACAACCATTTGCTGTTCAAAATCAGGTTTTTTTTTTTTTCAGGCAAATCAGGTTATCAAAATGTGTCATTTTCGATACGATAGCCAGACGGATGGTTGTGAATAGCTATGTAGCTCGGTAATTTAAAAAAACCGGCTAGGTGTGAGTCGAACTCGCACACGAAGGGTTCCGTACCACAAGGCATAAAACGCCGAAAAAAACGTTTCTTTTATACCTCTTCAAATTTTAATTTTCTTTTATTTTTTTATTAAGTAAGTATTTATTGTTATAGCGGCAACAGAAATACATCTGTGAAAATTTCAACTGTCTAGCTATCACGGTTCATGAGATACAGTCTGGTGACAGACAGACGGACAGTGGAGTCTTAGTAATAGGGTCCCGTTTTTACCTTTTGGGTACGGAACCCTAAAAAATATGGAATATTCCTTAGAACTATAAGACAAAGCTCATACTACGCTGGAAGGATGTCCAAGCTGGTTTTAACCCAGGGTTTACCGGGCCTACTTCGCAGTTCGCACGATACTCGTCAATGCAACCGCGCAAGCAGCTCAGCTCTACCAAAAACTTTACCAACAACAATTTATTCAAACAATAGGTACTTTCCTAGTAAATATTGCCTTAGAACCTTAAAAAGCGACAATTGATCACAAGTGTTTGCGTGCATCCAAGACTTGTAGGCCGTAGCTTACAAATAAATCATGGACTGACTGTCGCACGACAAAATCGTACAGCCTAACACGAAAATTGCGCTTCACCAATATCGAATGCATTTGTTGCATGCGATCGCGTTCCGGAGGATAGAGACGTAGCTGCTATTTCTAGACGTTATATAATTTTTGAATTAGGAATGGAAGGATTTCTTTTTAATTTACTATGGTATTCGTTTACTATGGTCGTCGATTGTTTCGTCTTGCGCTTTGTGGCTAATCATGTCTTAGTATCTTTTGTTTCTGCCAGTGATAAAATCTGGTCTGTCTCTCACTGTCACTGTTTAGATATATCTGTGTGATGTCTTCACAATCATAGCATTCGTTATAGGCGATCTTCATTTTATAAAAGTGTGCCTTTAGATTGTCTTATGGCACATATCAGAGGGGCAATTCCCGCAAGTCTGATCTCAGTCTCAATCTGTCAAATATACATCTAACTTCCCTAAATTTTTGACATATTTTTGTCATTTTGTCGCTGAGATGAGATTGCGACAAAATTTTGAACGTTTTTAATTACGTGGGCTTCAGACTTTTGCGATTCTGCCATTCCCATTTTACTCCACATTCACATACAAATCACCCAAAACTTACGCCAAAATATTCACGAACAATCCTACACCAAACGATCGGGCACGTCATTGTGATGCAGTTTTACACCGAAACTTGTACACACTCGAACTTTACCGTTACACCGAAATATTTCGTCACGGAAGTGGGCGAAATTTGAAATTCGAAGAGTTACATCATCGGGACTCTTCGGGCAAAATACTGAATTGGAGATTTCGACATCGAATTCGAGGGGTTCCGGAGTTTAATTGCGTAATACGTAATACTTACCTACTTCGATTTATGTTGTCCTAATACAGGGGGGTGACTTGTTGTTTTGAAAGTTTCCTTTATAATGCGAAATTTTGAGGGAGAAGTTAGTTTAAAAGAAATGAGGAAATATTACTTTAGAAACAGGGTAAAATTAGGAGGAACTACCATTGAAAAGCGTTATGTAACTTCCGTGTTTTCTTACATAATCTACATGAGTAGACAGTCTACTCATGTGCGTAATATTCATCATCTGTAGAGATTTTTATAATAAAGTTTTGCTTAAAATATATTCTCTAGTTCCTAACATTAGCTGTGGTTATCCTGTTTGTAAATATTTGGTATGATCAGCCTCAAAGGGGCCCGTGGCTATATAATAACAGCCGCACAGGACGATCAATCAGGATGATCTGATTGATCGTCCTGTGCGGCTGATCTGTGGATGGGTGACCATCTTTACATACCGAGACCTCTCCGTGCCTCGGAAAGCACGTTCAACCGTTGGTCCCGGCTGCCATTCGTGAATCTACCGGGTAGTCAGAAGCCCGAAACTGACAACCAGTCTTACCAAGGGGTATCGCATTACCCAGTAACTGGGTTGTGGAGGTCAGATAGGCAGTCGCTCCATGTAAAATACAGGTATTTAGCTGAATCCGATTAGACTGGAAGCCGACCCCAACATAATTGGGAAAAGCTAGGCAGATAATGATCAGCCTCAAACAAGTCACTGCACCCTAATTGCGTAACACAATTTCAATCAAATCTCATGTTGATATCAAATCCATTGTTTCGTATGTTCGAAAAAATTGTCTGTTCTACAACGTAAATAACGCAATGAATGTTGTTGAACTTTCAAAAGGAAACCCATTGCTACTGATAGTGTGAAACGCAATTACCGAGCTGGTCGCAAGGAGGCCATCACCGTTTAACAAATGAATTTAAAAATGCAAACAAGATTTCAATACTGAACAGTTTAGTGACTAATTGCATACATTACAATATTTAATGAATACATGCTTACATTAATCTAAAGGTGTACAAAACGGTCACATTTTTTCCCATAATTACATTTATTATTCCCTTGAAAACGGTGTGGAACCATTATCTATTTCTATGGGCAATTTTAGTTCTTATTCCTTATAGGTATCAATTTATTGATGTTTCATACGTAATGGCTTATTAAGTGGGCTCGATAATTTCGCACCAGTCATGTCTACATATTTTTTGTCTTCGCCAACAGAGATGTTATCTACAAAATGTGTGGCCATTATAATCGCCATTAAATTCAATAAGTCATAATATGATCATTATAAGCCGACAGTGTAGACCTACCTTTGTCCAACTGCAGTTTTTTTGACATGGCAACTTTATCTCGAATTTTTCTTGGTGTAGGTAATTAAGGCACGTAGAAATGGCAACTATTTATATTGCCTTTTTTTCAAATGAGTGTTCAGATGAAGTGATGGGATATTTTGTTTTGAAATATCTGCCATTCCAATAGTATAAGAGCATGTAAACCTTGACAGCCCAAAAACGTAGGTAATCATTGGAGTCAACAGGATGGTGATTCTTCTTTCTAATATCATATCATTAACCTTGTCTACATAATACAACAAATAACTAGCAACGATTTATCTATTTTTCATAATCAAAAACGTATGCAATAATATAAAGAATTAAATTCACCTACGAAATTAACATACAAGCCTACCTTATCTATAAACTTATATCTTTATCGTTAGACATTGTTTAGATAACGTTAAGCCGATGCAAAAATTGTATAAGCTTATGGAAAACCTATCGCCAATTTACGACCCCGAAGACACTTAAAAAAAAACTAAATCAAAATCGGTTCATCCGTTCGGGAGCTACGATGCCACAGACAGACACACACACACACACCCCCACACACACACACACACACACACACACCCCCACACCCCCACAGACACGTCAAACTTATAACACCCCGTCGTTTTTGCGTCGGGGGTTAAAAAATTGTGATTAAACTTCGAAACAATTCGGTTGACATTTTAAAACGCCCCAGACGTTTGGTGAGAACCGTCGACCGCTAGGCATATGGTTTTGGCGGGCGACAGACTCCACTAGCATTTTTGGTCACGAAAATTTCGCGCCCAATTTTCTTCGTGTCAGAGTTTTTGACGGCTCAATCGCGGCTTCCTCAGTCTGGCCCGAACACGGAAGTCTGAGGAAAACTTTTGACAGCTCCGTGAATTCGGCAACCGGCTGCATCATGACAACACAATGACTTATGCCAGCATACTTTGTTTTTTCTGTCTTATATTTTAATGGCTTTAGAGTTTGTTCGTCATCAATCACGCCGATGTTTGCGGTATCAACGAATTTGCAGTATATCCCTCCACCCCTATCGCGTTCAGTCCACGACACCTAAAAAGCTATCTTAATCCAGAACGCATCAATTACCCGCGAGTCCCGAAACCGCGCGCGACGTGACACGCCGCCGCCCCTAGACATGTCTTTGAATTTCGTTTCTCCCTTCTCCGTACTCTCCCTTTACTTTTTCCCGCAGTTTTTTCCGTTCCGCGTAGCTGGCAACCCTTTTGCTAAATTGAATTAGAATTCTGAATCTACGACGCGTTCGCTCCGAACCGTTGTCACACGAACGAACTAAATCCAACTGGTTCGTAAAGATATGAAAAATATGTTTTGTGTTATATCGCTGGAACTGGTACAATTTTCTCTAGGACTTTATTGTTGAATTGATTACAATGTCAGACGCTACAAATATTTATGCGAATATGACTACATTGTACACAATATTTTCCACTCACAACGCAACCTTTTATGCCGGTGTTAACATAAACAATATGAACATACTCGTATAAGACGTAATCAAAGCTTTATAGCAGCGAATATGTGATTACATCGAATAAAATCCAGCCGGAGCTATCCGCTGGATGCTCAATATGGCAGGTATATTTTTGCTTAATCTCGATCTTAATGTGTGCTCGGGACGTCTCGGTAGAGCTCGCTCTATTCCGACACACCTCGCCCAGTGCCGCCGCGTGCATAAATCGGCCTCCGCAGTTGCTTACTCTCAATCTTAATGTCAATTAGCCTAATTTGCATCGCCAGGGCCGCACAGGACCGGTGGGAAACCAGCCGTCGCGACGAGGACACGACGTGGAATAAAAACGGTGTAGCTTAACATATTTTGTTCATAATATTGTTACTTTATGATTTTATGCGTAAGTCCGTAATGTGGGTGTGGTGCGTGGTGGTGTGCAGTGCGGGCGCGTGGGCCAGCCCTGCTGGCTCGCCGTCGGGTTTATCAATCCAGCATCGGTTACCTCCCGCGTCGCGTTAATTCCCGGCAAGGGTTGCCGCCGATGTCGTCTCGTCGTAAACTTTATTTACGACGCCGCCGGCCGATTATTGCCACGACGTCGCTCTTCGCCGGTTCATTTGCATAGAAATTTATACGCGGTGGATGATTCCCTTCGTTCGTACGTTTCCGGGTGTTCGATAGTTGGGGTGTCGTAGGCCTTCAGGATTGGTATATAGATCGATAGGTTTATTACAGTGAATGGTAGCGAGTATCGAGTGCCAATTACTGCGTAGAGTGCCTAGTAACCTAGATTGAAAGCTCTGTTTTTGCTGTCTAGTACTTTTTGTTACATTATAGACTGATGGAATGGAAACTCTGATTGCACTTGACACATTTCTGTGACCGATTTTCAGAAAAGCAAACTGCATTCTACCATTTTTTGACTTCCTGCTATCTACAGCGCGTCAGCACCACCTATTGATTTTAGCGGAGACTTAATTCTTATTGATCTTCAAACTTTAATTTTTGAGTACTATCGAATGATATCCCAAAGAAGAAATCTTTAGCGGCTATGGCTAACTTTATCATCTTTCATCTTCTAGCTAAGTCAGTAAACATTGTTGAATTATAAAGCAAATGCTTATTCGATTCTGCCATTGTTTGATGTATCTAAGTTTATAGCAAGTTAAATCATCGGAAAACGGGGTTCCAAGAAATTATCACCCACACGAACAGCTGTCAGATCTTTATCAGCTTTGTAAATGAATAAGTCTTTACTGATTGATTCATGGGCACTTTTATCAACTAATTTGCTATGCCCATTTTGAGAGCAATGAGTCGTTACTAATGACTATGCGTTCTAAGACTTTTGAAAGACCACTCCAAGACAAAGTAGCTTATACTTAAAGAATTCTACGCAAACGGTGGGCAGCAGTCAGCAGTATGTACGTACCATAGATATCCGTGGTACGTACTTAAGTATTTCTCGAACTAACACCGCAACTCGCTAGGACACTGTTTTAAAATCGTTAACAAAAATGTAACAATATCATCAATGAGAGATTTCGTCTATACGAAGCCACAATGAGAGTAATGAGACTTTACTTCTTGAACAAAAGGTGATCCCATCAGTAATATAGAAAACCTGTGAACAAAATAAGAAGAACCAAAATACGCAAGCGGTGTTAAAAGTTGACGTACTCTCTAATGGAAAATTTAAGATGAGACACATATACTTGTCTCTAGAACTGAGTAACAAACAACAATACATTTTAAAACCCTTCTTTCCCTTTGTCCTGCAGACAAAAAAACCTAGTTTTCTCTCATAATGCTATGTAAACGTATGGGGCTGAAACATCCCATTACAGCCGAGTCGGTGTCGGCCCGTATGCTAATGGTAGATGTCGAAACACAGCGTTTTTCCAACCCGAACCATATCATGTCCTAACGATAAATACGGCTTATGGGTGGTGCGAAGAATTGAAGTGCGTCGAATGAAAATTAAATGGCAGAGGTACCTATTTCATGTTAAAAGAAATGGTTGTTTTGAGGATTAATTTGAAACAAGGCAGTAATAATTGACGGATAATTTTGTTTACCGATGGAAGTGTTAAAAGAAAAGAAAAACAACACACACACACACCCCCACACACACACAGACACGTCAAACTTATAACACGCCGTCGTTTTTGCGTCGGGGGTTAAAAACCACCTAGATTATAAGTGTGGCCCTATAATTGGAACCGCACACTAGTATTGATCCCTGTTCTTGTAGGCAATGCATGCTTTACTTCGCGCTTTACTTTGGGTAAATAATTTCATCACCACTGCTTTTAAAACGGAAAACATCGTGAGGAAACCGGCATGTCCTAGAACCAAAAAATCGAAGAGATGTGACATCTACCAGCCCACACTGGCCCTGCGTGGTGGATTACAGGCCACTCCTTCATGAAAAGACGAGGCCTGTGTCCCAGCAGTGGGAATATTATAGGCTGATTATGCTTGCATAGATAGTGTATTCTTCATAAATGCTTCGTAATTAGCAGATTATATCGAGCTTCAGTTGTTGTACCGAATGAACAGATTCTCGATATAATATTAACGCTGTTTGAGTACTATTAGGAGTAAAACGGGGTAACTTAGCGTAAATTGATCCTAGAATTGGAGTGTATCTCTTGAACGTACCTACTTTACGTTGTAGTTTGGCACTTGAAAGCTAATACTATCTTACTGATAATAATATAGCGAAAGATACTTTGGAAAATGCTTAACGTATTGAACTGAAACATTCAGCATTAAGTAACGTATTATCTTATCTTACTATAATCACACTAATCCATACTAATATTATAAATGCGAAAGTGTGTCTGTCTGATACCTCTTCAGGCTTAAATCGCTGAACCGATTTAGATGAAATTTAGTATAGAGATATTTTTATGTCCCGGGACCTTTCCCGGGACTCAAAATATCTACACCAAATTTGAAATAATGGGGATATCGGGATAAAAAGTATCCTATGTCATTACATAAGATAGTTTTAATCCCGATATTAACACAGGATCGACACTTACGCTGGTGAAACCGCGGGGCGCAGCTAGTAACATTATAAACGTGAAAGTTTGTGGGGATGATGGATGTTTGTTACTCTTTCAAGCAAAAACTACTGAACGGATTTGAATGTTTGGCACACACATAGTTTATAATCAGGATTAACACATAGGATACTTCTTATCCCGACATTCCCACGGGATCGAGACTTCTGCGGGAGAAACCGCGGGGCGCAGCTAGTACTACTATATCAAACAAATTGCCAACCAAATGCATGTCTTTATTGTTCTTAGAAAAAACAGTCAGATATCAATTAAAGTGGTCTAGTAACAATACAATATTATGTCTATGACTAATCAACTAAAGAAAGCTTAATAATAAAGCATTGGAGGACAAATCGCTCCCAGAAAATCATTTATTGTTATAGCCAGATAAATGCAATGCAGAATACAAAGATTCCGTAAAGCTATCCAAGTATATGGTGAAACGCAAAAACCAAATCTAGTCAATAGAAACACATAAAGCTACAAATATTACAAGGATAAAGTTGTGATTGTAATTTGTTATGAAGCGATAAAGAGATACCACTATCTACTTATCTTCGAAGGTTTATAAGCTGGCGGAGTTAACACAAATTTAAAAAAATATCAAAGAATCTGCAAGTCTAAGCCTCGCACCACAATCCGTCGTATCGTCCTCCCATAGTTTTATCGCGCACGGAAGTCGCTCTGTGCCGTGACAATAAAAGGGGTAGGCAAATTTTGAATATTTAAACATGCATTTACTTTGTGAACCGTAGAATAAAAATAAAAATCCTTCGATTACAGGCCGATGGTAACGTTCGATAGTATTTTACGTGGCTTCCGTTATAAATTTCCCTGCCTTCCCTTCGCCTTCTCCATTGAATTTATCGATAGCTGTAAACCTTATCGTCGATGCTTGATCTTTATCTATGCTAGTGTATTTAAAAATATGTCTTCGAGGATGAAGCTTGCTTTGAGACGCTTTCGTAATCCTTTTTGTCGTTCTTTGAAAGTTTGCTTGAATGTAGATCTTCTATTTCTGGGAAAATCTAACTATGACCAATGTTTTGCGTTAAAAAAGCTTAGGGAATGATATGGATAGGATCCCAGACTACAAGATTCCTTTTATAGAATTTCGCACGAAAACATAATTATAAGATTATCTAAAAGCACGCTTTTAGATAGTCTTATATGTTTTCGTGGGAAATTCTAAATCTATTTATTATAAGTATATTCATTGATAACTTCATTGATCTCTGGGATTGTGAACCATGGTCATTGTTCACCATTTTCTTAGCTCTTGAAACAACCTTGAGATCTTAAAAGTAGGTTAAAAGAAACAGCTTCATTGCACTGACTAAACAAACACTAACACGGAAACTAGATTTTCACACTTTTCATTAACATTGTAGTGGTCAGATGAAAAGCTAATACTTGCTTCTATCGCGAGGAAGGAATTGTTCTTTCACTTTTTACTTCGGCAAAGCTCTGCAAGTTCATCTAACTTTAAACCAAAGATGCCTTAACAAAGGGCAAGATACACTTCAGAATAGCCTTATCGAAATTATTCAGCTAACAATTACCTAGTTCTACTACCAGAATTTATACGTATCAAATAAAATCTATATTAACATTAACTTCGTCAAGATAATCGCGTGTTGCACTGATTATTCAAAACCCGATTCTATAATGTGAAAAGCGAACGTTTTAAATCTACCATTTTTCGGTATCATAAACAGACAGTGTCGCGTGATTGGGGGTAGAACGAATTTTTTACAGTATAATACTGTTTATTTTATTGTTTTGAGACGCCAATCTTAATTTAGTTTTATGTTTTGCTTCAAACAGTTATACGATTTGTTTTTGATCGAAAATAAAGATTTTGAAGACCCAAGATGGCTATTTTCAGGAGATATTTCTTTTTTTTCGGGCTATCTCAATCAAGTATATATATACTTATCTAAACCACGATGAATGTCCTAATCCTTTGCTTTTTTCGATTATACTCCAAGTTCGGTATACATACATTAACTCACACCTTCTTTCCATGGAATTTACAGAAACTAAAGAACGCGGTCCTTACTCCTTTTGCTTAGTAATAACGTATTTTTGGGTCTTATGTCAGTGTTTCATCTTTCATTTTGTCACCGTCTCAGATCACATCTGTGTGATCTTCTCTTTTCTTCTCTTTCTTGTATAATATTATTCTTCTTAAATGTTAGTTTCGAATCACAAAAACCGAAATTCAGACAACTCTTTCAAATAGCAGCGCTTTTTTCGATAAATCCCCATTCTATTTATATTCAGCGTAAATACAAAACACAAATGAAATCGGTATAAATCTGCGTGTTTGATGGCAATGAGGACATTAAACTAGATATGAATGAGAGCGCTATAACTCGCTGTAATCGGGCAGCGTTCCATAATGTACTATGTGTTATGTTTGCATAAGTAATGCTTATTGCCTCTTTACGGAGTCTGAGAGTAGGCTGTGTTGGGATTGACACTGTTTTATGGTTATGTATGTGTTTTTATTAGTGTTGAAGGCACTTCGAGTGGATTTTTATACCATATCTACTACAACATCTATACTAATATTAAGCTGAAAAGTTTGTTTGAACGTGCTAATCTCTGGGACTGCCAGTCGGATTTGAAAAATTCTTTTGCATTTGATGAGCCTAATTAATGAGGACGGCTATAGGCTAATGTACATCACGCTGTGACCCTTACGTGCCGATCAAAAAGAAAAACAGTCAAAAAGAAAGTAATGGCGTGGGCAGGAGATACGATGCGACGGGGTGAGTCGGGGGATCAAGAAATTTCACGCGGACAGAATCTAGTATTGTATATTCGGTGATTAATTTTCAGTGATAAATATAATATATAGAATATAAATAAATTCCCTTAAAAACTTGCAGACTTGACATTCCTTGGTGTAATATAGATATTAGTTATGCCTTTTATTTAAGACATTAGCAAATCAACCACAAATCAGTGATTTCTATGTTAGGTATTATTTCAGTTTTTATTTCAGTGACTAATTGCTCTTCAGATTTGTCTTTAATCAAGCATAGCATGCATGCATAATCAGCCTTTAATGTTCCCACTGCTGGGACACAAGTCTTCTCTCTGAGAGGGAGTGGGCCGTAATCCACCACGCGGGCCCAGTGCGGGTCGGTAGATGTCACATGTCTTCGAATTTTTGCTCCAAGGACATGCCGGTTTCCTCACGATGTGTTCCTTCACCGTTTTGAGACCAGTGATGAGAAAAAATCTACACTGGGTTTGAACTTACGACCTACAACTCGTAAGTCGCGGCCGTTACCACTGGACCACCACTGCTCTTTAATCAAAGAACCTATTAATTTCCTTCATCGATGAACTTCTTTGCATTGCCCATCCCTTCTGTAACCACAGTTACAGTCCCATCGCCAACAACAAATAGAACATCCCCTATATATCTTTGTTTCATAAAAAACTGCTGCTCATTATTTAGTTCCCGAGCCCTTACGTCTATTCGTTTACAAGTCATTATAATTACGTTACGTTCATACGCGGTGGTTTCGTGAGCGCTGACGCTTACGCCGCTAATCGCTCATTTCAACGGAGCTATTTGTTATTTTTTAGGGACCCGACTTGTGAGACCTTGTTTTTTTTTAGGTCTGTCGACTGAATTAATAAGTGCTTATATTCGCGTGGTTCTACAACGATGAGTTTAAGGATAAGAAGGTTGTAACGTGGTTTGGACATGACATGTACGTCACGCAGAAATTAATCTTCTTTCCTAGAATTTCTTTTGAACAACAATGGTCTGCTCTCCTTTCTATCTCATCTTCATTGCTTAACGCCCCATGTGCTCTTCTAATGCTAACTTCTCTGCCTTTAATTTTATAATCCTCTACTTATCAGATTAGGAAGAGTTGCCTTTCACCAGTCTCTCAAACTCATAGGCCTATACAATCATCCATTATCTCTCTTTTTCTAATGTTACAGTTCTCTATGCTCTGTCTACATCAGTCAGTTTTAAACTTTCATACTACTGCTTTGATCAGAACTGTAGTGTAGCTAAAAATATAAAATAATCGTGATTCATACCGTTGAAAACAGCTCACGGAACCCAACCACCGTTAAAAGGACACCCGTTGTCATTTTTTTAAGGTTTTTCTTTCTCGAATAGCATTCGGAATGGTAATTTTACAGTTTTGAGCACGTCAATCTATTAATGTGATGGGCGCTTGGCATTATTCGTTTCGTGACTTCAGTTTAAACCTTTCGTTAGGGAATTAAGGTGGGTGTACACAAGGCGACAAAAATGGGCAACACAGCGGGAAGCGCAGACATCACTTTCCCTCAACGTCATGCTAACTTGCTTGTATAAGCCCGAGAGCCTGACCAACGATCGAGTGACGAATAAGACTCGCTTATTACAGCTAATATATCCGTCAAGCTAGAAGGCTTGGACGTTAGACGCTTGAGGCGGTTGCCGGGCAGAACCATCCAATTAAAGTGCAAGAATGCACCAATTTGCTTCCACAGCGTCAACTTCAATATTTCCTATTTGTAATTAGTTTGCCACGCAATTCTTCAAAAATGCCTAGAGTGGCAGTTGACATCGCAAGTAAAATGATAAGTGTCTCAAAACATACCATCGCAACTTGCTTTCCTCATCATTTGTCTAGTCTTTTCGGGTCCGCTTCTAGTCTTAACTGGATGCAGCTGAATACCAGTATTTTACATGGAGCTGCTGCCTATCTGACCTCCACAATCCAGGTATTGGGAATACCATACTTCTTGCTGAAAAGTGGTTGTCAGACTTTCGGCCTTCTGACGACCCGTAACGACTGTCAAAGATCCACGAATGAAAGCCGGGACCAACGGCTTAACGAGCTTTCCGAGGTACGGAGTGGTCTTGGTATGTAAAGGTCACCCATCCACGGACCAACCGCGGCTAGCGTAACTCACCCTGATCGATAGACCCGTGCGACTGCTATTACTTAGCCACAAGCCCCTGCTTTTCTGTGATGTCTAAAATAAAAGTTACCCAAAATCTCAGGCAATTTGTTGCCCAAATTGCCAAGTGAACACACAGCTTTAGAATTCTGCCCCTTTTTTTAAATTGTCCTCCCGCAGTTAGTTAATGTAAATTCAGGTTGTTCTGTGGTATCATTATTGATAGGTGATTTATTTCAGGGGTGACTTTTATAGTTTTTAGCGTTTGATAACATCGAAAGTAACTACTTTTGGTATCAAAATAGGTATTTCGTACCGCGATTTGACGGGATTTG
This sequence comes from Oligia fasciuncula, assembly GCA_963082905.1. Taxonomy (NCBI): domain Eukaryota; kingdom Metazoa; phylum Arthropoda; class Insecta; order Lepidoptera; family Noctuidae; genus Oligia; species Oligia fasciuncula. The sequence goes on from OY720406.1 coordinate 4,997,295, forward strand.
AAGTTATTTGAACGGGGTTTTTTTACAAGCTTTTGTGGACTCGGTGTATTTCAGGTTATTCTTAACTAGCAGCGCCCCGTGGTTTCACCCGCATAAGTGTCGATCCCGTGGGAATATCGGGGTAAAAACTATCCTGTCCTTTCCCGGGACTCAATCTCTATACCTCTCTATGATTTAAGCGTGAAGAGGTTGGACAGACACACTTTCGCATTTATAATATTAGTATGGATTCGAGGCGGAGACAAACCCAACAAATCAAAGATCATAAAAATAGGTCAAGCTGTTCTTGAGTTATAAATGGTGTAACTAACTCGACTTTGTTTTATTTATAAAATAGATACATTATGTATTGCACATAACAATATATGTATAAGCTAACAATACAAGCTACTTATAACAGATATAATACCTATAAAATTGATACGGAGGACGCACGGGCTCGCGAAAGATGGAAGGAGTGGAGGGCGGAATTTGCCCAGGAGTGGGACAAAGTAGGATAGTAAAAAAATGGTAGGTATCAAGACCTAACAGAGCTTATAAAGCTCTTCTTAAAAATCCGTATTAGCTTTAAAAAAGTTTAACATTCTAATTTATATGTTTTAGCAGGATTTAATACCTAACAAAATAATTCAGAATATTTTAATACAAATGTGTTAGATTTTTATAAACCCCCATTTTATATTTTCTTTCTTATCTTGGTACAACTAGCGCCATCTAGTGAGTAGTAGCGGAACTAAATAACGGTTGACGCTTGAATTTGCCGACGGACTTGTGAAGGTGTTACAAACTTAACTTTTTGTTTAAAATAAAGAAACTGTTAATATTTTTTTTTGTTAACCTGTAAACTCGCTGAATTCATTTAACACTTTTAAAAATGCCCTAAAAATGCCGCTGGATACGAACTGCTTCCCAAATAGGTTTAAATTTTTGTTCTTATTCTTAATGTACACATAAATTACAAAAACAATGTTTTACATTATAAGGAGCCGCATATGTACAACGGTTAAGTCTAACCCAGAATTAGGATCTCTAACATCTAACCTCAGTGCGATAGATTTGTAAATGAGGATAGTAAATATAAATAAGTAGCACGTGTTGTTTTCGGTTGCAAGTTTTGACCAACCCAGAGGTCGACCGCGGTTATTGCGAATATTGCCATTGTATAAAAACAAAAAATAAAATAATATTTAAATATAAACTAAACAAATATGTGTTTAGCACATATATGTATATTGCTAAGATCAAAGCTCAAATGGTAACTGAGAAGCAGATAAAACCAAATCTCTGGGAAGTCCCTAGAGATGTGGTTTTATCTGCTTCTCATTTACTACCCAACAGTATGGTATAGATTGTTCGGAAAATCTTTCTGCTCAACGACGTAAATAACGCAATGAATGTTGTTGAACTGTCAAAATGAAACACATTGCTACTGATAGTGTGTTACGCAATTACCCCGCGGATATTGTAACTTAGAAATTTAAAGAAAAAGTATAATTTATAAATATGATAAAAAGAGGTATTCTCGCACATTCCAGTTCTAGTTCGTCTATTCTCCTTCAATACTTCGCAACGATGTTATCTGCACACTAGTGTCTGAAACCGGACTGTAGATCATTATTAACATATTATAAGGAAACAATCTCCGTTAATGTCGTACGCTGGATCCACAAAGGATCTTTACGCCTGTCGCTGTCACGAAGTTGTAGATATCTTTATTATTTTGTAAAATGTAGATTGTGGTCTCCAATGAATTAAATATGTTAGTTATACCTTCCGCTGAACCTTACAGATCAGGTACAGAGTTACGACCATTGTAACACCCGGTTTCTGTAAAGAAAATCAACATGAAAATTTGCTAACATGATTTAACATTTGTCATGTCCCCACTGCTGTGATGTTTTGAATGAATTACCAATAGCCAGATTACCTACATGAGTTTAATTTTGATACATCGTTGATTTAAAGTAAACAGTTAAAGATGCCTACCGATCCGTCGTGATCTAAACAGATTTGCATTTAACATGACGTTTGCTAAAACACCCTGAAATACAGCTGTGGACCAAGAATACAACCCTGTAGTACACCTGCCTGAACCACAATATCGTCCGATATTTGGCCATTGTAGTGAATTCGTTAAGACTATTTACGGAATGCGGCTTTGACTTAAATAAGTTCTTGTACCTAATTATGACACGCTAGTTGCTTGAAACCAACGCGACATCAACGGACCGAATATGCTGTCAAAGGCTTTTATGAAGTCAATTAAAAGTAACTTAAATCTTTACAGTTCAGACGTTTTCTTCAACCGATCTTTTAGAAATTAGTACTTACAAATATTCACAATCAGTACGATTGACTAATTTGTTGTTTACATAAAAAATCACAAAAACACTTATATGAATTAGATTTGATTTGCTTATCTACCCAAGTAGCATTAAAGATAAACACATGAAATTGGCACAGAAAATGAACAATCAACTTCTCTAGTTTGCTTTGCCATACTCGCTTAGACGATCTTACAAAACTAAATTCATCGCCATCTTTTGCCACCACCCCGAACTAACTCAAGTGGGTTCCCACAATCCTTGTTAACAACGCCATCTATGCATACTTTGGTACACTGTCTCGCCCTACCCTTAGCTACCCGTGAAATCCTGCAGAATATCCTCATATCCGTAACTCGAGAAAGCTAACTTTAGGGAGAGCTAAAATGGTGGCCCTTGAAAATCGACACTGCGAGCGAGAAAGAGGATATAATTGAGTTGTTGTTACAGATGCCAATGGGTAACGATTTCGAAAGAAACCAAAAAATTACGCCAGTTATTGTAAGGATAGTCTGGTTTTTATGATCAATCAATCTTTATATATTGCATTATAGGGAATACTTAGAAGTAATTTTGTTATTCTATTGTCAAACTAAACAAAAAGGACCAGGTGCCAAGCCAGTTCAATGTTTTTTTGCTTTATTTTGAAAATATCAATTCAATTTTTATATCTAAATGTATGAATACTTCACTCACTCTCACAGAGAGGAGGCCTGTGTCCCAGCAGTGGGAACGTTATCAGGCTGATTATGTTACTTAACCATTTCAACTGCTTTCTGTGAATTAACCTTCCTTTTTTTCAATAGTTAATTGTTTCGTGCGTTCCATTATGTAACATGTTTAATCTATTTTTTGTCATCTGCAACACAAATAAAAACTCAAATTATTACTTCTATTTCAGCACAACATTGGTTTCAATAATAACTCGCACCCCTTTAGAGAAAAAATCCTTTGTTGGCACACAATTGGCAATTTGGCATATCAATGGCGCCATCCTATATATTAATTACAAAGCGCACCGACAACCCTGCTTAGCGTCGCTTTCAAGTGCGTATACCCCTGGCAAACGAATAAATCTTCCATGATAATATCAACTTTAAGCTCTACCACCAAGGTCCATATTTGAATATCATTCATAAACGAATTAACATGTAAAAGGCCCAAATCGTTATTTCAATTTGTTATTCTATGCTCCAGTTGTTAGAATTCATTTTGGGTTGACCAAACTAAATCACTAGGGGTGTGAATTAAGATATTATAAAAGGGACAAAAGGGGGGAATGTGTCACGAAAAGCGCTTAGTGTCAACCTCATATGTCTTTGAAGTTTAATGTAAAATAGAGTGGGTAGCGTGTGGGCTATTTATTTAGTACAAACGGTGGGGCGTTGTCGCATGTAGTGACGTCACATGTACAATGACATTTTAGCTGCGGGATAGTATAAATAAGCCCCTTTGTAGTGCTGGGAAAAGATGGGTGTACATACGTAGATATGTTGTGCAATTTTATGGATTAACTATGGTGATGTTTAAATGTTTTCAATTTATTAAGGGCTCTCCCTGGCAACTGTCACCCGAAGGCTTAACGATGTAATATGTTTTGAACGACAGCTGTTGCATCAGATTAAATTATATTAGAGAGGAGAGAACTTAGTAGGTACTTTACGAGCTTTAGCAAAGGAAACTCGAACTTTCGGTCATAAATCTACTTAATAAAAATTTTATATTCATTCATTCACTGACACACAACGTACAGCCTAAACTTCTGGGTCTAGAAGCATGAAATTTTACACAAAAGTTTGTTATATATCAATGGGGCTTGTGGCTAAGTAATAACAGCCGCACGGGTCGATCGATCAGGTTAGGCTACCCTTGCCGCGGTTGGTCTGTGGATGGGTGACATCTTCACAGACCAAGACCCCACCATGTCTCGGAAAGGACGTTAAGCCGTTGGTCCCGACTGTCATTTGTGGATCTTTGACAGTAGTTACGGGTCATCAGTAACCCGAAAGTCTGACAACCAGTCTTACTCGTACCAAGTGATATCGTATTAGCCAGTAACTGAGTTGTGGAGGTCAGATAGGCAGCCGCTCCATCTACTCTCTCATCTAAAATACTGGTATCGAGCTGCATCCGGTTAGGCTGGAATCCAGCCCCAAAATAGTGGGGAAAGACTAGGTAGATGATGATGAGTTGGTTATATATCGAATATGAGCATTAAGGACGGATTTTTGAAAATGGGGTTAAATAGGGGATGAAAGTCTGTATGGAAGTTCATTTTTGCCGATGGGTAATGCCACGGAGCATATGGCTTACCAAACATAACTTCCAAAAGTTAAAACATACATATATGCTTTTATTTAAACCTTTTTTCTTTTTTTTTAAACTTTGCCACTAGGAATTTCTCCTGTATTGTGGGTGCATTTACAAACATTTAATCTCACATACACAAACAGCCAGACCCGGAACAACTACTTGTAGGTCATACAAATATTTGTTCCGTGCGGGAATCGAACCCGCGACACGCAGCGCAGCAGTCAATCACTTAACCACTGCGCCAACCGTGCTGTCAACCTGCAGGTATTTAGCTTCGCCACCGAGCTTCCCTTTCGAGTTTGCCCATACGCGTGTCAATAGGATTACAGGCAGGATCCGTAGTCAGTTCTAAGCCTGTTGTAAACCTTGCAATCCATCGTCACTTTGATTAAACCAACGCATATGTTTTATGCAATTGGAATCGGCAGATGTTTTTGCTATTCATTTTTTCACTAGCGAAAAATATTTGGGAATTCCTTATGAAACACCATTTATAATATGTGGCAGCTTATAAGATTACGATACCAGATAACAATATTTAACAAACCTCTTAGGATACCAGATAACAATATTTAACAAACCTCATCTCAATTAATGGCTAAATACACCAATGAAACTGAACACGATCAACGAGTTTAATCTGCGTTCAAAGGCCGTCAGTATCAATATTTCGCTTTCACAACAATGATGAGACTGACAGCTATCAATGAGGTTTGGACGTTTCATTGGTGAAATTCGCCGTCAGTATGGGCAATTTGTTGAGTTGCCGAGAAACCAGCAAAATGGCGTGCAATTGGAAGGCCTATGTCCAGCAGTGGACTGCTGTAGGCTGATGATGATGAGAAATTTCTTTTAATGGAAATTGTATTTCATGCTTACCATGTAAAAGATTTAGCGTATCGAATACATTTGCATGTTCCCATTTGAACTATTTCTTTTTTCTGTAACCAGTTAGAAAATTGTAGACTAAAACAATGCAAGATTCTTATTTTAAAAAGACTGGATAAAATACAAAAATAACTAGAATAGATCTAAAACCATGTAGGATTTACTGCTTATGACAGACCAATTAATTACAAGAAGGAAGACATAGACCATTCAAAAATACAGAAAGAAAAACCTTCCTTTATTTTTTCATTTACTGTAAAGTCCAAACACTAAATCCTAGGTACTACAAACCCAGCACCTTATATACCCGCTTTTCAAAATACCCCAAGTGGTGCTGAAGTGTTCGGTGTAAGAGCACAGGAAATTGATTCGCTCTACACGTCATTCTCAGGGGGGACAGGGGACTTGTAGTGACGTTGAGTGATGCATGGGACTTGAAGGAGGTTATGTGTTCGTTATATACAAGAGGGGTGCTGGTAGAAGGATGTAATGGTTTCTGAGATCGGGTGCTCTTTGTTTAAATAATGTACTACGTGTTGTAGGTAAATGCTTGAGAAGTTTTATCGTTAGAAAATCTACGTCTTAACGTCTGGCCTTTGCTTCTAATAATATGGTTGGACTTGGGTTACCAAGTGTTTACCAAGGGTTACCTAGCATTTAAAAAACTTATATGTGCAATTTAATACATTTTATTTCTAATCATAATTTCCGAGTATGGTGTTGTGAATTGAGCGTCTGTAGCAGAATTCACCATGCAGAAGATAGTGTAGTATTGGATTTCGCAGTATTTAATGCTTGCTTGAAATTCCTAGAAATATCCAGTATTCAGACCTCCTGCTACCTACCTACCCCGAGGCACGAGGCTACAAATATCTGCAGATTACAGAATGTGGTCATAGAAGCAGACATTTCACAACTGTACCACTATCATGTTTTCATTCAAAGTCAACATTTCGAGACTGTACCTAGCTGTTTGAATGATCCATCAAACAGCTTAATTTGTTGGGACACGTGAAAACTAACACGACAGGATATAATGAAACTCTTCACTAAAGCTTTAAGCCTTCAAAAATATCTACCAAGTTACTAGCTACTTCACATGAGCATCTGCTAAAAACCATCACTCAAATCCAAATAAAAAAATAACGAAACAAATGACACAAAGCCTCACTAAACCAACATATTAAGCTACATAACATACGCGCATGCCTCTCACATTAGAAGGATTGCCCTCGTACAAATAGTGAATTGTCAGTATTGTCACAAAAGCCGTCGCCAACAATGGTTCGACTTGTAGTTTTTTTTTTCAGATGTAATAAAGTTTAATCCGAAAATCCCCGCAGGCAAGTGGATGTTGTAGGCCAATTATTTGTGGGTAAGACGCTCCTTCAACAGCGCCGTTGAGTTAGGAGGGATGGAGAGGCTATTGTCGTTAAAACTTTTGGTATGAGCCGGTTTTTCTTGATTCTTCTAATGTGACCACGATTTCTATATCTTTAGTAAAACATGTTTGGCTCAATGGAATTCTGAGTTTCTTGGTCTTTACTAGTATTTTTGTAAGTGAATATTCAGGATATCTATCAAGTTTTCGACTGCTCATGTAGCGTTGGTGGCCCAGTGGTAACGGCCCCGACTTACCGAGTGAGTCGTGAGTTCGAACCGCGCTTTGTGTAATTTATTTCATCACCATGAAATAAAACTTCGTGAGGAAACCGGCATGTCCTAGAACCAAACATTCGAAGACATGTAACATCTACCTACCCACACTATGCCCACGTGGTTGATTATTATAGCCCATGCTCTCTCTTATAGAGAGGAGGCCTGTGTCCCAGCAGTAGAAACTGTATAGGATGATTATGCAATGCATGCTATATAATATGCTGTGCTGTGCATGCTATGCTGTGCATGCTATGCTGTGCATGCATAGCAAGGCTAGCTTGCTTGCATAGCAATGCATGTAGCTGAAGCTGAAACAGTTGACGGTTAAATAAATGATTTATCCATTTTATAACATGGTTAAAATAAACAATGTAGACTTCAAACACAGATCTTAGTCTCAAAACAGAACTTCATAATTCAAATTAGATCGAAACAAAAACTGACTGCCAGAGTGCCTCTTTTTTATTGCTGAATGGGCCCGGTCTTAACCTCGATCACGCCTGATGGAAAGCGATGGAGGAGGTCTATGATGGAACGAGCATGCCCAGAAGATGCCTAAGCCACATGAACTCCCCCGCATCGACGAAAAACAGCAGGCTGCTTGACGCCGGACTCCGGTGGGGGGTGGTCGAAAACCAGGCGTGCGATAGCCCTACCACCACAAAGGAAGAATTGGCCAGTCAAATAAGGTGTTGGGTGTGACTGTCCAGGATGCGCCGAGCGCTCGGTTCAGTTGAGTACCTAACTGGCGGAACAAACTGGCCTATACGGGCTTCTTCATTCATCCCAAAAAAGATTTCCCAGATCAACTTTTAAAGATGTCGACTCTACTCATCTCAATAGTCCAACTCTCTAAACAACAAAAATGTCTTCCTGCTTTCTCAACAATTCCGTCGTTCAATAGCTCATTCATTGTATCTCGACTACACGATTAAACGCGGTGCGACAAAAAAATCGCAAATGATATCCGCACAAGTTCTAGTGTTACTTGAGATAAATCTTATTGTGGCAATCACAGTTGCATTACAAGACAAATATTTTTCTGCAGCCTATTCCACCTCTATTTCTACGTTTTAGAGTTTATTTTTATTTAATTTGAGTGTAGTATATAATTGTATTGCGTTTGTGATCGTCGACACAGATAGTATTTTGACATTTTCATCCCATTTTGCTGCATTGTCACCGCTGCAGGCTAATCGTCTGGAACGATGCGACAATGCGGTTCATTGTCGATTCAATGTTTTTGTTGTGTAATGCGTTTAGAACCTATCAATTCCATAAACGAGGTGTTTTTTTACTGCTCGTTTTTGTATAAGTTTATTCTGAGGTTTTACATTTTTGATTATAATCAGCCTATAATGTTCCCACTGCTGGGACACAGGCCTCCTCTCGGTGAGAGGAAGTGGGCCGTAATCCACCACGCGGGTCCAGTGCGGATTGGTAGATGTCACATGTCTTCGAATTTTTTGTTCTAGGACATGCCGGTTTCCTCACGATGTTTTCCTTCACCGTTTTGAGAGCAGTGGTGATGAAATAATTTACACAAAGTAAAGCGCCTGTCTGGGTTCGAACCTACGACCTACAACTCGTAAGTCGCGGCCGTTACCACTTGGCCACCACTGCTCTCCTCCTATTTTTGATTATCGAAGCGAATTCAAGAATTTGGGAATATTTTGTAGTCGAACTCATATCTGCATCAACGTAGCAAGACTACGTGTCACTTTTAACGTAGCAAGACAGTTATCATAATATCGTATGTTTACAAGCAAATAAGGCATTGTACCAAGGTACAGCAAAATCTATAGCCCGTCAAACGATCGCGTAGATACTAGAACCAGACTCTTTGTAAGCGCTCAACGATTTTGATTATAGTTGTTGTCTTTTCAAGTGCAATTTTCTTATCATCAGCACAGTCATGTCCGTAGGACATTATTTTATTGGGTTAATTGATTAGTTTTCCTCGTAATGGCACACCAAGTTTACTAACTGCGCTAACACTTCAACTAAAACATATTTCATTACTTACGTGTATATTTAAAAATATTACCGTCTAAATCCATCCAGGTGCAGCCTCAGTTCGATCTCATACCAAAACACAGTAAACACAAAACGCTTGTACAACAAATAGTTATAGCAATAACCCAATGAAAAGGCGCCAAAGCCAACAATGGACTCCGTTGAAAATATCCTTATCCTTGAAATAAGATTTAATAACGTTTTGTTGGAACCCAATGCTCTTTTAACAAACTTCTTTGTCGAACCTATTTGTGCCAGCATCCAGTTTATCCTGACCTCCTTCGATTCTCGTCTGTGTTTATGAACTATGTGTTCGAAAGACCAGTAGAACCAGTAGTAGTTCTGAGTAGTATTGTTTAGGAGTTCATATTTCACTGGTACTATTTCAACAGCATCTTCCGTTTAATAAGTTGTTTTTTGTTATTAAAAATCTTTGAACACAATTGCACTGGATTCGGGTGCTGCTGGTTGTATTGTTGTGTTGGTACAACTGATCTGTTTTGATTGTTATTGCTCATGGGGGCACAAAAACTTATAATCACTGACGGGTTGAGCGGTACCGGCTCGACTTAAAACTGCGTTTGAGTTGCCTATGTTTCTTCTTTAGTATTCGATTTTGCATGGGATCCTTTGGCGAGTATTTTGGCGTTAAGTATATCTTCTTTCAAACCTATATCCATAATCACTGATTGTAGTAGATTTGAGTGAAAGGGTAATTTGCCAATTTAGATATCATATATGATTAAAAAAATAAAATTAAGTAATATGATTTTTTGTAAAAGTTCTGTAATAACTTATCTAAGCCTGTAATAAATAACTTAACATAATGACGGTATCCACTTATAGGAAGTCGCTCCATATAAAACACTGCCAATCTATTCTGTGAAAATCTCACCGTGACAACTTAGGTGAAGTGACCTTGGAGTGAGCTGTCATTCCACCTGATGCTAGGGATTGACACTATTCAAAGCTCACTTCAAGGTCACTTCCCCTAAGTTTTCACGGTGAGATATTTTTTCAGGATACGAGAGCTGGTATTCAGCTGCATCTGTTAAGACTAAAAGCCAACCCGAACATAGTTGGGAAAAGGCTAGACAAAAGAAGAATGACGGAGAATCAATGAGATAATTTTAGAAGTTTCTAGTTGCGACCGTTTTTGTTCGTTTACTTATAAGCATTTGCAGATCTTCTTTATGTACAGTCAACAAAAGAGTTAAGTATGCAGGATCGTCGGATATAGTTGAAGTTTAGTAAAAAACCAATGTATGTTCTCGAATAAAATTTTATTTTATTAATAGAAAACAAATAGCTCATTTATCAAATTAAATTTTAGTCGACATAATCTGTAGGTACTAACCCTATATCTTGATCACACAAAAATCAAATACTACCCTCAAATGCCGAATCCCTGTAAGTCTTAAAGATCAATAGGCACGTAACTAGTTTTGCCATTACTGGTATTTATTCAGGGTGGCTGGGGGTTGCGGTCGGGTCCGATGGCCCAGGGCATCAATATTGTCCCTGTGTTCAAACGAGCCACCCTTGTAGGCGGAGAGAGTACAGCTACCCTTCTGGAATATGTCAATGTAGGATTGAATATAGGAATTGTTTTCTCTAGTGACTTTCAATTATGCCTACTAAAGAGGGTCAACTTGGCAATTGGCATGAATGATGAAATAATTAGCTAATTTGTATTTTAATAGAAAAAGAGTTCAAATCAAATATTTAAAAGGCACTTTTGAACGTTAAAATTTACAAGAAAATAGAATCTATTCTAGTCGCCCCTTCCAGAAGATGGTTTCGTATGGAGAAGAATGGACACGCAACTCCACCGTTACTCTTTTAAAACGTTTTACATGTTAAGACGATGCACCTAGAATCAAAATACTATACCACAATAAGTGAAAATAGTTAAAATTTAGTAATGACAGATAAATTACTTATGTGGTAACAGTATACGATTGTACTAAAATTTTAACAAGTAATAAGTCAATGAGTTAAAGTATTTCTATATTAATCACACAATAATTTAAAAAAACTGGCTAAAGGGTTCCGTACCACAAGGCAAAAACGCCGAAAAAACACCTTTTTTGTATGGGAGCCCCCCTTAAATATTTATTTTAAGTATTCAGTTTTTAGTAGGTATTTGTTGTTAAAGCGACAACAGGAATACATCATCTGTGAAAATTTCAACTGTCTAGGTATCACGGTTCATGAGATACAGCCTGGTGACAGACGGTCAGACAGGGTCCCGGTTTTACCCTCTGGGTACGGAACTCTAAAAATGAGAGATCTATAACATAATGAGCAGGTTAACTACATATATAACTACATATATATATCAACATAAATATCTTTGTCATACAAAAAAGAATGAAAATACTTATTAGGTATACATTCGTTATTACTTTAAATAAGTGAGGGAAAATCATATGAGGATATTATATTTTGTTCAGCTAGGAAAGCTCATTACTGTCGTTTATTTATTTAACCATTTATCTACACACATACGATACCTGTAATCAGACAAGAAGAAAGGAACAGAAAAATACGTATAAAGGTGGATGCTTATTTCTAAAGAAATCTCTTCCAGTATATCGTTACATTTCAAGAACTTGAATTGAATTTTTTTACAGATACTACAGACCTACAGTAGGACCTGTGGGGTAATTGCGTAACACACTATCAATATCAATGGGTTTCATTTTGACAGTTCAACAACAACGTTCATTGCGTAATTTATGTTGTTGAGTACGTTGTTTCGAACATAATGAAGCAATGGATTAGCAATATTTTTTTTTCTTAATATTTTGATAGGTATTATTTATAGCATTTTTACAATTTGACAATTTTATATTTGACATTTTATTTATTTTTATTAGATTCTGACATTTTTATAATTTTATTATTTTAAATTTAATTAACTTATTATTTTTAAATGATCACAATTTTGTTTTGGGTTTTTACCTGTTTTGAATTTAATATTATATTTTATTAGTAATTTTAATGTATGAATGTGAAACTATGGACTAGAATTATGTCTGAAATAAATAAATAATTATTATTATTAATGTCCTTCAAAATGATTCAGATTGAGATTGATTTTGATAGTGTGTTACGCAATTAGGGTGCTTCTTGACAGTAGGTACTGTAGCGTAGTATTGTAGCGTAGTATTGTAGCGTGCGTTACGTACATACAAAATATTCATAATTTCCTCTCAATCGCTCGAACGAACGTAAACGTACAGTAACTTAGCTTGTCTGACCAAAACCCGGAAGTTTACACGGGATCTCCGGGAGAATTGAATAGCTCTTCCTCTTTAGGATACCAAGCTCTGCTGCCATGCATTTCCGTTGAAATGTGGTTAGTTAGGCAGACAAAGTAATCCAAACCTATATTGGTCCTTATGCTCTGTTGCCTTGTGCTACCTGGCTCTCCGATTATGAGGGCGTGTGCTCATGTCAATGTGCCGGAACTGCATGAATTTTTGAGAGGTATCGTCTCGTTGTTCTGTTCCTCTATCGATGATCTCTGTCTTGCCTAATCATGGACCATTCTAAACAATACGTATAATAAGTGTGTTGGTACGTTAGTAAGAATAAAACTATGAATGCTGATTATTATCTATATCTATACTTACTAATAATAAAGCTGCAGAGTTTGTATGTTTGAACGCTCTAATCTCTGGAACTACCAGACGGATTTGAAAAATTATTTTTGCCTTTGATAGCCCAATTCTTGAGGAAGGCTATAGGCTATTTAATATCACGCTAGGACCCTAATTAAACAAGCAAAAAGAAAAAAAGTTAGAAAGAACGCTAACCGAAAACGAAGTAAAAGCTCGGGCAGGCAATACGTTGTCACGGGGTGGGTCGGGAAACAAGAAATTTTACGCGGACGAAGTGGCGGTCAGAAGCCACCCCTGCTTCGCACGGTTTTTACGACTCGACATAGCAGCGAGATTTATTTTTCATATGTGTATGTTATGCACATAAACCTTCCGGAATAAATTCTCTAAATGATGGTGGAAACCGCATCGAAATCCGTAGCATAGTTTAGAACAATACAGACAGACAGGAAGAGTGACTTTAATTTAGAATATGTATACATAATGTTGCGCGCCACAATTAATGCCTGGTACAGGTTGACATTAGTTACCACTAGCGCCATCTAGTATCGAATAGCAGAACTAGTCGAGTCACGATCGTTCTAGAAAATTCGATACTAGAACTTTGTAGAACTTTCTCGAACTATCGACACCTAGTCGGTCGGGGCCGGTATGTACTCGAACATTCTAGATGTTTCTACAATGGAAGGTTCTAGAACTATCTGCGGCACTATATAAGGCCGGGATGCGCGACGACCGACACAGTTTGGATAAAGCGACAAGAGCGAAAACATCTAAGCGATCTTCAAGTGCGAATTAAGAGTGATCAGTAGTGTGATTGTGTTCTTTTAATAAGTGTTTTGAGTTGTAATTAGTGTTGTAAAATAAATTGTTATTTTTGGTTATTAAATCGGCAGTTTTTATTGTCACGAACCCGAAGCTCGTAACAATTGGTGTCAGAAGCGAGGATTAAAATGCCGATCTTACCCAAAGACGACACGGAGGGTATCCGTACCCGGAGTCAACGCCAGCAGGAGACGGACCAGCGGCGATTCGGTGGAGCAACGCCACAGGGGTCGGAAGGCCAGCTACCGACCACGGAGGCCGGCCCGTCCACAGCTGCTCCAGCATCATCAGCACCAGATTTTGCTGCTCTGATGATGATGCTGCAGGAGCAGGCCCGTCGACAGGAGGAGCAGGCCCGTCGGCAGGAGGAGCAGTCCCGCCGACAGGAGGAACAGGCTCGCCGACAGGAGGAACAGGCTCGTCGGTTGGAAGAACAGCTCCAGCGCGACAAGGAGGAACAGGCCCGCCGTCAGGAGGAACAGGCCCATCGATTGGAAGAACAGCTCAAACGGGATAAGGAGGAGCAGGTGCGCCGCCAGGAAGAACAGATGCTCCTCATGAAAGACCTTCACGCAACCTTCGGGAAAGACATGAACGAGGTGAAGGAGAAGGTTGCCCAGCATGACAACCGCCTTTCAGAAGCTGAAACTCAGATCAGCAAGTTTAGTGACGTCATTGCTGATGTGAAGCAGGAGTTGGGTAACCTTAAACTTGGGGATGGAATCGCAGCTCCCGTAGCTACAACACCTTCGCTACGTGGATTCAAAGTGCCACCGTTCGACGGAACTTCTTCCTGGTCGGCCTACAAAATCCAGTTTGAGGCTGTCATGAAGGCGAACGGGTGGAATAAAAGTCAGGCCATGACTGCCCTCACCCTAGGCTTGCGCGACCAGGCCTTAACCGTTCTGGAAGCTCTCGGTAAGGAAGTGACTTACGAGCAGCTCCTTGAGGCATTGGAGGCTCGGTATGGCGACGCTCACCTGGAACACGTGTTTCGTGCGCAGCTCAAGGATCGCGTGCAACGCAGTAGCGAAAACCTGCAGCAGTGGGCCCTTGAAGTGGAGAAGCTGGTTCGCAAAGCTTACCAGTCCGTACCTGCGCTTATTGATGGAAACCTGGTGCAGGCATTCATCGACGGCATCCGCGACCTTGAAGTGAGAGTTGCTGTGAGGCTCGGCCACCACGGGACGCTTAAGGACGCCTTGGCCCATGCACTGGAGGTGGAAGCTGTGCGGCAGGATCATCGTTCCCATCGCGTCAGGGAGGTTGCAGCGGCTACAGTTCGCGACCGCAACAAAGGATACAGCCCTAGGTGCTACGGCTGTGGGGAAAGGGGCCACCTTCGATCCAGTTGCCCTAAGCGAACTGCAGAAAGAGAAGACGGCCGATCTCCAGAGGGCAGTGCGGCTAACAGCACCGCCCAGCACCAGCAGCAGGGAAACGAGTAATAGCCAGGACTGCGGGGCGGGTGCTGGCTGAGGTTCAAAGAGCCCCAAGGGTTTCGATCACACAAACCCATGACGGGAACAGCCTAATCATCAAGGGCGAGGTCAACGGAACGCCGTGTAAGCTGACCATAGACACTGGAGCCTCACGCACGGTTGTCAGTTCCCAACTAATAAGACGGTCCCTTGGGGACTCCGCATACAACAGGGAACGCATTAATTTGGTAACAGCCACCGGTCAGCGCATACCCGTCCATGGAGAGAAGAAGATGGAGTTGAAGCTAGGCAACAGAATCTACCTGCATAATGTCATCGTGGCCGATATAATGGACGATTGCATCCTGGGCCTTGACTTTATGAGGAAGAATTGTTGTGAGATTGACGTCAAGCAAGGCGTTTTGAAATGTGGACAAGAGGAACTTTTCGTGGAAGGGGCGTTACCAGGGAATGTGTACAGCCTTAAGAAGATTGTTCTTCCGCCGAGATCGGAAACTATTGTGCCGGTTAGTCTTCCTCGGAATCCTGGGCAGACTCATCGTTGTGTACTCGTGGAAAGGGTAGACAATGACCTTCCATGGAAAGTGGCACGAACTTTGGTCAGAGCCACCGACATCTCAGGGGTACGTGTGCTTAACCTTTGTGATCAGGAACAGACTATAGAAAAAGGCACACTAGTTGGTACTTGCGAGGAAGTGGATTGGTTGCGTCGATGCCAATATCTATCGACTGGGACCCTCAGCAAGGATGCACAAACGAAAGTGACCACACTTTTAGAAGACTGCCACAGCGCTCTGTCCCAAAATGAAATGGTCAAGGCGAAGAAGATGTTACTCAAGTACGCCGATGTTTTCTCGTCAAACGATGCTGACATCGGGAAGACTGGTTTAGTTCAACACAAAATAAACACAGGAGAAGAATTGCCTATCCGTCAGCGGCCAAGGAGATTGCCGGTAGCACGTGAAAAGGAAGTGGAAACCATGATTGAGGGAATGGTGAAGGATGGTGTCATTGAACCTTCATCTAGTCCATGGTGTTCACCTGTAGTGCTGGTAAGAAAGAAGGACGGCAGCATGCGGTTTTGTGTTGACTATCGTCGTCTGAACGACGTTACAAAGAAGGACAGCTATCCTTTGCCAAGAATTGATGACACGCTGGACATGCTTACTGGAGTAAAGTGGTTTAGCACGCTGGACCTGAAAAGTGGCTACTGGCAAGTCGAAATTGACCCTAAGGACAAGGAGAAAACTGCATTCTCGACAGGAAAGGGTCTGTGGCAATTTAAAGTCATGCCGTTTGGATTGTGCAATGCTCCGGCAACTTTTGAAAGGTTGATGGAACTTGTACTTACTGGACTAATTGGCGATGCCTGTTTGGTCTACTTGGATGACATCATCATCGTAGGCCGCACGTTTGAAGAACATCTTCAAAACCTGGAACGCGTGCTCATGAAGATCCAGAGTGCCAACCTCAAGTTAAGTCCGAAGAAGTGTTCACTATTCAAACGACAGGTTAGCTTTTTGGGATATGTAGTGTCTGAAGAAGGTATCCGCACGGATCCAGAGAAAATCGCCGCTGTCAAGGATTGGCCAGTTCCAAAAGACAAGACGCAGGTCAGAGCATTTTTGGGTTTGTGCTCCTATTATCGGCGATTTGTCAAGAACTTTGCAGACATAGCCAAACCCCTGCATAAGCTAACCGAAGAGAAGCGACATTTCTGCTGGGATGAAAGTTGCGACATCGCATTCCAGGAGCTAAAGGACCGTCTGTGCAAAACACCTATTTTGGGGTACCCTGATGCGGGCAAGGAATTTATAATTGACACAGACGCAAGTGACATAGGACTTGGCGGTGTGTTGTCTCAACGGAATGGTGATCAAGAGGTTGTGATAGCGTACTTCAGCAAGTCGCTGTCAAAGCCGGAAAAGAACTATTGTGTCACGAGACGGGAATTGCTTGCTGTGGTAAAGTCATTGCAGCATTTTAGCAAATATCTTCTGGGGCGGAGATTCCACGTACGAACTGACCATGCTGCACTGAAATGGCTATTGCAGTTCAAAAATCCAGAAGGACAAGTTGCGAGATGGATTGAGCTACTGCAGGAATACGACTTTGTGGTCGAACATCGCAGCGGGAAATCACATGGCAACGCAGATGCATTGTCAAGAAGACCTTGTCCTGAAGACTGCAAGCATTGTACTAGGCAAGAAAGTAAAGAAGTCGTACCTGTGAGGATGCTCAAGACAGACCTCAGCAACGAGTGGAAGGAAAGCCTACAACGTGCACAGCAGGAAGATTCGGACATCAAGCCGATTCTGGAGTGGATGAAGGCCAGAGCTCCTAAGCCCAGGTGGAGTGACGTCTCAGCGATGAGTTCGATCACAAAAAGCTATTGGGCCCAATGGGACAGCTTGGTGATTCAGGATGGAGTCCTGTGCCGTAAATGGGAAAATGCTCGGGGAGACAGCTGTCATTTGCAAATGGTTGTCCCTAAAGCTCAAGTACCAGATGTTCTACAGCTGTACCATAATGGTTGTTCAGGAGGTCATCTGGGAGTAAAACGGACTCTACTGAAGATACGAGAACGGTTTTACTGGGTCCACTGTCGGGACGATGTCGAGGACTGGTGTCGCAAATGTACAAGTTGTGCAGCTGTAAAGGGACCTCAGACTCGCAGTAGAGGTGCATTGAAATTGTACAATGTTGGTGCACCATGGGAGAGGATAGCCCTTGACGTTGCGGGGCCGTTTCCGGAAAGTGAAAGTGGCAACAAGTATTTCATGGTTGTGATGGATTACTTCACCAAGTGGCCGGAAGTCTTCGCCATTCCAAATCAAGAAGCTTCGACAGTTGCAGATAAGTTAGTTCATGAAGTCTTCTGTCGTTTTGGAGTACCTTTAGAGATTCACAGTGATCAAGGAAGGATTTTTGAGTCACAAATATTCCAGGAAACTTGTCGAGTTATGGGTACTCATAAAACCAGAACAACTTCTTACCACCCACAGTCGGATGGAATGGTAGAACGATTTAATCAGACATTGGAGAGGTACCTAGCAAAAGTTGTGGAAAATCGGCAACGAGATTGGGACAAGCACATACAACCGTTTTTGTTGTCATATCGAAGCGCTGTTCACGAAAGTACATCGGTGACACCAGCTTTCGCAAACTTTGGAAGAGAATTACGGCTGCCTGCAGACCTGATCACCGGAATACCACCTGATGCCCCACGCAGTATAACCGATTATGCGAATGACTTGCGGAACAAAATGAATGACATTTATGAGCACGTCAGACAATCGGGCCAGCAAATGTCTGAAAAGATGAAAACCCGTTATGACCGCAAAATGAACAATAAAGGGTTCGACGAAGGTTCACTAGTGTGGTTGCACAATCCAGTCCGCAGCAAAGGGAAATCTCCTAAGCTTCAAGCTAAATGGGACGGACCGTACCGGATTGTGACAAAGATCAATGACGTAACCTACCGGATACAGAAAGGTGCAAGAGGTACTCCTAAGATCGTCCATGTGGACCGACTGGCGCGTTATTATGGGGCTGATAATGCTCGGGACGAGCATGTCTTAGGAGGGGGCAGTGTTGCGCGCCACAATTAATGCCTGGTACAGGTTGACATTAGTTACCACTAGCGCCATCTAGTATCGAATAGCAGAACTAGTCGAGTCACGATCGTTCTAGAAAATTCGATACTAGAACTTTGTAGAACTTTCTCGAACTATCGACACCTAGTCGGTCGGGGCCGGTATGTACTCGAACATTCTAGATGTTTCTACAATGGAAGGTTCTAGAACTATCTGCGGCACTATATAAGGCCGGGATGCGCGACGACCGACACAGTTTGGATAAAGCGACAAGAGCGAAAACATCTAAGCGATCTTCAAGTGCGAATTAAGAGTGATCAGTAGTGTGATTGTGTTCTTTTAATAAGTGTTTTGAGTTGTAATTAGTGTTGTAAAATAAATTGTTATTTTTGGTTATTAAATCGGCAGTTTTTATTGTCACGAACCCGAAGCTCGTAACAATAACATACATACATAATCAGTCTATAATGTTCCCACTGCTGGGACACAGGCCTCCTCTCGGAGAGAGGGAGTGGGCCGTAATCCACCACGCGGGCCCAGTGCGGGTTGGCAGATGTCACATGTCTTCGAATTTTTGGTTCTAGGACATGCCGGTTTCCTCACGATGTTTTCCTTCACCGTTTTGAGAGCAGTGGTGATGAAATAATTTACACAAAGTAAAGCGCCTGTCTGGGTTCGAACCTACGACCTACAACTCGTAAGCCGCGGCCGTTACCACTTGGCCACCACTGCTCTCCACTAAGATAGAATATGTATAGATAGGTATAAATACAGAAAAAGTTATCTACTTTACACAGTTTCCGTGGGTAGGTGTTAAAAATGGCTGAATAAATTGGACCACTTTACATCTTGCAAATGAACTTCAATGCAAAGGTCCGGATGATTGGGAACTAAGAAAAGATGTTCGTAATAATACAAGATAACAGCAGGATTTTTGTAAAGAAACAAGTACCCTAATAGCCTAACACACTATCAATCTCAATGATTTTGAAGGATATTGCTAATCCATTGCTTCATATGTTCGAAACATGTGTCTGCTCAACAACATAAATAACGCAATGAATGTTTTTGAACCGTCGAAATGAAAGCCATTGCTACTCTGTTAGTGTGTTAAGCAACTACCCTGCTAGTTCTAATTATAAGGGCAAGCTTTCTTGGAACTTTAACAAGGTCTTCAAAGTTTGGACACGAATTCCTGATAACTATGTAAGTTCCCATTAATATTAATGCCAGATTAATGTTAAGATGATGAATTCAAATAACTCTCGAAATAGTTGTTAATAAGAGTAATTGTCATGATGTGAAATACGAGGTCGGTGAATGAAAGGTCGGCACGACTACGTATGGAGAAGAATATCTTCAAAGACAGGCGGCCTTGTTTAAAATGTGAAGTTAGTAGAACCATAACACACAACACATAGGTATACAGTTATCACCAACGTTATCACTACTTGACGATTCTGCAAACCTTACTCATAAAGTGGCAAACAGTCAACAACAAAAAAGCCGAAACCACGTAAACCGAAACGATTTGATCGAGTCTCGTCATCGCCATACATCTCTATAAAACCTAAATAAAGTACATCGGACTACAACGTCCAAATTAGGCGCGAAATCGCTCACGAGGGCTCGCAAAAACCTCGTTAGAGCCGCCATGTTTGTTCGGCGACAGTAAGGGGCGCACCCTCTATGTACACAATCACCACACAACACTGTCCTGTAGAACGGACTTTTAACGCCAAACCAACCTTTAACACTACTACCTAAAGCTCAAAATCCTGTGTGCCATTTGATCTAAACGCAAGTTGCTGTGGCTAAGGGTGTATGTGCCGGGCCAGGGTGTGGGTAACACCCTTGTCGCGTTGTGCGACGGAATAGCTCGTATGTGAAATGGATATGCAATGCGATACTGAAAGTGATATTCACGGAGGTGATACGAAATTATATTTCTAGGCTGTATTTTTTAGAAATAAAATACATCATGCATTGAAAATTGCCTGGTTTCTATATCCAAAAATGAATCAGTTAACTTATTAATCGTGGCAAATAATCTTAATAATTCCTTTGGAAAATTCCTAATGATAATTCGCCCAGTATCTCCAATTTCAATTGGGTTTAGTATGAAGACTATATTTTCATATCTTCCGTAAATGTTTATTTTAAGTAGCACGTAATAGTCGATAACATAAAGGAATTTGTTAGGTTTTGCCCTGGCTGTTTGGTTATGAATATTATAGGCCTCTTCATACATATATTTCTGTATCTGACTCAATTTTCATAATATAGTAGGTGGATGTGCACGTGTGTTACCTACCTATATACCGAACACTACGTCTGAAGTAACATTCTTCTCGTTTTAAGCAGCACCCTAATAGCGTAACACACATCAATCACAATCTGAATCATTATGAAGGATATTGCTAATCCATTGCTTCATATGTTAGAAAAAAAGTCTGCTTAACAACTTAAATAACGCAATGAATGTTGTTGAACTGTCCAAATGAAAGCCATTCCTAATGTTAGTGTTTTACGCAATTACTCTCGACTTTGGTAATTTCTGAGTTTTTGTTTTACTCTATCTACATATATCACTATCAATGATCTGACATTATCTATTAGGATAGTTTAAATTAAAAAAAAAAACATTTTAATTCGAGTATCATTGACTCATAATAGAAATACTACACACATACAGTCACATAACAAGCAGCAGTTTAGTGTGGCTGCATTATTTTGATTGGATACGAAATATTTTAGACGAATTTTATTTGAGTTTGACCCGAAAAGTTTGACTTGTCGGTTTTCTATAATGCTGCAAAATTAAAACCACGATTTAACAGAACACCCATCACATCACACCTGAAGTATTCCCCAAAGGGTTAGACACAGGTGTACTGCTCACCCACATTTCGCCAGTTATCTCCAAGTCCCATAACACAAACAGAGAGAGAGTGTATAACCAAGATTTCCTGC
Source organism: Oligia fasciuncula (assembly GCA_963082905.1). NCBI lineage: Eukaryota > Metazoa > Arthropoda > Insecta > Lepidoptera > Noctuidae > Oligia > Oligia fasciuncula. The sequence goes on from OY720406.1 coordinate 5,018,960, forward strand.
ACCATAAAATCTAATCCTATAAAACTTAGCTACCTAGTGACGGTAAAGCAAGGTATTTCAATATCTAATCGTCCAAAAAGCCGGCGTGCAAGCTTGCAATAACGAGAAATTCCCCAAAAGAATGAAATACTTGTGCTGGGCGGCCGTAGTCATCATCAGGGCTCGTATCGATTGCGATTAGACCCTCTGCCACCCTCGGGGTGTAAGGTTGACGCACACTGCGAAGGGATAACGCTTGGACATACTCGTAGGACAATGGTAGGGTTAGGGAAGGACTAGAAGGAAGCAATAGAATTAGAGAAAGTTTTGCGTGCTTGTTTTAGAGCAAAACTCTGAAGATGAATTGAAAAAGGCATATATGACATAGGCAATTAAGCAAATATTGACGAATTTTCTAGCTCCGTCGTGTTTCAAAGTGCTTATAATAAATCTCCTCTTACGGAAGCAGAGTAAAATCATAGTATTAAGTAGAATTTAACTTCAACATAACACATTCTAAAGAGTTTCAGAGTGTTACAAACTTTTCGAACTACACTCTTTAAGCAATGAAGCCTTTATTGTGGTGATTTGTATGCCACTCTTATCGAGCGTCTGTAATCGTATAAAAAAATGATTCTCCTAACAACTCTAAGGCCCGGCGCCCACTATCGGCATCGGCACGGCTAAGGATGTTTATGCGACGAATAAAAATGTAACTTAATTTTATTGTATGACGATAAAATTGAAATTTCAATGATAATAATCATCGTAGGTGCAAAAATAAACAGGGTATCCGATCATTGATCGATCGACAGATCGTGTCATTGAAATTTAAATTTTATTGTCGTACTATTAAGTTATATTTATATTTGTCGCATAAAAATCCTCAGCCGTGCCGATGCCGATAGTGGGCGCCGCCGGGCCTAAAGCTTATCTGACCGTTAACACATCTCCGAGCGTTTCTCCATCCAACTACCAGTGCACCCTTACTTTCAGAGGACGAATTAATTCCAGCAATTAATGGAGGGCTTAGGGTCGAAGTGATCCTCCCCTGTTCGCAATATTCAATTATTGATGCCTCCGCCGTCTTTGCGGGGTGCCTGAATAAGCCAGGGTTAAAATATAGCTGATCGGACGAAATCTTGTAGTTTAGGGGGAAAGTACCTAAATGGCGTCGGGGGAATATTACTTTATATTCTTCATTAATTTTACTTATTAATCAGTGAAGTTTTCGATATTTATGCGTAGGACCATATGTTGCTACGTGGAATTTGATGGATAAATATTTACAAAAGAACAAGTAACCTCATTCGTACACTGGAAACTCTAGTGTCTATTGTTAGACCACTGTATAAAGTAAATTCCATAGCCCATTCAAAAAATTAAGAAAGTAGTAGTGTAGCCAATTCTCGTACTTACCTACTTGAAAAAGTTTAACTTCAAATAGCAATCTTATCTCAGCAACAATCAATGTCAACAACTTCACAAAATGCAGGTAAATTAGATTCTTTTGACAATTTAGAATGCGAACGTTCCTAAAAATAGTGAAAAAGTGAAACGTACGCATAATTATCAGAAAAATAAAATGAAGTTTAGTGTAGTGCTGCTTTATTAATTCCTAGGTGATGCAAACAATACGTGAGGAAAACGTGCATGTTCTAGAACTAACTATTCGAAGACATGTGACCTCCGCCAACCTGCACTGGGCCCGCATTGTGGATTACAGCCCACTCCCTCTCACAGAGAGGAGGCCTGTGTCCCAGCAGTGGGAACATTATAGGCTAACTGACCGACTCTTTGATAATTCTAAAGTGCATGGAAATGGTTTAGTTGAAATAAATGCTTTGAGGTTGAAACATTCCATATCCTTACCGGGCATTAGAACAATCTATATATATAAAAGGAGAAACTGACTGACTGACTGACTGACTGACTGACATATCAACGCACAGCCGAAACTACTGGGTCTAGGAATGTGAAATTTTGCACACGGCTTCCTTTTATAATGTAGGGGAGCACTAAGAAGGGGTTTTTGGAAATTCAACCTTTAAGGGGGTGAAAAGGGGGGATTTCGTTTGTATGAAAAATCTTATTCCTTGAGTTAATAAACTTGAAACTTGGCACGAATACTTATCTAAGTAAATTATTAAGTTTGGCATTTTTTGTTTTTCTTAATTACCCCCTAGAGGGGGATTGGGGGGTGTCAAAATTTGTATGGAAGAATTTTAACGGGCTGTCCGATTACCTCGAAACTCAGTATTTATACTTAAGACCAAAAATAGAGAACAACGTGTATCAGGGTTTTTCGAAAATGTACCCCTAACGGGGTGAAAAGGGGTAGTTAATTTTACAGGGGAGGATTTTACTGCGTGACTTGATTTACTCGAAAATTGGTATAAATAATCTTTGAGTCAAGTAATGAACACATCACAAACTATTTTTCGAAATTACACCCCTGTGGGGGTGAAAATCGGGGATACAGTTTATATGAAAAATCTTATTCATTTGGTTAATAAACTTGAAACATGGCACGAAAGTAAATTATGAAGATTGACACTTTTTGTTTTTCTAAACTACCCCCTAAAAGGGGATTGGGGGGTGTCAAAATTTGAATTTTAACGCGCGGTCCGATTAACTCGAAACTCGGTATTTATACTTAAGACCAAAAATAAAGAATAACACGTATCAAGGTTTTTCGAAAATCTAACCCTAACGGGGTGAAAAGGTGTACTTAATTTTACAGGGGAGGATTTTACTGCGTGGCTTGATTAAGTCGAAAATTGGTATAAATAATCTTTGAGTCAAGTAATGAACACATCACAAACTATTTTTCGAAATTCCACCCCCGTGGGGGTGAAAAGCGGGGATACAGTTTATATGAAAAATATTGTTCATTTGGTTAATAAACTTGAAACTTGGCACGAAAGTAAATTATGAAGATTGACACTTTTTGTTTTTCTAAACTACCCCCTAAAAGGGGATTGGGGGGTGTTAAAATTTGTATGGAAGAATTTTAACGGGCGGTCCGATTAACTCGAAACTCGGTATTTATACTTAAGACCAAAAATAACATGTATCAGGGTTTTTCGAAAATCTGCCCCTAACGGGGTGAAAAGTTGTAGTTAGTTGTAGGGTTTTTCAAAACTCGACTCCTACCAAGGTGGAAAAGGGTAATAAAGTTTAAGGGGTGGATTGCTGGGAAATATAGTAGGAAATGCTGTATCCACTAGCACATAGCGCCACCAGTGGTTCGCAGAGCACTGGCTCCAGCGAAAGAGCCAAAATGGTCTCCGACACATGACCCTTTGCACGACAACATCCTTGTGCCACAAAGGCTGAAAAGCCGAAACAGTTTTTTAAAGTGTGTCGTCAACTCACTGGTGAACCATGACAAGAAAGACTGAAGCTGTGGCGAGACAGTCCTTCCTTACCCAAACCGTTCGTCCCACCCGCTGAAGACCTCCCACCTGGACATGGGACACCTTGGGTAACCTGGAAGTCTTTAAACAGACTCCGGACGCAGGTTAGCTGAAGTAAGGAAAACCTGTTCAGGTGGAGATTCATAGACGACTCCGCCTTGGAGTGTAAATGTGGTGCTGTTCCACAAACGATGGGACACTTAATATCGTGTCCTGCATGTCCTGTCAGCTGCACGTTATAGGAACTGGTGGACGCTGGTAATGGCGCCAAACAAGTAGCCGAATTCTGGGCAGAGTCCATTTAGATTGCTATCGACACGCTAAGAAGAAGGGGTGGATTTTACTGCTTACTTCCATTAACTCGAAAATGAGTAGGTATCGGTCTTTGAGTCAAGTTATGGACACGTCATCCCAAACGATTTTTAAAAAATCCATTCTTGTTGGGGTGAAAAGCGAAGATCCTGTTTATTTGAAAAATCTGATTCCTTTGATCTACAAACTTAAAAATTGGCCCGAATACTTATTAATCTAAATAAATGCTAAAGATCATAAACATAATATTCGAAAATTTTAGAGGAAAGTACGAAATACACGCGGACGAAGTCGCGGGCAAAGTGCTAGTATTTAATAATACAGTTTAGAAAATATAAGAATAATAACGCGGGATTTGACAGTTTCGGGTAGCTTGATGTGCTGGCGTCTGTACAATAAAATCCAGACTCGTAATAAGGGAGCTATTTATATAAGCATCGATCCTCTTTTGCGTGATGTCGTTAGGAAATATGAAAATGGATATAGTTTGTATTTTTCCTTGTTGGGTTTAGTGAGGTTTTATATTTTAAAAATAAAATGGCATCTGTACGTCTCTTACTTATAAAAATCAATTGCTGTTCGTCAGTCTCGCAAAACTCGAAAATTACTCAATCGATTGTAATGAAACTTTGGTCAAGTGTTTGTGTGCTGAGAACCTAAAGGCGGATACAGGCATTAGCATAGATATCCGTGGGCATGAGCTTTTCAGAGAAAGCCTTTGCCGCAATTCCAACTGCAACTTTTGTCGTCACAAGACTAAAATTTTCAAATGTCTAGAAAGAAATAAAGTTTATTTGACCCTTACACCAGTAAGGCACACAATATTCATAAAAAAAAAACAAGAAAAAAAAACTTAAAATAGTATTGTGTGAGTCACGGCTGTGCCTATGCCTGACGCTGGTTTTCAACTGGACCCTATGTTACGAGGACCTCTCGTTTAGTAAGTAGGTATCACTAATTGAGCTTTAATTTTATTACAATTTTCGATGCAGACAAAAGCAGCAATAAAGATAAAATAGCTCCGAAAACAAAATATCATGAAAATAATTGAGCGAATCACCAAAAACTATTTAGTAACAAATCCAAAAACTACGCGCCAATTAAACGGATCACAAAATTCCGTAAAATCGGACACTCGTCGAGTATCTAGGTAAAATCTCCCCAGTTATATTTGAAACACTAGTTCGCAAATAACAAGAGAAGTAAGGCAGAGTACAGAACGGCGAGCGACAGAGTCAAGCACGCTAATTGCCACTTGAGCGCCAATTACGGGACGATACGCCGACGATGAGGTGAGGTCTTGGGTTTTGAGTTGCCTGTAGAAAATAATGAAGGTAAATGTGAGGTGTGGTAGAGAATATTGTTTAATGTAGGCTAGGTTTTTTGTTTATTGGTTCTTTGTGAGTATTCATTGCTTGTAATAGGATTTATAGTCAAGTTGTAGTATCAGATGCGTAAAATAAAATCACACGCACTAGTTTATTTTTTGTAAACTTGCATGTAATTGTGGAACCTGTTGGAGATCCCATAAATAAATAAGTAAAACCTATGCTACTATATGTTTTGGTCACTAGCCTTATTGCAATGCCCAAGTCTTTTGACGTGTCGTTCGTTCCATGACTCAAAATTCTACATATCCACCGGCCGGCAACAGACTTCAACACACTTGACAAAAATACCTAAATCAACCTAAAACATAACAAACATCACATAAGCGACCCCAGTAAATACGGCACGCGTAATTCTTGTACTAAGTCCTGCATCTAAGTTGAAGGGTCCTGAATGAAGAGCGAGCGATGTGAAACACTCAGCCTGGCGCGGATTACCGAGCGTGGAGCGAGCCACTTTTCACCGTACGACTCGACAAAAGATGTCGTTATGTCGAGCGTTCCTACGGTGTGCACGCAGCCTTGCCACTCGAGTTTCCTCTTAAAAAAAAACTTGGCGTATAAGCGTCTAATACTGCATTTTATATGTGTAATTTTCTTTTTTATTTTCTTTTGTAGTTTCATGTGCAGTTGCTTGGAGTGTCGTCGAGTTTTCTGGTGCCATGTTTGTTCGTTTAAATTGTTGTGACAAAAAATAATGTAGGAATGAAACGAAATTCAAAAGACATTCTGCGAAATATTTTGTTATGCTAATTCTCAATCCAACCAAACACATTGACTTTATGTATATGCCAGTTTTTAATTAAAAATTAATTAATCCCCTTACTAATAAACATATTATATCAGATGAATAGTTACACACCGATTTCTCTCTTTCAGTCGTCAGTAATTTGACTTTCGAAAGGAGAAGGTAAAGCGTTGTGTAACTATACAGACGCTATACAACGTTTATTAGTAAGAGACACATTGATTAGTGCAAGAAAAGCTATGAAAGTAATCATTCGACAATAAAAATATTGCTACAACCGCGAATAATATTACTGGTCCCTGCGACACCATAGTAACCATCATTATAATTTGATACTCCTCTGGGAAACCAGCTTTTATTACCCTCTGTCTATTTGTAATCTTGCCGGCTCTTCTCAATAGGAAACGACTATTTGGAACCGTGCAGTGTACCCTAGCTTCTGTCGTCTCATAAGTGGACACATTTAGGTTTATGTGACATAAGATATTTTACCCTGCCAGAAAAGTTTCGATATCATCATCTGCCTAGCCTTTTCCTATGTTGGGGTCGGCTTCCAGTCTCACTGGATGCAGCTGAATACCAATATTTAACATGAAGCGACCGCCTATCTGACCTCCACAACCCAGTTACTGGGTAATACGATACCCCTTGGTAAGACTGGTTGTCAGACTTTCGGGCTACTGACGACCCGTAACGACTGTCAAAGATCCACGAATGACAGCGGGGACCAACGGCTTTTAACGTGCTTTCCGAGGCACGGAGGGGTCTTGTAAATATGCTCACCCATCCACGGAAACACAAAAAGTTTCGATATTATGATTGATTTTACCAAACTTTTTTGATCAGACTGTAAAACATCATTATCATCCTTTGACTGTGGGCTTCCTCTAATAGGTACCTCCATATTCTTACTGGGTGGGTATGTTAAAGTCCTCGGTGCTCCATGGACCAATTGAAATTTGACCAATTGGTCCATGGGGAAAATTACATGTTTCCATCGTCCAATTACCAACTGGGCTATGGAGAACACTGGACGTAAACCGAAACTATGTTCCATTATAACATTACGAGTATAACACTGAGTTCACACTTCACACCAGTTTGTAAAGGTACGCAACATTTTACCATAAATCATTTTTACTTTACATACCTATCTTTAGCCAAAATACCTAACTGCCAAGTACCATGAAATTCAACCATGTATGAATCTTCGTAGGTACAAAGCACGCACCAACCTCCCCTATATTGCTGGTACACATGCTTGGGTAAATAGGTATTTTTATGCTGGGACAATGTACTAAGGCATACCTACTTTTATGTAGGCACTGCTTCTGAACTGCTGTGCTATTTTGTAAAAATCTCACCGTGAAAACTTAGGTGAAGTGAGCGTGGAGTGAGCTGTCAATAGTGACGGTGAGATTTTTACAGAATCGACCGACAGTTCTGTGTACCTGCCGGTCGATTCTACAAAAATCTCACCGTGAAAACTTAGGTGATGTGAGTTTGTTTTTGCTAGGAATTGACACTATTGACAGCTCACTCCTCGCTCACTTCACCTAAGTTTTCACGGTGAGATGGTTACAGAATCGCACTGCTGGTACTCATTTTATGTTTTCATGAAAAACAAGGTCGTCGTTTTTAATTGTTCTGCTGAGTTGTTTAATTCTGGAGCTTTTTGTCAATAATCTTAAGTTGCCTTTTGTTAAACCTTTTTTTACGTCAATTAATTTTGGAGATTTTTTCCGTCTGGTATTCATTAACTCCTTTATAACTAGGTAAACATCTCTATCACCCTTATAGTCATGAGATTATCCTTAAATCTTATAGTCATGTACACAGGCCTCTCCGTGAGAGGGAATGGGCCATAATCCACCATGCGGGCCCTGTCAACCAGCAATGGGCCCGCGTGGTAGATTACGGCTCTTTCCCTCTCACAGAGAAGAAGCCTGTGTCCCTGCAGTGGGAACATTATAGGCTATACTACACATAACTCATAGGTATGTAGCATAATCATGCTACATACCTATGAGTTATGTATAGTCCATGGCTATTGATTACTGCCCATTCCCCGTAGATGTCACATGCCTTCGAATTTTTGATTCTAGGACATGCCGGATTCCTCACGATATTTTCCTTCACCGTTTTTGAGAGCAGTGGTGATGGAAATTATACAAAGGGCCTGTCTGGGTTCGAAGCCACAACCTAGGTATATACTTATGTAGGTAATGTTCAAATTTATAGACATCGTAGAAAAAGAACTGGTGCCTGAAGTAGGTTTATAAAAAACCTGTATTATATCTATAGCTCATAGAACAATATCTTGTTTATTCTTTTGGATCTTACCTAAAAGTTGGTGGATTAAAAGACCAACAGTTATCTAAAAACACTATGCCGAAGGTACGCGAGCAAAGCTCTGCATGATTACGCCTGCAATGCTATTTGAATTACTGACGACACATTATGCCGAAATTACGTTGCGTCAAATAGCATTATAAGCGTACCTAATCATACCGAACTTCGGTCGCGTACCTTCGGCAGTGTCTTTAGACACTAAAACTGTCATTCAAAACACTAAATAAGATAAGCAGTCTGAGTTAGCATAAACATTACAGCAACCAGTTACATAAAATCGATATTGCGCTAAACCTTATCGTAAAATCGACTTCATTCTAATTTATCGTAATTTTGCATTGCATTACAACGCCTCACGCGATAGCTGAAGAGCGTTCAGCGGCAATGCCACGGTTCTCATCTATTATTCCACTAATGAACTGCCATTTTATCAATCTTTGCCATCCGTGGTTGAAACTTTGGTTTTTATGTGTTTAAAGGACGCTTAAAGTCAGCTGTCTGAATTTGTGCTCGCTTGATTGCAATAGGCTCGCCCTCTGTTACATAGGACTTAAACATAAACTGGCGAAATGTGGGTGTTATATAGGTACACCTCAGCCTAACCCTTCGCTGAAATACAGGCATGATGTTATGTAAAAGTCAGCATTAAATATGAAATAAAGAAAGAAAATGCGTTTATTTGCGGCAAACATGACGCATCAAATAACAAAATAACAATTTGGAAGAAAACATGCGTCACATCCACGTAAAACAAAAAAAAAAAAAAAAATTGGTCCTTTAAAATTGAAAACTGCCTTTTAGCGTGCAAATTGAATATAGAAAACAGTGTTTTGTTTTTCTATATTCTACCAACATCCAAAAAAGAAGACATAGTCCAGCACTGCTATACAAATTAGTAGAAACCCCAAAAATATGACATTTCATCCAAACAAAAAATATTCTGGAAATATGGTAAATCCAATACTATAAATTATGGCAAGCCTCCGCTCAATGACTGGAAAGTGGAGACACAGGTCGATTAACCCATGCTCAATGACCAGAAAATCCCAATACACACCACATCTGGCAAAACAGTCGAAATTCATAACACAACACTGCTCCAACAAATTTAAACAGCACACAACGAATCAAAATCATAAACAAAATTATACAGATCGTTCATGAATAATAGATGAAGCGACGTCCCCTACGTAGGTATCATTACTAGCCTCTTGTACGTAATTAATCGCGAGCCTGGTCATGGCGAGGCAGCTTTATTAAATTTTAGCGCTTTCACCCCCTCCCTACACCCCCCTCGCGATGAATAGCCCCATCACTTTTACTATTCACAGCGGACGCTGGATTAGCGAGATGAATTTCCTGATTCTCGTGGGGGTAGGGACGAATTGTGCGTAGTATCTATCTACCCTCTTTATTATTGATGCGGATTTGCTCCGATTGCGTCGCGATTATTCAGCGATTGTTGGGCTTGAGACTTTTTTTTTTTAAGCTTTTAGATGTGTTGTAATTACATATTATTTCGTGTTTGATATTTTGTGCTTATTACAGTGCTGTCATAATGACTGGGCAGCTCATTTATGTAACTGTAAAATCCTTTCTCTTACGGCGAGTTCGTTTTCAGTACTGACACACGCTACGTTTTGCGAAGTTTCGACTTGAGTTGGGCTCCTTCAAGTGAGCTAAAAGTTGTTATGTCAGAGTATTTTCTTACCCCAGTAGAAAGCTGTAACTGTTTTCCATCCGACTACAAGTAATTTAACAGAAAGATTGGTACCTAAATCAAATAAACTCGCAACACAAAAGCAAACGATTTGCCACATGCAGTTACTTTGAACATTACCATCTTAATTTGCGATGCTAATCAAATACTAATGGGCAATTCAGATTCCCATTAGGGTTGACAACCCGCCCTTTATATACAGCGGTACATAAACGCGCCCGCCCGACACATACACGCCCGAGGGTGTAATATTTTTCACCCCAACAAAAACATACCACGGTTTTAGCTCGCAGCGAAAGTTTCGCCCCTTTGTCCGATCACAATGTGCGTACGTTATATTTTTTTTAATAAACCGGCTCGGTAAAGCACCGAATCGATGGCCTACGGCGAATACGTCGGATCACACAGTTAATTATTGACACATCCGTTTTTTATTTGGCTCCCCGGCATCAAAGCGCCATTGTGGTCGTCTAATATTATTCCTTTTGTGTAGCACGCCAGTGAAACTGGCTATTTCCTTACCTTTGTACTGTGTTACGTTTTGGGCGAGACCTGGCCTTTTGTTCGTACTGAATTATTGTTCTAAAATTACTGGTTATCAATTTTCTTGGGGAGTAATGTTGAACTGTATAGGAGGTCTTGGGGGGCTTCGAATATAGCGTTGTTTGAGGTTTATTTGAGACTAGCTGCGGCCCGCGGTTTCACCCGCACACGTTTCGATGCCGTGGGAATATCGGGATAAAAAGTAGCCTATATGTTAATCCAGGGTGTCAGCTACCTCCATACCAAATTTTATCAAAATTGGTCCAGCCATTTGAGCGTGAAAAAGTAACAAACATATAAACACACACACACACAAACTTTCGCCTTTATAGTATTAGTGTGATTGCGTACTTTCTAAAAATAACTAAGAAACTATAAGTCAAAGTCGAAAGGCAGTTTATAGACCTGCTGCCGTGTTTTTGTCAAAAATAAGGTCATATTTGTTAGTACCACCATATTATTTGTTCTAGACGAAACAATATTATTGTTTGCACAAAGTATTCAACTGGAGATTTAACAAAATTCCTATGTATGAGCATACATAGGTATCTTGTTCAAAAAGATTTATCTTCTATTTGAAGAAAAGAGAACATGCTATTATAAATGATCTTTTAATATCAGACCCAATCATTTATCATAACAAAACTACAGTACTTATTGTTAACGCAAAAGGCAATGAAATAAATGGGATTGACTTCGTCGAATCTCGTGGCAAACGACTTTTTATTTGCGTGGTTTGGTATAAATAGAAATTGGTGCCGATTCCCTTGTTCACAAACTAAACTAAATCTAAGTTCAGTGCATCTTTTTCTTTCTATTTCATTAAGAAAAGGACAGAAGATAAATATTAGCTTAGTCCTGTCAAATTAGTCAGCGCCTAACGTAAATTGACGTATTTTTAGTAGCCAATTTTTTAATCACGTCTAAACTTGTCTATGGAGTATCTTAAGGTGAAAGCGCCAGGGTAGCCCGCGAAATTCAATTTTTTTCTGACCAGCAAATTGCAAAAAACGTAAGAAAATTTGAATTTCGCAGGCCACCTTAGAGCTTCCCCCTTAATTTGACAGGACTAAACTAATATTTATATTCTGTCCTTTTGTTCGGCTCAAAGTATCAAACACCAAATAAAGCTCAAATAACTTTTAATCAGCGATGCTTCCACCGGACGATGAATAATTGAATATTGAATAATTTTTGTGGTAATGAGATACAGAGGGGCGCTTACCGGCGACGTCACTACCTACCCCGATCTAGATAAAGGGTTGGATCACGCTCGACACGAAAGTAACGGATACGATCGGTTTCCGATAACGTATACTAAGCACGGAAAGTCGGAAACATTGCCTCTTAAAAAAATGCCACCACTAAATAAAAATCGGTTCAAATATTTTATGTGGTTTTAAAGAGTTCTCGTACAAATCGATGGAGTGTACACGCATTTTTAAACGCTGTAAATTCGTGAGCGTGACGTGTTTTATTTTTATGACGAGTTCTATCGATTTTGATGTTTGATTTGAATTTTAATAGTGATCCGATAAAAGTTTGGGGGTGCTTGAAAATGTGGTTTCTTTTAAACAAAAGAAAAACGGCGTTGGTTTGAAGTGACTTTAGATACTACATTATCTTTTGAGTATTGAAATGTATTTTGGTTTACTCTTAATAAGTTACTTGCTTTAAAAATCGACCAAAGTTGAATATTATACCATGCATTCCTATAATCTATTCTATGTTAGAGGATTTGGTTTCCGCACTGAGCCTTTCAGATGGGCCATGGCGGCCGTCGGTGGTTGTTACGACCAGGCCACCTCCCTCCAAAAGTTGATTACATCTTCTGGTCTGTTGAGAACATCTGTGTAAGATCTGGGTGCCCCGAGGGTTACTGCCGTAATCTGTGTGACGAGTGATAGTAGAAGTTGTTCATAATGATGAGCAAAATGACCTCTTAAGAGGTTGTTAATGTTTTACCAATAACCCTGCATATACCAGAGGAACAACATATCCTACTAATATTGTAAATGTGAAAGGTATGTTTGGATGGTCACTCAATTACGCAAAAACGGTTTAAGGGATTTGGATGAAATTTAGCACACATATAGTTTATAACCTGGATTAACACATAGGATAATTTTGATATCAGTAAACGCAGACGAAGTCGCGTGAAGAAGCTAGATAACGATAAAACCCAACATTTCAGTCCACCAACACAAACTTAACTAACAAAACAAGAGTAAAGATAAACAGCTCAGCGGCGAACTCAAAGACCAGTATAGGGTTAAGGTCTTTTCACAGACATGAAAGCGTGCGAGGTAGAAGCGGCGTAACGCGATCCTCATACAAATCGGCACAGCCGCAAAGCTTTGTCTTAGCCGCACTTCGCCGCCAATCATATCACCACTTATTGAAAGAAAGAAAATAAACTTATTGAACAGTTGAATCTCCTTTTTGGTCCTTTGAGGAGCAGGCGGTGGTTTAGAATTGGACAAAGGTTTTGATGGTATTGAAGATGATTGTAAGTTAGTTAGGGAAGCGGAGAATGATAGAGATGTTTAATAAAAGTTTAAGAATGTACAGTCCTTTCAGTAATATTACCGCAGTTTTTTAAATCACAATGATCTTTAGTTATAATTGTAACTAGCTTCCGCCCGCGGCTTCGCCCGCGAGGTATAAACAAGAACACTCTTTTAAATCTAAAATAAATAAATCAATAAACTTAGAAAGTGGTTTTGAACATGATTCACTAACAAATGCCATTTTTTCAACCTTCACCTGGCCACAACAACATACACTAAAGATATTCCCAAAAATACTACTCCAGAAATTATTTCAAAAGTGTCGGGGCTTCATTTAAACTGAACTTTTTTACGCCCTCCATGTTTTCGCATTGAAAATATACCGAAAGCTTTCACACCATCGATGCTGCGGCCGATAGAATTTAAAAGGTTTGTAAATATTCCGCGTGTTTTGCCTACAGATTAATCAAAATATATTTTGTACTTTCACGTATAGGTTTACCAGTTATGAAATGTCAGCATTTAGGTGCATTGAGTGAAGCCTACTAATGTCAGGGCAATTCTCGTAATTTTAAGAACGTTCACAGTCTCATCTCGGTCTCAGTCTGTCAAAAATACCTCTAATTTCCCTAAATTTTTGACAAGTTTTTGACATAGATTGTCGCTGAGATGAGATTGCGACTAGATTTTGAACGTTTTTAATTACAGGGATTGGCCATCTAATAGCTGTCATATTAATTATGGTATAATAAATAAGGACTAAATAGGCCTTATTTATTTTTAACTTTAGTGTCAAAAACAAATGAAATTGCTTCTTATTTCCATTGAGAAGCTCCTAGAAATCCAACCACAATTATTTTGAAGTATCTATAAGTAGGTACAATTTTGCCAAACTACTTACGAATCTCAACAGTTTTACTTCCTCTACAGAACTCAAACCGTGGCATTACATATTTTTCCGTGATTTATTGCAGTCCTATATTCGGCTAAGGTATACATTCAGCCTCATTTACGTGTCCTTCTTATGTATTGTATGTTTATCATCATTCCATGTGAGTTATCGTAAAAACGTTTTACGATCCAAAGGTTTCCGTGTTGGTCTAAAAACGACCGAAAAACAAAATATATCTGGTTGTCCTTGTGAAATTTTGTGGTTATATTGATTATTATGTAATGAAAGTATGTTGATTATTTACATGGGGTTTTATTGCAGGTGTTTATGTATACGAGGAGAACACTACGGCAGCTATATTAGCCCAGTAGCGTTTGCTGCTGAATATGGGTCTTCTAATAATACGTAATTCCGTAGGTCTTTCGTATATCTCTATCAATTAGCATATATAGAGGTAAAAATCTCCACCTCGCATGGCAGATGACGATCACAGTTCGTTACTAATACAGACTCGTCTTTCCTAGAAGTAGATAATTTAACTGAGCTAGTTTTTGCCAAGTGATATATTTACGAGATAATAAAGTCCAAAATTAGACTAGCTTTTTAATTAGCAACGAGTTTGTCGTTTTCATCTTCTAACTCTTTTGTAACCAGAATTGCAATCAATGCCTTCTTAACCTCAGATCAGTCTTAGACATGGCCATGGCAAATTTTCTTTAACCCTCATGCCCTAAGTTGGGATGCCGCAGGGCACTATTCTAGGCACGAGGACCGCAATAAAAACTTAATTTCACCAAAAAAGCCGAGTACATTCTGCTTTTGTAAGTAATATTTTCCTGTCGTTTCCTTTTAGAATTGTGATTCAAATTTATGAGCAGGCGTATTTTACTAGCGCTGTTGCTAACATTTCTAAGCATTGTCATTAGCATAAAACGGTAAGGCGATACCTACCTAAAAATATTGCTTGGGTAAAATAGCTGTATTTCCAAATGTTTCGTTAAAACGTCTTTGTAATGGCAGCAAAAAAAAGCTCGCAATGTACCTACTTTCGGAAATTGAAACGACGTAGCCGACCGTTGTGTTCGGCAACTTTTCATGCCTAGTCAGACCCTAATGGAAATGACAAGTCTAATGTAACAAGTAACAACTGAAAACATCCCGTTGGACGGATGTAACAAAGCATTCATTTTCTGATGGCGGTAATCTCGCCGAAGGGCGGCGGCATTGTTCGTCATTTTCTCTACGGGCCTATATTTTTTTTTTCGTATTTTCTTTTCGAAAAGAATAAAAATTGTGAACAGTATTGTCGCGGCGGAGGCTCGCGCCGTGATCGCGCAAAAAGGAGCCCTGGATGACAACGAAATGACGGGAGCGTCCGCGGGTGGCCCCCTCCCCCCCTCTTGTAAAAATGTCGCCGAGGGAGGGGTCGGCGTGCCTACGACAAGACGGCATTTTTACACACCGCCGCCGAACCGACAGAACGTATACACCGATTTGGGATCAACAGAAATTGAACCGTGACACGTGGGGCGAAACCTTAAAACAGCTTGGTGGCGTGCTGCTTGACTTTTTAAAACACGAGCCGTGTTTGCGATAAATCGATAAGTATATACGCTACACGCCAGCGGCAGAGGGTACAAATTGCACGGATTTTACAGTTCTTTGTGTTGACACGCCAGGGGTGGGGTGTTTAGTGGTTTCCGTCCGATGTTTTAGGAAATATGAAATCTCATACGACGGTTTCGTTTGGATGGCTGCTGAGGACCCTTATCCCTTTTTGCTTTACAAATTTTGGAAAGGCAGTACCTACCTACCTATATTTTCGTAGACGGAATTCGTAGCCGCTATGCTCCATTCTTTAATTTTAAGTCTGGGAAAAACGATGACAAAAAGTAACTACTAAAGAATGTTCTGCAAACCGTCTCTATTCATTCCAGATCCACTCTTTTGACAAAGAGACAGCTTGGCAAATCTATTCAACCGCAAAAGCAAATTTTCGAATGTTATCATGGTCACATTAACACCAAATTCATGGGTTGAGTGTAAAACCCTTTAGCTCAGACAATTACAATTACATGTAGAACAAGTAGGGTTAAAAGGAGGTCCAAATTCTTTAACCATCTTAGCACTGCTAACAGGAAATAATAATTTAATATTTTCACTTCAAGACTTAAGTGTAGCTTAGCTACTGCTGATTCTACAGTTTTGCTTTTCTATAACCACCATCATAATACTAGCCAGAAGATGTCTACAGTGGTGCTATTCTGTTAAAATCTCACCGTGAAAACTTAGGTGAAGTGAGCGTGGAGTGAGCTGTCAATAGTGTCAATTCCTAGCAAAAACAAACTCACTTCACCTAAGCTTTCACGGTGAGATTTTTACAGAATCGACCGGCTGATGGGTATAGGTTTCTATTTTATATCGGACATAGGCTCATCCTGGACATAGACAAGGCATGTCATAGTTGGGGTGCTAATAATCGTCAAAAGTCGTACTGACATGTCGTACTGACCTTATATATGTTGTTACAGATCGTATAAGTCAAGTCCAAGTGCAGCAATACTTCACCCAATACCCGGAGCTGAAGCAGGAAGGGGTCGCGGAGTACATCGGCAGTCCAGTCCATCAGAAGACTGACGTTACTCCTGAGAAGCTGTTCACCAAGAATAACTTCGGTAAGTTTCATCATCTTCACTCATGCCGAAGGTGTGCTGCTGGACTTAGGATTCCGCCAAGCATTGCCAGTCGCCATAAACGGTAAGCTATTGAAAGATTTAATCTAAGGAGTAAAGACACGCTTCGGTAAATGTGTTTGAAAGATTTAATCTTAGGACAAAGCTTCGAATACGACAAAGATACGAAATTGCATCCACGTGAGACTTTTTATTCTGTTTCTGTGGTGGAAAACGCAACTTTGAACATCTACCTAGGAGACGCAAGCAAGTATAGACGTCGGCGATACTGATACATTAATTAGTCTTTGTGACACCTGTACCTAATAATTTATTGAAGCAGTATACGGCAGTAAGAGACGAATACAATTTTAACTTTAAGTTTGCATTTTCACTTAAAAACAATAAAACAGTTTCATATCTGGCTAAATATCCAAAATCAAACCCCAAAGCCGCTCGAGAAAGCAACAGCAAAAAAAAGCTTGATAAAGACCAATCGACGATGTTCACTCTTTAAAACTCCAACGTCCATTCCCCGTATCAAAAGATCAATATCGCACCCGATACGTCGATTAAATTCATTGAAGAATTACTTCTCGTATCGCACTCGTGCACGTACGAACGCATCCGAAGCACGAAGCGGGCGCGCAAGCATGCACGCAGGCATAGTCTCA
This sequence comes from Oligia fasciuncula, assembly GCA_963082905.1. Classification (NCBI taxonomy): domain Eukaryota; kingdom Metazoa; phylum Arthropoda; class Insecta; order Lepidoptera; family Noctuidae; genus Oligia; species Oligia fasciuncula. Next base: position 5,036,169 of record OY720406.1, read on the forward strand.
CGTTTGTACTTAATTATGACTCAAGACTAATACTGCTAATGAAGTAAAGTAAATGGATCTGGGAAGGAAAACTTAGGTATAAAAAGAAAATTTAAAGTTGTTCGCAACTTGACTAGTAACCGTAGTCTTTAGAAAACATTATCCATACTATCTCATACTTATACTCCAGGCTTTTGAGGGTCCATTTTTTAAAATAAAACTATATAGTTTTCAACCCCTTAAAATACAGACAAACTCCTAGTTTAGGGGTCACCATGCAATATTTTCTTGTACAATATATTTATTTATTAACCCTTACACATCCGAAATATGTCTAAAATAATATCAACTCGTGTACCTACTATCTAAATCTCTGCGTAAAATTTCTGCATTTTATCATTTTCTGGCTTTCTGAATTCTTGGAGATTTCCGCCTGTTTATACCAGCCTCAGAAGTAAATCCTCACCTGACACATTTGTACTTTATGTATCTACTTCATATTTCCGCATTAAAATAGCAACTTTATACCTTACACATTTTACACGCATCGCCAGCCATTCATTCCCGCATACACGTGTTCAAAGAATTCCCAAAAAAAAAACTACGCAATCGTATGCGTAAGAGCATCGATCGTCATTCCGCCCGAATGCCTTTCCATATTCAAATTATCAGATCTGTCGATCAAGGCGCGAACAAAACGCCTTTATGCTTGTAAAATTAAACGTATTAATACTTATTACAAATGCTCGGCTTTTGTTAAAAGTGTACATCTGTCTGTCTGTCTGTCCGTTGCTCGATTGTGTAGAAGAGGGGTTATGTTTCGTGAAGCTGATCTTTTGTGAGATATTATCTACGGATCTACCACAGAATAACGGTAGCTTGTTTGTTTGTATATTAATTGTGTGACTGGAAAGATGACGGGATCTATTTTGACTTTAAAAACATTATTTTAATCCACCACAATATCATGTGTCTAACCTTTTAACCGGTTGCAGCTGAATTAATTTATTTTAAGCCACATTGACAGAAAATGTTTTCCTGTAACAAGCATTTTTCTCGCCCTTTAACTTTATACCATGCTGATTTCTGATTTAATCTGCGGGGTAATTAACACACTAACAGTAGCAATGGCTTTCATTTTGACAGTTCAACAACATTCATTGCGTTATTTACGTTGTTGAGCACACCAATTTTTCGAACATATGAAGCAATGGATAGCAATATCCTTGAAAATGATTCAGATGGTGCTGATATGTGTTGGAGGCCCTTGATAATTACCGAATTGATATGTACATACTTCTTTTTAATAAGTAAAGATATAATAATAATAATAATAATCATTTTATTTCAGGTATAATACACCCATATAAAATACACCCATATAAAATTTAACCTGATTACAAATTCAATCAAAAATTACAAATTAAATATTAAATTAAATTAAAAAATTAAAAATCATATCGAAAATTGAAAAATTATAAATTATATCAAACATTACATATTATTAAATTATTAAAAAAACAAAACAACACAACAACAGAGGAATAGATATGTGTTATTGCCGCTGGAATATTAATTGCCATACACGAAGAAATAGTTTACCTCGTCTAAGGCCCTCAATATTCCATTTTCAGATTTGTGAATACGGTTCATAAAGGAGGCCTGTGACTTTCTCATGACTGCGTAAAAGTCATCAACCCTGTTTTCGGCAAACATCAACCCTGTTTTCGGCAAACATGCCGGACGCACTACACCGCCAAGGCAGACCCAGTATGCATCTGAATGCGTTATTATATTGAACACGCAACGTGTTAAAAGCACGCTGCGTGTATTTGTACCATAGGGCACAGGTGTAAAGATTCCGGCAGTATGCATAATAAAAATCTATGAAACCAAAAACTTGAATGCAGTCTGTACCCTCAGCATTAACAAGGCCATTTAAAAACTTCTAGAAACAGACATAAAATTCCTTTGCCTATAATTCGAAGTATATTTCTCATTCTAGTAAAACTTCAGCGCAGTTTATGAATCCTACCACATTACTCAGTGTATTTAAAGTCGAAAATTTGTAAAAAGTTTGATGCTTTCGGAAGACTAATGCAATTTGTAGCTCAAAACTTGGACACTAATTTTAATACTTTCGTGTTCCTAGGTCATAGCCTAAGCTATATCGATTAGTTAGGAGACGCTGAAATAATATTATAATAATTCAGGAACTCGCTGGTTTAGGTACTTTATCGGCACGTTCACGTACTAAGTAACTGACTAAAACTTTTGAATGTAAAGAACGAAAAAGGATGTTATGCAAGAATATTTTCTAGTTTTGGTGCAGTTGTTTTCCATGAAACAGTTATTTTGAAGTATTCCGGTCTGTTCCCCTAAACCGGGGCCTCCACTACAATTTTTTGATTGATTTACAATATAATAGATTAATAATTGTTTGCAATAAATTACCAGCATTGTGTCATCGCGCTTCTCTTTCTTTTCTATGCAGTCCGACAGTAACCACGCTTTTTAGGTCATGTAGTCCCTTAATGCCTGTAATAACAATCTTTTAGGACAAGATTAGGTCAAGCTTCTATTTAAAGGTCCGTGCAGAGTAATAAAAACTTTGTGCCAAGTCTTCGCCTCGGAGGACCAAAGTCGCGGCCATTCATTGAACTGGAAATTAGTGTTCCAGTTATGATGAACTCAAATAAACTGGAAATATTCTTAGTTTCTTCCTTACTTCTTTTTACTCTTGCCCTGATAAGATGGGTGCAAAGTGTGTACTATGGTTCTATTTTATTAAGTACTTACCTGGTACTTGTTGACAGGCCTACACCACAGTATAAAGATCATACAGTATTGTATCTCGGCCGTAACCTTGAAATAAATGCCTACAGCCGCGCGGTACGTAAACATGCGATAGGGCTGCCCGCCTCCAGCATTTTAATTACATTTGCCTACTTTGTGTTTCCATTTAGTTTTGTTATTGTATTTTACTGTGTGTACATAAATATTATTAATAAAAACGTCTTTACTTTGAATTATACAAACTAACAAAACAAAACACACATGCCCCGAGGTTTTAACACAAGCGTACCTACCGTATAATGATTCATGACCCGCCTATAACTACTAATTGCACTCACGTCTATCACTTACCTTTACTCAATTCACTTTATTTATTAATCCAAACATCTTTTTTTTTTCGGGAGATAAAAGGAAATACTTATCCATTAAAAAGACACATTATGTAGGTACCTACCTACCTACTAGTAAGTAAAATTATTTTATAGTCTTACCTTTCAGAGTTTCCAGGTAATTTAAAAAAAGTTATCTCTGGATGCGTTATTGACGAATTCATGCAACCAAAAACAGCACAATATAGCCTACTCGTCATATTAAATATGTTCTTACTTCAATTTATTTTTAGTGAAAAAATCGCGCGATTATTGTTAAAAAAAACAACACACCGTCCGTTCGTCACGCGGCACAGTCGCGACTGTCTGCATGCCGAGCGCGTTCCGAGGTCGAGGCGCGTAGGTATAGCTTGCGTTTCGTCCGTTTCTATGAAGTCGAAATACTGTATATCTTTATACTGTGCCTACACAGTCTTCTCATACCTATTAAAACTAATTAGAAAACATTTTAAAGCCAATTATGTTTGAAAGAGTAACCGTAGATATTCAAGCCGGCTCTTCTCCATAGGAAACGATCAATTATAACCGTGCACCTAGCTTCGGTTATTTTTGTGTTTTTTTTTAAATGATAAATGATAAATGATTTTTATTTCTGTAAGTAGGTTTGTACAAACACTTTTACACGTCAATCATATTTTTTTTTTAAACTAGATGAGGTCGGCGTTTCCTAACTGACTATTCTGAGAAGAAAGGCCGAAACAAACTCAGAAGTCACAGTCTCTTTTAAAGTCCAGACAAAATCTTGGTCAGATCGTGTGAAGACCATGTAGATTGGTGTCTGAAATGGTCTTTTGAGGAAAGAACCACACAGATTGAGCGGACCTGTCCAATCAGTGCACGCATTTGTCAAAAATCGTGCAGCTCAACTCAGAACTTGAGGAGCTCAACGATTCGACGAACAATACCAAAGACAGGACATTTGGGTAGGCCGCATAACTACTCAAACTGCCAGATCATGATTAAAACTAAGAAGGAAAAAAGAAATGACCCACATAGTCCTCACATTCACAATAATTAAATAAGAAATAATAATAAAAATTACTTACAAAGTAAATATTCATGTCATTGTCTAAATAAAATTCATCAATGTCAATGTGTATATAAAAAATCCGGACATAATCTTTGAGGACCATGTAGATTAGTGTCTGAAATGGTCTTTTGAGGAAAGAACCACACAGATTGAGCGGACCTGTCCAGTCAGTGCACGCATTTGTCAGTAACCGTGCAGCTCAACTCAGAACTTAAGGAGCTCAACGATTCGACGAACAATACCAAAGACAGGACATTTGGGTAGGCCGCATAAACTACTCAAACTGCCAGATCATGATTAAAACGAAGAGAGAAAAAACAAAAAATTACCCACATAGTCCTCACATTCACAATAATTAAAATCATATAATACTTTATACAGTAAATGTACATGTCATTATTTAAGTAAATAGATACTTAAAAAAAAAAGAAAATTATTAAAGTGTAAAATAGCAAAAATAAAAACAACATTCTAAACCTATTGGAGCAGCTCAATCCCAAGCCTTTTTGTCCTCAATATAGTCTTTTACAGTATAATAGGCTTTCTGACATAGTTTTCGCTTTATAAAAGATTTGAATTTATTAAGGCTTAGTTCTTGAATGTGGCTAGGAAGTTTATTATAAAAACGTATACATTGGCATCTAAACGAGCCACCTATTTTTTTGAGCCTTGTTGTAGGAACAACAAATTTGTGTTTGTTCCTAGTATTTATGTTATGGATATCACTGTATTTTTTAAACAGATTAATATTTTTATGTGCATACAAAAGATTATCATAAATGTACTGAGAAGGCACAGTCATTATATTAATCTCTTTAAATTTGTCTCTGAGGGAGTGTCTGGGACTTAATTTATAAATGGAACGAATTGCCCTTTTTTGTAAAATAAAAATTGTCTGAATATCGGCGGCATTTCCCCACAACAGAATACCGTACGACATCACACTATGAAAATAACTAAAGTATACTAAACGGGCTGTCTCTAAATCAGTTAAATCACGAATTTTCCTAACGGCATATGCTGCAGAGCTAAGCTTTTTTGACAATTTATCTATATGGGGGCCCCATTGAAGCTTGGCATCCAACGTTAAGCCTAGGAATACTGTGGTATCTTCAGGTTTCAACTCTTCATCCTTAATGAGAACACTAGTTTCTACTTGTCTAACGTGGGGTATGGTAAACTTAATACATTTCGTTTTTTTTCCGTTAAGAAGTAGGTTATTGACATTAAACCAGTTGACTACTTTTGCAAGGGCGTTATTTACATTGTCAGTAACCAGCTGCTGACGTTTGAGTTTAAATAAAAGTGAAGTGTCATCTGCAAACAACACTATATCATGTTCATCCCTTATGAGGTAAGGCAAGTCATTTATATAAATAATAAATAAAAATGGGCCGAGAATTGAGCCCTGGGGGACCCCCATTCTTACTACAGATCCGGGTGACCTTTTTCCGTTAACATCAACTCTCTGAATCCTATCACTTAAGTAAGAAGTAAGAAGATCCAGAGAGGCGTTCCGGATTCCGTAGTGGTGCAGTTTCCTGATTAATGTTTCATGAAGAACACAATCGAATGCCTTGGACAAATCGCAAAAGATGCCGAAAGCATCGCATTTGTCCTCCCATGCATTATAAATATGTCCTAAAAGTTCAACTCCTGCATCGGTAGTCGAACGACCCCTTGTAAATCCGAACTGTTTGTTATGTGTGTTTTTCTCTGGATTTTCTCAGTAGCAGCACGGAGTCTGATGGTGCGCCCGGTTGATGGCGATAAACTCACCCCCTATTACATGGGATTTAAACATAACTAGCGAAATGTGGTTTAGTATAGCCATAGGTACAGTCAACAAAAGAGATAAGTATGCAGGATCGTCGGATACGTAAGAAACCGATGGATGTTCTCGAATAAAATTTTATTTTATTAATAGAAAATAGACAGCCCATTGATCAAATAAAATTTCAGTCGAGAACATCCATCGGTTTCTTACTAAACTTCAACTATACCAGACGATCCTGCATAGTTATCTCTTTTGTTGGCTGTACACGTCTGCCCAACCCATCGGGGATAGGTATACAAGGCGTGAACTTATGTTATGTAAAATGAGGTTTCTATAAACCTCTACCAACGTATCTTAAAACTGTACACACTTTTCCCTCTAATTCTATGACCCTAAACAATATTGGCTTTTCATTTTTTTGGCAAAGAATTAAGGGGCTTGTCGCACGGGTCAATCGATCAGGTTAAGCTACGCTTGCCGCGGTTGGTCCGTGGATGGGTGATCATCTTTAGGTACAGCAGCGGCGATCGTGATTGAAATTGTGTTACTCAATCAGGGTGAAGATCATGTTAACAGGTTCTGCAAATTCTATTACCTACGCGTCTATTTTCCAAAGGATTAGACAGAATATGTGCACCCACACCCACCCACATTTCGCCAGTTAATGTATAAAAAGATGACTATACAAGACTCTTAACATCCCCAAATAACCCCATAAGCATCTGCCATACAAACCAAAATGAATAATTAATTTATGTTCACATTAATTTTAAATCAGTTCACATCTGTGTGTTCATTAAAACGGCTAGTGTTTATGTGTGTGTGTGCAAAGCGTCGTCCAATCGTCACCTCGCGCGTGAATTGTAGGCGTGGCTTCACACCCCGGCTCGAGGCTCCATGCGATCGATTTTATTTGAGACACGGCTGTGAAAAAAAATGTGTTTGCGTATGTGTGTACTTCGTTGTATGGGTAAATTGAATAAGTATAGAATTTTGGGCGATGTGTTTTACTGTAGTTTTATTAATGGTTTGGTTATTTGGGAAAGTTGTCATTGGTTCTGTTTTTTTTTTATTATTAGATCAGTTGTCTACTTAGTAAGTAGTGAACTGTTAAGCTGATCATTTTCAAAGTTAAAGTGAAGTTAAGTAATTGTAAATCAAATAATGTAAAAATGGAATCAAACCCGCGACTCGTAGCGCTGAAGACATACGTTCAGTCACTCCCAACCGTGCCATATTTGGGTGAACAACTACCATTTGATTCCTAGCTTCGTAACTGGCGAAATGTGGCTATACTTTCTCCTCACATCTGCCTACTGGCATTATAATATTTTACGAAGGTTTTTTTTTTAAATAAAACCATACCTTCAAACCTGACTTCTTTGATATTAATTTATAAGGTAAGTGTCGGTGGTCATCACCGAACTCACTCCTGCACCTAAGTACTACAAAGTTTCTAAGCTTCGCACCAAGGCTCCGCTTTTTTACTTCAGCAATTTCAGCCTTCAGCTTGCGAAAACCTCACTTGCCGGCGCGTAATCCCGCGTAGTACTTTTTATTTCTATTCTTAATATTATTGGTGTAGCAAGCGTGATTATAGTGTCTATCTATTGATTGGACAGTATAATGTTGTTGTCAGTTAAAGAAAAATTTTAGAACTAGGCTATAAATACATTTTCTTTCAACTACGTAGTAATGTGAACATTAATCACTACAAAACCGATCACTAAGGGCGTATTTTTTCCTTAGAACCACAACAGTGCAGAAATGTTGTATGAAATCTCATGGTTGCACAGTTTTTCATTAATGCACTGTTTTTTATTTAGATATTTTACTACAGAGGTTTAATGTCTCCCATTAAGTTTAATATAAAGATACTGGCTGAAAATAAAAAAAATCGGTTGAATGAACCAGACTTGGTGAAAAAAAAAACAAATGGCGGGCATTTTGTACCATTGTAAACCTTTGATACTTCATATTTAGCAAGAAAAGTTTAAAAAAATGGAAATAGACAGCGATAGCGATATGAATGCAACTCCAGAAATTATAAAAAATTGAAAATGAAAATTGATAATGAAATTGTTATTAAACCTTTTGCCGCAAAAGTCGCGGGATAAATATTTTGAGTATATTTTATCACGGTAGGTAGATTGGTAGTTGAAAGAAAAGTAGATTACGCACCTTGCTAAAGTGAGTGAATAACTCACTTTGTGCTCGATGCAACAATCTACTATTATACCGTTTATGAAACATTTTAGCTTAGTATTCGTCGTATGATCGACGTATTTATAGAGCATCGCACATACCATAGAAATAAAGAAAGAAATACGTTTATCTGCGGCAAACATGATGTAAAGAAGGAACACAAAACACGAAAAATACAATTTGGGGGAAAATATGCCTCACATCCACGCAAAACGGCCTTGTTCACCATCCAAAGTATCCCAATATCTCTAACTCAGCTTACACAAAAATCTTTTGATACCTATACTACACACGGACCACGAACTGCCCAAGTCTTCATAAGTATATCTTTTTTGTTCGTAGCCATATTCCGGTCTAGAATTAACAAGTCTGTTGCATTGCCTGTAACCAACTAACAAGGTAAAAGGAACTCCTTATTCAGAGCCACATGGCTTCATTTGCAGTGTAACTAGTCTATACTGCTGAGTTGCGGTTTTTTTTTTGTCATATCTGTGAGAAATGTTACCAGCAAAAAACCATTGTAAAATTGTTGGAACAGCAATCGATTATTTGGTACATATTTAGAAATTTATCAGTAGCAGCCCGGAATCTGGATTTGTGTATATAACCTACATGGGACTAAAACACATTTGACAAAATAGGGGTGTACTGTAGGTATACCTCTCTAAATCGGCGTGATGTTATGTTACGTTATACAGGAAGATTTTTTTTATCACCATCCAAATTACAGGGTGTTCTACCCATGAATATGAACAACTTTAACTATGGGACCAACTCTGAAATCGCGGAAAAAAATCAGCTGTTTCATACATTTTGGTCACGTAGGTATTGAACTTTTGTATTAAACAGCTGATTTTTTTTCGTGATTTCATAGTTGGTCCCATAGTGAAAGTTGTTCATATTCATGGGTAGAACACCCTGTAAAAATTTGTATAGTGATAAAAAAATCTTTCTGTACATTCAAAATTGTTAAGAGCCTGTTTGAAATTGAAATAATAAATACCTATCAATAAGCAGAATCTTAAAAAAAGTAATTTAATATATCAGGACCTGACTTTTGTGATGTTCTAAAGTGACTGGAAGTCATTTTTCTTGAGTCCTTCAAAAGAAAAAAATGCTCTTGCCAACTGTTGGACAAACAAAGTACCTACTTACTTAAATATTGCTCTACCCATTCGATTCAAATAATGATGATATCAGCCCTTAGTCTTCCATAACGCAAGCCCTCGACAGAAAAGGCTCTAGCTTCAATAAATGAGCGATATTACGAAAAAAAGTCGAACCAACTCAGCAGCCACTTACACCATCAATAAACCCCCGAAACTCCATATCCACAGTCAGCATATCGCCCCAAACGGTTAGCAAACAAAAAAAAGTGAAATCGTGACATTTCCCTTCTACATTTAGGCACCTAAACCGTTTGCAAACAGCATTGAGACCAGGACGCGAGTAAATGAACGAGGGGGGGCGGAGGGGGGTCCTAAACAAAAGGTGCGAGCCCCCTGCCCACCGCCTCATCGACCCGGGCCGAAGGGTGGTGTGTAAGGTGAACATGGTTTAGGAGAATTTGTGGAAGGATACCAGGACATTAAGTTTTATCCCTTTATACACAAAGGGAACCTATTTGCAGGTTGTCTTAAGTTATTTTTGCGTGTATGCCATTCAGTTCGTGCCAAGGAGAGTACCTATGTACTTACAAAAAATTCCCTGCAATTTTAGTTACTCATATCTTATTCGGACGAGCTTTTGATCGTTACCAAAACCACAAGCTAGTAGAATTTTCACCAAACCTTGCTTAAACATTTTGCTTAGGTATCTACCTATATTTCCTTTCTTCCTAACTCTTAGGATTGCAAGTATTTAACAAAACTTGCAACAAGTACCCTACCTACCTACGTGGGAATTTTACAATATTCCGTTCATACTTCATGTAGACATTGCGGGAAAAACATGTCTGAAATAGCACTGTGAAAAAGGCTTTTTGGTTAAAAGGCTTTACGTTTAGTTTACGAAAATGTCTTTGCCCACCATAGTCTACTAGAGTGGACTAGAGCTATGAAATTTAAATTAATGAATTAATAGTAATTTACAATTAATTCATTAATTTAAATTTCATAGCTCTAGTCCACTACTGAGTACTGAGTACCTACTTATTTTTAAACAAAAAATACAGCTTCAATGTTGTAGTCTCCTAATAGCACTAGGATTGGCATCATGGATTTGAAACATCATCATCATCATTCATCATTTGCGGACCCAGTGCGGGATGGTAGATGTCACATGTCTTCGAATTTTTGGTTCTAGGACATGCCGGTTTTCTCACGATGTTTTCCTTCACCGTTTTGAGAGCAGTGGTGATGAAATAATTTACACAAAGTAAAGCGCCTGTCTGTCTGTCTGGGTTCGAACCTACGACCTACAACTCGTACGTGTCGTGTCCGTCACCACTGGGCCACCACTGCTCTCACTGGGCACATAGATAATCATAATTATCTTGTCAAATTCTTATGCACCCAGTCAATATAATCTCTGTACGAATGAGTACGAATCCTCTTCTAAAGTTTTCAGACCACTTGAACGGACAAAGCAAGCCTATTCAGGGAACAATGTGGAAAATGATGCTTATGTAATGAATAATAAATAGTGTTATGGAACCACAAAACTCTTAATTTAAAATCTGGACGAAAGGACCAGAAACCATTTTAGCTGGGTGCTATGAGTAACATCCTCAAGGGTATGGACTCAAGGCCATGCCCCACTTGCTGGAATATTCTAAGTGCCCGTTCGCCTACACCTTGGATGATCCAAAAAATGCCACAATCAAACTGGGCTCATATTATATTTAAAAAAAAAAAACAACGAGGAAGAGTACCATTGACACGAAAAGTAGAAGAAGGGTATGGTGCAGTTCATCAACTATTCCACAATCTTGATTCATAGTAGCCATAGCCACCAAAATACTAAAACAAATCGTAACTCGAAAATCCGAACGCATATGCCCCCTACGACCGGGGTGGTTGTGCTTTTTCGCGGCGCGTGTCACTCCGGAGGGTCGGGCGCGGCCGCCGACACTGCGGGCGTCGGGATCCCGCGTCCGGGCGCCGTCGCCATGGCAACGACACCGCGACACCACACCCACCCTCGCCCACCCCCAGCCAAGCCAAAACAGCCTCTAACACAACAACATACGAGCCATTGCTCACTTATATACCACAGACATATAAAGCGGGTGGAATAGGTACATAAGAAGGCACGGTCAGGCGATGTAAATAACGCGAGATAACTTCGAGAGGGTCTAATGGAATAGGGAATCGTGTTTTGGAAAGTGCCCCGGAGAGAATGTTCTGGGTTGTTAACTCACGATAAGGGCCGCCATCCATGTTAAGTGAAAGTCGATATGGGATTAACTTGGCCAAATTTGATTACACAGACGTTTCGGTTTGTAGTTGATGAGTTGACAGGGTCTCGCTTTAAATATTTAGTTTTGAAGCTATTTAATGGAACGATTAATAGATCGTATCGTGTTATTTATCTACTCGTGGGGAAAGATACTCTTGCTAAATCTGGTACAAATAAAATATTTACAACTTTACATTATAGTTAGGTATAGCTTAGATGAACCCATTATTTTTACGTCAAGTGAAGAGGAGTGCTTTAGAAATCGCATGTGTTAGAGCCAAGCCACACGGTGCGGTGCGGCGCCGCACCGCACCGTAAGGCTTGGCTCTCACAAAGTGTGTAGCAGAATCCACTTTAACGCGCTCCTTGTTCCAGTTGCGATCAAATAATTGAATTTTAAAATGGCTGCCTGTTGCCAAACCCGACCTGCAAGGTATATGCATTGTTTAGTAAGTAAGTTAGTTTCATGCCTCTACGCGAAACATGAAGATAACTTCATATTACTAGTAGAGATACTGGTTTTCTTTATTTCACGAAAGTTATACTAAACTACTACCGGCTGACTTTTTACCATCTGGACAAAAATAGGGTATAAAAGGTGAACGCGAAAAAAAAATCAGCTGTTCCCTACATTTTGACAAGTTATACGAACATAAATGTAGGGAACAGCAGATTTTTTTTTTCGTGATTTCAGGTTTGGTCCCATAGTAAAAGTTGTCCATAATGATGAATACAATAACCTCTTAACACGTTGTTAATGTTTTACCAATAACCCTGTATAGAAATGGATTTCGAATATATTGGCATTTTTAGAGGATGAAACTGCTCAGAATTATACAAAAACTTTTACTAAAAGTCTCTGTGTGCTTTTTAGTCTGCCAAATAAACACATTTTCTTTCTTTCTTAACTATTTATTTTTTTAATTTAAATAAATACCTACCTAAAAATAAAATTGCCTTAAAAAATATACAGGGTGACTTGTAATTTGACGTAATCCTTTAAGGACCATTAAATAGTACCTATTTACAATCATGATTTCCAGAAAACCCAATTTTTATGAATTTTCTAAAATTTTCCAGATTTTCTCACTAAATACCTATTAATTTTCACCAAACTCTTAAATTGAATCGCCTCCATTGATAACATTGGGTAACATTTAACAAACCTGGAAAAATGTCAAAAATACAGGGTTTTTCAAGACCCATGAATAAAATTTTCACGTAGGGTTTATGGGGTACTTAATTGTTGCAAATGGGTCACAATATCATATCAATACTTCGTGTCGGTTAGTTAATTGTAACTTTTTTTTATAAGTAAGGAGTTTCAATTGCTTTTTTGCCGTTGAATATTTTTTACTTTTATTTGGCGATGTAAACTATCGAATAAAAATATAAAAAATACATGTATATTTCCTATTACAAATCACCGGGTATAACTTTTGCTCTCGTCACGAGCTTTTTGAGAATAGATAGATGCTTTTTTTTTTTGTTTATTAATTAGGGGACAAAACAAAATATAAACAAAAACGTCACAAAAACCTCAATAGGTTTGTCCGGATGTTGACACACTTCTACTTCACGTCACTTCACTTAGCTCAAGAGGTGGCAAAAATATAAGTCAGGCATTTAACGAGGCTGCCTAGAGTACACCGGAAGGTCCTACATGAAGTTACCGCCCCTCAGAGGTTAATGGCATTATCGGTTCTTTGAACAGGCAATCGTTCTACTACGTAATTTCTTTTTACTATTTTGTCCAATCCATCAGCTGTAGTCGTCTGAAACAAAAATTTCATTCAATATAATTTCTAAGACATGTGACTTCTACCAATCCGCACTGGGCTCACGTGGTAGATTACGGCCCACTCCCTCTCACAGAGAGGAGACCCAGCAGTGGGAACATTATATTATATATGCTGAATATGTTATGTTATATTTCTCGTGTGACATTTAGATAAAGCTAATTATTATTTGTTGAAGATAATTCGAAATCCATTGCTTCATAATTATGTTTGAAAAATTCGTCTGCTCGACAAAGTAAATAACGCAATGAATATTGTTGAATTGTCAAAATGTGCGGGTCTGTTGTACAGACGCCAGCACATCAAGCTACCCAAAACTGTCAAATTTTCCTAATGAACTTTGAACCTTAAACTTTAGCGATAAAGTTGAACGTCTATTAAAGAAATTTGACAGATTGTAGTAGCTCGATGTGCTGGCGTTTGTACCATTACCCCGTTGAGCACACAAAGTAGATTTCCTAGGAAGTTGAACCACGGGTACCAAAATTAATAAGGAAATAAGGTATTATACACGATGACAGGGACATCGCCGCGCAATCTGTAACCAGGAATTCAGCACATGATTCTAGAGCCTCTTACGTAGAAATTCTTAGTCAGTTATCAAAAAAAATATGTTATTTTATAAAAAAAAGTGCATTACCTACGCGGTCAAAATGTATGAAACGGCTATTATTTTTTTAATAACCAACGAAAAATTTCAACGGGTTCTAGAATTGTTTTTTTTTAATGGTTCATAACCATGTACTGATTCCATTATAACAGGTGGCGCGTCCGTGTGCCACCCTGTATTGTTGCGTACCACTGTCATCTTGTCAGCATAAAATTCTCGAATGTGTTGAGATATCTTCCCATTTACATCGGTCTGTACATGCATCATTATGTTATCCGCTATTGTTATAACCGCCTTCACCTGTAAGACAAAATATTCCTTTTTAAACGGTGCTGTTTTGATGCAATTAGTCCAACCTCATTAAAATGGAGGTGTAGGTCTACTTTGATTGATTAATTAACTTGGTCTCTCTGGTTCCACAGTTCATTATGGACCTAAATATGATATTTCATGTCATGTTTCACATAAATTTGTGAACCTACCCACCCACCATTATATTATACTTATACTTTGTATAGAGCCTATACTTGGGCCATTACGAACGCAAAATTTGTCATAAATCATTTTTGCCGGACCTCTCGCTCGCACTTACGACCCTTATGGAGCTGGACGTGGAGGTCTACTCCTAAGTCCGGCAGAAGATACGGGCCTGTCCGAAAGTTGTTGATACATCAAAACAAGTGTCAAATTCTATTTTTAGGAGTGGAAAATACATATCGGGATTAGGGACAAGTGTCAAATAGTAGTATACAGTGTCAATAATTCTTAGTTCGAGCCTCAAACTAATCATATGTCCATAAATGATACGGAGTTGGAAACGCCGGTAACTTCGGCCGGATCTACGGGTTTCGTGCTTAAGGAGTACACCCCCAGTGCTAGTGCTGTAGTAACTGTCTTATTGTTATTGAAAACGATTTGTGGGTCAAACTTTGCGTTTGTAATGGCCCTAATATAATCTTAATGTTCAACAAACAAACAGATTCTTCACAGACAAATAGGATACATAGGTACGAATTTAAACATAAACCAAGGAGTCACCTTTGTTCCATCAGCCTTCAATTCTTCGAACTCCTCCCCCGATGTAAAAGTGATGGTCGTGTTGGCCATTGGTGATATCAACTGGTACGTATACGTGCCATCATCGTTGCGGGTTAAGATCTGCGTCTGATTTAGCTTCAGGGCCACTTTACGAGAGAAATACCCCACTCCTGGAAAGACAAAAGATTTATGGTAACGGTTTGGTGTTAAAATCTGACATACGTTTGCATAGAATCATGTTTTTGTAACTGAACAGACAGCTGAGCTGGTATTTATTTATTTATTGCACAATGTACACATACATAGGTAGCGCCTCGTGGTAGGGTGTTTGTTGCGATTCTTCTTCTTACCAGCTAAAGCACTTGGAAGTGGTGAAGGGCGGGCGTTTTTAGGGGACTGTCTTGAGTAATTTGACGTTTGAAAAGTCTCAGTCGCAGCTTAGTTTCAATAAATGCATTTTGATTTTGACAACCAGTCTTACCCAGGGTTATCGAATTACCCAGTAGTGAATTGTGGAGGTCAGATAGGCAGTCGCTGTAAAATACTGATATTAAGCTTTTTGGTTCAGGTTAGACTAGAGCCGACCCCAACATGGTTGGGCAAAAAGGCTAGGCGGATGATGATGATGGGTTTTTAAGTAGGAGGAGTTACAACATTTTGTCTTAGCATAATCATCCTATAATTTTTCCACTGCTGGGACACAGGCCTCCTCCCGTTGAGAGAGAGTAGGCCGTAATCCACCATGCGGACCCAGTGCGTGTCGGTAGATGTCCATGTCTTCATCATCATCATCATCATCAGCCTATAGCAGTCCACTGCTGGACATAGGCCTCCCCTAATGAGCGCCATAGCGCCCTGTCTTCAGCTTGACGCATCCAGCATCTGCCTGCAGTCTTTTGCAGATCGTCATCCCACCTGGCCGGAGGGCGTCCCACACTACGTTTGCCGTCTGCCATGTCTTCGATCATGTTTAATTTTGATTTTGTCCTAGGACATGCCGGTTTCCTCACGATGGTTTCCTTCACCGTCTTTAGAGCAGTAGTGATGAAATAGTTTACACAAAGTAAAGTGCGTGTCTGGATTCAGACCCACGACACGACCTGCAACTCGAGTCGCGGCCGCTGTCGCTTGGCTACTTGAGGAGGCCTGTGTCCTAGCAGTGGGAACATTGTGTGCTGATTATGCTATGCTATGCACATCGCCATCATGATACTTTGACAGACAGATCACAATATGCTGATTGCTGCCTGGTTTGATTGAATACCTAATGCACTCATGCAATTCACACTGTGAAAGAACAATCGCTTATACTCAGTAGTAGACCAAGGCATACAAAGTTTACCTTCCTTTATAGATAACTAGCAGCGCCTCGCGGTTTCACCCCCATAAGTGTCGATCCCGGGGGAATATCGGGATAAAAACTATCCTATGTCCTTCCCCGGGATGCAATCTATCTCTCTGCCAAATTTTATCGAAATCCGTTCTGTGGTTTAGGCGTGTAAAGGTAACATACAGACAGAGTTACTTTCGAATTTATAATATTAGTATGGATTAGCGAGATATAGAATATCAATCAAAATTAACATTGTTTATAAGAAAGGATTGTTTATAGATAACGCGTTGGGTTTTTTGTATATCGGACGTAATTGAGTGTTGCTGAATATACATTTATTTGCCGGGTCAGCGGGATTGTCCGAAAGGGTTACCGCTGGCCCGGAACATAAAGGGCTAAGGAAGGACGAAGGACGGGTGGGTTTTAGTCAGTAAGAGTCTGACACTCCCTTCCGCTCCACCCAGAGCGGGAGGGGTCATTTGATGATTTTAGATGAAAGTGGCAGAGAGATAGATTACATCCCGAGGAAGGACATAGCATAGTTTTTATCGACATACCTCGCGGGCGATGCCGCAGGCGGGAGCTAGTAGATATTTTTTTTTTTTAATTAAATATTCCAATAATAGGATAGGCAGTAGAAGAAGATAGTAACTTTCATAATTATATAACCACAAATACACATAACAGTGATATGCCCAAAGTATGCATAAAGCAATAAAAACTTCTGTATAGTGGTCTTCCTGGTGTCGCTGGCACGACAGTTACTCAAATTTTGTTGGCCGAAAACTTCACCACATCGACGGCGTTATCGGTGGCAGCGCAGAGGTCTCTTTGGCTGCATATTTTGAAGCACAGAGGGCAGGATAGGAGGTGGAGGAAAGTTTGTGACTCAGCTCCACGTCTACACCCTGCTGAAGTGCTGTCAAGGAAGCTCCACTTTACAAGGTTCGACTTACACCTTCCCACTTCGGTTTGGAGACGATTCAGTCAATTCAGTTGAGTTGGTAAATGTAACACAATGAATGTAACCTACTTACATACTTATTTGACACACTCACCAATAAACGTCAAATAGTCTTCGAAGTTTTCGGAGTCCACTAAAACATATCTTTTACCCAAAAACTCGTCCATTTTGGACGCGATCCAAACACGTATGATACGCGAAGTAACGTTATCAGTCGCTGATAACGTATCAGTTTCTGTTAGTATCATATCTACGTGTATGTACTAAATAAATTATGTTGCTCGATGCACGACTTTACAGCACAGGAAGCGTTGGCGCACCACGAAGATTTGATAAAATCCTGTAGGTTTTTCACCCGTCTCTTTTTAAAATTATTAATTGAAAATGAAAAGAATGACATAGGCACTTAAATGTATATTTTTCCTCAATTAAGGGGCTTACATGATCTAAAGTGCGGTCACTGTCGGTCTGCATAGAAAAGAAAGAGAAGCGCGATGACAGAACGCTGGTAATTTATTGCAAAATATGAAGCAATTATTTAATTACAAAACACCAAATCAATCAATCAAATCAAATCATTTATTTTTGCAGAAAACACTGTTTCAATGGTGTTATAAAAATATACATGTTTGATGTGATTCTACCATAAGGCATGCAAAATGTATACAATCATAAAATTATCATCTATTATATAAATTAAAACAGTAGTGTTTTAGTATGTTGCTTGTAGAATAATCTGACAAAAAATCAGAATTAATTGTATGTATAGTATGGTTTTTATTGTAAAAATAAAGTTTTTAGAGGTTCATGATTTTTTTTCTCTCGTATCAAATTAGTTGTATTAGATATGTTTTCAACACACTATCTACCTTGCATAATGTCCAGAAAAATATCTATCATATATTTTTCTGATTTTGTTTACTGTAGTCGATCATATACTTTTATTGTTTCTAAAACTTGCGGTTTTTGCGTTTAGGTCCTGTAAGCCACTTAAAACAGAAATACAGGTAATACAACTGAAGATACGGTTTTCTTTCTACTATATAGTATTTTCGATTACTTTCAGCTGTTGTTGTACCTGTCTCATGATTTAAATGTTTACATTAAAAAATACTAAGAAACCAGAAAAACACGTTCTCGAAAGATCGAGAGAAAAACAATTGCTTCAAGTCACCACGAGCAGCTGGAGCGAGTTACGGGAGACCACTAGCCACAGCCACTAGTCACTGTTTCCCATCAGAAAAGTAGCCAACGATGTAGTCGAGTGTGCGTATGAAGTATCTTCATGGTGAAAATTTTCAACTGTTGCTTTATCAACGACACAACGACCAACTGTGTCAGTGTGCAACGACACTTACAAGCGACAATGACATTTTCCGTTATCAATGTTTTGAAGTTATAGTATCACTTTGATCTTGATATAAATTGTTTCAAGTAAAGCACGATCTGCACGGTTTAAAACGGTGGTTTCAAACCTAAGTTTAAAACAGTGTAGACAGTGGTTTTAAACCAATTTCGTATGACCTTCAAACGTCCTTGGTAGAAAGGCCTGCGTTGCAAACCAGTGGCAGAAGAAAATGTTGGTTTTAAACCGTGTAGCAGGCATCTCGCAACAACAGCAACTTGAAGGTGACCTTGGTTTGTAGACTGGTTTCAAACCGTGTGTGACTGTTACGTGAGAGGTCGATTTCCAAACTAATGCTCGGTTCCCATAAACAAAAATAAACTAATCGTTTTGCTTTTGCCAATGGTAGGATTTAGGCTGAAATAGTAGATTGTTTGCCAAGGGAGCAAACAACTATTTTGAAGGCGAGAGTGTTTCTTTGAATCCAGAGCTCAGTGAGGGATTCAAAGTACGTCACTCGAGCTTAAAATAGTGGTGCTCCTGAGGTGGAAACTCTACTTTTAATCACCCTCTATGAAAAAATACGTAAGTGCAACTTATGAATAAGAATAGTACGTTTATTTATTTACATACAATTACTTGAGGAAGACGTACTCATTTTTATAAAACTAAGTAAAATCCTAATTTGAGTAAACAATTACAAACGACGGCAGAATGCTTTTCGCGCGTTTTTTTATTTTTTCACAAACTTTTTTTTAAATTTGGCTCGTGCGTTTTACTTTATCATACATACAACCTGTTACTTGTTCATACAATGTTCTTGAGGGATCTCTTTGGTGATTGATCCACATTCCAAATTCAAATCACTTTTAGTCCCTAGGATTTAAAGAGCTATTTTAGTCCTTGTTTACGAAGAATATACTGGCTCTTTTTGAATAGGTGTGATTTTTTTTTTAAAGTTTGGGCTTCATCCGGAAGAAAAGTATCTATGAGGCATATTGTAGCTGTAGGTACTGTAACCAGAAGAAATATATATTTAGGGATGTCGATATCATTAAGAGGGCCTAACCTGTGATTTACCGGGTAACGTGAATGTCCCTGTCATCCTGTATTCCCAAATTGCTATTGTATTAGTGTCGAAGACATATCGTATATGAAAAGTTTATCTTTGTATGGGTAATGTTGATCATGATGACATACCTAAATCGTTTTTCAGGCGAGAAAAGCATCTATCACAAACCGGAACAAAATGGCGACGGCAGCTCAACAAGCACCCGTCAGGAGAAGACTCCTTATAGAGAAGAGTCTGGAGAAGGTAGGTACCTGTGTTTAAAAAGTTAATCATTCAACTATGATGATGAGGTCTATGATGAAACGAGCGTGCCCAGAAATTCCTAAGGCACTGGAACTCCCACGCATCAACAAAACACAGCAGGCTGCTTGACGCTGGACTCCGGTGGGAGCGATGGGAGGGTGGTCACAAACCAGGCGGGCGTTAGCCCTACAACCGCAAGGGAAGAATTGGCCAGTCAAATAAGGTGTTGGGTGTGACTGTCCAGGATGCGCCGAGCGCTCGGTTCAGTTGAGTAACTGGCGGAACAAACTGCGCTACACGAGGAGGCTTATTCATGCATCCCAGCCAATTTCAAACAAAACTTGGCTGATTAGCCAAGTTTTGTTTTGAGCGTGTATAACCTATCTACCTCTTTTTACTTACAATGCCATTGGTAATAAATGACAAACCTTTAAAAAAAATTACCTCTTTCTCATTCACCTTTCCCATACCCTTTAGTCGTCACAGCGATGATACTCGCGTTGAAAAGTAATCCCTTCGTATAACAATTACTCAGCAAATCGTAACAGATGTAACTTTTACACAAGCTTTTTTCGCCCCTTCCTATTGGAGTGGTCTCCGTGACGTCACGCGTCGCAAGGGGTTTCGAATCTCGATATTTTTTCATCTGTCACTCTCCGTGGAGTAATAACGGTAATGGCGACGAGACGCCATGATGGACGTCGCCATCTTGGAATGGGATAGATTTGAAATTATACGTTATGCTTTTGTTATAACAGTAGTTATGGTGTTTTTTTTTCTTTGGGCGCTTGTTGAAAAAATTCGCTGATTAGGGAACCTAAAAATATTAATTTAAATTTTACTTTAGACACAATCATCATCATCCTTTTCCCAACTATGTTGGGGTCGGCTTCCAGTCTAACCGGATGCAGCTGAATACCCGTATATTACATGTAACGACTGCCTATCTGAACTCACTGAATTCCACAACCCTGTTACTGGATAATACGATACCCCTTGGTAAGACAAAAAAAGATACAGAGAGGGGGAATCAATGGATGTCCGATTTCAAGTCGATCCGACTTCATTAATTATAAATTATTGCAAAAATTATATTCTGCTTGTTTAGTAAGCGCATCACTTACGCCTGGCTGGACCGATTTGGCTATTTTAATGTTCGTAATAGTCCGACGGGAAGAAAAATTGGAAAAGTTGCCGTAAAAATTAGTCCATTTTCTATGGGAATTTTGTATAAATTATTGAAATTTTGATAGGACACAGTCTGTCGGGTCAGCTAGTGTAGTATATAATAAAATGACGTTCAAAAGTTATTGTTTATACCTATTTATTTATATTAGTACCTAGTAATTAGGTAATCACAAACAAAGACCTAACCAAGCCTACAAACCAGCCTATTACCAGTTGATTATCCAGACAGTATTAGCTATTAACTAAACCCATTCCGCCTCGTCTCGGCATCTGTAATACCATTCCGGAAATGTCGTAGCTATGACATAGCTCCACGATCCTCCTGCCTTTGTATTGTAGTGCATTATAAATGTATATACCATGTTGAGACTACGTTACGCTATGTGATGTTTTAATGGGAATGTCAGAGCCTAGGATTTGAGCTGCGAGGTCTGTGCCCATTATTCGTGAGGAATAGTTTAAATTATAGGTGTCCAGTGAATTAAAACACATGGATTTTTTACCATTCTAGCATAAGCATAATCAGCCTATAAGGTTCCCACTGCTGGGACACAGGCCTCTTCTCGGTGAGAGGGAGTAGGCCGTAATCCACCACGCGGGCCCAGTGCGAGTTGGTAGATGTCACTCACAGTCATGTCTTCGAATTTGTCGGTTCTAGGTCAGTCCGGTTTCTGTACGATGTTTTCTTTCACCGTTTTACAATTCTTGCTTCAAATAAATTACAGACCAATCCTAAAATCTTCCTCTAACATTTAGATCTCATGAAAGATGTTTTAAACATCCTTGCAATAGGCTGAATTTGTAAAGCATCCTATTTCCACGTTAGGGTTCCTTTTTTAACACGAGTCAGGCACGATTTTTATTATACTCCAGGTCGAGAATCACTGGTCGTATGAAAGATGATTCTGATCTAACTTTACCTCTTCCTCTCTTGCAGTGCTGGGCACATTAAGGGGCTTACATTACCTAAACACAAAAAAATGCAAGTTTTAGAAACAATAAAAACATATGATATTCTTCAGGATATATGCTAGGACATAGTGTGTTGAACAACTAATTTGATACGATAGAAAAAAATCATGAAGACTCTAAAAACTATCTTTTTACCTTAAAAACCATACTACATACAATCATTCAGATTTTTTGTCAGATTATTCTACAAGCAACATACTAATTAATATACATGTCGATGGATGTTAAAGTCAATCTGCTGACGGATAACCTTGTGCAGCTGTACGATATTCACGCTCCCATTCGTTCAGTGAAAATCAAACATCTTCCGGCACCATGGATTACAGACGATATTAGGACGATAATGCACAGGAAGGCTGTAACCAAAACTAAATATAAGTGTCGGCCCACGCCTTCAAACCGGGAGATCCTTGTTGATGCGCGCAATCGCTGTAATAAGGTGTGTAGAGATGCCCAACGCCGCCATATCCACACCTCTGTTGAAAACGGAGATCCAGCAAAAGTCTGGAAATTTCTTAAGTCCATTAGAGTTGGAAAATCATGCCAAGAATCGATTCCTAAAGACTTAGATATTGATCTACTGAATCAACACTTCTCATCTTCGTCCCACTGTAATGGGACCATGAAGGCAGCTACTGTTAACTATCTTTCAAACCTTCCAACTCCGGACCATCCCCCATTTATTTTTAGTCAATTCTCTGATTGTGATGTTAAGAAGAGCATAGTTTCAATCACGTCTAACGCAGTTGGTAGTGATTGTGTGAGTCGAAAAATGATACTCCCTGTCCTCGATGAAATCCTTCCTATCTTATGCTATATCCTAAACTACTCTATATCCTATGGTGCCTTTCCATCGATGTGGAAAGAGGCCAAAGTCATTCCTTTACCCAAAAAATCCAATCCAACTTCCTTTTCAGAATACCGCCCTATCTCCATCTTGCCTTTCCTCTCCAAAGTCCTAGAACGTCTTGTCCACAATCAGCTTAGTACTTTTCTTTGTAAGAATAGTCTGCTGAATCCTTTCCAATCCGGTTTTCGTCCAGGTCACAGCACCACTACATCCTTAATTAACGTCACTGATGACATACGGTTAGGCATGGAGGGAGGAAATCTGACAGTTCTTTGCTTACTAGATTTTAGTAATGCATTCAATAATGTTGATTTTGATATCCTGCTTGGCATGCTTCGCTCGCTTAACATATCTCCAACGGTGATTGACTGGTTTCGTAGTTACCTGTATGGCCGCCGGCAACGTATATGCATAGAAGAGTCTTGCTCTTCGTGGTGTTATACTTCTGCCGGTGTACCTCAGGGTGGCGTTTTATCTCCTTTACTTTTCGCAATATTTATAAATTCCATTACCAAAAAACTTCTTTCTTCCTACCACCTTTATGCTGACGATTTGCAAATTTATAAGCAAGCTGACTACTTGAATTTGGCTGATGCTGTTCATATTTTCAACAAGGATTTGGTTTCAATCTGTGAGTGGAGTGAGGCGCATGGGTTGCAGGTTAACCCATCGAAGACTCAAGTCATTGTTGTTGGCAGCTCAAGGATGATCCCCAAGATAAACTGGTCGCAACTCCCCCAGGTTCAATTTAACGGAACTCCTATTCCTTTCAGTGAAAAGGTTAAGAACCTTGGGGTTTGGATTGACAAACATCTTTCTTGGGGTCCTCAGTTACAGGAGGTAAGTCGCAAAATTTTTGCATCTGGTAAGTCACTGAGACGATTGCGGAACTTTCTTCCAACTGCCACTAAAACTGCGCTTGCACAATCCCTTTTACTTCCCATCCTTGACTACGCTGATGTCAGTTATCCAGATCTTACTGAGGCACAACTAGATAAACTTGAGCGACTTCAAAACTTTTGCATAAGATTTATATTTGGCCTGCGCAAGTATGATCACATTTCAGAATTTCGTACAAAGCTCAAGTGGCTTCCCATACGTCTTCGCCGGAATTCTCATATCTTGTTTCAGCTCTACAGTATTTTGTTTATTCCTGAAACCCCCACTTATCTTAAAGAACGTTTCAAGTTCCTTCATGACACACATAAATAGATATCTGAGGTCATCGGAAAACCTGAGACTAGAGATGCCGATGCATTCCACCAGTTTCTATGACAAATCTTTTACTGTTCAAGCAGTACGGTTATGGAATGACTTGCCCGTGTCGGTAAGGCGTGCTCAATCTTTGTCCACTTTTAAAATTATGATAAAAAAGCACTTCCTCTCTCCTTAAACGTCATCATCATAATTTCTTTGCTCCTGTTTCATGTTTATTATTATATGTACTTATATATTTATTTAGATTAGTATAATATACGTTATGTATGTTTTATTGTATTATGTTATGTAATAGGTACACCACAGACTACCTACAGTATTTGTCTGTCCTTCCCCTTTTTAATCCATCCAAAGGTTGTCTTTAAAATATCGCTTTTAGCGATAAGGCCGCCCATTGTGTCACCCTATGTACAGTTTCTATTTTTATGCCTGTAATTTATTTGGTGTACATAATAAAGAGTATTTCTATTCTATTCTAATATACTAGTGTTTTATTTTTTTTTCCAAACAATATTTTTTTTGTAATTAAGTAATTGCTTCATATTTTGCAATAAATTACCAGCGTTGTGTCATCGCGCTTCTCTTTCTTTTCTATGCAGTCCGACAGTGACCGCGGTTTAGGTAATGTAAGCCCCTAGCTTTCCCTTTCACCCTTTCCCCTATTTCTCGTGCCACAGCGTATGCTAAGTCTATCATAGATCTAATTCCGTAGAATCAATAAGCATAGCCTAGCTAGGCGATGACTAATGAACGCTGATTATAAACGTACATACTCGTACGTTCCTTCACGTAGACGCACCATGAGAATTGTCATCCTGTCTTTTTAATATGGTAAACTAGCTTCTGCCCGCGACTTCGTCCGCGTGAAATTTCACCCCCTATGGTGAAGAACCGGTAAGAAACTCCACGGTTACTCTTTTTAAAAATAATTGGATTTTACAATGTTTCCAAATTACAGTAGGTATGGGAGGACAGCGTAGACCTGTCAACAATGACCAGGTACTTGTTAAAATAAAAAATGGTCAACAGATCTAAAGTCTACAAGGCCTACAAAGTCCTCACATTTACAAAAGAAAAAATAAAAACCTACTAAAACCAAGTGATATGATTTCCCTGTAATGGTATTACCCGACGAACACGAAGCCAAAAGGAAGGGTTATGATTTTAGCAGTCTATAACCTATTCTATTTGTGTATCTTCACAGAAGCTCCGTGTAAGAATCAGGTGTCGATTCACAAGCGACCCCGGCTAGTTTCCGCAGAGTATGAAGACAACGCCAAAATGTCACTCCCTCACACTCCTGAGAAGACTGTCAAGGTTGAACAACCTGGAACGCCGGAAAGCGTGAGGTATGGATATATTTTCTATATTATTTGATTTTTGACTTTTAAACAAAGATTTAAATCGTTAGATTCAATGATATTATAAGTAAAAACCGCGACCGCGTACCGGAAGACGTTAGAAGACCTCCCACAAGGTGGACCGACGACCTTATGAAGGCTGCAGGAACCCGTTGGATGCGAGCAGCACAGAACCGGTCGAAGTAGAAGTGCTTGGGGGAGGCCTATGTCCACAAGTGGACGTCTTTCAGCTGAAATGATGATGATGATGTTAAGTAAAAAGAGGTAGATAGGTTATAAACGAAGACTCCACAAGTGGCACGAAGACTCCACAAGTGGCACGAATCACGATAGAATTTGGCTAATTAGCCAAATTTTCTTCGTCTTGTCTCTTGTTCGCACCCGATAATTACGACATGCCGTCCTACTTCCACGTGTCATCTATAATAGTGTGACATTGTGCCGTTTTTGAAAATCGAATGTTGGGTAGGTAACCTAATAATAAATCTACGTCTTTTTATTTATAATACTTAACATTGCATTGGTTATACAGGGTTGTAAAAGATTAACAACCTCTTCAGAGGGCATTGTACTCATCATTATGAACAACTTTTACTATGGGATCAAACATGAAATCGCGAAAAAAAATCAGCTGTTCCCTACATTTTGACGAGGTATACAAACATAAATGTAGGGAACAGCTTATTTTTTTTTCGCGATTTCATGTTTGGTCCCATAGTAACAGTTGTTCATAATGATGAGTACAATGACCTCTTAAGAGATTGTTAATGTTTTACCAATAACCCTGTATTAGCCCAACCGCTGCAAAACACGTCAAATTTTTGTTTCGTTGACAATGAATACGAGTAGTATTGTCACGCTCACCCAGAATAGGCAAAAAAAAAACCTTGTGATTTTCATATGGCAATGTCAATCCATATGAAAATCACAATTTTTTTTGTCATGAGATTCTGGTAGACCTATAGTAATGTTTTTTTTTATGCATGGGCTCATGAAACATTATGGAAAATCATCGGTGTGGTGCTGGGCTGCATGACTGTGTTACAGCTGGTATGATGGAGTTTACTTTCTTTGGTAGTTTAGTTTGAGGTCGTTACGATGCATGTGAAATAAGTAGTTACTATTTATGTTTAGTATTTTAACGCACGTGGTAAAACCACATCTGTGTCTTGTAATTACTTTAAGCACTCTTGTTTACTTTGGTGGGGTCCGTGGCTAAATAATAACAGCCTTGCCGCACGGGTCGATCGATCAGGTTAAGCTGCACTTGCCGCGGTTGGTCTCTGGATGGTTGACCATTTTTACATACCAAGACCTCTCCGTGCCTCGGAAAGCACGTTAAGCCGTTGGTCCCGGCTGTCATTCGTGGATCTCATTAGAACTCTATTGGTCATCAGGCCAGGCTCCATACAAAACTACCCATCATTCTCAATACTCAATATCTTTATTGCTTGACCATAATGTGTACTTAGGTGGTAACTATATAATTTAGATCATTATGAACCCTGTAGGGCACAGCAAGAGGGTTAGGAGAGAGGAAGCCCTGAGGAGATATTTAATTATTATTTTTGTTATATTGATTATTATATTATTTATTAATAATTACCGTATCTATAATATATTTTAAACATTCATATAAATTGCGTGAGATCATTAATTTAATTTCTTTTTTGTTTTATTTATGTTTATCGTTTAAATATTCATCTAGGGAGTAATAATTCTTTGACGCCAGCATCCTTTAACTACTTTTAGCTCAAAAACTATCTATGTATTCAGGGAGAACGCAAACGACCATAATAAGTCGTTGAGAAACTAGAAAATAGAACATAATATCATTACGGCACTCAACACTTCTACACAGACGTCCCACTTTCATTAGTCTTACAAAAACGTGGCGTATATATCGATGACCGAGGAAAAACGTTCGTCTGCATTCTCCTTAGGCGAAAGCGCCAGGGTAGCCCGCGAACTTCAATTTTTTTTTTACGTTTTTTGCAATTTGCTGGTCAGTATTAAGTTGTACGTTGATTAAAATATGATTATTTCGAATGAATGACTATTTCATGAAATCTTGACATTTGGGGATTATACTTACTTAACAAGTTGTATTACTGATTGCAATGATTATAATTCTGTAAATACATATTTGTTACGACCGCGAATCATATTTTATTTAATCAACGTAGTACAACTTAATACTGACCAGCAAATTGCAAAAAACGTAAGAAAGTTAGAATTTCGCGGGCTACCTTAGCGCTTTCCCCTTAAGGCTCTTGACATTTGCTGTAGTTAAGTAACGAGTTTAGTTCAAGTAGAAAGAGTTCTATTTTGAGACCACTGCTTTTGCTTTGAAGGAAAACATCGTGAGAAAACCGGCATGTCCTAAAACCAAAAATTCGGAGACGTGACATCCACCAACCCGCACTTGGTCTGCGTGGTGGATTATAGCCGACTCCATCTCACAGAGCGGAGGCCTGGGTCTTAGCAGACGGAACGATATAGCCTGAATTTGGTGCTTATGCTTGGAAAGGTTGTGTCAAAACGCCTCAAAGTCTTTTATTGTAAAGTGTCACTTACAGAATAAAGGAACTTAATTCACTACTTACATAACATACATAATCAGCCTATAATGTTCCCACTGCTGGGACACAGGCCTCCTTCTGTGAGAGGGAGTGGGCCGTAATCCACCACGCGGGCCCAGTGCGGGTTGGTAGATGTCACATGTCTTCGAATTTTTGGTTCTAGGACATGCCGGTTTCCTCACGATGTTTTCCTTCACCGTTTTGAGAGCAGTGGTGACAGGCGCTTTACTTTGAGTAAATTATCAAAGTAAAGCGCCTGTCTGGGTTCGAACCTACGACCTACAACTCGTAAGTCGCGGCCGTCACCACTTGGCCACCATTGCTCTCACGTGTTGATTCACTACTTATGCAAATGGAGGTCTGCACCCCAATTGCGTAAACACACTATCAATCTCAATCTGAATAATTTTGAAGGATATTGCTAATCCATTGCTTCATATGCTCGAAAAATGTGTCTGCTCAACAACGTAAATAAACCAATGAATGTTGTTGAACTGTCAAACTGAAACCCATTGCTACTGATAGTGTGTTACGCAATTACCCGCAGGCTTTAGTTCTGTTTTGTTTGTATTATAGTTGTTTTTCTTACCAATAAGTAGAATTTAGACCGTTTGACCGCATGTCGGTGGGGTTATTGGTGGTTCCAGAAGCCTATACAGCCTGGTGGAAAACCTTCGAGTCCGCACATCAATGCTTGTTGATTGCAGTCTCCCCACCATATACTACGGTGCGCGCACGCATACGCAGCTGAAGCAGGTCATCAAGGAGTTCAAGAGGACCTCGTACTGTGGGATGGTGAAGATGACCCTCCTTTCTAGCAGGGATAAGAGCTGTATCAAAGAATTTGATAAGAGTCTCTGGAGTTCCAGGAATGACATGTGTAGGGCTTGTGTTAAGGTGAGTTTTGTTGTAGCTGTTAACGTATTTTCTCTCTTGTTTTTCTTTCTTTGTTTTGGGTTTTTCCAAAAAGAGTGTGGCAGTGATGGCTGTCATGAAAGAGATGGCAGGGCCCAAGATTTAAATCGCTAGATTTGCCTTACTACAAAGCTCCGCGCTTACCCTTTGTAGCCCGATACAATAGAAAATCAATTGTGTCTCATTAGCCGAGCTTGAGAGGTCATAACATAGTCCCGTTTCCTTTTCGTTTTGACACCTCTGACACACAATGACGCAGTGACTTGACTTGATTGTCATGAAAACGCTATTGAATCATGTGTGAGCTCACTATTCTTCGTACACATTTTTAACATGACTATGGTCCGGGTAAATCTAGCGATTTAAATCTGTGGGTACCGAGCGGAGTTTGACTTTGCAGTGTCAAAAACTCTCTCTAGGAAAACACACCAACTTACATTAAAAAATAACGATTCAGTGACGTCATTCGCCGGTAAATTGAAGACGCTTATGGCAGTCACCCTCTTTTAGGAAACCGTGGCTTTAGGGTGCTATTCACAATCTGAACCATTTTGAAGGATGTTGCTAATCCATTGCTTCATATGTTCGTAAAATTTGTCTGCTCAACAACGCAATAAATGTTGCTAAACTGTCAAAATAAGAGCCGTTCCTACTGTCAGTGTGTTACGCAACTTTAGGTATAAAGGTGCAACCTTTACGGTCGATCGACGTCGACCAGCAGTGTAATTTTACACTGCTGGTCGACGTCGACCGACCGTAAAGGTTGCACCTTTATACCTAAAGAAAGTTTACTGTATATTAGTAGTTCTAATTATAATTCTGTTCTATCTTGCATGTTATAAAACTCTTCTTCTACTTCTTTCTCTGTCTGTGTGCGCATATCAAGAGAACCACTTTATTATAGAAACTCGAGATTTACTACGTGAGTTCTTTTTTTTTAATCGTGAAGATCACTTAAGTTTTACTTTAACTGAATATTTATTGGTTCAGTAAATATTCGTACGCATTTTAAAATGAGAACAGTCAGGCTTCCTGTACGCCGGAGCCGGAAAATTGCATCCATGCAGTGCACACGCGGTTCCGGCGGCGCGGCGCCTGTGCGGCGCATGCACGATATTCATTCGTATACACAAACTTGCGGTCCGGCGCCGGAGCGGCTCCGGTGTTATGTACAGGAAACCTGACTGTTCTCATGTCCCCTTTACCCTTTCCAGCCTATAAAAAGAAGCGAGAACAAAGAGAACTCGAACTGCACATATTACGACAACCGTGCTGCTCTGAACCACGGCTGCATGCCGGCCGCCTTCGACCTTGAAGACCTGGTGGAGATAGGCCGCGAGATGGAGGCCTGCCCGTACTACGGCGCCCGGGCAATGGCCAAGACTGCACACATTGTGTTCTGTCCTTATAATTATCTGATTGATCCCAGTATTAGGAGTAATGTGAGTAGTAACCTTTTTAAATCCATAAAATACAAGCAATGCAAGTACTCATGTGACTTTTTCAGTTCAAATCCTAAAACATTGAGCATGCAAACGCATGAAATTTTACGCAAGAGTTCCTTTTATAACCAAGGTGAGGACTTCGAAAGGATTTATGAAAATTCATTCCTCAAAGAGACTTTTAGGGGATGGAAGTAACTTTAACTCCATTTCTCTATATGTACAGACGCCAGCACATCAAGCTGCTACAATCTGTCAAATTTCTTTAACAGATTTTTAACTTTATCGCTAAAGCATAAGATTCAAAGTTGATTGTTGACAGTTTCGGGTAGCTTGGTGTGCTGGGCGTCTGTACGATCTGAGTTTATCTTCGACAGGAAACCTGCAAGGAAGTCCTCTAAACGTTGTTCACAAGTCCAAAACCCTCCAAAAATTTTGCCAGTTTAAGTTCAGCTAGTTCAGTATACCTAATCAGCCTATAATGTTCCCACTGCTGGGACACAGGCCTCCTACCTTCGAGAGAGAGTAGGCTATAATCCACCACGCGGGTCCAGCGCAGGTTGGTAGATGTCACATGTCAACCAATTTTTGGTTGCAAGACATGTCGGTTTCATCACGATATTATTCTTCACCGTTTTGAGAGCAGTGGCGATGAAATTATTTACTCAAAGTAAAGCGCTTGTCTGGGTTCCAACCCATGACCTAACTCGTAAGTCGCGGCCGTTACCACTGGGCCACCACTGCTCAGCATAAAAAAATATATATATATTTATGACAAATAAAATATAACAGTGTCCCAAATACTTCTTTCTTATCTTTGTTTCGATACATGTCTTATTTTATTTTATTTAGTACTAGCTTCTGCCCGCGACTTCGTCCGCGTGAAATTTCACCCTCTTAGGGGTGGAACTTCGAAAAACCCTTTCTTAGTGGATACCTACCTCTTCACAAAGAACACACCCTCCAAATTTCATGTCTCTAGGAGCAGCGGTTTAGGCTGTGCGTTGATATATCAACAATCAGTCAGTCAGTTTACCATTTTATATATATAGATTACACATGATTGGAGTACTAAACTAATAGAATTACCAAATACACTACTCACGACGTTATCCACAGATTACCATATAAAATAATTAGCATAGGTACTGTTAATAATAACAATAAGGGCAAACTTAAAGATACTCATTACAAAGTTAAAATGAATCATTCTTATCAAAATATGAATCCAAGTGCTTCTACCCACAGTTATCAATTGAACTGAAAGGCGCCGTGGTGATAGTAGACGAGGCTCACAACATTGAGGGTATCTGTCGAGAGGTCGCCTCCGTCAACATCACCAAACATCAAATACAAAATTCTATTAAGGTAACCTTTCTTCGCTTTCCATTTCATTTTCAGTATTTTTATCTCAGCTTCACTAGTGTTAACCAAGAGTACAAACTCGCTGTGAATGTGTGCGTGAAGAGTAGCGTCAGCACGTAACATAAACACACACACTTCTGACTTCGCCCGTGTCTCGGACGGTACTGAGAACTCCTGCGCTTATTATTGTTGTTTGTTACAAAAGTAGTTATTTTTCCACTCTGCAATTCGCATTTTGTTTTTGTTTTGATTGTAGTTGTTTTCACGTTGTTTTGTTGTCATATCTATGCCAGTGTCGCGGGCGCATCACGGATTGATTTGTATTGTCAATCTCAAATTGTCAATGTCAATTAATAATGTGAGTTGTCTTTGGTCCCTGGCCCTGACATCAAGCAATGGACAAATGAAAATTGTCAACATTTTTTAAGCTTGAGTACGAGGTTTTTGACTACGTTGTTGTGTGTATATTTTATGTCGTTTTTTATATTTTTTTTATTTGCAATGTGCGTTTTGTTTGTGCAGAATAAACAATTTTTCTTTCATTCTTTCTTTTTTTTCTTCGCTTACACACATCCAAAGCGTGGTACACTTGGTAAACACAAGTAAAGCGAGCGTTGCTTCGTGAGATACAAAAGAATCGTCTATCTCATTGCCAGTGACTAACTGGCTTTTTATCTCTTTTTATGTCTTTTTATCCGCTCTGACCCCGCGCACTCCCTTTTACAATGTTTATGTTTAAATAGATTTTATAAAATGTTGCGTCGCTAACATGCCCCATCCCAGTGTTGCCTTAGCAACACTCACCATCAACTGGTATTCGAGCGACGCGGTTGACAGATCGTGTCAGCATCCCTGAATTTGGTCTTCACTCGAACCATTCTGACTCGGCCGTCTCTCCCAGGGATCACCTCCCGAATTATTCCCTTAGGCCAGGAGTTACGGGGGCTGTCAGGGTCCACTATTAATACGAAATCGCCCACTTGTATGTTTTTGTGTTCATCTTGCCATTTCCTGCGGGGTAGCAAGTCCGGTAGCATCTCCTTGACCCATCTGCGCCAGTACATGTCAGCTAATCTTTGTGAAATTCGCCATTGTTTTCGCAAATAAGTGTCAGAATCATCAAATTTTCCGAGGTGAGGCAAGCCAGACGACGATCCCAGCAAGAAATGATTAGGGGTTAACGTTTCAGGATCATTTGGGTTCACAGACACGTGGGTCAACGGCCGGCTGTTCACCATATTCTCTACTTCTGTCAACAGAGTGTTTAGAGTTTCATCTCTGGGTGCACGTTCCTTTAATATTATTTTCAGGCTAGTTTTCACGCTTCTGATGAGCCTTTCCCACGCCCCACCCCAGTGGGGACTGGCGGGCGGTATGAAAGTCCATTTTGTTCCGCGATTCAAGGCCTCATCTTTCAGCACTTCCTCGTCTAGTTCTTTTATAGCCTTCTTCAGTTCCGTATTCGCTCCTCGTAAATTTGTTCCGTTGTCGGAGTACAAATATTGTGGCCATCCCCGTCTCGCGGCCATTCTTCGCAATGACATAATAAAGGAGTCGGTTGTAAGGTTAGTGACTACTTCCAGGTGGATAGCTCGTACCGTCAAGCACGTAAATAAGACGCCGTATCTTTTCTCGCGGCGCCTTCCCGCCGTGACTTCCATGGGACCAAACAAATCCACACCGCAGTAAGTAAAAGGCCGTTCATGGTGGGCCATTCGAGCACCGGGTAAGTCTCCCATTCTTGGTACTTCTGGTTTGGATTTTCTTAGTCTGCAAGTTGAGCATTTAGATGTCACATGCTTAACGGTAGGTCTAAGTCTGGTGATCCAATATCTTTGTTTGACTTCATTTACTACTGTTTCTTGATTTCCGTGTGCGTAGTAGCAATGATAATACTTAACGATCAATCTCGCAACGTAACTTCTTCCATCTAATATTACAGGGTTTTTAGTTTCAGGTTGAATGCCAGCAGCAGCGCCGATGCGGCCACCGACGTGCATGACTCCGTGTTCGTCCAGGTAAGGAGACAAGGTAAGTATCTTACTTGTTTTTGATACACATCTGTTGTTTTTTATTTCAGTTAATTCCTTGCTAAACGATTCAGCTTGTGATTTTTTCAGGATTAATATTTCAGCATTCTTCAAGGCGTCGAACTCACAAGTAAGCTTCTTGCATTTATTTATAAACTTGAGTACCAAAGAAGCTGATCGACGCAAGCGAAGCCAGGAACTAAATCGAGTTGCATCAGGTACGGGTAAGTTAATTTCTTGTGCATCTATTCTTATTAAATTAATGCATTCTAATTGTGATTCTTTTCTTTCGACAGATATGACGTCATGCGGCCATTCGTCTTCTTTGCGGCGTAAGAACATAGGCCCGTACATCCATTCGTCTTGCAGGACAGGCCAGATGTAGTTTTCTCTTGTGGCAACATCAGCTGCGTTTAGTTTTGTAGGCACATAACGCCATTCAGTCACCTTCGTTAACTCGTCAATTTCGCCTAAACGGTTTGCTACGAATACTTTATAGTCACGAGCATCGTTTCTTATCCAGTGTAGCACCGTAGTCGAGTCGCTCCAGAATATTCGTTGTTCAGGCTTTATATTATGTTCTCTAGTAACCGAGTCTGCTAGTCTAGACGCTAAGACAGCAGCTTGAAGTTCCAGGCGTGGGATAGTTGTCGGTTTGTTTCCTACAACCCGACACTTACTCGCGATGAATGCTACGCGTGTATTATTCAGGTCGTCATTCCATCTCCAGTACGCGACGGCGCAGTATGCCTTGCTAGACGCATCACAAAACACATGCAACTGTAGTTGTCTATAACTATTTTGAGTAACAATCTTTCGATCATTGACATTGCAACAGCTGTGCGTCGTAGCACTCGTAGCGGATGTCGCGTCTGCTACGTTCGTAGCAATACTCGTAGCACTCGTAGCCGTAGCGCTTGAGGTAGATGGCGGGGGAATTTTATTTTTCTTCTCGCTCACTCCTGTGGTGGCAGCTTGATAGTGCCTTGGCAAGCTAACATCTTGTATTGATTTCAATAAACAAATCCATTTGGACCATTTCTCAAATACTGTTTCGGGTACATAATCATCCCAACTGATCTTTGATTTCCAGGTTTCTTGTAAAATAATTTTTCCATTTATGGTGTACGGTGCTAGGATGCCATATACGTCAAAAATCGACATTACCACACGTAACATTTCCCTCTTGGTAGGCTTTTGTGTCCCATTTAT
The DNA here is from genome assembly GCA_963082905.1 of Oligia fasciuncula. Lineage (NCBI taxonomy): Eukaryota > Metazoa > Arthropoda > Insecta > Lepidoptera > Noctuidae > Oligia > Oligia fasciuncula. The sequence goes on from OY720406.1 coordinate 5,071,283, forward strand.
AATACTTTCGGGTATCCGCTTGAAAGAAACGTCGAATCTCAAAGTATCATCACTTGGATGCCAAATCAATCCAAGCGTGCGTTCGCCTTCATACTGTTGACCTATTTTGAACTTGACGGCTGCATCGCCTAGTAAATCTTTAGGTAGGCTTGCAAGTACTTGTTTACTATTACTCGTCCAATTCCGCATCTCGAACCCGCCCTTCTGGTGAATGGACATGACGTCATGAATCAGTTGTATCGCGGTCTCTTCGTTAGGTAGGCTGTCTATATAATCATCCATATAGTGACTTTTATGTATAGCAGAAGCCGCAGTGGGCATTGATGACTCATACTGATTTGCGTTTTTGTTTTTAACAAATTGGGCTATGAAGGGCGAACAATTAGCACCAAAAATTAGAGAAGTCATAACATAGGTGTTTATAGGTCCTTCTGGTTCTTCTCTATATAGGAATCGGAGGGCGTCCTGGTCTTCTGGTCGAATCTTTACTCTGAGGAACATATCTTTAATATCTCCAGATACGGCTACTCGATTTTCTCTAAATCGCAACATAATGCCGAATAATGACATAAGTAGGTCAGGGCCTTTTAATAAGTAATCGTTAAGTGATAACCCATTTGTTTTAGATGCCGCATCAAACACTAAACGCAGTTTCTTTTTGTTGGGGTTATCGACCCCGAAATGAGGTAAGTACCAAATTCTCGACGGGGTAACATTTAATTTGTCACATCTTTTTGCGTAGTCGTTATCAAATAGATGTCGTATGCGTTCTTCGTATCTTATCGCATATTCTTTGCTTCTTTTTAATTTAAGTTCTACTCCTTTCAGTCTACACAGAGATTCGGGTAGTGACCGCCGAAGGGGACAGACGTGTCGTGTCCAGCCTTTGTTTATACTTGACGCAACGTGCGTAGCACATGGCTCTAACTAAACAGGCATAACGGTGTTTCGCGTGTTGTTTTGTGGGTGCAAATTAAAACGCCTTAAAACGGTGGTAAAGTGGCATACGTGTGTTCCTGATATACAAGTCCGAGACCTAGGCCGTCCAGCCGAGGACCTTGGTGACGTCGAGAGACCTTAGCGGGCCAATTTGGTGAGACCTTTCCGTATATTTATTTTCAGGGATCTCCATTAGAAGCTGTATCCGGCCGCGCTTTGTTTTCTTAATTTGGACTGTTGAAGCCACGCGCGAATTTAACATCATTATAAGCTAAAAATAGGCTTTAGGGAAATGTATTCATATTACATCTAGGAGCGAGGGATAAACTAGTACACTCCATTAAAAAAAAGCCTAAAATACGGTATCGCTCTAGAATTCGTATTCCACGCTTTTCTTCATTTAACATTGTACTAAATTACCAAAACTGCCTTGAACAAGCTAAATATTTCCTGGCCTGTAAGTCAAGTTTTGTACACGTGCGCGACTCGAAGTGGAAGAAGGTTAAGCTAAGTAACAAAAAATAGCAAAGCTCATAAATCTGAGGCGCCCCCTGTCAGCTTTATTGTTTCTCAAAAAGCCACACGGCACATGTTCGCTGAGAAAGTCTTGCAATACCATATAAACAAAAGGCTTTTGTCTTTAAAAATGGGCATAATGGTGCGTATGACAAAAGACGGCAATTGCCTATTTAGGGCTATAGCCCATCAAATAAATAATGTAATGGGTTTAAGTTTCGATCACGTGTCTGTCCGCAAGGACCTCGTCTCATATGTACGGGAACATCGAATTTAAATAATATACAAGATTTTTTCCCTAACAGCAATCTCTCCCAGGAACAAAGGATAACAAAATACATAACCATGCAGTTTAACAAGACCTTCTGGGGAGGAGAGGACATCTTAATCGCCGCGTCCGAGTTCTATCTTGTAAATCTGCACGTGCACACGGATACAAGACACACACTAGTGTATTCACCTACCGGCGAACCAGTACCCGGCAACATACACATCCGCTACAAGGACCAGCACTATGATAGCTGGGTCATGACTGAAGACGAGCATTACAACAGCAACCCGATAGATCTTATGCAAAAATCAAACAACGTCAAAATAACACAGCATAATAAGCCTATAACTAACCAGTACAACGCACGGGATAAGCAAGGTCAACCCATAATACCCCAGTCTCAAACGAACAGCCCTCAATTAGCTAGCGTTGGAACACAGTATGAACAACAAACATCAATGTATACACAGGTATCAGATGTAGTCGCAGATGCTACTGGGTTCACAATACTTAGAAACCAGCCGACTACCGCAACAAAATATACTTGCTCAGAATTGCGTATTGCAACCTGGAACGTCCGTGGGGCCTCAAAACCGACCAAAAAAGATAAAATTGACGCTGAACTCTCAATTAGGGGCATTCATGCAGCCTGCATACAAGAAACAGGTATGAACTCTGGAACATACAACTCTACACACTACGAATGGCACCTCTATGGAACCTCAGGTAAAACACACCGGGGACTTGCAATTCTAATCAGAAAAGATGCCCAAATTGAACTAGTTAACAGAAAAAAGGATACAGACGCGATGTCAGCTACTCTTAAAGTTAACAGGGGAAACGACAAGCCTGCTCAACTGTATATAATCAACTCTCACATCAACAGTTGTACATCTATAGCAAACAGATCCTTCACAGGCTTATTAAACTTGATCAGACAAAAACCAAGGAAATGTACCTTAATAATTCTTGGCGACTTCAACGCTCATATTGGTCGACATGATACAAAAAGTTTCCAACGCAAAGGACTGATCCACCAAAACCTACACCATGACTTTTCTAACTACAACGGGGAAATGTTAATGGATATAGCCAACAGGGAAAAACTGCAAATAGAAACTACAAAAGCGAGATCATCATGCAGGATAACATGGTCAAAGGGCACTCAGAAACCCCAATTGGATCACATTATAACGCCACATGCAACAGAGAAACTCTTCGAACTTATTAAAGGCGAATGGGCCGCTAGGGGCACTTCCGACCATAAAATAATCTGGGGTCGGCTAAGAACAAACCGAACTTCAAACAAAAAAGAAAACACCAAACACATTAATGCACAAGGACAACAGCAAGCCGCGAAGGAAACAACAATTGCGGCCAAGGACTTCAACTATAAACAGTGCTATTATCAATCCCTCAATAGTAAATTCACGAAAACAAAATACCAAGATTGTATAACAAAAAAACTAAAAGATATAGGAATCAACTCAACGGACAAAAACATCGAAATACCCTGGAATACCATAACGGAAGTATTAAAAGCGGCTGCCCAGGAAACTCTGATTCTTCAGCCAGTTCTCTCCAGGGAGCATCGACTAGCTCTTGCTAAACTACAAAAAGCCAAATTCCTACAAAGAAGGCAACCTGATAACCCAAATAGGCACAACCTAGTAAAAGAATGTCAGGCAACACTTCAAAAGGTCAAATATCAGGAAGAGCAAAAAGCATGCAGGGCCTGTATAAATGGACTGGGGAAAAACCACCCTGCAAAACGCATGCAGATGCTATACTTTTTTTACAGTAGAAACAAACTTCAAGCAAAACGTCGAAAAAGATCCACTTATATACCGATGACCAAATGGGAGCAAATACTAAAAAATCCGAGGGCCATCTTATACCAACAGTTAATATAAAAAATCCGATAACCGAAGTACAGTATGACGGTCCCATTGCAGATGACATAATGGGAATCATTAATAAAATGCGGAACGGGACAGCCCCCGGAACTGACCAAGTGGTAATCGAGCTGTATAAAGCAATGCCAGAAATATTACAAGAAGCCGTCACCAAACACATGAAAAAAGCTTGGAAACAGAACGAAGCACCCGACGCGTGGCTGGAGACCGTACAAATACCAATTCCAAAAAATAATAACCCTAAAAATGCGAATGAATATCGCCGCATATCGGTTTGCAACACGGGTTACAGGATTTACGCCTCCTACGTACTTAAAAAACTAGACGAGACAATATCGGAACTGGGAAGCTATCAAGCGGCCTTTTTAAACAATAGATCAACAGACTACCATATGTTTACACTTAAAAGGGTCTTAGACCACCACTCTAGGAATAAACCAAGACAAAAGAAAATGCATGAAATCTTAGACGGAAAAACAGTAACCAAACGCATCAAGAACCACCGGATGTGCTACCTCGCACATGTCTACAGGCGCCGCAAACCACATCTACTGCACGCAGCAATGCAGTACAAGGCCAAATCCAAGAAGGTCGGCCAACCTATTTACACATGGAACGACAATTTAAAACAGGACATGAAGTACTTCGACAAGGGAACCAATTTTTGGATGGATACAGCGGAAGATAGAAGTAAAATCAAGATCGCTGCTAGCGAGATTTACAAAAAACTGGAAACTGATAGTAGCGAAACTTCCGACGAAGACATTGACAACAGCAACATTTAACACAACACAGCTGAGCAATGACATACAAAAGAACCGAGAAAGCAGAAGAAGCTCGCCAAAAGACGCACCAAGGAAGCTCGACCTGAACCAACCAAGTGGCAAGGTCGATAAAAGATGCCCATCCATAGATAATAATTACCCATCTCTCCACTAGTCCAATGCTTACTCTAGGATGCATATCCGGTAGGCTCTTAAATCCTTACCTATCCTACGGGCACGTCTTCCCTACCATTAACGCGCCCCCCGGTCTATTCCTTGATATGCAATGGTCGCTGTAGCACCATGAACATGAGGCTACAGGAGCTAGTGCGAATCTTGGGGTTCATTCGATTAATCGAGTCTGGTTTAACCACGCTGGGATCGGTGCAATTCATTCATTCATTCATACTCCTTTCAGTCTACACAGAGCCGTCGGGTACGAGTCTGGCATCACACTTTTCTCGTCTCGCCAAGGTAAGCCAACATGCCATTGACCGTTGATGAGTACAGAAGTTTGTTCTAAAGTTTCTACAGCGGCTAAGTCTTCAGAGTTCTGTCTTGGCCTGCCAGCCACACCCATGGAATCGATTGAGAATGACCTTCGTACCTCCTCCTGGATCTCTCGCAGTATATACTCTGTGTCCATAACGTCACTAGTGACAAACAATGAGGAGTGACGTACGGCAGAATCAGGTAAGTAAACATTAGGCACCCTTCCATGCAGGCACCAACCCAGGGGAGTCCGGGTGGCACAGGGTTCATCGGGTCTACCCACCCTCATTTCCAAAGGTAAGAGAAGGTGACAATTATCTTGTCCGATTAAGACTTGTGGTTGTAGTTGTGTTTTTGTGCATAAATTATGGCTGACGTCACATAAGTGCTTGTAGTTTTTGCTATTTACTGTAGACAAGCTTTGTGGCAAGTTTAATTCTTCAACGATTCGCGCGTCGATTGTGAACATTTTGTTATCAACACCACACAAAGCCACCTTTGCACGCTGTGCGTTGCACACTAATTCGGTGTCGTTCCATGCGCCACACACTCGAAGACATTCTCGGCGGCCGCGCAGCCCCACCTTGTCCGCCAGCGAAGCGCTAACCAACGAAACAGTCGAGCCGTCGTCTAGCAAAGCGGTCGTGCTCACACTTCCGTTCGGTCCATAAATGTTTATAGGTACAATTTTCAACATTACGGAACCACTGGCGTTAATATTTGTTATTGTTTCAGATGGAACTTCAGTATCGGGTGGATCTTCGGGTTGTACCGCTGGTACGGGTTCACTGGTGTCTTGACGTGGCACATAATGTAATAATCGGTGATGGGATTGTCCACAATTGTTTACGTCACAGCTGGGAGCGGTGCACGTGTCCCTACGATGATGCGCTAATAAACACTTATAACAGATACCGTTTCGCTTTACATGCAGCCATCTGTCCTTTCGTAGTGATTTTTTAAACTTTTTGCACTCAGTTAATTTGTGACTAGTAGCAGTACGACAATAACGACACTTTTCTTCACTTTGTCCATCTTGTACTAGAACAGTTTGTATATTGTTCACTTTATCACTTTGTTTACGTTTGAAATTGTCTGTTCTAGTTTGTAATAAAGTAGCACTACAGGTTGATATTTTCACAGCTTCTTCAGTTAGGAAATCTGACAGAACATCTAGTCTAGGTTTTGGTGATTCGGCAGTAATAAAAGGGTAACTATAGTCTGTCCACTTCGCGAGCAGGGTGGTAGGTAGCTTGACTAAGATGATGTTAGCTACTTCCATGCCTTGTAGGTATTCATGGCGACCAAGGGCTCGTACGGCTGCAACATAGTTCTTTATTTTGACAGAAAAGGGTACTATTTCTCTATGGTAATCTGTAGACAGGTTGTTCATCCTTTTTATATCTGACATGATGCGGGAAAGAATGACCTCAACGTTTCCGAATTGCAGTCTCAATGTGGAAATTACGTCTGCAGATGAAGCACCACTGATAAGCAGACCGGCTACAGCTTCATGAGCGGCGCCGCGTAGACACTTACGCAACCGCCACAGGTTTTCTTTTTCAGTGAAGTTACAGATGTTTGTGGATTCCGTATAAGCTTGTTCGAAATGGAGCCACTCTTTTGGGTCGCCGCTAAAACTAGGGAGCTCTTTCGGTGTGCTGAGACGACTTATAAGCTTGGTATTTTGCTGGATGGCGGAGGACGTGACGAGTTCTTTGATTGCGCTCGCAAGCTGTTGAACTGCTCCTTCTGTATCGGCCGGGTTCGTGTGCGACTTATGTTTATCACTGTCAAGCTGCTGTAGTTCTTGTTGACTACGCTCCAACCACTTTTCAATATCACCCGCGCCGTTATTTTGTTCCGATATTTCTGATGGTGGACTGTATTCTTCTTCGAGTTCTGCTAGGTCCGCTGCCAATTTTCTATCGATGAGTTCCATTTCAATACGCGCCTTCGCCTGGGCTGCTTCTAGTTCCAGTTTCTTTTTCTGTGCTTGTATCGATTGTGATGATGATGGTTTCTTGGACTTGACTGACTGACGTGATGTACGTGAAGGCGGATTTTGTCTTCCTGTTCGTTCCGATTTCACTACACTGGCGACACAAGAACTTTTTCCTTTAAGTTCATCATCTTTCTTTTTCACTGGTGTAGGCGGTGGCAATTCCTGTGCTCCGGTGACCGATTGCAGCTTTGCCTCCAACTCCTCCTTTTCTCTCAGTTTGCTAGTGGTACTGCGGGTGTTTACCATGTTTCTCCTTGGCGGCGGAGTATTAAACATTCGCGATCTGGCTCGAAGACCACTGTTACTTATGTGGATCAAGGAGAAAAACGCGTAAATAGCAGAAAAGGTTTATAATTGAAACTGTACGGTTGGATGACAAAAGTTTTTTGTGGGAAGCGCGCGCTGTCAGTCGCGTTAGCAAGGGCACAGAGTTATTGCACAATATTATTTTAAAATGGCGGTTTGGGACTCTGTCTTTTTATCCGCTCTGACCCCGCGCACTCCCTTTTACAATGTTTATGTTTAAATAGATTTTATAAAATGTTGCGTCGCTAACAGTTGTGTTACGAAGGTGCACGGCGCCGCCGAGGTCGGCAAAGAAAGAGATGGAGAGGTGACCGAGATGCGTACCTCGAAGGCTGGTCCGAGCTGGCGCGGGAAAAGAGTTCCTGGAAAGATTTGAGGAAGGCCATTTGGACATTTTGCCTTTTGTGGGACAGTATAGCCTAACAAAAAAGAAACGTTAAGTTATCTGTGTATCACTTTCGGCATCGACACGGCTGAGGATTTTTATGCGACAAATAGAAATATAACTTAAGAGTATTCATCATCAAAAGTTTCATTCATCAAAAAGTAAAAATATACAATATGACGGATTCGGTGAGCCACAAACTAAGCATCGCTTGTATCTTGTGGCTCTGGAGTGCGATTTTACAATGTTAATGAATACATTACAGTTTGAGGATGTTAAATAGTTACAAAAGTTAAAGAGTTAAGATAAAATAAATCATTCGTGCAATTCTGATCACAAAATAAAATAGTATTGGTTTAACATAAGGCTTGTACTATGGTGTCTGTGTTTGTCTGTGTGTGTGCATGTTTGTATGGGGGTGTGTGTATGTGTGTGAGGAGGTGTGTGTATGTGCGTAAAGGTGCTATATCAAAGCTTCGGTGGCTTCATATGTTAATTTTAAAAGAGCTGAAGTTAGGGTTTTCTTACAGCATGAGGTTGAGCAGTCTTTTAGGTCGGTATGTCGTATGTCGGATACGCCATCTTTATTTTTGCACCTACGATGATTATTATCATTGAAATTTCAATTTTATCGTCATACAATTAAGTTACATTTTTATTCGTCGCATAAAAATCCTCAGCCGTGCCGATGCCGATAGTGGGCGCCGGGCCTAAGAATTACCGACCATTTCTCTTTATACGACAAAGCCAAGTATTCCAATTAATATTGACTAATTTATCCGTGTATGGACTTATCAACAGGAGCTGGAGAATGTATCCAGCTACCGCGTGGCCAATCATGACATGGAATTTTACATCGACGCCCTACTGAAGACACTCAAGAATTGGGAGTACTGGTAATGCTCTTTTATTACTATTTCGAGGGGCTCATGGCTAAATGATGATAGCCGCACGGGTCGATCGAAGACTAAGCTACGCTTGCCGCGGTCGGTTTGTGGATGGGTGATCATCCATCACACTAATATTATAAAAGCGAAAGTTTGTGAGAGTGTGTGTGTGTTTATATAGGGTGACTGGTAATTAGTGACCGATACTTAAACACGTGATTTTACTCATCATTATGAACAACTTTTACTATGGAACCAAACCTGAAATCGTGAAAAAAAAACAGCTGTTCTCTACATTTAAATGTAGGGAACAGCTGATTTTTTTTAATTTTTTTAAATTTTGAATGGAGGTAGCTGACACCCTGGATATAGGTAAGACTGAGAGCTGACCCCGACATAGTTGAGAAAAATCTGGGCTGATAGACGTAAATTATTATTTCAAAGATTTTACGATACTAACACCGTTTCTGGTTTGTTCTGGAACGAAAATCAATGACGTGTCAAAATTAAACTCAAGTTGACTATGAATAATCCATAACCATACCATAATCAGCCTATAATGTTCCCACTGCTGGGACACAGGCTTCCTCTCAATGAGAGGGAGTGGGCCGTATTCCACCACGCGGGCCCAGTGCGGGTTGGTGGATGTCACATGTCTTCGAATTTTTGGTTCTAGAACATGCCGGTTTCCTCACGATGTTTTCCTTCACCGTTTTGAGAGCAGTGGTGATGAAATAATTTACACAAAGTAAAGCGCCTGTCTGGGTTCGAACCTACGACCTACAACTCGTAAGTCGTGTCCGTGACCACTGGGCCACCACTGCTCTATGAATAATCACCCAGTCACAATCCACATGCGTTTGACAGTTTGTTAGCTAACTTTTGATTTGATTTTTGTATCAGAATCCGGGTGTAAGTATTGCATAATATTTTAGTTTTATCGTATTACTAGCAGCGCTCCGCGGTTTCACCCACATAAGTTTCGATCCCGTGGGAATATCGGGATAAAAACTATCCTATGTCCTTTCCCGGGACTACTATCTCTATACCAAATTTCATCTAAATCCGTTCAGCGGTTTAAGCGTGAAGAGGTAACAGACAGACAGACACTGTCGCATTTATAATATTAGTAACCTAACCTAAACCTTCAAAAACTCGATATCAAAACGTAATCCATTGCGTGTTTGGTACAGGTTCGAGAATCAAACTCCTCTAGTGAACCAGCAACCGCTGAACTACAACGAAGCGGTGTACAAGTGGCAAACTGACCAGTTTGTGAACACGCTCAACAACCACAATATTGGATTCAAGCAGTATTCCGGTTAGTATTGGGGGCCTGAAAAGGCCACTTAGGCAGAATCATAAAAGGATATCATAATGGAGAGTTAACCGTTAAGTTAATCGTATCAAATCCCATTGGTGAAGCATTTTTTTTGTCTGTGCTAAAATACCAATCAATCCGATCCAAATCCCAAACCCAACCAACCAATCTCTTTGGATTGGGATTGGATTGAGAGTGGGATAAGGCTAGGCAGATGAGCTATCACTATTTCAATTTCACTCAACTCAACTCAAATCATTTATTTCAATTAAACCTTGTACAGGCACTTTTGAATTGTCAAAATTAAATAGTCTGTCAGTTAGTCAGAAAGTTGAAGCTAGTTGCCCATTCCAAAGCGTAGATCTCTATGGAGAAGAACGGGCAAGAAACTCCATGGACACTCTTTTAAATCAAGATATTACAAAATCCTGGGTACATTATTCTTGTTGCTTCTATATGTGAGAACAATGTAAAAAAGACAGAAATGAAGAAACAATTCAAGACATAAGATAAAAATAAGCCTTGGCAGTTAAGAGATGACCAGTCTCAACCGACGGCGCCCGTTCACGAACATGACGCATGGATCAGCACCATCCAGCTCAACCATTTTCACTTCATTGCACAGATCACTACATAGAAAATTTATGTATTTCTAGATTTCAAACGAAACTCGGATAACTTCTGTCGTCGCCTGCGAGAAGATCCGCGCACGCTGTACGGAGTCACACAGTCTACCGGCACACTGCTAGAGGAAATGGACATGGTGTTCGGTAAGTACATTCCATAACTAACTCAAAGCAAAGCATCATCATCATCTGCCTAGCCTTTTCCCCACTATGTTGGGGTCGGCTTCCAGTCTAACCGGATGCAGCTGAATACCAGTATTTTACTTGGAGCGACTGCCTATCCGGCCTCCACAACGTGGCTAAATAATAACAGCCGCACAGGTCGATCGTTCAGGTTAAGCTACGCTTGCTGCGGTTGGTCTGTGGATGGGTGACCATCTTTACATACCGTGACTCCTCCGTGCGTCGGAAAGCACGTTAAGCCGTTGTCCCGGCTGTCATTCGTGGATCTTTGACAGTCGTTACGGGTAGTCAGAAGCCCGAAAGTCTGACAACCAATCTTACCAAGGGGTATCGTATTACCCAGTAACTGGGTTGTGGAGGTCAGATAGGCAGTCGCTCCATGTAAAATACTGTTATTCAGCTGCATCCGGTTAGACTGGAAGCCGATCCCAACATAGTTGGGAAAAGGCTAGGCAGATGATGATTACAGTAGCAGTACCTGCGCATGGACATTCCCACAAGAACCGAGCAGTTTTTGAAATAAAAAGTATTAAAATTTTTTGACCAATAATTGTAATCGGATTAGTATTTCTAGGGATTACCCTGTACACACATACAATCAACCTTACCACTTTATAATAAAGTACAAAGTACAACTTTACCAAAGTCAGTACCAGTAGTAATAGGTTGTCTATTTCTCCACAGGTTTTCTTTTCCGCTGCGACTGCAAATTCATGGACGACTTCAAACCGGCTTTAATCCGAAACATCACGGGCAAAACTAACATCGCAGGGTGGAAGAACGCACAGTTTAATGAGGTAGGTAATTAAGCCACACTTTTCAGCTGTTTTAAATGTAATCCGCCATCTTGCCTCTTAGCATCCTCATAACAGTGCTCCGGTCGTGTTTAATTTTGACAGGTACTAATCAATTGCTTAGCGACCTCTTAAAGGCTCCTGCAAACAGGCGCGACGCGAATCGCGCGCGACGCAAAGGCACCGCTCGTTGCGCGACTTGCGGTGCCTTTGTGTCGCGCGCGATTTTATCGCGTGTCTCGCCTGTTTGTAGGAGCCTTAACGCTAAATAGCGTTTATGAATGAGATTTTTGGTAATCAGTTGCTTAGTAATTAAAATAAGAAGGCTCAAAAATGCCCCACGTCTGCCAGCAAAGAGAAGTATCTCAAAAATTGGCTAAAACTTACGAGACGAGACGAATGACGCGATGAGGATTTCAACCATTGTGATTGGTCGATTCCTGCACCGCCTGCACGTCTCCGCTCCGCTTGTCCCAGCTCCACTTCAGTGGAAACGCACCCTAAGGATTAAAACCAGTAGTATGTTTTTCATTTCTGCAAACTGTTTCTCCTTAATACAGGTTGCACAGCTACCTAGCTAGGAGAACAGTAGTTCACCCCTACAAATATTTGTTAGGTTATGTTCTACGCTGCCATAATAACTTTAATATGTATGTAACACAAATACCCTTTAATGCAATAAATATTATTATTATTATTTCTACTCGATCTAAAACTAAAGCTGTAGATTTTACAAAATAATTATATACTATTCCTGAACGAATATTCAGAGCAATTTTTTTGTATGTTCGCCAGTAAGGATTGAAACCGGAAGTATGTATTTCGTTTTTATTCACTTTTAGCGATTTTTTTTTTTTCTTTGCTGTCAGACGTGGGGTAATTTTCTACTTCTCCTTTAGGAGACGTTTATAAATAAGACTATTAAAATGTAATTTAATCAAATATGTAAAGCTGTTTTCGTTAGGTAACGTACTAAATAATTATTAAATAATTCCTAATACTAATTGAATACGTATTTGTTTTTGCTGCGTAGGACGAAGATGACGTAAGTAATTTCTTATTGATTAGCTTTTCTTCACAATATAAAGTTCTCACATATAACGTCAATGTTCAGTTTGGCAGATGATTCCTCACCTCAAATCGACTGCCCTAGGAAAGCTCTTGAGTTTTGATGGAAGTGAGGAAGGCCAAATCAAGGTGGAGTCGCCTGGAGGGAATTTCGAGGAAATGTCTTAGAATATAGATGTTAATCTTGAGAGCCAATCACGTGTGTAAACTCACGTTTCTAATTCCAGACTTACACCCTCTCCCTGATGTGTATGAACCCAGCCATCGTGATGGAAAGCCTGCACCCGGCTCGCTGCATCGCGCTGGCGTCCGGTACACTCACCCCGCTGGTCAGCCTGCACTCCGAGCTCGCCACCAGCTTCCCGCACCGCGTGTCGCCCAACCACGTCATACCCGAGGACAGAGTGAGTCATCAGCGTGTAGTATCTAGATGCATCGCGCTGGCGTCCGGTACACTCACCCCGCTGGTCAGCCTGCACTCCGAGCTCGCCACCAGCTTCCCGCACCGCGTGTCGCCCAACCACGTCATACCCGAGGACAGAGTGAGTCATCAGCGTGTAGTATCTAGATGCATCGCGCTGGCGTCCGGTACACTCACCCCGCTGGTCAGCCTGCACTCCGAGCTCGCCACCAGCTTCCCGCACCGCGTGTCGCCCAACCACGTCATACCCGAGGACAGAGTGAGTCATCAGCGTGTAGTATCTAGATGCATCGCGCTGGCGTCCGGTACACTCACCCCGCTGGTCAGCCTGCACTCCGAGCTCGCCACCAGCTTCCCGCACCGCGTGTCGCCCAACCACGTCATACCCGAGGACAGAGTGAGTCATCAGCGTGTAGTATCTAGATGCATCGCGCTGGCGTCCGGTACACTCACCCCGCTGGTCAGCCTGCACTCCGAGCTCGCCACCAGCTTCCCGCACCGCGTGTCGCCCAACCACGTCATACCCGAGGACAGAGTGAGTCATCAGCGTGTAGTATCTAGATGCATCGCGCTGGCGTCCGGTACACTCACCCCGCTGGTCAGCCTGCACTCTCGCCATTGTATTATATAAGGTGTTGATTTGCATCCTCGTCAAATTTCAGGAGGTTGTCATAAAAGACATTTTAGTACTTAGTAAAGTAAAAGGCGTTTGTTTGTGTGTGAAAGCGCGGTTATAGGGCTAGTAACAGACGGGCCGCGTTTAAATACGGCTGGTTCACACTTATGGATTTCCGTAAATAAGAAAAAAAAAAACCTACCCATTTTATTGTTGATTTGGGTCGAGAATCATTAGCATAATTACGTCCTTGAATTTGACTAGGATGCAAATCAACACTTTGTTTATGCAATATATCATCGCTATCTCCATCATCATCAGTCTAGCCATTACCCAACTACTTTCCATTTGCTTCTAACTGGATGCAGCCGAATAGGGGCCAGTTTTGGGTATCCAAATGATCACCAGTCCAATCCAGAATGTTTTGAATGTGATAAAATTTCGGTATGTACTGGGGCCCGCAACATGTTATAGTTTTATATAAATAAGCTCTTTAATAAAATACGGAGATTTTTTAATCTTAGTAGCCATTTTTCTCCACTTTATATTTATCCTAGAAAATTCTGTTCCTAAAAACTCGTCACTAGTTCACTTTTTTGACTACCTACCATCACGTCACAAGCATTATTTAGTGTTGGGAAAATCAAATCGATTCAAAGGTATCCCCGTGTGCGGCGCCCCCCCCCCTCCCTCGGGGCCCAGCGCCAGCGCTCACGCTCACCCAGCCAGTAGTACTCAGGGCTGAGCGTGAAAGTGGCGGCTTAAGATTTTTGTACGTAAGCTAGGCACGCGAAGTAGTTGCTCTTGCGTTATCTAGGTGTATCTGTGGTGTCACCCTATGTAAAATTTCTACATTAATTTATATCTGTAATTCGTATGGCGTACATAATAAAGACTATTGAGTGCTATGTTGCCATGGCAGGTCTGGATCGGCACGCTCCTGGGCGACTGTATGGGCGGGGTGCGCTACACGGCGGCGGGCGCGAGCTCGGCCCGCGCGCGGCTGGCGCTGGGCGCGGCCGTGCTGCGCGTGTGCAGGCTCGCGCCGCACGGCGTGCTGTGCTTCTTGCCCTCCTACTCGCTGAGGGACAAACTGGTGCAAGAGTGAGCTTTAATTACGTTACCATAAATAATTAAAAACATCACAAATGCACCATGGTTCAAAATCAAAATATTTTATTTCACATAAGCCTACATGGGCACTTATGAAACGTCAGAAGCTAGGTGCACGGTTCCAATTGGTCGTTTCCTATGGAGAAGAACCGGCAAGAAACTCCACGGTTACTCTTTTTAAAAATAATTGGCTTTTACAATATTTTCAAATTACAGTAGGTATGGGAGGATAGCGTAGGCCTGTCAACAAGTATCAGGTACTTGATAAGATAAAAAATGGTCTACAGATCTAAAGTCTACAAGGCCTACAAAGTCCTCACATTTACAAAATAAGAATCTATCAAAAGGATAAAATAAAAAATAAAAACCTAATAAAACCTAGTGATATGATTCCCATTACAACCACTAATAAAGAGATGAAAAATTTGAATTGTCTGTATATAATGTCAAGTAATAAAGAGATTATGTCAAAAAAGTATGTAATAAAGTAAATAAAAAATGAACATCGTAATTTGAGAGCAGTTAATAGACATTTAAATAGTTAAGCCGTTAATGAAGAGCCAGGGAAGCCACATGTGCAGAAGGAATTATTGCCAAACTACCTTGTCTTCAACGTAGTCTTTAATCTTATAATATGCTTTTTTGATAAGGACACGTTTGATGAAGGTTTTGAATTTTCCATCGCTAAGTTCTGTAACCGGCTTTGGCAACTTGTTATAAAAACGGACGCCGTTTACAAGAAATGACTTGCTAGTTTTGGTTAATCTAAATTTAGGTAACACAATTTCATTTTTACTACGTGTATTTATATTGTGGAAATCGCTTCTTATTTTGAAGAGTCCTAAGTTTTTGCGAACATACAAAATACTTTCTAAAATATAAAGAGAAGGTAGGTTCACAAGAAACTGCGAGGTTCTACATCGCCACATGGGAACTACGCATCATACTGATGACGTCACGTAAAATCCTCCATCGCGCTAGCAGAGTTTACCGCCTCACTATAGCTTATATACAACGTCGTGACATCATCATCTTCGGGCAATAGCCCACCAGACACCGCCCGTCTGGTCGGAGGATCCTCCCTTTTTAGGGTTCCGTACCCAAAGGCTAAAAACGGGATCCTATTACAAAAACTCCACTGTCTGTCTGTCTGTCACCAGGCTATATCTCATGAACCGTAATAGTGAAACTTTTCACAGATGATTTAATTCTGTTGATAGCGGCAACAGAATTAAATCATCTGTGAAAAGTTTCAACAACAAATATTAAAAACAGAATAAAATAAATATGTGCCAAGTCCGACTAGCACTTGGCCAGTTTTCTATAAAAGATGAGTGAACCTTACACCCAGTTCCTCATTCGGCTTAGCCAAAACGTAGTGCGGAAGCAAGCGAGACATGTTCAGCATGCATATTGTTTGTTTAAAATGTGCCGTGTCCTCCAAACACAGAATATTCCTTCATATTATGTTAAGTCTAATGTTTCAGTTGGCGGGAGTCAGGCGTGTGGGACGAGATGAACCGACTGAAGAACGTGTTCTGTGAGCAGAGGCACGGAGGTGACCACGAGGAGACCATGGATGTGAGTAAAAGTGCGCAGTACTCACACCTCCACCCTATTTCAAGTTAAACAAATATCAACTTTATTTCAATGACTATTAAGTTGATTTCAGAATGACTAGCACTATTGAAAAAGTTATAAAAAAGTTTATGTTGTAAACTGAACTTTATTGTGTAGGAATTAAAATTATTTTTCCATTAATTCATATTTGTTTACATTTTTGGCAAATAAACCTCAAATGCAGATTAGTTAATTTAATTTGTGCCCCTGAGGCGCCTCTCCCACGGACGTCGACGAGGAAGCGACTAGCCCCACCGGCCGTTTTCGCAACTGCGATTCGCAACTTCGACTATTTTCTCGCTCAAGAAACGTACAAAAGATTGTAGGTCAGTAAAAGAGATACATACAGGATGGTATGACATCGGCGCGCAAGTTGTAACCATGAATTCAGCTAATGATTCTGGACTACCTAGCGAAAGAATTTTTTCGGCGGTTATCGAAAAAAAATCGTCTGTTTCATAGAAAAGTACAACCGGTCGATTCTGTAAAAATCGCACCGTGAAAACTTAGGTGAAGTGAGTTTGTTTTTGCTAGGAATTGACACTATTCACAGCTCACTCCACGCTCACTTCACCTAAGTTTCCACGGTGTTGTATGATGGTTCTTATTGCTTCTTTCAGGATTTCTACCAGACCGTGGGCACTGAGAAAGGCGCATTATTATTCGCGATATACCGCGGTAAGGTGTCCGAGGGTATGGACTTCAAGGACTACCAAGCCAGAGCTGTTATATGTGTAAGTAATTATCACACTAATATTATATAGGCGAAAGTTAGTTGTTACTTCTCTACGCACAAACTACTAAACGGATTTAGATGAAATTTGGCACACAGATATGTAGTTTATAACCAGGATTAGCACATAGGATACATTAATTTAACCCGATATTCCCACGGGATCGAAACTTATGCGGGTGAAACCGTGGGGCGCAGGTAGTCATACTAATATTATAAAGGCGAAAGTTTGTGAGTGTGTGTGCGTGGATGTGTGTGTTTATATGTTTGTTACTTCTTCACGCTCAAACGGCTGGACCAATTTTGATTAAATCTTGTAAGGAGGTAGCTGATACCCTGGATTAACATATAGGCTACTTTTTATCCCAATATTCCCACGGGATCGAAACTTATGCGGGTGAAACAACGGGGCGCATCTAGTTATAACATAAAGCTATACAGGGTGGCAGGTGGACGCGCCACCATGATTTTAAACACCCCAGAGTTGAAAGGGTTGATTACTTTAAACTTTCAGTGATTATATCAAACATCTAAGCGAGCCCCAAAATACAGACTAAGGCTGACTTTCCACCAGAGATGAACGAGGATACCTAGTGTGCGTGAAACTAACCAATACCAACGCTAACTTAGTTCAAGCTATAAAAATGAAGCGATGTTATTGGTTGGTTTCACGCACATCCCTCGCTACGCTTCCTCGCTCATCTCTGGTGGAAACGTAGCCTAACTATCTAGTTTGGGGTTCACTAGCAAATACTATATTGTAACCTAGCTGCTGACAATATTTTAATCTCCTCATGTCGTCTGAACTTGCTGTTAACCTGTGAACCTGCTTACTATATGTACAGTATCCTAATTGCGTAACACACTATCAATCGGAATCTGAATCATTTTGAAGCAATCCATTGCTTCATAAGTTCGAAAAATTTGTCTACTCAACACGTAATAACGCAATGAATGTTGTTGAACTGTCAAAATGAAACCGATTCCAATTGATAATGTGTTACGCAATTGCTCCGCAGGACAATACATATTTTCTAAGTTCAAAAAAAAAATGATCAACTTTGATCGTTAATACAATCGGTAACGTGACGCGTTACGGGGTTTGGTCCTATTACATTTTCCGTTTGCATTGATGTCAGCTATCGATTTGTAAAGGGACATGCGTGGCGGCCATTTTGAAAAAAAATCAAAATGACGCGACGGTATAGGTATGCCAGGCTCCATAAAAAAATCTTTAATCCCCCTTTCGCCGATTATTTTTAAAAAAGCTGTGATTGTGTGTGTTTATGTGTTTTTTTTTTACATTTAGGAAACGGCAGATTTTTTTTCGCGAGTTTTGATGAGTACAATGACCTCTTAAGAGGTGGTTGGTGTTTTTCCACTAACCCTGTATACGGTAGTCGCGAGGAAAACTCTGGGATATTGTATTTTTAGTGATGGACGGTTGGCGCAGTGGTTAAGCGATTGACTGCTGCGCTGCGTGTCGCGGGTTCGATTCCCGCACGGAACAAATATTTGTATAACCTGCAAGTAGTTGTTCCGGGTCTGGCTGTTTGTGTATGTGAGTTTAAATGTTTGTATGCGCACCCACAATACAGGAGAAATTCCTAGTGTGGGGAAACGTTTAAAAAAAAAATGCGTAGTTCGCATGTGGCCACAATGCAATAAAATAAAAATACATAAATTATCGATACTTTACCTTATTTTATTGCTTATAAGACCTAGGTCTGTAAAACCTGCTGTTCTCGTCTCCAGGTGGGTGTACCATACCCGAACACATTCGACACTGCAGTCAGTGCGAAGATGGAGTACAACAACAAATATATGAAGGAGAGGAGCTTGCTCGACGGGAGGGAATGGCTACGAGTGCAAGCTTATAGGTTAGTACAATCCGTAGACAGAGTAATCTATAGACTCATGGTATCCGTGCCACCGAAAGGGACAAAAAATTCTGGCAATCTTCATCAAACTATCATTTTTACAGCTTAATACACTGCACCTTACCATTTTCACAGTTGCGGAAATGTACTATTATTGAATTATGCAAGAAAAAGATCTTAATTTCCGTTTAATCGCGGTGTAGTTTTTATTATCTATATATATAAAAGAAGAAACTGACTGACTGAATGAATGACTGACTGACTGACTGACTGACTGACATATCAACGTACAGCCGAAACTACTGGGTCTAGGAATGTGAAATTTTGCACACGGCTTCCTTTTATAATGTAGGGGAGCACTAAGAAGGGGTTTTTGGAAATTCAACCTTTAAGGGGGTGAAAAGGGGGGATTTCGTTTGTATGAAAAATCTTATTCCTTGAGTTAATAAACTTGAAACTTGGCACGAATACTTATCTAAGTAAATTATTAAGTTTGGCATTTTTTGTTTTTCTTAACTACCCCCTAAAGGGGGATTGGGGGGTGTCAAAGTTTGTATGGAAGAATTTTAACGGGCTGTCCGATTAACTCGAAACTCAGTATTTATACTTAAGACCAAAAATAGAAAATAACGTGTATCAGGGTTTTTCGAAAATGTACCCCTAACGGCGTGAAAAGGGGTAGTTAATTTTACAGGGGAGGATTTTACTGCGTGACTTGATTTACTCGAAAATTGGTATTAATAATCTTTGAGTCAAGTAATGAACACATCACAAACTATTTTTCGAAATTCCACCCCTGTGGGGGTGAAAAGCGGGGATACAGTTTATATGAAAAATCTTATTCATTTGGTTAATAAACTTGAAACTTGGCACGAAAGTAAATTATGAAGATTGACACTTTTTGTTTTTCTAAACTACCCCCTAAAAGGGGATTGGGGGGTGTCAAAATTTGTATGGATGAATTTTAACGCGCGGTCCGATTAACTCGAAACTCGGTATTTATACTTAAGACCAAAAATAAAGAATAACACGTATCAGGGTTTTTCGAAAATCTACCCCTAACGGGGTGAAAAGGTGTAGTTAGTTTTAGGGTTTTTCAAAACTCGACTCCTACCAAGGTGGAAAAGGGTAATAAAGTTGAAGGGGTGGATTGCTGGGAAATATAGCAGGAAATGCTGTATCCACTAGCAGGAATAGCGCCACCAGTGGTTCGCAGCACTGGCTCCTGCGAAAGAGTCAAAATGATCTCCGACACATGACCCTTTGCACGACAACATCCTTGTGCCACAAAGGCTGAAAAGCCGAAACAGTTTTTTAAAGTGTGTCGTCCCACTCACTGGTGAACCATGACAAGAAAGACTGAAGCTGTGGCGAGACAGTCCTTCCTTACCCAAACCGTTCGTCCCACCCGCTGAAGACCTCCCACCTGGACATGAGTAACCTTGGGTAGCCTGGAAGTCTTTAAACAGCCTCCGGATCCAGGTTAGCTGAAGCAAGGAAAACCTGTTCAGGTGGAGATTCATAGACAACTCCGCCTTGGAGTGTAAATGTGGTGCTGTTCCACAAACGATGGGACAATTAATATCGTGTCCTGCATGTCCTGTCAGCTGCACGTTATAGGAACTGGTGAACGCTGTTAATGGCGCCAAACAAGTAGCTGAATTCTGGGCCGAGTCCATTTAGATTGCTATCGACACGCTAAGAAGAAAGGGTGGCTTTTACTGCTTGCTTCCATTAACTCGAAAATGAGTAGGTATCGGTCTTTGAGTCAAGTTATGGACACGTCATCCCAAACGATTTTTCAAAAATCCACCCTTGTTGGGGTGAAAAGCGAGGATCCTGTTTATTTGAAAAATCTGATTCCTTTGATCTACAAACTTAAAAATTGGCCCAAATACTTATTAATCTAAATAAATGATAAAGATCATAAACATACATATTACAAATTTTTAGAGGAAAGTACGAAATACACGCGGACGAAGTCGCGGGCAAAGTGCTAGTTTCATTTATAAACGTCAAACTTGTTGTGCACATTGATGTGCTTAGCCGACACGCAGTAAGGGACAGAAATATTCTTACTTTGTCTCTTTTCTTTGCTAGTGACGCTAATATATTTCTGTTTTTCTTGTGCGAATGAAAAAGAAGATATGCCACCATGCAGTCTATAGTTTACTCTGTCTACGGTACAATCCAATGAAAACATTACGGCGGCACGGAACGTGAGGCGAGTCGCTTAGTTATACAATATTTTTATCTCACGTAGCGACGCGCGCTTTATTTGTGTTAACCAAGTTGTCTACACAGTTGTCTAATTGTCTTAATGTTAGGGGCTGTTCATTTATTACGTAAAAGACATTTTTGACCACTTTCCGAACCCCCCCCCCCCCCCATGTAACAAAAGATAAGCCTTGGATGAACTCCCTCCCCCTTTTTAATTTTACGTAAGGTCAATATCTACCAAAATTGCAAAGAAAATACCTAGCAAAAAATTTAAAACTTATAATTTTTGTGATCTTTTGTAAGAACATTCTAGACCCCTCCCACCCCCACGTAAGAAAAAATAAGACTTGTTTGGACCTCCTTCCCCTTCAAATCGTCTCGCGTAATAAATGAACAGCCCCAACAAGTTGCACGTCGATGTCCCAGGACTTAGCCCCGCAGTATTATTAAGACACTACCTTCTGCCCGCGACTTCGTCCGCGTGAAATTTCTTGTACCCCCACCCCGTTGCAACACATCGTATTCGCTTAGCGTTCATTCTGACTTTTTTCTTTTTGCTCGGCTCCTAAGGGTCATAGCGTGATATTAAATAGCCTTCCTCAAGAATTGGGCTATCAAATGCAAAAAGATTTTTTCAAATCTGACCGGTAGTTCCAGAGTTTATCGCATTCAAACAAACTCTTCAGTTTTATTATTAGTATATAGAATATGTGAGTAACAATGTAGGGCCTTTGAAGAAAAAGCCATTGCAGCTTGAAGTAGACTACCAGCTCCCCCCCCAGAGCGCTGAACCAGGCGGCCGGGCGCTGCGTGCGGCACCGCGCCGACTGGGGCGCCGTGCTGCTGCTGGACGAGCGGTACCGGCAGGAGTACTACACCGAGCATCTGTCCAAGTGGGTCAAGAGATTTGTGAGTACCACTTACAATATGGTTGAGCTGAATGGTGCTGATCTATGCGTCATGTTCGTGAACGGGCGCCGTCAGTTGGGGCTGGTCATCACTTAGCTGCCTCGGCTTATTTTTATCGATTGTTGTTTTCTTGCTATTTGCTGTACTCTGGACGCTTTTAACGTGTACGTCTTTTTTACATCGTTCTCACATATAATTGTAAATTCAACATTAATGATGTACTTAACTAATATTTTTGTAAAACTATATTTTAAAAGAGTGTCCATGGAGTTTCTTGCCCGTTCTTCTCCATAGGTACCTACGCTTTGGAATGGACAACTAGCTTCATATTTTCTGACTGACCGACTTCTTGACAATTCAAAAGTGCCTGTAAATGGTTTAATTGAAATAAATGCTTTGAGTTTGAGTTTGAAAATACGACCGACGCAACTTGGCGGGCCTGAACTTCACGCAGAAGGCTGCGCCGAACGTTTTTTAGGAACCAAATGGTGACTTGAGGCGAGTGTGAGTGAGAGAACATGCGCGAAAGTTCGCAAAGGCTATACTCAGGACCGCCAAGTTATAGCCGCAATAATAATAATAATCATTTATTTATAAAAAGGGGATGAAAAAATAAAGACAAAAACATGACAAAGACATGTTTTGAGGTAGCATTACTTGTTAGTGTTACCGACATTGCTACTTAATAATGTCGGGAGAAGATAAATGTTACCAAAGTAAACTACTATAAGTATTTAATATAAAAAAAAATGTGCAGCCCCATTTTTTTTAAATCGATACTAATATTATAAATGCGAAAGTGTGTCTGTCTGTTACCTCTTCATGCTTAAACTGCTGAACCGATTTAGATGAAATTTGGTATAGAGATAGTTTGAGTCCCGGGAAAGGACATAAGATAGTTTTTACCCCGAGATTCCACGGGATCGACACTTATGCGGGTGAAACCGCGGGGCGCTGCTATTACTAAATAACTTCGCCGAGTAACTGCGACCAACTTGGAAGTAGGGCTCAAATCACAGCGAAATGGAAACGAAACGGAGCGCAGTTTCAGTGTCATATGAATTTTAACTTTATTTTCATTACTATAATTCATAGTATCGCTTGAGAAACTTGAAAGGTCGCGCGGCCGCCCGCGGCGCCGCGTGCACTCCGATGACTCAAGTTTCTCATGCGATAATAAAAATTATAGAAATGAAAATAAAGTTAAAATTCATATGACACTGAAACTGCGCTCGGCTTCTCGTCCATCTCGGTGTGATTTGAACCTACCGCTCGCCCCGTTCGAGCGCGCTTCGTCACAGTTCTTACCTAACCTAACCCCTTTAGTCGGGGTGCCCAGGCTTAGTTACTGTGACTAATTCGGCTACCGCCAAGACCGACATATTTACGGTTCACAATTTTACGGTTTTACAGTGTGCGTTACCCCAGCCAGATATTGTCGAAAATCGTCATCTAAGTGGAATAGATAATTAGATATACAGCTTCTGTAAATTGGTAAGCACATTTTTGAATTTGGTAAGGTGATAGTTTTAGGGTTTCGTAGCCAAATGGCAAAAACGGAACCCTTATGGATTCGTCATGTCTGTCTGTCCGTCCGTATGTATGTCACAGCCACTTTTTTCCGAAACTATAAGAACTATACTGTTGAAACTTGGTAAGTAGATGTATTCTGTGAACCGCATTAAGATTTTCACAAAAAAATAGAAAAAAAAAACAATACATTTTGGGGGTTCCTTACTATATACTTAGAACTGAAACTCAAAAAAAAAAATTTCATCAAACCCATACGTGTGCGGTATCTATGAATAGGTCTTCAAAAATGATATTAAGGTTTCTAATATAATTTTTTTCTAAACTGAATAGTTTGCACGAGAGACACTTCCAAAATGGTAAAATGTGTGTTGTATATTGAAATAAATGGTATCTAAATAATTAGATATCAATTTGAAATAAATGGTACAACTTAATTTGTATTTGTATTTGCTATGGTTGCGAAGATATTTAAAATCCTGCTGCGGTAACGTTTTCACGATTGCTGCATCTTGGAATTGACTAGACGGACAAAAATGTGCTTACCAATTACAGAAGCTGTATATTATCTAATTATCTATTTCACTTAGATGACGATTTTCGACATTCTGGCTGGGGTAACGCACACGGTTTTACATGGATAGCTTACAAACTATTGAAAATTAACACGTTATATTGTAAACAGTATGGTACAGTTCACAACCACGACCGTTTACAATCTCGTGAGATAGGCTATAAACTAACGGTGTTCGAAATCATACTTACCTCTTTCCTACAATATGAATTTCTCTCCCACAGCTGGGCAACAACCACCATACTTACGAGAGTCTAGAGGACAACCCCAACGGGCTTGCAGCGTTCATGCAGAGGATGAAGATTGTGGAAGAAGAGGAACGCTTGAAGAATACCTAGCGATAAGTTATTTTAAGACAATGTTAAAATTTATATAAATAAAAAAAATACTGTTTGTTCGTAAGCGCATCACTTGAGAGCGGCGACCGATTTGACTATTTTTAGTTTTAAATGTTTATAATAGTCCGAATTTGGTTTTTAAGTACTTACAGATTTTTTTTTTGAAAAATTTCGCATTCGGGTGAAACTGAAAATCCTTTTTTCTGTGATTTTTTTTTAGTGATAACTTCTTTAGGCCATTTTTTGAGATTGGAAAAAACTATTGAACTCGCGCCACTGTTACCGTAACCGACACCGCTTCGGATGTGTTTGGCTGTCCTCGGGATGTACTCGGTTTTAATGTATATCTGATAAGTCAGTGAGTGATGGCAAAGTATTGTGGTTGTGTTTTCATTTCTGTTGGCACTCCTGGAGTGCCACTTTATTTTTATTTTAGAGAGATAGTATCAGTGATGAGCAGTTAGACGCTAGTCTACACACACAAGTCTAGTTCGCACGCACATAAACACTATTCCGAACTAAAACGCGCCTTAAAAATACGAAAAGTCCTTTGGAAAATCGAGTTTTGTAAAAAACTAGTGAACACTTCGATTTGTCGGTGCCGATGAAAATTTTACATTGCTTTTATTACTTATTTACATCCAAAGTTCGTTAAAATTAGCAAGAAAAACGAATCTTTGTTTGCTCATAACCTTCTAATAGCTTTTTATTTTAGTATTCTGTTTCCGCAGAGACAAAATAAATAATAAGACAAAACGATATCATATTTAACTTTGGATTTACAATGTCAAACAGAGGAGTAATACGCTCCCTAAATTTCTATGGAAATAATATCGACTAGTGCCACCTCTAGGGAATTCCTTCTATGTTGCCCGCGACGTTACAAGTTTTACAAAATACGTAAGAAATTTTGAAGTTAGGGTTGTGTTGTGTTTTACCTGCGAATCATAATTTAGATCTACTTCTCTCTACATTGAAGGAAACACATTCAATCTTCAGTAATGTTACGAGTTTGTCAAGTTATCAATTGCAAATTCAATATTTTTTTGAATTCTCAAATTGAATGAGATTGTGATTACGAGTGTGTACGCAATTAGGACGAAGTTTTTAAGGTTCTTTTGTAAATTGAAAACCATTTATTTTATAATTTTGTTTAGATCTATGCTGAAGTGTTATTATTAAAGAAATAAATGAACTGATTTCCTTTCTCTTGTATTCTAATTAGTTTCTGATTTCAAGGCAAAGAAATCATATTTAGTCAAGTGTACGGTTTCATACGTTGTTTGTCAAAGTATTGTTGCATTTACATCGGAAAGCTTGGTTTCAGAACGGCAAACATGGTGACATAAGCTGTAAAATATAACAATTTTTTACAAAGATCACGGTCAAGGTCAATCAAAGTCATCCATTAATCCTCTTTTATTGGAACTTGGAATCCCCTTTTTAAGTGTGGAGGAGTGGAGGTGCTTGGGGGAGGCCTATGTCCAGCAGTGGACGTCTTTCGGCTGAAAGTTCTTCGCAATGTCTTAAAAAATAGGCGTCCTAAGTCAAAAAACTTGAAATTTTCATCCCCCTCTGTGTTTTTTCTCCAGATTCATGGATAACTTTAATCGACCGAGACCTTTGCAAAAAAAATTGATGGACCCAAATCGAAAAATCTGATTTCAGAGCGGCAAACTAGTTTGACGCGAACTGGAAATGTATTGCGGATATTCTGTATTGTCCAAATACTTCTCTCTTGTAAGAGATTTTGCTCTTGTCGAGATAAAAATATAAGCCCGTCAGAAAAGTTTGGTAACGGGGCAAATTAACCACTTGACTAGGGTGCGATCATAACGCATAGTACAAACAAAGATTTAAATCTTCTTTTAATGCTCTCTCTAATAGGTACTGATACTCATGTATCACCATACGGCTGAAATTATATTGCTTATAGACTTAAGTAAAATATAAGTTGTAAGCTTTGACAGTCGTCGTTACAGGTCAGAAGCCTGAAAGTCTGACCACCAATGTCACTAAGGGGTATCGTGTGACCATACTTAGGACTGGAAGCCGACCCCCAACATAGTTGGAAAAGGCTAGGCAGATGATGACTTGAGGAAACTGTTTTTGTAAAAAGCTTTATTGTGTAGTCAACCTCGCTACGTCACCCTAAGGTTGAATGTCATTTGCACGTTATAAAACGACAAGGTCTATTTGTAAAGGTGCTGACACACATACTCATTACTAGCATGAAAGCATGCTATTGAGCAATTGCTACTTAGTAGCACGTGTGTCGAAACATTGCCGAGCATTAGACGTTAGTTACTTCCTATGATAATACAATCAGACAAAAGGGTTGGTATAACCAACATAGGTTCTCAGTCACGACTGAAGCGGCACGGGCACGAAGACATAATATGTCAGTAATCAGACTGGGGCGGCCAATAGGTTAAAGTACAGAAGCCGGCACATAAAGATACTACAATCTGTCAAATTTCTTTAACAGATTTTCAACTTTATCGCTAAAGCATAAGGTTCAAAGTTGATTGTGAAAATTTTACAGCTTCGGGTAGCTTGATGTGCTGGCGTCTGTACAAAAGTATCAAGTCGATTGATTTTCGAGCATGCCGAGGTGCGGATGGGAGGGGGGGCGCTCCGAGCGCACACACTTATTTAGTAGTATGCTTAAAACTAGCATGTTTATTTTTAGCAAATGTGAACAGCTGCAGAGCATGCTAGTTTTATGCATGCTTTTTTATGGATGTGTGTCAGTACCTTTAGGTAATTACGAAACTATACCACAGACTTATACTATGCATTTATTTTAGGATATTGCTCAAAATTTTAAATACGCATATGTTTTGTACTTTGTAGTGTATGCAGAATGGTGATTAGAATAACACATTAAATAGTACAGCGGTTCTTACAAATGTTTATCAGTGTGTTAAAATAAGAAAATAATCAATTTTACTAAGAATAGAAAACTGTTTTTTTTTTAAACAATAGAAATAGGTTAAAAATGATAAGGCACTAAACTAGCGCGGGGCGATGTTATCAACAATTCAACACAAACTTTATGATATTGTTACCAAATAATGACAAATTAAGTTTAATATTATTGAATAATAAAACAAAAAGGTCCCATGGCTAGAATTTTAATTGTTACCTATTAATTATGTTTGTTTAAAATACGTAATGTATATACGTAGTTTCAATCTACTCGTCACAAGTCGCGTCCATATAGTTACACAACGCTTTGTCTTCTTCTTTCGAAAGTCAAGTTACTGACGACTGAAAGAGACAATCTGTGTGTAACTATTCATCTGATATAATACGTTTATTAGTAAGGAGGTACGTAGTCCTGAATTTGATTAAAATATGATGATTGTATTCACGAACTACAAGTTAAATAATCGTGTAAAGTGATTATTATAAGTATAAATAAAAACGTATTTTTTGTAACTAGGCGTTTAATTTAATTTATTTCAGATTTAATTTTAATATCACAGTTTGTCTTTTTCGTTGGAAGCTCCTTTTGCTTTTGAGGTAGCGATGAACGCGCCTCCGTTATGCGTACGCTGAAACAATTAGAAAAAATCTCATTATTATCGTAATTTTGAAGTATACAGTGGCGCCGATTCCCTTGTTCACAAACTAAACTAAATTTAAGTTCAATACATCTTTTTCTTTCTATTTCATTAAGAAAAGGACAGAAGATAAATATTAGTTTAGTCCTGTCAAATTAGACAGCGCCTAACGTAAAGACGTATTTTTAGTAGCCATGTTTTTAATCACGTCTAAACTTGTTATGGAGTATCTTAATTTGACAGGACTAAACTAATATTTATCTTCTGTCATTTTCTCGTCGTCCATCCATCTAGTTGACCTCGATCACGCCTGATGGAAAGCGATGGATGAGGTGTCCGATAGAACGAGCGTGTCCGGAAAGCGATGGATGAGGTGTCCGATAGAACGAGCGTGTACGGAAAGCGATGGATGAGGTGTCCGATAGAACGAGCGTGTCCGGAAAGCGATGGATGAGGTGTCCGATAGAACGAGCGTGTCCGGAAAGCGATGGATGAGGTGTCCGATAGAACGAGCGTGTCCGGAAAGCGATGGATGAGGTGTCCGATAGAACGAGCGTGTCCGGAAAGCGATGGATGAGGTGTCCGATAGAACGAGCGTGTCCGGAAAGCGATGGATGAGGTGTCCGATAGAACGAGCGTGTCCGGAAAGCGATGGATGAGGTGTCCGATAGAACGAGCGTGTACGGAAAGCGATGGATGAGGTGTCCGATTGGATGAGGTGTCCGATAGAACGAGCGTGTCCGGAAAGCGATGGATGAGGTGTCCGATAGAACGAGCGTGTCCGGAAAGCGATGGATGAGGTGTCCGATAGAACGAGCGTGTCCGGAAAGCGATGGATGAGGTGTCCGATAGAACGAGCGTGTCCGGAAAGCGATGGATGAGGTGTCCGATAGAACGAGCGTGTCCGGAAAGCGATGGATGAGGTGTCCGATAGAACGAGCGTGTCCGGAAAGCGATGGATGAGGTGTCCGATAGAACGAGCGTGTCCGGAAAGCGATGGATGAGGTGTCCGATAGAACGAGCGTGTCCGGAAAGCGATGGATGAGGTGTCCGATAGAACGAGCGTGTCCGGAAAGCGATGGATGAGGTGTCCGATAGAACGAGCGTGTCCGGAAAGCGATGGATGAGGTGTCCGATAGAACGAGCGTGTCCGGAAAGCGATGGATGAGGTGTCCGATAGAACGAGCGTGTCCGGAAAGCGATGGATGAGGTGTCCGATAGGACGAGCGTGTCCGGAACGGTTAGCGTCAGCCCCCCCATGTACTTACTACTTGGTGCAGTCGACTGCCCGCTCGTGGCGCCTGAGATGACTCGCGTGCAGGAACGCTCTCTTGCAGATATCGCAGGAATACGGACGCTCTCCAGTGTGGTACCTGACAAGGACACAAAACATTAACCACTACTAAATGAGCACCAGCCTTTACAAGTTTCCACACGAGTTGGTAAGAAAAACGGGTTAACTTTTCACAGAAACACATGCATACTAAAAGATAATTAACTCGAGTAGGTAATCAGAAAAATAAAATGTTTGTGTGTGAACCTTGGCTTAGCTCCAACAATAGTGGTAACTATTGTCTTGGATGAGCCAAGCCAATTTTGAAGGTGGGCTATAAGATCCCATCCACCATCTAGTAAGAAAAACTTGCCTACAGTTATGGTAGAATTAAAACTGTAATAATCTAATAAATACTTCAATTGTGTTAATTTGGAAGTCGATTATTTGTTTTTGTAAAAAAAACGTTATTTATTTTTTACTTTTAGCATACACAATGTGGATTAAATACGTATTATTGTAGCAAAAACTACCCAAGCAATAACTACCCAAGCAAAAACTACCCAACCAAAAACTACCCAACCAAAAAATACCCAAGCAAAAACTACCCAAAGTCATTCTTTAGGTAAGGCCCACGCAAATGTTTGTATTCATTCATCTTGAAGGCAGGGCACTTCGTAGTGTTCTGTAAGTATCTTGTACGTTTCAATGAGCCTACCCCGTTGTCTGCGCTGTTCCAGTGTGATAATTATTGTGTGGTAAGTATGGGAGAAGAAGACAATCTTGTTGCACCGATCCCAAATAAATTGGGATAAGGGGAGGAGAATGAAGACAATGATGATGATGGCAGTTAGACAGTTCTAAGAGGGGACGGAGCCTGCGAGAAAATTGAAAAATAGGTATTTGAAGAAACTATTGCCGTCGCCTTACCTCAAGTCTGCCCCCGTAGTGTGTGACAGGGACAGCTGCAGCTCAGATATTACAGAAATTATCACAAATATTTTGACGCGGTCGGCGTTTCGTATTCCCCTTGTTTCCCCTCGAAAACTGAGCAGATTTTTTTTACATTAACATTTGGATATTTGGTTCCTAACGTTTTTTTATGTTAAAAACTTTTCTAATTTGTCTGGTAATCCTCTAATCACGGCGGTAAAAATAGGGCATTTTTTGTAATTTTTAGAGGGTCATATTTTCTTTACTAATTAGTTGCTGAAAAAAAGAAAATGACAGGGACTTGTTTACAGCGGACCTTGATTTTATGAAAAAAAAAAAATCTAGATGCATTATTCGGGAAGAAAAAAGGGGAATACATTTGTATGGAGAATCGCACGCCCTATTCCCTTTTAATCATGAATTCAGCACATGATTCTAGACCCCCCAACATAGAAATTTTCGAAGTTCTTTAAAAAAAACTGCTATTTCATAAAAAAGTGCAATACTTATAGAGGTATGAGGAACAGGGTGTAAAGTTCACTCAACCTCCATAGAAAAGGGAGGATCCTCCGACCAGACGGGTGTTGTGTCTGGCGGGCAACTGCCCGATTATTCATGTCGAGCCGTTGTATCCATGCTAGTTGCGTGGTAAACTCTGCTTGCGAGATGCAGGATTTTGCGTGACGTCAGTGTGACGCGTTGTCCGCATGTGGCGAAGTAGATACCGCTACATACCTACGCGGTCAAAATGTATTGAACAACAAATTTTTTTTAATAACGACAAAATTTCGACGTATGAATTATGTAATGAATCCATGGTAACAGGTTGGGCTTCGATGTTCCTGTCACCCTGACTGTTGTTTCAATTTCTTTTTATTTTTCTGTTTTAATATTTAGAATTATTCCTTTGTGAGGCCCAATAAATATTTTTTTCTTTCTTTGTTTAATAATTACCTCTTATGCACGGCCAGGTCCGATTTCTTGAAGAAGCTCTTGCGACAGTCCTTATAGTCGCACGCATGCGGTGTGAGCCCGTCGTGGTCGCGATCGAAATGTTCTCTCAACTGAAATTACATTATCATTTGGCGTTGTGATTATAATTCTTGATTCCATCCAAAAGTAGAGATAAACTACGATAACATGGCGCGCCCCTCCAAAATTCAAAACGTTTGAAAGTATTTGTGAAAGTATTTACAATGCACCACCAAGATTCATAACGCATGTGTGCGTAATGAGACGGCCGTCAAACAAAAAAAATCCACGGATTTGTTGCTCGACTAGTCACGTCATTAATCGCTCATTATTATTAGTAATGGAGGGGCGCGCCATGTTATCGTAGTTTATCTCTAACTAAACTACGTTCGCGATTTTGTTTCCAAACAAGTAATTGTAAACATCCGGTGCCCGCGCCGGCTCTGGCATCATGTATAATTAGGCTTCCTAAGCCTAATTATCTATACTAATATCACAAACAGGTAGAGGTGTTTGTTTGTATGTAGGGGGTAATCTTCGGAACTACTAGTCAGATTTGAAAACTCTTTTTGCATTTGATAGCCCAATTCTTAAGGAAGGCTATATAACATCACGTTAGGATCCTAAGGAACCAAGCAAAAAGAAAAAAAGTAGGAAAGAAGCTAAGTGAAAACGAAGTGATACGACGGAGGAACAAGAAATTTCACGCGGACGAAGTCACAGGCAGAAGCTAGTATAAAATAATATAACATTTTGTTTTTCATATTTCGAATAAACTTGCTTTGTAAACGTCAGAGATGTAAACCATGGAATTAGTATGTACAGGCGCCATCACATCAAGCTACTATAATCTGTCAAATTTCTTTAATAGTTTTTCAACTTTATCTCTAAAGCATAAGGTTCAAAGTTGATTGGGAAAATTTGACAGAATCGGGTAGTTGGAGTGTTGGCGTCTGTACTATTATTTGATAACATAGTTATACAAACAAGGTAAGTAAGTACTTCCACACTAAGTCTTGAAATACAAGTCTTGTAATAGCTCTAAATAATATTAGCTCTCATCATCGGGCGTTCGTATTTCCGAAGATAAGCCGAATGATTCCCGAAGCTCGTGATTTTCTTTAGGAAGCTGTACGTGTATACTCACCATCCACGCGAACCTGAAGTTCCGCATACATATCTGACAGCAATGCTCAGACTGCACGTAGGGCGTGTGGTGACTGCGCGTATGCTTGTTGAGCGTGGAGCGGTAACTGAAGCGCTCGCCGCAGATCTTACACTTGTGACGGCGGAGAGACGGCTCATGGGTCGCTGGGAAAGATAAGTACAAAATCAAGTAAATTTTTTGAATTAGGCTGTGTATCAGCATTTTTTTAAAGTCAAAATTATACAGGGTTATTGGTACCTAAAACATTAACTATCCTAAAGGGTCATTGTACTCATCATTATGATCAACTTTTACTATGCAATCAAACCTGAAATCGCGAAAAAAAAATCAGTTGTCCCCTACATTTATGTTCGTAAAACTCGAGTTTTTCGAACATAAATGTAGGAAACAGTTGTTCATAATGATGAGTACAATGACCTCTTAAGAGGTTGTTAATGTTTTACCAATAACCCTGTATAACTTGTGAGAACACTGGCTTTTGACCGAGGCCTCGCCAGCGTCGGGTTTGGAAATTATCACACGGGAACATACTGAATAAAGTAAAAACATACAGTGAATTTTAATTTGACCTTGCATTGATATTAAATTTCCCATCTTTCAATAACTGGGCCACAACAGTAAGTAAGTTAAATAAAACAATGAATACCTTACCTATATGAGACCTATAATTATCATTCTTCTTGAACACCTTATTGCATGTCCTACAGACATACAACACTCTCTTTTTCGGCTTCCTCTTTATTACTTTCTTTTTTTCTGTAGCCATCAGACTCATTGGTGGGACATTCATAGTCTCTTCTATTTTAACGACCATAGGTCTGTGGAAGCGCTCTTCTAATTCCATCGGACTCATTGGTGGGGCATTTGTTGTCTCTTCAATTTTAACGACCATAGGTCTGTGGAAGCGCTCTTCTAATTCCATCGGACTCATTGGTGGGGCATTTGTTGTCTCTTCAGTTTTAACGACCATAGGTCTGTGTAAGCGCTCTTCTAATTGGCTATTTTGTGGCTCTTTTGGCTTATCAAACCTCACATAAAGCTCTATATTTGCTAGGCTTACAGGCTCTTGCTTAATTTCAGGTATACTTGGCTCCTTCGCCTTATCATTAACTAACTCAACTCCTATATTCAACATATCAGATAACTGTTCCGCATCAATTTCGCTATTCAAACTTATTATAAATGTATCATCGTCTTCTGTCGATATGTATTGCACATTATTTTCGCCGATGAGCTGGTTCAAATTTGCAGCTAGGTTAGTGCTAGCTTCTAAATCAACGTCACTCTCAAATATAGTGGCACATTCGTTTACCGACACATGGTTATTTTCTAATTCAGTAAGTTTCTCAGGAGGATTTAAAATTTCTGGTGGATTTAGTAGCTCATCAGGTAAGTACTCAGCTTTAACATGAAATAATGTGTTCATAATATCCTGATCCATACTTTTGTTTCCTTCGGTAAAATCGAATAAAATTTCAGCATTTTTATCCGTGCCGTAGTCCATATCGTTAGTATTAGTATTGAACATATGACTAGGTTGAATGCTATCAAAATCTATGTCATTATAGAATAGTTCTCCATCTAAAATGTGTAGCTGATTCATTTCTTTTAATAGTTCAATTTGCATTAAGTTGTCTGGGTTGTTGTCGATATCGTTAGGGTTGTAAACGTTGAGTATTTCGTTTTGTGTCGACATGGTCATGTAGTCGTCCTCAGCGGACAGAATATCATCCACTATGTTGTCCACGATGCGGTTTGTGTCGTTTAGGTGAGTTTTATCTTCTTTATCGGGTTCGGGCGGTTTTGCGTTTTGCGCAACACCCCCTGTGTTGGTGTGTTGCCTGGTGGACAATGGAAAAGTTGATTTGAAGATCATCTAAGATAATAATAATAATATTCCACAACTATCACACAACGCCGTCTAGTCTCAAGCTAAGATGTATGTAATCTAAATTAGGGAAGCTAAGACCGTAGTAATGCTCTATCCTTTTTTTAAATATGGAGTAAATATATCTTTATCTTTGGAATGAGAAACAAGAGACTAGGCAAAAAAAGAACGACTAATCCATACTGAATATTATAAATACGAAAGTGTGTCTGCCTGTCTGTATTTTACCTCTTCGCGCCTAAACCGCTGAACCGATTTAGATGAAATTTGGTATAGAGA
Organism: Oligia fasciuncula; assembly: GCA_963082905.1. NCBI lineage: Eukaryota > Metazoa > Arthropoda > Insecta > Lepidoptera > Noctuidae > Oligia > Oligia fasciuncula. The sequence goes on from OY720406.1 coordinate 5,105,792, forward strand.
TAGTTTGAGTCCCGGGAAAGGACATAGGACAGTTTTTATCCCGATATTCCCACAGGATCGACACTTATGCGGGCGAAACCGCTGGGCGCTGCTAGTTGAAGTATAAATTATTTCTTTATTTTTTTAATTCCTTATTTCTTTCTCTTGTTATTTCTTTCCTTTGTTCTTTTGTACTTTCTTTCTATCATACGCCTAAAAGGAGTACTATGTGGCCCCTTACCTGACACAATGCTCCAACAAAGCGCTCTTGTACAGGAAGCTCATGCCACACACGCGGCAGTGGTTCTTGCGCGTGCCCCTGTCCGCCGATTCGCTCGGCTCCTTCTTGAGCGCACAGTTTTGCGCGTGACGCTTCATTGAAGCCAGCTAGGAGAAGATGAGGAACATGGTTATGTAATGTAATGATATTTATTCAGTTACCTAGTCTAAAGTCCTAACTAATATTATAATAAATACGAAAGTAAGTTTGTTTGTTTATTACGCTTTCACGCTAAAACGACTGAACGGATTTGGATGAAATTTGGCACATGAGTGGACCATGACCTGGAGAAGGACATAGGCTACTTTTTATCCTGGATCGCAGACGAAGTCGCGGGCAACAGCTAGTAATATTCTAAAGTGAAGAGATTAAATTTTTTGTATGTTTGAATGTTACGCATTCACGCTAAAACGGCTGAACGGATTCGGATAAAATACGGCATATGGGTAGACCATGATCTGGATTAGGACATAGGATACTTTTTATTCCGGTATTCCCATGAGATAGACTTATGCGAGTGAAACCGCGAGACGCAGCTAATCGGTTATGAAAAATGTCTATCTGTCTGTTACTTGTTCACGCCTTATGAGCCGAAGAGATTTCGATGAAATTTAACACACAGGTAGACCATGACCTAGGTTAGGACATAGGATATACCAATAGTACGTTTCCGTGGGATAATTTTCGACCTCCACGCAGGCGAAGCCGCGGAAAAACACTTTTACACATCAATTGTTGTTTAAACTACATGAGTTCAGTGTCTCCTTCCATAATCAGCCTATAATGTTCCCACTGCTGGGACACAGGCCTCCTCTCGGTGAGAGGGAGTGGGCCGTAATCCACCACGCGGGCCCAGTGTCTCCTTAGAGTTATTATAAACTCTAATAACTCTGTTAGGTATGGCCTGACCTGTTTAAACTTGTTCCCGCATCCCGCACAGCAGTAAGGCTTGTCCCCGCTGTGTCGCAGCATGTGGCGCTTCAGATTCGACTTGTCCTTGAAACGCATGTCGCATTCAGGACAGGCATGCCTCTTTACATCTGGTCAGAGAAATAATTTGTTAATAGTACACTAGGTCCGAGTGCTCATCGAGTATTTCAGGACATCGCAAGCGGTTGGTTGACTCTTCACGTGACCAGAGGGCTGGCCTATTTTTAGCCCAAAGAATCAGCATTGCCATCCAACGTGGTAACTGCCTTTGGCAACTTATCCCATTGACATCTATGAAATCAGTTGTCCTAATAGTAAATGTAAGAACTCATGCCGCCTGTGACACAGGTTTATCCTAGTACAGGTCACACTTTGTGATACCTGTATTATTTCTAAGATTTATACTGTTTAATACCAATTTTTATTATTTGAGAATAAATATTTATTATTATTATTTTATTTATATTTTATAGTTCTTTTAGAGATAAAAGGATTATTATTTGTGTTTTTTTTTTTCCAAAAGCCGCACCCTTGTCTTTTGTCAACCATAGACTTAAAATACGCTTTCAGAAAACGGTTGGAAAACACTCCTCTCTCAAGTAAATATTTTAAAATATACTGTGTGAACTTACCACTATGTATGCTTTTATGTTTGTCCAAGTCTGAAGCCTTAGTGAAAGACTTCTCACATTGATCACACTTGTGAGGCCTGCAATTTAAGGTGTTCGTGTACAACTTGTTAAGTATGTGGAATAGGGATTTAATTTTCTGGGATTTTTTTTTGACTCTTTGGTCTAGTATCATGTAAAAGGAATACACAATTCAATGAATTTTTCTCAATACAAAAAAATTACAATGTTATATTTTTTTACTTTTTTCGACATCATGGCGTAACGCTTAAGAGTTATTCAATGGAATTTACTTTAAAACATAGAGAATTTATTATCATATCAAAGTTTACTCAAAGTAGTTTTAAATTTAATTCATTTATTTTGTTAAAAAAGGAGTAAATTCGTTTTTGGCACGTATGTCGTTTTATTCCGAGCGCACGCACATTATAGCCATATCTCTCTTCTTTTGCGTTTCAAATGTAATTGCATCACTTTCACAGTTTAGAACTCCAGATTCACTATTGTAATTCTTACTCATTTTTTAGCCAGTACCCATCTAGTCTGCGGAGTCTCGCTAGTTAATTTATTTTTTACCCTGTTTATATAAATATGTTTCTTACAAAATAATATTGTTATCTCATACTTGTAGTTCAAATGCTTAGCAAACAGATGCTGCTGTAGTTTCCACAGAGCCTCAAAGGCCATGGTGCACTGCAGACACTTCCACTCTCTCTCCAGAGGCTTGTGGGTCAGGCCGTGTTTCATCAGCTGCTGCTTTGTCGAGAACTTCTGGTCAGGACATTGCTCTGAAACATAATGTAAAGGTAGGTTCAAATCTAGAATTAATAAATAGAGACCTAGATAGATTGATCTTCATGTCACTCATTGACAAGAAGGGTGATACAACTAAAAACGTATGTAAGTTAGGGAGCGCGCCCATGAGCAACTAATTTGTATCTCACATCAAGTCTACAGGTTTATATGAAAGTACACGTATGTAGCGACGCGACAGCTGGGAACATTTTTTGTCCTCGGGTTTGAATGCAACTGTCGCCCGTCTATTGGTTGAAATGCAAGTGCGCGCACGGCGACAAAAAAGTTGCAGGCTAGCCAGGTTCCGCTCAATCGAAAATTTAACAAAAATGTAGCGTTGCTGTCGCTCCCGTGTGCGCATCGTCCAAATCTCGGCGAGGAGACAGCGACAAAGACATAAGAGTTGCTGGGCAACTAAGTTGCTTGTCTCCCTTAAGTTTTTTTTTCTTTAATAAGATGGTTTAAAACACACACACAGTTTATTGCTGCAAATTTTATTCTATTTGCCACAAAAACTACATTATGCTAAGCCTAAAAATGAGGGAGCTAGAGATGTTGAGGTTGAGACTATCACTCTTCTCGCTGCTTTTGAACTTTTAAATTATCATACCCAATAATTGCTCTTTTTGAAGTATGTCAAATTGCTCGCAAATGAAATATGTGTAAAGTGCCACAAACTTATCTGGCCCGGTGGCAAAAAGAGGAACTAACGACGCCATTTTGAAATGTCAATCTGCCTGCCTGCTGAAATGCCAACCAAATGCGACACCAGCAACTCCCTCACCGGGCCAGATAAGTTTGTGGGACTGTAGCTATAGTAATTTATCTCTGACAGATAGATAGACAAGCAAACAAACTTGATAGGAATAACAAAAACCAATTGAGAAGATTAACTGGCATACTTGATAAATAATAATCTATACTAATATTAACGCTGATGAGTTTGTTTCTTTCTTTGTTTCAATGCACTAATCTCTAGACCTACCAGTCTGATTTGAATTTGTCTTTATTTATACTTAAGCAACATATTTTTTTTTTCTTTAAGTAGTTTTAAGTTGGCTTGTGAACTGCACATGTACCTAGGCTTACAAATTAACATAATTTTAGTTGTCTATAATGTAATTTTAATTGTTGGTGAACCAAATAAATTCTTTCTGCATTTGATAGGCCCATTATTATTATTGAGGATGGTTATAAGCTGCGCTACGACCCTAGGTAGCAGAACGAGGCGGGTTAAACGGCAGGGCACAGCTAGTTATACAAATCTCTGACATGAGCAAAATGAAGGATTGGCTGTTGAGGGCCCCTGAACGTGTACAAAACAAAAGTAATAAAACAAAGGAACACAATGAACTTAAAGCCTTAAAAAATAGTCATAACTAACATAAAAATTATGAACTCTTACCACAAACCCAAAGGTTATCCTTGGAATGGACCCTCAAATGTCCATAATACTTCTTAGCATTGTCAAACCGCTTCTTACAGATCTCGCAGTGCAACGTAGTAGGCCCGTTCAAATCGGGCTCCTCCAGTGGTTCGTCTCCAGAAAGAAACTGGGCCAAGACATCGTCAGGGCCCAACAAAGCACCATGGGATGGTAATGTCGCGTGCAACTCATCGTACGCACACTCCTGCGGCTTGATTCTCGAGAAAAAGTCTGAAGTCTCCGAATCCACGAACTAAAGCAAAGATTTTTAGAAAATATTACGAATTTTGTAATCTTTCGAACTTCTGTAAACAGCTGTTGTCTGTCAAAATATAATTAAATGAAACTTACTGGGAGACTAAAAAATGGTAAATTCGAATCCATTTTCGATATGCATGAGATAGATGGAGCAAAGAAGGTAATATTATGACGGAATTATTAATAAATACACGGTTAAACACACATTCCATTTGCCATGATTTCCTTTCCTGGCATACTTTTTTCTTTTTGACCAAAGACTACAATATGATGCTGATTTTCCAACCAAAGAGTTATTTATTTAATTTTCCTCTGTGGCGTAACCATAGACAATAGACATAGTGAGAAACTGAGAATGTGGTGAGATGAGAATGTCAGTCAGCAGTTCAGCACTCAGCAGTCTCAGCAAGTCTCAGTAAGTGAGAAACAAAACCAGAATAAGAACTTGAAAAAAATCGTTTCTTACTTACTTTCGTAGGTTACACGTAGATGATCTGTATTGGATTAGATTCTGTCTTCTGATTATGTCAGATTTCAGAGATTTACGCGATCAACCGATCGCATAAATCGTCTAACAATTCCATCATCAGATTAATCGACTAATATTTCACTTGTTTTTCAAAATTGGCAGCATAGACTATTAATAAATACTTTGGCACTTTTGGTTTGGCAGCAAAGAGTAAAGTAACTATGTAGGAAGTGTCTGTTTCAAACTGTCAAGTGTCAGTATACAGCATCATATTGTAGTCTTTGGTGTCAGTCACAGAGTACTTTGATAAGACTAGTAAGTGTCAGTCAAGTCAAGCAAGCAAAGCAAAAGGCAACAGCTGATTCAGAAATAGCAACGAAAATTGAAAAATTGGGTGTCTTTATTTATAACGTAAATACTAGCTTTTATTATCTTCTATTAAAAATAAAATTACTCTGATTGCATAATAGAATTCAACCAAGCAACTTTTTGGCATAGGAATTTACTATTTGTATTTTACTAAGATATTTACATAGACAATTTCACCCAAACTCAAAGTGTTGTTGTGTTGTACCTTGTACCCAAGATAGAGTTATAATATGCATACGATTGACGTGTAAAAGTGTTTGTACAAACCTACTTACTTAAATAAAATAAATAATTTATCATACAAGCATTGCAAATACATAGGTAGCACTGATAAGAATTTTTTAACGGTGTAAGTACATAAATAAACTCCTGTTTGGTGAAATATCATCCAACTTATTAACAGTAAAACAATAAATATGTAATAAAAATAATATTTTATGTAAATCCGCCCCTAAGACGACCCACTGACCAAATAGCAAAGCATTTGTTTACACGTAACAGTACCTATTAAATAAAAAAATTATTTGTCTAAAGAAAGAAATCTTCTATTAGAAACTTATTATTCTTACTTACCCAAAATTTTTAAATATTGGCTAGGATGAAAGAATACTGGGTTTTCAGGAATTTAATTAGGGCATGAGAATGATGACAAGGAACACCAACAATCTTGTTTTTACCTTTAGTAGAATTATAAAGTTGATCGGCTTTCTCTGTGGTAGTAAATAACAATTCAGGATATTTTCTTGTAATAAAAAAAATAAAACGGGTAGCGCCATTTCATTTCCACAAGAAAGGGATAAAGTATTGAGTTATTATAAGTAACAGAAAAGGATAAAGCGATACTATTTCCGTCTCTCAGTGCGTGCCCGTTTTTTCAAGGCAGCTACATAAGTAGCCAATGTTATTTAAGTTAGTTTTTTGTCTCATGTGTGGCCAGGCTACCCGATGCTCTATAGCTTTCTTACTCTAAGGTTAGCATGATAACTACAGTCCGTTCATAGTTATTTTACCGCTCTGACAGCATTAACCTTATTGTAACTCAAATAAAGATCACAATGATTTTGACAGACTTGTCTGTGGCAGCAACCTTATCGGAATGAGAATAAAGATCACAGTGATTTGGTTGGACAGTGATGCAAAATAACTGTGTAAGGACTGTATGCAATTTGAAACTCTCCTAATTCACAATTCTTTTTAACATTAAATCGTATTGTCTACAGGCATTAGAGGACCTATCATCCTGTAGCACTACATTACTTGATAAAATCCATAGCTTGGACTCGGCACGTGTTGGTGGGTAACTAGACTCTTTAATTATACCCTTAGTACTAAATCTATTGCACTAACTCATTTAATTTTGATCCACTTCATTCAGTAGTAGGTGGTTGAACACCAGATAGATACCATACAAATCCATATTAATACACACATCAAAAGTGTCTAGGGATCAAGCATTTTTATGCGGATTTCTTGAGATTGAGATGTGGCTTTGTAATAAATTTATGATTTTATAAATTTATATGGATCCTTTTTGGTGCATTTCATAATTTGAATCAGGAACTGTGAATCAAATTCGAGTAAAAGATGAAAATCAGCTGTCAATATTTTCCCTATAAAAACATACAACGCATTGAAGACATTATTAGTGCTACTGTTTCCCTGCTACTGATTAAAACTAACGTTATTATGGAGCGGCGACGTCATTTAAGCAGGGAAGAAATGCTCAGAGCCGTGGGAATGATAGAAGCTGGTTCCCGGCAACGTACTGTGGCTTTAGACACGTTACCGAAGCACTGGTACCGTGGCTGAGCGCCATGGAGGACGGTATTGCTGCACCACACGGAGACAAGACCGATACATTCAAATCTTAACTCGAAGAGCTCCAACAATAACCGCCATGATGTTAGCCGTGAGGCTTCATCACTCTTCAGGGAACTTAAGTAGCGACCAAACAGTCAGAAACCGCTTGCATGAAGTGAACCTTCATTCCCGAAGACCGCTACGGGTACCACCTATAGCAATGCACAATCGTAGGATTCGATATCAATGGGCTCTTGAACACAGAAATTAGGCAGAAGAACAATGGCGTTTCGTGTGCTTTTCTGATGAGTCTCGTTTTGGTATGAGACCGGATACAAGACGTATACGACACTGGAGAACCCCTGGACGCCAACAGCGATTAAAATCCTGCCAGGAAGTCCATCCTTATAGTGGTGGAACCATCATGGTATGGGCGGGTATTTGGATCGGCGGAAGAACTGAGTTGATTTGGATCAGAGGCAACCTCAACGCTCAAATTTATGCTGAGACGATTGTATCAGACGTCATCGTTCCTCTACAAGTGCAAATCGGTCCCTTATTTCAGTTAATGCATGATAATGCACGACCGCACACCGCAAGAGTTGTAAGACAGACTCTCGCCGCAGCTAACATCAATGTCCTGCCCTGGCCTGCTCAGTCGCCAGACTTGAACCCGATTGAGCATGCATGGGATATGCTACAGAGAAGAGCTCTGCCGAATATGGAGGGTATCCAGTCGCAAGAAGACCTTTTTTTGTTGTTGCAACGAACATGGGCGGCCATTCCACAGCGTGATTTGGATGAACTCATTTTGAGTATGCCAAACCGATGTTCTTGTGTTGTTAGTGTTCGCGGTAGAAACACGGATTATTAATTGTTTAAGTTACCCAATAAAATTTTAAAGAAAACTGTTATTTCAGTCTTTTTTTCGAACTTTTGTGTTAGTGGTTCAAATGTCAAAAATCCCTTTATTAGGAAAATGGCAAATTTCTTTATTAATGCAAAGGTGACTTGGTTTATCGTTACTGTGACAAACGAAAACACTTTATTTGATGAATCCTTAAAGAAAATTTTAATTAATATCAATCAGGAGAAAAGTTATTGCAAAAATATATGTTGATCCCTAGACACTTTTGATGTGTGTATTATAAATTCGAAAGTAACTCTGTCTGTCTGTATGTTATCTTTTCACGCCTAAACCAGTGAACGGATTTCATTAAATTTGGCAGAGAAATAGATTGCTTCCCGGGGAAGGACATAGGATAGTTTTTATCGACACACCTCGCGGGCGAAGCCGCGGGCGGAAGCTAGTTGTTCTATAAATAACCCGTGATTGGCCGAATTCTAAATTGTATGTCTATGTGCGCTCGTCGCGCGATTGCTTGTACCGGACCGGACTGCACAATTTTTCACCATTGATGCCTAGAGCGAGAGTGCCCTCTACCCTGGACAAAGGGCGCGCACGACTAAATCAGTGTGTCGCCATTGCTCGCCACGCCATACCTATCTAGTTTTTGTCGCCATGCGTGAAAATCGATAAACCAAGGCCAAATTGTGCATCACTGTGTCTTGTTACTTGTGCCTGTCTCCGTGGTTAATTTCCCACTCAAAAGAACGTCTCCAACAACTGGGAAGCCGGCCGCAGCAGAGAAAATGTGAGTCGTACTTAGATTGTTTTCTTTTGAATTTGTTCCGTTATTGGGGTGGACGAGCAGGGCTCCGTTCGTGCAGAACCTATTTTCAATCTACAACCAGCGTTTTCTTACAGTCCACTCCTTTATTCCACAGTTGGGCCACCGACTTCTGGTATATCCATTAGCTGTTGCACCACTAACTATTGGTATATGCATTGCCAGTTGCACCACTTACTATTGGTATATGCATTGCCAGTTGCACCACTTACTATTGGTATATGCATTGCCAGTTGCACCACTTACTATTGATATATGTATTGCCAGTTGCACCACTAACTACTGGTATATGCATTGCCAGTTGCACCACTAACTACTGGTATATGCATTGCCAGTTGCACCACTAACTACTGGTATATGCATTGCCAGTTGCACCACTAACTACTGGTATATGCATTGCCAGTTGCACCACTTACTATTGGTTTAAGCATTGCCAGTTGCACCACTTCCTATTGATATATGTATTGCCAGTTGCACCACTAACTACTGGTATATGCATTGCCAGTTGCACCACTAACTACTGGTATATGCATTGCCAGTTGCACCACTAACTACTGGTATATGCATTGCCAGTTGCACCACTAACTACTGGTATATGCATTGCCAGTTGCACCACTAACTACTGGTATATGCATTGCCAGTTGCACCACTAACTATTGGTATATGCATTGTCAGTTGGAAAACTAACAACTAATAAATGCATTGCCAGTTGCACCACTAACTATTGGTATATGCATTGTCAGTTGGACAACTAACAACTAATAAATGCATTGCCAGTTGGACCACTAACTATTGTTATATCCATGAGCTGTTAAACCGCCAACAGTTACAATATAAAAAACATTACAAATTTGTTTTTATTCCCAATGTAATTTTGATATTTTCTTTTTTTGTAGGTGCTAAAAATGTGCATCCTATTTATGTACAATGGTACCCATGATGCTAAGAGCGACTACAGTTTAGTTCTGATATCTAACAGGGATCAATACTATACCCGGAAAACACTAAACATGGGCCCATGGAAGGAAGATCCTAACGTTTACGGAGGTGTTACGCATTTTATAATACAATCATAAAATCATCTTGGACGCTAAAAAAATCATCACGTCAAGTTCATCTCACAAGTAAAGATGTAGGTTAATATTATTAAGATCACATAGCTAAACATTTATTTTGTACATACATTATTCAGCCGTATAATATATGGCTCATTGCGTTTCAGCATCTCGTTTCCTGCTCAATTCTACTCCCCGTTGGTATCGTGGTTGCAAGCGCGACTGCTCAGCGTGGGGTTCTGGGTTCGATTCCCAGGTCGGGCAAAGTGTTACTGGGTTTTTCCATTAGGAATTTCTCAGTAACAACCCGGAGTTTGGAAGTTGGTGGTGTGATACTCCCGTGCCTCGGAAAGCACGTTAAGTTGCAGATCCTGCGCCTGATCTCTCTCCGGTCGTGTTGGATTGCCGTCACATCGGACCATGAGAGTGAGGGAAGAGTGAGTGCACCTGTGTCTGCGCACACATGCCTGCACTATAATATCTCCTGCGCCAAAGGCTCGTCTCTGTTGAAATTGGCCGCCATGGCCGAAATACGGTCTGAAGGACTTATTATTATGTGCTCAATAGCACAGCTCATTGCCATCATGCTTGCAAGGTGTTCCCACTAACATCCCAAATTTTCAATATCACATAAGTCATACATTGGTATTTTCATCATCTGAATTCTCAAAGAAACTTTTTGTTCAAAGGCTTAGAAGTCGCTGGAGGTACTTGGTTGGCCGTGGCGCCCACTCGTAAGAAACTTGGAGTTCTGTTGACCTCGCTAGGAACCAACAATCCTGCAGCCAAGAGTAAGTAAGCATTCACTTTCAAAATACCTAACTACAGATATTCCAAGAAAACGACCATGGAAGTACTTGCCTATTTTGTACTACCATGATAACAAAATTATACATTAACAACTCCAAATTCCAAAAAACTTAAACTCAAAAACTCTTCGAAACTTGTGTGGCAGTTAACGATATGCGATCGGAGTACTGACTTTACTGTCGAGTCTTTACTAACTTGGTTACTCTCTGACGCGACATTCGTGCTAATTCGGAAACACTGATATTGCTGAAGCGCATACCTTTTCTGGTTTAACTTTACCTGTCTATTATATTTTCTTCAGCCAGTGGTTGCATGCGAATAGCCTTTAAGGGAAGGGTCAAGTTTACGTTTGACGCACCCTGGGTAGTCTATTCTGCTCCCCTTACTTGACTAACATATTTTTTCCACGGTATAATCTGTTTTTAAATAGTTCGTATACCAATACGAAACAAGTAGATTTGTTATTAATAACTACTAGGTGTAGGTAGGTACTTTATTACTTGGAGGATCGTTCGGAGGCGTGTTAAAAAAGTTATTGTCTATTCGAATATTGTAATCTGAATTTTAAACGTCGCGTCGTCCTGTGTCATTTGGTCAATCACCAACAGTAGCAGTAAATCTCATGATATCCAATAATTTAACAGGCAGTGGCAGCATAGTAGCAGAGTACGTTAAAAGCGAAAAAACCGTTAAAACGTATATTAAACAAAAGAGGAATTATGCAATGAACTGCAGTGATTTTATTTTCGTATCGGTAGAATTCAGGTACGTAGTAGATTTCCTTTTCTATTGTGACGACAGTAATGGACTAAAGGCGAGCGGCGCGGCGGGGCGGCCCGCCCGGGCCTCTGGTCTTGGAGCCCTTTATGGCTGGAAATAGATGAAAATCAAACTCAAAGTGTGTAGGTAGCACTTTTGAACTGTCAAGGAGTCGACCAATCAGAAAGATGAAGCTAGTTGTTCATTCCAAAACGTAGTAGATTCCTAGAAGGGCAGGCAAGAAACTCCATGAAAACTACTACTAATAACGTTCTTTACATGTATGTACTTTATTGCATCATCTACCCTTTTCCCAACTATTTTGGGATCGGTTTCCAGTCTTAACCAGATGCAGTTGAATACTGGTATTTTGTACTTAAAAATGTACTCTCATATTGGTTACATGCATTATTTGTAACTTGTTTTGTCAGCCTTTATATCATTAAAAGTTTTACAAAATGTATACATCGAATACATCTATTTCTCAGTAGACCGGGAGCCTCTTTTAGTTTTGCCGCCCCAGGGCCTCCGTATGTCCACCACTGTGCAGTGACGGTCCTTGCTAACGTTTTCACCGATCAAAGGCTGATTTTTCTTTAGGACGGACATGGCGGCAGGGTTTCAAGCAACAGCCTGGCAAAATCAAAATAACCTAATCAGTTTTTCCTAGATATTGGATCGTAAAAGCGTCAAATTGTGACTCCAATTAGATTGGAAGTTATACTCCACATAGTAGGGAGAAAACCTTGCTGATGACTATTCAAAAGCATATAATGGTTGTTTCAGGAGCGCTGGCCCAATAATATCATCCTACAGCACCGCGAATGACGAGCTGACTACCCACAAGGAAGCCTATGTCGGGTTCGGAAACTGTCTGCCAGAGACACCGCTCAAGAAAGTGGACGCTGGCAAAAATAAACTGATGCAAATCCTTAGCACGTTCAATAAAGTTTGCACGCAAGAGGAGCTTCTTGATAAATTGATTGAATTGCTGAAATCGGATGAGAAGTATGTTCGCTACCCGCTACTTCTAACATATTGTCACAAGAAGCATTCTTAAAGTTCCAGACTTTTCCTCACTGAACCATATTCATGAGTCCATCCTTCATATTACGTACGAACATTTTTGCTTTCAGACACCTACCGGATCACCAATTGGAAACTAAGCGCCCGAATTTGTATAAGGAGTTGAGCTCTATCTTTATGTGCATTCCGGAAGAAAACTACGGAACCAGGTATGTTGTTCAGAAATATTCAGCAATAAACACACAGAAAGCGTTATTCAGAAATATCAGATTTTATTGAGAGGAAGAATGTGTTTATTTTGTAAAATTTTCGTCGCACTGTAGGTATGGGCACGCTATTTTTTTCTTTCGTAATTGCAAATTTTTTATGTGCGCTGAGCTGTTCCCTAGTGTAGCTGTAATTTGAATTTATTATTATTATTTTTTTTTTATTTTTTTTTTTGTAATTTATGTTATATCCGATATCCGGTATTCCGGCCGGATAGTTATCGAATATCCGTTTCATAGTCCAGTTTTCAGTTTGGTTTAAACTTTGTCTTTTTATTAAAATTTAAGAATATGACACACACAGCAGCAGTCCACATGACCTATTGGTCATGTGGACTGCTGTATAAATAAAGTCCACGGATTTTAAATTTAAATGTACGTAATAACTTCATTATTTTTCCAGAACCCATACCATAGTGCTGGTCACCAAAACTGGACATATGAAAATAATCGAGATCACACAGGAGGCCCCGATCGATCCTTTAATGCCTAAGTGGACCAGAACTGAATTTGAATTTGATATGGAACTAAAGTGACACTATAGGAAAAGTATTGGAGCTTCATGAATGAATGAATGAATTTGATTTTAATAGAAAAATAAAATAACAGACTATGTTGATAAAAGTTGAAGATTTTATTTATAACTAGCTGCGCCCCGCGGTTTCACCCGTGTAATGGTCGATCCCGTGGGAATATCGGGATAAAAAGTAGCCTATATGTTAATCCAGGGTGTCAGCTACCTACATACAAAATTTTATCAAAATTGGTCTAGCCGTTTGAGCGTGAAGAAGTAACAAACATATAAACACACATCACACACACACACACTCACAAACTTTCGCCTTTATAATATTAGTGTGATAATATTTCACCTAAAGTTCATAGTAAAAAAAATGCACAAAAACTATCAAAGATAGAAAAAAATTGAGTAGGTACAGTCAACAGCAAAAGTAGATGATCAAAATCAGAAATTCAATAGGAGTCAAAACTGATCACGAATATATATGGCAACTGTACTAGTAGTAAATGTTTGGTATAATTTACAATCGCATACTTTTGAATCACTTCGACGCCACACAGTTCTGACGCGAACTCCGTTCATTAGTATTGAATTTCTGATTTTGATCATCTACTTTTGCTGTTGACTGTACAAGCCATGGCTCAAAATATGGATGGTTTCTCCCATTTTGATGGTATTCTTGGTGGTGTAACAGAATGAAATATCTGTCAATGTTAACAAAGTCAGGCACAGTAAACGGAGCATTTTGCTCAAAACCACACGCTAAAAACTTCGGTAGATTCAACATTGTACCTGAAGAGGCTAGGAGTACATTCAACATAGAAGCTGCTAGAAGAGGGAATTTATCCTCGTTATTTTCAATATAATTATATAAAGATTAACCTCTTTCTTATGAAGCATCCGCTCAAAGACATTGGCCACTTCTACGTAATCTTTGCAATGATGTTGAACACATCTCAACAGATAGCCTCAGTGACTCCCACACAGATAGCTTATCAGCAGAAAGTAAGCTCAAACGGAAGTGGTATTCTAATTTACTGTATGCAAGTGTCAAGCTTGGTCTTCCTCCGTTTTGTGGTGAGTGTTTTAACACCCATTAAATATTGGCACTACCACCCATTGGTATTTATGCAATGGCTGTTGCACCACTAACCACTGATATATTAATTGCCAGTTGCACCACTTACTATTGGTATATGCATTGCCATTTGGACCACTAACTATTGGTGTAAGCCTTGCAACTTGGACCATTAACTATCGGTATATCCATTGGCTGTTGCACCACTAACTATTGGTATATGCATTGCCAGTTGGACCACTAACTATTGGTTGGTATAAGCATTGCCAGTTGGACCACTAACTATTGATATATGCATGGCCAGTTGGACCACTTACTATTGGTAGCATTAGTCTACAACTGTGATAAAAAAAAATACCAAATTCTTTTATGTTCCTCATGATATTCACTTTTGATTTGTCTTTTTTTTTGTAGGTACAAAAAATGTGCATCCTATTTATGTTCAATGGCACCCATGATCCTAAGAGCGACTACAGCTTAGTTCTGGTATCTAACAGGGATGAATACTATACCCGGGAAACACAAAACATGGGCCCATGGAAGGAAGATCCTAACGTTTACGGAGGTGTCACGCATTTTATAATACAATCATATCATCATCTTGGATATTAAAAAAAAATCTCGTCCATTTCATCACACAAGTAACTTATAGCCATAGGTAAATACAAAGATCATACTGCTGATATTATCCCCACTTATCTAACTGTTTCTGTCAAAAACACGATGACGGTGTTCGATAATTCGATCCTAGATAAACATGCACTACCAGGCCGAAAATATGGCTCATCGAATTATTTCAGTCTTCACTCTTCGCCCTTGCTGTTCGCGCGGGTGGAGAGTTCCTTATTTTTAATAACACATAGCCACGAGCATAAATACTTTACCTAGTTACGCCAGATTAAAAAAACAATTTTCAATTTTAATCACGAGCTGCACGCGTCAGCTGCAGAGGCGACTGCAGCCGCCGAAACGTCTACGGCTGCCGCAACGGCTCCTCCCTTTGACCTGTGCCGCTCATGTGTATGATCAGAATTTAGTTAGATAATACATAACTAAATTCTAAAAGAAATTTTTCTGTTTGTAGGTCGTGACTTAGAAGTCAATGAAGGAGGTACTTGGTTGGCCGTGGCGCCCACTCGTAAGAAACTTGGAGTTCTGTTGAACTTGGCAGGACCAATAAACCCTACAGCCAAGAGTAAGTAAGCATTCACTTTCAAAGTACCTAAATACAGATAACCCAAGGAAAGTATGCGCTTCGAGAATCATCGTCTTGTCTTCGGAAGTACAAACGCGCGATGATGAGACCTAATATAGAGCTATAACAACCATGGAAGTATTTGCGTGTGTACCACGAGTACAAATGCATAGCGAGCCGTGGTGGCTAAATGGTATGCCCCGACTTATGAGTTATAGGTTGCAGGTTTGAACCCATGCGGTCGCTTTTTATGTAGATAACGCTAAACAAGTAGAATTGTTATTAATTAATTTACTAGGTACAGTCAACAGCAAAAGTAGATGATCAAAATCAGAAATTCAATAGGAGTCAAAACTGATCACGAATATAATGGCAGCTGTACTAGTCGTAAATGTTTGGTATAATTTACAATCACATACTTTTGAATCACTTCGACGCCACACAGTTCTGACGTGAACTCCGTTCATTTAGTATTAAATTTCTGATTTTGATCATCTACTTTTGCTGTTGACTGTACCTACTGTTCTTTATTACTTTGAGTTTTGTATCAATGTGTTGGATCCTTTGATCAATTTGCGTGTATGTGCAGATGTTACTGCTCTACTCGAATATTTTAATCTCTGTCAGGCCATGCCAGGATTTGTGTTAAAAAACCTAATAGTAGGTACCTATACAATATTTTTACAGGTAGAGGAAACATAGTAGCAGACTACGCTAAGAGCGAAAAACCCATTGAAATGTATATTGAAGAAAAAAGGAATTATGGAATGGACTGCAATGGTTTTGTTTTCGTATCAGTAGAATTCAGGTACGTAAATTTCCTTTTTTTTGTGATGACAGTGGCGGACTAAAGGTGAGGGGTGGCCCGCCCTGGTTCTCTGGTCTCGGGGCCTCCAAATCTCGAGCAGTCCTTTTTATTGAAATCCCAAACGAGGCCAAACTATGTTTTGTTCACTAAGCAAGAAGCAGTTTGGAGTTGGAGGTTGTAAGTGTGCAAACTCAACGTAGGTAGTAGTCCGTCTAGACTAAAATTGCGCTTTCCACCACAAAATTAATGTTCTGTTTTAGAGGACCTTTAACGTGAGGTGTGATGACTCCTGTGTTTGGTTAGTATTGAGCATGAACTCATACTAGAAGCATTTATTTCAATTAAACCATTCACAGGCACTTTTGAATTGTCGACGAGTCGGGCAGTAAGAAAGATGAAGCTATATGTTGCCCATTCCAAAACTTAGTAGGTTTCTATGGAGAAGAACGAGCAAGAAACTCCATGGACACCTTAGCTTACCATTTCATTTCCACAAGAAAGGGATAAAGTATTGAGTTATTTTATGTAACAGAAAAGGATAAAGCTATACTATTTCCGTCTCTCAGTGCGTGCCAGTTTTTTCAAGGCAGCTACTTATGTAGCTCATGTTAGTTAAGTTAGTTTTTTGTCTCATGTGTGGCCACGCTACCCGATGCTCTATAGCTTTCTTACTCTAAGATGGACACTGAAAATATTGTTAAAAACTTTTACAAAAAAAAACAACCGACTTCCAAAAAACACTATAAAGTTAAAAATAACTTTAATTTCGGAAGTCGGTGTCTTTGGATTTGTATTTTAGTTTTTTGCCACCGACTTCCGAAATTAAAGTTATTTTTAACTTTATAGTGTTTTTTGGAAGTCGGTTGTTTTTTTTTGTAAAAGTTTTTATTTTTCACTTTTTAGTGGGTCAGTTTGTAATTTATTTAAGTTACAATAGCCTAATATCAACGGATCATCACCTATTACAAAATATTGCTTTTCCCGATGCAGGGACGTTAATTGTTGAGGAGTTCTCCTAGTAAGAACCAGGAGAACTGGAGCTGATTGAGAAGTCACCATCAGCTCCACTTCACCATACGCATTGTAACGAGCATAAATTGCTTAGCAACCATATTAAAGTAATCGAATCGCAACCCGTGAAATATTTGTCATTGAGTAGTTCCGATGGCCATCTGTGGTCTTCATCATCAGCTCCACTTTACCAAATGATGATTTCCGAGAGCAAATGCTCAAGTTACTTTAATTATTGAGTAGGCCACACGACGAAAAATGACGCGATTACGCAACTTAAATTCGGTTTCAAATTGACGCATCAGCATGACTAGTAGGTAGTGGTCGTCCTATGTAAAACTACAATCTTAATTAGGTAGGTATTATTTTTGTACGACCTGAACATTTTGGCGTATTGAACCGTATGAAGTAAGCCCAACAAAAGGTAACTGCTGTAAATCGTTGTGGAATTCCCTCGACTGTCTATGGTCTCCATCATCAGACCTGTAATGGCACTTATAACCCATATGGGTGCAAAGTTTTTCCTTTGCCATTACAGTTCTCATAAATATAAATTAATTAATTCCAAACACAAGGTAGCTACTGTAAACTGTTGAGGAGTTCCCTTAACTGTCCTTCGTCTTCATCATCAGACACCTAATGACAGTCACAACCCATCTAGGTGTAAAGTTCACATCAATACAAATTAATCAAGCCCAAACACAAGGTAACTGCTGTAAATCGTTGAGGAGTCCCCTCGACTGTCTTTCGGCTCCATCATCAGATCGACTCCAGGCCTTCATTAAATTGTAGTGCTTTAAAATACTTAACGAAAAAATTAACAAACGCATTAGTCGCTCCTACGATTTTCGAATGTTCCCCTCGGTTTCACTGGGATGCCATCATCAGATCCTGGTTTCCTTATCATGGTACCACCCTTGGCATATCTCCTTTCCAACAAAAAAAGAATAATCAAAATTGGTTCATAAACGACGAAGTTATCCGCAAACAAACATAAAAAAAAAAAAAAAAAAAATATGCGGTCGAATTGAGAAACCTCCTCCTTTTTTTGAAGTCGGTTAAAAATATTGGTTACATTATCTGTACTGGGTACTTTACAAATAATCTACCCCCATCTCCATAGAGTAAAGTAATATATTGCCCATCTCCCTCCGGTCGTGTCGGATTGCCGTCCCATCGGACTATGAGAGTGAGGGAAAGTGCACCTGTGCTGCACGCACACTTGTGCACTGCTTGTCCTTTGAGATGTGGCCGAAATACGGTCCGGAGGACTTTTATATAACCTACCTTTTTGGGGTTGGCTTCCAATCTAACTAGATACAGCCGAATACCGGTATTTTGGTCTTATATTAAATGTACTCTGTTCTCGTAACACATTATTTGTAAATACGTGATTGTTATATGTCAGCGTCCATAACATTGAAAGTTTTACAACGAATACATACATTTCTGAGAAGATCGGGGTCTTCATTTAGTTTTGGCGCCCAGATGCCTCGGACGTGTTTAGTCCGCCAATGTGTTTTGAGAGTCGTTGTTAACATTTTCTCCGATCTGACTGCTTTGTCCTTAGGACGGAAATGACGGACGGGTTGAAAGCAACAGCCTGGCAAAAGAACCGCCGCCGTAATCAGTTTTTTTTTTTCCAGAAATTGGATCGTATCATGATATACCTACTTAGTTAGATACCAACTTGCTCCAAAATTAGTAGTAAGTAGGGAGGAAACCTATCTGATCCAAAAGTAGGGAGGGAACCTATCTGATGACAATTCAAAAACATAATGGTTGTTCCAGGACCGTTGACCCAATAATATCATCCTACAGCAACACGAATGACGTGCTGACCATCCACAAAGAAGCCTTTGTCGGGTTCGGAAACAGTCTGCCCGAGGAACCGCTCAAGAAAGTGGACGTCGGCAAAAATAAACTGATGCAAATCCTTAGCACATTCCATAAAGTTTGCATGCAGGAGGACCTTGTTGATAAATTGATTGAGTTGCTGAAATCGGATGATAAGTATGTTCGCTTCCTACCTCTAAAAGTTCCAGACTTCCACACTGTTCCATATTAATGAATCCACACTGTATCACTGACCCTGTATGTTACGTAAGGACATTTTTCTTTCAGACACCTTCCGGATTACCAGTTGGAAGCCAAGCGTCCGAATTTGTATAAGGAGTTGAGCTCCATATTTGTATGCATTCCGGAAGGAAACTACGGAACCAGGTATGTTATTCAGAAATATTTAGCTAATGCAGCATAACCCATGCATGTAGACCCACGCAGAAAGATTTTATTGAGACTTCACATCATGACAGCTTCTAAGTCTGTACAAAGCACAGGTCCGTTCCTTCCTGTATGGAGTATTCAGCCACTTGTGGGATGGCTCAGCAAAATATCAGCTAGCTGCACTTGACTCGGTGGAACGCAGAGCTAAAAGGCATAAAGGCGACGAGACGTTGGTAGCTACGCTTCACAGCCTGGCTCATCGGCGTAATGTTGCTTGCCTGTCGGTGTTCTACAGACTATACTTCGGAGAATGTGCGCAGGAGCTCCACGACCTGATCCCACCATCGCCCTTTTACCACCGGACAACCAGACGTACTGCAGCGTATCATCCGCACTTGGTTGATATCCCGACGAGTCGTACTCGGCGCTTCTCCTCCACTTTTATTATGCGCACAGCCAAAGTGTGGAACTCTGCCGGCATCTGTGTTCCCTCCCACATTTAACCCGTCTGCCTTCAAAGCAAGAGTGAACAGGCATCTTCTGGGCACGCTCGTTCCATCATAGACCTCATCTAACGCTTTCCATCGGGCGTGATCGGGCCCATTTAGCAAGGTCAACAAAAGAGATAAGTATGCAGGATCGTCTGATATAGTTGAAGTTTAGTAAGAAATCGATGGATGTTGTCGATTGAAATTTAATTTGATAAATGAGCTGTGTTTCCATCGGTTTCTTACTAAACTTCAACTATATCGTCTATATCCGACGATCCAGCAGTGCGATTCTGTAGCCATCTCACCGTGAAAACTTAGGTGAAGTGAGCTGTCAATAGTGTCAATTCCTAGCAAAAACAAACTCACATCACCTAAGTTTTCACGGTGAGATTTTTACAGAATCGACCGGCTGCATACTTATCTCTATTGTTTACTGAACGTGTTTATTTTGTAAATTTTTGTCGCACAGTAGTTACTGATGCGACTGTAATGTGCGATTTGCTTTATTCTTATAAATGGTTTTTTATGAAATTTTCGTAATTTATATCCGGTATCCGGCCAGACAGTTGTCGGACATCCGTTTCATCATTTCAGGTTGGTTTAAAAAATGTCATAAATGTCGTAAACATGACATTTTTCACACAGCAGTCCACCATTACTAATGAGTAACGGTTCATGTGGACTGCTGTATGAAAAGTAAAGTTTTTTTTTTTCATTAGTTATAATAGGATATTTATTTATGCTTCTAGAACCCATACCATAGTGCTTGTAACCAAATCTGGACATATGAAGATAATCGAAATCACACAGGAGACCCCTATCCATCCTCTGGTGCCCAAATGGACAAGAAAAGAATTTGATTTTGATATGGAAATGTAGTGACACTATGGGAGATGCATTTGAGAAAGATCAGAAAAATAAAATAACAGACTATGTTGAATAAAATTGTAGTTTTTATTCATAATAATATTTCACCTAAAGCAAAAGTCCACAGTAAAGAAATGTACAACACAAACACTATCAAAGATGGTAAAACATTGGAGTAGGTACAAGCCAGAGGCTAGGCTCAAAATAAGGATGGTTTCTCCCATTTTGATGGTATTCTTGGTGGTGTAACAGTATTTAAATATCTTTCAATTTTAACAAAGTCAGGCACATTAAATGGATCGTCTTGCTCCAAAGCACACGCTAAAAACTTTGGTACATTCAACATTGTACCTGAAACTAGAAGAGGGAACTTATGCTCTTTATTTTCAACATATGTGAACATCAACCTTTTACTGATGAAGTCTCCACTCAAAGACACACTGGCTACTTCTACATAATCTTGCAGGGACGTTGAATACATCTCAATGGTGAGCCTCAGTGACTCCCACATAGATAACTTATCAGCAGAAAGTAAACTCAAACGGAAGTGGTATCCAAGTTTACTGTATGCAAGTTTCAAGGTCTCGGTTAGCTCTTCAAGAAAGTTATTTTGGTCTTCCTCAGTTTTTGTAGCTCCAAAGATTTCTACAACCGATGCTTGGCTGGCATGAAATAGGCTGTGTTCTTCTGATGATGTTGGTGCGTACTGTCTGCCCATTGTGAAGTACTTCAGAGGTAAGACTTTTGCATATAACACATTCTTAGCGTGGTAAGCAAGGAAGGAGCATAGAGAGCCTCCACCAGTGAGGTGCAAGCGGCTGTCAATATTTACTTTAGAATCGTCAGTATGATGTAATATAAAGCTTGTATCAGGATTAGTGTGATCTTTCCCACTGCCTTCAATAATTAAACTTTTGACAAAATCTGGGTTTGAGAACTGAACAAAATTTTTATCTTTCAATATCTTGCTGAAGTAAAATTTTGCTCCAAGTTCAAACATTGCACCTTTACCAATCAAGTAGTAATTTTCATTGCTTTTGAAGTCAATAACATTCATTTTTCTGCCTATAGAAAGATGGTTTTTATTTCTCTTTGGCTGTGATAGATGTGTGTATAAAATTTCATTTTTTTGGTCTGGTGTGCGAGAATGTAAACTGTTTGGTAGTTTTAATGCTTCCACCATAGCAGCTTCTTCTGCTGACCATAGAGGAACTTTCAATTTCTTTATATTTTCTTTGATGAGATCACTTTGCATTTTAAGTTTTTTTGTTGCATCACTGTCTGGTTCATTTTTAATTAGCTTTCCAAGTTCCCTTGATATTTCTTCTTTTTGCTTAGTATATTCTGCTTTTTTGCCATTGAGGTCTTCATACACTCTCCAAAGGTTTTCTATCTTGGCCAGGTCATTATCAGCTTTCCTTCTTTGAAGTACTTTTTGTAAAACTTCTTTTTGCTTAATTTTTTCAGGGAAATCAATATGTGGAGTTATGTAAACAAAATGTTCAGTTGCTTTAGCACCATTAATGAATAGAGCAGAATGTCTTGTTGCCAGGATTTTACAGTCCCTTACCTTGATTAGGTTAGTAAAGCCTTTACAAAACATTTTCATTTACTTTCTTCTTTTTACTTGGAGTTATGTCTTCTATAATTGCATCACCATCTACATCAGTTTTTTCAGTGTTCTGTGAGACAATTTTTCTTTTACTGGCCTGTTTATAATTGCCGTAACCTGCCGCGCGTTCCGACTCCTCGATACTGTATGGCTCTAATTCCAATGCCTTCAACCTTCGCTTGTGGACTTTTGTTTTAAAGTGTTCGTTTAGTGATTGCTCATTGATAAAATATCTTGCACAATGTAAACAGTAGTGCTGCGCTGCGCCAGGCAGGTCCAAATCCACACTTTGGTTCAATAACTTGTCGGCATTTCCTGAAAACAAATATTTTGGTTATAGATAAACACTCTACGACATTTAGCCACCGTTGATTCTAATCTAATATATATTTTGTGGTATCTTTTTGCGTTAGGAGAAGCCCTCAAGATAAAATCAATAGGTTTAAAATGTTTGAAGCGACCTGCCTCCCTCGACACAAAATGTTAACCTCAAAATCTGACACAAACCATGTGATTGGATTGATGGATTCACATTCGTAAACAAAACGTACCTTCTTTTATATCTTCATCAATTTGGTCAAGGTCCTTCTTCCGATTCCTCACTCTCCACCTTTTCTTCAGATGGGTGTCACCGACGTGGTACTTTTTTCGTTTATATGTCATTTTAGTGACAAAATATCGATCCGACCCGTAATGTATTTGTGTGAAAGAAAATTGCGTCTGTGTAATGTCAGTGCCTCTGTCTACGGTGCGTGGTGTGCGTGCAATGTTTGACAACTTCAATTTGTCACTGTCAGATTCAATGACGGCGTGTGACGTATAGACTTTTGTGGATGCGTTCAGTTGTAATAACCAGATGATATGTTGACATCATCATGCAAGTTTTGCCGTTTTGGGGATCGGATTTTGAGAAACATCAACCAGTGGGTATATTTTCTGTTCCAGCGGAGAGGGTGATTCGATTTGGAAAGGCTCTAACCTCATTTCTTCATCTGTGACTTGGCGACATCGAATCAGTCGCCAAGTCACAGATTTAATCGGGTCTTAGTTTAGGAGATATAAAATGAGTTCAATTAGTAAGGTATAGTCCAAGAGCTAGTCAAAGAGTTTTTTCGTGAACTCTTCGATCTAGCTCTTGGACTATACTATCTTTTGAACCAGTGACCGACAAATTCTGATATTTGGCGACAAATTTCGACTAATTAGCGACAAATTTTTTGTGTTATCAAAATTAAAATCCCTGATGGTGGCTCTGCCAGAGTCAGTGACACCCCTGCTGGTGGACTCTCCAGATCGGCCACCTATAAACCCTTTATATCTTTTGAACCAGTGACCGACAAATTCTATTTGGCGACAAATATCGACAATTTTTTTGTTATCAAAATTAAAATCCCTGATGGTGGCCCTGCTAGTCAGTGACACACTTGCGTCGTCTAGCCAATATGTCTGTGGTGTACGGAACCCTAAAAGCAACGAGTAAGAGTACCATCGAAACGAAAAGAAGAACGATAATTTATAGAAGTTATAGTATGTTTTCAATAAAGCTTAATTTTGAGTAAAGTTCAGAAACTAGGCCTTTTAGGGCTGGTGTGTTTGCTATAGGGACAGGAAGATAAATCAAATTCAGTTTCATTTATTCATATAATATAATCTTACAATAATAAAATTCAGGGAAACAGTATCATACATGAATAAATACAATGCTAATAATAAACAATGAACTTCCTTTCTGCATTTTAAGTTAATAAAATTTGTTTTATTACAAAAGAAAGTGTAAACGAACTATAACAATATTATTACCGACACGTGACGATATCGATCGTAGATTGTTAATGATAGGAATGATTTGAATGAATCATTTAACATTAATGATTATATTTTATTTGCAACTCGCAACTGTAAAGTTACCATGGCGTAACAATATGTAGAGTCGGGCACCGCTCATTACATAAAATTATTCTCTACAAATGTTATGTGAACGTGTCGCCCGGTGCCTGTCGCCGGCTACCTGACTTAATTATCTAGTGAAGGCATCAATCATGTCAAAACGACAACGTAAAGTGAAGCATCACGCGTGTACTCGAAACTCACGTTCAAACATTACACAAAATAACTTCGTACCACTAATTCCGCCTAAACTAAACCTATACGTATCTAGAAAATATTTAATTTGCCATAGAGTAACTCGGAAACCGGCCTCTTTAATATTTCAGTTAATTTCAACTGGCTCGTATGAATCAAAATCATTATATACATATAACAATATTATTATTTATTGAAGTTAGAATATCTTGATACAATTACTGTAGAATTGTTTTGACCGAATTATTGCATGACATAATCTAACAGGGCTATGTAAAACATAATCTGTTCAGTCGACTTGCATAGATTCTCTATATTCCACAATTTTTTTGCAAACAAAAATCATGTGATTATTCTATTAATTATTGATTAACAACATAATAAAAAAAATATTAAAGATTTTACACTAATTGCTAATTTCAAATGTAATTTGTCGAATATTATTTTTTAATAAATTTAATAATTTGGTGTCGTCGTATTCCACTATGTACATATACCTACGTATATTACATGTCGTATGCACCTAGTGGCGATATGGATTCCTAAAGACGTCTTAATTTCACACCCAAATATCGTTTTTTTACGAAAACTTGCAAGGCTGACTGGTGTTCAGTTGTTACGTGGTCGGGCCAACCGTTTCCCGGTCGGATGTGATATTGGGACGTTTGTAAGCACCTTATGACACGCTACTCTTGGTCGCTCTAATTCAGTGACAACAGCAAGTTCTATTCTCAAGTACACCAAGTATTTTACAATATTACTTTATCTAATTTTAGATACACATAGGGATGTAACGAGTAAAGCGAATTAACAGAGTATCTGCATACATAGACGACAAACATTTCTTTGATAACTACGATGAAAATAAAAGGAAATGTCTTTATAAATAACTAGCTAATGGATGATAGAAATTCTGCATAAAAAATAAATGACATCTTGCCCGCAACTCGTTACAGCCCTACACAATAGGTACATGATTGCTGAACATTTAATATTCGATTATTCATTGCGTTAACATATTTTTAATGTTTAAGTGACCGCTTTAAACAAAGTTATTATTAATCGCAAGCGACAATTTCCATGATATCTATATAACTCTCATACACGATTAAAAAATAAAGCACTTTGTTGTAATGAGAGCTATTTAGCAATCAAATATATTAATATAATTTGTACAGGCTAACAATATTTTATTTGACGTATCGGCCCGACGGCTAAACTACGCGTAATTTTCTTGATTAATTTATACTCTATGCACTTCCGACCGTCTGTCGTAATACTTTTTTTTACAGGGGACGCAAAGGAAACACTATAACGTTAGGCCTCGGCGTATAGAAAAATAACCCGCACTTTGAGTAGAAAACTTAGGCTAGTTCATAAGTCCTACGCGAAGCCGGCAGGGGCGGTCGCGAGCGCATAGAGGTGCGTCACAGGCGAGAGGACGAGCGGGCCGCGCCTCCTGCGCCGACACGCGGTCCTGGCTACGACCACTTGTAAACAAATGAAGTGATAATACGCACATTTCTTCTTTGAACTCTTCGCACGTGGAGTGTACACCATGTGTACCGATAACAATAAAATTTCTACTGTGTCTGTAATTAGACGAGCGACGAGTAATCACCCAATGAGAGAGTTTATGAGGAACGAACCGTGTGTCATTGGACGATACAACGTCGCGTCAAACGATTCAATTCCAAATTTAATAATAACGGTCTCATAATTTATTGGTGAGTGTCTATGCACATTTAGGTCATATTATCACTCCATTTGCTCATCATGCTAGACACTTGCGTCGTAACTCAGTCCCGTGGCGTGCGGGTGTCGTGCGGCCCCTCAGTAGTGCGTGGGCCCCCGGGCGCAAGCCTACATGCCGTAGCCGTGGTAGGGGGCCGGCGAGGGTGCCTGCGCCGCGTACGCGTAAGGGGACGCCTGCGCCCCTACGCCCGCGTACGGCATTGATGGACCTATGGAACGAGGGATAAGTATTAGAAAATGTTTTATGGTCAATATAAAATATTGGTTAGCAAAGTAAAGCTGTTATCAGACGCTACACTCGAGTGAAGCGCCTGATAATAGGCGTAAAGACCTTCACAACTCTCGACTTTGCACGTAGGCGTATTTTTATCGACACAAACATCGCGTTGATGCAGCATAGTCGTTTCACGAACACGTAATACTATTTATGATTCATAAAAGTAAAAATGATCTATAATTATAATAAATAGCTCAGCGGGTTTACCTTTGTGATAGTAATATCAGGCATTACACTACATTTAGCACTAAATTCTTCATTATGGTGCATTATTGATAAAAGCCGGTGCATTGTAGGGTAGTAAATAAGAAGTTAGTTTACCGGGAGAGGACATACCAGCAGTGAGCATGAGCTGCGGCTCCATGATCATGGGGGGCTTGGCTTCGTGCTCTGCGCTCTCCGTGCTGCGCTTAGCGTCCGCCTCTTCTAGTTTCTCTACCTTTGTTGTTAGTTCGCGGACGGTCTGGAACGAAAAATAAATGTTATTTTACTTGTAGTTTTTTTTTTTGGTTGCCTGTAAGTTTTTGTAATATGCTGAAAGAACGACATAGTCAAAATTTTCTTTTATCATCATCTTCCTGCCCTTATCCCATGTTACTTGGGGTCGGCGCAACACGTTTTCTTCTTCCATTCTCCCCTGTCAACCGTCACGCTATCATTCACTCCCTTCTCTTTCATATCATTCCTCACACAATCCATTATGGTTATAGTCCATAGTCAAAAATTTTCTTTAAAAAAGAAAAATGTTTTTCTATGAATATGCTGAAAACAGCTTCTGCTGCAGCAGTTATTTTTTTTTTTGTTTTTATATCTTAGTAGAACGAAAACTCAGTTGACTTGTAAATAATATTAGTGTATCAGTAGGTATACCTGAATAAGGAAGGGCATGGCGAAGTCCATGATGTTATGTCTCCACGCGAGTTCGATGACTACGTCAGGTTTCAGCAGGTCGTAACACTGAAAGAAAAATGGTTTTAATATTGAAAATCTTCGAAATTTGTAAATTGCTCGAATCCAGCTGTAGTTTTAAATAAATGTGAACGGTTATATAACGGGAATACTAAGACAACAAACTATCTGTTACCATACCTATGTTAACAAAATAAATGATTGATTGGTTTGTGCAATGTGATTTCGCCTGTTGGTGTTACATTATTTCGATCCATCGATAGATAGCAAGGCATCGTTCACAATCCGCGCGGGGTGCACAATGCCCCGTGCGAGAACGCGTTATTGATTATAGAATTACTATGTCAAACAATGGCTGTCTTAGGTGGCTCTGTGACCGTCACTAAAGGTCCTTTGTACTCATGACGTTTTTCTTGCCGTGAAAAACTACGGTTAATTCGGCGTGTAGACACGATCGTCAGTGTTGTATGGAGAAAAGGTCTGTAGGCGCATTGGGATTTTTTGAGATGGGAAAAAACCATTGAACTCGCGCCACTGTTACTGTAAGCGACACCGCGCGTTTTGTTTAGAAGACGATTAAAAAAATACCCGCTTTGGATGTGTTCGGCTGTCCTCGGGATGTACTCAGTTTTAATGTATATCCGATATGTCAGTGAGTGATGGCAAAGTATTCTGTTTGTGTTTTGTTTTCACTTCTGTCGCCACTCCCGGAGTGCCACTGTTTTTTTTTTCACGGCGCGGTTTGTGCGCCGTACCGTGTACAAAGGGTCTTAGATGACATGTTGGTCTATTGATCTTGATTTAAGCAGATTTGTTTACCTGATAAAGGCAGGCGGAGAAGCACTCGTAGTTGTCTCGCTCGAGGAACCAGTTGAGCAACTCCTCAGCCACGTCGGCGGAGCGCGACTCGGACGCGTACTCCATGGCGTCCGCGTATAGAGCGTCCTTCTTGCACAGCTCCACGCTCTGCTTCCATCTGTTGTTGCCTGCGTGACACAAAATATCGCTTCAAAAGTGTCCTTACAATAAAATCAAAATAGATTTATTCAAATATGGCTGAGAATCAGCTAAAATTCATAAGATATTCCCCTAAAACGCCCGCCCTTCAACATCTGAAGAAGCTTCTCTATGTGAAAGGGAGAAAAACTGGCGCAACAAAAAGAAACAACATAAAGGTTTAAAGTAGAAAAATTCATACTGCTGGTTTTTGATGGTATTTTGTAATCAATTTTTCATTAGTTTCAAGGAGTTATTTGAAAAGTGTGGCTGAAAAGTGACAAGACATTCCACAAGTACTGCTTACCTTTGTACAGGTAAGCGGCGATCCTTCTGAACTCTGTGAGTTCGTGTTTCTCTAGCTGCTGTGCGAGCGCGATCGTGTCGAAGTTGTCGAACGCGTCTATCGATGTTCGTAGACCCTGCAACACAAACAGATGCATTAGATATTTGTGTGGGACAGACGATAAGCTAGAAAATTATAATTGAGTAATTCTTTATTTGTTTCACATAGTATTTGTGCTGTTTAAATATTTTTGCGGTTATACAATACACGAAACGAAAGTAAGATATATCGCGTTAATTTTGTGATGCGTAAAAAGCTTTGTTAGTGAAATCCATGCTCCAGAAAATAAACCAAAATCTTTCATGTGACAACACAGTACATTTTTCCTGTAGAAGCAGCCTGATATTTTTCTAGTCAGTGTATAATGTTCCCATTTGCTGGGACACCGCGCCGGTATCCTCTCTCTGAGAGTGAGTGGACTGTAATCTACCGCGCGGGCCCAGTGCGGGTTGGTAGATTTCACATGTCTTCGAATGTTTGGTTCTAGGATATACCGGTTTCCTCGCGATGTTATTACTTACACAACACAACGTATAGCGCCTGTCTGGGTTCGAACCTACAACCTACGTTTCCACGCCACTACTAATCAGCTTAGGGGCGCATGCATTCACACAAAAAATTGCATAATATCCACCATACCTGATAATCCTCCTCATCAATGAGCAAGGAGTTGAGTGCCTCATTAACAGCTTTGTTGTTCAAGCTCTGCACGGAGCGCAGGTAGGCTTTCACCAGCTGCAGGTGTCCAACCTTCGTGAAGAAAGTGACGGCGCGCGTGTGATCCATTCGGGGCGCTAGCACAAGAAGTAGGTCGTTGAGGAGAAGTGGCTTGAAGTCGAGGTAGAACTGGATGGCTTTGTAGTACAGTTCCATGTTTGCGACCTGAAGGAAAATAAATGTATGTACATAATTATATTATCTAGGACCAGGAGGAATATAGTTGATCTTCGTGAGAAGTCAGTCGTTTTATGATTGATCTGAAATTGAAAGAATGTGTACAATTCATACAATACTCGTCATTGTAGTAAGATTTTTTGTAAAACACATACATGTGTTTATTACTTATTAGTAAACAGTAAGATGTCGCTATCTCTTGAACACTAACATCTTAAGGTGCCACTAGTCGATATTTTTTCCATACAAATTTGAGGAGAGTATTACTCCACTGTTTGACATTGTGTATCCAAAGTTAAACATGATATCGTTTTGACTTATTATTAATTTTGTCTGTACGGAAATAGAATACTAAAATAAAAAGCCATTAAAAAGTTATGAGCCAACAAAGATTCGTTTTTCTTGCTATTTTTTTAACGTAACGTTGGGTGTAAATAATTAATAAAAGAACTGTATAATCTTCAAAACAAAGGCCGTACCGACAAAGCTCGATTATCGAAGAGTCAATAAACTTAAACTTTGTAATTGATTTATGCAGTGGTTTTTTCATAAAACTCGACTTTCGAAAATACTTTTCGAATTTTTTTACGCGCCTATCGGTTAGGAACGGTATTTCTGTGCGTGAGAACTAGACGTTGTTCTTGTAGACTAGCGTCTAACTGCTCATCACTGATACTAACTCTGTCGGACACGAAGCCAGGTGAGACAGCGTGCTTTTTGGGCATGACCACCAGTGAGTTCGAGTTCGCGACTAGTTTACTCTTAAAGGATACTACTACCCCTAAAGTCCTCTCATAGTTTAACTCGGATATTGTACCACTGTCAAGATCATACTGATCTTTATTGAAGTAGCAATATGGTTGTTGTTGTGTTGCTGCTGTCAGAGCAAAATTAATTGTGAAGCGATTCGATGTCATTTACTTATAACATCACAGGCAAAAATAGATGACAGAAAAAAAAAAACAGATTATCTCCTGATGTTTTGGTTGCCTCCTGAATATGATAAATATTATAATATAAATATGAACAGTCGATGTGGCGGTGCTTGAGGCTATGTCGAGCAGTGGACGTCTTTCGGCTGAAATTATGGTGATGATGAATATGAAGTTATGAACCGTCAGATTCAAACATCCCAAAAGATTCTACGATCTATCAGAGATAGGTATGAACAGTGGTATTTACCTTAGTGACGATGTCCTTGAAGTGTCCTTCGCGCCAGGCCTCGGTCGGGTGTTGCATCATAGTCAGGGCTGCGTTGTCGTATTCCTCGTATTTGTCGTACAGGAACACCAGCTCAGACCATAGGTGGGCTTGTTCGGCTGCGCGTAGGACCTAGAACATATTCACAAAATTATTATAGACTGCAGGACTTTTTTTTGTGTATCGCAGTCATCATAAAAAGCTTCTTTGGGTAGCGATGGAAATCAGAAACATTAAGGGTGAGTTTTGCTTGCCAGAAGCTGCCACTCAATGCAGAAGGTGCAGCTTTCCCCTCTCTCTAGTTGTGTTATGTAGGAACAGAACACCAAATTGGAACAATCTTGCTCGGCTTTCGGTCGCGGCGGATAGTCACTAGGATACTATTTCTAGTGACTATGCTCATGAGGGTAGGCAGAAACTACAGAAACCCACCTGCTACGATCCTTACACGCAGCTTTTTCATAGGGGCAATTCTCGTAATTTTAAGAACATTCACAAAAGTCAGTCTCAATCTGTCAAAAATGCCTATACTTTCCGTACATTTTTGACATTGATTGTCGCTGAGATGACATTGCGACTAGATTTCGAACGTTTTTAATTATGGGAATTGACTACTGGGGGCCTAAAAAGGCCACTTTGGAGAATCATTAAAGGATAACATTATGAATTATAATATGGCAAAGACAGCCCGTGTTTTTCTTTTTTTCGCTGCACTACGTAGGTACAATCAGAGATTGGGATTGGATTTGGATTGGTATTTTAGCACAGACAAAAAAAAGTAACTGAAAAATGCTTCACCAATGGGATTTGATACGATTAACAGTTAACTGTCCATTATGTTATCATTTTATGATTCTGCCAAAGTGGCCTTTTAGGTCATTTCACTCACGCTGGTTGCGAGACTACTCACCTGGTCTCACTGAGCATTAGCAATATAACAACTAGATTCGCTCACCTTGGGAATATTAACGCGCGACCAGAAGAGTTCCAGATGCTCCCTCATCTTGGCCGGCTTGTACTTGGAGTACAGGATAGCCAGCTCGGTGAACATGCCCATGTGCGCGCGCTCGAGCCCGAGAGCCGCTTCCAATAGGCTGATGAGTTCGTCGAAGTGGCCGCGGTCCTGTGGAGGTAGGAAAACAGTTTTAGTAATTGTTGCTGAATAAAATCAGACACTGAAGACAAAATAATTATAATATTCAAAAGCTTACGTTATTTATTTCTCAGCGAGTTGTGTTTTGTGTCATAAAAGATCTAAGTTTAATATTTTTTTAAGTTTCTGGTAAACATACAGGTAGGGACATCGACGCGCAATCTGTTACCATGGATACTGAACCCCCTAACTCTTACTTTTATTAGCCTTTAATGTCCCACTGCTGGGCAAAGGCCTCCCTACTCCCCTTCCTCATTTTCTTTCTTTTTTTTTCCTCCCTTTATTTTTCGGTGCTGCACTGACAAGACTGTCAAAATCATTTTGATCTTTATTCTCGTTACAATAAGATTGCTGCTGTCAGAGCTAAAATAATTGTGACGGACTGTAATTGATGCCATTCTACAAGGAACCCTGGTTTCTAGGGTTAGTGTCCTCACCTGGTAGTAATTAATGAGGTCCTCCAGCTCGTCGGCGTGCACGACGATGTGCAGGCCGCACATCTGCGCGAGGCGGAACTCGCCGGCGTCGACGCACGCGAAGCACACTTCCTTCCAGGTGCGCGTCGAGTTGGCCTTGCGAGCGCTGTCCACGGCACCTAACGATATAAAATAAAACAATGAATATATATTTAACAATAATAATATGATAATAACTTTTCTACATTGATTCGGTGAATGTTTCTTTTAAAAATATACACTTATTAATTTGTCTATCTATTCAAATTAGACTGAGATACAACATTGTCTGAACGTCGGTTTCAAAAATTCTCAGTCTAATTTGAATAAATGTATTCTGATTCTTATTGATCATGGCCTTTCTCAAATACATTGGGATCAAACTCTAGCCATAACAGCTATCCGCCCTTCCTTCTACAAACCGAAATAATCCATACTTAATATCATAAATGCGAAAGTGTGTCTGTCTGTTTGTTACCTCTTCACGCTTAAACTGCAGAACCGATTTAGATGAAATTTGGTATAGAGATAGTTTGCGTACCGGGAAAGGACATAGTATATTTTTATCCCGATATTCCCACGGGATCGAAACTTATGCCGTGAAAGCGTGGGGCGCTGCTAGTATCATCATAAGACCAGCTTTGAAATTGGTTTCTGATTTGGTAAACAAAACCTCTTTAACTCACCTTGGAACTCCTTCAAATACACAAGTGTGATAGCCAAGCGAGCGAAGTTGCTGACATTGTTATACAATAGTTTAGCAGCGTTGTACATCTTATCGTCGAAGCATCGGTCGCCGATCTTCTGAATGTCGGCGTGGTTGGGGCCCGATATGAACTCCTCCAAGTCAGCTAGTCGGCCGGTGCGCGCGTATGCGTAGATCAGTTCCGATTCTATGTAGGACTCGCGTGCCTTCTTGCGGGCCATCTGTTGAGAAATATGAGGTTTATAGCTTTGTTTTGTGGATTGACAATGGCTTGCCTTGACTTTGGAATTTGTCAATAAAATAGTAGGAACAGACATCAACAATATTTGTTATGATGGCTTAGGGGCCATTCAAGTATTACGTAAGTACTACAGGGGGGCGGGGGGGTCTTTGCTTATTTTTGATGACACAGGGGATGGGGGGTCTGGATGGTGATTACCTCAGCAGTATTTATTTCGTTACTTTTCGGATTTTCTACAAAATTCAGTCAATTTTGGTTTGAACACATGGCAACCCTACTTGTCTATGATTGAAAACGAAACGCATATAACTGCTGCTTATTAATCAATAAAGTAACCAGAACACATTGAAAAATGCATGTACCAATGTTTACGTAAGCATGGGGGGGGGGGGTAAGAGTTTTGCTTACTTTTGCTGACGGAGAGGAGGGGGTTAATAATTGCAAAAAATCTGCTTACGTAATACTTGAACGGCCCCTTAGGACTGTGGTCATAGATCTGCCCACACTGTGGCAAGGTTTTGCATAATCAGCCTATAATGTTCTCAAATCTGAGACACAGACCTCCTCTCTCGAGAGGGAGTGGGCTGTAATCTGACACGTGGGCCCAGTGTCGATTGGTAGATGCCATATGTCTTCAAATTCTTGGTTCAAAGACATGCCGGTTTCATTAGGAATTTAGAATATATTTGAGAGTTCTAGAGATTGAAAACGTTTTTGGTTTAGAAATACCAGCATGAAATTGACCACCTTTTCTGTCCTTTTTTATGGTCATTTAGTAGATGGTGGACTCCTTCAGTCTAGGAGAGGTGAAAGTAAGATGGTTTATGGTAGTACATCATCTATGGCCACTAGACCTGCTTTGTGGTTAGAGGCGGGATGATGACGTAATATTAAAAGGTTATCTCTATACCTGCAAATACCGCACGAGGTCATCCCAAGACTCCCTTGTAGTGGCTGTGGCGACGACATCCATGTATGCGGAAGGATCGTCAGCCTTGATGTAAGAGTCAATGGCTTCCTTGACCAGTCCCTGTTGGAGTTGGGCCTTGGCGAGTTGTGACCAAACTCCCGGTTCGTTGCAGCGCTCGGCGAACTCGTAAGCGCGTTCCAGGTCTTTTACTTGTTCGATCAACACCTGGGGATGATAAATATCAGATTAATATTCCTGGACATAAAAAAATTGATCTTAGGGAACAAAAACGTAGTTTCTTTTACTGTATTTATTTACCAATGAAGGTTTTTTTGGTAGCATTACAAATTGGTACAGATAGTAAGTAGTTTTGCAATGCGATAGCAGAACGAATCTTGAAGTTGATACAATCAACCTACAACGTTATTTTTAGTATATGCGAAACCGGAATATAGTTTTTTCAGAATAAGTAACTGAATCGATTCCGATAATTTTTACCCCCCATGTTATATTTGTGTTTTTATACGGACAAACAGGTAATTTAACAAGCTTATAACTTTGTGATTTTTCATGATACAATTTTGAAATTTTGTACATAGATTCTTTCCATAAAAATACTAGACACGTGTTTCGGGTTTCGCATATACTAAAAATAATGTTGTATAATGTGCCCACAGCTGGGACACAGGCCTCCCCTCAGTGAGAGGGAGGGAATGTAAGTTTAGACTGGACAATTCCGTTTATGAACAGAAAGTTGATACCTTGACAGGCATAATTATGATTTTCTTTACCTGAATGGCAGAGGTGTTGACATCAAACTTCTTGAAGATGGCGAAAGCCTCCTCATACAGTTCATTATTGATGGCAATGTTAGCGATGTCTGGAGCGTCGTAGTTGTCCAGACGATTGATGTACTCCATCACGCGGCTGCGGTCCGCCTTTATTGCTGTAAGAATAAGGTTCAAAGTTGAGTGGCAATGTTATGAGGCTTAGCTCTAGGTTTCTATGACAATAGGTATTGTTTATTAATGTGTGATGGGCTGTAGATTCTGTTTTGAGTACCGAGTGTTTATTAGAGATCAATCATCATCATGATTCATTCATACATTCTTCTGGTCTTCGCCCAGCAGATAAATATTTTAAGTAGTATTTTCGTCAGTTCAGTATATTATTTTTGGTTGAGTATATTAGAAGTTTTGTAGTATTCATGATACTGAACCGGGGAAGTCACAGAGCATGAAATCGCTGGTAGCGACTAGAGACACCTTCACGAATCATATCCGTGTCCGAATTAGTGCAAGCTAGCTGTCATGCATAGGGCATTGTTAAAATTGTTTTTTTTTTTAACAAAAACGTTGCCCTACACTAGGAATTTCTCCTGTATTGTGGGTGCGTTTACAAACATTTAAACTCAGATATACAAACAGCCAGACCCGGAACAACTACTTATAGGTCATACAAATATTTGTTCCGTGCAGGAATAGAACCCGCGACACGCAGCGCAACAGTCAATCGCTTAACCACTGCGCCAACCGTGTCGTCGTATTTATGTTTATCTTTATGACACTTTTACACGTCAATATTAAAAAAAAAACTATGGCGGCATTTCCTAGCTGACTTCCTGAGAAGAAATTCCGAAACAAACTCAAGAGGTCATCGTCTCTTTTTAAGTCCAAACATTATTATTATACGGATTTTATGTGAGTCTAACAATGCAGGGCCATGTCTAGAAGGGCCTTTTGAAGAAAGAGCCATTGCAGCTTTGAGTTGACCTGTCCCACTGTTCTGCATGCATCAGTCATCATGTAGCTCAACCCTATTTTTGAGAGATCAACAACCCGTTACATGACGCTACCAAATCTGCAGACATTTGCGTAGGCCATAATAATTATACAAAATACTCAAAATTAATAACTACTACAAAATGAATACTGATATTGTCTCGGGCAGTCAGTTTCTATGGCGCCAAACAAGTGGCTGAATTCTGGTCCGAGTCTATTTAGATTGCTATCGACACGCTAAGAAGAAGTTTCTATGAGTAAATGGTGACGTTCACTGATAAGCTTGGCTTGTATGCAGATGTTGACAGTACTATAAGGGACTTGAGGAGCCCCTTAAAGTGATAGAATGTTTGAATGGAACCCGCACTAAATTATAGCCAGCCTGCACTATATAAGGCAAGGCTACATATGATGGTCAGTGGGATTGTCCGAAAGGGTTACCGCTGGCCTGGAACATGAAGGGCTAAGGAAGGAACACGGGTGGGTTTTAGTCAGTAAGAGTCTGACACTCTCTTCCGCTCCACCCAGAGCGGGAGGGGTTATTTGATGATTTCCCACCCGAAAAAAAAAAGGCTACATAGATAACCTCTACCGAGGTTTATCCATGCTCTGAGAGGGAAGCTGTTGCCTATCTGCGCTATAAACCTAAAATCGTCCTTACAACATCTAATTTCAGTATCACTTGTCACTTACCAGTAAGGATAAGCAAGTTCTGCAGGTTCCTGTGGTCGGAGAACACAGAGTTGTCGAGCACTATCTTCTCTAGCAGCTCAATCAGCTCGTTGGGCAGGTCGGCTGTCATGAACGCCTTCACTGTGACGGAGATGTCTTCAGGGTCTTGAGTTTCTGAGAGTGCTGTTTGGACAACCTGGAATTGATATTAGATGAGTTAGTTAAAGGTTTCAAAGAAAGAGGGTAACTATTGTGTTCAGAAATGGAGTAAAACTAATACTGGCTTTTCATAGTGCTCAGGAAACGATGCTTGAGCATTATGCCAAGAGTTGAATATCCAACAGTGGTTTTTGTTGCGCTGGGATGCGCTCTGTTGGAATCTCAATGCTCGGCTCAACACCGAGAGTTGAAAATCCAGTGCGCGATAAAATCCCGCCGTGATATTTTTACGTCCGTGCTAATTTGGGCTGAGAGAGATTTTGGAGTCATAGACACTAAATAATTTTCTTTTAGAGACAACGATGTTAAAAAGTGTGCAGTAGTATCTTCACCAGCCCCTCACCTGATCAATGAGCTGTCTCTTGAAGGGATTAGCCTCGGCCAGCACCTCGAGCCACAGGTCGGCGTCGCGGCGCCGCACGAGGTAGCGCGCCTGCGTCTTGAACAGCGAGTTGTCGTTGCAGACGGCGATGAGCTCGCGGTCGCACTGGCCGCGCTCGTACGCCACGCACGCCAGGTGCGGGTCGCGCTTCTCGCAGTAGCGGCCCACCACGCGCGAGTCGTACCTGCGCCACACGGGTGGGAACTTCTATTATCTGCATCATCTGACTAGTCTTTTCCTAACTTTTTTGGGTTCGGCTTCCAGTCTAACCAGATGCAACTGAATACCAGTATTTTACATGAAGCAACTGCTTATCTGACCTCCACAACCCAGTTATTGGGTAATACGATACCTCTTGGTAAGACTGGTTGTCAGATTTTCGGGATGCTGACGACCAGTAACTACGTGTCTGTCTGAACGCGATAAACTCAAAAACTACCGATTTTCATATGGTAAGACGGGTTGTCAGATTTTCGGATTTCTGACGACCCGTGACGACGTCTGTGTCTGTCTGAACGCGATAAACTCCAAAACTACCAACGGATTTTCATACGATTTTCACCAACAAGACGCCGAAATCTATAGGTAATAATATTCGGTACAGTAAGTGTCAATGAATATTTTATATCACTCAATTCAATTTCAAAGGATGTTGAACTACGGCTAATAAGAGTAACCAGTAATACTAATTTGCTATATGACTCACCATTGGTTCTCCTTGAGGAACCTCTCGGGGTTATTGTTGGAGTCGATATAAATCTTAGCGAGCGCGTTGTGTGTGGCGGGTTCCGTGCTGCCCTCGTGCACGCGCGTCTCCAACCACGGCAGGAGTAGCTTCAATCTGAGGGAAGGAAACAATATTAGTATTTTATCATGAATTTTGCCCTGAAAAGAAGGTTTGCTAAGGATTGATAAGTGGATAAAAGTTACGATATTCACGAAAAAGGAAAGTTTTTCTTTTTATCTATCTATATTCTATCTATACTAATAATAAAGCTGAAGAGTTTGTTTGTTTGTATGTTTGAACGCGGTAATCTTTGGAACTACCAGTCGGATTTTAAAAATTCTTTTTGTATTTGATAGCCCAATTTGTGAGGAAAGTTCGAAACGAAAACGAATATTAGTGCGGTGCGACGCAGTAGATCGGGGGAACAAGAAATTTATGTGAACAAAGTCGCGGGCAGAAGCTAGGAAAATATATCTATCTGCTCTTGCGTCCTAATAAACACTATCAAGTTTGCTGTTTTTTTAGTAAAGTAACCAGTTCTAATGCTAGCTAAGTATGAATTTGGCAGATCTCTTTGATCAACCTTTAAAACATCAATTTCATTAAATCATAGTTTCAAATGATTTACCTATTCCTCTTCTCGACCTCAGCCACCAGCTCGTCAGTAGAGAACTGTCCTCGCACCACTAGGATGAGGTTCTTGATGATGTCTTCTGTACAGTCGACATCCAATAGGCCTCCTACTACTACAGGCAGACGGGATGGATTCACCTGTTACAGGAAAATATGTAGTTTTAAACAGTCCATGAAACTCGTTTAGGTACTTTTTTTTTCTGAAAAAGTTAAAATTTTATACAACCTGCAAGAGATAGATTTTTAATTCTTTTACCTATTATGGTATACTAATTTTATTTTAGGTGCATCGTCTTCACATATTATTATTATATAATTAATGTATGCAAAATATTGTAAAACTTTTTAAAAGAGTAACGGTGGAGTTTCTGGCCAGTTCTTTTCCATACGAAAACTACCCTTTGGAATGGGCGACTAGAATCAATTCTATTTAATCGCAATTTTTTACGTTCAAAAGTGCTTTTTATGTGCCTATTTGAAATAAATGCTTTGACTTTGATAACTTGACACCCTCCCGGTCCCCTCGCCCCCCGCGCTCTCGCCATCGACGCCTCAGTATCGCGCGCTTACGTCATCCGAGCAGTCTCAAGTTCCCTTTCGGGCTGTACTTATTCAGAATGCTCACCAAAGCTTCCCAAATCATCTAAGGTAAAAGTGTGCAGTGTTGCACATCCCTACCCTATTTCAAGTTAAACCAATATCAACTTTATTTCAATGACGATTAAGTTGATTTCCGAGTGACTACCACTATTGAAAAAGTTATTAAAATGTTTGAAATTGTAGCATAAACTGAACTTTATTGTGCAGAATTTAAGGTTATTTTTCCATAAACTCATATTTTTTTTCATTTTTTGGCAAATAAATCGCGAATGCACGGTAAACTCAGGGTCAATTTCCGTATTTTCAAAAACGTTCGCATTTCAATCTATCTTAATCTGTCAAAAACGCATTTCAATCTATCTTAATCTGTCAAAAATACCTCAAAATTTTCTTTAATTAGAAACAAATTTTTGGCGTTGCCGAGATGAGATGAGATTGCAACTAGATTTTGAATGGTTTACATTACAGGAATTGACCGCCATGTTACATAATAAGTTTCTAGTCATTATCATTATGAAAATGCTCTTCATATTGATTACACAAAAAAAAAAAATTAAGTGATCTGGAGCCAATCTAAAGACTGTATTAGTGTGCAATAATCTGAACAAATCCATACTAATATTATAAATAAAAGAAAGTGTGTCTATCTGTCAGTTACCTCTTCACGCTTAAACCGCTGAACCGATTTAGATGAAATTTGGTATAGAGATAGTTTGAGTCCCAGGAAAGGTCGTAGGATAGTTTTTATCCCGATATTCCCATGGGATCGACACTTATGCGGGTGAAACCTCGGGACGCTGCTAGTTGATAATAAACTCACCTTCTGCACATAGATCTCGATGTACTTTTGAAGGCTGTTCCTGTAGAGGTACAGCACCAAGTCGTGCACGAAGTCGAACCGGTCGCACACGATGATGAGAGGCAGCTGGTCGGGCAGCTTGGCTTCCTTGAGGAAGTTCTTCACGCGTTCTGCGTTGTAGCAGTTGGACTCGCGGCAGATGCGTTCGACCTCCTTAATTTGACCAGTCTTGCAGGCAGCCTGGGGAGAAAGAGTGGTTTGTAAATATGGTTTATTATAACACGATTTATATCTATCTGTATTTTGTAACAATATTTTGATTTAAAAGAGTTTCTTGCCCATTCTTCTCAATTAGGAAGCTACTAGGCTTTGAAATGGGCAACTAGCTTCATCTTTCTGACTGACGCGACCCCTTGACAATTCAAAAGTGCCTGTAATTGGTTTATTGGAAATAAATGCTTTGAGTTTGGGTTCTGAGGATTTTGCTGAGCCATTTCTTGTTCTCAAATACTAGATAGGGTGGGCGTTTTGAAGTCTGGGGGCCTAAAAAGACCACTTTGGCAGAATCATAAAAGGATAACATTATGAATCATAATATGGCGAAGACAGTCAGTGTTTTTCATTTTTCGCTGCACTACGTAGGTATAATCAAAGAAATTGGGATTGTGGATTATGTTAGCACAGACAAAAAAACAAACTGTAAAATCCTTCACCAATGGGATTTGATACGATTAACTTAACAGTTAACCTGTCCATTATGATTCATAATGTTATCCTTTTGTGATTCTGCCAAAGTGGCCTTTTTAGGCCCCCAGTTCATTTTCCATTCCTACTCGCAGCATAGTTTCAATAAATGATTAAGGCAGACATAATCTTGTCTCCCGTTGTGTGAAAATACAATAACTGAAAAATAAAATAAAAATACAAACCTGAATATACTTGAAATGCACTTCCGGATCCTGGCTAAAGTTGACAATCGATCCCAAGAAGTAGAACAATCCCTCATAAGTCTTGAAGCTTTCTAACAATTCTATCAAAGACTTGGTCGTCAGCTGTTCATGGTACTTGGTGGCTATTTGCACGCAAA
The DNA here is from genome assembly GCA_963082905.1 of Oligia fasciuncula. Classification (NCBI taxonomy): domain Eukaryota; kingdom Metazoa; phylum Arthropoda; class Insecta; order Lepidoptera; family Noctuidae; genus Oligia; species Oligia fasciuncula. The sequence goes on from OY720406.1 coordinate 5,146,966, forward strand.
TTTGTAGGTTCTGACGAATGTTGGCTTGAAGCATTGCCTTCAGGCATTCAAGGGAATCTTCGACTGATAGGCTCCCGAAGTAGGTGACTAGCCAATCAGCGGGCAGGAGGTGTGTGTGAACCTGTGGATAAAATGTGTTGGTTAGTATTAAAAACGTAAATAGTTGTGAGATTATGCTAAAAGGTAATCGCATAAAACTTTCGTTAGTTTGGCCAGTATTTGGGTAAATAACGTTATGGTATGAAATGTATTCAGACGATCCAGACATTAAATTGTGTGTCTATAGGTATTTTTGAAGGTTTAGGATAACTGCGAGCGGCTACACAGTTCTCAAACTTGCCGGCCCAGGAAATACCACACAAAGCACGTTGGGAGACCAGGTGGGAGAGTTCCTCCATGTAAAACAAACATACTTACTACAAAATGCTGACCTATAATCTGACTCCAAGGAACCTGGTTACAATGCGCTACTTTTCTGCTGCTTCAATAATTTAGGCCTCAATTTTTGGTGGCTCGACGTAAGCGATTATTTGTGATCGACACAAAAGTAAAACATAAACAAAGCAATGGCGGTTTGCAGACGCACGACAGTGCTGCCACCTATGATGAACTTTCGGTTTTTAACCCTATTTCCGAATATTTTAGTACTAACCACAGCCCTCTTAATATCATAGAGGTCGGTGTAATGCTCCAGCGCTCGCTGCAGCAGACCAGCCTTCTCGCAGAGCTGAGCGACGTGCGCGCGGTCGTAGTGGGTGAACATCGCGTTGCCGAGAATAGCGTCTGCGACTTGAGGAGCTGACATCAGGTTCATTTCCAATAACCTGTGGAGAAGAGATAACTTGTAGTATTCGTTTATGTGAAGAAATAATATTGCCCTATACTAGAACTCCTTCAATATTGTTTGTTTATTCAACAGATAAAGAACGCCGACTTAATTCCTTTGAACAGTATTACTGAAAGAGCAATCTAGAGAACCCACAATGTGCCAAAATAATTGATGGACCAATCAATATAATTAATTATCAACTAATCATAAATAATTAACTAATAATAGTAGTAGTAGTAGTAATAAAGGGAATAATTATTACATTTTTGTTATCAAATCCAATAGTAGGACACTAGTTTTTTAAATTTTTGATTTGGAAACAGATCTGAAGGCCAGTTCTCGTAATTTAAAACGTTAAAAAACCTAGTCGCAGTCTCATTTCGGCGACAAACAAAATGTCAAAAACTTGTCAAAATGTAGGGAAATTAGAGGTATTTTTGACATTGAGACTGAGATCACACTGTGAACACTCTTAAAATTATGAGAATTTCCCCTCAGACCTAATGACCCTACCAATTTTTCTTAGTGTAATTTCAACAATGACATTAGTGTTCAGAATGAGTTACTGCTTCTTTTTTCGACAAAACCTTTATGGTCAAGACTTTCGTTGTCCTATTTACCACCAACTACAGATGTCCTCACCTGGTCTGCAGCGGTCCTTCCTCCGGACGGTTGTTCTTGAGCGCGTCCAACAAGAAGGCAGTACACTGCTGCACCATGTTCTGCTCCATGAACACGTCCACTATCTGATTGATGTCGGCCAGGGGAGGGTCTTCAGCAACCAACATGCCTGCGAAGCCGGCGCCTTGTTCAGGGTTGGTGCGCATTACGGAGCGTAGGAGGTAGATGTAATCGGGGGTGTAGCCGACCTGCAGGAGAGAAAAGGATGACATTAGTTGTATTAAAGTTAAAGAAATATAAATGTTGCATAGACTTTACTTGGTTTATGGTTGATTATGTGCAAGCACTTCAACAGAGTAAAAAAAAACGGTACTCAGTAAATAAAACAATGCTTTTGTAGATGGTAAAGCCATTGAAAAGACTCCATTCTAGGGCTGGCAATCTGACACCATAATTATACAATTAGCAGTTAGCATATTTTTTGAATATTCGCGTAATTTTTCCAATAAAAAATATACACTTTTCTATAGGAATTATATGTACAGTCAACAAAGGAGTTAAGTATACAGGAGCGTCGGATATAGTTGAAGTTTACTAAGAAACCGATGGATGTTCTGGACTGAAATTTAATTTAATAAATGAGCTGTTTGTTTTCTATTAATAAACTAAAATTTTATTCGAGAATATCCATCGGTTTCTTAGTAAACTTCAACAATATCCGACGCTCCTGTATACTTAACTCCTTTGTTGACTGTACATATTGAATGAGGAAAATGTCACGAATATTCAGAACAAATATGTGGTGTGATGGATACGACCTTACAGTCACATCTAATTTACACTGCTGCGAAATACATGACTGAAACCCTACACGATATTTTTTTTATATGGACACTTCTTCCCTTTCTTTTATTACACCATCCCGATTTAGCCCTTAAATTGGCAGAGTGAAGCCGGCTGGATGTTGATAAAAACTAAATTTATATAGTAAAATCTCCCTACCACTATCATTACAGGTAACCTAATGCGATAGTGTGGTCTTAAAATTAACTTAACTTGTAAGCAAGTATACTGAAAATTGACTCATGGTGGCAAAAACAAAAAAAATTACTAAGATTGTTCTGCCAATTAAAGGGTTAAGGATAGGATCCCTGAATATCGCGTGATGTACAGTCCGATTCAAACTTTCTAGCGGCTCTGAAGTGTGCTTACTCGCTGCGAAGTCCTCACCGCACACCTCCGTTGACACGTGAATTTGTTACTGAGCAGCATCTCGCTTCATGTGGAGCCCATAATGTTTTAATAAGGCTTTTAGGCTGTAAAAACTTACCTTCTTGGCATAAAGAACAATTTTCTGGAACTGTCCAGTCTCGGCGAAGCACTGTATAACTTTGCTGGCCACATTAGCACGCAGGTACACTGACAGGGCAAGGGTCGGGTCCACCTGCTTTACCAAGTCTCCGAGCTCTTCAGAGCATTCCAGTTTCTCTTCTTTGAGCCATTTTTCTAGGAGTTGCTTGCGACCTGTTGGGGACAAAACGGTTAGTCGTTTGTTTTATAAAAAACATTTGCTTTATGTGGAAACGTTATGACTAACGTAATCATACATAGCAACTTGTGAAAGTACCCACTACTCAAGATCATAACATAACATAATAATCAGCCTATAACGTTCTCACTGCTAGGACCCAGGCCTCCTCTCTGTGAGAGGGAGTGGGCCGTTATCCACCACGCGGGCCCAGTGCGGGTTGATAAATGACACATCTCTTTGAATTTTTTGTTCTAGGACATGCCGGTGACCTCAAGATGTATTCCTTCACCGTTTTGAGAGCAAGATCATGTATCTTTACAATGAAAAGTTGCGAAGGAAAATAAATACGCCTGCGCAACTTTACTGTGCTCTGTAAAAGGAGTCAATTTATATGTACAGTCAACAGCAAAAGTAGATGATACAAATCAGAAATTCAATACTAATGAACGGAGTTCGCGTCAGAACTGTGTGGCGTCGAAGTACTACTACTTAGAATACTTACTACGTAGAATACTTTTGAATCACTTCGACGCCACACAGTTCTGACGCGAACTCCGTTCATTAGTATTGAATTTCTGATTTGTATCATCTACTTTTGCTGTTGACTGTACATATAAATTGACTCCTTTTACAGAGTACAGTAAAGTTGCGCAGGCGTATTTATTTTCCTTCGTATTGAATGTCTGACTTTGATCATCTACTTTTGCTGTTGACTGTACAGATAGCGCCAGCCACGAAGACGCGCCCCACTCTTCTTCCTAATCGCTTACAGTACAAGTGTGCAACATTCCGCTAGTGTTTTAGTTTTGTCGGTACACAGTAATTACTTATTAGTGGGTAATTAGTGTGTATCACACAACTAAAACACTAGCGGAATTAACTTAGCGATAACCATTAGCGATTAGTAAGAAGAGTAGGGCGCGTCGCGTGGATGGCACTATCTATAACGTGATTGTTTTACCGCTATAGCATTCCAGTGCTAAAGTGTGTCAATATGAAAACAGATCGTAATTTTCCGCTTACACATTCTGACAATTAATGGTTACCGAAGCTGCCGCCACTTCTGGCACCTGCTTAAAGCGCTGGATGCCTGTTACGTGTCATACCTTGCAGTAACACCGGCCGGCACAGCTCCAGCGACTCAAACTTGTTCAGCTGCGCCTGGTCGAGCAGTATTCCGAAGTACTGCAGCAGCGGAGATGTCTGTCCAGGCTGGGTGGGCACTTGCTGGAAGCGCTGGATGGTCTGCGGTGTGCGGAGGATGCCGCGAGGTGCCATAGCTGCTACCTATGGGAGGAATAACGGTTGAGTATTTGTTTTGCAGAGGTAGTTTTAAACCGGAGTCCGATCTAACCTGGCAATAGGGCGTAAAAAGATTATGTATGTGATTCCAAAGCCCCTAAACCTCGGATTGAAAGTAGAATTGAAAGGCTTGTAAGAGAGACAGTGTGAGTATAAACACTACAAATAAACAAGAACCCCCCCCCCTGGTTGACTGGTAGAGAATGCCTAAGGCATTAAGTCCGCCTTTGTACCTTTTTGTGCGAAAAGTTTAAATAAATAAATAAACCCAATAGGTAGAATGTTGTGCTTATTATTAAAAAAACAAAAAACGAGTTATGTATTAACAAAATTAGTATTGCTTAACTTGCATAGTTTTTAGGAAAGTGGACGAAAACAATAAATAAGTTCACGTTCACAACAGTCAAAAATTTTAAAATAATATTATTTTATGAAGATACAAATACATCATATTCGATATTATACTTTGCTTTTTTTGTCTATTTAAAAGCCCCTAAATGTCACGCATGGAGAAAACTGCATACCCTATGTTTATAGTACGGGTGATCTTCGGCGCGGAACCGATGGCTGGTGTCACAATAGACAGGTGGCGGTGACGTCATTGTATCGATCGGAAAAAGCTGTGGCGTAACGATGGGGTACGTTTGTCATGGTGGGTTATATTTTTATATGTATGTGTAATATCGACTTAATAAAAATCTTAAATTAATTCATTCACTGACAGACCCAAACCGCTGGGTTTAGAGAAGCTTGAAATTTTGCAAAAGAGATCCGTATAAAAGGAAGAATTTTTGAAATCCATCTCCTTAGTTAGGGGATGAAAAGTTTAAGGGAAGTTCGTAATTTTTGCCGATGGGGAACCCCATAGAGCACACGACTTATAACTTTAATAACTTTTAAGGTTAAATAATAAATTAACGTTATACACACGACGAAATACAAACTATACATGTCCAGTTATACCTCGCCTCGCATTGCTTGTTTTGGCAGGCTTGTCGTGCAATGAGAAGTCAGTTTATACTGGAAATAGATCGCTTGATAATGTCGTCGTGCGTACAAATCGAAGTCGGAGTTTTTAGTTTTAGCATTGTACATTTTTGCCTCATATTTCGTCTATTGCAGGCTGGTATAGGTTATTGTGGGGCTTATTACCGTCTACTTCATCATTGACAGCTGCTCTGACGTCACAGTCACAGTATCGATCGAACCGCCCACAACCGTGGCGGTATTTATTATTAGTCATTCAACGTGTAGGATCATAGGATGTATTCTATGAATGAATATTGATTTCCAGTTCAAGTTGGGAAATTTGTATGGTATTACTTTTTGATTTACGTTTATAATCGCAACTTGCGTTATTTATCTCTCCAAGTTTAGTTATTTTAGCATTGCAACCTCAAATATGAGAAAATGATAAGTTAATTAGACGTAATGACTGTCGTCTATATTTGATTACATGCAATGCCAAAGAGTTCGCAAAAGCCAATCCAGAGAGACAATTCCCGTATTTTTAGTAACAATTGCATTAACCTGTCAAAAACCCTTTCATTTACCTACATATTTGTTTTTTTTTACAGGAATAATTCGTGTCTATTCGTTAGTTTTCAATTTCATCCCGTATACTTTACTGTTACCCAGTAACTGGGTTGTGGAGGTCAGATAGGCAGTCGCTCCATGTAAAATACTAGTATTCAGCTGCATCCGGTTAGACTGGAAGCCGACCCCTAGGCAGATGATGATACTTTACTGTTTATGTCTTAGATTATTATTACAACATACCTTAGCAGCCTCCCCATACTGTCCATTAGTGAAGAGCATGTTGAACTTCCTGACGAACAGTTCTTCAGCGCCAGCGAGGTTGTTCCTCACAGCCAGTCGGAGCGCCAGTTCAGGGTTCTGTAGTACCGTGTTGATGTAGGGCACTATCGAGTCTTCTTCTACGGTCACAGATAGGACCTGGCCTTTGCGGTTGACGCCTGGAAGAGGAGAATGTTTTATTGTTTGGTTTTAAAGTTTTAAGAAGTGGTGGCTTTGAAGGATGGTATGAAGAAGGGCAACTCAGCTAACAATATCTTTACTAGTGTGCTTGTAATTATAATTAACCTTACCAAATAATTATTATTAACAGGCTGATCACAATAAAATAAAATGTTATATTTACTTATTTAATGTTAATAACATATTTTAAAAATTGCTTATTTTTAATTTGTGTCCGAAATTTATTTTTATTATAAGAATTAATTTTATACTTTTTGCTGTGCCTTATAGGGTCCATAATTGTACCTTAGCTTTAAGCCATTATAACACCTCTACAACATTATGGAATGCAAATAAATATATGAATATGAATAAAATACATAGTTATTTATTCGTTTTAACAGACTTCAAAAAAGGAGGAGCTTCTCAATTCGACGGTATGTTTTTTTTTTGTTTTGTGTGTTTGTTACGCGAATACTCCGCCAATCGTGGACCGATTTTCAAAATTCTTTTTTTTTTTTTACTGAATTACAGCTGTGCTGCTGGAGGGAGTTTGTTGCGCCACTTCGCAAAAGCACTATGATGTGGTGAAGGGCGGGCTTTTAGGGGGACAGTCTTATGTAATTTTGAAGTTTGACAAGTGCTGATTCTCAGTTTTATTTGAATACAGGACTTTTGATTTTGATCATACAACTATGATCGCTCGTATCTTAGTTGGCTCTGCGATTTTCACATGATCGAGGGGAATGGCATAATTGAAGGGTCTATAACCCAGCAGTTGGTTTATTAAAGGCTGATGATTAGTTGTTTTAAAATTTTAGTCAATTACTTAAAATATATTTCGATAAATACTTAAGATTCCATCTTCTATTCTATATCTTCTTTCGTAGCCTTATGGGTCAAAACGGCGTACATTACATACATTTTAACATTTTCAGAGTCATGGTTAGTTGCATATAATATGCAGTTTAATAGTATATTTGTATGCCTATTAGTCTTACTAATGAATGCAGCATGACTCGTCTCGGCCGCCTTTTATATATGGCTCGATTATATTGAGCGTGTCAGTGTGTGTTTAGGTGGCAAAGGCACAGCATGTGTTCCTGCAGAATGCACTGTTTTTGTTAGAGATCGAAGTTGACAATCTTAGTTAAATGGTCTGGTAATGAAGGTTCCAGCCGGCCACCTACTGCCATAGCCCACCTGGAAATCTCTTAACCAACAAAGAAGTCTGGTGGGCCGCTGCAAGTACAATTTGTTCAGGTGGGGGTAATCTGATGAGCCACATGGCAAATGATACCATTTTTTTTTTGCGGATGGGATATCATCAAATGACCCCTCCCACTCTGGGTGGAGCGGAAGGTACTGTCAGACTTTTACTGACTAAAACGCACCCGTTTCTTCCTTAGCCCTTTATGTTCCGGGCCAGCAGTAACTCTTTCGGACAATCCCGACTGACTCGGCAGGCTTCGGCCCTAAGGGGGCCCCTCCTCGATGCTGACATCTCTTTGAGGCGCGCGTGGAACACGTACGCACCGTCCGACACGGGCCTGGTCCGGATCGGACGGTGAGCTACCCATTACTCTCCGCCCGCAGGCCCGCGCCTACGATGGCCGGCAGTCGTCGCGCGGCTCCCGACGCCCGAAGCGTCTCCCGCGGCGGCTGGGACGGGAGGCTCTCTCCCTGAGCCGTCCCGCCGCCTCCTTTGCTAGCATGACTGCTTCGCAGGAGGTGACTGCCTCCCACTCCCTCTCGCCCCGGACCTTGGCTTGCACCAGGGCCGGACGCGAGAGGCCGCCGCTGCCGATCGCCTCTACGAGGACACGGCGGTGCTCCGCCCAAGCGGGGCAGACAAATGATGCCTCACCTCTTGTTGAGATCTCTGTGCAATAACACGTGCGCTATGGAAGGCCAATGATAACGCTGTCAAAGTAGCAGAGTTCTGGTCGAAGCTTATTTAAAAAAACCGATAAATAGAATCGTTAAACGACGTAGAAGAATAAAGATTATACAGTAGAAACGCCATATATGGCAAGAATCCAAAGAAAAAACTACGTAGCTTTATTTTTTCTTCGGCATAAGTAATCGGTAGACATTTTCCATCGATAATTAATGAGTTATTATCGGAATACATACGACAATCATGGATCATTGAGCACAAATATATAAATAAACTAGATTATTATTATTAAAACATCACTGTCATGTAGTTTCTCGATCTGTTTTGATATTATCCTCGACGCCAGACGTTGGAACATGTTTTGATAACCTAGTGGCATTCGACCTTAATTAAAATGCTTCCTTTTGTGTCTGGGCTTATTATTATACTAGCAACGCCCGGGGGTTTCACCCGCGTAAGTGTCGATTACGTGGGAATATCGGGATAAAAAGTAGCCTATATGTTAATCCAGGCTGTCAGCTACCTCCATACAAAATTTTATCAAAATTGGTCGAGCCGTTTGAGCGTGAAGAAGTAACAAACATACAACACACACACTCACAAACTTTCGCCTTTATAATAATTTGTGTGATGTATTTATAGTATTTCTTGTACTAGGACTTAACAAAAGCGAAATATTAAGCAAATTATTAGTAACTAGCAACCCGCCTCTGTTTCGCACGGTTTTTAAGACAAAATATCAAGATTTCTTTATGTAAGTCTAATATGAATGTTTTTTATTCTATTTACACATAAATATTTCGGAATAACGTCTCTAGTTTATTCTATTCTCTAAATTATGGTGAAAACCGCATCAAAATGCGTTGTGCAGTTTAGTAGATAAAACGCGTTCACACAGACAGAACGAAAAGCGACTTCAATTTATAATATAAATTTTATTTTCTAGAATATTTTTATAATTGATGCCTTTTTTTATTAAAACAAAGCAACAAAATCTATAAAGCCATTAAATCCCGATACAAATCATAAAAACAATTACAAACTAAAACTGTGTCAATTAATAAGCATGTGTTTGAATAATTTCCCTATAACAAATTAACTGTAGGTAATCGACGCGACGCCTGCTAAGTTAAAACAACACGCTACTACGCCAGTTGCGATTAGAATAATGATAGCAACAACAGTCCTCAGTAACACGGGTATGTTATCAGAATGCAGTTGATGACATCATCGTGCCATCCCGTTTCCCTTGATACCGCATTTACACAATCGTGTTCGCTATTCGCCTCCATTCGTATACGAGGGCCGTCGCGAAAGTTCACACATTCGCGGGGTAAAGTATTTTGACAACGCGAGCGCTCGAATCGCGAGGCGAGCCACGAGGCGAATAGTGAGCGCACTGTTTACATAATTATGCGTGTTCGTTATTCGCCTCGCGATTCGCACGAATGTGTAAATGCGGCATGATGTTTCGGGAAGTCATAAAAAATTGGAAGAAATTTTATTACATGGGACTTCCCAAACTTGTATTTCGGCTACAAAAAATAACTACTGTGGACCACCTTATTTGTTCTTTCATGCAAGTTTACAACGTATGCGCGGCGCTTGCATTCCACATTTTCATATCAAACTAGCTTTCGCCCGCGACTTCGTCCGCGTGAAATTTCACCCTCCCCCCAGTCACCCTCTTAGGGGTGAAATTTCGAAAAACCCTTTCTTAGTGGATACCTACTCTTCACAAAGAACCCACCCTCCAAATTTCATGTCTCTAGGACCAGCGGTTTAGGCTGTGCGTTGATATATCAGTCAGTTAGTCAGGACTTTGAATTTTATTTTACATATAGATAGATAGATATTATAGTGCGCGCACCCCGCAGCTAAAGAATGGTTTGATAATTCACGCGGACAAAAGCCGCGGTAGAAGTAAATAAACCCCAATGGAAAACGTCCTAAGTACTGAACGGGCGGAGCTTACTGAGGCAAGCATGGTCACTAAAAATACGAATAAATAGTCGATGTCCGTTTTGCGTGGATGTGACGCATATTTTCCCCCCAACTCAATCTTTTTAGTTTCGTGTTCTTTCTCTGCGTCATGTTTACCGCTAATAAACGTATTATCTTTCTTTCTTTGTTGTTAGGGTTCCGTACCAAAATGGTACAAACGCTACAACAAGTTACATTAATTCCACTATCGGTCAAGAGAATGGCGCTCACATAAAACCGCAATATTCTACACCGCAGTGCATAGTGTTAAAATTCTCTGACGAATATAGGCCTCGCAGATAAATAAAAAATTAAAAACATGATGGTACGGAACCCTCGGTGCGCGAGTCAGACTCGCTCTTGACCGGTTTTTTTTTTTGTTAGCCTTTATTTTATCTCACTGCTGAGCACGCCCTTTTTCCTTCCAACCCTCTTTATTTAGAGCGATCTTTGGCCATGTTGGCCCACAATCATGATCAGTTCGTCACACCTTCGCCACGGTCTTCCTCGACGGCAATAGGTGACAGAAAAGAAAAAACAAAAATAAAACCAACTCACCAATAATTCCTCCAGTGGTTTCATGGGGCGCCGTAACGAAGATCGTATCCGACGAGATCCGGTTCATATAGATGCAGGTTCCGGTCTCAATGTCATACATGTGTATGTAGCCGTATTTAGTGATCAGGTAGATGACGTCATATTTAGGGGAGACTTGCATGGCGACCGGGAAGTCGTTCTGTGCTTCGGCCGGGAAGAATACGTCGACAGCTTTCTTGAGGAAGGGCTGGTTGCCTGCTGGTGTTTGGCCAACCTCTGCGGGAAAAGAAAAACGAACATTGGATTCCCTTGACTTCGAATTCTTGACATCATTGTAATTGTATGCTAGCTAACCACGTCGAAAATTCTGTTCTTTTCTGTATGTGAAAGTAATTAGAAAAATAAACAGTACATAATGAAGTCTTCTCGAGTTCTCATTCAATCTAATTTATTTGTGTGTGTGTGTGTGTGTGAGGTTTCTAGGTCAAGAGCGTTCACCAGTATTTATTTATTCATCAAGTAATATTAGATTTTGTAAGGTCTAGTATGTCGAGAATTACGTCAGAACTTGATGTCACCGTTTATCGACATACGATTTAATAACGACAAAATTATGTTTCTTCAGTCGAATTTAGAAACAGTCTGGATACAGACTGTTTCTAAATTCGTGTTCCTTTAAGGAGTGATTTATGTCAAATTGTCATAATTATTCTTTAGATAAAAGTTAGCCGACTATTGAAAAACCAGTCCTAAATCAAATAAGTATGTTTGCTATTTCGAACGGCATTTGCAAAAGCATCCTGTGTTAAACTTTTATTTTCGAAGTTTGCCTAAATAATTTTAAAATGCGTTGTAAAATGCTGTTACAACTAATTTTTAGGGTTCCGTACCAAAATGGTAAAACAGAACCCTAAATGGTGAGACTAAGTCTGTCTGTCTGTCACAGCTGGATATCTCAAGAACTACTAATGCTATCAACTTGAAATAATTTTAGATAACGTTTGCCCAAATATTTTGCAAACAAGTATTTTTTATTTTTTTTACAACAGGGACCGGTTTTTTTTATTTATATATCCATAGCTTTATCACCTAAGCCATGGAACTCACCAATAATATGCAGTTTTCCTCCCTGGGCAGTTCTGACGGCGAAACAGAAGAGGGTGGAAGGCTCCGCGTTGCCCTCGGCCTTGAAGGTGGCGAAGGAGGCTGCATGGCCCTCAATGGGCTGCGAACACTTGCGCTCTACTGAGTAGAGCTGCATCGCGCCTACGACACGGTTCTGCTGCGCTGAGATACCTGGAAGGGAAGAACATGGTTAGGTACATGAAATATGAAAATGGTGATCGCGTGCTGCCGTGCATAGCGAGGCCCCTTAACAGTCTCCTCAGGGATGTGCCTTTCAGGCATTGCACGGGGGGTCTTTTAAGAAGAACCGGGAGCACCCCTATGTGCTGATGGTGATCACCGGGGTGGTTTTAGTGAGGTAAAATTCCCACACTCCTGACCTCCCTCCCCGGAGGTCTGGGTGCCTTTTGAAGGTTTCCCCACGACAACAAAAAAAAAGGTACATGAAATAGTTATTGTGTCAGGCCCATATTATTCAAGCTTATATCTTAGCCCCACTTATTAATAAATGCGAAGTAACGTTACTAACAGTATTAACATCAGTTCAACCATATACTTTTCCGAGGTTTACAACCGTGTTATTGATAAGGGGGTAATTTTTCCAGTCAGAAAATGGACCTAAAACGTTGGATGTTTAAAACAGAAGGCGTTTATGGAAACCTATAAACGGGTTGCAGATCAAGAGCTACGCTAAGTTAGTCTAGCTTAGCTCGCATGGCTGAGGTAATTTTTCATACTTCTGTTCAAACTCAAAGCATTTATTTCAATTAAACCATTTACAGGCACTTTTGAATTGTCAAGAAGTCGGTCAGTCAGAAAATATGAAGCTAGTTGCCCATTCAAAAGCGTAGGTACCTATGGAGAAGAACGGGCAAGAAACTCCATGGACACTCTTTTAAATTATATTTTTACAAAGATATTAGTTACAACATTAATGTTGAATTTATAATTATATGTGAGAACGATGTAAAAAACACGTAGGTACGCGTTAAAAGCTTGTTCATAGTTTGCGGTCTGTACACGAGTATGAAAAACTACATCAGCTATGCAAGCTAAGCTGAACTAACTTAGCTTAGCTCTTGGTCAGCAACCAGCTTTACCCCTTGACGAAATGGAAGGTGGGTGGGTTGGGTTGTTGCTGTACTCTTCCAGCATCCTAATTGCGTATCACACTATCAATTTGAATTTGAATCCAAAAAAAAAAAAACATTTTTTTTTTTTTTTCAAATTTGAATTTGAATTTTTTTCCATATGTTCGAAAAGTTTGTCTGCTCAATAGCCGTAAATAACGCAATGAATGTTGTTAAACTGTCAAAACGAAAGCCACAAGCAAGCTACTGATAGTGTTACGGAATTACCCCGCACGTATTAACAATGCAAAATATGTATGAAGTGTCAAACTTACCAACAAGCAGCAACCACTGCTGCTTCGGATCGGTCCTATAGTTAATGATCTGACAATCAGCGAGTGATGAATGCCTGTCAAACATCTTCACAGGTGTCGAATCACCTTCCATGGACCAATGGTATACCGACATCTTGGTCACCAGCGCGAGGGTGTTTAAAGATATCCACTTCCAGAACACAATGTCTTCAGTCATTGTGTGAGCTTTCATCTTTGACTTCATCTCGATGTTGAAGATTTGCAGGGTCTTTTGAGCTGCTGGCAATGTGAAAAGATTTTCTATAGTTTTAATCTTTCGGTAAGGTTGTTAAGGGTGACAATTGTGTGTAATGAGTTGATGGTTATGAGTATGAATTGATGATAAAACGACCCGAAGGGGTAGGAAGAGCTTCACAATAGTACACCCACATTTCGCCGGTATTGTCAGTTTGTCCGATTTTTTAATAAAAAAAAATAGAATTATTAATAAAACGCGACATGCAATATTTCAAATCAAAATCAATCAAAATATTTATATGCTAGAATATGATACATAGGGTGTTACAGTGAATATGTTTCAGCATATCCTGCCATAACCTGGCGTGCAAATGTGTTCACAATCAGCGATGTCAATTAATCTAACTTACAAATTACAGGTTCTATTGACTTGTCTTCTAAATAGTCCTTAATGGTATAATATCTTTTAAATAGTAATAGTTTTTGTCATTTTCTTTGTTAGTTTTACAGTGCCTGGTAAAGTTTTTGACCTAAAAGACAGTAACTCAATTTTTATCCGATTACAGCACTAAGAAGTCAAAAATATGCGTTATAATTTTGGACACAATTATTTTTTTATTTTTTATTTAATTAAGGACTTTTAAGACCGCAATGCGCATGACAGTCCCATCGTACCCTAAATACACACTGCCACGGATCACTATTGGGCCATGAACCTGAACAGACTCTTCGCATCCCATTTGGTTGAGACAGAATATTATGGAATGTGCCCCCATATCAAGTTGGTTCAACTTCAAAACCACAGATCACTTCTATGAGACTCATATCGAACACATTCCATCAATAAGTGATGTAAGTCTTCCACACTCCACACAATTAGGCGAGTTAGTTTTTTCATCATAAACACAAATTTATTACATGGAATGTGTCCCGATAGAAGGGCCTGTGCACACCACGTTTTTTAAACGCGCCACGCGCGTTTGTAGCGATACAGACGCGATGCGCACGTGAGTCAGATAGTGGCAGGCACCGCTCTGTAGGATAAAAGCGCGCCGTCGACGCACGTTTCTAAAACGCGCGTCAATGGCGCGTTTAAAAAACGTTGTGTGCACAGGCCCTAAGATTAGCACTAGCCTCTAAGCAGCGCTTCAGGAGCATTCGCTGAGGCACTGACCTACATTAATTAGTACCCATTAGATAGTTTCAGACTGCTCTGGTTTATACTGTAGTATGTAGGTAGGCGGTAAAGACAAAGGAGGAACGGTATTGCAGGTATATTGCAGTATTTTAGATTAATTTATTACTTTGAAGCCGAGTCACTTATGCTAGTCATTGTGATATTTTTTTTTGTATCTCCGTAACAGGCATGGCTGGTCCATGCCTGTTACGGAGATATTGAAGGGCAAAGTTACAAAATTTAACTTTAAATACCCCTACAACTCCTGTACAACTGCTAGTTTTCACACCAAAAATTAAAGTCGTTTCCCAGCAATAATTTTTGCTCAATGTTACTTAGTTTAATGAACCTACAGAATACATAAATAAGGGCTGTTTGATGGGTCTTTTAACACCCTATATTAATATAAGACAGGCAACGGGGCAACAGGAAAAACAAGTAGCCAAGTAGGAAGACACTTGTGAAAATCAATAAAATAACGATCCAGCTGTGACCCAGTGTTCAGTGAAAAACGAGATTCCCACAGAATAGTTGCATTAAAACGAACCTTTTCCTTCCAAGCCCAATAAACTACCAACCACCTTTTATTTTTCCGTACAGTTCAATTTCCTAAGTGTTTCACACCCATATCAGCGTACCACGGTACCACCTACGTGTCAAGTGCGAGAGTGCTGACGATATGAGGGCGTGCAAAATACGAACGGAGGAGAGCTCTCAACTGCCTTCAGGCGTTGGTAACGATTTTGCTAAGATCTGTCGGTTATTTTCGTACCTTGCTTAAAGGAATTTCAGAGAGCGATTTTCACTCGATTTGCTCTTACCTTGTGTCGATGTGGATATATTGTATTTTTGGAACTTCAAAGACTAACAAAGTTAACCTACATAAAGTGACATGTAAACTAATTTCGGAATGCGAATTTTATTTGATTTGCCGTTACTGTTGTGTCAATTTGGATACTACTGTATCTGATACTGTCTGTCACTAAAATCATCATTTCAGCCGAAACAAGCCTAAAGCTGGACATATGCCACCTCCAAGCGACGCCAAATCAAACACTCCTTCCCTATACTATATCCCTCTATCGTTATAAGCAAGTTTTCAGTCGAAAAATAAATATTACCCTAGCTTCCAGTGAATGTGATAATGTCTTCCCCCCACACCAAAATTTTACGATGCTAAAATTCTATGCATACAAAATCGAGCTAGGCGTCAGATAAAAATATTGCTCGCTCACACATAATACGATCATTAAATACAAGTCGATTCGGTCACTTCATGAGTCACGGACGCCCCTACCACCTACCAAGTTACACAAAGCGATTTTATCTCACGATCCTTTCTCCATCGTGTGCCAGAAAATCGCAGAGAAGATTAGTGGAGAAGGACCAATTTATCAAAATGTGCGATGAACGCAAATGCAGTAGACCCGAACAAGCGCTTGTGTGCGCAAGATGGGGTCTGAATATGCAATCACTTGTAATTCAGTGACGTGCGGAAGGTTTTTGAAAATAAGACATTTAGTTTACCTACCATATTCAGGATTGGCAAATGCTACAGTCAAGCTAGCGTACCGTGTTTCGCCGCAATTCGTTTTAGAAGTGAGCTACCAGTTCTAAGTTAAGGTTTACAAACTTTTTTTTCGTTTCCGGAGTGGAAAATCCTCATGATGTCCTCCGCCCTGGGGTGGGCGGAGGGGTCTGTCAGACTCTTACTGACTACAAACCACCCCGGTGTTCCATCTCACACCTACGCCGGGGGTCGCGGGAACGTAAGATCCTTCCGCAACCAAGGTTTACAACCCTGACCTAAGTCTCAGTAGATCAGTTAAACTTCTGCCAAATATGTTAACAGATTCGATATGCTGTAATGTAATGTTGCTTTGGTTTCCTCAGAAAGCGGTGAACGGTCACACAATAACGGCTGTCCAAATACAGAGCGTGTTTTGACACCTTAATGTCAAATACTAATGTAAATTACAAATTTTCATGACGGCTATTATAATATGTATGATGGAATCGCCTTCCTATGTTTCCGATGTACAGACGCCATCACATCAAGCTACCCGAAACTGTCAAAAGTTCCCAATCAACTTTGAACCTAATACTTTAGCGATAAAGTTGAAAATCTATTAAAGACATTGAACAGATTGTAGTAGCTTGATGTGCAGGCTAGCGTCTGTACTAAATCATAGGCATCAATATCAATCGTCAGTCATTCATTATCAATATCAGTCTTACAGCAACCGGGGGAAATCTATAAAAAAAGAATAATCAAAATCGGTTCATAAACGACGGTTATCCGCGAACACACATAAAAAAAATATATATATATACGGTGGAATTGAGAAACCTCCTCCTTTTTTGAAGTTGGTTAAAAACGGCGAATGAACTTGTTATCAAGTTATTTATGGGCCTTCTGCATCTATCCATTAAGCGGCACGATGTTTGCATTTTAGACATTAAACGCCCCAGATAATATCGTGTTACGGGGTCTGAGCCAGTAAATTGTGCACGCGAGTTCCGTATGGCGTTTACGTAATCCAAAGACAATGAGTTGTTGTAACGCTTTGTAGCGGAAATTAATGAAAAATACGAATGAGAAAAAAACAATTTTAATACGAAAGATTTTGTGCGAGTTAAAATTTGATCGGAAAACAGTTTCGCTCCTTAGTTAAATTCCTTAAAGTATATTGTGCTTTCGTTAAATCTAAATCAAAGAAAACACTTAATGCCCCTTGATCCGTTAGCATTGTAATCTAGCTTGCGTTATCCAAGAGATTAAAATATAGAGACTTTATATCACTATCAGCCTTAGTTTTTTCATGAGATTTACTTCTATTCCTTCTCCTATTGAACGTAGTCCCTGAACAACGGCATTGTAGATGTTTTTTTGGTTGATTCTGGCGAGTCCCCTAAGAGACACAGGGTCTTCCGCGTTTCCCAGAAGAAGTAGATGGAGTCAAATCAGGCGTTACTTCATCCGAGTTTGATAAACTTACCAAATATTCTGAATCCAACTAATTGCTGTTCTTTCATCGTCTATTAAAGATAAGGAATAAGATTCCTTTGAATATCACTGATAATAAAACAGATGTTGTCTTCAGAAACATGATAGTTTTCTTTTAAAGCTGTTGTCACCTAACGCTTCAGTTTTTTTCCTCCTTCGATGTATGGAAGTAATAATTCACGCTTAGAACACTTGAAAGTTGTAATCATTTTGAAATTCAGCGAAGATACTGTTACGAGATTCGGGTTCGTGACAATAAAAACTGCCGATTTAATAACCAAAAATAACAATTTATTTTACAACACTAATTACAACTCAAAACATTAATTAAAAGAACACAATCACACTACTGATCACTCTTAATTCGCACTTGAAGATCGCTTAGATGTTTTCGCTAGTCTCGCTGTATCCAAACTGTGTCGGTCGTCGCGCATCCCGGCCTTATATAGTGCCGCAGATAGTTCGAGAACCTTCCATTGTAGAAACATCTAGAATGTTCGAGTACATACCGGCCCCGACCGACTAGGTGTCGATAGTTCGAGAAAGTTCTACAAAGTTCTAGTATCGAATTTTCTAGAACGATCGTGACTCGACTAGTTCTGCTACTCGATACTAGATGGCGCTAGTGGTACCTAATGTCACCATGTACCAGGCATTAATTGTGGCGCGCAACAATACGAAACAGTCAAACGTCTGTTTAGTTTTATTACGAATTTGTAATATTATTTGATAAATAAGGGTAGTGTGCATTTTCTTGATAAAAGTTGTACCGTAAAATGAGTGCAAACTGTAGGTAGTACGCCCTATTATCAATAAATGATTAATATTTAAATAAAATATACCGCAAACTAATCAGTGAACATTAAAAACCGCAAAAGATAGAGGTTTTCTGTTCCCTGACTTGTGTCATACTTTTCACGATAACTTCAGAAACCGTACGTATCCGCAGCTAATTTTTATAAATGTTATTTATGAATATCTACGCTACCAAACAAAATCAAATGTAAAGCATCGGGAGACATCGGTAACTGTCAAAATCCTCGATAAAGTTAAAAAACTGTATTTTTTCCCCTCACTTATTGTTAAGTTTTTTTTTTTTATAGAATCATAAAACCTACAACATTATAATTGGTTTAAAATCTACATACAATGGGCTTTTTAGATATGTATAACACTTTATATCTATTAACGTAAATTTTTAAAGAAATCAATTTTAAAATATTGAAGCGAACAGACCTAAAGTAGACATTTTTTTGAATTGACATAGTCGTATTAAAAAAAAAATGCCAAACTTAATTCAAGCAAAATTACTACATTATATTAAAGTTCTACTCTTAGGCTGAAGACACACGGGTGCGGCGCGGCGCCGCACCGCACCGTGTGGCTTCAGCCTTATACTATTAAATAAAAACGCCGCCGCCCTCACCCCCGTCATAGTAAAATCAAATTTACTCTGCCCCCGTCCCAGGCGCGGACTACAATAGAGAAGTATGGAAGAAAAAGACATGTTGCGCTAACCCCAAATAAATTGGGATATGGGTGAGAACGAGAATGATGACGGTCCAGCAGAAGATGGCCTTAAAATTTAAGTTGCTTTCAGAAGAAGAAAAAAAATTTTTTTTTGACTAATCAGTGATTTATAAGGAAGAAGGGGACATGTTGCGCCGACACCGCAAGTAAATTGGGATAAGGGCTGGAGAATGATGAAGTAATCAATGATTAAGAGCGTTTACGACGTACGGCATTTTATACAAACTTTCAAGCCTTGCTTTTCGAAATGAATAATAATAATAATAATAAATCTGCTTCAGGGAGGGCAATACTCGCCCTAGAGTGATGCGCTTTGTGAGACGGGCATTCTTGGGGACTGATATCAGTCCTCAAGACTATATGTCTTGTGTCACGGAGCGCATCGACTTTCTGAAGCAGAAAGTGTATGCATGGGCGAACCGTATTCGTCGGTACAGGCGGCGAGTGGAGCGATACACTCAGAATCGCACATTCCAGAGTGATGAAAGGTGGGTTTATAGGGCTTGGGAGCGACCGGACCAAGGTGTTACTGACACGTGCCTACCGGATGATGACGCCATGTGCTCGTTCTGGCGAAACATCTGGTCGGTGCCTGTCAGTCACACCGAGGGTGATTGGACTGGGAAGATTGAGCGAGCGTGCGATCTAATACCAGAAATGGGGGTACTTACCATCAGCCCCCAAGATGTTGCTCGTGCAGTCCGACCGTTGCCTAACTGGAAATCTCCAGGGCCGGACGGGCTGCACAACTTTTGGATAAAATGGTTCCAAGGGTCGCACGCCTGCTTGGCATCCCAGTTCCAGTCAGCCTTAGAGTCAGGGTCGCTGCCCCAGTTCCTAACGACAGGAATAACCCACCTGCTCCATAAATCAGGTAGTACCGCGGATCCCAAAAATTATAGACCGATCACTTGTTTACCGACGGTCTATAAAGTTCTTACATCCATTTTGAGAACTAAAATTAACAAACATATAGACACCAACTCCATCATGTCTGTCTCTCAAAATGGATGTAAGAACGGGTCCCGGGGTACTAAGGAGCTACTCCTCATTGATATGGCCATTAGCCAACAGGTTCGTCGTTCCCGAAAGGATCTGTCGACATGCTGGATAGATTATAAGAAGGCCTATGACTCGGTGCCACATACATGGCTCATGAGGGTGTTGGAGTTGTACAAAGTAGATGCAACTCTGCGCACCTTCCTGATGTCGTGTATGGGGCAATGGAGGACGGTCCTTCGATATCCAGGATGTCGAAATATTCAGAGGAATAGCGAACCGATAAGGATCGAGCGAGGCATATTTCAGGGTGATAGTTTGAGTCCGCTTTGGTTCTGCTTAGCCTTGAATCCTCTAAGCACGCTGCTGGAGGATTCAGGTCTAGGCTATCGGCTGAGGAGAGGTGGTCAGGTTATATCGCACCTCCTCTACATGGATGACCTAAAACTCTTTGCCCCCAACAATTTGCAACTGATGGAGCTACTGAAAGTAACTCAAACTTTCAGTAGCGCCATCAGGATGGAATTTGGTGTGGACAAATGTGCGGTCATGCATGTAAAGCGAGGGGAGATTGTTGAATCCGTGGGAACCCAACTCTCGGATTCCACAAACCTTAGAACCCTCTCCGCATCCGAAACCTATAAGTATTTGGGTATGTCGGAAGCGTTAGGCATCAATGTTACTGACATGAAGCAATCGTTGAAGGAGCGCTTCTTTGGCCGCCTGAAAAAAGTACTTAATAGTCTTCTATCAGGCGGAAACAAGGTGCGCGCCTTCAACGGTTGGGTCATGCCGGTTTTGATGTACTCTTTTGGCATACTCAAATGGACTCAGACCGAACTCGACGCCTTGGATAGGAGGGTCCGTACGTTGCTGACTGCAAATCGAATGCATCACCCACGGTCATCGGTAATGAGGCTGTATATCCCGCGAAAGTGTGGAGGTCGAGGGTTTTTAAACGCTAAGACCCTCCACAATCGCGAGATATGCAGTCTCAGGGAATATTTTCTAGAAACCGACGTGGGGATGCATCGAGATGTAGTCGCCGTGGACAAGGGCCTCACCCCGCTCTCCTTGGCTAAAGAGAACTGGCGCAAGCCAGTAGTGCTTGACACTAATGATCGCATGGAGGTATGGCAGAGTAAGGAGCTTCACGGACGCTTTTTCCGGGCCCTACATGGGCCCGATGTTGATCTATTAGCGTCCGTAGCCTGGCTGCGTTTCGGTGACCTCTTTGGGGAAACCGAAGGTTTTGTCTGTGCAATTATGGACGAAGTTATGATGACGAACAATTACCGGAGATTTATTGTGAAAGACGGCACGGTTGACATCTGTCGGGCATGCCACCGGCCGGGAGAATCAATCAGACATATTATCTCCGGGTGTTCTCGTCTAGCTAACGAAGAGTACTTGCATAGACACAACCTTGTAGCCAGGATAATCCATCAGCAACTTGCTCTGAAATACAACCTTGTGGAATCGGAGGTGCCGTACTACAGGTATGTGCCCGACTCAGTTCTCGAAAATGGTAATATCACATTATATTGGGATCGATCCATCATCACTGACAGGACTATTGTTGCCAATAAGCCTGATATAGTGGTGGTGGATCGATCAGAGCGGCGCGCAATGATTGTTGACATAACCGTCCCGCATGATGGGAACCTCGTGAAAGCCGAGAAAGATAAACAAATCAAGTATCTTGACTTGGCTCACGAGGTTGTCGACATGTGGGATGTGGACTCAGCGATCATTGTGCCGATAGTCGTGACAGCCAATGGTCTAATAGCCAAGAGCCTCGACCAACACCTGAGGAGGCTCTCGTTGGGCAGCTGGATCAAGGGCTTGATCCAGAAAGCGGTACTTCTGGACACGGCCCGAATAGTTAGGAGGTTCCTCTCTCTGGAGCCCTGACCGCCGGTAGCTTGGACCCTGTTCCCGATACCGGTGGGCTACTATTTTTTATATTTTTAAATGTTTTTATATTTCTTTATACTAATATTTAAAAATATAATTTATAAGAATTTATTTGAATAAAGGAGATAATAATAAACAGCTTCATCAGTCCCTTAGTTCCCTCAACCTGCCACCTAACACCTACCACCTGCTGCAGAAGGCAGTGATTCTTAATACATGCAGGCTAGTTAGAAAATTTATTCAGTGTGATTCAGACAACTTACATCAATACTCCCACTTAAATATTGTTTCGTCTACCACACAGTCTACTTATAATATTACTCCCACACCTAACCCCACTGTTGGACACTTGGCTTAGGCCCGTGCCATCAGTTCTATCCGGCTAGGCCGAGAGAAAAAAATATATAAACAAAATAATAATAACTTTAACTTTATAATAATATTTAAAAATATAATTTATAAGAATTTAAATGAATAAAGGAGATAATAATAACTTTATAATAATAACTTTATTTGCATCATAAAAGTACCTACAACCTGCACTTGAATACAATAATGTGATTATATTTCTCACCTTTCTAACGTCATACAAATGTGGTTCGTTACGTACTTACGTCGTAATAATCATTTAGCACGCATTTAAACACTAATCACTCACCAACAAATTACTTACACTGATATTGTTATTTAGGTTGTAGCATTCGATTCACACTGTCCTCCGTACTAGTCGAAACTGTATCACGGTAGGACATGAATGTACCGATTTTAATGAAACTTCACACGCATCAGAATATACAAAGGTCTAAAAAGTTAGCTTGCGATTATTGTATTTTACATTATAACAACGATCATGTTATTACTTAACTCGTATCGCTATAAAGACGATAAGAAGTCGTTTAACTTTGAATGTTTATATTTTTTAACCAGTTTTTTACCTCTTCGATAAAAATCCCAAATATTGTTCCTATTAATTCGTAAATATTTGTGCTTTTGGTCAGGGAAAGACCAGAAATGTGTGACACAATAAAATATGGGTTTCCCCGTATGGAGCGACCAAATAATATTTACTTTATAATAAATCATTCATAATTCTATAAGACAGACGAATTTGATGATCACACTAATATTATAAAGGCGAAACTTTGTGAGTGTGTTTGTACGTTTGTTACTTCTTCACGCTCGGCTGGATCAATTTTGATAAAATTTGGTATGGAGGTAGCTGACACCGTGGATTCAGCTACATAGGCTACTTTTAATCCCGATATTCCGACGAGATCGACACTTGTGCGGGAAAAACCGCGGGGTGCTGCTAGTTGCAAAATCTGAAACGGCCAAGCCTCATATTTTGACTAAGGTGTAGAGTTTGTGAAGTTAGGGCGTGTAGAGTCAGAAGCTTGGCTCTACATGAGATCTGAAAACTTTTTGGCAGTGCGAGCCATATGTGGTCTCGTCTTGGCAACGTTTTACATGAAAATGTTTAGGGTGGGATAATATTGTCAATGCACAGGAAGACGCTGACGTCACGTTTGAGACAAGACATCACGCCTGTATTCCTCGAAGGGTTAGACAGTGGTGTACTATAGGTTACTTTAACGTTCTGACGTAATGTGGGTGGACTTTACACCCACATTATTCCAGTTATGTTTAAGTTCCATGAGAAAGAGGGCGACCCTATTGCCATCGACCGGACACTAATCCCTTCGGGACTACTGAGAAATTTCAGATGAAAAACCCAAAAATACTTTGCCCGACCCGGGAAACGAACACAGGACCTTATGCTCAGAAGTAACGCTTGCGATCACTACACAAACGAGGCAGTCGCGCAGTCGAGGCAGGACACAGGATAATAACAATCTAAAAGTTATGTTAAAGCTACTTGGGACAGGCTTATGTCCAGCAGAATACTGATTTAGCCTAATATACTACGAAAACACTGGTTAGTTACTCACGATAATTTATGAGAATAATTTCCATAAACCAATTTTGGTATACTCAACTGTCATAACTTCCATATTGGTATACTATACCCAACTGTTCTGCGTTAAATGTCAAAGTTCAATTTCAACACCCCTGAACGAACTAACATTCTAATTTTAATTCACCCTTAGTAAGAGAGTTATGTATAGTTACCCAAAAATAACTGGGAGGGGCTCGTGGCTAAGGTAATAAAACAGCCGCACGGGTCTATCGATTTGGCTTTCCGCGATCGACGGTGGTTGGGCGACCATCTTTACGTGGTTCCGTGTTTCGGAAAGCACTCCTGGCTGCCATCCGTAGATCGTTGACAGTCGTTACGGGTCGTCACACAGTGGTCTGAAAATCGAGCTCCATACTCATAGAAACTTACAAGTCAGGAATTAAAAAAAAAAAATTGTAATGTCTCTGGTATACCTCCCTATATGTGATATTAACGTATGGATGGTAGTAGCAGCTCCACGCGTGAGAAAAAAAAGTTTTGGGTTTTTTTTGTATGGGAGAAAACACAAAAAGTACATTTTTTTGAAATTGAATGGAACTGAAGGGCTGGTGCTCACACGACTTATTATACCATACAAGGCGATCAAGATGACATCCAATTCATACACCTTTGGGTGCCGCTTTGCGCGTAGCAAAGTTTTGAAATTTTGAATTTTCGACATGTTATTTTTCAAATATTTGACGTGTTTAAATGAAGTTGCTGATCGATTTACTTATAATATCGTTAGTTTATAGCTTAATAATGACTTTTAAGATGAGAATAATTAAAAAATAATATTGATTAAATGCTATTTTTTTACAAAAGTGCATTCCAAGAAATAAGTAACTCATTTGCTATCACCGTTGAGTTATATTTAGATACTAATGACAAGAAAATTAGCATCTAGTGAGGTCAAATGGGGCTCTAGTGACAATAAAATTAATTGTCTGTAATTTATGTACCTAATTAGAGAATAGCGAACGTTAATGAGGGTTGTACAATTTTACGTTTAGGTTGATACGTTTAACGATTTTAGTTCCTAATGTCTCGATAGATGGCGTTGTTCATTTAGCACTCTCCGCTGAATCGCAGTGTCAAGATTCTCCGTAAAAAAATGACCTCAGCGTGTACCTACATTAAAATAAATTGTCTTCGTATAAGTAAACATTGGCTTTTTATTCACAAATAGAACGTAAAAAGTTGGCGCGCACAAGTGCTGAGAGCTACTAATAAAATTAAGCTTAAACGTCCTGTTTTTATACAACTACCCTCAACTTAACGTTCGCTATTCTCTAATTAGGTACATCAATTACAGACAATTAATTTTATTGTCACTAGAGCCCCATTTGACCCCACTAGAGCTTAACTCTGACGGCACGGTTGGCGCAGTGGTTAAGCGATTGACTGCTGCGCTGCGTGTCGCGGGTTCGATTCCCGCACGGAACAAATATTTGTATGACCTACAAGTAGTTGTTCCGGGTCTGGCTGTTTGTGTATGTGTCTTTAAATGTTTGTAAACGCACCCACAATACAGGAGAAATTCCTAGTGTGGGGCAAGGTCTTAAAAAAAAAAAAAAAAAAACTGGTTAATGCTCATGTCATAAGTATCTAATTATAACTCAACGGTGATTAACAAATGAGTTACTTAGTTCTTGGAATGCACTTTTGTAAAAAAAAAATTATTTAATCAATATTATTTTTTAATTATTCTCATCATAAAAGTCATTAGTAGGCTATAAACTAATAATATTATAAGTAAATCGATCAGCAACTTCATTTAAACACGTCAAATATTTGAAAAATAACATGTCGAAAATTCAAAATTTCAAAACTTTGCTACGCGCAAAGCGGCACCCAAAGGTGTATGAATTGGATGTCATCTTGATCGCCTTGTATGGTATAATAAGTCGTGTGAGCACCAGCCCTTCAGTTCCATTCAATTTCAAAAAAATGTACTTTTTGTGTTTTCTCCCATACAAAAAAAAACCAAAACTTTTTTTTCTCACGCGTGGAGCTGCTACTACCATCCATACGTTAATATCACATATAGGGAGGTATACCAGAGACATTACATTTTTTTTTTTTTAATTCCTGACTTGTAAGTTTCTATGAGTATGGAGCTCGATTTTCAGACCACTGTGCGTCAGAAGCCCGAAAACCTGACAACCAGTCTTACCAAGGGGTATCGTATTACCCAGTAGTAACTCGGTTGTGGAGGTCAGGTATGCAGTCGCTCTATGTAAAATACTGGTATTCAGCTGCATGATGCCCGGTTGGACTGGAAGCCGACCCCAACATAGTTGGGAAAAAGCTAGGCAGATGATGACCCAAAAATTAATCCAAACAGGTTCACTATAAAACAAATCTATAGCTGTCAAAAGGTCAACAACCTCCATTGATTGACTAAAGGTCGTGGGAATATATTTATTATGCGTGCTGTGCCTACCTATTGTTAGATTTATAAGTACGATATGATATAAGGAGTGATTTCTTTTTTTTTTCTAATTTGACTGACAACGGCAAACAACTTAAGTTTCAGGAATCGAGAGAAAGAAAATGATTCGTTTCTTATAGGAGGACTTAGGTTGGTCTAATGGTCGCAAGTGGCACTGTTTGAGCATGAGGTTCTGGCTTGGATGGAATCCTGAGGAGGGGGGGGGGGGGGGGGGGGGGCTAGGGCAAAGTGTTAAGTTTTTTTTCTTTTTAATGAGCTCGCGCCTCTCTCGCGAAATATGGATGTACTATAGATAGGTACACCTCAGCGTAACCCTTCAGGAAATACAGGCGTGATGTTATCAAGGATCCTTTCCTAAAGGTATAAACCAGGGACTTGAAAACGTAATGAATTTCGTTCCGTTACCACTAATGTTATCGTAATCCAAAATTTATAATGATACTAAAACCTAAAAATGTCAATAATGTTACAAAGAAAAAAGTTATAGAATATCATTTTCGTAGAACAATATTATAAGTAACGCTATAGGTATCAGTAACATTAAGCTTATCTGCTTGTAATAACGTTACAGGTGAATCGTTACCGATTCATCTGTAACGTTATTCTCCATACTTTTTCGTCCTCTTTTATGACAAGAAGCTGGCAAAGTTTAGTATCGAAATGAATAACGTTATTATATCGTTATACTTATAACAATATTGATCATATTGTTATTGAACAGTTTAAGATTTCGTTCCGTTTGTCAGTATCGTTATAGCTAAGGAATTAATTTTGTTACGATCCTGGTGGAACGGTACTGGAACTACGCGCAACGTTATTTTGAGTAACGTTTCAAGTCCATGGTATAAACTTGTTGGCCGGTAGAGTATTAGGGCAGCAAAATAATGAAGAAAGCAGTATGACCGTATATCTATAGGCAACAAATTAAGGTCGCGCATGGACTAGTAAGGCGACGAAGACACAAACAAAATCCGAACGCCGCATTAACAATGAGGTCAGAACCATAAGTCAAAAGGGTTGAATGGTGCCTCGCCAATGCGAACACAGCCTACCAGTCTAGCACAAATGCACTGTTCTGAAATTTAGCGACGTCATAGAATTATGTCATCTCATACAGGGTTTTCTTATCGACTGGCCTATATTTGACTCTTCTATATCTGACGTAAGATCCAGTATGGCCTGTCCCAGCACCAGTACAGTAAATTAGTAACTGTTAAGCCATCTCTGTTTCAAGCAAGATGCGCCGTAGGACGTAGTAGTTGTTATAGCCATCTCAAAAGATGAATGTAGCCCTTTTTGACGAATGAGAAAAACCGTATTTTTTGCTATACATTTGACATTCATCGTCAAAAAATACCAGAACTGAGTAAACAACGAAAAAAGTTGTCTTTGGATATCTTTGACGACTCGCTAACACGCAAAGCCATTGCGTGTTATTTTAAGAGCAGCCAACGACTTATTGGAAACAAAACGTTATTTAATAGACACTTTCACTTTTGCATGCTACCTCATTCGAAGTATAGGCTGTATGCCACTCGATTGTTTGCTAAACGTTTGAGAGACCAATCGAACTTCGAACGGAGGTCAAGGCTGATGACGTAATAACAATTATCACTTCAGAAAATCCGTTATGTAAGAGCCCTTTAGATGGTATAATTTGAGACATGAAGAGTTTTATCTTCATCTTGGCCTATTTCGGACCAGGACCGATTTTTAAATGTAATTAAAGATTTATTTCTGATCTTTTAACTTATTTTTCATGGCGACATAATAAGGTATATTCTATTCCTTTCTAAGGATCGGACCGCGTGTGAATTTTCCGGGAAAACCCAAGTATGTCCTTATCCAGGTACCAAGAATTACCCTACCAAAAGGTCATTAAAACAGGTTTAGGATTTCAGGGAAACACACGAAACCAGCAGAGGGGATCTCCTACTCTTTTCGCAATTTTATTGATTCTTGAAAATTCGGACTGCTCGTCTTATCTAGTACAGATAAAACGGGATTCTTACAAGATACCTTCATTCGACTTCAGCAGAACGATACAAGTCAATGCTCGCGACTCGAACTGAAGCGTAACAAGAAACTGAGGCAGTGGAGCGGTGATGCGGGATAGTTAGCGTCAACCTGCCTCCGCTCTGACCTTTAAACTTTGCGCCTTATTGGAAAAGATGCTGCTAGTACCATTGTTATGAGGCTTCCATAATTCTCTTTATAATAGGAGGCTTCTACGTAAAATTGAGAATTAGAATTAGGTAAAATTGAGCGTTACACAGATGTGTAACGCTCAATTTTAAAACTGACCCGTTAGGCAGTGGAGCAGTGACGTGCGATACCTGCGTCCGCTCTGACCATTAAATTTTGCGCCTTAGGGCTATATTTCAGAGCCAAGCCACACGGTGCACACCGTGTGGCTTGGCTCCCACCGGGACACCATGGCGGCGCAACCAGTCGCCGCTACCAACAAAATGTATGGTTGGTTGCGCAACCGCTTGGACGCCTGGTGAGATATCCACCATAAAGCTGTGTATATTTTGCTGGCAGCGTGACCGTGGTTGCGCGAAAGAGATGCTGCTACTTACAATTTTTATGCTCGTCACTGCGTGTACAACTCTAATTGACCAACTATATGGTGCTAGGATTGTTTTATGTTGGAATGCGTGAGTGGGAGTCGTCATGATTAAAAAGGCTTCCTTTTCTCTTAATAGTAGTAGGGTTCTTCGTAAAATTGAGAATAACGTATGTCTTTAATGCTCAAGCTTAAAACTGACCCTTTGCAACTAACTGAGTCGGTGCAGCAGTGGAGCGGTGATGCGCGATAGTTAGTGCCAACCTGCCTCCGCTCTGACCTTTGAACTTTGCACCTTATTGGAAGAGATGCTGCTACCATTATTATGTCCACCGTCAATACTTCTACTGCGCACATCTCGTATTGATAAAGTAGGTCTACGTAAGCTACGTCGCGGTCGTACAAAATGGTTAGGTATTTGAAATTTCGACACAGTCCAGCCGAAAATGGCGTCTAACCTTTACCATAATGAAAGGGGAAATTATACGACTTCTCGGTAGGTATGGACGATATTTAGATTCGGGAGGGACACGACAGAAATAAGGTCAAAGCAAAGTAATAAGGGTGCTAGTTATTGCTTGAACTACCGACGTATAAAAATGAGACCACATCATCTATCTCATTCATTATACAACTTCAGAAGTGCATCGACTCCGAACTTTATAGAATTATACGTATAACGTTATTGTCACTTCCGCTTGCTGTCGCGTTTAGTGCCAAGAATATAAAAGCCGTATACATACAAACATGTGAGTCATTGCCAGAACAAAACCGACCGCAATGGACGTCTCTATGCGTGATGCAATCAATAAATGAAAACAGCGCAGTCATTTAAATATCTGCGTGAAATGGTCTATTTTATTAAAATTCTAAATATGAAACGAATTTGACGCCCACATTTTGAAGCGTGGCTTACGCCATTTTTTTTGCCATAAAGTATCAGCACTTCGTGTAGATAGATTACTGAATATCAATAAATCCAGGTTTTAAAACATATATTTCAGCAAAAATAAAGTCATAAAAAGGTAGTTGCGTTGTAAACGTTTTAATTTTTCTTTTTTGGGAGCCAAATATGACCAAAGTTAATGGCATCCTACAATCGAAGTCTTCATAATATATGATCCAAATAGATATTACTTTTTTTTTTACTCGACCAACGATAGAATTGACCTACTTCGTATATTCTCCTTTTATATAGGATTTTTTTATAAGAATTACCTAGATATTATCCAACAGACACTGCTGTTGACTTAAACCAATAAATAAATAAATAGGTATAAAGTGCGATGTAAGAAATTAGCAGGAAAGTGTGTCTTACGACTGCGCCAAAAAGGCCCAGTTCATCAAAAATTCCAGACATTGTGCCTGACGCTGGTTTTAACTGGATCTGAAGTGTGAAGTGACGGATGTAAATCAGGGGATGTGGGCGGTGGCGCGAACTATGTCTCACATCCTGTCCTGTCCTCTGTACCCAAAAAAAACTGCAGCCATAGCGACCTTTGCGCTGCCACCGACCGCGACCGCGACGTTTGCCGTTGAAGTGGCGAAATTTGGAGCCAAAAAAATTAACAAATTGTCGTGTCGCCGACACGAAAGAAGGGGACATTATGTCTTAAACAATGTGACAAATACCATCTGTCAAAACAAAATTAATTTGTGTGAAATATTTCTCACATTCGACAGTACAAAACATGAATTGATAATTTAAATATTTTAGCATTTTTATCTTTACTGCATAAACACGTCCAAAGCAGTGTTTATTGTTGTGCCAACGGTACTGATAAAAACAATAGATTTTTGTGTACGCACGACGACATATAAAGCACATTTCCCGTATAAGCTGACTTCTCAGTCGAAATAGATTCCATACAAATTATGTTTTGATTATTTATTCGTGCGATTTGACTTTTTACTTTTGCTGTAACTGTTGGATTGTCTGTACAAACTAATGACGCGATCAGATGACAATGACACCGAAAATTTTATCTTTTACTAGCTTCTGCCCGCGACTTCGTACGCGGATCCTGTTGGTTATGCCAGCGACAACGGGGTAGTCAAAATCGAAGATCTGAAACGTCTGATGTCGAATTCTAAGAACCCGGGGACTGGATAACAACGGGATGCGCGAGACGATTCAAGACGTCATTTTCAGGCAATAATGAACCAATAGGGTGGTAAACTTGGCCTTGCACTTTGAATGTTGGCATAAATGGGCCTTCTGAAATCTGTTTCGCAACAAAAGATGTCATTTGAAAGGCATTATTGTACGAACGTATGTTGTCCAAGAAATGTTTTGACTGTGGATGGTCACCGATTAGCAGTGATCTTAATATTTCTGGAGGATTTTGTAATATTTCAATATGTACTTTCCCACCTGAGCAACACATACCGTTTGTTTCTTTTTGCTATTTAACAGCTTCACAAAAAGTAAAATTTTTACCCATACCTCCGATGGCGGAATATGTGGCGTAGCCGCGTAGTCAATCATAGGAGTATACGTAAATGCACTCCGTTCCTTATCAACCCAAGGAAGGTCGCCATGCCCTACGGCTATATCTTGGGACACATCCGATTCTTCAGATGATATCGACATTCTGTTCAGAGAATGTCGAAGTCGATCAGAATTCAAACGTTCGTTGCGCTCTTCTTAATCTGTCTCTTCGTGCCGTACTCCAGCAATTCTTTCTTTCTCACTTTCTGATTATGAATATTTTGTTGTGTGCGTGTTCGGAACAATGTATGATAATCTCACCGTATCAGCGGTCAGTCGCGCATCATATTCTTCACTGGTCTCTAGGGATCTGGATGTAGATGCGTAAATACGCTGAGAACGCAGGCGTGCTTCGCGATCCGAAGAGGTTTCCACGGAGCGAGTTGCAGCCTGATGTTCTCAAACAGCATCAAGTCTCTCCTGACGCTCTTCGGTAGATTCTTGGGATCTTATGATCCTCAATCTTTTAGCTCCTTTGGAACATTGGGAAAGATTTGACCTCTTTCTAGGCATGGTTATAGTTTTATTATGAAGATACCTGATCAATTAAAATCTAAGTGACTGCTCCCCTACCAAGGGTGCCCAGACACGGGATCGTCTGGCCCATGTGCTGGTTTGGTCCCTGGGGTGGTCACGGCGTGTTATGTGTTCTGGTGCGCCGGTGATGGGGAGTACTCCCCAGCGGAGGGTCCGGTGACGGACAGCCGCGGCGGGTTCACGGATGAGTGCTAACGCGTGCCCATGTTCCCGCCGTAAGCGGCAGAGGAGGACACAGTGGAGTTTTAGTGGGTTAGAGTCCCACATAACTGCACTATCTCCCCGTGGTAGTGCAGAATGCATGAGCATTTCTTCACGTTAAAAAAAATAAATGGGAGTTTTGGCCAGTAGAGTCAAATTTTCAATGATATACCATCGTCATCGAAAATCAGTCCTAAACTGTTACCGCCTTCACCGCGTGGAGGTGAAATTAGTGATAGCTTAGATTTCCACATCAGATGTTTCTGATCTTCGATTTTTATAAGTCAACAGGAAATGCCCATCAGACCGAATAACTTTTACTAAGACGTCATTCCTATATGTGTTATGGTGTAGCTGGGCTCTTGGAGTTCCCCGTCAGGTGTTCCAGATCTTCAAATTTATTCTCTCAGCAGAAAATCCTCATCACGTGGAACAATTTTTGCTATGGTACCATTTTTGTATCTCTTATAGTTAAGCTGGTCTGTTTCGGTTCTGCATCAGGTGTTCAAGTTTCCAAGAAACATTATAGCCTGAATGTTGTCCAGCCATAATAACTATACAACAAAAAAAAAAACATTCAAATCCGTCCAGTAGTTCCGAAGATCGGACGCGCAGGCCCGAGGCGTGTACGTACTCTGATAGAATACCTTAACAAATGTTCGCCGTGATTCTTTAAATTGACATAACTTTTTTATTTATGAACCGATTGACATGAAATAAACACTAAATGTTAAGTGAAGCCTACTACAATATATTAGTGAAAACCGCATCTAAATCGAATAAGCCGTTTCTGATATTAGCGTGCACAAACAAACAGACAAACAGACAAAAAAAAAATTAATTACAATTTCGGGTTCGGCATCGATATAATAACAACCCCTGCTACTTTTTTTTTATATATTTCCATTGTACAGACACCACTTTTCTACAAATTTATTATATGTATATATATATATATATATATATATATATAGATTACTGGCTGAAAGCAATGATTGAGAAGATCGAAATAAAAGCCACAAATAGACACACCTGCGCCTGTAAAGCCCGTATTACACATGCCTTTAACTTGTACAAAAATATTCAAGTAGCTTGCACGCCTATCATATGTGCCATAACAACTTTACTTCTGATTGGTGAATGGCACAATGGAGATACTTTTGTACAAGTTACAGGCATGTGTATTATGGGCTTTACTTGCACTTACGTATGCAAGTAGCTTGCATGCCATTGTGCTAAAGCAACTTTGATTCTTGATATCATGGTCACAGTGACACACAAAATAAATAAATGAATGAATGAACACTTCTGTGCAAGTTATCGCATGTGTAGTCTTGGCTCAATGTTCATTCTTTGTGCTAACGTTTCCAAAAATACGGAAGACCGCGACGTACTTTCATCCTTTGTTGTCACTAAACGACGCGGCGTAGAAAGCGATAGTATTTATAATTATTAATAAACCGCATTATGAACTATTAATAGTTTATAGCCTGGTCTAGACAGAGATCATTACATTCATCCCATTCTATCACACTTTATCGCATGCTATGGACCGCGTTATGTATTTAATTCAATCAGTTATTAGCATTTCATATACGCATGTTAAGTAGAACTTTCTTTACAGCCATCTCATTTATTTACTCTAGAGGCACAGTTTCAGGTCTTCAGCGAATATGTGGCGATAAGCATGGCCAATACATTCTACAACGGATCTCTAGATTTTATTGTATTATTGAGATATCGCGGCGCTTGTGGCTTGTGAATAATAGCCGCACAGATCGATCGATCAGGTTAAGCTACGCTTGCCGCGGTTGGTCCGTGGATGGGTGAACAATGAGCTGCCATTCGTGCATCTTTGACCGTCATTACGGGTCGTCAGAAGCCCGAAAGTCTGACAACCAGTCTTACCGAAAAGTATCGTATTACCCAGTAACTGGTTTGTGGAGGTCAGAGAGGCAGTCGCTCCATGTAAACTTAGCTGCATCCGATTAGACTGGAAGCCGATCCAAACATAGTTGGGAAAAGGCTATGCAGATGATAATGATGATATTGAGATATCGAGAAAATTCGCCAAAGGGCGTGGTCACTAGATTTTAGAATGACCATGGTTTTAAAACAGATATTAGACAATGGGTCTTACAATAGCCAGTGTCCACGGTGTAAACTGCGAGCTCACGATGCATTCGTGACTACTCGTGACGCTGAATTTGCTTCCATTAAAACGCAGAGATGAACTTATTTTTTTATAAAGCAGGTTGTTTTACTATTGAAGATTTCAACTGAGGCTTTCAACTTTCTTAGATTCAGACTGTATGTGTCCGATATCTATTTTTCGGCGCATAGGAGCATGCCGCAAACCCTCCTTCCGTAACGCTACAGTTTTCTAGAAGTGTGTCCGTCACACATAAAAAGGACGTCATGAAAATCTGTAATTTTCACCAGTATTTGACATTAAGGTGTCAAAAAACGCTCTGTATTGGACATTATTACGGCCGCATGATACGGTTACCGCTCTATTAGAAAATCGGAACTTCCCGCGCTTCTGTAGCGCTTCGCAGACGTTCGCAGAAGCCCGTGTCGACGATTTTCATGCCATAACGAGAAAGAGGGCGACGTCAAATATGGGTAGGTTGGGTGGAAGTCCCAACAGCATCCCGCAGACATTGGTTGACAAGGTGGACAGCTCCTTTATTAGACACTGGGTGCAGAGGCACGTGCCAAAATTTGTTGAGCCACGTAGTTATTAGTTGTTGTTAGGTTAGTTTGTAAGTTTTTCTAGGTAATAGACATAGTTTTTAAGTTGTTGTTACTAATCCTATATGGATTGTGTGTATTTTTATATGTGATCCGCAATAAACGATATTATTATTATTATAAAAAGAGGGGGGCGTGGCCTATTTTGCAAAGGGCATACATCGAATACATAGCCAGTACTATCACAGAATGTTGAAGATCCCTTTTATCTTCTGTTCCTGAATAAACGGTCCCTCACAGAGTCGGGTAAACGCCGCGTAAATGACGTGTACGGGTAGGCGTCAATATATTTTTGTTGTGATATCGGACGTACTGAAGAGGGGGCGGTTCTCTTAGTGATATTTTTGTTGTTATGTTCAGTTCAAAGCACTAGTGAAGATTACATAAAAAATAAAAATATATTGTTTATTTAGATTTTCGTTAGTATTTTGTTTCTCATGGCAAAATTCTGGGTAATACCGTACGGATTCAACCATGTGATGGAGGCAGATATTTGTAAATGATTAGTTATTTTTAATTCACTTTAAATCTAAATTTGATTCCAAATAAAATAGACTAGAAATCTTTTTCATAGGAAAACATTAGGATATTAAAAGATAGATAAAATAATAGCAAATGGATGTATTGACCTAGAGTAAGATGGAATTAAACTAGTACATCAAAAGGTTAGTAGCTCCCATTATGGGAGCATCAAGGGTGTTAATAAATTGGAATAATACTGTCATATGACTGGCACGTGAGAACATATTTAAATCTACTTACTAGGATGTTAAAAAAATAATTTGTTTTGAGATTAATCAATGTAGGTACTGGACATGGCTAAGACAGGTGCTTTGCAAAAAACTAGTTATAGCTTGCATTACACAACTTTGAAAACATACAAACTAGTAATGAATGAGTGACAATGACAATAAACTAAAACTGACATACCTTCAACCCCTGCTTTCCCCTTCAGCGCAATGACCTTGCTGGCCGGATTCATGATTGCAGAGTCCGCACTGATTGGCCGACGGATGGGGTTAGTGGGGTCGGCCATATCGATGATCACCACCTCCGCAGTCTCACCGACCTTCTCTCGGACACAGATGAACTTGTCCGACTCCATTGTGAGCGTGTTGAAGGATATGGAGGCTGGATTGATGCCCACATTTGTGAGCTGTAAGAGGAATGAAGTGTATTAGGGTTATGTAGAATAGTGTTGGTAGCAAAAAAAATTAAGGATTGTGGAATATGGCGTTCTTAGTTTCTGCCTACCCCCATGTGAAAAAAGGCGTGAGTTTATGTGTTGGTAGTAGAGTTCTGTATCTGTCAGATCTAAATATTTCTGTTCAGGAAACCAAAGTCAGAATTGCCTTCCAATTTTTGGTTAGAGCTACTTCTATATAAGAAAAAGACTTGTAAATGAGCGGGATGCTTTTAAAGCTGGTACTAGCAGCAAGAAGGGATGCTCAACTGCACCCTAATTGCGTAACACACAATCAATCTGAATCAGAATCATGTTGAAGCAAATTGCTAATCCATTGTTTCATAAGTTCAAAAAAATTGTCTGCTCAACACGTAAATAACGCAATGAATGTTGTTGAACTGTCAAAATGAAACCGATTCCAATTGACCAATTCTTTTTTAAGGTAGACAGATTGTAAAGTTTAGATAGGCAGTCGCTCCGTGTAAAATACTGGTATTCAGCTGCATTCGGTTAGACTGGAAGCCGAACCCAACATAGTTGGGAAAAGGCTAGGCAGATGATGATGATAGTAGTTTGCTCCAAACCCAATTTAAATATTTTTTTGTCTAAAATCCTTATCATCTTTTCAGCAAAAACAGGGTCACTGCTGGATATAGGCCTGACCCAGTTGCCAATTCATATTATTCCTAGCATTGACTGTGAACTTTCTCAGCATCTTCATCCATAATAATTACTGTGAGTTACTCCATACATTTTAATGAATGAATAATGGGGTGGCTAATAAAAGTTTTTGTTCACACATTAAACATAATAAATGTTAGAGTTATAAGTAATTGTGTTTTGATTAACATACTGAGTCATAGTAGGTATTTAGATTTAAGATATGCTAATATAATCAGTAGCATTCAAAGTCTATGATTGCTCATACATTTGTCACAACTGGGGATTCCTCCTAAGTTGACATTCATTCATTTGTTGGTTTCATTTTGTAAAGGGATAGCATTTGAAAATGTGATCATGGATTAGGATTTGGGGGAGGCCAATCACAGACTAATCATCGATCACAGACTAAACAAAAAAAATGGATCCTACTATATTTTAATCTCATTTTATCTTTATTTCAATTTCCAATATTTTTTGTGTTGTAAAAGCATAGATATAAAACCTATTTCCAAATATGTTAAAGGATTTATAAAAACTCAAATTCAAATGCTCAGCATTTTCTTAAGTAAAATAACAGATGTCATGTCTAGAGGGGATTCCCATAAGTTTTCAGTAAGTCTTCACTATTAGGTTTTAATGTATGTTTTAACCTATCTGTGAAGTTCAATGTCTTTTGAATCACCTAGCTAGAAGATAATCACTATACTAAAATAATTACAGTCCTTTGACTTGTATGTTAATAAGATAAGAACAATATTAGTTTTTCAAAGTCATTATTATGACTAACTGCCTATCCTTTCAAATATTACTTTAATTTTATTAATTGGAGGTTGTAGGTACTCAGCTTTGATGACTAACTATTACAGATTAAAACTGACAATGTTTGTATATTGATCCAGCAATATTCATGGAATCTCATGTTTTCTTCAAGTCAGTTTTATTAGGGTTTCCTTAGATCTGATTCTAATTGGATTAACATTTGTTATGATATTCGTGTCATGTATGTTCCCAAATAACAGTAGAGTTATTCTTAGTTTGAATACTACGAAGACAAGGCATAATTTTCTCTTACTTTGTGAAAATGTAGGTACATAGTGCTGTAATAGGATGTGTAAACTACTAACTTCGACCTGAATGAACGAAATTTTGGCATTGACTCCCAGAACATATGATCCAAAGGGAATGTGGAACAAATCAATACCGGCCGCTCGTCCCGTGGGTTCGGCGCCTCGGCGGATAGGGGGTGGCAACTGTCACTGCGTTAATTGCGCAATGCCATTATAACCGCCACATAACCACCGCAACATACAAAGGAATGCACCACATACACCCCAACACATCCCCCTGATGTAAACTGATAAATTGCTTCCTCAAAGGAAACGCTATCGGCAAATCCAATAAACCGATGGGCGTACTCACCTGTAAATGCTCCTGAAAACGTATTGGTAATACTTGCGCCATCGTTGCGTATCCCCACGCCCTAAATTAAACGAACCGGACAACAAGCGACCCTTTGAATTCACCAACTCTGAAAAAATTTCACAAATCAATTCACTGCTGTCTCATCCGAAAACACTTTTGACAATCAACATGGCGTTCATGATCGTAAAGAAAATGACAACGACCGAAACGCGATAAAATACTTATCAAGGGGAAAGTCTGAATCCCGAATTTACTCACATTTTTTTAAATACTACATTAAGATAAAATGGGGTTGTTAAGTTTTGCTATTTCGGAGAAATATGACGAACAATCTACCTACACCCGCGACTGCCACATATACAAATGAATGAAATGGCAGATAAATGTAAGAAAAAGAAAGCATGAGCATTGCGTTTTTTGGCTGCGTTCCTATTTAATGTTACTTTATCAAACCTTTCTGATTTCATTCATAATATTATCTTGAGTAGAAATCAATAAAAAATTAAAAATGAATAGTTCATGTTGTGTTTCTGAGTAATTTAGAACAAAACACGTTTCTTGAAGTCAGTGCTATCCCTAAAAAACGTAAAATTGGTAGAAAGTTCTATTTTAATACTATTCTCAATTTTATTTTAAATATTCTAGCTTATTTAAAGTTCATTTTCTTGTAGTGTTTATCATCAAAGAATCAGAAACGTAAATACGTTCGATACGTTCCAGTGTGATAGTTTGATTTGCATTTTTTTTTACAAAATATAACAGAACCTACGAACAGAACGCAACTATTTATCATCTGTTTACTTTGGTGTTCCATAACCATTGAAGCAATTTCGTGCTTTTTTGCCATTTATAGCATTGGTTTTCTATTCTTCCTTTTACTCCTACCTAGACTGTATCAGCCTTTCTCGCTTATTTCACCACCACAGAAGAAAAAAAAAACTGATTGAACTGTATTTTTGATTATATGCATTCTATTCTATTTGACAAAGATGATGAAAGGTGTCAAATCACAACAAAGGTTGACTTGAATTGTTAATTGAGTGTGGATTGCATGATTTGCATTTATTTTTCAATCAGTCAGATATTCAAAAATCAATTAAAATGGTACATATTGTCAGCAGTTATAATGGTGGATCGAAACTATTAATTATTTGCTTAACGTACACTTCTTTAGTTTCAGTTTGGGTTCAACATGTTTCATGAAATCAGCAGGCCCTTTAACATGACCTACAAGTGTTATTCTGTCTCTATGTTGCCTGGTAATGAGAGACAAGATGTGGAAAGAGGAGGGAAAAGTAAGATGCTTCTCTGTATACCTCTAATCAGTAACAGTAGAACATATTGAAAAGCTATTATTTTAATCATGTTACTGTCTGTTTTTCAATAATTTATCGCTTTCCAAGGTCTGTGTTATGAGCCATCCCCATCCCCGGACACTGCATTTTAAAAGAAATCATTGCTGGTTGGTAACCAACAGTTAATTATTATCATATCATAATCATCCTTTATTGTTCCCACTGCTGGGACACAGGCCTCCTCTCAGTGAGAGGGAGTGGGCCGTAATCCACCACGCGGGCCCAGTGCTGGTTGGCAGATGTCACATGTCACCAATAGTTGATAAGTGCAAAAAATATAAACTCCCTTTGATCATTTGATGACTACACAAAAATGTTGTACCTACCTTTACAGATAATCTAACTACTTTTGTAACGAGTTCTGCATTAAATTTTTAATACTGCATATGCATCCCCCTTGCGTCATCATCCTTTTGATAAGACCTCAAAAAATAATACTGACTTATTTTTTTCCAGTCATAATGCCACCTTCAGCATTGGAACAGCTGACAAGGCTGAATATTGAGTACCCCATGATATTCAAGTTGACAAATAAAAAAACAAAAAGAGTCACACATTGTGGTGTGTTGGAGTTTGTGGCTGATGAAGGAAGAGTTTATTTGCCACATTGGGTAATGTATTAAAAAATGTGACATTAGTCTTTTGAGTCAGATCAAGTATTTTATTAGTAAATCTGCTGGCAAACCATAATATTGATCAGGCCACCACAGCAGTGGTAAATGAGATTATACAATGCTGGACATAGGCCTAACAAAAACATTGAAATAGTTATGGTTGAAGTTAGCCTAGAAACATAGGTACCTTACAATAATAATGGTATATAAAGATAATAAAGAGTGTGC
Source organism: Oligia fasciuncula (assembly GCA_963082905.1). Lineage (NCBI taxonomy): Eukaryota > Metazoa > Arthropoda > Insecta > Lepidoptera > Noctuidae > Oligia > Oligia fasciuncula. Next base: position 5,187,454 of record OY720406.1, read on the forward strand.
TATGTTGTGGGTGTGTGATGTTTATTTGTAGCATGAAAATTAATGCATGAATATACCTATTTGTCTCTTGAGAGAATACTGTACAAGTTATAATATAAAAGACAAGCTGGCGTATACCCATTCCATCTAGGATGAGTATTTCAATCAATTACTAATTTGTAGCATGAAAATGAATGATTGAATGTACAGTCAACAAAAGAGATAAGTATACAGGATCGTCGGATATAGTTGAAGTTTAGTATTGGTTTCTTACTAAACTTCAACTATATCCGACGATCCTGCAAACTTATCTCTTTCGTACACTGTACCGATTTGTCACTTGAGAGAATGCTGTAGAAGCTATAAAAGATTAGCATAAGAAGTTTGCATATACTCATTCCACCTATGATAGAGTATGTTTGGAGTATTGTGAGATGAAAGTATGACTGTCGAGTAATTTTATACTTTTGGTTATTGTACTTAACTTATGTGGTTGTGTCTTTAACTAATGCATTTGACTGTTCAATCAATTACTTATTTGTAACATAAAAATGAATGAATGAATGTACCTATTTGAATCTTGAGAAAATACCATAGATGCTATAGAAGACAAGTCAAATTCCATCTATGACAAATAACTTGCTTTCTTTAAACTTAAGGGAAAGTTAAATATTGCATTCCAAGGTAATATCTCTATTAGGACTGTCACTTAGCCCAAGGTTGCACGGGTGATGCTTTACGGGCAATTTTTTGAAAAAGCACTGGATTTTTTTAAACCTTTGCTTAACGCCGAGAGTTGAAAATCAAGAATTTTGTTTTTTTGACGCGCTGGGATGCACTCTGTTAGATTCTCAATGCTCGACTCAACGACGAGAGTTCAAAATTTATATTTAATATTTTTATACTTTTCCTTTTTATTAATGATGTTGATGCTTTTAGATGATGACCAACTTAGTAGTGGAAGAAGGAGCTCTACTTCAAATTGAGAGTGTGTCACTACCAGTCGCCACATTCTCCAAGTTCCAGCCTTTATCTGAAGACTTTCTAGATATATCTAATCCTAAAGCAGGTATGTCTTGAAACCCTTGATATACAGGGTTGGCAGGGACATCGATCGCGCACCCTATTACCATGGTATCAGTACATGATTCTGCACCCCCTAGACGAAACTTTTTTTCGGTTATAAAAACAAATCTGATCAAGACACCTACGCTGTTGAAATGTATGGAACAGCAATTTTTTTTTTTAATAGGCTACTAATATTTTCAGTGCAGGTGTCTAGAATCAAGCGCTGTACAGTTTATGCGTTGATCTCCCTGCCACCCTATATTCTTGACTAGCTGCGCCCCGCGGTTTCACCCGCGTAAATGTCGATCCCGTGGGAATATCGGGATAAAAGTAGTCTATATGTTAATCCAGGGTGTCAGCTACCTCCATACAAAATTTTATCAAAATTGGTCCAGCCGTTTGAGCGTGGAGAAGTAACAAACATATAAACACACACACACACCCCCACACACTCACACCCCCACACACTCACAAACTTTCGCCTTTATAATATTAGTGTGATACTTTGTATGGGGATAAGGACTATAATTGCTCCGTTTAGATTATTCCCAGTTCATTCGGAGTTTTCTGGATGGACTGCTGTAAATTTGGCAATAGTATGTCCAATTCATAATATATCGTAAATCATGACTGTAATACCCAAAGGGTGAACCAGGGACGTACCTCTCTGTACATGTGCACATGTCAAATTCATGTGCATATTTAAATAAGGTCAGTTTAAGGTGCCACTAGTCGATATTTTTCCATACAAATTTCAGGAGAGTATTACTCCACTATTTTACATTGTGCATCCAAAGTTAGACATGATATAGTTTTGACTTATTATTAATTTTGTCTGTACGGAAACAGAATAGTAAAATAAAAAGCCATTAAAAAGTTATGAGCCAACAAAGATTCATTTTTCTTGCTATTTTTAACGTAACTTTGGGTAGTAAATAAGTCACAAAATAACTGTAAAATCTTCAAAACCAAGTCCGTACCGAGAAAGCTCAGTTATCGAAGAGTTCAATTAACTTTATTTGTAATTGATTTATAAAGTGGTTTTTTCATAAAACTCGATTTTCCAAAGCTCTTTTCGAATTTTTTTACACGCCTATCAGTTCGGAACGGTGTTTCTGTGCGTGAGAACTAGACGGTATGCGTGTAGACTAGCGTCTAACTGCTCATCACTGATACTAGCTCTGTCAGATGAGACAGCGTGCTTTTTGGCCATGACTACCAGTAAGTTCGAGCTCGCGACTAGTTTACTCTTAAGTAAGCAAAATGGCGAAAAGCTTACAAAATTAAAGGTCCGCTACAAATCTCCATCGCCATACAGTATGGCCCATACTGCAACTATGCCTTCTCTTGTATGAGTCTAGAAAATAGACATATTCCACACACAAACATTACCCATACACAGTCTGAAATCACCTCAACTCTCTACTCTGGAATTCGTACCCCGAGCCCCAAGATATAAGACTGTCTAGTTTGGGTGTTGGTTTAAAAAATATATTGTAACCTAGCTGTAGGTAGTATTTGAAGCTCCTCATGTCGTCTCAAGTTGCTGTTAACCTGTGAACCTGTTTACTGCATTGCCTAGACAATAAAGTATTTTATATTCTAATTATGTCTCTAATACCCCTTCTTGTTCCAGTGTTAGAGAACTGTCTACGTAACTTCTCGTGCCTGACCAACGGTGACGTGATCGCCATCAAGTACAACTCCAAGGTGTATGAGCTATGTGTACTGGAGACGAAGCCAGGGAATGCTGTAATCATTATAGAATGTGATATGAATGTAAGTATACTTCATACTTATAACTATCGGTACTATACTATCAGTATCGGTATGTATCTATCGTGTGATCGTGTCGTGTCGTATCGGGGAGTCGCCATTACCGCCTCGGCGACCCTGTAGCGACATCTACACCGCCACATGCGAACTACGCATCATACTGACGTCACGCAAAATCCTGCATCGCGCAAGCAGAGTTTACCGCAACTAGCATATACACTAGCATATATACAACGTCCCGACATCAGTCGTCGGGCAGTTGTCCACCAGACTGGTCTGTCGACTCATCTGGTCGGAGGATCCTCCCTTTTCTATAAAGTATGAGTGACTATAAAGTATGAGTGAACATTATACCTGGTCCTCATACATCTTTAACCCAATACACCCATTACTTTTCATTTGATTGGAGCCATGAGTTGGACCAAATATAGTTCCTAAATCTTTCAAACACAAGCTTCGAAAACAACCCTTTAAGGCCGCGGCGCTCAACAGGCAACTTGGTATGGCAAAGGATTTTCGTAAACGGAAATTATTTTGAATTTTATTTTCATACCCTAAGCAACTCACATTTCGTTGATACGTCACAGGGGGACTTTAGCATACCGAGGGAAGCTGCGGTATGCGGGTATGCCACAGAAGGCTTGGGCAACCCGGGTCATACAAATATTAATGCTTTGCTACGCCTCCTATTGAGCATGAGCCTTTAATGACTCATGGGGTGAAGAACAGTTACTTTTTTATAGTAATGGGTGCCGTTATTATAACTACAAGCGCATTTAAGACATTTCAGCTCTGTCTCTGGAACTCGTCTCGACATTACAGATATAGACGGCAGAGATCACTTACTATCAGATTCAAACAATTACTTACAGCCGGATTCAAACTTTATGGCGGCTCAGAACATGAGGCGAGTCGCTGCGCAGTAACTAATTCACCTGTCAGCGGGGGTGAGGGGTGAGGTACTGCGCAGCGAGGACTGCAGAGCCGACATAAAGTTTGAATTGGGCTGTACATGTGTATGTAATTGTGTATTGTCTTTCGTCCCTGGCCCTGACATCAAGCAATGGACAAAGTTTTCAACCTTTTATTGCTTGAGTACGAGGCTTTTGGCTACTTTGTATGCGTATATTATGTCTTTTTATACGTTTTGTTAGGGCAGAATAAACAAGATTTCTTAATACAATCTGACAATTTCTTCCAACCGAACAGGTAGAATTCGCCCCGCCAGTCGGCTACAAAGAAGAAGAGCGTATACCCCGCGACGACAGTGGCGCCGCCACCGCCATGGACGAGGACCCGTCGAACATGATGCCGGAGCCCAGCGGCTTCATCGCTTTCAAAGGCGAAGGGAACCGGCTGGATGGTAAGAAGAAGAAGCCGGTCAGCGAGAGCGATTCTGAGCCATCAGCGTCGCAGTCTAAACAGGTGAGTACGTGGACATTTTCTTTATAGAATGTCGTATCTGAAACTTTTCAAATATATGTGGGGTGTTCTCTCATCATGCCGCTCCTACTCAGCTATCAACTTTACGCCCTGCATAATGCTTGCTTAAAAACCATCTGGGCTCCTCTATTACAAAGAAAAGTGTCATAAATATGTCAAGTGGAGTACAAAATAAAGGAGGCTGAGATTTACAAAAAAACAATCCCCCCAAAATGCCCACCCTTCACCACTTCAGAGTGTTTAAGCTGGGAAAGCGCAACAAAGTCCTCTATCATTTAAGTTTCTATTTTAGCGCTAAACCTTTACTGGGTATCTGTATGATCGTTAGAAGGCTTGAGCCTCTCTATGGGCGAGTTATACCAAGCGCAACTACATAGATAGATAAGATAATGCTTTATTTCTCACCACAATATATAAGTACATCAAAGATCAAGAACCATACATAATAGTTTAAGTTATACTGTGGGAGACTGGTGCCTAAGCTAGGAGTAAGGCCTGTATTTCAGGACACCACCGAAGATAGGTCAACTACATAGACCTAAGTACTGGTGGACCATCTATGATGGATATCTATGACAATCTAAGATGGACCATCTATGACCATCTATGATGGATACTTACAGTACCTTTTCAAAACCTTTACAACTATGTATTTGGACTGTGTATAAGGGTGCGTTTCCACTGAAGCGGAGCTGGGCGGAGCGGAGCAGAGACGTGCAGGAATCGTCCAATCACAGATTACACGAGTGACGCGATGAGGATTTCAACCATTGTGATTGGCGATTTCTGCTCGTCTCCGCTCCTCTCCGCCCAGCTCCGCGTCAGTGGAAACGCGGCCTTACTTAGTCACAAACCCCTCCGCAGGCGCACGGGTCGATCTATCAGGTTAAGCTACACTTGCCGCTATTGATCCGTGGATGGGAGCATCTTTACATATCGGGGCTTCTCCGTGCCTCGGAAATCCCGTTAAGCCGTTGGTCCCGTCTGCCTTTCGTGGATCTTTGACAGTGGTTACGGGTCGTAGGAACCTCGAAAATCATGACAACCAGTCTTACCTGGAGGTATCGTATTATCCAGTAACTGGGTTGTGGAGGTCAGATCGGCTGTCGCTCCATGTAAAATACTGGAATTCAGCTGCATCCGGTTAGACTGGAAGCCGACCCCAACATAGCTGGGAAATAGGCTTTGCAGATTGTTTGACTATGTTATCTAGTGTAGGCAGTATTGAGTCTAGCTCTAATAGTTTTAATTGATAAATCGTGTAATGGAAAGTCATAAAAAAGGCATAAATTTTTTCCTAACACCCAATTTTGATGCAATTTTCGCATAATCTGACTAAAAATTCTTTCAGCATAGCATTTGATAGACACGATATAGTAGTAATTTACGTCAGCCATTTAATGTGCAGTTACGAAAGAAAAAGTGAGGCGCTGACATGATTGCAAATATTAGCATAGAATGCGCACGCACTTGCGCGTAGAAAGGTATCGTAAATCGTACAGTTTATAAACTTTCTGGGTAAACTCGTCACGCCTGCCTATCTTGTGTGGGGTTGACAGAAGAAGACTAGTACAATACGACAGACGTAACTTGGCGCCTGGCGGGCCTGAACCTTGCGCAGAAGGCTGCGCAGTAAGATTTTTTAGGAACCAAATGGTGACATGAGGCGAGTGCGAGTGAGAGAACATGCGCGAAAGTTCTTAGTGCCTATGTTCAGTCCGCCAAGTTACGCCTGTCGTATTGTAGACCCATACGATATTATTTATTTATTAAACTTTATGCACAAGTAAAAACTGTACAAAGGCGGACTTAATGCCTTGGGCATTTTCTACCAGTCTACCTTAGGGTGATGACAGACAATACAGAGTAGGTGCAATTATAGAAAACAATTTAGAAAATAACTAGAATATAAAATAAATACATACATACTTACAACAAAATATATATAAAAAAAGTTATGAGATAAACAAGAAAACCTGCAACAACTTAATCTTGAGACGAATCTGCCAACTTCTTGTGAATGTGTTCTCGAGCTTTCATTTTAAATGATATTATGTGATCGCATATAACGGTCATCAAACTCAAGGTTACTATTCAGAGTGATCAGGCTACATGCCAATGCTCACCTCTAATTTCCCCTAATATCTTAAGACCACAGGCCTTATGGTAGTCGTGTTGTAAGGTTCATTTTTACCCGACTGCGCCAGAAGGAGGGTTATGTTTTTCGAGTGTATGTATGTATGTATATTTCTTGGAAGCAGGCGGGAGCCATTCCATTTTTATATTTTGAAACTCGAATGGGTGCCGCCTGCTTCCAACTTTTATTTAATTTAAAATGGGCTTGTTTTTAGCTTTCAGTTTTTTTTTTACTTAAGTTTTTTACCGCAGTCGGGTTTTTTAAATTTTTTTAAGCGCGTTTTTCTGAGCGATGGCTATTTTGCGACGATGAAAATATGTAATATTTTCCCCCAACTTGTTCTTTTTTTCTCTGCATCATGTTAACCTCACATAAACGTATTTTCTTTCTAGTATAAGTTTGTTTTTGCACACGCCCGTGCATACGCGCCAAGCGATCCGTTGACTGAAACAAATAGGTTTGCACCAGTATGCTTGTATGCCGTATCATACTACCGCTGAAAATACTCCCAATCTGTAATGGACCTAATTATTTGTGTAGTAAATCCACTATTGCCTTAAAACCATGTGTTATTCTTCCTTTATTTCTAGCCCTACGTCAGAGGCATTCCAGACTACGACTACGTGATAGGAACCCTGAAGTTCATCAGGAACTCCCGGCCGCCCAGCGCCAAGGATGAGACACCCTCAGAGCCCTTCACCGCCTTCAAGGGCGAGGGGTTCACGCTAAGAACTGCGAAGTCCAAGAACTGAGTATAGTAGATAATTGTTAGATTTTTTACTCTTAATGTTGCCTGTAGATGGAGCAGTTTTATTTTTGTGATTTGGCAACTTTTGAATTTAAGGTTGTTTACATTTTTATTAAGTACCTACTTGTGTGTAATGAGAGAATTATCCCCAGTTTGTAAAAGCCTGTTCAGTAGATCTGAGGGGCAATACTCGTAATTTTAAGAACATTCACAGTCTGATCTCAGTCTCAATCTGTCAAAAATTCTAATTTTCCTACATTTTTGACAAGTTCTTGACATTTGTTTGTCGCCGAGATAAGACCGACTAAATTTTGAACGTTATAAAATTACGAGAATTAGCCTTCTGCTGTGAAATCTCACGTTGGCTGTTTCGTTTTGTCAAAATAATAACTGCGAAACTTGACATCAAAAGTAAGGCAATTTTTAAATAGCCGCGCTGGCACAATAAGTTTAGTTTCGCCACAATCTGCACTATACTCAGGCGATTACGAACGCAGTCATAAATAATTTTAGCGTACCTCTCACTCGCACTTACGACCCTTATGGAGCAGTGCTAGTGTTGTGCGTAACGGTGTTTTTGTTATTAACGTAATAAATAATTACTCGACTTTGCGTTTGTAATGGCCCTAGTATAGTACGCAGGAAGGTATAAACGTTTCGTCAAAAAAAAAAACTACGCAACGCAAACAACGCTACGCTTCTCAAAAAAATGCTACTACTAATGCAATTCTTTTTAACCAAATTATCGGGCTAAGAGTTTCCGCATCCCTACGCGGGAATTCTGGCTTTGGTCTTCATTGAAGGTCCTTCGTGAATTGTACTCTCACATTAACTTCACCACTCATAAAAATACTACTCCGGTTGACAACACTACCACTTACACCCTATAAAAAATAGACCAAGCTGTTAATCAAATACTCATGAATGTTTCATAAACTCCAACTGTCATTGTTATCGAACAAGATACGATATCACTGCTTCATCTACGAAACAACGAAAAAAAAAAAAGATACCTAGAACGTTTTATAATATTGTGATTGTCAAAAGCTTGACGTTCGAATATACAGTAGATATCCGCCTGTAAATACGACACATCGAATTTAGAAAAAGGGGGTGTGTGCTTATGACTACACGATAGAAGTGAATACTTACGACTGGAGCCGAGTGTACGCGATTCAGCGCCGAGTATACCTGCACGATTCAGCAGTTCAGTTTCACCGACCCGAGCGTGACGGTTTAGGACTTTAGGGGGACCTACTCTCTACGTCCGTCAACGATGTTACAGACCCGTCAAATAACACATTACGATACATGTGACTTAAGTAGGCCATTATTGCACTCGAGGGTATCGTATACTATGTCACGCTTTTCTGTGTAAAAATGGACTAATTTAGGTCACAGAGTGCTATAAAAGTAGTTAGAAACTTCGGAGTAAACCCTACACCCGATTTATTATCTTTTTTGGACGGGCAAAAACACATCGGGAGTAGGAACAACTGTCAAATCGTGGTCTCGTTCATTCTTATGTCCGTAGATAATAAGGAAGTACCTACGGGTCGCCCGTAACTTCGGCTGAAAATACGAGTTTCGTGTTTAGTGAATATACCTCCAGTTTCGTTCACTGTTCAGGTGTCTTATTATGACTTTTAATGCCCTCATGACTATCACAGAGTACTTTTTGATAGGCTGAAAATGACTAGTGCGAAGGAGAGACGGAGCTATGCATGACCGATAGCACCATCCTTTTTTCAGCATTAATACTTCATAAAACGACCCAGAAAGAGCGCAGAGTGTAAAGAAGTATTCACTTCAAAAAGTTCGTCTTTGTAAAGGTTTGTCTCCACTCACCGTCTCTTTCTAATGCTCGATGTGACGTATAACAGGCGGATGCTCTACCTCATTGCAGTATGTCATGTAAAGCAAGTAATTTGCTGTGTCGGAGCAGAGCTGTTGTAATGAGTGATGACCTTAAATCAGACTTTACTCTAGCTAGGGGAGCAAATTTAAATGTTATAATAGCCCATGCTAGAATAATCTCTTCCGAGTGTTTTGTGGACGAAGCGCTTTAGAGTCTATTCATACCGCAAAATCAAGTATAAGTTAAGTGTTATAACAGTGGTATAACTGCCCTGTAAGTGATAGCTAAAACACAACTTTGCATTGAGATGCAGTCACGCCGAACGCATGCTAACTGAATTCAAACTACCTGTTATACAGTTTGTTATATCTAGCTATTATAGCCATATGTACCCATGGCCGCTGGAACACGGAATATAAAATGGAAGTTCCAAAATTGTCTTAGGAGCACATAAAAGTACCCTTAATTTTTTTTTTTTTTTTGTAAATTTTTTCTAAAAATGTCTGGATTGAAATCTGCAATTAATTATTCCAATTTTGAATGTCAAGCTGTAGCATTCATGAAATGATTGCTTTGTTTGTTTTCCAACAATACTTAGTAAATAATTTCTACTTTGTGGTGTAAGAGATACTGACGATCTTCTTTGAGGCTCTAGTTTTAAAATGTCTGCATATAGGGTCATCCATAAACCATGGGGGTAAAGAACGTGGGAATGAGGGGGGTGCGATACGTGGTTTATGGACGACACTTTTCCAGTGCCCTATAAGTGCTTTACTAGTATAAAGTCCTTTGCAGAAGTAATAAACAACTTTTTCAATAAGGAGATTGCCAAAACTTCTGAGCCACTTGTGGGCCATTATGTACAGGCGCCTTCATTGATTGTGTGGCCCTCATCCATAGAATTAGAAATGGGGGGTAACCAATGAATGGTGTACAAGGCTTCCACTTTCTTGGGGTTCACATTCAATCCAGGGGCCTTCAAAGTTTCTGATTTGTAGTAAAGCCCCCCACAAGATTAATTGTTTGCTCATCTTTGTCATGCATGAGCTACATTTTCTACTCCTATGGTCCTGCTCTATGCTTTATTTCATTGTCAAAGATGAGCATCTTTTTTTTCTTTTATAGTGATATAATAGCAGACTGTAAATTAATAAAATATGTATTATTGTTTCATGTAAAATTATTTGTTATAACAAGAAAAATAAGTAATTGATATTATTTAAATAAACATCCTATGAAAATCCACTGGTGTCATTTCATTTATAACATTTAAAGACAATATTATTAAAAATATTTTAATAAAATGTATAATACAATCAATCAAAAAGAAATGTTTAAATGCCTTTAAGTTTTTGGAATTCTTTTTTAATATTATACTCTATAACTTATTATTAAAAATGAATGTTTACTATATTAAGCTATCATAATTCTGATATCTTTACATACTTAACACAATACTGCTTATAAATTAAAAAACATAATCCCTTTTAGACTTCGAAGTAAAAGCATCAGGCAGGTATTTAAAATATTGAGTAATAAGTTCATGATTATACAGGTTCGCTCTTTAAAACCTATCTATTATGTAGGAATATCCTAAATTTACAGGTTAAAGTTTATGGTACAAGTAAGTTAGGACTCTTTCAATAGGGACTGGATTAATTTATATCTACAAACATACATATAACAGTCATAAGGAAAATTACACTAATTCACCATTAATATAGCACTAAATAATAATTATTACTTTATGCTTGTATTAGTCATACTCATGTGGGAGGGTTTTAAATTTAGAATCTCTTCAAGAACTCTTCTGAGCAGATCCTGGCGCGCGCGTTCACAGCCAGTTTCATTTCGCTAATTTCTTTATCAATTTCTTCCATGAAGTATATCACGAAATCGACTAGTTTATGTTTAAACATTTGCTCGGTGTGGAAATTTGTTATTAAGAAACTGATATGATATCCGTCCACCGGTTTCCGCCTCAATACGATAAAGTTTTCCGCTCTCATCATCATGAACCGCATAAACTTTTTGCACAGAATCTTTTCGATCTCGTCCGCCTGCTTGATCATAATGCTCACTCTAATAGAGTTTATAGACGACTCGATCAAGACTTTCTCGTTCGCATTACGAGAAATTACAACTGGATTCAGTAGAAGCTCTTTACTTGTTCTAACCTCGACCTCTGGTTTGTTGTATCGCTCCACTACTTGCGACGAAAAATGCTCTAGGCACATAGCCGCAGTTAGCGTATGGCGCACCGCTGTTAAATATGGCTTTAACGTTGCCGACATTTTATCGAAATTTAATAAAAATTTGGATTATCCGTACCACACCTAGAGCGTTTGACACTTTTTGACAATTTTGACAGATAAATTTGATTACTCATACAAATTAATCGTGAACGCACACATCACAAAAAAGGTGCGTCACATTTACATGAAATGTTGCCAGAATTAGAATTTACTAACCCACCCTATGACCGGTTCCTATTCATAGTTTACTTACTAATTTAGTTTCAAGCGTCTACTGCACTTCCAATATTAATAGATATAAAGGAGAAATTAACTTTGGTTGCCCTGCTCACCTATCATTTAGCAGTAGTAGTACAACCAACCAAGTGAATAGTATAAAATATAGCTTAGCTTAGTTTCAATTTAAATAGCCTATGCATGACCACCACCGGTGTGTGGCCTGTAAATACTTTTCGCGTTAGAGATTTGCAATAGATAGATAGGTCACACACTTCACTCTAGTGAAGAAGATGCAGAGCAAATAATGTTAGAGAAATTATTGTGTTCACAAGACTCCAGCCTTTGTCATACGACAGACATTGAAGAGCTCTAAACGGTATAAATAATTGATAACAGTAATTAGATATAATATTGTAGTATTGTGTTTTTCCTGTGTGAATAAATTATAATTTTCCAAGGTTTTCACTTACCATAAACCCGGATAACAATATTAACAATATTTTCCTTTGTCATTTTTTTTTTACTGGCAATTGAAAACAATGATGGCGACCGATTGTAAAGTGATGGAAGTGTAACGTTAACGGCATGAGTTTTATTAACATTTCCGTAGTTAAAGTTGTACTAAATACATTTTTAACATTAATAGTGAACATATGACCAATTAGTGTAATAGTTATAACCATCTGAAACCATGGCGCGAGAGTTTGACCACCTTTTCAAACTGCTGATTATCGGTGACAGTGGTGAGTGGGCGAGGCCTGTGATGTTATAACTTCACAACCGATATTTGGGTCTGTGCAGCTTAGCCAACGGTGTAATGTTGATATGTTTTAGGTGTGGGTAAAAGCTGTCTTCTCCTGCGATTCGCCGACAACACATTCTCCGGTAGTTACATTACTACGATAGGGGTCGATTTCAAAATAAGGACTTTAGAAATAAACGGTGAGCGAGTGAAGCTACAGATATGGGATACGGCTGGCCAGGAGAGGTTCAGGACGATTACCAGTACGTACTACAGAGGCACGCACGGCGTCATCGTGGTGTACGATGTCACGAATGGGGAGTCCTTCGCCAATGTCAAGAGGTGGCTGCACGAGATCGAACAGAATTGTGATGTTGTTAATAAAGTCTTAGGTGAGTGGAATTTACACTAAGAACACATCTTACATTCAGTACAATCTATTAACTTCCAATTACCTGTACCTACACCATCATTATGTCTTAGAAGTTAGATAGATGACTAATTAAGGTCTAATGATGCTAATTTCAAGTAATGATGTGTTGTAAATTGATGAAACAGCCACACTATTGCTATTTCTCAACTGTACCATACACTTGGCCTGTAACACTGTCCAAATATTTAACCACAACAAAAAGAACCCTCTGTCACAGTCTAATTATTGTGGCCAGAAAGTTAATTTCTTTTAAGTAATCATTATATAACTAACAGCTTTCTAAAGGCTCTATAAAGACTGACCATGCTATAAAAAACATGTATAGAAATACATATTTGTTCTTTAATCTATGGCTCATTTAACCTAATGTGTGGTTAATGTTTTTTTGCAGAATTTTTTTTTAATCAGCCGCCATTCATATGAGTTATTCAATTTTGTGTAGTCATAAAATTATGCCTATCACTTTTTTTACACTTCCTCATATGTTATTTAATCTATAGCACAGCTTTGTCTTTATAATTTTGAATGAAATCAAAAGCATTTCTATAAAACTACATTTGAAATGTTTATTTTGGCAAACTCTAGTTCACTGTAAGGAAAAAGCTCATACAGAGAAGGAACTATGCTTGCTATCTAAAGAAAAATAAGTAATACATTACATGGACCGTGTGAAAGATGATATCATAATCATCGTCAGCTGATAGCAGTCCACTGCTGGACATAGGCCTCTCCCATTGCACGCCATTCAAAAAAAGATGATATGGCTAAATATAATTTATTTGGGGTCTGTGCAACATGTCTTTTTCTTCCATGCTTCTCTATTAGTTATCATCTTGGTAGTCACCCCCTTTCTAGTCATATCATCTTTCACACAACCTTATCCCTACAGTGGGCTAGTTTAAAAAACATTTCAAATGTAGTTTGATGATGATTAGATCTAAAATTACAAAAAAACAGTCAAAACAGTACACATTCAAGAACAGAGTTCCTTCTATCCCTAATACTGCGATGCTATTTTAAGTTCACAGTCAGAGTAATCTATTATGATCATAGTGTGAATTTAAGATCACTACTGTAATACCTACAGCTACTGTGCACTCACAGGAGGTGGAATATTAACAGAATAAAAAGGAAGTTCTCTACTTCCTGGATGTGTGTATTTGTTATCAGACACTATATTAATTTTGATGATTTATACTCTAAATTGTTGTTTTGTACAGTTTGTAATTTTGGGAATATAAGCTTTTCATATAATTATGTATGAATTACTAGCTGAGTTGATAGGCATTGTTATGTGCAAACCATAATTCAAACAAAAATCCCATAGCAAAAATGTTCAAATTGGAGAAAAACTGAACATCCCATGTTCAGTTTTTCCCGAATTTGAACATTTTCCGAGAATTTTTTCTTTTTATCAGAACTTAATTTGGACATTTGAAAAGAAAAGATAGCCATTCTCAACACTTACCAACAAACAGCATTTTATTATTTATAAAGAAGAACCTCCCTGTACCTTTTTCACTAGATAATTTCCAGCTAGCAGAAAATTTCATATTAATGCTGTTATTTTTTTAAATTTACTGCTTGAAATCTCGACTTCAACACTGAAACATACATACACTAGTAGGGTACGTAATAGAGGTTGCTTTTCCTTCCCTTTTCCCACACTGTCAGACTAAATGCTTGATTAACGTCATTAACAATTATTATGTTTCCAGTTGGTAACAAGAATGATTGTCCGTCTAGAAAAGTAGTAGTGACAGAAGACGCACAGAGGTTCGCCAATCAGATGAACATACCTCTCTTTGAGACGAGCGCAAAGGAGAACATTAATGTAGAGGAAATGTTCCTCACTATCACTAAAATGGTAATTATGACATCACTTTTTTTTTATCTATAATACTAGTTTTAATATTAGGCTTGTTTCTGAATGGATGTCTGTTTGTAATTGATCCATGCCAACCTGAACAAAAGCTACTTAATACTTATGAAATATTGTGTTCTGTGGCTTTTATAAAAAAAAAAAACAAATAGCCTAAAAGAGGATAAAACAAATTATAAATGTTGCTGGAAGAATACTAGTTAAAACCAGGAAATTGTGGTCAAAAATTGAAGTGAATTTTACTTTTAAGTACCTACATGATACACAGTTACACACTACTGACTACAATGCCTATAATATTATTAAATGCTATTAAAAATATGCTTTAATTATATAGGTATTTATTACTATCCAGAGCACTTTACTAATATCCAGTTGGAAACTACCTATACTTCAGATTGATATAGTTCCAAAGCTTATTGTTAATACCTCAGAAATTATGAGTCACATTTGAAAGGACTGTACTGCTTCCATAACTGTTTAGCCAATTTAGGTAAAAGAATTACCTAATTGGAGATTATTTAGTCATGTACAGTCAACAAAAGAGGTAAGTATGCAGGATCGTCGGATATAGTTGAAGTTTAGTAAGAAACCGATGGATCTTCTCGAATAAAATTTAATTTGATTAATAGAAAATAAACAGCTCATTTATCAAATTAAATTTCAGTCCATAAAATCCATTGGTTTCTTACTAAAATTCAACTATATCCCACGATCCTGCATACTTATCTCCTTTGTTGACTGTACCTGCTTACTATTGGCATTAACTTTGGAATACCTATCTTACTGACTCGTTTCCGCATATTCTAGACCAGCTGCGCCCCGCGGGTGAACTCGCCCCGCATAAGTCTAGATCCCATCGAGCGTAACAAACAAACAAAAAATCAAATCTTTTTTCTTTATAATATTATATAGTTTAGATATTGTAAACAAAGAAAATGCTTTATTTTTGTTAATTTGTTCTAGACTGATTACAATGACTATTTTTATTTTACTTCATTTGGGAAAGTTTATGCTGCAATATCAACTTTTTTTAGTCAGCATGATATTAATGGGATGTGCCTTATAGACGTTGCACGGGGGGGTTCCAGAATTGCTCTTTTAAGACGAATCGGGACCACTCCTATGTAGGAGTGCATCAGCATCAGCACATGCTGATGGTGATCACCGGGGTGGTTTTAGTGAGGTAAAAATCGCACACTCCCCCTCTCCCCGGGGGTCAGGTGCCTTTTGAAGGATTCCCCCCGACAAAAAAAAAATCATTTTGGCCTAGCAAATTAAAAATCGCGAGTTTAGTATAACATACATAACCTAATAAACCTGTTCCCAAATTCCAGGTACTAAGATCAAAGCTTGAAATGAAGGAGAGGCAAAATGTAACAAAAGACACGGTACATCTAAAGAATAATATCAAGACCAAAAAGAAATGTTGCTAGTGGTATGCGCACCGCCTTGTGCCACGGACAATGTTCTCAATGCTCAAATATGGAGAGATACGTTGTACGACCTAGCAGGTTATCAACACACGTTACAAAGGACATGATTTTGATTTGTAACAAGGTGATGAATTAATTGATACACTGTTTGATATTAATATGAAAAATTTGGAAGGCTGCAGACAATAGATGAAACCACTAGTTCTCACACTGACACTTCAAAGTGGCAGCATAAGACCTAACACTGATTTAAAACTGACTTGCGTTTGAGAATTCAGACATCAGCGGCTTCTTTAAGCCATTAAAAACATTGTCTTTAAATATTTCTTATGATATCTAGGAGAAATAAATCTCAGTAGGACATTCAAAACAGTTTCCGAAAAGTATCAATATCATTGTCAAGTCTGTTGTCTGTGGCCCTTTTTCCATTAAAATAATGCACTTTTTATGTTATGTCTTAGTAATAGGTGGTGCTAATTTAATATTGATATTAATTCAGTTTTAGAAATGGAAATTGGTAATGAAAATACTTCTGAGAAACATGTATTTTGCTTGTCATTATGAGTACATCTTAATATTGTGTTATTTAAATAAGTAGAAGATCATTGTCAAACTGCTAAATAGGTGTATTAGTGCTAGCTCAAGCAAAATGAAACAATTTGTATTTTTAACTCGAAACTGACCAAATTATTAATAGTTGTCTACCCGAATACTTGCTAATTTGTAAACAACTTGCTAGGTTGAACAATCTCAAGAGCATGTACATACTATGGATTTATTTACTCCAAAAATTATTAGAATATAACGAATGCCTAGTTAATGAATGAGTGTAATCTAATTATCAAAATTTATGTGATGGTTCGACGAATGTTAGCGTAAGGAAGTATACCATTAATGTTATTTTTTATTAAATGATAATCATTAAATAGTTACGAACGTTTAGTGGGTCATTGAACGCTTTTAACGGCCGTGATTCACGCATATAACATTGAAGAAGCTGTAATAATAAAGTCGGAAACTTCTAGAAAAGACTACACGCGGCAAAGGTATTAAATATTACTTTTTTTTTTTGTTGTAGTTTTGTAGCTAGATGAGCAGTGTCTATGGCATTGCGTGATTCCATTTCTGTGGCCCTACGTGGCCAAATGTTTGACGTGAATAATAAATACTCACGCAAAGTTACAAGAAGCAAATGTTGGTGCCAACATTTGTGAAGGGATGCCCAACGATGTCGCAAGACAGTAAACAACGTTGGTAGATCATGATTTCAATATAGACCAATGGCCATTTGTGATTGATTTTGCAAATACTTTGATATCGATGTTTTGGCAAACTTACCCCTTAAAATGGCCAACAACACATTATATAATTTAAAAACACAAAAGTATTATTTCTTATGAAAGATTGCCGGCACCTTGCATGCGCATATTCTGATAAAGCTGACCAACCTTTATCGTTTAAACGTTAAATCCAGTGTATTTTTCAGTGAGATATTTATATTTTTTTTTATTTTGGTATTGGCATAGTGTTTGCAGTATTCTGTATTGAAATTCCAAATTTATTTATTTTGTTCTAGGAGATATTATTTACAATTAAATCGAATAATCTCTGAGTACCTATGTAATTAGATCAGCATAACATGTAAATTTAATTTGAAGTTAACGCACTATAAGCTGCTGGAATCAGCCAGAAGACCAAAAATTGGTACTGCTACAAGTAATAGTTTGTGCTGTGTAGCAATGCTGTATCAATCAGCCAATAAGACGGCCTGTTTCTTACTAACAGCCAATCATAACAATGCCGGTCCAGCCTAGTAATATACCTAGTGCGTCAGTTGTATCTTAATTCCTATTATAAGTTTTACTTTGTACAATTTGTGTTGAATTATAAGATTTGGCTAACGATACAGTTTATAACTTTACTAAACGCCAAGACTCTTAGCAGTCACGGTCATGAAACGTGCGAGTGGGTCGGAGAATATAGTATGAATGTTCTGTTAGGCTCAACTCTCACCAAAAGAGCGTCGAAGCGCAGCGAAGCATATGAATTTTAACTTTATTTTCATTACTTTAATACTTATTATCGCAACCGCTCGGTAGAGAAGGCTATTCGCCGGAATTTCCGCGGCGCCGCGGGCATCCGCGCGACTCGTTCGAGTTTCTCATGCGGTAGTAAGTATTATAGTAATGAAAATAAAGTTAAAATTCATATGACACTGAAACTGCGCTCCGTTTCGACGCTCTTTTGGTGTGAGTTGAGCCTTATTGAGTGTCGTGTCATCTCGCACCTACGTTTTATGACTGCTGCACAATGGTCGTTGGTGTGTACAATAGTAAGTTATCCCTAAACTATCTATACATATCAGAATGTTAGAGGTAACAGCTAGGGAATGGATTGGTAATAAGTTACGATAACTACGTTTAAAGTTTAGTACACATTGTGTAAGTGACAATAGTTAGAGCCTAAACACAGGAACATTATGCAAAGTCCAATATAAAGTAGAAAAAGAAATCATAAGTTAAACAAAAAATGTCCGTTACAGACTTACAGCGTAAGGGTGCGTTTACATTGACAATAGATTGGCGCGCGTTCGGCGGGCATTCAAAAATATGTGAATACCCTTTAACGTCCATATTTCTGTTGTATTTCCAATCTAAAGGATATAGTACGAAGTATTTTTGCAATGGCGTAACCTAGTTTATGGATAGCTTTCAGTTACTACAGTTTATTTTTATTATGAATCGAATAATTCAAATGGCAGATAACAAATAATTGTGTTCTTGATTTGTGCATGAAGATAGTTTACAAAAACTATTTTAGGTAACGTTTGTTTCTCTCTTATTTATGTTTCGAATAAAACAAAAAATATAATAGAAATGTATCATAAAACCATTTATTTTAAAAGTCCGCTGAAAATCTACCGCTTACTAAAAATGCGTCGGATTGTGTCTGTATTTTTTTAATTAAACAGTAGGAAAGTAATGTCTTCCCCGTATTTTATGTCAATACCTGTTATAATCTCGTTTTTCCTTATGAACACTGTTTTCGACACATTTTTATAAGCTTATGTATCGCGAAACATAGTTTTAGCTTTGGACTGAACTTTATTTTACTGCAGTATAATATCTTATGGCATTTTTTACTTTAAGATTTTACAGTATGATACCCATATCGTTTGTGCGCTATTTTTAATATTCTATGTAATATTTGTGGCTGCCGAGCAGAAGTAGCTTAATTCACAATCGAAAGGCACATTTTCCAACTGCAGTTTTTGCCAGGAAACAAACATCAATTCATATAAAAGTTATACAACTAAAAATTAAATAAAATTAATAAGTATGTAGGTTAGGCTACTTTTGCGAAGCCTTGTTCGATTTTATTGGTTTGATCATTATCATTAGATCGACAAAATCAAACAAGTCTGCCTTTAGTCTGATCTGTCTGAACTCCAAAAACATTATAAGTACCTATAGAGTCGAAAACCAAAAGAAAACTGTTTGCTGACAATCATTCCGTACACAAAGTTTGTACAATCATTTATGGCGGTTTTATTTAATTATGCGTGATTTGTAACACGCCATTACTCATTTTATTATTTATGGAAAGTATCGTTCATGAGTCATCATTTTGTTTTAATACATAGTTGTAAATATATCCCCTATTTTCATCATAATAATTAAGTGTTTTATTATCCCCATTATAATTTACATTTGGTGTAGCCATTTAAGTGCATAACGGGAAGGAAATTAACCAAAAGGAAGGGACAACTGTGGTCACAGAACATATATACCCTAAAGGGAAGAATAACGACTCCGTACAAATTTTAGAAGGAAAATTTTCCTTACCAACCGGCGCCATCTATGGGCCACCCACGAAAATTAGAGAGTAGAAGCTAGGGCGGGAAATTTCAAACCATAGTGCATTTTATAGATACTTTGTATTGCATTTTATGCACAAGTACAGTGCGTTTCTCGATAGTTTCCTACAAGATGGCCAATTTTTGCTAAGCAATAATCGACATTTAAACAGAATCACTATCGAGAAACACAGTGTACTTGTGCATAAAATGCTAAAATTTAATTTATAGAGAGCAATCTAATAAAACAAAGATTAGTAGGTACTTGACTGTTTTATTTAGCATGTTATTAATTATAATTTACATCAGATTCATTATTATATTAAGATATGACTGATTTTACATAAATAAATGACAAGTATCTGTATGTAATGAATTTTAAAATACATCATTTTAACCAGTTTGGGTATTGCAGACATCTTCGTCCAAAATAACAAGTAGGTATTGCATACAATTTGAACATCAAAACCTAGGCAAGCAAAAAACACAAGTTTACAGATATCTGTAAACTTGCATTTGTTTTTTGCTTGCCAAAATATTAACTCTTCATAATAACTTCTTTATTTATTTAATTATACAGAAATAATACCTACATAATAAATAATATGATAGAATAATTTAAACCATGTCATGGTTTTAAATCGAACCTGTTATTTTGAAAAAAAAAAACACTGTATTATTACACGGTTACACCATTCGATGGTGTCGCTAAGGATTGAATTCTGGGAAGTAATGACATACGGCAAACTAAAGAAAAGAGCTCATTTTTAACAAAATACTTTTTATTTTCCTTATGTTACCTACCTATTTTAAACCTTAACTGATTAATAATGTCCAAAATGATGACCATTGTTTTCAATACATAGTTGGATTCGACGTCTCAAGGATTGTACTGCTTTCAGCATTACAATATTATTAATTTCATTAGAATATTTTCCAAAGATCGTAATAAAAATTTGAATTTTTAATTTAGAACGTAATATTGTGAAGGTCTGCGCTGCGGGTGTGTGTTAATAGAAATATTGAGCATCATTTCAAACAAGGTACAGGTAATTTAGGTATGAATACTTTAAACTAAGAAGCAGTTTATTGAAATCCAACAATTTCCATAAGTTTGCCATTATTATGTCATCATTACTTCCCAATTTTATCCATATTAGGGACATTATCACAATTCCCAATTTTATCCATATTAGGGACACTATCACAACTGAAATTTATTTATGCATAATTATATTCATTTTTCTTTTTAGTGCAGATTTACACGC
Source organism: Oligia fasciuncula (assembly GCA_963082905.1). Lineage (NCBI taxonomy): Eukaryota > Metazoa > Arthropoda > Insecta > Lepidoptera > Noctuidae > Oligia > Oligia fasciuncula. The sequence continues at coordinate 5,208,554 of OY720406.1, forward strand.
CTCTTCAGAATACATTCTGTTTTTTAATATACAATATCTCTTAATTGTAATATGGAAGACACTGTTTATTATATAACTTATATTTAATTCTTTGTGCTCCACGCAATTTTCGAGGAAGTCATAATTTATAGAGTTCTTCAGCAATTGTGTTATTTTCATTTTGATATTCTCTGTATACGCCTCTTTTTCTAAAAATATATTCATGATGCTTGCACTTTTTTCTACACAATCTATTAAATTCTTTGAGGCGTATGTAAGAGATTTTTTTACAGATTCATAATTTTTAAACTCTATAAAATTATGCACTTCCTCTGGCGTTTCGGAGACTAAAATATTTTTACAGTGATTACAATTGTTTTTATTTTTTTTAACAATGAAACCACAGACATACGCACATGCTTGTAGTTCGCTACTTCCTTCCTCCAAATTTTGTTCCAGGGAGGAAGTAATATTTTCTTCAATTTCTTTTTCTATTTGGTATGATATATGCTCAGATTGTTCCGTTTCAGTGCGCATGTCTGTGGTTGGTGTCAATAATGTTTTAAAATTTGTTATTATGGCACTGTTACTATCCAGCTCACAATTGCCTGAGCTAGTATGTGCCATATTACTTATTACGGCAGTTTTTAATCCAGCAACGAATTGTCCAACTGTCGGGTTGCTATTGGATCCACAGTTGAACCGTATACACCCAAATAAATTTTCAAGAGGGTCCTGCTGGAGTCTTCTTGTGGATAGACTTTTAATTGTTTTATGTTTGGCACTGAGGATTCTCCAAACCATTTCTATCCCATTGAGGGTCCAAATCCACCCATCTTTTGATGGGGGATTACCCCTGCATCCCAAAAATTCAAGGGTTTTAAAAAAACATTTCATTTTATTAAACATTTGCAGATGTTCTGAAGATTTTTTTATGTTTGTTGAAAATATTTTTCCTCTTCTTAAGTCTGGTGTCGACGCGTTGACACCATCAAACAGTTCGTCCATATTTGAAATTAAATTAGCCGTTGCTAAGGCTTCAGTCGGCATGTCTCCTGAAAATTCACAATAAACAAATTAAATCAATATGAGTAAGCATATTACTAACTAGCTTTCCACCTGCGGCTTTACAGGCGGCATAGGTATACATAATATACATTTTTTTTTTATACTTTATTTTTTATGAATTGTGAAGTTTAAAGTAAATCGGACCACAAAGTATTATTATATATAGTTAATTAAAGGAAAGTGGGAAACAAATGTATGGATGGGGTCTGGGCCCACCCATCAATAGTAACATGTGTTAAACCGTTAAATATGGCTTTTTAAGCGGAACATTAGTTACTAATAAAACTATGGTCAAATGTTAGTACTTTCGGAGATACGACGTCTTAAAGTCGTCTCAATCTAACATATTCTTAATGGATATTTATAAGGTAGAATAGTAATAATACATGTATTTGCACGAACACAGTTACGATGTTGTTCCCTTTTTGCACAAAACCAATCGAGATGCAGTTCATTAGTCCATTATGGGTCGATTTTTGCAACGCCAGATAATTTTATTGGAGGAATAATTTTGATTTTTTGACAATTTTTCCATAAAAAACTGTCAGATGTCAATTTTATTCCACAAATAAAAAAAATCTGTCGATTGAAAAATCAGCCAGCAAAGTTATTTTTTTAAATGATAAAAACATGGGGCTAGTTACTTGCTCAATACAGGATTAAGTAATATTGTTAAAAGTACAACATAATTACTAGATGGTTTTATCCTTTATATAAGAGACAATCCCAGATTACCATACAGTTGAAACGAATATAAGTATCATGCATATCTATGATCTGAGTGAATAAATCAGGTTTCTTACCTCCAGCTATTTTGGTATATATTCCTGCTGCAACTGAGTGACTTAAAACTTGTGCCGCAAGTTTTACCCTCATTTTTTGCTTTGAATTAGGCTCAAGGTGTTCTTTAGTCAAGCATGGTGCAAAAACAAAATTAGGGTTAAGGTTGTCCAATTCATAAAATTGTCTGATGTGGCTCCATTTAGCGATTCCTGTAAAGTAATTATTAAAAGTATTATAATTACTATGTATAAATTTTGTTTCTTTTACAAAAAAAAATTATGCTCTAAATGTATACATTTATTTTTAAACAATTATTTTTCTAAAACTAAATAACAAATGACTTACCAATTCCTTGTTTGTTGTCTGATGTTATATTGGTCTTAAACTTTACATCATATTTAATGAATAGATTTCTGAAGCACTTCAGCAGGTGTGGTGTGTCAAATATTGTGACAATTTTGTGATTGCTCACTTCTATGTAGGGATTCTCTACAGAAGCTCCTAATAGAGACAGAGCTCTCTTGTTGACTCCATCTAAGTCACAAACTGAAGTGCATATATTTATACCAGCATCAAAGCAACAATTTAAAACCTGAAAGTATTATATGGGAGATTAGTGACAAATAAACTTACATCATAGATCAGCAAAGAGTTAAATAAGCATGATCATCATTCAAAATAAATAAGAAATGCATACCTCCTTAATCAAAGCAGATAGTCTGTCAGCTGTGACAAAACCACTTGATAAATAATAAGCCACTGGCTGCTTAAAATGTTTTCTAACTCCAACTATCATAAATACAAGGGCATATGAAGCTACTTGTGGAGATCTACCTTGTGTACCATGGTCTTGAAATCCTTCAATAAAATCCGCCTTAGGATTGTACCATAAATTTTTTCTCAAGGACATTTCATCCCACAACAATATGTACTCTCGTTCAGAGGGCCCAAAGTGTTTGGTTGCGTTTTTCAACATTTTAAGTATTGTTTTGTGTGTCCCCACATTCATCTTAAATTTACTTAAGAGAGATTTTAGAGTGCTGGGTGCTGGTAAGCAAATCATTCTCCTCAACAGTTTGTAGGTTGTTGGTGACCTCTTGTAGAGCCTCAATGCTATTATTTTAGCCTCCATGTTCCACCTGCGACCAGGTTTCTTTCTTTTATAATTCTGCAATTCTCCTTGCAGTAACAGTGCAAATGTTGAACTCATTTTTGTATTGAGGATCTCTTTGACCGTTTCATTGTTACAAATAACATTTAAAAAGGATTCATTTTTTAAATGTTTTACAGATTTTTGTAATCTATATACCTTGTTCATACTACTTTTCAGTTTCCTTATCAACATTTTGCTTTTTTGATGATCACCTTCTTGTTTTGAAGACTCGCACACAAACATTTCTGAATTGGTCGGAGTGATAATGTTTGCATTATGCTCTCTTAGTGGATAAATTCTGGATGGACCGGCAACAGGTTCAAATACGGCAGGTTGATCTGCCAGATTAGAAATTGTTGTATCCTGAAATTGAAAAGTTGATTCAAATTTATTTAAAATAAGTCATAGATGAGGACCTATAAGAAAATTGGTATGATTAAATTAAGCTTGATGATATAATTATGAATATGTCAAAAAAAAAGATAATTATACTCATACCCATACTAGGTATATGTAAAAAAATAGGTGTACCTACTGGGTATAGGTACACCTAACTCTGCCAAATTTTATAAAATTGATTCAGTGAAGTTCAGAAAATTTACAAAACGAACAACAGACTTATTTTCACACTTATAATATAAGAATGAATTAGTAGGATAAACTGGTTATTATAACATTTCCTTAAATGTCATGTTAACAACATCATCATTCTGCTACACTCCACTGTTTGACATTGTGCATCCAAAGTTAAATATAATAGGTAATACGAGCTACGGGAACGGTGTTTCTGTGCTTCAGAACTAGACATTGTGCGTGTATAGAAGGCAGAGTTAGTATATCAATTTCTTTGAATTTGTTTCTAAGAGACTCGGGAGGACCCATTTGATAGATTGTGCGGATTGCCCTCTTTTGTAAAATGAAAATTGAATCTACGTCAGCTGCCAATCCCCACAGCAGAACACCATAAGACATAATGCTGTGGAAATAAGCAAAGTATACTAACCTAGCTGTGGCTATATCTGTCAACTGCCTTATTTTTCTTACTGCATATGCAGCTGAACTTAATCTACCTGAGAGAGCTCTAATGTGTGCGCCCCATTTATCATCACTGATACTAGCTCTGTCAGACACGAAGCCAGGTGAGACAGCGTGCTTTTTGGCCATGACCACCAATGAGTTCGAGCTTGCAACTAGTTCACTCTTAAATACACTTTTCAAGTGTTAATTGTACTAACCTTAAGGCATTGAACACCAGGTATAGCTGTTCTGAACAACTTCTTCTCATAAAAGCATGTGCTTTTAAAATGTTTGCTGCATAGCATCTTATGTTTTTTATGGAGCCCATCCTGGAATTTTGGTGAAGACCAGGCTTCGTTCGGGAAGCAATACTTTGCCCATGCTTCACAACTGGAAATTAAAAAAATACCAAAATTACACACCATTATTCCAAATTAAGCTATATCTAAACAAAAATCTAAATTTTCTGTATTCGCTTTAATTCAAAGAGATGTAAAATTAAATACGGGAATAGTGTAAGCAAGAAAACATAGACAGAAAGTACCTAATGATTTTTGGCAACGAAAGTTGGGACTTTAGCAAAGGGTATCAATTACATTAGGTATATATATACATGTTACGTTAGTTTGTGGTAGTTAGAAGCTGGATTAACAATAATATTGTGGTATTCTATGTCGTCTAAAACGAATAGCATGGAAAGTACATAAGTAGGTACATACCGCAGAGCATTTTTTGAACCAGGCTTTGGAAACCGATGCAAAGTGATGCTGGGATCTTTAGAAGGTGAAGATCCACACATGCAGCAGATTCTTGTGTTTTCTTTTTGCGAACTCATCGCGAAATTAAACACAAAAACAAACAAGAGTCACTGTCTCAACACCGAGTCTATATCTCACAAATACACACTTAATTTCACCAAAACACAGCAACGGAGGAGCAAGCTCGACTCAACGTTATCAATGTATGTAGAATTAAATGGAACTAGTTTATTTAATACAAATAAACATTAGTACAAGATAAAATGGTGCGCAAGCGGCGGCAGACATTTTTCTTGTGACGTCAATAATATGTCATAATCAATATGACGTGCGGACGTTAGTGTTGCCACACATTATCCCCTATAACATTTTTTTTATTATGTAATATTCAATTATATATCTTATATTTCTCAATAAAATATATTTATTTGGCATCAGATTAATAGCTATAGGTATTTTCAAGGGTAATTTACTTTAAAAATCAATTAATAAGCTCAATATTATGGAGAATACGAAATTGTATTTTTGGTGGCAACATTATATATTCATCTCTTTTACTCTGATGTCGTTGTCTCTCTCTTGTTTCAAAGCCCGCCTACATACAGTTCGTAGAACAAAGTTGACAGACCCTGACTGTGGTGGTAAAGCTCGTAAGTGGAAACCGCGGCAGGTCACTGTTCACCATAGACTACTATTACAATACTAGAGCATGTTCACCGTTAAGGCGTGGCGCCCACTAACGATGGGCATCAGTACAGCCACGGAAGAGATAAATAAGGTTGGAAAGGCCCTCGCTGCAATTTTGTACTAGGACCAGTGTCGCCGCTTGACTCCCACTATTTTAATTTCTACACATACGCAATACTATGTTTACAAATATTTCGCACACAACCAAATCACACACACATAAATCTCAGGGCAGATATTCGTTCGCCCACTAGCAATGAGCTCCCGTAGGCATAGACAGTGTGACGCAACTCTCTAATAAAAAAAGGAACTATCGCAACTGTCTAATAAAAAAATAAACTATGAAACGTGCGCTAATCACAGATAAAATATGACAAATTTAGCGCACGTTTCATACAAGCGACGTGTTTCAACTTTTTCTATGGGAGTTCCGTCTCTTATATATGTTTATACATGTTTACTTACTCTATGGGCATAGACACTCAAACACGCATAAATGCAATAAAAATTTTCATACACGCTAGTGCTTGACAAAGCCGATATTCTTTGTCGATAAATTATCTGATGAATTTATGGGGAAAAATGAAACATTAAATAAATATTAAGAAATTATTTTATTTTATTTTGATTAATTACAAATAATCACTGACCTTGGAATAAAACATATTTATTAAGTAATTGGCGCTTGCTATTAATTGCGAACGAATTTAGTACTCGTCTTTGTCGGCATTAGGTTCTTTAGGAAACCTAAAATTTATAATTTATTGCATAATTCAAATTCCTCAATTTAATTTTACTAAATGGTGTAAATAAAAGTTTTAAGAATATAAACGTAAATATTTAAATATAACAAAATAATACACATAATGCATAAACTTAAATAAAAAATCAGAGATTAGTCCCTTTATAACATTCGGTAGGATTCATTCAATGATTAATATAATATTTAATTTACCTACTCAAAATACGTCTAAATAAAAATATACAATCATTAATTAAATATAAAGTAAACCAAAAATTATCTTTGTCAGACGTAAATATAGTCGAGAATTCTATCGATGATTTTATTTAACCACATGGTTACCTCACTATCGATAAACATGCGCCGTGCATCACAGCCAATCCGAGCAAAGGACGAAACGTCAACGGTTGAAGTGTAGAGGACGCAATGCATGCAGTACATTGTACGCGTACTTGGTCATTGTGTTGATTGAGCGAGTACACAGCGAGCAATGTATATTTTTTGTAAATTGTTGCAATAATGTTGTTAATGTTTGGTATTTCATAATGATCAGCATATTCTTATGTTTTTGACACATAATATTGTAATTAAATGTTATTTTGGACTTACCGATGGAAAGATATACCTCCTCGCTTTATACCTGAGGTCTGACTTTTTGTCTTACATGTTATAATTGCACAACACGGCATTATTAGGCAGAGTTCTGTTCTCCGAAGTATTCCGGCGCGCACTGAACGCGGTGAATGTATGAATCGGTCGAGTTATGATTGTCGAATCATAACTGTGGCGCGCTTGCCCCGCCCACATTACCATTCCAACCTTATTTATCTCTTCCGTGAGTACAGCTCAGGCGGCTTCGGGCGCCCGGGCTGCCTCGGCAGTCGTAACTCGTAAGCATACTACTAAGGCTGTTTTCAGGTAGCTCGGGTGGCATTTTCGTGGCAGACTGGCAGCAGACACGTCGCAGAACAGTCATAACGTTCAAAATCTTCTTTTTAATTTCTCTTCTTCTTCAGCAAGATGAAAAATGAGAACTAAGGACCAATCCGCCATTATAAATACACACGCACTGTCTGCGACGTGTCTGCCACACGCACTGCTCTGCGACGTGTCTGCCACACGCACTGCTCTGCGACGTGTCTGCCACCCGAATTTTTCTTAGGTTTGCAGAAGCTACCCGAAACCAGCCTCTGCGTCCTTAGGTATGCTTTACGACTGCCGAGGCAGCTCTCAGGCGCCCCAAGCCGCCGTAAGGCTCCCGAGCTGTACCGATGCCCACCGATAGTGAGCGCCGCGCCTTAGGCAGGTCATCAACATCAATGTATAGCGCGTAAGCGCGCCGCGGGGTGCAATCGTTTATTTGTACGTCTGCGTAGCCATGTTCCCGCCCAACCGCCACGACCGTTGACGCCAAGGACCGTTTATCTACACGGACGGATCCATCAAAAGAAGGAAGGAATGTTTGATTCTTCACTATGTTCTTAACTCTATATCCGTGTTCTTAACGGTCGAAACTGGAAGTCTGGAAGGTTCCTTAGTTTTTTTTTTTTTTTAAAGACGCACATAGGTGGCATGTTGGCAACCATATTGCCATTAACCGAGCACAAATGCAGTCATGTCAGTCATGTCTGTTACTTACATAATCCTAATCAAAAAAAACTAATATCTAACATGACTGTTCGACCTGGGGATCGATCCCACGGCCTCTACCTCAGCAATGGCGCTAGTCTCCACTAGCATAATCAGTCTTTCCCACAATTCCCACTGCTGGGACACAATGTGAGAAGGAGTGGGTCGTAATCGGTCACGCGGGCCCAGTTGCGGTTTCCTAGTTTTCCTTCACCGTTTTATAAGCAGTGGTGATAAAATAATTTACACAAAGTAGGTAAAGCGCCTGTCTGACTCTGACTGAATTCGAACCCTATAACTCTTAGTCGCGGTCGTTTCCACTGGGCCGGGCCACCACTGCTCAACGTGTGATCATCATTGTGTTGTATGCCCTATAGCTCAAATAAAATTATACTTAAATTCCGTTCATTCTTTCTTTCTTTACTAAATCCATGGTATAAGTTTGTGACACGATGTCCCTTCCAAAGTTTGCGTAACGTACAGACGCCAGCACATTAAGCTACCCGGAACTATCTTTTCTCAATCAACTTTGAACCATCAAGCTTTAGCAATAAATTTGAAAATCTATTTGATAGAAAATCTATTTGATAGATTGATGTGCTGGCAATGCTGGCATCTGTATGTACATAAGTTCTTTAATACTTACTAGCTTCTGTCCACGGCTTTGCCCGTGTGCCTCCACTAAATAGCTAGCACTTGGCACTTAGGATTTAAAATGGTATACTTACCTCGTTGGTTTAGCAACGAGGTAAGTATACCATTTTAAATCTTGGCCAGTAGGAAAGTTTGACTTCTGCACTTTGGCTTCTTTGACGTGTCTTGTAGGGTACTCTTTCTTTTGTTATATATGTCGTACGTTCACGGTACAGACTTGCTGAGAAAACTAATTAAGTTTATTATAGTACCGCCAAGTATTTGTGTTGAACAAAAGGAAGAAGTGCATTCTGGGAGTTATGTGTCAGTTCTACAAGCAGCCGGTTGGAGTAAGCAGCACCAGGTGAGAGTGGTCTACATTTGAATCATGATGAGGTCTGTTTCTTCTTCTAGTTCAGGCCTCCTGGCTCATATAGCTGCAAAATTCACGAGGTCATCGATAACATTTAATTGATTCCTTCTATAATAAAATACTGCTGGATGTTTGTTTCCTGAGCTTTCCTTTGCATATAATTCATATACGATTCGCAATTACACATTGGTGCGGGGTGCCTACAACAAATTCAGGTCAAAATGTAACCAAAAATGGTTATTCATCCATTCTATCTACCGTTGATTTTACCACTTTAGGACAACCTTCCTCTCCCCTTTACTCTCACTTCCTTTCCTTTGTTCATCTTCTAACAAAAATGATTTCCTAATCTATTTGCAAAAGGCTTGATTTGAATTTGTTTCTAGCTGATCTTAGCTAAAAAGCTGGTGTTCATACGTTATAATTTTTTGACAAGGTCAGCAGTAAGAAAAATAAAGATTTTAGTCTGTGCTCTGTGGTACGTTCCTAATTCCTATTATTATACAATAAGTAGACCAAGTTCGTCAAGTGATTTTCTTGAATTTGTATCCACAATGTCTGCGTGGGCTACGTTAAATCGTGTTGTGTTCAAGCGAACATCCACCTTCTTCCTGGCTGGAGCGCTGGGTACTTTCTTCTTCGAAAGAACCTTCGATGTCGCTTCAGTAAGCCTCTTCGAGAGCATAAACAAGGGAGTGAGTAATGTTACGTAATTTTCTTTTGGAGCAATGGATTTGACTATTTCTCGATTGTTATCGATCTAAAGATGCATTTATTTCTACGATTAATTTTATTATTAAAAGAGTTAATTAATGTTATGTGATAAAAAAAAATACATTTGAAATAACCTCACACGTCAAATTGAAGATTTAAGTTTTTCCTTCTATCTTCGACTCCAATTCCAGAGAAAGAAACCTATACCTAGTACAGTTAATTCTGCACCATACTCTGTACCCCAATCTGTGACAGAACATTTAAGTACACTAGCAAGTGTATTTTACTGCTATAATTTCGGCTAAGTTGGTCTGTAAAGTTTACAATTAAATTCAATTAATGTCAGCTTTGGCCCTGCCAACAACAACAATCATAGTCAGCTGTTCTATTACATCCTACTTGTCAGGGTAATTTCATAACCTCCTGAAGACTCCGTAGTAATCTAGTCCCTTTTTGAAAGGGTAAAGGTTCTGATTTGAGTCCCATTCCATTTTATACTCTTATGGAGTGTTCCCATAAGTCCTATATACCTAATTATCCAAAATCTTAACTTATCTAGTTATTACTCTGCCTAGCTTGCTCTTTATTGGAGAGCTTCTTAATATTATTAGATTTATTAGGTATGATGTTAAATCTTCTGAACAATTGTTTACATTTTTGTAAACCACATCATATCCTGCCTCTTCTCATACTCATTTTGGGTTAGTGCAACATCTATCTCTATTATCGTACTATCACTCAACCAGTTTCTAGTCACATCATCTTTCACAAAAACCAGCGCACGCTTACATACAAACCCGTAGACATGATGTAAGAGACTTATAAGTAGAATGTGGACGCTCCCTTACAAGCATTAATATTTCTGGGAACCAGTCACAAACTAATTATATAATTTGGTAGAAGAAACAGGGTTATAGGTAATATTTTCAGATACAAAATTTTTCTTTTCTTTCCAGAAACTGTGGAAGGACATCAAGCACAAGTACGAGCAATGAATGAAACAGATATCCATATTAAGATGATTTAATTTATTAGTTTATTTGTTAACTTTACTTGATTAAATAATGTCAAGTTAAAAATGTTTATTATTTACATCAATCATAAACAAAGATAGTAATGACTAGATAACATTTAAATAAATATTCAATAAAGTACTTAGACAGGTAAAAATAACAAAATTAAATTCTAACATAACTAAAACTATACAGAAACTAGAAAATAGCGTCGAAAAACTCTTCCGCATCACTGTCGACTGGTAATGTACCCAAGAGACTGGCGGCATTACCACGTTGTATGGCGATGCTTAGCCTCTGGCCAAGGTAAAAGCCAGCCCTTGGGTCACGGGAAGTGTCAACCAGCCGTTTCCAAATATCTTTAAAAAGACCATGAACTACTTCATTCTTATTATTAACAATCTGCTCTTTAGTTGTGTACATTTTACATGCACAGCCTCGCATTATATTAATGTTTTTTTATTTTTTTATTAATAGTTTTATTATTATCAAGGTAAATATAATAATACAAGTATTATATTTTTTTTTTCGCCTTTTCATCTCGAAAATTTCATTAAAAGCATAGTGGTAAGCTCTATTTTTTTTTTCTATTTTTTATTTAGTCGCCGTCAGATATATCGTAGCAGGCAAGGTGACTAAATAATTCTGAACAATTATAAATGTCAATAAGTTCCATACACTACAAGTTACCATTAATATCTGAATATTCATTACTTCATTCATCATATCTGAGCAGATCCTTGTCAATAATTTCTATACACACAACTAACTAAAAATGTCTATACACTTAAATCGTCGAGTGTATCTACGCACACAAACACTGAGCTTACCTAATAAGTGTGATATTTAAAGGATGAACCAAAAACAAACACTAACTGGGTATCTGTGGTATAAATACGATGTAAAGGGAATAAAAATGCAAGTTGTCAAACTATTGAAAGAAAACAGATCTTGGTTTTGTAATGAAATTCAAAATTATTGTAAACTAGCTGCGACCCGCGGTTGCACCCTCATAAGTGTCGATCTCGTGGGAATATCGGGATAAAAAGTAGCCTATATGTTAATCCAGGGTGTCAGCTACCTCCATATTTTTTTAAATCAAAATTGGTCCAGCCGTTTGAGCGTGAAGAAGTAACAAACATATAAACACACACACACTCACTCACAAACTTTCGCCTTTATAATATTAGTGTGACTAGCTGCGCCCCGCGGTTTCACCCGTGTAAATGTCGATCCCGTGGGAATATCGGGATAAAAAGTAGCCTATATGTTAAACCAGGGTGTCAGCTACCTCCATATAAAATTTTATCATAATTGGTCCAGCCGTTTGAGCGTGAAGAAGTAACAAACATATAAACACACACACTCACAAACTTTCGCCTTTTAGTGTGATATTTTTTTATTTGTTACATCGATAAAATATTAGTATTTTGTGTAACCAACTACATTTAATACGTGTAACCGCGAAATTCATTTTTTTTAACGTTTTTTTGCAATTTGCTGGTCAGTATTAAGTTGTACGTTGATTAAAATATGATTCGCGGCCGTAACAGATATGTATTTACAGAATTATAATCATTAAAGTCATCAACATAACTCTCTAAGACCAAGTAATCCCCAAGATTGACTATTTCATGAAATCTTGATATTTGGGGATTCAAGTTGTATTACTGATTGTTTATGGTAGAAACCTAACTTAGAAAGATGTACTAATGATTCTAACACTCTAAATATGTACCTGTTATTGTCGCGAATCATATTTTGATCAAGATACACGGACCTGTAAATTGCAAAAAACGCTATGTGTTAGAAATTATTGACAAGCATCTGTTGAGATATTAATTAAGTAATGAATGTTCAGATATTATTGGTAACTTGTAGTGTATAGAACATAATGACATTTATAATTGTTTAGAAGTATTTGGTCACGTTGCCTGCTACAATCTGACTGCGATTACATTTTTCAGAAAGAGTTTCATAAACCTATAGCGCTTATTACATTATGCAATTTTAAGGAATGCTAACTAGGAACACTAACTAGGAAGTCGGAAGCTAGTGATTACACTACACTAAATTGGATTCTAAATCGGACAGATGTGAGATGACGCATTCGTGAAGAAGGATCGTACTGGGATGCACGTTTCGAATTTTCTATCGACAAGACAAGTCACAAGATATACAATCACATTACACCAAAGTCAGTTGCTCATTAGATCACTTTTTCAGATTATGCATGTTTTTTAACCCCCTTAATAATACACGCGAAGTTACGGCAAACTTAATCCTCAAAAAATGTATTTAATAGATAAACTAGACCGAATTTCGGCCATGGCGGGCAGTCTCAACGGCAACTAGCCATCTACGCGGGAGGTATTATAGTGCACAAGTGTGTGCGCAGGTACACAGGTACACTAAAGCGCTGAATACACTAGGGAACATTTTGTCCCGCAACATGACGCGCAACACTCAATATAGGGTGACTGCTAATTAGTGACCGATACTTAAACACGTGATTTTACTCATCATTATGAACAACTTTTACTATGGGACCAAACCTGAAATCGCGAAAAAAAATCAGCTGTTCCCTACATTTATGTTCGTCTAACTCGTCAAAATGTAGTGAACAGCTGTTTTTTTTTTCACGATTTCAGTTTTGGTCCCATAGTAAAAGTTGTTCATAATGATGAGTAAAATCACGTGTTTAAGTATCGGTCACTAATTACCAGTCACCCTATATACGTGACGCTGCAACATTGCATAGTGTACCGCAACATGTCCCTCAACATTTTGATGAGCATTTACGTGACGCGGGACATGTTGCCAGCTCCCGTACTGAGAGCGGGAGCACGTGTTGCGCATCAGTGCCGCGCCGGTTGTCGCTGAGTGTGGACGCGTGCGCAACATGTCGATAGTTTCTAGTTCATGTAAATAATTACGTATCCACCACCTTTTCTTTCGTTTCATTTTTTTCCCGATATAAGAATGTACGCAGCACTAATCAACACAACCTCTTCGGGCGACATCCGTCCCGTTACTGGCTAGTGTGTACAGCATGTCTCCGCGACAATTTTGTCCCCGAGGCTCTTTCACGTTGTTGACGAGCAACATGTTCGGGGCATGTTGCACAATTTGTCCCCTGGTGACGGGAGAGAACCGGTTTTATTTTATATGTGAAGATTGTAACTTTACACTCCGCGTTTATTATTATGGGGTAATTAGATATAGTAGGTACTAAAATAAAGCAAAGTCTGTCACAAAATCCTATCGCCGGCGATATCGGTTTTTTACTGGCTGTGATATAGCCTAGAAAAAGTTTTCCAAGCTGTGTCTACCACTACTTTACTAGTCCTATAATCTATGAATCAGTCTCCACCTCCACTTTCCTACTCACATTGGCACTTTCAACTTCACACTTTCAGTTCCAAAATCTACAATTCTATGATTTTCCGCATCTATGTCGAGAATATTCCGGTTCTTCTGTCAGTGTATCAGCTGATGATGACGAGGGCAATGACCTCGGTTGGACAGGGAGGGGGGAGTCGAAGTGTGGCTCCTCTGCTAGCGCCCATATGATGTCAACTAAGAGCGGTTGGGCCAAGTTCTTGATGGCGTCTTGCCTCGCGACCTGCGAAATGTAACCCTGTGTAATTGTAGATGGTTATTATTTGGGCAGTGAATTTGAAGCGCTTCGTGTATAAAAAAATATTTTGAGTAAGACAACTTTACCAACAAGTCTGACAGATTGTCCGATGGTAACTTGCAAGAAAACAAACATTTGCAAGTTATTATTATATTTCTCGTCAACATACAGACTTTGAGATCAGTCTAGTTGTTAGATTCTGCTAGATGAATATCCCAATACTTCGCGCTTCCATTTTAATTTTCCGTCCAAGGTATGCATTGATGTGGATGAAAACTGAATTTTTGAGGGCTTTTTCTTTGCTACTATTATGCTTGCAGAATAAGTAATTGCAATGCCAAAGAAAGCCACCTATCCGCATGCGGTCTATCGCTTAACATAATATCTCGCATCGCAAGTTATCTTTGTAGAAAAATGTTAATTATTAATACATTAAAAGTTAGACTTACAAGGCCAAAGTGATGCACGATCATTTTGAGCGCATACTCCTTGATGTCAGTCGCCCGCATGCGATCGGCTGCTTGCAGGATTGCGAGCACATTCTCTGGCGATACGTTGCTCTGCAAGTTGTGCTTGCAGAATACTTGGAGACGGTTGTTTGTGAAACCTGAAGAAATGTGAGCATTAGTAGAACTTTTGAGGCCGGGGGGCATCTATGAGGATTAAAAAAAAAGTAATTTAAAAAACAATTCAACCGACTTCAAAAATAAATTAACTCAAAATTATGAAACAACTTTAATTTCGGAAGTCGGTGTCTTTGGGATCTGTTTTATAGTTTTAGTTTTTTGTCACCGATTTCCGAAATTAAGTTATTTCATAATTTTGAGTTAATTTCTTTTTGAAGTCGGTTTAATTTTTTTAAATTATTTTTATTTCGTAATTTTTAGTTTTTGCACTAGAATTTGACCAAGGTTTTGAGATGTTTTCCCTTTGACACTACACCCGTAGCTCGTATCAATAAGCCAGGCCGTCACACTTACACGTAGTCCTTGTTTTGAAAATTACTGAATCGATTTTGATGAAACTTGCACTGTTCCCTAAGTTGAAGTAAATCTAAGCCAATAAAAATGGTCACGATCCGATTAATTGTTGCGGAGAAATGCGTGGACAAACATACATACGTCTATACAATTTTGTATATTTGTTTGGAAGCCCTTGTAGCAGCTGGCATCAACGTCCGCGCGCTGACAACCTCTATACAAGTGTACTCTGTGCATGTTACAACAGATACAACTGGCTGCGTGCCGCGCGACGCGCGGTATTTATAATTCGAGCAAGTCGACCCGCTCACCTGTGATTGGCAGTATATATTTGTGAGTTCTGCTGTCCTACATAAATGTGTCAAATGAAATTATATAAAAATATCAGCTCGTAAAATATAAGTCAATAAATAAGTTATTCAATCTGAATAGTATTTTCTTATATCCTGACAACTGGTAAACCCTAATAGATTGTCATATTAAAATATAATGCAATTCCAATAATATTACTTAGATACGTGTCGAATTGAAAACCTCCTTTTTTTTAAGTCGGTAAAAAGCAGAAACAGGAAACAATGTTATTTTACGTAGGGCGACTTTCTTGAACAGTCTAGCACCCCTAACGAAAATACGAAGGAAGGAAGGCGTCCGTTCTGGCTAAGCTGGGGCAACATATTAAAGCGTAATAGTCTTTCCTATATTAGTCTGCGAATTTTCTATCTCTATTGTTGTCTATTATATTACAGTCTATCGCACGTGATTTTCGTAGTTCAAGTATAATAATAGCCTCCCCGACCGTTTTCGGTCACGGTGGCCAATTTCAATGGAGATTAGCCAGGTATGCAGGAGATATTATAGTGCACAAGTGTGTGCGCAAACACAGGTGCACTCTCTGCACTCTGTGCACTTAGGTTTATAGCATAAATGTACAGACGCCAGCACATCAAGCTACCCGAAACTGTCAAATTTTCCCAAACAACTTTGAACCATATGCTTTAGCGACAAAGTTGAAAATCTTTTAAAGAAATTTGACAGATTGTAGTAGGTTGATGTGCTGGCGTCTGTACATCTTCATAAGTAAATATGGACATTAAATGTCAATTAAAGAGTACTTTATCTTCATGTACTCTCTGTTCCTTTACCCTCATAGTCCGATGGGACGGCAATCCGACACGACCGGGGAGAGTTCAGGCGCAGGACCAACGGCTTTACGTGCTTTCCGAGACACGGGGGTATTAAACCGCCAACTTCCAAACTTCGGACTGTTACTAAGAAATTCCTAATGGAAAACCCAATAACACTTTGTCCGACCCGGGAATCGAACCCAGGACCCCACGCTCAGCAGTCGCGCTTGCAACCACGAGATCAACGGGTCAGTCAGTAGTTCAAGTATAATAACCCCACAGGCTTCCCCCGCTAAGGTAGCCCGTGAAATTCAAATTTTCTTACGTTTTTTGCAATTTGCTGGTTGATTAAAATTTGATTCGCGACCGTAACAAATAATTATGTATAATTACAGAATTTTATTATAATCATTAGAATCAGTAATACAACTTGTTAAGTTAGTATAATCCTAAAATGACAAGATTTCATTAAATAGTCATTCAGTAGGATTACTTGGTTTTAGAGAGTTGTGTTGATGAATTTAATAATTATAATTCTGTAATGAGGGATTATCCTTTTTTTTTTCAACCCTTCCCTAGTTGCTGGATAGATGGCGCTGACCTTGGTAAGTTACTGCAAGGAATGGAACTTCACATCATTTTTTGATTATTTCACTTGGATGTAATTTTGAGATCGTAAAAACGAAAGTGTCAGTCAACGAGCGTATGTGACGTGACGCAACGTTTTTTTTTTCAAGCGTTTTGGCTTTGGCATCTAGTTCCGTAGTCAGTACACCGCCATCTACAGAGTTCTTAGAAACTATTTTTTTTTAAATACTCAAAAAGAAAACCTCTCATTACATATTTGTTACGGTCGCGAATTATATTTTAATCAACGTACAACTTAATACTGACCAGCAAATTGCGCTTTCGCCGTACAACTGTATCATCGAAGATTTTTATCGATTATTTTTTTTTTAATTAGCACACTTGCTTTTCCAATTTACTAGACATTGGCAGAATTGTCTATATCGGCATTGCTTGCCATAATAAAAAATAGAATAAAATAGAAGTATAACCCACAAGAGTGGTTGACCCTCATCATCTGCCTGCCTTTTCCCAACTAAGTTGGGGTCGGCTTCCAGTCTAACCGGATGCAGCTGAATACCAGTATTTTACATGGAGCGACTGCATATGCATATCTGACCTCCACACCCCAGTTACTGGGTAATAGATACCCCTTTTGGTTGCTTTCTGAGGCTCCGTGCCTCAGAAAGCACGTTAAGGTCAGTTCACACGGAGACGCGACGCGACGCGCAGTTTTCAAGATAGAAATACAATTACAGACCTTATCTACTACACCAAAAGGTACACGATTCAGTGAGCTACGCCGCGCGGCGGCGGCGCCGCGCTTCGTAGCTCGACTTAGCTAGTAGACACTGAATTGTGTACCTTTTAGTGTAGTAGATAAGGTCTGTAATTGTAATTCTATCTTGAAAACTGCGCGTCGCGTCGCGTCTCGGTGTGAACTGACCCTTCTTAGGGTCTCGGTATGTACAGATGGTCCCATCCACAGACCAGCCGCAACAAGCGTAGCTATTTTATTGCGTGTATTTAGTCACGGGCTCCTCGTAGTTGACCCTATGACATGTTTTATTTATGTATGTAAGAAACTGACCGTAGTATATCGGCGCCTGGAACAGATACAGCGAGTCTTCAGTCGGCATGTTGGTGTCCCCGTAGTAGATATATCGAAGTAAGGAGTCGAACGCTTCTTCTGACGGCACCGTGTCGCAGATTTGTATCTGTTGAACATGCAATAGGTAGGTTGAATTATTATTAGTGATTGCTGGTTAGCTAAAAACTCAAGTAAAACTAAGGGCTGATTTTTCAATCATCTGATATCTACGAGGAATAATTTTGAAATTTTGACAGTTCTTTCATACAAGAACTGTCAAACGTCAATTTTATTCTTGGAATAAAATTTATCTGGCGATGGAAATATCAGCCCTTAGTTAAAAATAAGTATATCTCAAACAAGTAGGGTTGGCAACACTTCAATTTATTTTTGAATAGGCAATACTGAAGTGTGTGGCCAGTTTTTCATCAATGCTGTACGAAGTTCGAAGTTTAAAGTCTAGCAATAAAATTGATTAATTTATTTAAAAATCCTCCTACACTTAGCAATAGTTTTTGGAAAAGGTTGAATGCAATTTTCCGGTTTTCTCTTAGGCCCATTAACACTGCTACAAGGATTATTTGGCGCTCGAATGACGTTGAAAGGAGGCGCTGTTGGTAAAAAAAAATCACAGACATTTGCACAATTGTTTTGTGAAATGAACAAGATGGCGGCGTTCGTTCCGATTTAGACCATGCTCTTATAGAACCTTGTTGCGCTATACCTATCAATTTATTATACTTACATTAACGATATTATCGTGCGGCGAGAAGGAGCGGAACATAGCTTCGAAGTAGGCCGCGCGCGCCGCCAGCACGGAGCGGTGCGCCCCCCGCGCCGCCGCGCCCGCGCCCGCGCCCACGCGCAGGCGCACGTCCGCCAGCTCCGCGCCCCCGCCCAGCAGCACGCACATGTCCTGCTCCAGCGTCGTGCCTGGAGGGATAGACGGCACAGCTATTTAGTTTCAGTTTTGAGCCACAACAGAACAGGCAAAAGCAGGAACTGAATGAAACGACTGAATATTCTCTCAATTTATGAAATAATTTTCCTAATTTTTATTTTTATACTTTTTTTTTTAATGAGCTTCATACCTTACGTTAGAAAACGAAGGTAGCTACTACCGAGAGGCATTGGCGGTACCTTAATAGAAGCAGAAAGCCCGGCTTGCCCTAATAAAATCATAATTCACAACAACAAAATCAATAAAAAATATATAAAAAAATATCCAGTCATTTAACTAGAACTCAAACATTCATGACATAGGAATACAATTTCGAAATCCGAACTAGCGCTAACTTTGGGCTAGGCTCGCGCCAAATTCGGAATTCGGCTCTAAACGCTATACAATGCGTTCAAATGCGCCATCTCGCTCACACTTAGTCTGGTTTTTACCTGGCTTGCCTTTCCTTTCTCTGTCTCGCAGTTTTCGTATACAAATTGCTATAGAAACGTTTACATTTGTTGATATATTGGTAAGTACTTATACACAGAGTTCTATGAAATGAAAAGCCAGGCTTTTGAGAGGCATGAAGTTCGCGCAAATGCACTATCCGCGCGTTGCGTTGACCTGCGTAAAGTTAGTTGCGAAAGCACGTGTGGCGGGCGCGATGAGTCGATGACACGACGCGACTCAAACAAATTGTTATTGTTTTGAATACTTTGAGAATTAGTTTTATTATTTGAAAAAAATATTGATTGTGGTGATTGGTGATGTCATTCCCTATGATTTTGTAAATGGTTAATGAATATAGTGTTCTTTTATCATCATGTGTTCGGAATCTGTCATCGAAAAGGTACGTAAATACATTGAGTTTTCTGAAATTTTCTGCCAATAAATAACTCTTTACTTCACCGTAGCCAATCTTAAATAACTGTCGGACTGTCGGTAGGTACTTCTCGGAAATAAAAACAAGTATTTTTGTCAGTCAAGAAGACAGAATAAATAAAATAGGTACCTACTCATTCGATCGTTTATTAGGTATGAATATGATATGACAAACCTATGTAGTGGCTCATGTTAAAATTATCAATTGACTTTAAAAATGTAAGTACCTATTTCATAAAATAATGCGTACGAGAAAATAACAATAAATCGATAGTAAAATTTGGAGGCTATCTATTGCATTTTGATTGAACAAATTTTGCAAGTGACAAGCAAAATGAAAAAAGGTCCGGCTAAGCGCTGTGGTTCATTATTTTACGCATTCATTAGTATAGATGGCGCTTATGAAAATTACGTACTGATGCTTGAAATAAGTAGTACCTGGTCTTCGTATTTTAAAGGTTTTCTTATCAAAATTATAATTATGATGTTAGTACTACTAACAACCATTAACAACAAGAAAATCAGCCAATCCCTCAGTTGGGCGTTTTTTTTTATACCTTGAAAATCTGTGGGCTTGCCCTAATTTTGACCCCTAGGCACGCCACTGCCGAGAGGTAACGCTTTACAGTTTTTGTGTTAACACCATCACGTATGTAAACATAATGTCATTTTCATGCAAAAAGGGCAAATGCTATCCTTACAAAGATTTTGAAGGCCTTTCACTTTTTCAACGATCTGCGGTAAATACCGTACCATGACGGTTATAACAACTTTAAGCGCATTAGACATGCTTGCTTTTGGCTCCGAAACCACTTACCAATAATCTCTTCGTCATACTCCTGTTGTACAACCGCGTTGGTTTGTTTGGGCGGCGGCTGCTGCCGTCTCCTGATCACTTCCACCATCAGACTCTGTTCCATCTCCTCAAACTCCTTCGACATCACTATCGGAGTGAAGTTGTAGTCTTTTACTACGAATCTGAAATAAAAGAGAATTTTGAAAATTTTGTTCGATGGGGAAATCTCCTCGAATAGACATCTGTGTTGGCTGTAACAATTCCTTTAGTAATACCGTCAGCCATATTTATCAACCTATAGATGACTAGTTAGTACATCAGAATGCGGGCAGCACAAGACCGGTCGCCGAAAGTTAAACCCGACAGTCTGACAACCAGTCTCACCGAGGAGTATAGTATTACTGTGGTATTACCCTGTAACCAGGGTTAGGCAGTGTCGCTCCATATAAAATACTGGTACTCAGTTGCATCCGGTTAGACTGGATGCCGACCCCAACATAGTTGGGAAAAGGCTAGGCAGTTGATGAACTATAGGTCGACCGCTTAACTGAGACGTTGCCTGAGGTAGCTGCGCGGTGCGGGAGAGGTGATACTTGTCACAAGTTGACCAATCACGTCACTACACCCCTCCCGCACCGCACTGCTACCTCAGGCAACGTCTCAGTTACGTGGTCAGCCTACAGTTAAGCGAAGATACGGTCAACGATAGTGCACGCTTGCCTCTTCAATCAAGACCGCCCAACAAGCGTGATAAAACGTCTTATACCCGTCATAAGCCAATATATAGTGTCGGGCGCAATACGAAGGGCACAGCTTTTTATAAAGCTACCGTTATGTTTTTGGAAATATTGATAAAGAAACCAGAAAGCCACTCACCTTAAACAATACTCCTTGATACACGTCAGGTTGGCGTGATGCGCGGCGTGCAACGCTTGCAACACGTTGCCGTAGCAGAGGTTGGCTCGCAGGAAGCGCGCGCACAGCCCGCGCAGGCGCGGAATGTTCAGGCGCAGCGCGAGGCGTAACACTGCCATCACGAGGAGCACTGTGGCCGGGGAGGCTGGGTCCTCGTCTATCGAGAAGAGAAAAGGGTGAAAAAAAAAAACAAATCGATAGGCTTGAGGAAAATAAAAACGGCAAGGAGCGAGTCGGGCCCACACATAATTCTGTGGAACAGCCGTTGGCAAGCCGTAATTAATAAATCTGCGCTAGCTCCTAAACTATACATGCTAATGACAAGTAAAACTAATTATAAGCCTGTAAAAACGTGGAAATGAGAGAGAGTTTATCATAAGGTGCCGTTAGTCGATATTTTTCCCATACAAAATTTCGGGAGAGTATTACTCCACTGTCTGACAATGGCGCCGATTTCCATGTTCACAAACTAAACTAAATTTAAGTTCAGTGCATCTTTTTCTTTCTATTTCATTAGGAAAAGGGCAGAAGATAAATATTAGTTTAGTCCTGTCAAATTAAGATACTCCATAGACAACTTTAGACGAGATTAAAAAATTGGCTACTAAAAATACGTCAATTTATGTCAGGCGCTGACTAATTTGACAGGACTAAACTAATATTTATCTTCTCTCCTTTTCTTAATGAAATAGAAAGAAAAAGATGCACTGAACTTAAATTTAGTTTAGTTTGTGAACAAAGGCATCGGCGCCAATGTGCATCCAAAGTTAAACATGATATCGTTTTTATTAATGTTGTCTGTACGGAAACAGAATATAGTAAAATAAAAAGCCATTAAAAAGTTATGACCCAACAAAGATTCGTTTTTCTTGCTATTTTTAACGTAACTTTGGGTGTGAATAAGTAGATAATAAAAGAACTGTAAAATCTTCAAAACCAAGTCCGTACCGACAAAGCTCAGTTATCGAAGAGTTCAATAAACCTTATTTGTAATTGATTTATGCAGTGGTTTTTTCATAAAACTCGATTTTCCGAAGCACTTTTCGAATTTTTTTACGCGCCTTTCAGTTCGGAGTTTCTGTGCGTGAGAAATAGAGGTTGTTCGTGTAGACTAGCGTCTAACTGCTCATCACTGATACTAGCTCTGTCGGACACGAAGCCAGGTGAGACAGCGTGCTTTTTGGCCATGACCACCAGTGTGTTCGAGCTCGCGACTAGTTTACTCTTAAATCACGTTACCTTTCTCTGTGGGGTCTATTCTGTCGGTGTATATGTAGTTGAGCACCATGTTGAACGACTCGGGCGTGGCTTCGGGTAGCAACACGCACAGTTGTGGCGGTGTCTTGTATGCGCCCATTTCGGATGCTTCTTCCTCGCCAGGTGCTATGCGTTTTGTTAGATCGTCTCTAGCTTCCCTGTGAGGACAATGGAAGGTAGTTTTAGTTTGAAGAAGTCGTTGCTTCAGCGTACTTTTACTGAATCTAGTGCATTTATAGAGGTATGAGGAACAGGGTGTAAAGTTCACTCATACTCTATAGAAAAGGGAGGATCCTCAGACCAGCCGGGTGTTGTGTCTGGCGGGCAACTGCCCGATGATTCATGTCGGCCCGTTGTATCTATGCTAGTTGCGCGGTAAACTCTGCTTGCGAGATGCAGGATTTTGCGTGACGTCAGTATGACGCGTTGTTCGCATGTGGCGTTTGTAGATACCGCTACACATTCTTGATCGAAGTATCTTGTGGTCGATTTTTTGAAAGTTGATCAAGTGATCATTCCTCTAGCTAACACACTCACAATACCTACTGTAAATAGGTCTTTATCGTATTGGAACACGTTTATGATCGGTAATTTTATTTTTTTCAACTTTTTTAATTTTTTACTGTTTTTAAAGCAACCATAAATTAATTTTAATTTAATACGTGCCTTTTTTTTTGCTCAAATTAAGTTTTTTTTGTAGGTACTTATTTAAAACTTACTTGATCTTAGCTCGTAGAAACTGTGACCTGGCGGCTAATATGGCCTGGTGGGCCAAAATAGACGTCTTCTCAGGGCCCACTAGTATCTGTACGTCGCAGAACTGATGAGACTTCAGTATGCGGCCGAAGTCATCGTGTAGAGTGCAGCGAGGGTAGTTCGATAACTGTAGATAGACAAAGATAAAGTATTTTAGTTTTTGAGTGCTCGACTACGACTAGCCAGGCTTTTACAGCCCACAGTCCGGCCGCCGAGAGCATGCGTTTTTGACAACTGTTATCGTATACCCCCATTTCGTCAGTTATACACTGGACAGCAAATAAACCGGGCTACCCGCTACCTTGGAACTCTGATTCGATTTTCTCAAAAAGTATAAAACTTACAACTATCATAGTTATACATACTGAAAGTGCGTTTCATTATGATTAAAATGAATGGAAACTCATTGGGATTAATCAATTTTATTAAGTGATTATTAAGGATCTTACAACTAAGAGTCGTTTTCCAGTCGTATTAATCGTTAGTAATCATGAAATGAAAATTAAATTAAAGCCAGAAATAAAGAAAAAACATTTAAAAAGGTTTTTGATCAGTATTCAGTATACCCTCCCCTTGCTTGGATAACTGCCAGCATCCTCGTATTCATCGACCTTACGAGCCTGACGATGAAATCTTGGGGAATTGCATTCCACTCCTCTTCAATTGCGATTCGCAGCTCTGGAAGCCTTGTTGGAGCAGGTATTCGGGCTCGAACCCGACGTTTCAGCTCATCCCATAAGTTTTCTATCGGATTCAAGTCCGGGCTTCGAGCTGGCTAGTCCATCGTACGAATGCTGACGTCGCGTAGATACTGGGTCACCACATAAGCAACATGAGGCCGTGCATTATCATGCATCAACTGCATATCCTGCCCGATATATCCTGCGTAAGGTACCACATGGTCTGCGAGGATTTCAGTAATATAGCGATGAGAAGTCAATCCACGTGTAGGGCCCGTCGGTTTGATCAAAAATAACGCTGTATGTACGGTTAACGAGATGTCGCCCCAGACCACTACAGATCCTCCTCCGTATGCAATAGTTTCCTCGATGCAACATTGAGAATAACGTTCTCCAGGGCGAAGATATACTCTCTGACGTCGATCACTTCCATGTAGACTCTCCCTGGTCTCATCAGTGAAGAGTACATTACCCCACTGCTCTAACATCCAATCCCTATGTGCTCTCGAGCAAATTCAAGTCGTTCTCGACGGTAGGCTACCGTTAATGCTGGGCCTGTTACAGCTCTCTTTGGAGTCAGGTTCCGTTCAGCAAGTCTCCTTCTGACGGTGTCTGAACTTATAACCACTTGGCGTTCGTCACGCAGACTTTGTTGGACTTTGATTGTGTTGAGGCGGCGATTTCGCAGAACATTAAGTTGGATATAACGATCATCTGCTACTGATGTAGAACTAGGTCTGCCCGTACCTGGACGGCTACCGAATGCTCTAGTCTCTAGGTACCGTCTGTAAACTCGTTGCACCGAAGATCTGCTGATTCGAAGTCTTCGAGCGCCCTCACGTTGCACAACGCCTGCTTGAAGTAGTGCTACAGCTAGAGCTGCTTCCTGAGGTGTCGTATACATTATTGACCGATAAAAGTAGCAAAAATACACGTGTCTGAGGAAACTATGGACAAAAACTAAAGAAATGATAAGAAATATCCGACTTCCCTCATTGTAGAAAAAAATAATGCTACTCGTGAACTCTAGTCAAAACAGAGCAAATCGTTAGCATTGTGTTTGTTGCTTAATTACAATGTGAGTTGACGATACTTTAGAATAAATTTATAGTCATTTTAATCAGCATGAAACGTCCTTTCTGTGGGTATAACTTTGATATTGTAAGTTATATACTTTTTGAGAAAATTGAATCAGAGTTCCAAGGTGGCGGGTGGCCCGGTTTCTTTGCTGTCCAGTGTATTTTGTTTGTTGTTTAATCGTGGTATATGATAAGCAAGCAAGAAACTGCATTTTCCGAGGTAAAAATAGCCTATGCTGGTCTCTTATCAATAATTCATCATCATCATCAGTCCACTGCTGGACATAAGCCTTTCCAATTGCACGCCATTCAGGTCGATTCTCGGCAACTCTCATCCAGCTGCTACCAGCCACCCTGCGAAGATCGTCGCTCCACCTAGCCTGAGGGCGTCCTACCTTACGTTTGCCGATTCGCGGTTTCCACTCAAGAATACGTCTACCCAACGGTCATCGGTTCTATGGCGAATATGGCCGGCCCATTGCCACTTCAGCTTGCTTATTCTGTGAGCTATGTCGACAACTTTGGTCTTTTGTCAATCCTCCTCCTCAAGTCGTACTCCTCATTACTGAGGGTCGTGATCCTCCCTTGAAAACATCTTTTCCCTGACGATGTTTCGCCATCTCTGTCTATCCTTGGCCAGGTGAAGCGCATCATGAAATTTCGTGTTAAGAGAAGAGCTTATCTGATCGGACCATCGCAAAGGGCTGCGACCTCTTGGTCGTTTACCGTCCACCTTGCCGGTAACCATTACTTGTTCAAGGTTATTGCCATCTCTTCTCGCTATGTGGCCGAAAAATTCCAACACTGCGGAGACAGGTCGTAGAGAGTCAGGGGGTCTACTCCGAAGTGGTTAATTGTCGTGTCGGCCGAATGTTCGGTCATTTTCTGATTCGATTTATTGTTGTCCTACTAAGAATTAAAAAAAAAAAGGTAAAAAAAGGGTAAGGGTTCTAAAAAGGTTCGGATTGGCACAGTTTGGTCGGGACCAATAGTCAATATAGGAAATGAAAGGTAGTAGAAAATGACCGAACATTCGGCCGATACGGTGGTTAACCGCTTCGGAGTAGACCCCCAGGTCTTTATTCCGAGCTCGCGTAGGATAGACTCGTTGGTGCGGAATGCAGTCCATGGTATCTGAAGCAACTTCCTCCAACACCACATCTCGAAGGCGTCTATACGAGCTCTGTCGGCCTTTCTCAAGGTCCAAGTTTCTGCTCCATATCCAAAAATTGAAAAGACCAGCGTGTTGAACAATTTCAATTTTGTCAATAAACTAGCTTTAAGTAACAAAAAAAAAAAAAACTATCCGTTGCTGCGTCTTCTGCGTGATAGAAGGACGAACCAACAAACGCACTGTCGCATTCGTAATATTATAGTTTAGAGTATAATATTCACCTGAAACCGGAACAGCTCCCCGCTCCTGACGTTGTTGTCAACGGTTCCTCCGAAGATGTACAGCGCGTCGCCCACCACTGCGCCTGCGTGGAACAGACGCCCTGAAGGGATCTGCGAGTCTGAGGCCGGCTGGACCACTGACCTGAGATACAAGAACGTTTTCACTCAACTTTTGTAAAAACTTTAAACGTGATTGTTACCTAATTTACTAGATACAATCATACGCAACTGCCCCAAAATGTAATTTGCATTTTATTTACAGTTCAATAATTAATTATGTTACGTTAAACTGTTTGTTTTTTATTAGAAATAATTTCTTAGTTTCACACCAGATTCCTGGTAGAATGTGACGGACACTTACTATACAGGGTGGCATCGACGCGCAACGTGTTAGGTTCAATTATTACGTAAAAGAATTTTGACCACTTTCTGACCCCCTCCCCTAAGCAAGAAAAAATAAGACTTGGATGAACCCCCTCCACCCTTTCAATCTTTCATAAGATCAGTATCTACCAAAATTGCAAAGAAAAAATATCAAAAAAAAAAAAAAACTTAGAATTTTTGCTTACCTTTCTGATCTTACGTAGCAGCAATCGGTCTAGATTGCTGCTACGTAAGACAAATAAGACTTGTTCGGACACCCCCCTCCCCCCTCAAATCTTCTTACGTAATAAATGAACAGCCCCTTGTCATGGATTCACCTACATGATTATGAACTGCTCGCGTTGAAAGTTTTCGTTAGGTTATAAAAAAAATCTGCTGTTCGATACATTTTCATAAAAAAAAAAACGGATTTTGACCGGTTTTTGCACTTTTCTATGAAACAGCTGTATTTTTTTGATAACTGATGAAAAATTTCTACGCTAGGAGGTTCATGTGCTGA
Source organism: Oligia fasciuncula (assembly GCA_963082905.1). NCBI lineage: Eukaryota > Metazoa > Arthropoda > Insecta > Lepidoptera > Noctuidae > Oligia > Oligia fasciuncula. The sequence continues at coordinate 5,236,090 of OY720406.1, forward strand.
ATTCATGGTTACAGTTTGCGCGTCGGTGTCCCTGCCACCCTGTATACAACATGTTATTAAATAAGGGCTAATATTTCATTCGACAGATAATTTTTATTCGTAGAATAAAATTGACGTCTGACAGACTTTGTATGGACGAACTGTCAAAAATTCCAAATTATTGTTCGGATAAAATTATCTGGCGTTAGAAAATCAGCCCTTTCTGAACTTGTATACTTGCAAATAAATATCTTTTTTTTTTTTTTTTTTTTATTTGAAATGGGTTTGCTCTTGACTCTAGTCTAGGTATATCATTCTTAGTCTATTGTAATTCCCAAAAAGGCAGACGATTTTGTTTCTACGTGTCATATTTCAAGAGAGTGCAGTCGGGAAGTTGCATTCGATCGTTCATTCACTATTTTGATCAATCAGTCAATAGAGTTGAAATAAAAATATGAAATAACACTCTCTATTGCACTCAAATAAAGATTATGAATTGCAATAATTAATATCGTAACATTCATTATTTAGTTTTCGGTTTAGAGCAGCTTACGAAGTTTGCAAATGCTTTTTTTATAGGTCATCATCTGCCTAGCCTTTTCCCAACTATGTTGGGGTTGGCTTCCAGTTTTACCGGTTGCATCTGAATTCCAGTATTTTACATGAAGCGACTGCCTATCTGACCTCCACAACCCAGTTACTGGGTAATACGATACACCTTGGTAAGACTGGTTGTCAGACTTTCGGTGTTCTGACGATTCGTAATGCCAAAGATCCACGAATGACAGCCGGGACTAACAGTTAACGTGCTTTCCGAGGCACGAAGGGTTCTTGATATGTAAAGATGGTTACCGGACCAACCGCGGCAAGCGTAGCTTAACATGGTCGATCGACCCGTGCGGTTGTTAAAGTTCAATATTTAGTGTTACGATATTAATTATTTACTATTTGCGACGTCAATTTTCAGAATGCATTACTCTTATGTGTAAATTACACGATCAGAGTTATATAGACATACAATGTATAGTTTGTGCGATACTTGCATTTTAAAAGGCGAGAAAGTCCTAGAAAGCGTCCGTGTAAACAAAAAAGAAAACGTATTTCGAGTTGTCACATTGTTCGAGAAAATCGGAAATAGTAATTGGCGAATTTTGTACGACAGTGATGTACGAGGGTATCTACTTTAAAAACCCGAGCGGTTGGCCCAAGTACCTGACCGAAATCAACAGGGACACAGGCCTCCTCTCTTCGAGAGGGAGTGGGCTGTAATCCACCACGCGGGCCCAGTGCGGGTTGGTAGATGTCACATGTCTTCGATTTTTTAGTTCTAGGACATGCCGGTTTCCTCACGTTTTCCTTCACCGTTTTGAGAGCAGTGGTGATGTAATTATTTGCACAAAGTGCTTGCCTGGGCTCGAAGCTATGACCTTGTAAGTCGGGGCCGTTACCACTGGGTCTCCACTGCTCCAGCACCAGCCAGCCAGTATACCAGCTAACCAGTGCTAACTGATCTCTTATTCTATTTAAACTCCGTACTAGGCCAGCTCAAAGTCAAAGTGTTACACTGCGTGCAGCCTACTGTACCAAAACTAAAAGCAATTTAAATATGTAACATTGTTTACACATAACCAACGACCGTGCGATTCTGTAACCATCTCACCGTGAAAACTGAGGTGAAGTGAGCGTGGAGTGCGCTGTCAACAGTGCCAATTCCTAGCAAAAACAAACTCACATCACCTAAGTTTTCACGGTGAGATTTTTACAGAATCGACCGGCTGGTCGTTGCACATAACTTAGACGCAACATTTTTTATTTATTATTTAAGCTGTTACCCCCTTACTAATAAACGTTGTATAGCGTCTGTATAGTTACAAAACGCTTTGTCTTCTTCAAGTCAATTACTGACAACTGAAAGAGAGAAGTCGGTGTGTAACTATTCATCTGATATAATACGTTTATTAGTATAAAGGGGGTTAAACTTTTGCATTATACAGGAAGTTGCATAAATTGCTCTACATACAGGTTGAAAAATTTCTACGGGGTCTAGACTCGTGTGCTGAATTCATGGTTACAGTTTCGCGTCTATGAAGACTCATGTGTATGGAGTAATTTAACTTAGAAAAATCTACATTTGCTAGCGAATCGCCTCTACTTTGCACGGGTGTAAAGGCGACATAGCACAACATTGAGATTTCTGTGCTATATCTATCTAACTAAGGCTCGCTAGCACCAAAAATCCTTATACATTTATCCCCTTACTAATAAACGTTGTACCTATAGGGTCTGTAAAGTTACACAATGCTTTGTCTTCTTCTTTCGAATGTCAAATTACTGACGACTGAAAGAGAGAAATCGGTGTGTAACTATTCATCTGATTAAACGTTTATTAGTAACGGGCAGAAAAAAGATTCGGTCTCTGTCATCTTCAAACGATTGATAGTATAGAGGTATGAGGAACAGGGTGTAAAACAAACTTATCCTTAGAAAAGGGAGGATCTTCTAACCAGACGGGTGTTGTCTGGTGGGCCCGACGATTGATGTCGGGACGGTGAATATATTGCGCGGTAAACTCTGCTTGCGCGATGCAGAATTTTGCGTGACGTCATGTATGATGCGTAGTTCGCATGTGAAGATCTAGATATACCATGACACCATAAAGGTCTTTAAAGCCAAAATACTGATGTCTCGAAAAATACAATCTGATAATTTGTTATGTTAGTATACTTTGGAAATCCTTCACCTTTTTAACCGACTTCAAAAAAGGGGGTTTCTCAATTCGACCGTATATTTTTATAATTTGTTTTTAGAAGCTATACTTTCCATTATAATCTTATTTCTATTTATATTATTTACTTAGTCTTAGTTTTAAGTAAGTGAGCAAAATTGCAATGTTGTTCTTCTTTTTATTATTTTACTTTTTGTTATTAATGATTCATTTTTTCTAACGTGTTGCGCCGACCCCAAGTAAACATGGGATAAGGGCAGGAAGATGATGATTTTTTTTTAAGTTCTAGCCTTTAGTTTAGTTTTGTTTTTATTATGTGTGATCACTTATTTCCGAGATTGCTGGTACCTAAATCTGTAATTGGCGACTTGTGATCTATAGTATCTACTTAAGATAAATTATACATAGCTGTTGGTGTACCTTAATAAAAAATAGATGCCGCCACAACAGAAAGAGATCGATATTTTAAATTCGTTTAGCGCTAAACGTATTTAGGAATTTGTGGTGCACGCGGGTCTAAGTTTAACAGCAACATCGAAATATAGACTTTTATAATATAAAGAAGTTCGCTCACCATATCTGCGTGTCCAGGTCGTAGCAGTGCAGGTCGTTGGGCAGCGTGTTGTCGGCCGCGCCGCCGAACACGTAGAGCTGCGCGCGGTGCGCCACCATGACGTGGCCGTACCGCCGCGCGGGCGCTCCGCCCGCCCAGCGCAGCAGGTGCTCCGTGCACACGCGCGACCAGCTGCGGGGGGGGGGGGGGGATCAAATCTTTCTTTTCTTTTATAAGGTTCCGTACCTATGGCCGCGTCCTAACCGCAAGCGAATGTCGCGCCACTATGCGATCGTAGCACTCGTTTACATTTTCAATAGTAGACAAGACTTTTTTTGAATGGACTTTACTTACGTATGAGACTCGAAATCGAACTGGAACAGCGCATTAGTGATCTTGGCGCCGCTCTGCCCACTGAACACGAACATCTTGCCTCGCGCGACGGCCACGGGGAAGTTGCAGCACGTGGGGGGGCATTGTCCCTTCTGCTCTATGCGCTCCCATTGGTGGTTCTCTCCCTGAGGGTGGAAAGGGGCATAGATTCACAATGACCAAAATAAAATCTATCTATCTATCTAATAATAAAGCTGAAGAGTTTGTTTGTTTGAACGCGATAATCTCTGGAACTACTGGTCAGATTTGAAAAAATCATTTTGCATTTGATAGCCCAATCCTTGAGGAAGGCTATAGGCTATTTAATATCACGCTATAACCCTTAGGAGCTGAGCAAAAAGAAAAAAGTCAGAATGAAATTTTAAAAAGAAAAAAAAATATGAAAAAAGAACGCTAAGCGAATACGAAGTGTTGCGACGGAGTGGGGGTACAAGAAATTTCACGCGGACGAAGTCGCGGGCAGAAGCTAGTATTGGAATAAAAATAAAAGTCCAACGAAACATTCAAACCAGCAACTAAAGACAGTTTATCAAAAATAAAGACCAAGAATATAACTTGCTAAAAGTTGACTTTTTCGCATATTATTTTTACTCACAGCAACTCAAATTGCTGTATTTTTCACGGTGCAAGTCATTTGCAGCCAAACTTACGTAATTAACCATGCTTGTTTCAAGAAGTCAACTTGTGCAAGTATACTTGCAGACTTCAACAAAACGTGCGCAAGTTGATTTAACGACTTTAAACCTACTTACCAACAGATTGATGGTCCACATATCGTTGAGTCTCGCGTTGCCATCGTAACCAGCGAATATCCATAGCTTGTCATCATACACTGCGGCCCCGTGTGCTGACCGAGGCACGGGCTCTCTGAAATATGACTCACAAATTATTAATTTATACCTACAGGGTTATTGCCATTGGTAAAACATTAACAACCTCTTAAGAGCGTAGACGGGCTGCGCGAGAATTGAGAAATAGGTATTTGAAGATACTATTGCTGTCTCTCTCCCTCTAGTCTCCCCTCGTAGAGTGATATAGGGACAACTGCAGCTCAGAACGATTTTACCTAGAAAAAACCATGACCGATCGACGTTTCGTATTCCCCTGTTTTCTCCTCAAAACCTAAGCCGATTAAAATATTTTTGGTATCAAAATTTAAAGGAAGAATAGATCTATGCCCCTATCATTTGTTTTTATCTTAAAAACATTTCAATTTTCTTTGGTAGTTGTCTGATTACGTAGATAAAAACGGGGATTTTTTTTAGGTTTTCAGAAAATCATATTTATTTTTGTAATAATTTTTTTGAAAAAAAAAAAATAACAGGGGCATGCCTTCAATAGGCCTAGATTTTTATAAATAAAAATGATTACTCTTGAGGCATTATCCAGGAAGAGAATAGGGGAATACGTTTGTATGGAAAAAATGCAGCCCGTCTACGCTCTTAAGAGGTCATTGTACTCATCATTATAAACGACTTTTACTATGGGACCAAACCTGAAATCGCGAAAAAAAATCAGTCGTTCCCTACATTATGTTCGTGTAACTCGTCAAAATGTAGGGAACAGCTGATTTTTTTTTCTGTGTTGTTAATGTTTTACCCCGGAATAGCTAGAACACGAACATCAACCGCGGAAGGGCCCTCGTTAATGTCTGAAAAGACGATTGGTGCCGAAGCCTAGTCGCGGCAGGGCATTTCAGGGTATACAAATGTTAGGTAATGCCGTGACATGCCACCAAGTGAGTGGTACTTAATTTCGATTTACATAATTCTTTTTTAATTCTTTGAATTTGTTTCTAGCCAAAAGAATAGACAATTTATTTTATTAATTCTACACTTTCGGAGCCAGGCACAGCTAAATCACACTAATATTATAAAGGCAAAAGTTTGTGAGTGTGTGTGTTTATATGTTTGTTACTTCTTCACGCTCAAAGGGTTGGACCAATTTTGATAAAATTTTGTATGGAGGTAGCTGACACCCTGGATTAACATATAGGCTACTTTTTATCCCGATATTCCCACGGGATCGACATTTACACGGGTGAAACCGCGGGGCGCAGCTAGTCACACTAATATTATAAAGGCAAAAGTTTGTGAGTGTGTGTGTGTTTATATGTTTGTTACTTCTTCACGCTCAAAGGGTTGGACCAATTTTGATAAAATTTTGTATGGAGGTAGCTGACACCCTCGATTGACATATAGGCTACTTTTTATCCCGATATTCCCACGGGATCGACATTTACGCGGGTGAAACCGCGGGACGCAGCTAGTATTTAATATGTCACACTTACTGTCCAGTAAACTTCCACTGCACCCATTGCGCGCTGGGGAACTTGTACTCAAACAGGTCGTTCTTATTGGTCAGGTTGGAGTTCGCTAGAATGTCGCCAGTGTAACCGCCAAACACGAACATCGATGAACGATGTACCTATAACAAACCTGTATTAAAGAACTAACAGCAACCCAATATCTACCTTATTGTAACGACAATAAAGATCAATGTAATTTTGACAGACTTGTCATGGCAGCAAACCAACAGCACCATACAGCTCACAGTGATTTGCCAGTGATGCAAAATCAGATGTAAAAAATAACTGTAGATGTCTACTAGAATAATAATTTAAAACTATATATAGGGTGACTGGTAAACCTGAAATCGCGAAAAAAAAATCAGCTGCTCCCTACATTTTGACGGGTTAAACGAACATAAATGTAGGGAGCAGCTGATTTTTTTTTCGCGATTTCAGGTTTGGTCCCATAGTAAAAGTTGTTCATAATGATGAGTAAAATCACGTGTTTAAGTATCGGTCACTAATTACCAGTCACCCTATATGTTACCGGTAATCTGTATAATTCAGGTATTCTATACAACACCTAGGCAATCTATCTACTTAAGAGCGTTTACGCCGAACGGCATTTCATACAAACTTTCAAGCCCTTGTTTTCCGAAATGAATGAACCGATTTTAATTAAACTTCATACGCATAAGCAGGATACAAAGGTCTAAAAAGTTAGCAGAGAACATTTTCGAAATGTCTTATTTAAAAAAAGATAACTGGAAATCTCTGTTTCTATGAAAAGTTTAAAATCGGTCTAATTTGGCTGTAACACTATTTTTCGAAAATGTTCTCTGCTAACTTTTTAGACCTTTGTATCCTGCTTATGCGTATGAAGTTTCATTAAAATCGGTTCGTTCATTTCGGAAAACAAAGGCTTGAAAGTTTGTATGAAATGACGTTCGGCGTAAACGCTCTTAATAAAAATCTTAAATTTACTAATTGACAGATAATGCACAGCATAAACTGCTGGCTCTAGAAGCATGACATTTTGCACAAGAGTTCCCTAAAGCACAAGGAAAGAATATAATGAAAGTGCAAGTGAATGTTAAGAGCCCAAACTCGAGGGGTTTAATAGTAGCCACTGATGAGTTCCACTATCCACCTACGGGCTCCATCATCAGATCAGCTCCAAGATACCAAATTATAGTATTGTCATCCGAACCACAAACACATACAAAGTTTCATTTCGATGCGACAATTAGAAGTAGGTTAAAATTGACTTCTAAGATTTCATTACATTGTTTGTTAGTGAGTTACTAATTACAAGTGAAGCTAATAAAAGTGTGTTAAAAATTTAATTGGATATTGAACTTACCACAGCAGAATGATGGTACCGCGGCGCGGGCGGCACTCCCATGCAGCCAGTCTTGGTCCATGACTTCTCTCTGATGTCAAATCTGATCAGATCATTCAGCATGGACTTGCCATTGTCACCCCCAAACACGTAAATAGCGTCTTTGTATGCTACAGCTGTGTGTTTGCTCCTCCTGAAAATCCATGCTAACATTATAAATGCGAAAGTGTGTCAGTCTGTCTGTTACCTCTTCACGCTTAGACCACTGAAACGCTTTAGATGAAAGGTATAGATATAGTTTGAGTCCTGGGTCCCCACGGGATCGAAACTTATGCGGGTGAAACCGCGGGGCGCTGCTATAAAGAACTTATGTACGATACACACGGTGGGGCTTGTGGATAGGTAATAACAGCCACAACCCACACGGGCCGATCAATCAGGTTCAGCCATGCTTGCCGCGGTAGGCCCGTGGATGGGTGACCAGCTTTACATACCAAGACCCGTCCGAGTTTCGGAAAGCACGTTAACCAAGTTAGTCCCGGCTGTCATTCATGGATATTTGACATTCGTTATGGGTCATCAAAAGCCCGAAGGTCTGACAAAAAAGGCTTATCAAGCAAGGGGTATTGATTACCCAGTAACTAGATTGTGAAAGTCAGACAGGCATTTGCTCCATGTAAAATACTGGTATTCAGCTACATCCGGTTAGACTGGAAGCCAACCCCAACATAATTAGGAAAAGGCTAGGCAGATGATGTACAGTATACACGGTGGAAGGACATCGAAACAGAATCCTGTTGTATCTTTTAGCTTGTTTTTGGTTTTTCTTTTCTTTTGTTTTTTTTTAACGCCTACAACTATAAGGAAAACTATTACTTGGTTCGAAAATACCTGTAAATGCCCCAGCTGAAGTAAATACTTTGATTTGGCTTTGACATACCTGGCACCAACAAACTCGTAGCACTCTGACATGCGTTTCCACTTGTGTACTGTTTCAAATGGACCAAACTCCATCCTAAGGCTGATGTCCAGCTCGTTTGGATTGCGGAGCTGCTCCGTTATCATCTTCCCGAGGCTCTGATTCATTTGTAATGGTTGCTGAAAAAATAATATTTGTGGAAGCTTTCAAAGGACACTTAACAAAAAGCCATCCAAGTTTAAATAAAATACACATTAAATAAAATAAAAAATTCTTTTTTATATTATACTTGTTTTTATTAATATTCTATTCTAAAGTTAAAGGACAGTGGTCGGAAACGTATGTCTGAGAATACACCCTATGCCTATAAATTCCGTTTACCCAAGTAGGCCTAGGTAGGCTGAATTCTCGGACATGACATGAGTTTCCGCGTATCCACCTTAGGGTGGATTTTTTGGGGTGGATAATCGGAATGACCCGTTCTAATGCTGCGCAAAACTAAAATATCAGGGAAAAGGCCTAAAAGGCAGAAAATTCAACTGTTCTTCACAGTAAATTAATAAGTGTTGCATAGATGGTACGTTTATGTATTTTTAATTCATGTAGGTGTCTTACTTGATGCACTTTTCTTACAAAATTCTAGTAGAATTCCACCAGGCTCCACTTTAAAACACACTGAAATAAAATATCCACTTAAAAAAAAAAACGAAAACATATTTTATGAAAAGACCGAGATAGATTTGTTATTTTAATAAAATTCAGCAGCTACCTATCAACAGCTTGTTACAGTTGATAAATAGGAGAATCTGATTCAATAAACCTCCGGAATACTAATAAAAGTCGGCAGCAATCCGGAACTGCGTTAAAATAGGAATAATTCTCAAAATAAACTAGCCCAACTGCCGAAAATAGGTCGCCGAAATATAATCATGAAGTCATTGACTTTTTACACACCTTAAACAGCTACGTATTGTTGCTACAGCTTCAATGTATGTTACGGTGTTTTTTTGGAATAGTTATTATTACTTTGGACTGTTTTAACCCCGAGTCCCCGAGAATTAAATGCGGATTAATGCGGAAACCACCAAATTAGCACAGTTGTTTTAAAACTTCGTAAATCAATAAACTTACATGACATTTGACAGTAACAATGAATGAAACAGTTTGTTTGATGATCGAACAAAAGCAATGAATGAAAAATCTTTCATTGAAGATCTTTTTGGTATATGGCAATGTGCTGATTTGACAGATAATAGTGGTGGTTGACCGTGGTTGGTGGTTTATATGGTTTACACGAAATCTAAGTGCATATTGTAGTTCTTGAAGTCGAGTGACAACATGGAATAAATCGTTCGTTCGTTATGAATTAAATATTTTATCAAATAACAGTAGCAAAAAAATATTTTATCACTTTTTTTCTACTTTTATGATCATTTCGAAACACTGTCCATGTTGAAATGTTTGTTTGATATAGATAAAAAATTATAATCGACAATCATTCACTCGTAATTATAAAATTAAACTTCATTCATTCAGTAACCGAACTTCACCGAGTTTGTTTATAATTTTACCGATTTATTTTCTTTGGAAAAGAAAGTAATTAAAATAGCAATAATGTCGACACCGGTAAGTACTGGGTTGATACTTAGTAGTATAGTACTTACATTGTTTTCCCGTGATTAGAAAATGTATATGATTGTTTTTGTTCTTGTATGGGCAGACAGAAGAAAGCGTACGGCGCAACAGCGAAAGCGAAGGAGGTGAAGTGGAGACGCCTGAACATGATCCTCACTTTGATCCGATCGTGTCGCTGCCCCTTGTGGATATCCACACAAACGAAGAAGAAGAGGAGGAACTCGTTAAAATACGCGCCAGGCTATACAGATACGACACAGGGGACCATGAGTGGAAGGTAAGACAATGGAAAACAGCAATTTCATGTTCCTATCGAAGTATCAGTTGTTCAGCCTAAATATGCATTTTTAAGACAAAACAAAGGAATATGATAAGATGTAAGCATTGTGCCTATTGCAGGTTAGGCCTGAGTCATAGTTATTTTTAGTCTAATGAATAGATAATGTTATTAGGTTCAGATAATTATCTTGGAAAAGCAAAAAAAAAAATGTTGATCTCATTATTGTCATTTCTTCACAGGGACTATTTGAATGATATTAGATAATTTATTTTCATGTTTTTATAGGAGAGAGGTACTGGTGATATTAAACTGCTTCGTCACAAACTGAACAACACCGTCCGAGTAGTGATGAGACGTGATAAGACTCTCAAAGTATGTGCGAACCACTTCATCACACCGGACATTAGGATGAATGTTCACTGTGGTTCAGACAAAGCGTTTAATTGGTCCGTATTTGCTGACTTTGCTGATGAACAAATGAAACAAGAGCTGCTGGCTATTAAGTTTGGAAATCCTCAGAGTAAGTTGAAATCTGAATTGATTTTCTTTTCTTTGTGCAATATTTTGTCTTACAGCTGAGGACTATTATACTACTACTACACACACTTTTTTACTACTTTGTAAAACAAAAATAATGTAATAAATTTTTCCTCAACAGATGCTGAACTATGGAAGACAAAATTTGCAGAGGCTCAAGAAATAGTCAGAACAAAGTGCAGTATCTACACACAGGATCTATCTTCAGATGATGAGAGCAGCATCACACGGAGCGAAGACACCGATTCTCCAGAACCCAAGCGTAATGACAATATCTCAGATAAAGATGCCAAAAATATTGAAAAAGATGAAAAGGAATCCGACGGAGTAGTCTTAAAATTGAAGGAACTGAAAGTGGAAAGTGCAGAATAATTTCTTTTTAATTTTAAAGTTATAAGAAGCCAACATTTAACTTCATGATGTTGTCAGACAACTATATTTTAAATAATAATATAATGATGCATTTAAAATAAATCTATATTTTTTCTTTTATGGCTAGTGATACTAATGGTATGTTTGGTTTATTATTTTAATTTTGTATTGGAATAATATGATTATGAGTATTTTACTGGCAACATTTCATACAAACAGGGTTCAGGCTAGGCTGCCTACAGTTTTGATAAAATGTGAATATTTTTTGAGTGGCAGTCTCTTATTTTCAAATAAGCATGCTTATTTTTTTGCATAATTATAAATTACTGTTGGCAATACTTTTAACATAATAAAAAAAATGTAAATTTAGGCCTGAGCAATGAATGTTCGTTTTAGGATTTGATATTTCATGAAAACTCGAATAAGTGTAGAATAATAATAATTAATGTAAGGTCATAATTTCGTGTGGAGCAATGTTGTATTTACCTACTTTTGGCTTTATTCGCACTAGCCTTGCCGGGGTAAAAAAATTGTTTGGCAGCAGTTTGCAACAGCAGCAATGTTGATTGTCCCATGAAATTTAATCGCCATTCTGTGTCGATGACGATTTTTGTTGTTATAGGCTATGTGTACTGGTCAGAGCATGTAGAGCCCATAATTAAGAATATTTATACATGTGTAGGCACAGCATGTCAGTGGTAACAGTTTTGAGCTGGCCTGGCGTAGTAAACACGACGACATATCAAACTATGCATTTCCAGTATAAGCTGACTTTTCATTGGACGAAAAGCCAATGATTTCAATAATATATAAGTCAATGCGAAAAGCCTGTTCAATTCGAGGTCAGCTCAAACTGCAAATGTGTAGCTTGAGTGTCGTCGTGTGTACAGTCACGAGCATAAGTATGTATACATTTGGCTTTATACAAAGGCGATTTTTTCCTTTATTTTTGAATGAAATTTTATATTATTACGAACATAGTATTATCGAACCCATAGGTTTATGTTAAGTGTCGTATTTAAACGTTGCATTCGTTATTTCGTGACAAAATCGCAATTGAAAGTTGGCAAGTGTTGACATATTATTGCTCGTGACTGTACCTACGGTGTTTCAATTGAATAAGAGGCCTGCATACTGGCTCTGTTACGACCACAGATATAGATAGACCTAGATAACGCAAGTATCACGAACTGTATGAAAACCAAGCGTGCCATTTTTTGACTACCTACTATGACGTCAAAAGCTCGCGCTCTCGCTCACGCTTACGCAGCCAGCAGTACACAGGACTGAGCGCGAAAGTGGCGGCTTATGATTCTTTATCGTAAGCTGGTGCGATTTTTGGCACGCGAAGTAGTTGCTCTTGCGTTATCTAGGTGTATCTATATCTATGGTTACGACAGACGTGCAGGCCGCACGTACTTATTATCCTTTTTAATGAAATTCTAAGTATTTTATAAAAAAAAAAACAGCGGCACTCCGGGAGTGCCGACAGAAGTGAAAACAAAACAAAAACGGATATACATTAAAACCGAGTACATCCCGAGGACAGCCGAACACATCCGAAGCGGTGTCGGTTACGGTAACAGTGGCGTTTTTCACATCTCAAAAAATACCCAACGCGCCTAAAGAAGTTTTCACTTCAAAAATGTTGCAGTGTTGCTCTACTCGAGATCTTGAATAATACCTGAGCAGATAACGCGTGCGCGTGGCGTGTGCTTGCACGCTCCACTGCAGTATGACATCTTCCATAGGAGCAGTGGTGGCCAAGTGGTAACGGCCGCGGCTTACGAGTTGTAGGTCGTAGGTTCGAACCCAGACAGGCGCTTTACTTTGTGTAAATTATTTCATCACCACTGCTCTCAAAACGGTGAAGGAAAACATCGTGAGGAAACCGGCATGTCCTAGAACCAAAAATTCGAAGACGCGGGACGCGGGCCCACTCCCTCTCACCGAGAGGAGGCCTGTGTCCCAGCAGTGGGAACATTATAGGTTGATTATGATGATGATGATCCATAGAGTTACATTAGAATCGGTGCGTGCACACACACGCCACGCGCAGGCATTTAGTCTCAGGCCTTCATGTTGTCATGATCGTCGTATTACATATCAATTTTATTGTCTTATCTAGTAAAAATATTTGGTTTTTTGTGTCGGGAGTATAGTTGTCTTATTTACCGCTGTTTGATAGTATGTAAGGCTGAAAACAATTTTAATGGAAGTTGATATGCTATCGTCAATCTAGTAGTTTTGCTATGTAGGTAGAGAAAGAGGCTACAGATTTTATATACGGTTTCGTTAAGGTCTGTAACCATAACTGGCTAATAAGGATTTATCATTGTTACATGGTAGTGTTGCAAGCCTCAATCTAGAAAGGCCACTGATAATGTTGGACTCTGGAGGTTTACACAGGGTGGCAGGGACATCGGGGTACAACCTGTCACCATTGATTCAGTAGGTACAGACGCCAGCATATCAAGCTACCCGAAATTGTCAAATTTTCCCAATCAATTTTGAACCTTATGCTTTAGCGATGTAGTTGAAAATCTGTTAAAGAAATTAGGCAGATTGTAGTAGCTTGATGTTGATTCTGGACCCCCTATGTGTTGAAATTTTTCATCGGTTTTTAAAGACTTGTAGGAGACAGCTGATTTTTGAGCTGTTTCCTACAAAAGAACTGTAGCGGTATCTGTGACGTCACACAAAATCCTGCATCACGCAAGCAGAGTTTATCGCGCAACTAGCATAATTACCTATATTATACAACGGCCCGACAGTAATCATCGGGCAGTTGCCCGCCAGGCACAACAGTAGGTACCCGTCCGGTCGGAGGATCCTCCCTTTTCTGTGGAGTATGAGTGAACTTTACACGCAGTATTTTGTTTTATTCCTGACTAAAAAAATTCTACCATGGTAGCAGGTTGTGCGTCGATGTCGCTACCACCTGTATACTTTAGCGACTATTTTCTTCTTAAAAATCACTGATAAGCGCACTTTGAGTGAGATTTCGGTTCGTGAAAAAATTAATGGCTTACATGATTACGATTAGAGCGCAATTCGGCGTAATTTTCGGCGATTAAAATGAGTCGTGAAAATAACTCTCGAAATGAAGTCTTTAAGTATTTTCTGTGTTGGGTGATGTGCACAATTTTTGCGAGAGCGCGGCGGTATGCGGTCGTTACATCTCTACAGCTGCATTGATGTAATTAATACCTTGTGTACATAAATATGTATTTTGCAGAATAAGTCTAAGAATGTGAATCAATTGTAATGTTGCAAGGAATTGATATGCTTTAAGTGTTTAAGTAGTTAATTAAAGTTAAAGAAGTTATCTGCATCGATGTTCACGTTATTGTAGAATTTTCTATACTCTTGACACATGTTTTAAAATTGTCTTATTTCATGATTGTTTATTTCGTCATAGGTAATTACAGTACACGGTCGTTTAATAATATATGACATTTATGTAGGTACTGCAAGTTTGTCAAAATCGCGTAAACTGCTGCGATTGGCTGTATATAATGCATTCAACATACATATTCAACATAAATATATTATTATTAACCAATCACATCAGTTTACGAGGGCTTGACAGTTGCCATATTAATTTTGCAATAATTTTCGTTTGAGAAACTGGCCCATAGAAGAAAAAGTTCGGATTTGTAGAGCTTTGTCTCTACCGTGTCACTAAAAGCTGTGTGACAGTCTCTTTGCCCAGGTTCGCACGGGCGATTTTTCCCGCAGCGATTTTTTCCCCGCACTGGAATTTTAACGCACTGCTTACCGCCGAGAGTTGAAAATCCAACCGTGTGTTTTGTTTGAAGCGATGGGATGCGCTCTGTTGGATTCTCAGGCTGAAGCTACATTAGGCCGCGACGCGACCTGCGACACATGAGCGATTAAAACAAGTAAATTAATGCTCACGTGTATGGCTAATTGGCTACACCGTCATCAAATATTACTAGCGATCTTTGATTTCTTTATGCGATAGGAACAATACTGTAATCACGGCATCGGCTACATCAACATATCAGCGAAATTGAAGCGAATTTATTAGAAAATACGAATTTCGGTTGTAATGTAGCCATACCATGTTTTTCTCGTTTCGCTCTTCCAGTCGCATCGCAAATCGCTGCCTACTGTAGCCTCAGCCTCAGTGCTCGGCTCAACACAGAGTTGAAAATTCAGTGCGCGATATTTAACGTTCGTGGGCTTTCTAGAATCTTACGCTATGTTATCGTCCGGATACTGTAATAATTATATTTGTACTTGTATGGAAGCCATTTTGTCGCAGCAGTATAAATGCATGTTACATTCCAATTTATATTGTTTTGTAATAAAATATTGCGAAAACTTGATGTGACGAAGCTGGCAGTTTCAATTTATATTTTAATAATATACATTTCAAAATCTGAATAGATGTATTTCATGCATGGTTGGGTTTTATTGTTATAGAAAGCTTGTTTCTTCAGTGGTTCAGTGGTAGCGAGTGCCATTGCTGATTTGGGGACCTTTTCCTGCAAATTACCTGTGACCAGAAGTTAATCTATTTATTTGCACAATGAAGAGGCATAGTTGCAGTCTATAACTAGGCTTAAATAAAAAAAAAAGTACATGACTGTGTTAGGGCGCAGCAAGTATTAAATTTTTAACTTTATATCTCAACTAGCTTCTGCCCGCGACTTCGTCCGCGTGAAATTTCTTGTACCCCCACCCCGTCGCAACACTTCGTATTCGCTTAGCGTTCATTCTGACTTTTTTCTTTTTGCTCGGCTCCTAAGGGTCATGGCGTGATATTGAATAGCGTATAGCCTTCCTCAAGAATTGGGCTATCAAATGCAAAAAGATTTTTTCAAGTCCGGCCGGTAGTTCCAGAGATTATCGCGTTCAAACAAACAAACTCTTCAGCTCTTTATTATTAGTACCTATATAGGGTGACTGGTAATTAGTGACCGATACTTAAACACGTGATTTTACTCATCATTATGAACAACTTTTACTATGGGACCAAACCTGAAATCGCGAAAAAAAAAACAGCTGTTCCATACATTTATGTTCGTCTAACTCGTCAAAATGTGAGAACAGCTGTTTTTTTTTTCACGATTTCAGGTTTGGTCCCATAGTAAAAGTTGTTCATAATGATGAGTAAAATCACGTGTTTAAGTATCGGTCACTAATTACCAGTCACCCTATATAGATGAGAGATGCATTATTGTCTTGCTTAATGTCAAAACATGACTTTGCAACCAATCATTAACTTTCAGACTATGCTCCTTTTAGTTAGATACCACCACTGAAAACAAGGCGATATCCTCTACAAAGGTAATCTTTCATGAAAAGTTTGCAAAATTTCTTGATGAAATTGTTAAGAAAATTGACACCCAACGTCAATTTGCCGTGATAAAACCATTTCATACAGCTGTCAAAGAATGACAGTTGTGATTTGATATTGATGCACAATTTGAATTGGTAATTTCGAAGAGAGTTGGACCCAAAGACTACAATATGATGCTGGTTGGACCTACAATTCTGACTTGCGGCGGACAGCTACCTCGGCACTTACGTCGTCGTTATTCTTATTTGTTGTATTCTACCAGTAAGATTTCGTCCATTAAATTAAAAAACTGGCCAAGTGCGAGTCGGACTCGCACACGAAGGGTTCCGTACCACAAGGCAAAAACGCCAAAAAAAACACGTTTGTTGTATGAGAGCCCCCCTTAAATATTTATTTTATTTTGTTTTTAGTACTTATTTGTTGTTATAGCGGCAACCGAAATACATCATCTGTGAAAATTTCAAGTGTCTAGCTATCACGGTTCAAGAGATACAGCCTGGTGACAGACAGACGGACGGACGGGCGGACAGCGAAGTCTTAGTAATAGGGTTCCGTTTTTACCCTTTGGGTACGGAAAACTATGCGGCCTAAAAAAAAAAGAAAAAATGTTTGAGAATGTGCAAACTACGCTCTTTTATATGATACCCCACATGCCCTAGTTGTTATTTCTTTCTCTTATTTGCTTATTTGTTCTTGAGATATCCAGCTGTGACAGACAGACAGACAGACTTAGTCTCACCACAAGGGTTCCGTTTTTACCATTTTGGTACAGAACCCTAAAAAGGAATACCTATCTGTTATGCCGAGTCGATCAAACTTTTTTTGTAGATTCGGGATAGAGACTGTCGAATGTACTCGCATGGTCGAGAAACACTGTTAGAAATTCGACTCATCAAGTTCTAGTAAATTAGCAACTTATTTATTGCGATCACACCAGCTTCGTAACAAAATCATTAATTCATTACATAACTGGGCACATATTTAATGTAAATATTATAAAGATTAAAATAGTCTTAAGTGTTAACAAAGTATCAATCTATGTAGGTACTTACATACATTACATTTATAGATTGTTCAATATATTTAGAGCCACGATGAGGATCAAGAAAAATTTAGGTAGGTAGGTACTCCATATTCAATGTCCACATAAGAACTAAGTATGCTAACTGCAACATGAATTGGTGCCAAAAAATTGAATTGACCTATAATCACAGGTCTTCTTTAGCACCCTTTGTCTGTTTGTTTAACAGTTGGAATGTCTGCAGAATATTGATTCGGGTTCCTAATTGCTTTTTCTTCTCAACGGAGACTTTCTCGCTGCGTAATTTCTCCACTCGGTCAAGTTCAGATTGAATGAAATCGTCACCTTTTTCTAGAACCTTCTCCATAATTGTTTTATAGATCTTTTCGGCGGAGGACTCCTGAAAAAGTTTATAGTTTGGATTTATTACAGCTGAAAAAGCACGACTATTTGAATGACCAAATATCGGTAAATTGTGAAGGCGCGTCATGTCGTCGAATACATAATAACGATTCCAGACTATATTGTCCCACTGTAGGGCTGAGGGCTCTTCTCATTTAGAGAAGGCATGAGCATTATTCACCACGTTTGCAGTCAGAGTGATTTCAGACCTTATATTAAGTACCTACTAGCTTCTGCCCGCATTTCGTCCGCGTGAAATTTCACCCTCTTAGGGGTACCCCTAAGAGGGAGCATGGGGTTAGGGTGAAATTTCACGCTCCCTCTTAGGGGTACAATTTCGAAAAACTCTTTCTTAGTGGTTGGTGGTGGTCTTCACAAAGAACACACCTTCCGAATTTCATGTCTCTAGGACCAGCGGTTTAGGCTGTGCGTTGATATATCAGTCAGTCAGGACTTTGAATTTTATATATTATATTGTATAGATAATTCCGGGTTTCCTCACGATATTTTCCTTCATGTCAGTGATGACCAAGATAAACTTAGAAAAAAGGTACATAAGAATTGCCCGGATTTGAACTTACAACCTCTCGTGCATGAGAGGTGAGGCGACATTTTGTACGACATATCGCGGTTGTCGAAACAATGAGATAAACCCTACCTTGTCCCTATTTTTTAGGAGTTCTTCGGTGTTCTTCAATACTTTCTTTCTTTCCTCTTTCTTGCCTTTCATGAACTGTATCGCAAGTTTATCGAATTCCTTCACACAGCCCGGCAAACTCAAATATAAGCCACTATTATCTCGTACAAAACGTCGCAGCTCGTCGCTTGTAAACACTTTCCAATCCTCGAATGATATCGGCTTCGATTTACCTTTGACGAACAGCATAACCACAGGCAAGTAGTTCATGGTTGCTCCATACTTCCTCGCGAAGGCCTTGTTGGTTTTCTCAGCGTCATCCTTCACGAGGATTTCGCCGATTAAAAGATCTTTCTCATGTATCGATTCCTTGGCGAAAACCTTGAAAGCTTTATGCTTTTCACCAAACGGGAATAAAATATCAAACTTAATAAGGCTTGCTTCAAACTTGTTAATTACTTTATTAAAATTGAATTCGTCTAATTTGATGGATCCAGACGTGGTCGACGCGTAGTTTGCAAAAGATACAAATAAAATTATGGTAAAGAAAAATGAAAGACGCCGCATTGTTATGAAATAGTCTACAGCCTAGAGTGTTCTATTATTCACTCCTGAAAAGTATTTTACGAAACAAAAGCTAATACCTAATTTATTTATATGGAGCGTGAATATATTTTATCGCTTGCAACTTTATTGAAACTGCATTACAGTTTATTTTCTATTTCAATAATCTACTTACACTTTATGGCTAGGTAGGTAGAGGTACCTACCTACAGCCTACCGTTTGTCACCTTATTTTTGAACGCTTTCCCTTTTTTGCAGCCCTATTGTGGTAGGCATGCCGATTGTGTCACTGACCCTGGCAGGGCCACCATCACGGCACGGATTTTAATTTTGATACCACAAAAAATTTGACGCTAATTAGTCGAAATTTGTCGCCAAATATCAGAATTTGTCGGTCACTGGTTCAAAAGTTATAAGGGTTTATAGGTGGCCGATCTGGAGAGAGTTTCCCCAGCAGGGCCACATTTATATCTCGAAAACTAGGGCACCTAGCGAAGATCTGTTTTCTCCCATATTTAGTCGCCAATTAGTCGGAATCAGTCGCCAAATATCAGAATTTGTCGGTCACTGGTTCAAAAGATATAAACGTTTATAGGTGGCCGATCTGGAGAGAGTTTCCCCAGCAGGGCCACATTTATATCTCAAAAACTAGGGCACCTAGCGAATATCTCTGTTTTCTCCCATATTTTGTCGTCAATTAGTCGGAATCAGTCACCAAGTCACAGATTTAATCGGGTTTTCGTTTAAGAGATATAATGAGTTCAATTATTAAGGTATAGTCCAAGAGCTAGATCGAAGAGTTTACGAAAAATTGCCAAGAAAAAATATTTCTATTAATATGTGTAATATGCTTCTAGTTTTATCGGTCTAAAGTCCTTAGCAATGTCCGAGAGAGATAAAATCTCAATTAAATACATGTTTTTATGTTTTAAATTACTAGGTTAGAGTGGCTTAAACTTCTTTGAAAACATTAAACCTTGCTCTTGGTCTATTTGGTGTCAAGATGTACAGTCGCATGCAACTGTTTTACCAGTTTACAATGATAACCTCTAATTAACGTTAGAATAATAAAAAAAAAATCGTACATTTAGTAATATAAAAAATCCTTTAGAGCAAGTTTGTTTATTTACCTATTTTTTTTAAGTACTTTGTGCGGCGCGAACGCCGACGTTCTATCTTTCTCCCCGTTTTTGTATTTGCGGAATCTAGAGATAACAACACTAGAGTTCGTAAATATTCATAATAAGTTGCATTTTAATTAAACTGGCTGACTTTAACTTACGTGACGGGCAACTTGTTCTAAGTAGCTCGTCTGTACACGCGCATCTATCTCTTTTTTACTTACCGTAAATGAAACGGAGCGCAGCGATCTATCTGCCAGCGACTAAAGTGGTAAGTGCACATTGTGTTAGATAAATAATTACATACCTATATTTATTGTAGATTTGTATAAAGGTAGTGAATAAAGCTTTCCTTTTGTGGGTTGAAATTATAGAATAAGTTTATTTTTATTTAATTCTAAACAAACATTCCTCCTTATGACGTCATAGATATTGTCTAGAAACTACACAAAGTATTTTGTACGTGCTTGTACCAATGTATGGGGAAATTTAATTCTTTAATATCTTTTTAATTACACACCGACTAAATCTGTAACTTGGCAACAAATTGCGACTAATTAGCGACAAAATATGGGAGAAAACAGATCTTCGCTAGGTGCCCTAGTTTTTGAGATATAAATGTGGCCCTGCTGGGGAAACTCTCTCCAGATCGGCCACCTATAAACGTTTATATCTTTTGAACCAGTGACCGACAAATTCTGATATTTGGCGACTGATTCCGACTAATTGGCGACTAAATATGGGAGAAAACAGATCTTCGCTAGGTGCCCTAGTTTTCGAGATATAAATGTGGCCCTGCTGGGGAAACTCTCTCCAGATCGGCCACCTATAAACCCTTATAACTTTTGAACCAGTGACCGACAAATTCT
This sequence comes from Oligia fasciuncula, assembly GCA_963082905.1. Lineage (NCBI taxonomy): Eukaryota > Metazoa > Arthropoda > Insecta > Lepidoptera > Noctuidae > Oligia > Oligia fasciuncula. Next base: position 5,257,061 of record OY720406.1, read on the forward strand.
GATATTTGGCGACTGATTCCGACTAATTGGCGACTAAATATGGGAGAAAACAGATCTTCGCTAGGTGCCCTAGTTTTCGAGATATAAATGTGGCCCTGCTGGGGAAACTCTCTCCAGATCGGCCACCTATAAACCCTTATAACTTTTGAACCAGTGACCGACAAATTCTGATATTTGGCGACAAATTTCGACTAATTAGCGACAAATTTTTTGTGCTATCAAAATTAAAATCCGTGATGGTGGCCCTGCCAGGGTCAGTGACACTGCCGATTCACTTTAAAAAATAACGATCTCCGATTCGATTCTTGTTTAAATCGGGCAAAGATCGATTTTCGATTAATCGCGCCAATTTCAAACATGCCTAATATAGTTACAGGACATTATTGATGACCTTTTACCGCAAATACAAGTAATTGGATAGAAGTATTATTAAATTAATAAACTTATATCACGCCTATATTCCTTCGAAAGAATAGGTGGAGGATGGGGATCGAACCCAGGATCTTTTGCTCAGCAGTAGGTAGTGCTTGCGACCACTAATGTGGCAGTTTAAATTTCTATAGTCTCACCCGATTCGGGAGGTTTATGAATCGATCTGAAAAATCGATTATATTACTCTAAGTAATCGATTTCAAATCGACATGCCTATATTGTGGTCTGACGGCATGCTCACATACACAGCGTGTTTGTAGGTACCTACACTTGGTGACCAAAAGACGCGTCGCTTCGTGACATAAAGAAACCTCCTTTTTTGAAATCGGTTAAAAATACTACTTATATCGTGTTTGTTTGGTTGGGGGCACGGTTACATAAAAAAAAGTAATTAAATAAACTAAAACCCCGACTGCGGTAAAAAACTTTCCAAATCCGTTTAGGAGTTACGAAGGAACAAAGAAACGGACATACAGGTCAAACACATAACCCTCCTTTTGGGCTTCGCCGCTGTCGGGTATAAAGTTATAAATTGAGTGACTTAAGGTCATTTTCTGGTCAGATTAAAACATCAACTAAAGTTCCGAGAAATACTCGTATTTGCTAATAGAACAGATAAGCTGGAAATATCCCACCGGAAATATGTACGTTGTGTATCGATGGTACTACCTACCATCGAATAAAAACGAGGGGGCGGGTAATAAGTCAATTTAATAGTTTTACAATTATTTATTGCGATCACACTCACAGCTGTGCATCAATAACTTAAATAACTCGACACGATTTTGAATAATAATACATTATTTAGCTTGAGAGATATGAGTAAATGAACTATATTAAATTGCACAACGACAACCTAAATTAAATGATTGTGCAAGTAACCCTAGGTTTAGTAGAATCCTCAGTAGATTAGTTTTGTACAAAGATATGGCTTGACGTTTATTATGCCTGAACAAGAACGTTTAGTCCTGGACAGGAACGGCCTGCGCCTGGTAAAGGGGACCATCGCGAGACAATGTTCGCTAAACAAACACTTCCACACAATAGGCATAACGGACAGTCCTCAGTGCAGAGCTTGCATGGAGACTGAGGAAACCGTTGCGCAAGTGTTTTTTGAATGCACAGGCGTCACCTAGATTAGAACAATCCCTCAGGGGCCAGGGTACCCAGATCTTACACAAAACGGACATAATCAACTTCTGGCGGGAGGTGGGCTGGTTGGAATAACCACCGACGGCCGCCATGGCCCACGCACAATGTCTAAGTGCGGAAACTAAAGACTCAACATAGAACATAGATAAAATGGTTTGTATGGCTTCTGAATGTTCAAAGGCACATTTTTTTACATTTATACACACACATTTTTATAAAATAGGTTACATTATAACTGTAAATACTGTAATGAAGTATGAGGTGCGCCATAGCCTATAGATATCCATATAGACATAACATTTTCATGCACCAAATCAATGCTAATAAAAACATAGCCTTAAAAAACACAATAAAAAGTAAAAGTGGTGTTTAACAATAGCATTAAACCTGTATTACCGGACACACAATAAAAGTGCTTAACACCTATGTCAGACCAACCGTGACATCAATTTAAGTAATGGTAACTATTTGGAAATAAAACTGGCTCAATACTAACTATAGGTTACATTATAGTGGAATGTTTGGAATTCAAATGCTTTGGTATTACTAAATGCAATAATATGATGATTATCTATTATTTGTAGTGTTTTAGCTCCTTGTCATACAGAAAACATCAAGAAAATGAGTATAATATTATACACTAACTTCTGCCCGCGACTTCAACAGGGTGAAATTCCCATTACATCTTCGCACATCCCCCACTATCACTGTATTTTCGCGTAGCGTTCTTTAGAACTTTTTTCTTTTTGTTTGGATCCCAGGGGTCATAGCGTGATGTTAAAAAAAAATACTGAAAAAAAATTGTTTCAAATCAGACTGGTTGTTCTAGAGATTAGCACGTTCAAACAAACAAACTCAGGTTCATTATAATATAATATAAATTAGTATAGATCGATAGTATCTAATAGTAGATGTTATTCTGTGATTATTTTTGGATATGCATGGTTGATTAAAAAATGCTCATATAAAAAAAAGTGGAGCATTTTAAGAGTTCATAAAATATGTGTAAATATAAATAGGTAGATTTATAGGAAGAATTGCCATAAACAGTTGTAATAATAAGTAAGAGTCCCTAACAGAACATTTAATGAAATAAACTCACACTTTTGGTACAAATGCATTTGTAATTTATCTACAGAAAAAAAATATACTAATACTATTTAGAGCCAAAACATGTCATGTTAACAAGATATCAATCTATATGCATTTCTTGTACAGCCTACAGATTTAGAGCCACATTGAGGACCGAGAAAAATGAACTCCATAGTCAATGTAAATTATTCTACAACATGAATTAGTGCCAAAAATTTGGATTGACCAATCACAGGTCTTCTTTAGTAGCCTTTGCCTGTTTGTCTAACAGCTGGAAAGTCTGCAGAATATTGGTTCGGGTTCCTAACTGCTTCTTCTTCTCATCTGAGATTTTTCCGCTGAGTAACTTCTTCACTCGGTCAAGTTCAGATTGAATGAACTCGTCACCTTTTTCAAGAACCTTCTCCATAATTGTTTTGTAGATCTTTCCGGAAGAGGAGTCCTGAAAAATATTGTTAAATGTTTCAGTTTGGTTTTATTACAGCTGAAAAAGCATGACCATTTGAGGTACCGAATAACGGTAAATTATGAAGGCGCGCCACGTCGACGAAACTATGAGATAAAATTAAATGAACTATACCTTGTCCATATTCTTCAGGAGTTCTTCAGTCTTCTTCAGTATTTTCTTTCTCTCATCTTTCTTGCCTTTCATGAACTGTATCGCAAGTTTATCGAATTCCTTCACACAGCCCGGCAAACTCAAATATAAGCCACTATTATCTCGTACAAAGCGTCGCAGCTCGTCGCTTGTAAATCCTTTCGCGTCATCGAATGGTATCGGCTCAGATTTACCTTTGACGAACAGCTTAACCACAGGGAAGTTGTCCTTGGTTGCACCATACTTCTTCGCGAGGACCTCATTGTCTTTTTCACCGTAATCTTTCACTCCGACTTCCGCAATCAAAAGATCTTCCACGTCTTTCGAATCCTTTGCGAGAGCCACGAATGCTTCATGCTTGTCACCATATGGGAATGCGACATCGAATTTAATAAGGCTTGCTTCAAATTTGTTTGTTATTTTATCAAAACTGAACTCGTCTAATTCGACGGAGCCGGATGTGGTCGATGCTTGGTAAGCAAAAGATACAATTAAAACAGTTATAAATAATAACGAATAACGCCGCATTGTAAGTTATTGAACAAGACTACAGCCTGGAATGTTCCGTGTTTCACTGCTGGACGTATTTTACGAAATAAAAGCCAATAATGTTACACCGTGAACCGCAACTATATTTATTTTATTGACACATTCTATTCTTGGTTTGTTTTCTTTTTCAATTTACACGATTTGGTTTGGTGATTCCGTTTTAAGTGTTGTGGATCTCATTTAAGAATTTTATTCTAACTGAAGTTTTTTTTCGCAATAAGATATACTTGTTTAATATTTGCAATTATGTTATTGCTGTGTATATTATTTGTCTTGCATTACTGTCTGGTCAAAACTACACCTATAAAATTAGGTTTAGATATTAGTAACGCGATTGGGTATTCTATTCGAAACGGAACGTAACGTTCCGTTGTCACTTTGACAGTTAATTGTGTCATACCGTGTGTAGTCTTGATTGGTCCAAAAATACAAAACATACCGGTGCCATTTTACTAAAGTCTGTTTTCAATTACGTGTCCATCATCGATTTTTCGAATAAGAAAAGCTCGTTAGCTCGTCAAGTGCGTGTCGGACCACGCGCATAGAAGGGTTCCGTAATTTCATACGTTTAAGTCGGGATGAATGTACGCGCAAAACTGCATACAGCTTTTCAAACCATTTTTTGTTGAAAGGGCTAGTTTAGTTCTACTACCAACTAATTATTCTGAATTTTTCACCACCTTTTAGAAGAGAAAAGGTATAATATCTCGCAAACTATTGACGTGTAGTCGGGGTGGGTCAGGTTATTAATGAAAAGGTGACTGACTGGAACCAAGCAGATTGGAACATTAACAAACCCCAGAGAATGTAACCAGTAACACTTTACAGAACAGCAGGGTAATTGCGTAACAATTTTATCAGTAGGAATGGCTTTCATTTTGACATTTCCACAGAGCATGTAACCTTTGACATTTCAACAACATTAATTGCGTTCATAATCAGCCTACCAGTTCCCACTGCTGGGACACAGGCCTCCTCTCGGTGAGAGGGAGTGGGCCGTAATCCACCACGCGGGCCCAGTGCGGATTGGCAGATGTCATATGTCTTCGAATTTTTGGTTCTAGGTCATGTCGGTTTCCTCACGATGTTTTCCTTCACCGTTTTGAGAGCAGTGGTGATGAAATAATTTACACAAAGTAAAGCGCCTGACTGGGTTCGAACCTACGACCTACAACTCGTAAGTCGCGGCCGTTACCACTTGGCCACCACTGCTCTAATTGCGTTATTTGTGAAAAAATGGATTAGCACTATCCTTCAGAATGATTCAGATAATGATTGAGACTAATCAATGACTTGAATTTCTACTTAGAGAGGAATAGGGATTCATCTAAGAGGTGAAACATTATCAGTTATAGTGACAGTTCTGTCTTCACATTTGACTAAAATCTAAAAAGTTTAAACGCAACAAACTTATGTACTCCAAGACTTTTTATCTTAGGTACTTACATGTACCTAACTACCTACCTACCTACCTACCTTCCTACATAAGTAATTTTACAATGTTTTATTGGATCAGATTACGAGTTACAATAAAAAGAAAAACATAGGATTGGATTTCATAACCGTTGAAAAATGTATTTTTTATAGATTTTGTATATTTGTGAGACACGTTCATAACCGATTTATAATAATGGAGGTTATGAGTTTATCGCATTGCCTTTGTTTAGTTATACTTGTGTTCTGTCATTATGTGGCTTTGCAAAGGCTTAAAACGGAAGAAGAAATCGCTAATGAAAGTTGTTTGTATTTATTTTGCTTACATTACCTATAAGATAAGACCCATTTGCAGCACAAATCTCCAAAAAAAAACTGGCCAAGTGCGAGTCGGACTCGCACACGAAGGGTTCCGTACCACAAGGCAAAAACGCCGGAAAAAAAACACGTTTGTTGTATGGGAGCCTCCCTTAAATATTTATTTTATTTTGTTTTTAGTATTTATTGTTATAGCGGCAACAGAAATACATAATTTGTGAAAATTTCAACTGTCTAGCTGCCGCAGTTCTTGATATACAGCCTGGTGACAAACAGACGGACGGACGGACAGACCCTTTGGGTACAGAACCCTAAAAACCGTTTCTGATAATCGTTTGAATATGACAGAGCCAGAATTATGTTTTAAATACGTATAACATAAAACGCATAGCGCACAGATTACTAATAGGTAGCAAGCTAATTTAGCGAGTTGTCGGGGAATCGGGCCTAAAAGTTATTACTTTATTAGGTACCTACACTGACCTGTATGAGGCCAGTGCTATATTGGGTATATTGTACCTACCAAGGAGGTTAAATATCGTACATACTAATTCCATTTAAAGTATTTAATCAATGGCACAGCTGCCGAAATTACGCGACGGAAGTTTGGCATATTTACCTACGTATGATGTGATGACGCAACACAGCCATAATCAGGCTGAAATTACGCCCGGTACCTATTCCAAAACCGTACCTACCTACTTAACGAAGAGTCAAGCATTAGGTACCTATTTAACTTAAAACTAGTTAAGTAGGTAGGTACCTACCTAATGCTTGAGTTTTGAATTACGTTCTATAACACCGGGCAACGCTACGTGTCGTGTACAAAACGCTGCTCTATAGGTACCTACCAAGAGTCAAGCTTTAGCTAGGTACTTGGTTTAAAGCCATACACTAGTATGGCTTTAAACCAAATAGCTAATGCATTACTTAATACTAGTTTTAACGCTTTCAACCATGAAAGCATTGAAACTAGGTCTGTCGATAGACCCCACGACTGCTTCAATGTTATTTTATGTGCCCATCGGGGTCCCCGTAGGTACCTAGCTCAAGTAGGTACCTACAGTTTTAAGTTAGTAAGACAAGTAAGTAAATCAGTCAGGCTCTCGACAGCTTGAATGATTTTGGGGGCCATGATCCTCATGCCCCCCCCTGAGACCGCGCATGGTTTATGCTTAGGGTTTAATCTGGCACTGATCAACGATGAAACAGAGAAGAGCATGAAGGATTCGTAATAAATGATATCGATAGGCGTTTCATTTGGTGCGTTTCAAAGTTGGTGCGTTTCGAGGAATACCCCGAATACCCGAGAACGGATAGTTCTTGGAAGAACCGTGTTTAAACGTGACAAATTGAGTTAAATCTACAGAATGTTGACTTAACACATTATGAACAAAATTACGGTAAAACCTTATTTTTTTTAGTTATAACTTCGCATTCAGTTGAAGCAATTAGCCCGGCCACTTTCAATTGGCCATCAGGGGTCGTTCCATATTTAATTGAACCACACTACGGTGAGTGAATTTACCGATAATGTTGACTAATTTTCACCTCTTTATTAGTGGTTGTAATGGCAATCATATCACTTGGTTTTAGTAGATTTTTATATAATTTGAGGGTTTCCCTCGATTTCATGGGATCCTCTCATCAGATTCCAACTTGATGACAATGGTGGTCCCATTAGAGAGAGAGTATACCCTTTTTTTTTTTTTGCGGATGGGAAATCATCATATGACCCCTCCCGCTCTGGGTGGAGCGGAAGGGAGTGTCAGACTCTTACTGACTAAAACCCACCCGTGTTCCTTCCTTAGCCCTTTATGTTCCGGGCCAGCGGTAACCTTTTCGGACAATCCCGCTGACCCGGCAGGCTTCAGCCCTATGGGGCCCCTCCTCGATACTGACATCTCTTTGAGGCGCGCGTGGAACACGTACGCGCCGTCCGGCACGGGCCTGGTCCTGATCGGACGGTGAGCTACCCATTACTCTCCGCCCGCAGGCCCGCGCCTACGGTGGCCGGGAGTCGTCGCGCAGCTCCCGACGCCCGGAGCGTCTCCCGCGGCGGCTGGGACGGGAGGCTCTCTCCCTGAGCCATCCCGCCACCTCCTTCGCTAGCATGACTGCTTCGCAGAAGGAGGTGACTGCCTCCCACTCCCTCTCGCCCCGGACCATGGCTAGCACCGATCGCCTCGCGAGGACACGGCGGTGCTCCGCAGACCTCCACCGTGTCCTCTGGGCGATCCTGGCAATGGTGACACCCGGGCGTTTCCTCCCGCCTGATGATGTGCAGGAACCTCCCGAAGCTTCCGTGTCCGGTGAGGACCTGCGTCAGGCGGTAGGTGAGGGCGCCGTGGCGCCTCTCTAGCCACTCCTCAAAGAGGGGTCTTATCGCCGCTATCGCGGCGTGCCCTGCGCTGGGTTGCGACAGTCGCTCCTTCCATTTCGCCATGAGATCGCGCCGGAAATCCGTCCGCTCCCCGCAGCAATTTGCCGCGGAAGCGAAACTTCCCCCCGGCGGCGTAGTGCCTCCGCGCGCCACTCATACAGGCGCGCGAGGACTATCGCCTCCAGATCCCATGGCGGCAGTCCGGCAATGAGGCTTGCCGCCTCGCCAGAGGAGAGGAGGAGGAGGGAGTATACCCTTACCCTAAAAGTTTTGCGTGGTCATACTTAAAAAAAATATATACTTTATGTATGACCACGCATAACTTTTTACAGAGTAGTCCGATTTTAATAATTCTTTTTTCGTTTGAAAGGGTATACTTTCGAGATGAGAGTCAAAATGGCGGGTGTACCTTAACTAATCGAATCCTTCCATTTACCAAAACAATGTACCTAAATTGTACTATTTAGTACCTAGGTTTAAAAAAATTGTACCTTCTTCAGAACAAAATTATTTCGAAATTAAGGTACACCCCCCATATTGACGTCAAGATGGCGGGTGTTCTATAGTATTTTATTATTTAACCATAACTCATACAATATAATTGTACCAAAAAAATATACCTAAAATGTACTATCGAGTATCTAGGTTTAAAACAATTGTACCTTCTTCAGAACGAAGTTGTATTAAAATTAAGGTAAACCCGCCATATTGATGTACATCAGAACGTTCAGCCTGCTACTTAGGTAAAGTAGGTACTGCGTAACAGGTACAGTCAGCAAAAAAAACAAATCAAAAACAAAATCCAAAATAACCATTAACCACCTCCTACTTACTATTTTGTTATTAGATGACATAATAGTTGCACGCATACGCGCAGCCATGGACACTATAGAGAGCTCCTCCTGCGTGGTGTTCAAGGACGTGAAAGTGCCTCCGCCGGAAGAACCCGCCCCAATCCCGTGGCTTGTCATCCAGAATCCTGAAGGTGTCAGGGAATGCTCGCATTCGACGCTACGAGAACAAAGTGCGACTGTTCAGACAAAAGCTGTAAGACTTTTATTTATATTGTTCACTAAGATATACAGGGATATGATTGGTTGAGATAGGTTCGGTCTCATTGTCGATCTCTCATAGGTTTGGTCTCCAGCAGGGTAATTGCGTAACACACTATCAGTAGCCATGGGTTTCATTTTGACAGTTCAACAACATTCATTGCGTGATCGATTTACGTTGTTGAGCAGACACATTTTTCGAACATATGGAGCAATGGATTAGCAATATGCTTCAAAATGATTCAAATTGAGAGTACAGCCCTAAGGTTGTCAACGCAACGGAAATACGCATACCTAAGTGTTGCCAGCCATTGTGGTATTAACTAAACTCAGGAAGGACGGCGGTCCCTCTTGATATTGATAGAAAGGTTTTCTAACCAAAACACGACGGTCTTGTGTTTGGTAACTTAAGTACAGACGCCAGCACATCAAGCTACTACAATCTGTCAAAATGTAATAGATTTTCAACTTTATCGCTAAAGCGTAAGGTTCAAGGTTGTTTTGGAAAATTTGACAGTTTCGGGTAGCTTGATGTGTCTGTACAGGACCTACAAAAGACCGCAGGTAAGAAGGCACTGGATGAGACTCGCACATACCTGGGAAGCATGGCATAAAAGGGAGAGGCGAAGACGGCCAATGATACATACCTACACATATAAACTCACGCCTTTTTACCGTGAGGGGTCTTCCTAGAAGGACATACCTGGGCCTAGGCCTGTGTCCCAGCAGTGGGAACTGGGAACATTATAGGCTGATTATGGGTATGGGGGACCTTAATGGTGATGTATGTCAGAGGGATTGTCCGAAAGGGTTACCGCTGGCCCGGAACATAAAGGGCTAAGGAAGGAACACGGGTGGGTTTTAGTCAGTAAGAGTCTGACACTCCCTTCCGCTCCACCCAGAGCGGGAGGGGTCATTTGATGATTTCCCATCCACAAAAAAAATGGTGTATGTAGAGTATTAGGTATATAGGTTGACTGGTAATTAGTGACCGATTTGACGAGTTATACGAACATAAATGTAGGGAACAGCTGATTTTTTTTCGCGATTTCAGGTTTGGTCCCATAGTAAAAGTTGTTCATAATGATGAGTAAAATCACGTGTTTAAGTATCGGTCACTAATTACCAGTCACCCTATATTATCTGTGGTGATGTTATTCAGAAAGGCCAGGGTGCGATAGTATAGTACTCGCTACCGGCGCGGCGTACGTGTGTATGACCAGAAGGCCAATTTTCGTAATTTAAATCGTTCAAAATATATTCGCGGTCTCACCTCGGCGATAAACAAATGTCAAAAACTTGTCAAAAATGTATGGAAATTTGAGGTATTTTTGACAGACTGTGAACGTTCTTAAAATTACATACATCTGAGGGGCAATACTCGTAATTTCTCGAAAGAAGTATGTTAGGCTCGTAGAAGCAGGCGTCTGTGGCCTACCCCCATGGAAAACGGGCATGAGTGTACTGCCAATGGCGATGAATAGATAATAATGAATACCTAATCGTCTTCTTACGAACACTTTACGTTTCTTGCACAATCCTGTTCAGATCCTGGTCCTGGGCTACGACTGCATGCAGCGTCGGGACATACTGCATGCACTGCTGCACGCACTGGGGTTTCACGATGAAGTGACGCATCCGCAGCGGAACATGTACATCAGGATTATATGGGCGAATATACAACCTAGTGAGAAGTTTTATAACATACTATTAATCCCGTCGTAAGTAATAACAGCCGCACAGGTCGATCGATCAGGTTAAGCTGCGCTTGCCGCGGTTGGTCTGTGGATGGGAGACCATCTTTACATACCGTGACCCCTGCGGGCCTCGGAAAGCACGTTAAGCCGTTGGTCCTGGCTGTCATTCGTGGATCTTTGACAGTCGTTACGGGTAGTCAGAAGCCCGAAAGTCTGACAACCAGTCTTACCAAGGGGTATCGTATTACCCAGTAACTGGGTTGTGGGGGTCAGATAGGCAGTCGCTCCAAAATACTGGTATTCAGCTGCATCCGGTTAGACTGGAAGCTGACCCCAACATATTTGGGAAAGTTTAGGCAGATGACTTTTATTGCCATAATGTGTTTTTTTTCGTCACCGCTCCACTGCTGACATATACTATATGTACACACAGCTCCTTTAAGTAGTTACCCCACCAAAAGACATGTGCGTTCAAATCCGTGATAGGCCCAAGTTGGTTTTTGTATTTTGCAAAAACATTTTATTTTAAATAATGTATTGTTTTAGTGAATAAAGAAGTTTAAGTAAGTATTTTTTTTTAATTCTGTTTTTATTATTGTTTTTTTCAATAAAACAATACTTTTGCGACGACAAGCAACAATAATAGGGTTAACATTTACGACAACTTATTCATCGTCTAAATAGACTGGAGGTTTCAAGACCGCTTACCGTGCATAAGATTGGAAGTTCAAATCCTATATAGGCACGAAATGTGCTTTTTGTTCATTATATTATTTTGATATATATTTCTATTTTGTTTTAAGTAGTAATTATTTATAAAGAATTAAAAAATCAAGAAAAATAAAATACTTTATTAATCATTTAATAATATTTATTATTGCTATTATTTAACAAAACTATGATCTTATTTTACAACAAACAGAACAACTATTTTAGTTCTCATAAAATCAGAAATCATTTAAAAAAATAATTGATAAAATTAGTAGTCGTTTACTCTTCGCCGTTTTAAGTGAACGTATACAAAATTCTAACTTGAAGGTATGGATTAATTTTATAAAGACAACGTAAGTAAGTAAAATTAATGGATACCCTCAAATTATAACATCTTTCGATTAGACAGGGACCTAAAGATATAATGACTCAGCCGATAGTAGATAACAATTTCATCGCAATTCATATGGGCTCGCTGGCTAGTTCGTCAAACTGCCGGTATGAGTATGACGACGTTCGGTGATGCGATGGTTCGAATCCGAGTCAACACAATGAACTCTTTTTGAAGTATTCTTTAGATTATTCGTAAGGAATTCAATGTTGTAGCAGTGTAACATTTTAAAGCTTGAGGGGTTAGGACATAGTGACGCTTTCTGTACCTACTAATAATAAAGTTGAAGAGTTTTTTTGTTTGAAAGCGCTAATACTCGGCTTTATGTTTGAGATGGGGTACCACGGGCAATAAAAATATATTTAATAAGAAGATTGTTATTCAGGGGGTTCCACGGGCAAAAATATTTGTTCGTGGTACCCCAAGGGGGACTAGACAGGGGGACTACGGGCAAATACCGGTATAGATTTTGTAGAAGCAGAGCCTACGTGAGTTACGGCGTCCTTTTAAAATTAACTCTTCATACTTGTTCACAGAGTACCGGCCCTTATTCTGGATGCGAACGGGTGGCACGCCGCACAAAGTGGTGGAGTATGACTCCATGAGTATCATGCACTTCCACAATCGAGCCTTCAGCGTCAACGGCGGAGCTACTATATTACCATTAGTATGTATAGCTTTTGCACGTTTGGCCACCGTCGGACCCGGCTGACATTCGTAGATCTTTGAAGGTCGTTACGGGTAGTCGGGAGCCCAATACTCTGTCAACCAGTCTTACCAAGTGGTATCGTGTTATCGTGCTGGGTTGTGGAGGTCAGATAGGCAGTCGCTCCATGTAAAATACTGGTATTCAGCTGTTTCCGGTTAGACTAGAAGCCGTGTGATACTTCCTGGCCGCGCCACAGTGGAAAATTACAGAAACACGTTTCTAGATAAATTGTACCCTTAATGTACTTTAGGGTACATGTAGTGAAAAAAATTGTACCTCAACGAATAATGAAATATAATGAAGTTTTGGTGGCGCGGCTGGGAAGTATACTTCCCAGCCGCGCCACCAAGTTTTATTAGGCGTACCCGAACATAGTATACGCTAAAGAATTGTACCAAAATTGTTCTTATCCGTACGCTTTATAGAGATTGGAAAATTTTATTACTTTAGAAATTATAGCCTTGTGTTGGTGGCGCGGCCAGGAAGTATACTTCCTGGCCGCGCCACCAAGTTTTATTAGGCGTACCCGGACTTAGTGGACGCTAAAGAATTGTACGCATTATGTACTACCTAAAAACATAATAATATTACGGAATACTGTAATATATTAAGAGAAAACATCAAAACAAACTTTAGCGCATCAGCAGGCTTGCTGATCTTTGTACCTACTAGATGTGGCCTCCAAATTAGAAGTAGCTACTGGAATTATCTCGGTGGGATGGTTGTATAACTTGCACAGAAGGACGAGAAATTAGCAAAACAATACGAATCGATATGCATAACAAGAAAAATAGACCATCAGGAACAAGATAAGAATTTGGTATGTAGGTACTTAGGTATTAGGGACGGTCAGCAACGAAAATCGTCAACACTGTTACTTTTACGTGTGTCAATAATTATGATTTCAAAAACTGAAACGTTGATTTGATTGATATAAATGATATTCCAAACAGTTGAACTTTACAGCAAAAAACATATGCTTTGGTATCAGTCATAGAGTATTTACCTAATATGCGCCACTACAGAGCACTGTGTAGGCGTAATGGCAGATGGGAATGCTACGATGACCTAAACAACACAGTAACAGTACTAAAACGTACACAAAATATAATGGTGCCTTGCACTAAGTAGGTACACAATAAATTAAAGACGTATGATGGCAGGCAGGACAAAAAAGGCCCTTTTCAGGGCCACCAAATGTTCATGTGATACATTCATGTTTCTTGAATTTGGTTAAAGTCAAAACTAGTATCATGCTGTTTCTATTAATTAGTTACCTAGTTGAAATTTTTCCACTTTAGCTGTGATGCCATGCCACACATTATGATTTAAAATACAAAATTAATCAGGTAATCCTGAGGGATTACTTGATTATTTTTTATGATAAGTCATAGGTTGAATTAGTAAACAAAAACGTTATAGTGTACAGTTCAAACATTTGGAACTAGAATTTTAAATCATAATGTGGTGTGTCACAGCTGCAGTGTAAAAATGCCAACTAGCTTTTTGGAGGCCAATGTATATAAAACAAGTTCAGACTTTTATCTAGCGCCACAATTTTTAACCGACTTCCAAAAAGGAGGAGGTTATATGTTCGACTTTATGTTTTTTTTTTTATGTTCACCGAAAAGCAATTTATGCTCACCACAATGCGTATGGTGAGTGGTTGTTGAGGAGTTCTCCTGGTTAAGAACCAGGAGAACTCCTCAACAATTAACGTCCCAGCATCGGGAAAAGCAATATTTTGTAACATGTGATGACCAGCTGACAATATGCTATTGTAACTTAGATAAATTACAAACTGACCCACTAAAAATTGAAAAATAAAAACTTTTTACAAAAAAAAACCACCGACTTCCAAAAAAAACACTATAAATTAAAAAATAACTTTAATTTCGGAAGTCGGTGTCAATAAACGAAAATGCGGTACCAAAGACACCGACTTCCGAAATTAAAGTTATTTTTTAATTTATAGTGTTTTTTTTGGAAGTCGGTTGTTTTTTTTGTAAAAAGTTTTTACTTTTGATTAACTTTTTGTAATGTAGGTAGGTATAATTAACGACGAAGTAGATCAACGTTTCAGTTTTTGAAAGCATAATTATTGACACGTAAAAGTAACAGTGTTGACGATTTTCGTTGCTGACCGTCCCTAATACCTAAGTACCTACCTACCAAATTCTTATCTTGTTCCTGATGGTCTATTTTTCTTGTTATGCATATCGATTCGTATTGTTTTGCTTATTTCTCGCCCTTTTGTGCAAGTTATACAACCATCCCACCGAGGTAATTCCAGTAGCTACTTCTAATTTGGAGGCCACATCTAGTAGGTACAAAGATCAGCAAGTCTGCTGATGCGCTTAAGTTTGTTTTGATGTTTTCTCTTAATATATTACAGTATTCCGTAATATTATTATGTTTTTAGGTAGTACATAATGCGTACAATTCTTTAGCGTACACTATGTCCGGGTACGCCTAATAAAACTTGGTGGCGCGGCCGGGAAGTATACTTCCTGGCCGCGCCACCAACACAAGGCTATAATTTCTAAAGTAATAAAATTTTCCAATCTCTATAAAGCGTACGGATAAGAACAATTTTGGTACAATTCTTTAGCGTATATTATGTTCGGGTACGCCTAATAAAACTTGGTGGCGCGGCTGGGAAGTATACTTCCTGGCCGCGCCACCAACACAAGGCTATAATTTCTAAAGTAATAAAATTTTCCAATCTCTATAAAGCGTACGGATAAGAACAATTTTGGTACAATTCTTTAGCGTATACTATGTTCGGGTACGCCTAATAAAACTTGGTGGCGCGGCTGGGAAGTATACTTCCTGGCCGCGCCACCTACACAAGGCTATAATTTCTAAAGTAATAATTTTTTTGAATCTCTTTATAGCGTACGGAAAAGAACAATTTTGGTACAATTCTTTAGTGTACACTATGTCCGGGTACGCTTAATAGTTTACAAAAACCGTGGTGGCGCGGCCAGGAAGTATACTTCCCAGCCGCGCCACCAAAACTTCATTATATTTCATTATTCGTTGAGGTACAATTTTTTTCACTACATGTACCCTAAAGTACATTAAGGGTACAATTTATCTAGAAACGTGTTTCTGTAATTTTTCACTGTGGCGCGGCCAGGAAGTATCACACCTAGAAGCCGACCCCAACATAGTTGGTTGGCTTGGCAGATAGATTCGCTATGCCTTTGCACAATTAAGTGTACGCCGACTAATTTAAGACATTCTAAGGGCTGATTTTGCAACTGTCAGATACATTTATCTAATCTAAATAATAAATAAGTATGTCGGTTTAGAATTGTTTCTATACAAAAGCTGTCAAACTGCCACAGTTAAACCTTAGATAAAAGTTATCTGACGATTGAAATGTCAGTCAGTCTTTCGTCCCGAGTTCTGTCCCGCGTTGAAATAAAAAATATAATATGTTGACACAGCTTCAGGCTACAAGGGATCTGGAATTCAGGATCTATACAATCACAATTAATCAAAACATTAATCTATTACAACAACAACAATTAACAATGTTGTAAAAGGTGCTGAGCTCTGTTGAATTCCTCTAAGAAAAGTAAAGTGCTGAATGCCTTTAAAGGTCTTTATTATAAGCTGAGTACAATGTGGTTGTAGCAGCTATGGTGAAATATTTCACATTTTACTATGTAGTTTCAAATTTATTGTGAATTTGTGAAATCAACGCCGAACACTTCCTCAATAAAGTTTTAATCCATTTCAAAACTACGATATCAAGCTACTACAATATGTCAAATTTCTTTAATAGATTATGAACTTTATCGCTAAAACATAAGGTTTAAGTTGATTGGGAAAATTTGACAGTTTCGGGTAGCTTGATGTGCTGGCGTCTGTACATCATAGGCTAAACCGCACCCTAATTGCGTAACACACGATACGCTCAATTTGAATCATTTTGAAGCATATTGATAATCCATTGCTCCATATGTTCGAAAAATGTGTCTGCTCGACAACGTAAATAACGCAATGAATGTTGTTGAACTGTCAAAATGAAACCCATTGCTACTGATAGTGTGTTACGCAATTACCCTGCTGATCAGTTGCGTCGAGCTTCTGTATCCCTAATCTACTCAAAATACCTCAATTTTCAGATATCGGACCTAAAGATAGGCCCGTCGGACAAGTTATCCCAACTCGACGTCATGAAACTCCGGCTAGCGTTCGGTCACGAGTGCAACATGCGCAAAGTTGGGAACCTGCTTAATACCTGCCAGAATGTCCTTAAAGATGATGATAGTGAGCATTCTGAGAAATCAGGAGACAATTCGGAAGATAGTGCTTGATCTACTTCACGAATGACCGCACTTGCTTAATTTTTTTTTAAATCGTACAAAACATGAAAAATCAGTCATGCTTGCCCTCTACACCCGAACTGCTGACACACATCAATCACAATCCGAGAGTTTTGAAGGATATTGCTAATCCATTGCTCTCATAGATTTGAAAAATTCGTCTGCACAACAACGTAAATAACGCAATGAACGTGGGTGAATTGTCAAAATGAAACCCATTGCGATCAATTGTCATTTTTATGTGTGTTACTCAATTACCACGCTGACCTTTTAGGTTTTCGTAGATTACATGATTATGTAAGTTTTTCATGAATTAAAAACATTTATTTAAAGACTTACGTGTTGCTTTGATAATTAGTCCTCTGAATATTTTATCCTATCTTATCTTTAATCCTTTCCTACTTCCTTCCAGCGCATATTATAAACTATCTGCGCCCCGCGGTTTCACCCGCATAAGTTTCGATCTCGTGGGAATATCGGGATAAAAAGTAGCCTATATGTTAATCCAGTGTGTCAGCTACCTCCATACCAAATTTTATCAAAATTGGTCCAGCCGTTTGAGCGTGAAGAAGTAACAAACATATAAACACACACACATACCTACACACAATCACAAACTTTAATACTAATGTTATATCCGGATGTTTGGGAATTTTGATGTTTGTTAATCACAGATTTGGATACAAATTGGCACATGGGTTGCTAGGATACATAGGATTAGATTAGAATACAGGATACTTTGACCGTTGGGGTAGACGTGTTCTTGAGTGGAGACCGCGAATCGGCAAACGTAGCCCTCAGGCTAGGTGGAGTGACGGTCTTCGCAGGATGGATGAGAGTTGCCGAAAATCGAGATGTATAGCGTGCAATAGGAGAGCCATATGTCCAACAGTGGACTGCTGTAGGCTGATGATGATGATGACAGGATACTTTTAACTCGTTCCAGGTGGGTTAATTATTTGCCATTTTAGGAGGATTTATCCATTGATACCCTTTATTTACAGGTTTATCTTTAAATTCTTATCTTTTATAAATTCAATTTTTTGTCAAAGTTAGTAGGTACAAGTAATAGTAACTACCTACTTTTTTTTCGAGAAAACTAATTTATTTTTGGGGATTCATCATCACTGTCTGATTTGGGTACTGATTTATCGTTGTCTTCCTAGTCTTTTTCTGGTGTTTATTACCGAGCTGGTAGTAGGTTGGACTAAGACACTACTTGACACTAGCATCATATTGTTGTAGTCTTTGACTTGTGAGATTTGTGAGAACACTAATAGGGTTCAAAATAAAACCACAATTGTGTCCTGATCTAAGCTGGTATATTTAATTAAAATTGCGAGACCCTAACCAAATCGTGGTAACGAAACCATAGTGAGATCTAATTCGACGCCAACGCCATCTATCGAGCTTGACCTCAAACCTTTGAACTTTTACAATAAATCAATCTTCGACTGTCGAATCGTCATCATCCAAAGTAATTGAGGTTGGGTAAGTTGGGTTTACTGGGTTTTCGGTCGTCTTCTGTTCCTGTTCAGCCTGTTGCTTCCTCACCAGGCATTGTTTGATGTATAGAAGATTAATCTTCTGGATGTCGATTATACTCAGGCCCTGCCAATGGCCCATCTCCCAGCCATCGTTCTGTAATAAAAATAAACCAATAACCAAATTGCGCACCTAAGCGGTTATACCCAGACGCGGATCTAGGTTACCTAGATAACGCCAGAGCAACTACTTACTTCGCGTGCCCAGCTTACGTACAAAAATCGTAAGCCGCCACTTTCGCGCTCAGTCACAGATTACTTACGTATAAATCACCAATGAATGTGCCCCAGTGACTAAGTTTGGTCAAAGCCCAGGGGAGGCAACTGCACCCGATGACCCCCCTGTATCCGCGCCTTTTTTCAATAATATTGATTAACGCCAACAATTGTCGGAGGTATTGGAATCATTTAGCAAATACTTATTGCCCAGAATTGACCAATTATTTTCTCCCCCGCAGACGCGTTATTATCGGCCGATAATATCGTTATTATCGGCCGATAATATCGTTATTATCGGCCGATAATAAGTGTTTAACAAATGTTAAGTGACAAAGCTTTCAATGATGATGATAAAGAAACAGTCTACACTTACCCATATAGGGTACATGATATTAGTCATTCCGTTCTTGATCTGCAGCCAGGGGTAATGCATCACGCTCTTGTAATCGTACGAAAAGCCCGCGGATGCACCCCGTGGCAGCTTCCTCTTCATTTCTTGTTTTACGTCTGTTCAAATTAAAAATTATGGTACAACATAACCTAAGGTTAAGGATAAACACGATCATTTCCGAACTTGTGCGACTTGAATAAGTATAAAAGTGAATCAAACTGCTTAGTCTTTTCTCTTGTATTATTAACACCACAACAGTTAGTAATAATACTAATAATAAGGTGGTTTGCCTGAATGAATGTAGCTCAAATGCTATAAATATTTGTACAAATTATACGAAGGAGGTTCCATTTCTCTCACGCACTATGAGCTCACTGCCTGGTGATTACATTGAAGTCTTGGGATTAACTCCGGATAATCATTTAAACTAGTTTGTAAGACAACAGAAGGTACCAGTAATAATATTCTTATACCTAACAACAACAAGGTATCTTCTTGCTCTAAATTATGTAAATATCAAAAAGGAGATCAGCAGAATGCCTTGACAGTATTTCATCAAAATATTCAAGGCATTTCTTCCAAATTATTAGAAATTGAAATGTTTTTAGAAAAAACTAAGTTTGACATTGTTTGTTGTACTGAACATTGGTTAAAGGATTACCAAATGTTAATTAATTTTGAGAACTATAGTGTGGGCAGTTGTTTTAACCGTAAATCTATGCTGCGTGGAGGTTCTCTAATATTGATAAAAAAATGTTTAAAATCCAAGCAACGAAATGACATAGTGGGTTTATCAGTTGAACATTGCATTGAACTGTCCTGTGTTGAGCTAGATAAGCATGTCATAGTGTGCGTTTACAGACCCCCTAATTATCAGAACTTTTCTTTATTTGAGTCAATAATGGAAGATGTCTTAGCGAAACTTGCATCCAATAACAAAGCCGCAATTATTTGTGGGGATTTTAATATTAATATTTTGGAAAATAATTCTAATAGCAGTAGATTATTAAGCCTTTTTAAATCGTTCAATTTATATAATGTGTTTGCAGAACCTACTAGAATAACTCCAAATTCTGCTACTTGTATTGATAATGTCTTTTGCGATTGTGATTATTTAGATAAAGCCATCGTAAATTATCTGCCGTCTGATCATAGTGGACAAACGGTATCTTTTAAGTTTAAAACACCTTTGCAGAAAGTGCAAATTCTATTTAGACCAATAACGACTGGTAAACTAAATAGATTCAATAGTACCCTAAATAATAAGTTAAATGATCTGGGCCATGATAGGGATGATGCTAATAAATTGTACGAGGATTTCTTTTCAGTAGTGCACACTCAATTTAATACAATTTTTGAAAAGAAAACAAAAAACATTGCCCTAATTTTGTTTTTAGTGACTGGGCAACTAGAGGTATTAGGATAAGTAGGGAAAGACTTTTCGAGCTGTATGGCCTTAAGCCTTACATCAATACTGAAACTTTCAGCAAGTATGTTGCTACATATTCCAAAAATTTTAGAAATACTTGCAAAATAGCCAAAGCCCTGTACATTAGCAATAAAATCAAATCAGCAGAAAATAAGATAAAAACGGTTTGGAAAATTATAAATAACGAAACTAGTAGGAATAAAAAACGAAACACTGATTACACATTGGAGACTTCACGTGGTGCCATAAGCTCTAACTTAGAAATAGCTCAGGAATTTGTAAATTTCTTTACTAATATACCATCAAAATCGACGGAAGCCTTAAATTCCTCATCCGACGTATCAATTGATTTATTAAGAGCGAACGTTCCAGCCTGCCCGGTTGAATTTCAATTTAAACATATAAACCCCGCTTCAGTAATAAAAGCTTTTAAGCAAATTAAGATCAAATTGACCGAAGATCTTTGGGGAATGTCCATTAAAGTCTGTGCCTCCATAATTGAGACTATTGCACCTTACTTAGCCTTAGTATTTAATTTGTGTGTTGATCAAGGAATCTTCCCCGATTTAATGAAATACAGTAAGGTAATACCACTTTTCAAATCTGGGGACAGTAAAGACACCAATAATTATAGACCCGTATCCGTGTTGCCGGTTTTCAGTAAGGTGTTCGAAAAGATAATGCTTAATCAGATGCTCAATCATTTTAACATGAATAAAATCCTTCACGATCAGCAATTTGGTTTCACCAAAGGACGTTGTACGACTGACGCTGGTGTAACCTTATTAAAACACATTTTTAACGCGTGGGAAGAGGCCCAAGACGCCATTGGAATCTTTTGTGACCTCTCTAAGGCATTTGATTGCGTCGATCACGAAACCTTGCTTTTGAAACTTGAGCATTACGGACTTGGAAAACTTGCGCTCAGTTTATTTAGTTCTTATTTAAATGATAGACAACAGCAAGTCCAAATAAATGGTGTCAATTCATATGGTTTAAAAGTAAAAATGGGTGTGCCACAAGGCTCGATATTGGGTCCTTTCCTCTTTTTAGTGTATGTTAATGATCTACTCCATTTATTAAAAAATCAACCACAAATGGTGTTATTTGCTGATGACACTTCCTTAATTTTTAAGGTAAATAGACGTGCTACAAATTTTGACGACGTAAATAACGCCCTACTGCAGGTCCAAAATTGGTTCACTGCTAATAATTTAGTATTAAATGGAAAAAAAACTAAGTGCATAAGATTTTCTTTACCAAATGTCAAGGGTAGTGATTGTGAGATAATATTGAATCAAGAGAAACTAGAATTCGTCGATAAAACTGTTTTCTTAGGGATCACGCTCGACTCAAGGCTACAGTGGGGTCCTCATTTAACATCTCTTGCAGGACGGCTAAGTTCAGCAGCTTATGCTGTCAGAAAAATCCGTCAATTTACTGATGTGGATACCGCGAGACTAGTCTATTTTAGTTACTTTCATAGTGTCATGTCTTACGGTATTTTACTTTGGGGACGGGCTGCAGACATCGATTCTATTTTTATTCTGCAGAAAAGAGCCATCAGAGCCATATATAACCTCCGCAGGCGCGATTCTCTGAGGGAACTGTTTAAGGAAATTAACATCATGACGGTACCTTGTCAGTATATCTACGAAAACATCATGTATGTAAGAAAAAACTTACATCTTTTTAGTAAAAGAGGTGAAAGACATAATTATAGTACTAGAAATAGGGACCTATTAGTTCAACCAGGTTTCAGACTGGCTAAAGTAGACTCATCTTTTATGGGGTACTGTTTAAAATCTATACATATAATAAAACAGTAACGAAAGAAAAACTGTACATTGAGAATTTTCGAGAAAAAATAAGTGGCTTTTGTTAGAAAAACGTAACTGATGACAAAAAGTGACTTTTTAGAATTTTTGTCTGTTTGTCTGTGTGTATGGTACGGCTTCACGCCAAAACTACTGGATAGATTGAATTGAAATTCAGCAAAAATGTTCTTTGTAAACCAAGGAAGGCTTTAGGCTACATATTATCACGCCGTATGTTATGGGAGGTAAGCAATATTGATATTAAAATGTTTTGGTTCGTAATTGAATGCACAAAATAATTGAATACCCAAAATGACATGTTATTTATTTAGTTAATAAAAATTTAACCCTGGAAACATAACAATCACGCTATTTTTATAAAGGAGCGGGGCAGTAATATTATAAATTGCAAGGGAACAGCTATTTCAACAATATGTCAACAGGGAATTTAGCGGTATGGTCAGGCGACCGTTTGCCGCACTAAATGGTGCGAGTTCAAATCCCGTATTATAATTTTTTTTAAATCGTAAAATTCTTTTTTTTTTAGTTTTTGCATTTTTTATGTGCATTAGGAACGATACTGTTATGAAATCTGAGAACTATACATGTCCTATCTATTGTATGGGGAGTTTCACACCAATGTTACTAAACAGATTGATTGGTGGTACAACAAGCTACACTATCATAAAGTCAAGACAAACTTTTGGTTCTAAGTTATATCTTACCAAGCACATTTGTTGTTTGTGGAGTTGACACTCCAAACGCAACAGCAACAGCGACAAAGGGCGCGTGCTTAAAGATTGCTCTTTAATTGTGTTGGATGAATGCACTATGGCGAACAGAAAAGCAGTAGAGGCGGTAAACAGGACTTTGCAGGACATCCGCAGGAACCAGCAAATGATGGGTGGCGTTACAGTTCTGTTAAGCGGCGATTTCCGACAAACACTGCCTGTGGTGACGCGAGGAACTAGGGCTGATGAGGTGAATACTTTGTTGAAATGCTCTTTCTTATGGCCACATATTCATAGGTTGCGCTTAACGATGAATATGAGAGCACAGCTTGGCGGGAATGTACACGCCCAACAATTTTCTGATGTTCTCTTAAAATTGGGTGAGGGAATGCTACCAGTAGACGGTGGCCAGGTGGTTCTACCTGAGATACTTGGGAGAGTGGTGTCCACCTTAGAAGATTTGATACGCCTGGTGTACGGGGACATCAATAGGATACCGCACCAAGATAATTCTTGGGTGTGTGAACGAGCCATTTTAACACCCAGAAACGACCAACCTTCAGCGATCAATGAATGCATTCTCGCGGAAATTGAGGGAAATGATCTACACTTCAATAAACACTGTTGTCGACCAAGATGACGCTACACATTACCCCGTAGAATTTCTCAATTTCCTCAGTGCAAGTGAACTACCAGCGCAAACCATTAAGCTAAATGTCGGTGTCCCAATTATGCTTCTTCGGAATCTCACTCCGCCGAAACTGTGCAATGGGACCCGGCTCAAAGTCGTCTCGCTGCAGAGAAATATCATTGAGGCGGAAATTGTAACGGGTTGTGGTGTCGGCGAGACAGTGTTTATACCACGTATACCACCGATTCCCCACAATTACCCCTTTTTTTTCGGATGGGAAGTCATCAAATGACCCCTCCCGCTCTGGGTGGAGCGGAAGGGAGTGTCAGACTCTTACTGACTAAAACCCACCCGTGTTTCTTCCTTAGCCCTTTATGTTCCGGGCCAGCGGTAACCCTTTCGGACAATCCCGCTGAAGGCTTCGGCCCTATGGGGCCCCTCCTCGATGCTGACATCTCTTTGAGGCGCGCGTGGAACACGTACGCGCCGTCCGGCACGGGCCTGGTCCTGATCGGACGGTGAGCTACCCATTACTCTCCGCCCGCAGGCCCGCGCCTACGGTGGCCGGGAGTCGTCCCGTGGCTCCCGACGCCCGGAGCGTCTCCCGCGGCGGCTGGGACGGAAGGCTCTCTCCCTCATCCGTCCCGCCACCTCCTTTGCTAGCATGACTGCTTCGCAGAAGGAGGTGACTGCCTCCCACTCCCTCTCGCCCCGGACCATGGCTTGCACCAGGGCCGGACGCCAGAGGTCGCCGCCGCTGCCGATCGCCTCTACGAGGACACGGTAGTGCTCCGCCCAAGCGGGGCAGACCTCCACCGTGTGCTCCATCGTGTCTTCTGGGCGATCCTGGCAATGGTGACACCCGGCCACAATTACCCCTTTCAATTCAAGCGCGTGGGTTTCCTGTGAGCGTGTGCTTCGCAATGACAATAAATAAGTCACAGGGGCAGACCCTGAAGGCTACTGGTGTCGACCTCAGGACGAGCTGCATCTCACACGGACAACTAACTGTACGTCGCTTGCTCCCGCGTCACCAGTCCTGACTCGCTGTATTTACACATTGAATGAGACCGAGGGAAAAATAACGAACGTTGTTTACACAGAAGTGTTACAGTAAATTATAACACTTCTGTTATTCGACGTCTCCTAAATTTCCTTATTAACCTGACGTCTCTTACCAGTAAATTAACTACATAACTTTCAAATTTTGAGTTTACTAAGCCAAATAGTTTTTGAGGGATCTAAGCTATAGTACAGTATGAGACGCATCTTTTGAGTGTTTCTGTAAATCAACAAACTATCACTAATTTATTTTGGAAAATGGAACACCTGATGCAGAACCGCAACAGATCAGCTAAAGTATAAGAGATACAAAAATGGTGCCATAGCAAAAAATATTCCACGTGAAGAGCATTTTCTGCTGTGAGAATAAATTTGAAGATCTAGAACACCTGTTGTGGAACTCCAAAGCCCAGTGACACTATAACATATAGGAGTGACGTCTTAGCAAAAGTTGTTTAGTCTGATGGGCATTTCCTGTTGACTTACAAAAATGAAAGATCTGAAACGTCTCGAATCGTCTCGCGCATCACGCTGTTTTCCCGTCCCCGGGCTCTTAGAATTCGACATCAGACGTTTCAGATCTTCGATTTTGACGACCCCGTTGTCGCTGGCATGAGCAACAGGATCCGCGTACGAAGTCGCGGGCAGAAGCTAGTGTTATAATAAAATACCTCCCCACATTCTTCAACTGAATGAGACAAAATTCAAGTCTTGTATAAAACGCACACTATGCAGTCAGGCATATTATAAGTTAGGGGATTACATAGCTGATAAAAATGCCTGGCTCAATGCTGGTCCTGCTCCACAACCACAACTAATTGATTAACACCTGAAAATACTGTTGGAGCTGCTGAAGATTGTAAGACTATCTTTGCATTGTATAAACTCATTTGTATTGTATAATTGCATAGCACAGATGTGAGTTCTATGTAAGTACTATACCTTATTTTACCATTTACCGGGTAATATGTCTTTCATTGACTTGAATGTGCCCTGGCGGCTGATAGTATGTCATGCTCACACAAATGTCTCGCTGACGGTGGCGTGTATGTTGGATCATTTAGCTCCCTTCAAAATGGTTGAGCTGAATGGTGCTGATCTATGCGTCATGTTCGTGAACGGGCGCCGTCAGTTGGGGCTGGTCATCACTTAGCTGCCTCGGCTTATTTTTAATTATTTTATTTTTATTTTTGGATTGTTGTTTTAGTACTATTTGTTGTACTCTGGACGCTTTTAACGCATACGTCTTGTTTATTTTTACATCGTTCTCACATTATTTAATTATAAATTCAAAAGTAATGATGTAACTAATATTTTTGTAAAATATAATTTAAAAAGAGTGTCCATGGAGTTTCTTGTCCGTTCTTCTCCATAGGTACCTACGCTTTGGAATGGGCAACTAGCTTCACATTTTTCTGACTGACCTACTTCTTGACAATTCAAAAGTGCCTGTAAAATGGTTTAATTGAAATAAATGCTTTGAGTTTGAGTTTGACTATGTTAGGGTCGGCTTCCAGATTAACCGGATGCAGCCGAATACCAGTATTCTGACCTTCACGACCCAGTTCCTGGGAAACACTGTACCCTTTGGTAAGACTGGTGTCAGACTTTTGGGCTTCTGATTATTCACGCGAGTAACGACTGTCAAAGATCTACTAATAACAGCCGGGACCAACGGCTTACAACGTGCTTTCCGAGGCACGGAGGCGTCTCCATATGTAATTAATGGACACCCATGACCCACGTACGGACCGCGGCAAACGTAGCTGAACCTTCGGTCGACCGCATCGTTCCACCGATCGTACAGCTGTTGTCAATATAAAAGCGAATACAATCAGGAATTGGTAGAGTCAAAGAACGTTTGATAAGCAATTGCTATCAGTAGTTTTGGTCAAACAATTACTTTTTGAGAGCAGTGCATCAAAACGGCAAAGGAACTCATCGTGAGGAAACCGGCATATACCAGAACCAAAAAATCGTAGGCATGTGATATTCACCAATCCGCACTGGGCCCGCGTGGTGGATTACGGCTCACTTTCTCTCACAGAGAGGAGTCTTGTATCCTAGCAGTGGGAACATAACACAAACAGAACATAACCACAAAGGCCGACAATACTATGATTATGCTAAAGATGGAATATATTACCGTCCGTAAGTTGGTCCCATACGATGTGCAGGTAGGAATCCCTGTCGTGCATATTGTGCTGGTGGTCCAAACCCAGCACGTGCACAAACAGATGTAGCAGGTCGTTCACAGAGTTGAAGCAGTCCGTGTTGATCTTTAACAGCTGTAAGTGTAAATATATCCAGTGTGAAGACCATGAGGGGCAATTCTCGTAATTTTAAGGGTGCGTCCACGTCTGGCGAATGTGCAGCTCGCGAGCCGTTTGCGAGCTGCGCGCGTGCATTTTTGTTCGTGCGCCGCTCCTGCTATGCCCGCGCGCAGTTCGCGCGCGACCTAAGCGCCGTACGCGATAAGCGCGCGCGCGCGGGCGCGGGCGGCGCGAAAGTACTGAGCCAGTAAACGGAACTGCGAGAATTGAGTGCGCGCAGATCGCGCGCCGCGCTCACTTTGGATGCGAATTATATCGTACGTAAACGTATGAACGCTGTTCGTACGAATTGAGTGCGCACACTGAATACGTTTTTCTCCATCAAATAGACAGAGTACCGGTGTTAGCGCATACGTGAAGTCATCTTTGCTGCGATGAATAATCTTTATCTTTTGGATAATCATCTTCTAAACCGTAGATTGCGACGCCGTCGTCGTTATCGTAGAACCGAATGGGTGCGCGAAATATTTTTCTAAATATATTTTTTTAAATCTATATATATATAAAAGAAAGTCTGTTAGTTACACCACTTATGACTCGAGAACGGCTGAACCGATTTGGCTGAAAATTGGTGGGGAGGTAGCTTAGGACCAGGAGACGGACATAGGATACTTTTTTTTTTTTTTTTTTTTTTTTTTTTTTTATAGTAGGAGTAGGGTAGGAGTAGGGTAGGAGTAGGGTAGAAGTAGGGTAGGAGTAGGGTAGGAGTAGTGTAGGAGTAGTGTAGGACTAGGGTAAGAGTAGTGTAGGAGTAGGGTAGGAGTAGTGTAGGAGTAGGGTAGGAGTAGGGTAGGGTAGGGGTAGGGTAGAAGTAGGGTAGGAGTAGTGTAGGAGTAGTGTAGGAGTAGGGTAGGAGTAGTGTAGGAGTAGGGTAGGAGTAGTGCAGGAGTAGGGTAGGAGTAGGGTAGAAGTAGGGTAGGAGTAGTGTAGGAGTAGGGTAGGAGTAGTGTGGGAGTAGGGTAGGAGTAGTGTAGGAGCAAAACAACGTTTGCCGGGTCAGCTAGTATTATAATAATATAATGTCACGTAAGTGATAACTGGAATCACTTTGATCGCACAAAGATTTATGCTCGTGAATCCCAACAAGTTCGGATTGATTTCGGACGTCGGACTTGCACGTACGTATACATACGACTAACTCGCGCGCAGTGTGAGCGCTTTCATAGTACTCAGAAGGTCGGGAATGTTCGTGAGTGTTCGTACGTTTCTGCACGAATGGAATTCGTACGAAAACGTATCCAAAGTACCGTTTGTCTACTCATGTGTCCAAAGTGAGCGCGGCCTTATACGAGCCTTGCATGGGTTGCGCTAAAGAGGCGCACCAAACCATTGCCGTGACTGCACGCGCGCAGCTCGCGGGCAATTCGCAAGCGGCTCGCGAGTTGCACATTCGCCAGATGTGGACGCACCCTAAGAACGTTCACAGTCTGATCTCAACCTGTCAAAAACTACCTCTAATTTTCCTACATTTTTGACAAGTTTTTTGACATTTGTTTATCGCTGAGATGAGACTGCGACTAGATTTTGAACGAGAATTGACCTTCTACCAGACATTACATTTAATTATTAATGCTACAGCCACTCGAAAGAGGTGGACATTTTCTGCCAGTCAACCTTTGGGTGATGCAGCGACAAAATGTGGTAGGTGCAATTTGGAGAATTGTGGAATAATTTGTCTGCAGATAGAAGTTTCTAGGCTTAGAACAATTTATAAAAATATCAGTTTGGTTGGTTAAAATGTTAATTTGCTCGTTGCGTGTTGGTGATTAGTTTTACGCTGGATCGACACATATCAAAGTCTCTAAATTTTTCCTAAAATATTTTTATCTCGTATCTGGATGAACTATGTGGTTAATTATGCTTAGCATTAGGGCTTAAGCAGCAGTTAATAAGTTGGCAAATGGTGCTGCCAAGGCTCTGTACACACGTTTTTCTTGCCGTGAAAAACTACGGTTTGTTCGCCGTGTGTAGGTACGGTTGTCAGTGTTGTAGGGATCACTATGGAAGTTTGTTGATGACACTGTGGCACTAGGGTACGGCGCGTCGTTACCGTATAAGTACCATAAAATCGCGTTTAGCACGACGTACTGTAAATACACCGTGCCGTGATCAAGGGCCCAACAAACACCCTTGCAATGCCAATGCAATTCATTTTGACATTCGAACAATATTCCTTGCGCTATAATTACGTTGTCAAGCAAACATATTTTCAAACATACGAACTATGAAACAATGGATAAGGAATTTCCTTCAAAATCCGTCAGATTGTGATTAAAGTGTGCTACGCAATTGGGGTGTAGCGGGGTAATGACTACCTCAGCTAAACTTCACTCTTTATCTCGCTCGCACGATACTGCTCGCGGACTGTGTGAGAGCGAGGCAGAGTGCGGTGCTGGGCGGAAGGCAGCGCCAATAGTTTAGGTTTAGGCTTTTTACGGTGAAAATAAAGGTAATTCAAAAAAACTAAATAACATATGACCTACTTTATAGTTAGTTCAGGTAGCATGCAAAGTAATATATCTAATTTGAAGTATTTTTTGAATACCAGCGGTTTATTGTTCGGTTTGGAGGTAACTTTGGATTTTTTTTCTATCGAGAAAATTTTTTGGAATCGTGTTTTCGTCTAACATACGAGGGCGGGTCAATAAGTCCGTGACTTTTGGAATAAAACACAGATTTTTTGATAAATAAATCATTTCATTTTTCAACGTAGTCTCCCTTGAGCTCTATACACTTTGTCCAACGCTTCTCCAATTTTTTTATCCCTTCCAAAAAATATGATTTGTCGAGGTCCTCAAAATAGGCCTTTGTTTGCGAGATGACTTCATCATTGGAGTCAAATCTTTTTCCACCAAGCCATTTCTTCAGGTTTGGGAACAAGAAGTAGTCACTCGGAGCCAAATCTGGAGAATAGGGCGGATGAGGGAGCAATTCATAGCCCAATTCATGGATTTTTGCCATGGCAACTGGTTGTTACACGATTGCGTTTGTGGTCGACTGTGAGCAAACGCGGCACCCATCTTGCGGAAAGCTTTCTCATGCCCAAGTGATCATTCAAAATTGAAACCACTGAGCCATGCGAGATCCCTACGGCTTCCACAATCTCTTGCACTTTCAATCTTCGGTCGGCCAACTCCATATCGTGAATTTTTTCGATTGTTTCGGGTGTAGAGACCTCAACTGGGCGTCCAGGACGTTCGGCATCTTCAGTGCTTGTACAGCCACAACGAAATTCAGTAAACCACTTTTTTACCATTGAAATCGATGGTGCAGAGTCCCCATAGTATTTATCAAGCTTAGCCTTGGTCTCGGTAATGGTTTTTTTTCGCAAAAAATAATGCTTAATAAGCACACGAAATTCACTTTTTTCCATTTTTTCCTGAAATTACTGGGTAGTCTGATAAAGATAGCTGTCAAACACAAACTAACTGACGCAGCAAGTTCAAATTTTGATAGGAGTCAACTGACAGATGCCTGTTGACAGGAGTAGTGTTGCTTTTTCAGTAAAGAGGTCAGAAATTCAAAAAGTCACGGACTTATTGACCCGCCCTCGTATTACATAACATCCTCAACTTTAGCATATATTTATTTCAAAATTAATGCTGCGGTATTTTCGACATAACGGAGGATCATGCTATACGCCATTTGAGGTAGTATAGGCTCACACAATTGGGGTGTAGCGGGGTAATTGCGTAACACATTAACTGTAGCAATAGCTTTCATTTTAACAGTTCAACAACATTCATTGCGTTATTTACTTTGTTGAGCAGACAATTTTTCGAATATATTGAAGTAATGGATTATTAATATCCTTCAAAACTATTCAGATTGTCATTGATAGTGTGTTACGGAATTAGGGTGCTGTTAAAGTAATGCACCCGCGTTAATTTTATGCTTTTTAGGGTTCCGTACCCAAAGGGTAAAAACGGAACCCTATTACTAAGACTTCGCTGTCCGTCCGTCCGTCTGTCTGTCACCAGGCTGTATCTCAAGAACCGCGGTAGCTAGACAGTTGAAAATTTCACAGATGATGTATTTCTGTTGCCGCTATAACAACAAATACTAAAAACAAAATAAAATAAATATTTAAGGGGGGCTCCCATACAACAAACGTGTTTTTTTCGGCGTTTTTGCCGTCTGTCTGTCACCAGGCTGTATCTCAAGAACCGCGGTAGCTAGAGAGTTGACAATTTAACAGATGATGTATTTCTGTTGCCGCTATAACAACAAATACTAAAAACAAAATAAAATAAATATTTAAGGGGGGCTCCCATACAACTAACGTGTTTTTTTCGGCGTTTTTGCCGTCTGTCTGTCACCAGGCTGTATCTCAAGAACCGCGGTAGCTAGACAGTTGAAAATTTCACAATGATGTATTTCTGTTGCCGCTATAACAACAAATACTAAAAACAAAATAAAAAAATATTTAAGGCTCCCATACAACAAACGTGTTTTTTTCGGCGTTTTTGCTTTGTGGTACGGAACCCTTCGTGTGCGACTCCGACTCGCACTTGGCCAGTTTTTATGTTGTTCACCAACAGTTGATGTGAGATAGAGGAGTTACAAAAATTACATAGCTTCCATCAGGTTTCCCAGGTTGGGGACACTGGCAGCCTGGTAGTGGTGACCGGGACAACACCATGATGCTGTTGGCATGTCTCCTCGTTGGAGGAGGTGGAACCGCTCTCTTTCTTCGAAGGACGGATTGTTTTCCTGTAGAAATGTGGAACATAATATCATCATGTTTCAATAAGTTAAGCACAAGATAATGGTATCATTTTACTAATTGTTGTTTTAGAATTTCATAACTGTATACAGACAGGGTCAAATTTAATTAGCTACCGAAACTCCACGGACGTGATGGGATCTACAACACGATAAAAAAAACAAAAAATAAATTATTTTGACGATTTTTTTGTGGGGTCACTGACCTCAGTATAAGTAGTAACTTGAAATATGAGTTTAAAAATCAGCTTGTTATTGTGTAAACTTCCTAGGCGTGATGGTATCGATATCCTCAATAACTGATTTTATTAACTCATACTTCAAGTACCAAAACATCCAGCGGTCGTTGAACCCCAAAAAAACCGACTTCCAAAAAAAACACTACAAAGTGAAAAATAACTTTAATTTCGGAAGTCGGTGTCTTTGGATCCGTGTTTTAGTTTTTGCCACCGACTTCCGAAATTAAAGTTATTTTTCACTTTGTAGTGTTTTTTTTGGAAGTCGGTTTTTTTTTTGTTAAAAAGTTTTTATTTCTCGTTTTTTAGTGGGTCTGTTTATAATTTATCTATCTAAGTTACAATAGCCTAATGTTAACTTGCCCGTCGCCATTAACAAAATATTGCTTTTACCGATGCAGGGACGTTCATTGTTGAGGAGTTCTCCTAGTATTCCACCATCAGCTCTATTTCACTATTTTCGCATTGTGACGAGCATAAATTGCTTAGCAACCATATGAAAGTAATCGAATCGCAACCCGTGAAATACCTACTTATTAGAGTAGTTCCGGTAGCCATCTGTGGTCTTCTTCATCAGTTCCACTTCACCAAATGGTGGTTTTCGAAAGCAAATGCACGAGTTACTTTAAAAAATACCCAAATCGTTATAGGTGTGCCCATAAAATTTGAGGGTTACCCTCGATTTCTCCAGGATCCAATCATCAGATCCTGTCTTGGTGACTATAGGACCACTTCAGAAGTATCTCCTTTCGAACAAAAAAAAGAATTTTGAAAATTGGTCCACAATTGGCGGAGTAATGGCGTAACAAACACACAAAAAAAAGCATACCGTCGAATTGAGAACCTCCTCCTTTTTTAAAGTCTGTTAAAAATAAGATGAAATCTTTTGTGTTTTTATTTTATTAAATAGTATTTACTGTTTAGATAATTAAATTGAATTTGACCATGTTTAATATATACCTACCCATATGTATACGTGCTTTTCAAACGATAGAAATTGGAAAGCTAATTGCTTTCCAATTTCTAACAGCACGTCTAGTTAGAGAATGAAAAGAGTGGACTTGTTTCTATGGAAGAAAAACTGCATCGGAGTGTTCACAATTACCAAAAACGGAAAGCAACTTATACAAAATATTGACCAATGGTAAAGTACCTAGTTGTATAATAATAATATAATAAGAGACAGTACTGATAATAAATAATAGTCCTCCAGATCGTATTTCGGCTATGGCGGCTAATCTCAATGAGGCCTTGTTCGCGGGACACAACACTATCAATAGCAAGGTGTTTCATTTTTACAGTTCAACAACATTCATTGCGTCATTTACGTTGTTGAGCAGACAGATTTTTCGAACATATTTTATGAAGCAATGGATTAGAAATATCCTTCAAAATGATTCAGATTGAGATTGATAGTGCAGGTATAATCTCTCTTTCCTCAAGAGACAGTAATCGCGTTCAGTGTCATTGGTAAAATTGGCACTAAGTTCAAATTCAAATAGGTATTTATTGCTCAACACAGTAGGTACATTTTATACATTTCCAGATGTTAAGTGAATGCGCAGTCCACTGTATTGTACCAATTCAGGCATGCAAAATTCATAGTTAAGCTTAAACAATTTCATAAAATCCAATCAATCCGTTAAGTTCAGTCATTCATAGATTCATTTCACATAGGAAGGATTGGACATAGGGGTAGCTCAAGCACCGCTACTTCGACC
Source organism: Oligia fasciuncula (assembly GCA_963082905.1). Lineage (NCBI taxonomy): Eukaryota > Metazoa > Arthropoda > Insecta > Lepidoptera > Noctuidae > Oligia > Oligia fasciuncula. The sequence goes on from OY720406.1 coordinate 5,290,758, forward strand.
GGCACCCTAATTTTGCAACGCACCATTACTCTCAATTTGAATCATTTCGAAGCATTTTTTTTTTTTTTTTTAAAACGTTGCCCCACACTAGGAATTTCTCCTGTATTGTGGGTGCGTTTACAAACATTTAAACTCACATACACAAACAGCCAGACCCGGAACAACTACTTGCAGGTCATACAAATATTTGTTCCGAGCGGGAATCGAACCCGCGACACGCAGCGCAGCAGTCAATCGCTTAACCACTGCGCCAACCGTGCCGTCAATATTGCTAATCCATTGCTCCTTATGTACGAAAAGTGTGTCTGCTCAACAATGTAAATCACGCATATGAATGCGCGAATGTTGTTGAACTGTCAAAATGAAACCCATTGCTACTGATAGCGTGTTACGCAATTACTCTGCTGTTCTGTGCTTTCCGCATCCAGCGAATTCCTGCCGTCTTCACAAGGTCATTGGATAAGTGGCAGTGGGCTGGGCACATTGCTCGCAGAACAGATAGCCGATGGGGTTCTGGGTGCTGGAGTGGCGACCGCGTGCCGGAGGACGAAGCGTGGGAGGCCACAAGGTGGCACTAAGATAATTCAGAAAATAAACATTAATGTTTTTTCACAACAAATTTTCAGTACAAGGATCGATACGCGAAGAGAACAGTTGAACAACGGAGCGTAAAGGCATAATATAGCGAAATAAAACGCCAACTTTCTTTTGATCGCGTGTAGCTCATAACACTAGCGTTACATCAGATAGCACTTTGTTTCATAACTGTGTATTTCAGTCCAGCTGCATTTCTTCAAAGTCTTCAAACACTTTCTTAGACGGACGGTGAACCATCGTAATGAATTTTAATTACTAAGAGGGAACAGGGCGTGCGATTCTCCATACAAATGTATTCCCCTTTTTCTTCCTGAATAATGCCTCTAGAGCAATGATTTCAAAAGTAAGGATACGCCCGTCTGAACATTTTACATAGAAGTTCTTCGTTCGAAGTTTGAAGTTCGCGCGCACCACTGTCAACTGAGTCGCGTTGGTCCTAAAACCGCCATTTTAGGGCCAGCGCGTTGGTGCCATTTAGTCGCGCCGTTAGCGGTCCTTACGCTAGTAATATATATATGTCAATGCTCTAGAGCAATATTTTTTTTCCTAAAATCAAGGTCTGCTGTAAACATGTCCCTGTCATTTGCTTTTTTTCAGCAACTAATTAGTAAAGAAAATATGACCCTCTAAAAATTACAAAAAATGCCCTATTTTTACCGCCGTGATTAGAGGACTACCAGACAAATTAGAAAAGTTTTTAACATAAAAAAATGTTAGGAACCTAAACATACTCTTTCTTAAAATGTTTATGTAAAAATAATTGAATCGGCTCAGTTTTCGAGAAGAAAAAAGGGGAATACGAAACGTCGATCTCGTTAAAAAGTTTGTGATAATTTTAATCACACACTACGGGGGTAGACTTGAGGTAAGGCGACGGCAACAGTTTCTTCAAATACCTATTTTTCAAATTCCTCGCAGGCCCCGTCCCATCTTAAGTTATGAATGATTTTGTTTCTTTGACGGTATTGAATGCTGGTTGTGGGTCCCCCACACAACAGCATTGAGGTTATCCAGCCGCCAACTCATAACTCCGGGATGTTACTAAGAAATTCCTTTTATCACTGCCTGACAGTGCCTGACTGCACTGTTCCATTATGAATTTGTGATGACTATATTAGCTGTTTATCGACTCTTGTCGCTGACTGTACCTAATATTTAAATCTAACCATTTGCAATTGATAAGGACTTTGGTAAAATACGTACCTAATCCCTGTTTTTAGAAGACTTTGCAAGCAATCAAACTACTATTCAGCGAAATGCAATAAGTTTTCAATTAAATAGGAAAATTAGAATCCCCAAAAACTAAAACACTTACTGGTAACATTGGCATCCTTTTCCTTAGCGCCTATATTGGCATCCTTTCCATTGAGGCCAATATTTATATTGGTATTTTTTTCCTTGCCGTCAGTATTAGCTGCTTTTCCTTTGACACTACTGATATTTTTCCCCTTCATAGCCTTTGTGACAGTTTTAAAAGACATCCGACCTGGATGATTTTCTAAAGTTGGACGTCTGTGGTTTCTTGTAACTGTTGAACTTCTCGGTCTTGAACGTATGGCTTTAGTTTCTGTTTCTCCAGAATCACTGCTAACAAATTCGCTGCTACTGGAAATGTTGTTAGATGTCTCGTCTGGATCTGCGTCTTTGGAACTGGTAAGATCTCGGAATACCACACACGTCTCTTTTTCTATGTGAGTTATGACTGCATTTATGTTTTCTATTTCTTCGGAAGCTGAAATATAAAGTAGTGTTAAATTATGCTAAGTAAATACTATAAGCTTTGCTTTGCTCAAGATTTATTAAACCATCAGTTAGGGGTTCCAATAGTTCAATGTGTTATGTTAACCTACTTTGGCCTTTATTGGTTTGGTTGGTGTCTAATTGTGTTTTATGTTAAATGTAAATTCAATAACTTACCTACTAACATCATAAGCTTCTGTTTTATAAAATAAAGTATACCTTATGTAGACAACTTACAGAACTCCTGCGGATCTTTTAATTTGTAATTGACCACTCCGTAGGGCCAGAGTTTATCTTCGAAGTAATCGTCGATCTCGTTCTGTGGGACCTCTTCTTCTTCCTTGTCAGATTGGACTACACTGGGGCAGGTCTTTAGAAGGTACTCTTGATTGCGTTGGATGCACTCACTTGAGTATTTCATCTCTATTTTTTCCACATCCATCTTGCTGAGACCTTCTCGTTGACCGATTTTGATGCCAGGCTAAGGACGGAAGAATTGGTGGAGTAGGCCGTAAGAAAAAGTAAAAAAAATACTGGCAAGAAGTTTGAAGATTATTAGAAAGAAAAAACATATATACTTCCGTTAAAATGGTGATTTGGCCATTTTTGGAGAATGCTCGTGGCGGGTAGTGCATGACGCTGGCGTAGTCGTAAGGAAGACTCTCAACAAAAGGCGTATCGTGCATTTCGAAATACTTTCGGTATCCTGAAAAAGATGGTACAAACATGGTTGTTATTTTTTATTAGTATCACATGGTGTTGGTGCAAATCAAAATAGTATTTCGTGGTATCTACCACTTCTAAGTTTAGTCCATTCACCAATTTTCTATCGAAGCAATAGGTTCTAGGTTCTTAGTAACTGAAGGTCGGTTCCTTACCTGGTTTAATGTTGTCCCATAAGATGGTGATGTGCTGGTCCCTGTCAGGACGCACGTGTTCGTGTGAAAAACCAAGCACGTGCATAATCTCGTGGGTGAGATCACCGAGGCTCATGCAGTCGTAACCGAACACGATCATCTGTGGTATAGCATTCAAAATTCGTTTGAGATGAAGACGCGATAAGGTTAAAAAATAAATAAATCATAGGTTACTTGCAAATTGCAGTTCTGTTTAATTATATCAATCCAGAGCTGAAATCCAGTGAAAGGAGATCGATTTATTATAACCGATTGAATGACGTGATTACGGAAACAATCAAAAGCCATTGAGTTTCGTTTGGATCCACGTTCGACGGCAGAAGCGTTATACGAAGGGAGTCAAACAATGTTAACTAAGTACCACTGGATTCAAACGCCTGGAGTGAAATAAGGGATCAATATCAATCAGCCTTTAAAGTCGTGTTCATCTAAATACAACGACCTATCATCATCATCATCATCATTTCAGCCGAAAGACGTCCACTGCTGGATATAGGCCTCCCCCAAGCACCTCCACTTCGACCTGTTCTGCGCTTCTCGCATATCTTCAACGACCTATCTACCTATTTTTATAGATCGTATTTTAATAGTAAGTAGGTGTTATGTACAGTGTTGTACCAATCTACCAATATGGTGGTTAAGGCGCTTTTCACACGTCCCGGCAACCGGGTAGCCGGTGCCGGGTACCCGGTGCCGGGTACCCGGCGGCGAAGTGGCTATGCCATGCCCGTTGCTTTGTACAGACGCCAGCACATCAAGTTACTACAATCTGTCAGATTTCTTTAATAGATTTTCGACTTTATTGCTAAAACATAAGGTTCAAGGTTGATTGGGAAAATCTGACAGTTTCGGGTAGGTTGACCTGCTGGCGTCCGTACTTGTATTTAATTATTTTTGTCGAGACTTGGCTGGCTTGATTAAGCACAAACATTTGTACGCCCTCTGGCTTAACATAGCGCACTATTCTATATTTATATAACATCATTATTGTACTTAAGTTCAACAAATTAATAAATGACTTATGCACTCTGATGCCATGTACTACGTTGGATTTCACATACCGTTTTTAGTACACGTATAGTTTGCCTGGTAATTTTACTGGATAGAGAGATCAGATAGGCACCGACTACCCGGTTGCCGGGACCGTGTGAAAAGGCACTAATTCTTTCTTTTGTTTCTCTTTGTCTGCAAAAGTCAATTCTCAATACTTTATTGTGTACCATAATGATATAGTTGGAATGGAAATGATTATATTAGTCACAATTGTGGACCCTGTCGGGCATAGCATAGATAGTAGGAGAGAGGAGGAAGACATCATCATTATCATCATTTCAGCCGTAAGACGTCCACTGCTGGACATAGGCCTCCCCCAAGCACCTCCAAGTCGACCTGTTCTGCGCTTCTCGCATATCTTCAACGACCTAGGTATACCTACCTATTTTTATAGATCGTATTTTAATAGTAGGTGTTATAATGTGATAAATTTTATATTAGTTAAGTAGTCAGTAGTTATAAATAGTATTTCATTTACAGAATTGAATTTACGAATTATAATTAGTACCTATTGTTTCAATAAATCATACCTACACATTTAATTAATTAGTAAGAAGAATTAAAAAAAAATCTTACTAAGTATTCATTATTGTTTTATTTACTTTCTTATTATTAGTTTAAGTTATTACGTTATTAATATTTATTAATTTTTTATTTAATATAATATACCTAAGGCAAGTTATTTTATGGATGCTTAATATTCATTTGTATTGGAGTATTCATTTGTAAAGTATATTCAGCCTGTTTCAAATTGAAGTTAATTCAAGTTAAACAAAAATCTACTTTATTTTAATAGTAGGTAATTAAGTTGGTTTCAGAGTAACTAGCACAGCACCATTGCAAAAGTTATTAAAATGTTTGAGGTTGTAGGTAGGAATTATAGTTATTTTTCCATAAACTCACATTTGTTTATATTTTTGGCAAATAAATCGCGAATGTAGATTAGGTACAAATGTCGACCCTAAGTAGTGCTGGCTGGCAGTAAAATAACTCTAGTTACATTCGAACAGTCTAGCGAATTTAGAATGAGCTTTCAAATTCTGTTAAGTTTTTGTTTGGAAAAACCAGTGATAGTATAGACGCGTTCATAAAATAAACACGTTCCCACATCATATTGTAGTTTTTGCACGTTCCCTTGACATAAAAGCAGTAATTATAACGTTGTATTGTTTTAACATTCCACACTATACTCATTACAGTACTTGCCTGAACTCCTTTAATTTCAGCCCTCTCATTGCTGTGTACACACTGTCGGATTCCTGAGGGGTTGGTGATGTACAGCCAGATTACGTTTTGCAGTGACTTCTGGTCTGTAGGCCGCTCTCGGAGGCGCTGCAGGCGGATACAGGTCTCCTTCTCAAAGTAGTAGAACGCTTTCGTTATTATGTCTGATAGATGCGCGTCTGGAAAGTTTTTTGATAAGAATAGCATAAGAATAATCAGCCTATAATGTTCCCACTGCTGGGATACAGGCCTCATCTCTGTGAGAGGGAGTGGGACGTAATCTAACACACGTGCCCAGTGCGGGTTGGCGGATGTCACATGTCTTTGAATTTTTGGTCTCCTCAAGATGTTTTCCTTTACCGAAGAGGATTCGAATAGGTTGAAGGTTTATTTATTTGTTGAGTAAAAGCTAAACGATATTGCGATGGGCCGCGACGCAACTCCTTGCATAAATTCTCCTTCATCACTTTCGTAAATTTTCTATGAACCAACGCACAATACCTGTTGTATGAAAATGCGTTGCCTTGCGGGCGGCTGTAACTGACCAGTAGATCACCACAATGAAGTAATGAGAGCAGTGGTGGCCAAGAGTACGGTCGCGACTTACGAGTTGTAGGTCGTAGGTTCGAACGCATACAGGCGCTTTACTTTGTGTAAATTATTTCATCACCACTGCTCTCAAAACGGTGAAGGAAAACATCGTGAGGAAACCGGCATGTCCTAGAACCAAAAATTCGAAGACATGTGGCATCTGTCAACCCGCACTGGGCCCGCGTGGTGGATTACGGCCCTCTCACCGAGAGGAGGCCTGTGTCTCAGCAGTGGGAACATTAAAGGGGCTGATTATGATATGAATGAAGTAATGTAATGTAATGAATCATTGAATGTCACTAAACAATTTAAACACAATCATGGGGAGATGCCTTGTAAATAGCTGCTTAGGTTTTGTTTTTTTTCCAAGAATTTGAAGGCAGGATTATGGGTAAACTTTTCATTTTAGGAGGTAAGCTTAGTTATTGCAAGGGTTAGTAGCGAGAATGGGGCGCCCAGGATATGTTGGACATAAAACCAGAGATTTTTTGCTAGGTTCCTAAAGGGCTTTGACGGTCCATGGCATACTTACCTGCTGTCACGCCATTTTGTTTTTTTTTTTCAAAATGGCGGCCTCGTATGAAACCTATACAAATCGATAGCTGACAACAATGCAAACAGAAAACATTACTAGACCAAACCTCGTAAAGTGTCACATTTCTGAGATATTAACATTCAAAGTTGATCACGTGACATCCATATTTTTAGGGTTCCGTACCCAAAGGTTAAAAATTGGACCCTTTTACCACTATTACTAAGGCTCCACTGTCCGTCTGTCCGTCTGTCACCCGGCTGTAATCTCATGAACCGTGATAGCTATAGACAGTTGAAATTTTCACAGATAATGTATTTCTGTTGCCGCTATAACAACAAATACTAAAAACAGAATAAAATAAACATTTAACCCCCTTAAATACAAAAAACGTGTTTTTTTCGGCGTTTTTGCCTTGTGGTACGGAACCCTTCGTGTGCGAGTCGTTCATGTTTGATTACTTTAAAGTTTTATTTTAATAAAAAATAGATAAAAACAGTCTTCAATCCCCTTTTAAGAAAATAGCGGTTCATACTGTACCATATGTTTTAGAGTCAATGAAATAGGGCACGATGGCTTGGGCGAATCGAGCTGGTTTAGTGAATTCGGGTATGGGTTTCGGAGTCGTGATGTTTGGACCGTCAAGCATGACTGCTGGCGCGAAGGGGAACCTTCTGCCGGACTTGCTCGCGGCGGACTAGAAATAAAAAGAGAAATTATGAATGGCAGTTAGGAACTAGGAAGGTAGAGTAGAGGGGCTTTTTTTTTTTTCGCATGGGATATCATCATGTGAAACTGTTTATTATTAAGATCTTAATATACCATATACTCAGAAATAAATAAATCTATCTATCTATCTATCAAATGAGTCCCGCTCTGGGTGGAGCGGAAGGGAGTGTCAGACTCTTACTGACTAAAACCCACCCATGTTCCTTCCTTAGCCCTTTATGACCCGGCAGGCTTCGGCCCTATGGAGCCCCCCTCGGAGTAGAGGGGCTTCTGGCTAAATCTGACCGATCGAACCTTGCTGCGGCTGTTATTTCTTAGCCACGAGTAGAGGGGCTTGGGGCTAAGAAATAACAGCCGCAAGGTTCGTTTGGTCAGGTTAAGCTACGCTTGCCACGGTTGGTCCATGGATGGGTGACCATTTTTACATACGAAGACCCCGCCGTGCCTCGGAAAGCACGTTAAGCCGTTGGTCCCGGCTGTCATTCGTGGATCTTTGACAGTCGTTACGGGTCGTCAGAAGCCCAAAAAATTCTGACAACCAGTCTTACCAAGGAGTATCGTATTACCCAATAACCAGTAGCAGGGTTGTGGAGGTCAGATTGGCACTCACTCCATATAAAATACTGGTATTCAGCGACATCCGCAGGGCAATTGCGTAACACACTATCAGTAGCAATGGGTTTCATTTTGACAGTTCAACAGCATTCATTGCGTTATTTACGTTGTCGAGCAGACACATTTTTCGGACATATGGAGTAATGGATTGGCAATATGCTTCCAAATGATTCAAATTGAGCGTAATCGTGTGTTACGCAATTGGGGTGCCGGTTAGACTGGAAGCCGACCCCAATATAGTTGGGAAAAGGCTAGGCAGATGATGGCAGAGGAGTAGGAAGGTGGAGTTTGCTATGTCGGTGGAACTTCATCGTCGATGCATGATACTTCTTGTTCATCTATACTAAGAGCTTGTTCGCCTGCATAACCTACGAGATAGACACGGTCTCTTTATTCAATACTAGCTTCTACCCGTGACTTTGTCCGCGTGAAATTTCTTGTTCCCCCGACCCATCCCGTCGCATCGCATTGCCTGCCCGCGCTATTACTTCGTTCTGGCTTTTTCTTTTTGCTCGGCTCTAAGGTCCTAGCGAGAGTGATGTTATATAGCCTAGAGCCTTCCTTAAGAAATGGGCTATCAAATGCTATTTTTTTTAATCCAACTGGTAGCTCTGGAGTTTGGCGCGTTCAAACAAACAAACACTTTAGCTTTATTATTAGTATAGATTACATATGTACTGTTTTTATCAGTTTGTAATTGTCTACTTACGATATTGCTTTTCACTTGAGGCTTGGGCATTCCCTTGCGTCTATAAGCGATCTTCTGTCCCTTCTCTAGCAAGTCATCGTATATTTTATCGACAATCATCTCAACCCTTTCCTCATCTTCTACGTTTAAAGCTGGGTTCACACTATTCACCGCTCTTTTGACCCTATTCGTCTTTATCTTTTGTAGCTGTTCTTTCATTTCTTTTAGTTTTAATGCCTTCTTTCTTTTGTCATATTTATTGAAGGGAAGGGCGTCTGGTGCTGTTATAGCTTCTGAATTAAACTTTCTACACATGTCGCGGGTGTCTTGCCGTTGTCTCTCGATTAGTTTTTTGTCGACTGAAATTAAAAAGTTTATTGTCATTCAGTTTGGATTGTCTCGTTGATTGAGTGGTCGCAGATGCGTCGCTGAACATGTAGTGTCAAGTTTGATTCTCAGGTTAGACAAAATGTTGCTAAGTTTTTCTTTTATGAATTTCTCAGTAGAAGCCCGGAGTCTGGATTTGTGCCCGGTTGATGGCCTTGGATGGATGGGGTTGGACCTGTGGCGAAATGTGTGTTGCGTACGCCTTTTAATGGATGGGGTTGGACCTGTGGCGAAATGTGTGTTGCGTACGCCTTTTAATGGATGGGGTTGGACCTGTGGCGAAATGTGTGTTGCGTACGCCTTTTAAAGAATGGGGTTGGACCTGTGGCGAAATGTGTGTTGCGTACGCATTTTAATGGATGGGGTTGGACCTGTGGCGAAATGTGTGTTGCGTACGCATTTTAATGAATGGGGTTGGACCTGTGGCGAAATGTGTGTTGCGTACGCATTTTAATGGATGGGGTTGGACCTGTGGCGAAATGTGTGTTGCGTACGCATTTTAATGGATGGGGTTGGACCTGTGGCGAAATGTGTGTTGCGTACGCCTTTTAATGGATGGGGTTGGACCTGTGGCGAAATGTGTGTTGCGTACGCCTTTTAAAGAATGGGGTTGGACCTGTGGCGAAATGTGTGTTGCGTACGCATTTTAATGGATGGGGTTGGACCTGTGGCGAAATGTGTGTTGCGTACGCATTTTAATGAATGGGGTTGGACCTGTGGCGAAATGTGTGTTGCGTACGCCTTTTAATGAATGGGGTTGGACCTGTGGCGAAATGTGTGTTGCGTACGCCTTTTAATGGATGGGGTTGGACCTGTGGCGAAATGTGTGTTGCGTACGCATTTTAATGGATGGGGTTGGACCTGTGGCGAAATGTGTGTTGCGTACGCATTTTAATGGATGGGGTTGGACCTGTGGCGAAATGTGTGTTGCGTACGCATTTTAATGGATGGGGTTGGACCTGTGGCGAAATGTGTGTTGCGTACGCCTTTTAATGGATGGGGTTGGACCTGTGGCGAAATGTGTGTTGCGTACCTACGCCTTTTGCAATTATTAAATTATAATGTCAGATCTAATAACGGGTTACTTACCTATTCGGACCCTCAATTCATCAGTGCTTTGGCTTAGATCACATTGTGTTAAAATATAATAAAGAATAAACAAAAAATATATCTTTAACAATGCCAACATTCTTGTGAGAAAGTATTTGTTTTATTGTTATTTTTATGTAAATCTTTTTACTCGCCAAACTATAAAACTTTAGCGGAAATTGAAACAATTTTATTTATATTACTTAATCGTAGATTTTATAATTTTATTTTAAGTATTCCAATGCTAGTATTATTGAAAAACAATACTTCGTCCTCGTAACAAAGTATCCAAGTACCTACTCAAGGCTATAAGCACTTAAAAGATGCAGAGACCTCTGAACTGCGACCTCCATTGTATAAAACTAACAATAAGTAAGCCCCCCTTTTTCACTGGCTGACTCAAACATGCGATTGAATGACGTAGGAACTTAAGAACTACCTATTACTCGATAGTTTAATGTAGCACTGGCCTCACCTGTCCGATGGATTCGCAAATTCGAATATAGAAAGTTAACTTTTTATTCCGGCACAAGTTTAACGAGGTTGGAGGTGTGGTGTGAGTCGGTCGAGTGCCAGTCGCTGTTTGTGTGTCAGTGAGAAACCACGTGTACCGCGCCGTGCCCGCGAGTGAACGAACTTGTTTGTTACCCTTGTTATTGTTGTTATTGCCAAAAAAGGATTTATCAAAGTAAGTTTAATTTTTTTTCTGATACCGTTTTGTGTCATTTATGTTTATTTTAGCATTAAGTACGTTATTTGATAACGTGGAATCCGTGTGAATTTATATGCCGGCGTCGACTTTTTTAACTTTGTTGACATGGCAGATTTTACCTTTTAAGACAGTAAGCGATAGAAAACATCTGATTAAATTATACCGGTGAACCGTTATGATATCTGTTGATGATTTAATTGAGGGGCAATGGCGAGGTCGATCATAATTGAGTCCGTGATCTGTGAACCACAGAGTCTGTAATTATATACCTTTACATCTTCGAGTAGACATCTGTCATTCAATATCCCGCCAAAAACGTGCACACCAATATAGTTCTTAACATTGCTATAGAAGAATCAATTTTCTTTGTGTATTAAATGTAGTACAGAGTCACCTGTGCGTAGATGCAAGTTTTTGTGAATTGTGTGAGCTTCGATCTTGTGTTACTATACTTACTATGTCATTCAATGTGATAGACTTTCACTGGACGTAAAGCCTTGTTCACACGTGTCTAGTGTTATAGTAGAATACCATTCTCTATTACATTGATATTAAATTATCTTATTTATATCTCTCATCCGTTTGTTTTTTGTTTATCATATTTAGGTATCGATACTCATCACGTCTGCGGAGTTTCGCCACAAAATAAAGATAGTACAGAAGGCAATCACATGTATGTAGTACTTCCCTTTTCATACCTACGCTCTGCGGTCGCGCTAGGGTGGTCAACTTTGGCTTATGCACAAAAAACTATCGTGGTAGTGGCACTCGTATCTAGTTGTTTGATTTATTTTTGAGCTTATTCTACAATATCAAAACAAAACATAGTATTACAAATACAAAAAGTTTACAGAACAAAAACTTATAAAATTTTACATTTGTCAATTTTCACTATCGAAAATCCCTAATAACTTCAAAACGGATTACCCTATTTACACAATTTATTTTGCCCTATCCGTTTTAGACCTAAACCTATCAAATGACACTAAAAACAACACAATATCTACACAAACAAAAAATCAAGTTTTCAACTTACGTTGGTGGCGTGAATTTACTTTACAAAACAGTTACTGTACTGATTCAAAATAGGAAACTATAAATCGAGCTTAGATAGTAATTTTTTTGTTGCTCCATTTTTGCACTTCACAGACGCGTGTCTCAAGCGGATGGCACCCGCGCTCGCACTACTCCCAACCCGTCCGAGATAACGTGTCCCGGACACGTTATCTCGGACGGACGGACACATAGACACCGCTCACGGACACGGTGTCCGTGAGCGGTGTCTATGTGTGCGTTGCTCGAGCGCACTTTGTGTGTAGATTGCCTTTTGTACTATCTGTATTTTGTGGTTTCCCTATCTAATTTAATTTAACTCTGTGTTACTAGTGACTTAAATATTGTAAGCAACTTGATGAGTAGGTAATTTAGTAGTTTTTTACAAGCTTTGAGCTCCTATTTTCTACCTAATGCACTAACTGCATGTATTATCATTTGCTTAAAGTAGAAAGAACATTACATAGGCAATTATGAACGAATAATTATTTCTATTAGCATCCAAATGTGGGTTAGGTAATGTAATTAGGTATACCGCTACTTACAGTGGTTGGCTGCAGTCTGCAGTGCGAAGTTTTTTTTATTATACTATGTAATTATAGGCTCTCGGCGGAAATTCAATGAACGCTTTCCATTTCTATTGTTTAAGTAATTAATTGATTTCATAATCTGTGGTTAGTAAATTACAATTACGATAAATCAGATTATGATAGACACACTCAAACTCAGGCGAGAATCCACACACATAATTAATTATCTTCTATCTATCTATATATTTATAAAGAAAAGTCTTGACTGACTGACTGACTCATCACCGCTCTTCGACCTAGAGAGCTGAAATTTTGCACAGAGGTTCCCTATATAATGTAGACAAGGAATAAGGAAGGATTTTTCGAAATTCAACCCCTTAGGGAGTTAATTAGGGGATGAAAGTTTGTATGCAAAATCTTAGTCCTTGAGTTAATAAACTTGAAACTTGGCAGGAATACTTATCTAAGTGTTAAAGCCTCTTTGGCATGCTACAGCTGCAGTGACATAATATTATATAAATGAAGAAAAAACATTGTCAAGTAAAAGCTGTCAAGTAGTTTGTCTTGTCATTCTTGTTCCTACTCTTTACGACTTTCATACTATTATATTATTTACCATTTTATAAGTCTTTCACTGAATAAGGTACCTGCATTAGGCCCAAATTATGAAGTTTAGCATTTTTCGCTTTTCTAAACTACCCCCTAAAGGGGGATTGGGGTGTTTCAAAATTTGTATGGAAGAATTTTAACTCAAAATAAAGAATAACGTGTGCGGCTGTTATTATTTAGCCACGGGCCCCTCACTAAACGTGTGTCTATTTAATTAAATATGAAGAAATAATTGTCTAGTTTCTAATTTTATGTGTAAGCTGTTTTGTTTTCAAATTTTATGTTACTCCGTTTTTTTTTGTATTTAAGTTTTAATTAAAATTTTAATGTAATTTTGTAGAATTAGCATAGATATAAGCGATTTAGTGTAAACTGTTAGGTAGCTTATATTTGATGAATAAATGAATATGAATGTGAAAAAAATCCACAGAAAAAAATTACAGTCAACCGCAAAATGTCGACGTCATTTTCGATATTTCAAAATAAATAGCGATATCACTGCACCGCACTACATTTGGTGCTCAGTCTACTACAGTTGGTGCTGCGTCACTCCTGCTCTTTCCAATGGGTTATATCACTAAGAGCATAAGCAGAGAATCCTCGATACTAACAAGTAAGCAGGTGCAGTCACAACCGCTTTCAACTTGTGTTGTCCTACTGGTGGGCTAAGGTCTCTTTGGCCTCCTCCGGCCAATCTCTTATAGATGCCTCTATATCATCACGCCAGCGTTTCGCAGGTATCCCTTGGCGACGCCGCGACGACGACGCCTGTCTTCTGGCTCCAACTGCGTGACGATTCTAGCCCATCTGTCTTGATGCATCTTACAGACATGGCCCGCCTAATTCCACTCCAGCCTAGCAGACTAGTTGCCCACATCGGCGACTCCTGCAGGGTAATTGCGTAACACACTATCAGTAGCAATAGGTTTCATTTTGACAGTTCAACAACATCCATTGCGTTATTTACGTTGTTGAGCAGACACATTATTCGAACATAAGAAGCAATGGATTAGCAATAAGCTTCAAAATTATTCAAATTGAGAGTAATAATGTGTTACACAACTAGGGTGCTGTTTTGAAGCGTATCGTGGTATTACATATTCGGTCGCTGAGCAATAAAGAAGACCCAATGCGCTGCGCTCCATCGCTTTAAGACCTTGTGGCTTCTTTAAGCACTAGCTTCTGCCCGCGAGTTCGTCCGCGTGAAATTTCTTGTTCCCCGGACCCATCCCATCGCATCACATCGCCTGCCGGCGCTATTACTGTGTTCTTTTTTAACTTTTTTTGTTTTTGTTCGGCTCCTAAGTGTATGAGCGTGATGTTATTAGCCTTTAGCCTTCCTCAAGAATTAGGCTATCAAATGCAAAAAGGTTTTTTTAAAGCCGGTAGCTCCAGAGATTAGCGCGTTCACACAAACAAACTCTTCAGCTTTATTATTAGTACCTATAGATGTCTGGATATGTACATTATTAATGTTCTCATTCATCATCATCATCATTTCAGCCGAAAGACGTCCACTGGTGGACATAGGCCTCCCCCAAGCACCTCCACTTCGACCGGTTCTGCGCTTTTCGCATCCAACGGGTTCCTGCGGCCTTCACAAGGTCGTCGGACCACCTTGTGCGAGGCCTTTCAACGCTACGTCTTCCGGTACGCGGTCGCCACTCCAGAACCTTTCGGCCCCATCGGCCATCTGTTCTGCGAGCAATGTGCCCTGCCCACTGCCACTTAAATTTGGCAATTCTTCGGGCTATGTCGGTTACCTTGGTTCTTCTGCGGATCTCCTCTTTCCTGATTCGATCACGCAAGGAAACTCCAAGCATAGCCTATTAAAGATGTTCTCAATAATCCATACTAATTATAAATTCGAAAGTAACTCTGTCTGTCTGTCTGTCTCTTTTTCCTCAAACTTATGAACTGTGCTGGTGATTTAGGTTTCTTACATGACACTAATATGGCTTATACAATAGGCTATTTGACAATGTACCTAAAAAATAAGGTCATAATTATTGACACTCGTATAGATTACCTATCGCTTTTAAAATCGATTTGCATTAATTTTACTACAAAACAATGTATGTAAGATGAAGTTTTTCGGGTTTTTTTTTATAAATATATAAAAAAAAAACCCGAAAAAACTTCATCTTTTTAAATCTGGCGCCACGTAATCGAAAACGGTCTGGATTGGCTGAACTTAAGATGACGTCATGATTTAGTAAATTTCTGTCTATCGTTGACAGAACAGATGACTTTTGTCTAGTATCTCGACCGTTTCAACGTTTGTTTACGTGAATCGTGACGTCACGACGCCATATTGTTATAGATAGCGTTTTGGCGGCTTATTTAAACAGTACATTTTTATTTACTATTTTTTAAAAGAAATACATTATGCAATTTGAAGTAATAGGTTTTTGTGGGCTCGTTAGACACCATTAAATAATCTGAGATGTTTATCAGCAACCAGTCAAATACCTAGCCTATTATATTAACATAAGAACACTGCGACTCTGCGACCCAGTATGAGAAAATCTTAACAAAGAGTTAAGAAATTTAGAGTACATATAATGCTATTGTGTGCATATGCTATAAGAAATAAATAGCGATGTTAACTAGCCCCTCTTACTAGATTTGCTACCTTCTCAACAGCGGGAATTATAATATCTACAGCATCTTTTCTATTAACAAGAACTGTCATACATAAACCTTTAATGATAATTTTACGATGTGTTTGATTTTTTATCTATAATCTATATCATGTTTCTCTGTTTGACTGTGAAACAAACAGACAATACCAAAAGCTACATGCATTAAAGTAACCTCACATATACTTGCCTTAGGTAGATACTTTTAAACCACACTAGGTAGGTACTGTGATACTTTAAATAAGTAAACCAGCTCCATAATCCCTGCCTCACTGCCTCATATTACCAACCAGAGCACTGCTATAATCAGCTTTATAAATCCGATTACGACTTGCTGCTGATGTTGTCTAAGAACAAGATTTACCGCTAGCGCATCGTCGTTTACGGTAAACGTGCACGTAACGGTTGCGCGACGATTACGTAGCGAGTGGTCACGCTACCGCTCGCTAGGGTCGGCAGGAGAAATTGGAGAATATGTTGGTTTGAGAATTTCGTTTGGTTTGGTATCGTGAGTTCGTGATTGAGCAATTGATGAAGGAATTTGGAAAGTGTTTTTTAATTTTTTGTATGGTGTCTGTTTTTCTATTTATCTTTCAGTGTCGTTTTATTTAGGTTTTTTGGCAAGGTTTTTGGCTTCGTTCTGATGGTCTTTGATAATGTTTTTCTCTACATTGGTCATTGTGTCACTTTCAAAATCAAAATCAAAATATTTTATTTCACATAAGCCTACATGGGCACTTATGAAACGTCAGAAGCTAGGTGCACGGTTCCAATTGGTCGTTTCCTATGGAGAAGAACCGGCAAGAAACTCCACGGTTACTCTTTTTAAAAATAATTGGCTTTTACAATATTTTCAAATTACAGTAGGTATGGGAGGATAGCGTCTTTTTACTTTAAATCTTATAATAGGTAAGACTGGTTTGAACATAATCGTCGCCAATGTAAGGTTCTATAAATTCACCTAAGTTATATTATCTTCCTCTGCTGAATGGATTTCCACAGTAGAATCTAATTTACCTCTGCCCTCCGTACTTTGGAAAGCACGTTAAGCCGTTGGTCCCGGCTGTCATTGGTGGATCTTTGACAGTCGTTACGGGTCGTCAGTAGCCCGAAAATCTGGGAACCAGTCTTACCAAAGGGTATTATCATGTTTAACATCTAACATTTTGGTCTTACTGTTCAAGCATTAAAATTAACTGTAGTTAAACATTTATATTTAAAACCAAAAGTCTTTATTGCAATGTTTAAGAAAAAAAATTTTTTTTTTCATCCTCTCAGAATTGGATGAAAATGTTGTGGCAGTGGTGGTGGTGGCCCAGTGGAAACGGCCGCGACTTACGACTGGTTGGTCGTAGGTTCGTACTTTGTATAAATAATTTCATCAACACTGCTCTCAAAACGGTGAAGGAAAACATCGTAAAGAAATCGGCATGTCATAGAACCAAAAATTCGGAGACATGTGACATCTATCTAGCGTGGTAGACTACGGCCCACTCCCTCGCGCAGAGAGGAGGCCTGTGTCCCAGCAGCGGGAACATTATAGGCTCTGTTGTGGCTTCCACTGTTTATGTTCCTCATAATATGGGAAACAATTGATACAATTATATTGTTGAGGTGTTCTGAAGCAATTATTCAGTAATACAGATTACTGAATAATTGCTGCAGCTGTTATAAACCGTTATAAATTCACGGCCCGTTACTGTGATAGTAGGTACCGCAATTTTATATACAATGTAGGTGTAGAAAATACATTGTCAGTGTAATTAGATGAAGAATCTACAACGATGCTTTTCACATTTATGGGTTTTTTGCAGGCACCTATAGTTTGAAATTAAAAACAGACACGTCAAGTCAATTTTATTTATTTGTACGTAAGTATGTATAGATATCTTCTCTTTTTGATCATCATCATTCTGCCAAAAGACGACTTCTGCTGGATTAACTGGATATCTCATAGGCCTCCCTTCAGCATCGTCACACCTACCGATCCTGCCTATGCTTCTTTCTCTCACGTTGTTAGTTTAATAATAGGCTATTTGACTGGTTTCTGATAAACATCTCAGATTATTTAATGGTGTCTAACGAGCCCACAAAAACCTATTACTTCAAATTGCATAATGTATTTCTTTTAAAAAATAGTAAATAAAAATGTACTATTTAAATAAGCCGCCAAAACGCTATCTTTAACAATATGGCGTCGTGACGTCATGATTCACGTAAACCAACGTTGAAA
This sequence comes from Oligia fasciuncula, assembly GCA_963082905.1. Taxonomy (NCBI): domain Eukaryota; kingdom Metazoa; phylum Arthropoda; class Insecta; order Lepidoptera; family Noctuidae; genus Oligia; species Oligia fasciuncula. The sequence continues at coordinate 5,308,699 of OY720406.1, forward strand.
CGGTCGAGATAATAGACAAAAGTCATCTGTTCTGTCAACGATAGACAGAAATTTACTAAATCATGACGTCATCTTAAGTTCAGCCAATCCAGACCGTTTTCGATTACGTGGCGCCAGATTTAAAAAGATGAAGTTTTTTCGGGATTTTTTTTTATAAATAATACATTGTTTTGTAGTAAAATTAATGCAAATCGATTTTAAAAGCGATAATCTATACGAGTGTCAATAATTATGACCTTATTTTTTACATTGTCAAATAGCCTATTCCGACATACCGTGCAAAAAACCGTGAAGGAAAACATAGTGAGGAAACCGGCATGTCCTGGAACCAAAAATTCGAAGACATGTGACATCTATCAACCCGCGCCGGGCCTGCGTGGTAGATTATAGCCCACTCTCTTTCGAAGAGAGGAGGCCCGTGTCCCAGCAGTGGGAACATTATAGGCTGATTTGTATAGGCAATAAACTGCCAGAAACTGTATTTTCGTTTATTTCGGAGCTTTTAGCGTTGTTCTCGCTATCTTATCGTCATAATATCGACGGCACGGTTGGCGCAGTGGTTAAGTGATTGACTGCTGCGCTGTGTGTCGCGGGTTCGATTCCCGCACGGAACAAATATTTGTATGACCTACAAGTAGTTGTTCCGGGTCTGGCGGTTTGTGTACGTGAATTTAAATGTTTGTAAACGCACCCACAATACAGGAGACATTCCTAGTGTGGGGCAAAGTTAAAAAAAAAAAAAAAAATATCATTAAAATTTCTCCTTTTTCAAGTTAGCTTGGTTTCGAATGCTTACATATATGTCGGTACCTTGTTTGAAGAAAATTGCGTTACAATACTAAGTGGGTTTGTTAGTCCAAAGTGATGTTTTCCCATTGATGCAAATACTGTGGAGTATTTTCCCACACGTGACACGATGTTAAGAAATTAAAGGTACTTACTTAGTGTGAAATTAAAGGTACTTAGGTACTTGGTGTACACAAAGTATTTTTAATACAGTTGCTCAAAAAGTGGTGTATTGCAGGGACGTATAGCGTTCGGGAAGTGGGCTATTACATACTAGTGCTTTTTTTTTACCTTTCCCGAACTCGTGCGTGTCTCTTTCCCAACTGTCAAAATAATGTATATTAAAAAGAAAAACCAACCATGAAGTTTTTACTAAAGAGTTTTTGTGATTCATACAAATACGTATATTTCTAAAAAGAAGCTACTAATTTATTTCAATATCAGATTTAATGATTTAATTGAATGAGTTAGGTTAGGTTTCATTTCATTTCATATCAATAAAAAAATATACCGAAGACTAAGCTGTATGGATAGTTCCTTTTGCCTACCAAAATGGGTGAAGAAAAAAAAACTCTGCTTATATTCTATGGTTGGCGCCATTTTCCAGAAATTTTCTTTGCGAGTTTATTTGTTTGTTGCACAAAATGAGTAATTTCGACCCTATTTTTTTTAAATAACACCACCGGAACTCAGTATAATTGCACAAAATGCTTCGGAGAACATTTTACCGGAAAAGTCAAAAAGTCGTTACATATCCACATACGACAAATTTTTTGCGTGGAGAGAAGATAAAAAAGCAATATTGTGTTTTTTTATTTTATTAAATTGCTTCATTTTTTCGCAACTGTATTAAAAATAGTCGTTCAGTACACCTGCGGAACCGTCATTGCAACTTGTTCCGACTGTCAACCCTCGCCTTCGGCTGCGCCTCGGCTCGGGTAGACATTTGTCGGAACTCTTTGCAATGACAGCCTTTCCGCACTTGTAATGAAATATACTATTGTTTAGTTGTAATTCTGGAGCTCTTTGTGAAAATGTCCCTTCGCAGATCACCACCACCATGCATTTTTCTGCCGCCAAACAGTGTTGCTGATTTTCGGTTAGACAGAGTTCCGCTTGAAATCTAAAAACCGGCCAAGTGCGAGTCGGACTCGCACACGAAGGGTTCCGTACCCCAAGGCAAAAAACCTCGAAAAAAACACGTTTCTTGTATGGAGAACCCTTTTAGTTTAATTTTTTTGTATTTGTTTTTAAAGCGGCAATAGAAATAGGTACACACTCTGTGGAACTTTCAACTGTCTACCGTTCATGACGGTTCATGAGATACAGACGGACGGACAGCGGAGGAAAACGGTCCCGTTAACACTTTTCCATAAGAGATTGGTGGTTGGTGGTAGAAATCTAACTTAGAAAGATGTATTAATGATTCGAATGATTTTAATTCTCTAAATATGATATATTATTATATCTGTTAGTGTTGCGAATCATATTTTGATCAAGATACAACCTGACACTGACCTGCAAATTGCAAAAAACGTAAGAAAATTTGAATTTCGCGGTTACATCATTAATGTTGAATTTAAAATTATATATGAGAACGATGTAAAAAAGATGTACACGTTAAAAGCGTCCAGAGTACAGCAAATAGCAAGAAAACAACAATCCAAAAATAAAAATAAGCCGAGGCAGCTAAGTGATGACCAGCCCCAACTGACGGCGCCCGTTCACGAACATGACGCATAGATCAGCACCATTCAGCTCAACCATTACTTATGTTATTAGTGAACAAGTCGTTGGAGTAGGTACCTATACACAGGGTTATTGGTAAAACATTAACAACTTCATAAGAGGTGATTGTACTCATCATTATGAACAACTTTTATTACGGGACCAAACCTGAAATCGCGAAAAAAAAATCAGCAGTTCCCTACATTTTGACGAGTTATACGAACATAAATGTAGGGAACAGCTGATTTTTTTTCAAACAACCAAACTATTCTGTTAAAATCTCACTGTGAAAACTAAGGTGAAGTGAGCTTGAAGTGAGTTGCCCTTGCCAACAGTGCCAATCCCTAGATTCAACTAGAATGACAGCCCATTTTACCTAAGTTTTCACGTTGAGATTGTTACAGAATACTACAGAATAGTTCATTGTTTTGTAAACAATCTGTTTTCTACTTGGGCCGGTTAATGAGGAGACATTTCAGGGGTTTCTGGGATAGCAACGCCTGTGATACCTACACTAACTATTACAATAATAGGAAATCGTTAAGTTCAATCTTTACATAAGCTTCTTCTTTCGATAATATTGATTCTAAACATGTCATGTATTGACTCTACGGTCGCTTAGTTAATTGGATAGCTACTTAGGTTCTAAGTTATTTGTAAACAGATATTAAAAATTGTTTATTATCTAAAAATAAACAGTTTGTTTCAAGTCATTAGACTTTGACATTCAAAATGCGTTCAACAGCAACCGTGAGAATGCCCCCATGGTTCTAACGCTAAAGGAATTCATTATTATTCCGTTGTAATCTGCATATTAAAGAAAATAAAAGCATTTACTTAGGAATCATCACATCCGTTTAAAAGAAAATACTCGGTTTTTTGAGACACGTTACTTTTACTACTACTAAATTCATCATCAACGTCAGTCATTCAGCCGAAAGACGTCCACTGCTGGGGCCCAAGTCTGCTATTTTTTATAAATTCGTCATTCCAACACGATCCCATTGTCATTTTGTTAAAAGTTCGTAATTTTCTAAATTCATAATGGTCGATCATTGGTCGGTCAATGGCACAGAACATATACGATACTCGTAACAAATTAAAAGCAATGACTGCACAATGACGTCACTGATCAAAGGAACTGTCAAAATTTTAGCAGATTAATGCCTAAGTCAGTTATTCATTTGTCATTATGTACGAGATTACCATTCTATGCCATTTCTTTCAATGGAGTGTCAGTGATTGACCATTGGAAAGTCATAATGACGCCATTATATTAGTAGATTACCAAACTTGTCAAAATCAACAATTTTGAAATCAATGATAGACCATTCTGATACTATTGTAATAGCAGACTTGAGGCCCTGGACATCTACTTACCTCTCCCAAGTATCGCCTCACCTGTCCTGTGCTTCCCGTATCCAGCGGTTTTTCAGAATAATTTCTGTAAAACTTATTTGTTAGTGAATTCGCCAGCCCTGTTCTATCATTCACCAGTTGCATTAGGTCATTGACACTGGCGTAGGTATTGCAGAAAGCCGTAGGTCTAACGAATACATTAGCTATCACCTAGCCTAGCCTTCGTTTGTCACTGTCAAGGTTTAAAGTCTTTAGCCTAGAGGCCATTTGACTCATAGTTCGAAAGTGTTGCCAACCTGTGTGAATGTTTCACCGTAGTTAGTAGCCTGATGGAAATTATTTCGATTTAAAAAAGAAGGTTTTCAATTCGACTCGAATGTTTTTGATCCCTGTTATTTCAAACTTTTGTCAAATCTAAACTGATTTTAATGATAAATAGATTCTCTCAACTCGTCAATAGATTTTTATTGATTGATCTTGATTAGGTAGGTACTCAAGTATGTATTTAGGTGTGTTAACTGTTAGGTATGTGTATAGACAACACTTCTCGCGCTTCTGTTATAATTTTTGCACTGTCAGAAAGTTTTTAAGGAGGTGTCATTGTGTTAACTAACAAATTTAGCATGTCAAAACGTTGAAACTGGTGCTTGAAACCGCAATCTAGATATGGTCTTTCATAAATCAAAACTTACAGACAAATGCGGGTGAAACCCGCTCTTCTTGGTGAAATTGCAGGCAATAGCTGGTCATTCTTGCCTCCATCCTTTCTCCTAACTCACAATGACAGCTAAAGCAAATGGAATAGAAACTACAGTGTCAGCGCCTGAAGCCATAACGAGCGCTTGAAACAGAAACAGCTGTTTGTAGATACAAGTGTTTTGTTTGACAGTAATAGTTGAAGAAAACATTTTTTTCTGCCTACGGCCATACTTTCCGCGAACTCTCACGACCTTACCGTCTTGGAGCTTATATACCTAATATATAGAAGTGTCTAGGTTAGTCTAAAGTTCTAGAGTAATGTCCGGTCGGCCATAACTCTAACTGTGACAAGTCTGTCACTGTTCCAATTTGTCATTGCAAAAAACACGCCACAGAGAAAGATAACTTTAATCACGGAAGTCGTTGTCTCCGGTTTTGTATTTTCTTTAACTTGATAAGTACCTAAATAACAGTGACAGGAAGTTATTATAACATCATCAACATTCACTAAGTGGAAAAACACGTGTTATTGAAGCTCATCAGAACTTGACCAAATTTCTGTGGGAGCACACAGTCTCGTGCACCTGCTTAGGCATCGATACCAAAATGGAATAGGCATTTTTAACTACAATCTGTCAAATTTCTTTAATATATTTTCAACTTTATCGCTAAAGCATTAGGTTCAATGTTGATTGGGAAAATTTGTCAGTTTCGGGTAGGTTGATGTGCTAGCATTTGTACATTAGCACACCATATAATAAGACTTGCCTCTATAAGATTGACCATGTAATGTAACTATAAAACTATAACTAAGGTTATCATCTTTATTACATACTTACATATTTTTAGAAAAAAAACACGGTTTTTATATACTTACCTACATCTAAATAAGCATCTCAGACAAATAACATTATAATGTTTATGATATTTTTGATAACATATCGGACTTAATTCTTCAACCGGTTTTCGGTACGTCTTTCGTGGTAAAAACAGCAGCACCAGTATAAGTTGGCTTCTTACTCTACTGAAAGTCTTTGCTACGCTGGGCCAGTTCTAGATCAACGTGTTTCCATACGCTCGACGTGTGGTGTGCGTGTGGTGTGCGTGTGGTGTGCGTGTGGTGACCCTTGATAGACTCAGGTGATTTTATGTTTTTATCAACCTCATTATTTTGTAGTTTCACGCGTTTTTATGAATAGTCATAACGTAATCATAGGTCAGCGGGGAAATTGCGTAACACATTATCAATCGGAATCGGTTTCATTTTGACAGTTCAACAATATTCATTGCGTTACGTGTAGAGCAGACAAATTTTTCGAACTTATGAAGCAATGGATTAGCAATTTGCTTCAAAATGATTCAGATTCCGATTGATAGTGTGTTACGCAATTAGGGTGCTGGTTGTTACTATCCGTTGAAGCTAAACATTACTTTTTATATCCTCATTATTTTCACTTCTGGTATCCAACACTTAGGGCTGCTTTTTCCAACGCCAGATAACTTTATCGGAGGAATAATTTTGAATTTTTGACAGTTCTTCCATACAAAAACTGTCAGACGTCAATTTTATTTTCTACGAATAAAAATTATCCGTCAATTGAAAAATCAGCCCTAGATGTTTTCTATGATAAGTGCAAGTTACTGACGTTGCTCAAAAAGCCGCTAAGCTGACGTGGGACTGAGCTGGTCACGTCTGCCATATGCCCAATATGGGCCAAATTAACCACTACCCGAACGAGTGTCGTCTTCAATACTCTCTCTGCCCCTTTTAAATTAACTTGACCACTTTTGAACCGTAGATAACGAAGGTGCAGAATCTTGGTAAACAGACACCATCTCTTCGTGAATAGTTTTTTCGATATCCGTGGTTTTTTGACTTTTTCCTTGTTTGGTAAGGAATTTAATAACAGCGCGGTGCTCGATTTTCTTCGACATTGTCACGTTAGCCATACCAGTTGTCGTTGACTCAGGATTACTAGCAAACAACACAACTATATGAAATTTTACCTTTATACCCTTAGTTAATGTCAATAATTAGTAAATTAGTCAAATTACCCATATCATTAGTAAATCACCCTGATACTGAGAATACATTGAACGCCCCTCGTAAATGTCAAATAGATCGATAGGTATTGAGACAAAACCTACGAAGCTGTAGTAAATTAATAATTGTATGTTAGAGACCTACTTTTAACCGTAATTTTGCAAGCTAATCAGTTTTAATTTCTTATACCGAGCTGTGTTATTAATTATCCGACTCAAAGTACAAGATGCTGTACGAGGTTAGTGAGGTGTCATACATGCACTCATGGCTCAGGTCTAGTAATTAACTGATTATTAATTATCTACGGAGCGGTGGAAGCTCCCCCACTGGGTGGAAGATAGTGGCAGGAACTACATGGGGGTTTTAGTCGGTATGCTCATAAGTAACTAAGTCAAAAAAAAAAAAAAGATAAGTAATAAAAAAAAAAAAAATTATCGATAAGTTGAGCTAATAGTCCAGAACATTTACCGTAATCCTTTGTCATTTTATTTTATTTATTTTAGAAAAACTCACAGCTAAAATTACAAGCTTCCACTATAATGTGAGTAACAATAACAAATACGCGAAAACAGCGACGTAAGAGATACGCAAAAGAATTATCTCACGTTCAAAATTACAATAATAAAGAGAAGAAAAAAAATGGTTATACATCGAAAAACAATTGTTCTAACTTTGCTTTACTATGGAAATAATAAAAAATAATTTTGAAATTAATTTATAAATTTAAATTGATTTTACTTTTTTTATTCCAGACTAAAAAAGGAAAATCCCGGACCACATAGGACAATGTTGCTAGCTTTCTTATTGTCATTTTCGTAATAATTAATATAATTATATCAATCTATCTTTAACAACACTGTTAAGAGCGTTTACGCCGTGCGGCATTTCATACAAACTTTCAAGCCCTTATTTTTCGAAATGAATGAACCGATTTTAATGAAACTTCATACGCATAAGCAGAATACAAAGGTCTAAAAAGTTAGTAGAGAACATTTTCGAAAAATAGTGTTACAGCCAAATTAGACCGATTTTAAATTTTCCATAGAAACAGAGATTTCCAGTTATCTTTTTTAAATAAGACATATCGAAAATGTTCTCTACTAACTTTTTAGACCTTTGTATCCTGCTTATGCGTATGAAGTTTCATTAAAATCGGTTTATTCATTTCGAAAAATAATGGCTTGAAAGTTCGTATGAAATGCCGTACGGCGTAAACAAAGAGTGTGAACTATTTCCAGTAAATTACAGTAAGATCCTGTTATAACAACACATTGGTGGTAATTTTGTTGCGATACAGTAAATATCCATGAGAGACCGACATAGTCCCAGTACCGGCTTTCCATGCGTCACTTTCTACGTTAGAAAGTGAATTTCAAACATTACGAGATTGTGCAAATAATGCCTTAATGTTAATCGTAATTCGTAATAAACCGAATAAAAATTACGTGCGTCATTGTTATTTTAACAACTGGCAACATTTGAGTGATGTAAGTTTTTTTTCTTTGTTTAAATTTTTAAAGCAAAGAGAACTGAATATTATTTTTAAAGTTTATTTTAAAAGGAAGTTTTTAATTTGACTTTTTTTGTCGAGAATGCTGATTAATTAATTAACTATTTTATTTTTTATAGTTCCATGTAATTATTTTGTTGACGACCAGCAACCAACCTTTTTTATACTCTTAATTATGTTTGCTTTTTATAAAATTTATTCTTATGTTTGTCTGCTGTCACTGTGAAAAATATATACCAAAAAATCGTGAATAGTGTTTCCATTATAATGAGCATCATTTATAGCATAGCCATCCTCATCCTCAACATATTTCATAGATAGCCAACAATTAGCTCAGAATAACGTACAGGCTACCGCTTTAGTAATGAACTTTGTTTCGTTCAGTAAACTTGGCTCTAAATAGGTCCCGTGCGGCACTCCAAAAGATAACAGTGTAGATATTTAATTTCCTTACAAAAGTGTAAGGAAATTAAATACACTACTACTACACATAAAGATGTGCAGTTACAGCTGTAGGTTGCAGTTTGGTTGCAGTAGATAGCGGAGATGAAGTTAATTTTATTATTTTCAAACTTTCATTATTACTTCCAATCAACCTCCTTAAATGGAAAGATATTATTCATCTGTATTCTGAATTCTGAGCTATTTATTGACATGGATTTAGAATGTATTATTTATTGTCTTGCGGAACGGCAGGCTGTAAATTCAAATTAGGCACACATAACACACAAAAAAAAAATGCTTGTAAATTTTTCTTTTCTTACTAACCTCAGGCACACTCAGGTACGATTGCATACAGCCAAATTTCACTTAATTAAGTTTGCAATTAGTGAATTCCGTGATAGTTGTTACATCGCTTTCAGCACTGGTTGGCAGGTAACCGTTCGACCTGATCACCCGACTACTCAATGCAATGCAATAACTTGTTTTGATTGCGTTTCTAACGTGTAGACTATTTGTTTGTGCTAGATTCTGTATGTAAGAAGTAGGTGTAGTTTTCTGTATTTTAAAGGCTTTAACTGATAATTATCTGGCTAATTAATTACGGTGTGCTTCAAGGGACTGACTTTGGACCAATTCTATTACGGAAGATTTAGCAAAGTTAGTTAGATGCACTTCCTTAGATACTACTGGTTGGCGTCAATCCACGTATTACGTATAAGATTGGCTGTCGCAGTTTCTGCAACCGGTCATGAGGATACCAATGCTTATTGTATAGTCGACAGAAAAGGCAAAAATTAACCGGATATTTATTTAGTTTTTTTGGGCGTGAATCTGAGATTTACGTTTTAAGCAAAAAGTTATTACTTAACAAAAAATAATACAAAAGGGTATTAACTTATCCATTGATTAGCTAATAACAGGAAGCATCATTTTCTAATATCTATACATATAATAAATCTGTAGACGAGGCGTTTCTGTACATTGAAAGAAAAAAAAAATAGGTGGGGTGTTAAAGGATAACCAACAGATGCCATTTCATAAATTTTTGGAATTTTTGTCTGTTTGTCGGTTTGTCTGTTTGGATGTGACAGATTTATTTGAACACGTTCAACGTAAAAAGTACCGAACCAATATGGTTCATTTTTATACTCAAATATAGTGTAGAACTCTGAGTAGTGATTAGTCTTTGTTTCATCGCAATCGCTTCAGTCTACCAAAAGATATAATCAATTTAAAGCATTCCATAACAATTTTAATTGCAATAAGTGGAAACACGTAACGACATCTATTGGCGCGATATAGTAGGTACTAACGAACACATATTGTGATCTTTAAAATATTAACTCTGATACCTAAGTATGTGTTATTTAAAAAAGCAATGATAATGATTATAATCTATAAATATAAAAGAAAAAACTCAAGAAGTGGTGGCTTAAGCTTAGAACCAGGAGACGGACATAGGATAGTTACTTTTTATCCGGTTTTTTTTATCCGGTTTTAGACGGACATAGTATTTAATATTTTTATTATTTACTTATGGCAGTAGGGTAGGAGTAGTGTGGGAGTAGGTTAGGACTAGGGTAGGAGTAGGGTAGGAGTTGGGTAGGAGTAGTGTAGGAGTAGGGTAGGAGTAGGTTAGGAATAGGGTAGAAGTAGGGTAGGAGTAGGTAGGGTAGGAGTAGGGTAGGGTAAGGGGTAGGACACCACGCGAACGAAGTAGCGCCGGGCAGCTAGAAATAATTTATATGGCAAAACAACGTTTGCCGGGTCAGCTAGTCATAAATATGCGAAGGTTGGGTTTCTACGATATAATGACTTGTAATAACTATGTGCTGTATCATTGTATTATTAACATTATAATCCCTGATTACGTATACGTTAATAAGCGAGACATGCAATAAAGGAATATTTAAAATTAAGGATTGATTGCAATTCAAATATCGGGTGGAAGTAGATATTGCAGCAAGTAAGAGCACCCATGTAAATCATCAATCATGCATAATTTATTGATCATAATATGAAGGTTAGAGCAGTGGTGGCCCAGTGGTATCGGCCGCGACTTACGAGTTGTAGGTCGTAGGTTCGAACCCAGACAGGCGCTTTACTTTGTGTAAATTATATCATCAGCACTGCTCTCAAAACGGTGAAGGAAAACATCGTGAGGAAACCGGCATGTCCTAGAACCAAAAAATTCGAAGACATGTGACATCTACCAACCCGCACTGGGCCCGCGTGGTGGATTACGGCCCACTCCCTCTCACAGAGAGGAGGCATGTGTCCCAGCAGTGGGAACATTATAGGCTGATTATGATGATATGATGATGAATGTGAAGGTTATGTTGATAATTAAAACATCAATTACCGCCAAAATCGCAAAAGCCGTAGATGATTTTGGGAATCATAGATTTATTTATTACTAGCTTCTGCCCGCGACTTCGTCCGCGTGTAATTTCTTGTACCCCCACCGCGTCGCAACACTTCGTATTCGCTTAGCGTTCATTCTGACTTTTTTTCTTTTTGCTCGGCTCCTAAGGGTCATAGCGTGATATTAAATAGCCTATAGCCTTCCTCAATAATTGGGCTATCAAATGCAAAAAGATTTTTTCAAATCTGACCGGTAGTTCCAGAGATTATCGCGTTCAAACAAACAAACTCTTCAGCTTTATTATTAGTATATAGATATAGATAAAGTAGCTGCTGCCCGCGACTTCGTTCGCGTGATATTAATACCTTTTCATTTTCTTTCTTTTTATTAAAAAAAGTAGCTTAGTTACTCTTTATAACATCAGCTATCTGCCAGTGAAAATCCCGTCAAAATCGGTCCAGCCGTTTCGGAGATTAGCCGGAACAAACAGACAGACAATTTTTTTATTTGTATAGATGTAGGTATAGATTAGTGACGACTGACGATGTATAGACTAGATTAGAAGAACATCGCGGTCACACAGACAGACACGGAAAGCGACTTTGATTATGTACAGACGCCAGCACATCAAGCTACTACAATCAGTCAAATTTCTTTATTAGATTTTCAACTTTATTGCTAAAGTAAATATGATTCATCTTCCACTTCTTACGATATATACAACACGTTATTCCATGAATATAGAGTTATCGATGGATTATTAGAGAATATCAGGCATTGTCTGATGCCCCCTTTTTTTTTTTTTTTTTTTTTTTTTTTTGCGTATGGGAAATCATCAAATGACCCCTCCCGCTCTGGGTGGAGCGGAAGGGAGTGTCAGACTCTTACTGACTAAAACCCACCCGTGTTCCTTTCTCAGCCCTTTATGTTCCGGGCCAGCGGTAACCCTTTCGGACAATCCCGCTGATTTCGGACAATCCCGCTGATCTGATGCCCCCCTTCTCCGAACAAAACCCACAGATTCGGCCTTGGCCTTCTTTGTAGGGAACCAAATCAAAATTCAATCATGTAGGTATAGATCACTTAGCTTCTGCCCGAGACTTCATCCACGTGAAATGTCTTGTTCCCCCGACCCACCCCGTCGCATCGCATCGCATTACTTCGTTTTTGCTTAGCGTTCTTTCTGACTTTTTTTCTTTTTGCTCGGCTCCTAAGGGTCATAGGTTGATGTTAAATCCTATAGCCTTCCATTGGGCTATCAAATACAAAAAGATTTTTTCAAATCCGACTGGTAGTTCCAGAGATTACCCCATAAATACAAACTTACAAACTTTAACTCTTTATAATATTAGTATAGATAATAAAGATTAGTAATTAGCATAGATGTAGGAGTGAAAGGTGTTGTGAAATGTGAACATAATAGCTGTTTGTAGGTAAGTAAATTTCACTGCGTACGTTATAGTTATAATTTATAACACACAGTCTTATCGAAGGCTAATTAAATAATTATGTATGTAGATGAACTTACATAAGTCTTTAAACCAGGATAACATAATGAATATAATGATATTCTACCGGTGATTAGGTGAGAGTTGAGACTGATTAATGATGACTGCGGTTCATCGTGTGCACTATGTATTATTGCATAATGCATGGTGATTTGGTTTAGAAGTGAATACATAAATCTTTAAGTATATTAAGTTGAAGACGTGTTGTGTCTAGTTATGAGCAATTCGTCATTGGAGGGAAATTAACTAAATGTTCTTAGGGCGATTTCGAACAAACTTAAAATACCAAATACCTAGGTGTTTTGACAGTTTTTGTAAGGTCAAATCTGTCAAAAACTCAAAGTTTAAATTCGTAAAAGAAATTTATTCGTAGATCGGCGGAGTAATTGCGTAAAGGCCGGGGGGTGGGGGGGGGGGGGGGTAGAACGGGTAGAACAATTTCCATGAAGTCGTCGCGTTGTCCCGTCGCAACTGCTTTCAGGAGTCATAAAACTACCCTTAGGAGTGCATGGTTCAGTTAATGTAAAGGTTTGTATTATTCATACAAACCAATAAGGTTTTCGCAAGCGTATCATAGGGGCCTACCTATTTGGAATACACCTTCAAAAGTTTTTTTTTTCAAAGTTTGTGCGTGGACACTCAACAAGCTTAGGTATCTAAGTATTAGGTACAGTCAACAAAAGAGATAAGTATGCAGGATCGTCGGATATAGTTGAAGTTTAATAAGAAACTGATGGATGTTCTCGGATAAAATTTAATTTTATTAATAGAAAACAAACAGCTCATTCATCAAATTAAATTTCAGTCGACAACGTCCATTGGTTTCTTACTACACTTCAACTATGTCCGACGATCCTGCATACTTATCTCTTTTGTTGACTGTACCTAAGAGTCAAAACATGAGTGTGCTTGACCCAACTTTTTGTGTATTTTTAATTCAATGGTTTTTAAGATTTCAATCTGTCCCAATTAGCTGCTTTGCCTTTTTAACAAAGTCATGTTAAAAAAATGTTGACGTGTATTTTTTTTCCTTTGTCCCAAATTCAGGGTCGATTGCCTTGATAACCTCGGAAAGAGCAAAACGAATATAGACCCCACAATTATAAATTCGGGTTTCTTAATTGCTTGTGAAGGGTTTTGAGATATTTTCTCACTGATTTATGAAGTAGTTTAATAACCTTTATTTATTTAGTAAAATAAAGCAGACAGATAAAAAATGGTTTTCAAAGACCGGGGTAATTGCGTAACACGTTAACAGTAGCAATGGCTTAAATTTTGACAGTTCAACATCATTTATTGTGTTATTTACAATAATGTCTATCTCATAATATAATGAAATGTGCCAAAACGTGACGTGTCCTTGCAATTCTCGTGTAATTATTTAATCACCGCCTAGAAGTTTCTCTTCAAAAAAATTCAGTATTTTTAAGGTCATGTGAACAGATTTAAACATTTGTTTATCAGATTAATAACATAAAATTATCATTGTTGCAGAAACAGAGCGGCTGCGAGATGTCAGCAACCAAGTACCTGCACCCCTTCCTGCGCGGGCTCAAGCCGCTTCCCGAGGGTAATGAGGACGAGATACAGCAGATCAGGGAGTGGTGAGTACGGATGTGGTCTTTATAGCAAGCAGAGTTGATAGATGAAGCGATAAAGGTCTAAGACACTGAAACGTTGAAGAAATTTGACTGAAACTGTAAAACCATAGATGAGATTTGACATCGGCAAAAATGACGCTCTTCTATGCAAACATTAATCCCTCATTAAAAAAAAAAAAATCTTCCTTAGTTATCACATTCGTTGAAAAAGGAACTCTTGTGAAAAATGTCATGCTTTGAGACTCAGCCGTTTAGGCTGGGCGTTGTCTGTCAGTGAATGAATTAATTTTGGAAAGCGCCAGGGTAGCCCGCGAAATTCAATTTTTTTTTAGGTTTTTTGCAATTTGCTGGTCAGTATTAAGTTGTACGTTGATTAAAATATGATTCGCGACCGTAACAAATATGTATTTACGGAATATTATAATCATTAAAGTCATCAACACAACTCTCTAAAACCAAGTAATCCCCAAGAATGACTGTTTCATGAAATCTTGACATTTGAGGATTATACTAACTTAACAGTTGTATTACTTATTGTAATGATTATTATTACCTCTGGCTCAGTGAACTTTTAGTGGGTTTTTGCCAGTCTCTGGGTTTTATCTGATTCATTTCCTTTATTATCTTCGATAGGTACTTCTGTTCTTCTTAAATCTCGATACAGAACACCTGTTTGACCAGATTTTGAAGTAACACCTTCGGCCTTGTCGAAGGTAGACCATGTAATAAAGTGTTGTTATGTCACAAGCTTCGACTGATAATCAAAATACGTAATATTATTTAAAGAAAACTTGTTTGGTTTATCACCAACAGTGTCGGCTTTGCTTGCATGTGTTGGTTTAATTTATGGGTATGAAAGGAAAACTATATCAATTATTCCGCTGACGTCTATTTCGTATGGTTTCTGAAATGCGATTTGATTGGCTGTTGTGGTTTCGGTCTTCCAATCACGAGTACTGATTTGACTCTGGGCTTACAAGACTCCAATCTAATTCTCTGCTTAAAAGTATGCTCCACACTTTGTCATTGGAATCTTACCGAGCTGTCAGTGTAGAGAGGCTTTGTCTATAAGCATATTATAATCAGCCTATATTGTTCCCACTGCTGGGACATAGGCCTCTTCTCTGTGAGAGCGAGTGGGCCATAATCCACACGGCCCAGTGCGGGTTGGCGGATAGCACA
This sequence comes from Oligia fasciuncula, assembly GCA_963082905.1. Lineage (NCBI taxonomy): Eukaryota > Metazoa > Arthropoda > Insecta > Lepidoptera > Noctuidae > Oligia > Oligia fasciuncula. The sequence continues at coordinate 5,323,925 of OY720406.1, forward strand.
TTTCTTTGAATTTTATAGTTCTAGGTAGGACATGCTGTTCACGAGGTTTTCTTTCACTGTTTTGAGAGCAGTGGTGATAAAATATTATTTATACAAAGTAAAGCGCCTGTCACAGTTCGAACCCACGACCTACAACTCGGAAGTCACGGTCGTTACCATTGACTCTGTACCATATTCAAATTCTTGTTTCAAATTGACGTTATTTACAATTTTTAGGGTTCCGTACCAAAATGGTAAAAACGGAACCCTTATGGTGAGACTAAGTCTGTCTGTCTGTCACAGCTGGATATCTCAAGAACTACTAATGCTATCAACTTGAAATTTGGAATAGTTTTAGATGACGTTTGCCCAACTATTTTGCAAATAAGAAAGAAATAAAAATAAATGTATATTTTTTGCAACAGGGACTGATTTTTTCAGACCCCCTGGTCTGAAAAATTCGAAGTGGGGCTACTAGGGTATGAAAGAGCGCAGTTTGCACATTCTCAAACATTTTTTCTTTTTTTTTAGGCCACATAGTTTTCGACTTTTGATGAAAAATTAAAAAAAAATATCGTCCTCCCCCCCTTATCTCCGAAATTTGCAAGGAGTAAAATCTGAAATTATTCTATGTGATAGAAGTTTATGTAAAATAATAATAATAAGACCTTTATTTTCAGGCTACTTTGGCCCATAGATAAATACCTTACAGACTAACATATATATTATAATAATACAATGTGTGTTAGTGTATAAACTTAAAACTATGTTAGTAAAACTCACTTCACTCGAGCACTGAAAAAAAAAGAAAGATTACAGGAAAAATAAAACGAAGTCTCTATATAGTACCCTTTTTCAGAAATCATCAACAAAAGTTACATTAGTTCCACTATCGGTCAAGAGATGGCGCTGACATAAAACTTCAATATTCTACACCGTAGTACAGTGTTAAAATTCTCTGACGAATATAGGCCTGGCCGATGAAAATTTAGAAACATGATGGTACGGAACCCTCGGTGCGCGTGTCCGACTCGCTCTTGACCGGTTTTAAACAAATAACAACTTTATGTTAGTGTAATTTATGTTGATTTCTGAATGATTAGTACTATTGAAAAAGACATAAATAATTAAAATTGTAGCGCAAACTGAATTTAATTTCGGGGTTATAAAGTTATGTAATTAGTTCAAAAACACATTTGTTTACCTACATGTTTGAAAGCTATATTGCGAACGCAGGTTAAATAATAATATATTGTGTAGTAGGTACCTACCTAATAATAGTATGTATGTAGTCCATTTGTAACACTATTGTGAGGTAATTGATTTTCAACGGTCCAGTCGTTACAAAGAAAACAGATGCAACGACGGGACCGTTGGTACAAGATGCACTACATCACACAGTACTTCAGGGCCTCAAGTCTGCTATTACAATAGTGTCAGAATGGTCTTTCATTGATTTCATAACTGTTGATTTTGACAAGTTTGGTAATCTACTAATATAATGGCGTCATTATGACTTTCCAATGGTCAACCACTGACACTCCATTGAAAGAAATGGCATAGAATGGTAATCTCGTACTTAGTGACTATTAACTACTTTAAAAAAATGCGCTGGTTCTTATTAGTAAAACAAAAGTATAATGTCAATCAAAAGTAGAAACCAAAAGGTAGAAAAAGCATAGACAAAATTCAGTCAGCAACCAAGTACCTGCACCCCTTCCTGCGCGGGCTCAAGCCGCTTCCCGAGGGTAATGAGGACGAGATACAGCAGATCAGGGAGTGGTGAGTACGGATGTGGTCTTTATAGCAAGCAGAGTTGATAGATGAAGCGATAAAGGTCTAAGACACTGAAACGTTGAAGAAATTTGACTGAAACTGTAAAACCATAGATGAGATTTGACATCGGCAAAAATGACGCTCTTCTATGCAAACATTAATCCCTCATTAAAAAAAAAAAATCTTCCTTAGTTATCACATTCGTTGAAAAAGGAACTCTTGTGAAAAATGTCATGCTTTGAGACTCAGCCGTTTAGGCTGGGCGTTGTCTGTCAGTGAATGAATTAATTTTGGAAAGCGCCAGGGTAGCCCGCGAAATTCAATTTTTTTTTAGGTTTTTTGCAATTTGCTGGTCAGTATTAAGTTGTACGTTGATTAAAATATGATTCGCGACCGTAACAAATATGTATTTACGGAATATTATAATCATTAAAGTCACAGTACTTCAGGGCCTCAAGTCTGCTATTACAATAGTGTCAGAATGGTCTTTCATTGATTTCATAACTGTTGATTTTGACAAGTTTGGTAATCTACTAATATAATGGCGTCATTATGACTTTCCAATGGTCAACCACTGACACTCCATTGAAAGAAATGGCATAGAATGGTAATCTCGTACTTAGTGACTATTAACTACTTTAAAAAAATGCGCTGGTTCTTATTAGTAAAACAAAAGTATAATGTCAATCAAAAGTAGAAACCAAAAGGTAGAAAAAGCATAGACAAAATTAATAATAAAAAGGTAAAATATCAAAAGGAAGAAAAGGCTTGCACAGTGACGAATTACTGATTCAGGCGGTAATCTGCTAAAATTTTGACAGTTCCTTTGATCAGTGACCTACCACTATAACGTCATTGTGCAGTAATTGCTTTTAATTCGTTACGAGTATCGTAATAAGTTCTGTTTTCTGTACCGACCAATGATCAACAATTATGAATTTAGCAGATTACGAACTTTTAGCAAAATGACAATGGGATCGTGTTGGAATGACGAATTTATAAAAGTAGCAGACTTGGGCCCCTATACTGTGTGATGTGCATTTTGTCGCAATCATCATCATAATCCTCTCGGCCAACTATACTATATTTGTGGATGCATCATTTCGTAGTTTTTGCTTCAACTTTGAACCTGGAAACTCTATTGAACATATAAATAGGTGTGTAAGTAAATAGCTGAGCATCTCGCTTCGTGCAGGCTCTCAATAATATGGTAATGGCCCGATAAGTCCTTTGTTCCCGGAATGTGAGTCGGATGCGGACGACCAACCTACATTCGTGTTCTACGTCCTATGTACTAGTTGGAAATGTGACTTTGCTTGTGTTAGAGTTTTAAACTAAGAGAGCTGGTAGTTGTGAGCAATTGGTTAAATAAAAAATAATATGATTAACAATAGTGTGGCTTAGAATTTTACTGTTGACGTTAGTATCCCTAATCCAACGTTTGGACATCTGTACTTACACTGATTTATACCTTTAGTTATATGTTCTGCGGTCTACCACAGAACATATAACTAAAGGTAATAAAAATGGTCATAGGAGGGTCTTCGAAAACCGCTTTCGCCTCCAGACTTTAGGTGGTTCATAGGGCGGAGAAAGGGTTTAAGGTCTGAAGCTAACATTGCCTATTCCAGTATAGGGTAGTTCTTCGAAATTTGATTCTTTGACTGATCCATATGGCCAAAATTTAATTTCACTTTCAGCTCTGTAACACATGTTCATATGAAAATAGATACCAAATAACATATATTTGAATGAGGGACTCGTTTTTATAAAGTAGTTTTCAAGATATTAATTTTGTGCCCAGATGAATCAGAATGTGTTACATATTAATCAGAAACAGAAATAAAAAGTAATAAATACACCGTTAGTTATGAATGTAAATTCTAAACAATAATTATTAATTCTTAAATAGGACTAAGACATATCAAAAGTATCATATTTAGAACAAGATTATACCCTGTCATTTTTTTATTATTCAAAAGGTTATAGCTAAGTAAATAATAATAAATAAGATTAAAACTACTGACTTGTACACGGTCAAAAATTGGACAAGGAGAATTACGCAACAAAAGCGCTCCTATCGTGCTGGAGAGGGGAAAAACTAATTTATTTTATTATTCATATGGGGTTTTGACCATACGAATCAGGCACAGATGAATCAGGATTTTGCCTACAATCATGCATAACTCATCGTACATACAGACTTCATTATTTTCATTTTTCTACACGAATCTATAACCCAAAAGCATCACACGAAACACAGATTGAAGTTTTATAACAATAAAATAAATTTTATAAAGTAGGCATTGTAATCAGGATGCCACCTGAACCAAACACAGATGAATCAGGTATTTTCCTTCGTAACACCGGATCTAAGCCAACCAGCCGCACGTCCACCTTCTAGGTCGTCCGTTGCACGACTGGCTTCCCCCCGCGCTGGAAGCCAGACTCTCATTATTATTACCCGACCAAGTACGGTCAAGCGCAGCTTACGCGCCACATTAATCAGTATTATACGCCGGACACTTCTTTTTTACTTATTTATAAACAGACTAACGTAGTTATAACTAATACACATTTTTTTTGTAAGAGGACAATTCATTTCCTTTCGATATAATTATAATTTATATTGATGTATCAAAGGGAAAATGCGACATCGACCATTTTGTTCCGGAAAATGGCAAACGGACGCGCTATATGAATCAGAATACCTTCAAATATTTTTATTTTGTACCTAGACAGCAATTATTAAAAAAAAATCATTTGTCCCAGTAAGGGATAAAGCTGAACTGGGGGCTAACTCTCCAAATTAATTTTAATTCTAATGAAAGGCCAATACGATTCCGATGTTAATTTTACAGTCACGTGATTCGGTACTCTTGAAAACAATATTGTCACCATTGAAATGAAATTGACATTGGTCTGCCATTATTTTGTTACACGTGAAGTTAGCTACGTAACGGGCTGCAATAGTGTGGTTCAACTCATTACGATAAACCGGTAATGGGGCTTTGAAATGCTTTATCCTTTAAATAACAAGGCTAATAAATAAAAATGATATAAATAGTTCTTTAATTGATTAATTATAAAGTATTTAATTCATTTGGGCGTAAGAAAATGATTAAAATCATAAAATTAACCATGACTTTGGCTGCATGCGGTAGGATCGTTGCCTACACTTCTAAAAAAAAGACTGTATGTAAGTTCTCCAATTTCAAACATATTTTTGTTTGGTTCTTTTTAGTAAGAAATAATTACTGTCCGCTAAGTTACTTAACTAATTTGTATTACAGTTTTATACAAATGATGCCAAGTAAATAGATAAACAACTGCTTTATAAAGTACTTAATGTTTTTGTAACGAACGCCGAACGTGTTTATGTGAATAGTGAACGTTACTGAGATACCAGTGAAGTGTTAATAGAATATGTAAAAGTGATAGTTAGAATAGGATAATTAAGACCCTAAAATACCTAGCGTGGGAGTCGATATGTGCTACTACTGTTTTACTGAGTAAAATTTTGATTTTCTAATTAAGTAAATTATAAGTGTTTGTATTGCTCTAATTAGCTTTCTAACTGGTTTTTATTATTAGTTTTCGTATTAGAATCTGATATCAATATTTAACGTAGAATTTTTGATAATTTTAATGTACGAAGAAAATTATAGAATACCGCCCCTAAGACGACCCACTGACCATTATGTTCAAAACTGATATTCTAGTTTGAATTATGAAAATCGGTCTACGGGTTTTAGAGATAGAAAGAATTTTGTATAATGAAAACATGCCGAAGTCCGATTTTATTAAGTTAATGTTCTAGAAAGTTTTTATTGTATAGAGATAGGGTAAAAATGTTGTTATGTAATACGAAAGAGGAGTAAAATCCTTGCTCACTCCGTAATTTGCTTTAAATTCGTATTTATTCATAGAAAACGCTTTGTTCATATAACGCATCATCCGACGCTCATCTCGTCTTTGTTTCAGTTGTTTTTTATGGGAATTACGTAAAACACTATATATTACTGCTTATCGTGCCATATTATACTCATAGAACCCACAAAAAACCACTTAAAACGCAAAATAATTTCTAAAAAGTTACACTTTTGTTATTGGAAAAATCACTATCAACAAACTATCCCAACGCAATATTGACGCAATACACAGCTGTCAAAATACACTCAAGAGTACCGTTTACGCCACGCCAAGCCCGTTCCCAATTCCACTTAGTTCCCCAAAATGGACACCCAATATAAAAATCAATTGGCGCTAGCATCGAACTCAAGAGTACGAAACGTCACATTTCCAATGTCGATCTATCGGAATTAAACTCGAGAGTAAGCACCCTGTACAAAAAAAAATATTACATGCCGGTTTTTTAGTTGGTTACAGAAATATACCCACAGACATCGAAAATTTTGTCCCTCAAGAATTACCCTATACCTACCTGTTAAGTACCACCTACCTACTTGGCTTGCTGCATGCTTGTTATTCATATCAAAATATCAATATCAAAATTTAGGGAAAACGTACCTACAGCAGGGTAATTGCGTAACACACTTCGATCAATAATAGTACATTGATCGAAGGTAACACACTATCAGTAGCTATTGGTTTCATTTTGACAGTTCAACAACATTCATTGCGTTAGGTATTTGCGTTGTTCAGCAGAGGCATTTTTCGAACATACGGAACAATGGATTAGAAATATGCTTCAAAATGAACCATGAATTCAGTACATGATTCTGAATAGTCCTGCATTGAAATTTTTCGTCGGTTAAATAGAAAAAAAAAAAAATTGTTGCATACATTTTGACCGCGTAGATTTTCTAAGAACCAACAGATTTTTTGATAACCGACGTGAAATGTGTAGGTTAGAGGGTCTAGCCTAGAATCATGTGCTGAATTAATGATTTCAGTTTGCATGTCGATGCCACCCTGTATAATCATTAGGTATAACAGAATTCCTATTACATAAAACGGCACAGAAGAAGCAAAAGCTGTTATTCACACACATCTACATAAACTGACGTTCTTCTAGAAAACTGCAAACATTTATGTACCTACTTACATACAAATTCATATACATCAAACAATCTGAACTATCTCACCACAGTTCACGTATTTCTTGTTAGGTTACATTTTTTGCCGTACACTGGACGCAAGGAATCGCGTGGCTAGTTAAAGGGAACGGAATCGTTAGCATGCAACCGCATTCACAATGCGATAGCAATTGAAGCGTGAACTCAAATATTTGTTACGTGTGTGCTTCTTAGATTTTTTGTGTAGGGTACCTAGTCGACCATCCAGGCTCCATCTTGAGCCACTTCAATCCAACCCTTGCGGTACGCGTCTAGGTCTAATAATAGTTGCACAGTGGTCACGTGCTGCTGTGCATGGCGAGGCTTAGGGGAGGCCCCTTTACTGTCTCCCCAGGGATGTGCCTTACAGGCGTTGCACGGGGGGGTTCCGGAATTGGTCTTTTAAGAGGAACCGAGACCACACCTATGTGCTGATGGTCATCACCGGGGTGGTTTTAGTGAGGTAAAAATCCCACACTCACCGACCTCCCTGCCTGGAGGTCGGGTGCCTTTTCCCGAAAAAAAAATTTTCTATTTAATAATATACATTTTTTTATAAATCAGCATTTTCATACATTTTGGTCAAGTAGGTATTGAACTTTTGTATGAAACAGTAGATTTTTTTGGGTGATTTCAGAGTTGATCCCACAGTGAAAGTTGTTCATATTCATGGGTACCCTGTAAAAATTTGTAACCGGAAAAAAAGTCATTCTGTATTAAATGCGAAAGAAACGATGTCTGTCTGTAGGATTTCGATGTTTGGCAAACAGGTGGAGGTAGAATCACGATAACATCCCCAGACGGTTAAACAGAGATAAAATGAATAAAGCACTTTTTTTTTTTTTTTTTTTTTATTTTTATTACTGAATGGGTCCGCTCTTGACCCCGATCACGCCTGATGGTAAGCGATAGATGAGGTCTATGATGGAACGAGCGTGCCCAGAAGATGCCTGTTCACTCTTGCTTTGAAGGCAGACGGGTTAAATGTGGGCGGGAACACAGATGCCGGCAGAGAGTTCCACACTTTGGCTGTGCGCATAATAAAAGTGGAGGAGAAGCGCTTAGTACGACTCGTGGGGATATCAACCAAGTGCGGATGGTACGCTGCAGTACGTCTTGTTGTCCGGTGGTAGAAGGGCGATGGTGGGATCAGGTCATGGAGCTCCTGCGCACACTCTCCGAAGTACAATCTGTAGAAGACCGACAGGCAAGCAACATTACGCCGATGAGCTAGGCTGTGGAGCGTAGCTACCAACGTCTCGTCGCCTATAAGCCTTTTAGCTCTGCGTTCCACCGAGTCAAGTGCAGCAAGCTGGTATTTTGCTGAGCCATCCCACAAGTGGCTGCAATACTCCATACAGGCATACTATTAAAAGGCGTATTTGGCGTAAATATAAGGGTTCGAAGTAAATTTTGACAGCGTGCCAGTCTATCGCATGAACAATATTAACTTGAACAACATTTTCCGAAACTCTAAGACGGTGTTCATTCTTATGACATTACTTTCCGATCTTGTGTCATTTTGCTAGACTTTTTGAGGATAATATGACCTAGCTGCTAGCTAAGTTTTCCCATCTCCAACTATGTTAGGTCTGCCCCTGCGAAGCCGTGATGCTCCAGAAAGAGACCATAGCCCTCGGAGCAGGATTGGAAAAGTCGCCCTCCGTGTCGTGCGACTACGAACACCAGGGGTGGGGGAATCGACCATAAAGTGAATTTTGAGAAAGAATTTTGTTTCCCCAGTGTGGTGGAGCTTGTACTCATCGAGGTGAGCACACACTCTTATTTGTTAGGAAAACGGATGTCCCATTGACGTCACGCACGTTGTCAAGGAAGATGCATATGAAAATAGCAGTATTTCCAAGAATAGTCGCTGTACACATAAACTGTATATATAAGGCAGTGTAAAGATTGCTTACCCATCCAAGTCTTAACAGTAACACCTTTGCTTACCTTAGCTCGATTAGTCTGCACTTTTGGCAAAACCGGTCTTACCGGGAATAGGGAGATAAATATTTGTGGTTTTGAAAACGGCAGTAAATAAACTTGGTAATATATCGAGGTGGTCGGATGCCAAAAACAATTGAGACTCGCATAAAGTATGTAACATTTACATCTACCTACGTACTAGGCATGTATCCTACAGTACATCATGTATTTATTAGCTTGGTCTTATTAGCGTAAATAATTTGTTAGTTACTTTCGACGTTTGTAATGATAAGGCAGAGACTCACTTGTAACGTCTGGCTGTAATGTATCGAGTTTTTGTAACGCGTTACAGTAGTGCAGCGAGCCGAGCCGCTCAATGAGAGCACCGCGCCGGATTCTCTACTCGACTGTCGGCTTTTACTTGAATTCATTTGAAACGCGTTACAAGAGTCAGTGCAGCGAGCCGAGCCGCTCGATGCGAGTTACCAGCGCATGTTTACAAACAAATCAATGCAGGTCATGTCATCTCATAGCGTTTTGTTTTTTTCCTTCTTCATCCCACAATAACTAAATAAAATTAATGAAGCACACACCTACACGACACGCTTGAGTGAGTAGTGCTCGAAGCGAGGGTTCGCCGCGTCTTGTGTATCGCCGTTTTGTAAACCAACCTCGCCTCGAATGATACATTACAAACAAACGTTGCAAGTCTGTCTCCGCTTTTTTAATATCATAATGTACCTACGTATATTTATTGGTCCCTTCTTCGTTTTTCGTTCTGGGATTTAGAAGAGCCTGGATAATACTGTTCGGAGTGTTCCTGGCAGGTCTAATTCTGCAACTGGCAGGCCTGACTGGCCCGCCTCGCATAAATTTACTCAATATTTTACAATTTAAAGTAACGCCAATCTTATCTACTGCGATTTACATTACAAGTTTGATAGTACATACATAGAGCAATCAACTTGCAATCGAGTTCTAATAACTAGGCTGTAGGCTGCATGCCGTTGCCCTCGCTTTTTTATGACAATGCGGTTACAAAATGGCGGCCCTATTTCACCTGTTTGTTCACAGTTCATGGTTTTCGTCTACCTATTGTGTATAAAAAGTTATGTTTTGTAATGAACGCACCTTGAGATTACGCAGCCGAAACAATTTTACATAAACTTTGTAGTTTTAAGGAAGTTTACCGATATTATTGAAGACTTTGGTTTTCTAAACCAATAATCTTACTGTATGATAACACCAAACCGCGTATACCGAGTACTACTTTCTGACCAGTTTGAAATTCTATCGCTTTGTTAGCTTAGACTAGAACAGAACTGCGTACATCTGCGTCCTTGTAGACGCTGACACATTGATGGCAAAGACAGTAGCTAATCATAAAGCCCTGGGTTCTTTGACCATGAAGAAGAATGAAGAAATCAAAATCTATACTCTATACTTATATACTTATATACTTATATACTTATATATACTTATACTTATTACTTATTACTTATATTACTTATTTACTTATAATATTATAAAGCTGCAGAGTTTGTTTGTTTGTTTGTTTGTTTGTTTGTTTGAACGCGCTAATCTCTGGAACTACTGGTCCGATTTGAATGATTATTTTAGTGTTGGGTAGTCCATTTATCGAGGAAGGCTATATTTTTTTTCTTCAAAATTAGGGATCCGTAATAAAATTGCTATTTTGTAACACAAGGTGTAAAATCAAAAACCTATTTTTGCGTGCGCTGCAAAAACTATTGACAATAGAACAAAATAATGTACTACGGGTTTGTAGAGCCCATTAAGACCTACAAAAAAGTCCGCGAGAACATATATCTAGCTATCATGGTTTAATCACAATAACTGATTTTGTGTTCAAAATAATTATTAAATCGTCTGAAGAAAAAAAAACTACGTTAAATATGTATCGTAATATTAATCTTTATCGAAATTAAGCATTATGTTATCAAGAGTATTTATGAAGAAGTAAAATACTTTTTGTTTCATCTCAATCGGATATTTCGTTTAAAAGTTATCACGTGTGTAAGATGTTAAGAGTTGGTACCTATTAAGGAGTTATGGGCCATAGAGTTTTTTATCTATACTAATAATAACGCTGAAGAGTTTGTTTGTTTGAACGCGATAATCTCTTTAACTACCGGTCAGATTTGAATTATTTTTGCATTTGATAGCCCAATTCTTGAGGAAGGCTATAGGCTATTTAACATCACGCTATGACCCTTAGGAGCCGAGCAAAAAGAAAAAAACTCAGAGTGAACGGTAAGCGAATACGAAGTGTTGCGACGCGACGGGGTGGGGGTACAAGAAATTTCACGCGGACGAAGTCGCGGGCAGAAGCTAGTGTCCGATAAAGGTAGGAATCGCTAAAATGACGCATTAGATTTATATAGAAACTGTAAGTTTTTGAATTTCAACTATGCTACTTATGCTAGAATATAATACTTACTTATAGCAGAAGCTAGAATAATTATTATTCTAGAATAAGCTTGCACTCTATAGCGAAAATTTTCTGCGGGACTCGCCTCCTTACTAGTAGATGGTCGGGCAGTGTTATTGGGTTTTTCATCTGGAATTTCCAGTAGCAGGCGGGAGTCTGGATTTGTGCCCGGTTGATGGCAATAGGCTCGCCCCCTATTACATGGGACTTAAACATAACTGGCTAAATGAGGGTGTACATCTCTGCCCAACCATTCGGTAGAGTATTATATTATCTGTGCTTCGGGGAAATAGGGCGTTTTGTTTGCATGTCTAGCAAAAACTGTCAGTGTAAACCACGTGATAAAAAGTCCAAACTTTTCTCCCACCATTTGCCTAATTAATTTACGATGACTCAAAAAACCTCTCATGATTCCAGGATAAAGAGCCAGCCTCACCTGCCCCACATATCGGACGAGTACGTGATCCTATTCCTGCACTCCAACTACTACAAGGTCAAGGAGACGAAGGAAACCATCGAATGCTACTTCACCTTGAGGGCAAACACCCCGGATCTGTTCACCAATCGCGACCCGCTCGCGCCGAAGAACAAAACTATCATGGACATCACGTAAGTTACCTTTTGTATCATTATTAGCTACTACAAGGTCAAGGAGACGACGGACACCATCGAATGCTACTTCACCTTGAGGGCAAACATCCCGGATCTATTCACCAACCGCGACATAATTCAGCCAAACGACATCCATTGCTGTGTATAGGCCTCCCCTCACAATCAGTGAACTGGTAAAGTTACCTTAACAGACGCTTGGACGTCTTGTCGTCATTATCTTCCTGTCCGTATCCAAATTTATTTGGGGTCTACGCAGCAAGTCTTTTATCTTACTTCTTCCGTACATCTTTATTAGTCATCATTCTATCGTTTTCTGGTCTTTCTGTGCTCCTATGGCCATCCACATTTGCACTGAAAACTTTAATCTCGACATGCCCTTTCCTCTGGACACCTTCGAGTTCTAAATCGAATTAATTTGATTCGAACTAACATCAAATTGACACTAAATTGAATCAAATCCGAACCAATTTAGAATGATGTCGTATCGTAAACTAACGCTTGCTGCAATCGATGTACTTCCTAATCAAACTAATATTGAAATCTTACTAAATGATGATCCTGGGCTTGTGGCATCTAATTTTTTAAAACATTACCTCGATTTTCGTTTGGTTTATGAAAGTTCACTTTTAGACAGTTTTAATTGATTAAAATTATATTGTGTACGTACATCATGATGATGTGCTTCGACGGTGTTATAGGTACTATCAAAGAGAATATAACCACATCGTCGTTGGGTACTATAAATCCTTACATAGCTCATAGTATAAAACAAAGTCGCTGAAATGTCTGTACGCGCATAACTTCGGAAGTTCCGAATGACTGCACCAAATTGGATAATTATTTTTTTGTTGTGTTCGGTAATTGCCAGTCTCGTCAAGTATTCATTTCAATTTAAAATACCTGTCTGTGGGTCTGTTTCGAATTTAAGTAGATACATTATATTTAGTTTGTAGACAAAAGTTATTAGTTCATTAATAAGTAATCCCTGACGTAACCACGGTCAACTGAATGAAAACCTATTCAGTCCTCGTATCTGAGCTGGGAGCTTCAGTCCATTATAGAAAGTGTCAAGCATTCTTGTCAAGCTGATATCTTGTTTGCGTATCTCTTCATTATATCTCTCTATTGAATAGTTTCGTTTGTCTCTTAGGAAGGTACGGAGTAACCGCCTCATTCAAATGCGCTCCATCATTTTAATGATGTGTAACTCTGTACTATAACGCCTTGATCATTAATATGACATGGTATTTAATGTTTTCTTGAAAGCATGTTTCACATTCCGAGTCATATTGTTCATGTAATATAATATTAACTTTCAAGTTGTAATGATTCCATTGCTATACAATTTCATGCAATTGTAGGGACATTTGATAGAATCCCTGAATCAACTGCAAGATAGTTTAGAATTTTTAGACCCCAAAAACTAAATCGTCAATTTTTCAGATCCTAAATGATCTTTTATCTTTTTCAGGCACATGATAGGTCTACCGCTCAAGACTACGGAGGGCTACCACGTGCTTCTCTACCGGCTATCAGAGTTTGACTATAGCAAGCTAAACTTCGCGGATGCAGTCCGAATGTTCTGTATGTTCAACGATGTCAAGCTCTCTGAAGACTGCTTGTCTGAGGGTTATATCGTCATCTTCGATATGAAGGGCTGCAGTCTTGGTCATTTGACCAGGGTGACGCTGCCAGCGCTTCGAGCTTTTATGCATTATATTCAGGTTCGTTTATTTTGTAACAATTATTACCGCATATCATTTTTCAAGGCAAACAGTTTCTTAACTAGCTTCAGAAAAAGGAGGAGGGTTTTTGTTTCTCACTGTGTTTATACTTGATATTAACTATTATAATAATATAAGTAATAAAATAAAATAATATTATTATTGTCCATTTAACTTAATGAGCTTCAGAAAAAAAAATCAAAGTTTGCTTATAGCCGGGTCTGGAAATACACATCCTAATGTAATCACCGTAAATAACAAATAAATACAAAAACTTGTCAAAGGGTATGGTTTTATATGTATAATTATTTGATGCAATCAAAATTAAAACAGTTCAGTTACTTTTAAATATATTTTTTGTATATTAACTGACCTATAAGGCTATAAGCAAACCTTGTTTTTTTTTTCTGAAGATCTCTGTTATTTCGATTTCGGAGTTTTACTCTTATATTTGTAACTAGCTTCTGCCCGCGACTTCGTCCGCGTGAAATTTCTTGTACCCCCACCCCGTCGCGTCGCAACACTTCGTATTCGCTTACCGTTCACTCTGAGTTTTTTTCTTTTTGCTCGGCTCCTAAGGGTCATAGCGTGATGTTAAATAGCCTATAGCCTTCCTCAAGAATTGGGCTATCAAATGCAAAAAGAATTCAAATCTGACCGGTAGTTAAAGAGATTATCGCGTTCAAACAAACAAACTCTTCAGCTTTATTATTAGTATAGATAAAAAACTCTATGGCCCATAACTCCTTAATAGGTACCAACTCTTAACATCTTACACACGTGATAACTTTTAAACGAAATATCCGATTGAGATGAAACAAAAAGTATTTTACTTCTTCATAAATACTCTTGATAACATAATGCTTAATTTCGATAAAGATTAATATTACGATACATATTTAACGTAGTTTTTTTTTCTTCAGACGATTTAATAATTAGTTTGAACACAAAATCGGTTATTGTGATTAAACCATGATAGCTAGATATATGTTCTCGCGGACTTTTTTGTAGGTCTTAATGGGCTCTACAAACCCGTAGTACATTATTTTGTTCTATTGTCAATAGTTTTTGCAGCGCACGCAAAAATAGGTTTTCGATTTTACACCTTGTGTTACAAAATAGCAATTTTATTACGGATCCCTAATTTTGAAGAAAAAAAATATAGCCTATAGCCTTCCTCGATAAATGGACGACCCAACACTAAAATCATCATTAAAATCGGACCAGTAGTTCCAGAGATTAGCGCGTTCAAACAAACAAACAAACAAACAAACTCTGCAGCTTTATAATATTAGTATAGATGATAAAAACTATGCAATTCTTCAATAAAACCAAGGTGAGACAAAATGAGGGTTTATAACACACTGTGCGTAGTGCAGCGAAAAAAAGAAAAACACGGACTGACTTTACCATATTATGACTCCTAATATTATCCTTTTATGATTCTGCCAAAGTGGCCTCATAACTTAGCCTGAATCTAATGAATAACGGCAATACATTTTTGCCTTTCATTAACAAGGTAATCTTTCTTCTTTCAGAACGCCCACCCGTGTCGTCTAAAGAAGATCCACGTCGTCCACACGGTCTCCTTCATCAACCAGGTCATGTGCCTCGTGAAGCCGCTCATCCACTCCAACCTTCTCAACCTCTTGAACTTCTCCTCCGAAGGACCAGAGTCCATCGTCGACAAGGAACTCCTTCCTGAAGACTTTGGAGGACCTCTCCCACCTGTGAAGCAACTCCACGAAGAACAAAGGAAAAACATGGAAGATAACTATAGGGAATGGCTGATTGAGACAGAAATCTTTAAAGCTGATGAGAAAAAGAGAATCAAGAAGCCTAGTAAAGGTATGTTTGCTAGCTTCACCAGTAGTTTCAAGAGTCTGGATATTGATTAATAGGCTTCCTTGTCTATGTCGCGCTAGGGACCTGAGAGTTTCGGTTTCGCGTTTGTGTGGTGCCTCGTTGTTTCCAGAAAGTTCTTCAGAATAATAGGTAATTTAATTTGTAAATAAGACCGTGTATGAGCAACGAGGTGGCATGTAATAAAAACGCTCTGTTCTTAGTCTTCTGTATTTGAATCTTAGTGTTGAATAAAGTCGTTTATTTTGACTAGATAGCTGAATTTTAGTTCGAATTTAACTATTAAGTATCTATTTATAACTATGTCTTGTAAGTACACTTTTTTTAATTTTTGAACAATTATATTGAAAAACATTGACATAAAAATGTTGATATTTGCACCTTGAAACATTTATACGTAGTCTGTAGGTCCGTAAGTCCTTGGGTTCTCGTAAATCTTAGTTGTCATGACTTTGCTTCGTTATAAAGGATTATGTTGTGGTTTTTAAAAGTTTTCTAAATGTATGTTGTATGGTTGTTAGTTCTATTCTTACCTTTGTATACAGATTGTGATTAAAAACTTGTATTATTTAATCAATTGTCTATTTTATCGGAACTGTCATCATTTTAGATTTAGGTCCTTTTTTGTGTATAAGTTTTATTTGTATTGTCTTTGTTGTGTTGTTATATTTAATTATATTTTTTTCATTGCTCAACATTTAATTTAGATATTGGGACATGTAGCTTTGTTTTGAAATGTTATTTGAATTAATTATAAAAGAAATACTCGGTGTGGTTCAGGGTTCTCTTGTGATCATGTAAATAAAGTTTTTTTTAAATCTTTTTTAACACGTAGAACGTGACTTTTTATTAAAAGTTACCATATTTTTATAGAAATTTTGTACGATTAGGCATCGCTTTGTAAATATTTAGGCACCTCTAGTGGTTTCCTATGCTATGTATAAAATTACGCTTATGTTACTTTTTAAAAGTAAACGAACATCCTATCTACTGTTGCAGCCTTTTCGAATTTCTATTTTTTCTAATGTTGTTTATTATCAATGTGTTACAATGCTATGCTTAAATGTAACAAGCCAAATCGTTATATTTTTATAGGTATACATATTGTAAATAGTCAAATAAAATTATTTTACTATCTAAGTTGTAGTTTTTACTAAACGTTTTCCAGATTTCGTGTCTCGTTTTAATCTTGATTTTACACAGATATTAATAAAAAACCAAGAAAAAAAATAACCAAGGTAATCTGCATTCGCGATCTATTTGCCAAAAATGTAAACAAATATGAATAAATGGAAAAATAACTTTTGCTCAAAAAGTGGTGTATTGCAGGGACGTATAGCGTTCGGGATGTGGGCTATTACATGCCAGTGTTTTTTTTTTACCTTTCCCGAACTCGTGCGTTCTCTTTCCCGTCAAAATAATGTCTATTAAAAAGAAAAACCAACCATAAATTTTTACTAAAGAGTTTTTGTGATTCATACAAATACGTATATTTCTAAAAAGAAGCTACTAATTTATTTCAATATCAGATTTAATGATTTAATTGAATGAGTTAGGTTAGGTTTCATTTAATTTCATCTCATTAAATTTAATTTTCATTTCATATCAATAAAAAAAATATGCTGAAGACTGTATGGATAGTTCCCTTTGCCTACCAAAATGGGTGAAGAAAAAAAAAACTCTGCTTATATTCTACGGTTGGCGCCATTTTCCAGAAAGAATTATTAGTTAGTTGACCTTATTGTGTTTTTATTATTTTATTAAATTTTCGCAACTGTATTAAAAATAGTCGTTCAGTACACCTGCGGAACCGTCGTTGCAACTTGTTCCCACTGTCAACCCTCGCCTTCGGCTGCGCCTCGGCTCGGGTAGACATTAGTCGGAACTCTTTGCAATGACAGCCTTTCCGCACTTGTAATGAAATATACTATTAATTCCTACACAATAAAGTTCAGTTTACGCTACCACTTCAAACATTTTCATAACTTTTTCAATAGTGCTAGTCACTCTGAAATGAACTTAATTGTCATTTAAATAAAGTTGATATTTGTTTAACTTGAAATAGGGTAGGGGTGTGCAGCATTGCGCACTTATACTATAGATATTAATCACACAGGCATACATACACATCACATACGCCTCACGCCCTGTTTCCCCGAAGGGTTGGGTAGAGGCACTGTGGGTAGAGGTGTACCTATAAGTGCACCCACATTTCGCCAGTTATGTTTCAGTCACGTACCATCCATCCCATCAACCATGCACAAATCCAGACTCCGGGCTGTTACTGAAAAATTCCATAATATAAGGCGTTTATCACACTGCACCGGGCACCGCTCCGGTGTGCGCTGCTGCGGTTTTAACTTTGACTGTAAAATCTTGATTTGTATAAAAAAAACCGCAGGGTATAGACCGCACGGAGACGCAGTGTCAGTGTGTTACACTGCATCTCCATGCGGTCTACAGTCAAAGTTAAAAAACCGGGCAAGAGCGACTCGGACTCGCGCACCGAGGGTTCCGTACCATCATATGCTTCTAAATTTTCATCGACGAGGCCTATATTCGTCAGAGAATTTTAACACTGTGTACTGCGGTGTAGAATATTGAAGTTATATGTCAGCGCCATCTCTTGAACGGTAGTGGAACTAATGTAACTTTTGTTGATGATTTCTGAAAAAGGGTCTATTTAGAGACTTCGTTTTATTTTTCCTGTAATCTTTACATAAACTTCTATCACATTGAATAATTTCAGATTTTTCTGTTTGCAAACTTCGGAAATAAAGGTGTACGGAATTTTTTTTACATCAAAAGTTGAAAACTATGCGGCCTAAAAAAAAGAAAAAATGTTTGAGAATGTGCAAACTGCGCTCTTTCATATGATACCCCACATGCCCTAGTAGCCCCACTTCGAATTTTCGAATTTTTCTGACCCCCTTTCAGACCCTGTGGCAAAAAATATACATATTATATTTTATTTCTTTCATTTGCAAAATAGTTTTTTTTTTTTTTTTTTTTTTTTTTTTTTTTTTTTTTTTTTTACAACTATCACACAACGCCGTCTAGTCTCAAGCTAAGCAGAGCTTGTGTTATGAGTACTAGACAACTGATAAACATACTTATATATTTCTAAATACATACATATATAGATAAATTACACCCAGACACAGAACAAATGATCATGCTCATCACACAAACATTTGTCCTGGGTGGGAATCGAACCCACGACCTCCGGCATAGCAGTCATAGTCACTGACCACTAGACCAACAGGCCAGTCATTGGGCAAATGTCGTCTAAAACTATTCCAAATTTCAAGTTGATAGCATTAGTAGTTCTTGAGATAGCTGTGTCGTGACAGACAGACTTAGTCTCACCAAAAGGGTTCCGTTTTTACCATTTTGGTACGGAACCCTAAAAACCGTAGCACCGCACACCGGCACCGGAGCAATGTTCGGTGCAGTGTGATAACCGTATTTTTTATACAACCATCATTTACCAACCATAATAATATCAATAAATACAATTAATAACCAGAACCGGAAAAAAACAACCCGAGACTGAAGAGCTAATTAATTATTATCATTCGATAAGCTTCAATAACTTGATTACTGCCACTCGATCCGAAACAGTAGACGATCAACAATATGAAATACAACAACTGGCCATCTGTTACAAATACATTTAGAAATATCTTCAAAAGAATAGTATCTATAATATTATGTGCCAATATATTTAAAACTAAAACTATTTCTAATACAGACACTTTGCCTAGCCATTGGTGTGTTAAAAAGACAAATATTTCTTTACCTGTGCAAACGGATGATGAGCGAAAAAACGTGTTTGTTATTGAGGTTACTGATAGTGTCACTGTTATTGGTAATAATGATAATGACTATGTGAGTTATGGTGGAGATGAACGTGTGGTGTATAATAATAGTGATGGGATTGTAGACGATGGTGAAATTGAAAATGTAGACGATGGTGAAATTCAAAATGTGTGCGATGGTGAAGATAGTAGCAGTTACTACAGTGATGCAGTAAGTATTCATGTTAAGGAGGAACAAGGACAATCAGTAATACAACTTGTTAAGTTAGTATAATCCCCAAATGTCAAGATTTCATGAAATAGTCATTCTTGGGGATTACTTGGTCTTAGAGAGTTGTGTTGATGACTTTAATGATTATAATAGGCTATTTGACTGGTTTCTGATAAACATCTCAGATTATTTAATGGTGTCTAACGAGCCCACAAAAACCTATTACTTCAAATTGCATAATGTATTTTTTTTTTAAATAGTAAATAAAAATGTACTGTTTAAATAAGCCGCCAAAACGCTATCTTTAACAATGTGGCGTCGTGACGTCACGATTCACGTAATCAAACGTTGAAACGGTTGAGATACTAGACAAAAGTCATCTGTTCTGTCAACGATAGACAGAAATTTACTAAATCATGACGTCATCTTAAGTTCAGCCAATCCAGACCGTTTTCGATTACGTGGCGCCAGATTTAAAAAGATGAAGTTTTTTCGGGATTTTTTTATAAATAATACATTGTTTTGTAGTAAAATTAATGCAAATCGATTTTAAAAGCGATAATCTATACGAGTGTCAATAATTATGACCTTATTTTTTACATTGGCGCCGATTCTGTTGTTCACAAACTAAACTAAATTTAAGTTCATGCATCTTTTTCTTTCTATGTCATTAAGAAAAGGACAGAAGATAAATATTAGTTTAGTCCTGTCAAATTAAGATACTCCATAGACAATTTAGACGAGATTAAAAAAATGGCTATTAAAAATACGTCAATTTACGTCAGGCGCTGACTAATTTGACAGGACTAAACTAATATCTATCTTCTGTCCTTTTCTTAATGAAATAGAAAGAAAAAGATGCCTGAACTTAAATTTAGTTTAGTTTGTGAACAACAGAATCGGCGCCATTGTCAAATAGCCTATTCTGTAAATACATATTTGTTGCGGCCGCGAATCATATTTTAATCAACGTACAACTTGATACTGACCAGCAAATTGCAAAAAACGTAAAAAACATTGAATTTCGCGGGCTACCCTGGCGCTTTCGCCTTAATAAAATCATAGAAGCACTACTTTCCACCAATGCTGAAATAGAGCATTTTTGTAGACCGCCACATAATATCATAATGAATAATGAGGACTAATAGCCAAGGAATAAAATATATTTAGGCCCTGGTTATTTTTTACTAGCACCTAACAATTTTTTCCGACTATAAAGGT
Organism: Oligia fasciuncula; assembly: GCA_963082905.1. Taxonomy (NCBI): domain Eukaryota; kingdom Metazoa; phylum Arthropoda; class Insecta; order Lepidoptera; family Noctuidae; genus Oligia; species Oligia fasciuncula. The sequence continues at coordinate 5,344,591 of OY720406.1, forward strand.
CATTGCGAGCATTTTGAACGAAAATGACAGTTCGAAAAAGTGACATGCGCCCGCTAAGTGGGAAAGGAGTTTGTTTCAAAATTGCGCTTCTAAGGTCATAGAACACGTATCAAACCGGAAAGGGATCGGCACCATATCAACTCGAGCCGTTCAGTATTCTTTGTATGAAACTCCCTACTGCAACGTACACCAATCGGAATCGTGACGTAATCGCCTCGCCTCGGGACAAGCTTACGAACCGCGGTGCGGTGCGTACGGCTCGTCGTCCCCGCGCTTACGTCTCTCCGTACCCGAGCTTACGTCTCTTCGTCCACCCTTGTCCCTCTCACCCCTCCGGCCTGTCTGCTGCACCATCAACCAGCAGCGGTCGCCGGTCGGCGAGCCGTAAGCGCGGCGTCGCCTATCCGTATTAGCCGAGTCGACGTATCGGATCCGCTTTGGTTACCGTGCTTACGTTAGGTTGACGGCTGTTTGATGGCGAGGCGAAAGGCGATACAGTCCCTTCAATCGTACCTGCATCCTAATTACGTAACACGCTATCACAATCTGAACATTTTGAAGGATATTGCTATTCTATTGCATCATCTGTTCGAAAAGTTTGTCCGCTCAACAAGGTAAATAACGCAATGAATGTTGTTGAACTGTCAAAATGAAAGCCATTGCTACTGATAGTGTCTTACGCAATTACCCCGCTGGCCTACCTCGAACTGATAGGTAGGTACGGTCAGCAACAAAAGTCGATTAACACTTCAGTTTTTTAAATCTCAGTTATTGAGCAAAATATTTGTTCAAAATTGCAGCAGAAGTACAATGCAATTTTGAACAAATATTTTGCTCAATAACTGAGATTAAAAAAACTGAAGTGTTAATTTTTTTTTTTTTTGACGTGACAACGTCTTAAATTAGGTTGCGACTGGGAGTCACTTATGAAAAAGTGTAACGCTCGGTAACGTTACGATGAGTCACCGAACGAGAGAGAGGCCCGCCGAATGCCTTGCGTCTCTCTCCCACTCAACTATGATCGGATGATCGGTCGTTGTCACGTAAAATCTTCGCCCGTAAAACCGACTTTACAGGCAACCATTTTTTTTTTTAATAATAATATTCCACAACTATCACACAACGCCGTCTAGTCTCAAGCTAAGCAGAGCTTGTGTTATGAGTACTAGACAACTGATAAACATACTTATATATTTCTAAATACATACATATATAGATAAATTACACCCAGACACAGAACAAATGATCATGCTCATCACACAAACATTTGTCCTGGGTGGGAATCGAACCCACGACCTCCGGCATAGCAGTCATAGTCACTGACCACTAGACCAACAGGCCAGCCGTTTTGCTCAATAACTGTGATTAAAAAAACTTAATCGACTTTTGTTGCTGACTATACCTATTCAATATTCGTATACACCTAGAACATAGTTGTACTACGGTCTTTAGTAGAAGGATGAAGATGTGAGAACATTAGATATGAGGAGTTCCTCGTTTGTGATATAACTTACAGACCAAAACTGTACATTGTATGTTTACGAGTAATGAAACAAGATTCTCCCATAGTTTTGCATATATCTAGTAGGTAAGTACGTAACTAGACTCATACTGTAGAAATTAGTTAATTAAAGAACATCCAATCACAACAGATAACAATTTAATGATCAATAATTTAATAAAGGAAGTCCCTCCGAAGAGTTAGGTAAAGTTACTAAGAAACATGAAACTCTTTCAGTTACACGGCAAGGCTACGGTTAGGTAAGTGTCGCCATCTGTGGGCAACTTGAGACTTTTCTCACAATCGATTAGAGGTTAGAACAAAGTAAAATAAAAACCTCTTTTGATCACACATAAGGTGAAAAATGCTAATGATATGAAACAACAGATGATAGAAATTATGGATATGTCAAAGAAAAAAGAAAATGCCCCATATAGATGAAAATTAAAGTTAAAAAAAAAAGCTATGAAACATTTAAATTTTATTGTCAACCTTCATTCAATGGCGGTCGCGCAACCCTAATTAAAAGCCTTCAATTTTCTGAGAAGCGCGTACCGATTTGCAGTAACGCATTTAGAATACAATAAAAAAACGAAACTCTTTGACAGGCCACACGATGGCCACACGTCATAACAGTTCGCGGAATCAGAATCAGAGCGTCTGGCTATATTAATTGGTCGGTGTCACAACCTTCATTACGTTATAGACAGCGTCCGAGTGACTGATAGCCAAATAATGAACTTGGTCGAGAAGGACCACTAAATTAACATGGCCAGAAGGACCATTCTCCAGTCACATTGTGCTTTGACACTTTGCTTTTGCGGTAGCCGCAAGCGTCAGTCAGAACGTCAACGCATTTCAAACGCGTGTAGAAACGCATCGGTAGGTACTCAGGAGTAACTTCAGCCGTAGGACTATAATGTTTAAATTGTCACACAGCCCCCCTAGTCTGCTATTTTTATAAATTCGTCATTCCAACACGATCCCATTGTCATTTTGCTAAAAGTTCGTAATTTGCTAAATTGATAATGGTCGATCATTGGTCGGGCAATGGCACAAAACATATACGATACTCGTAACGAATTAAAAGCAATGACTGCACAATGACGATACAGTGGTAGGTCACTGATCAAAGGAACTGTCAAAATTTTAGCAGATTAACGCCTAAGTCAGTCATTAAATTTGTACGAGATTACCATTCTATGCCATTTCTTTCAATGGAGTGTCAGTGGTTGACCATTGGAAAGTCATAATGACGCCATTATATTAGTAGATTACCAAACTTGTCAAAATCAACAATGAAATCAATGATAGACCATTCTGACACTATTGTAATAGCAGACTTGAGGCCCTGAATATAGGTATCTATGTTATCGGATGGAAAGTGGTCAAACTGGTAACTACTGGAAAATACCTAAAACTACGCAAATCCAACAACAAAATGAAGATAGATCAATAGCCCATTTTCTCTAACTATTTAGAGAATCTTTTATGACCAACGTGGGAACAATGACACCGAAAAGACGAAATCGTTCGGAATCTGGTTGGGTTTTCAAAGTAGGCCTGCTGTAGAAGTCCCTGTTCAGGGAGTCGTCGGTAGAGCGGTGAAACAGCGGCGACGGCGGCGGCGGCGCTCCATTGAGGCGGGCGGCGGCGCAAGTGCGGCGAGTGACGCGCGCCGCGCCTCGCGCACGCGCCCGACTATCGAGCGGCATGTGCCTCTCGCAGCCGGCCGACCGCTCCGCCCGACCGATTCACACTTTTTTATTTTCCCACCGAACGTAACCACCGCTGTGACATCCCCATTTTCACACAAAAGTCCGCTCGAAACGTGAACGCGATCACAGCCCGCGTTCGGCGGGCCTCATCGCCATCTCCGCTTTTCAACCCGTCCCCGTCGATACCAAAATGGCAGGACGAAGGGTCCGGGGCCGCGCGCGAGACCGCCTCTGACCGAGCGGTGTTGTTCATCAGCAGTGTCTCGTTATATAAATGTTACGCAAGTTGAGCTCGGAGTGGCCACGACGAGGTGCATCTGTTGTTACACGAACTAAGTCCCGTGCTGTGCCCTGGAGCCCATGTACCCGCGACACCACACCACTGACCTGTGAGTACCCTACACCTCATTACTCGACGTGCTACTGTCTGCACGCGCTTGTAACGTAATCCTAACAACAACGCTAGTAAAGCCAGTACTTGTTAATGGTAATCGCATTCGAGTTTCGCTTTTATCGATCGGATCGTTATCCGGAGCGAGTGGAAATTGTTTTTGTATTTCCTCTCCGAATCAAGGGAGGTGGGATATTGTGGGTTAATGGGAAAATAACGAGCTGTGTGGTGTTGCAGGAGATATTTTGCTATGGCAGTAGTTGGTCTGTCAACATAACTCGCTCGCATGTGAGAGCACGTATTGATCAATCTCCTTATTGTATTTTGAAGCTCTCTATATTTGACGAAGTTCATAATATGAATGACCTTCTGCAATCGAAGTTACAAGAACCAATAATATCGATAGAATATTTGATAAGTCTGTGTAATTAGTAGATTTACTTGAACGTTACCATTTCCACTAAATGCAGATTCTAGCTACTGAGATTGAAAACAATTTAACATGTGAGTAACCAAAATACGTCAGTTATAAGTGTATGTATGTATTTCCATTTTCATAATCGTAAAGTATTTCTTACTGGTGACGGTACTTAATATAGCAATTATGTTTTACATTAAAATTTTCACCACACTAAGAGAAAAGACAATACAAAACTGTGCAATGTAGTAGCTGACATTGTAAGCTAAGAGCAATATAAAACACGAGGAAAGCAACTTGCTTGTAAGATTAAGTAGTAGACATAGCAAATTTCCTTGACCCCATACTCCATGTAGGATACAACAGTCTGAATTAGGTACTCCAAACCATAACAAATATCACACAAGAAAATAAAAAATCCTCAAGACATGTTTAAGATTTCTTAGATTTTGAAGCAGACCTAGATTTCTACAATAGCGACGCCTACTAAGATCCAGCATCTTCGCGGAACATACAAGTCGCAGACATCCAGTCTCCTTGGCTACTCAAAGATGAGTCAGTCTCGAATGGGGCCAATTATATGAATGCCTGAAGTTGTTTATTCAGTTTCCAGAGTCTAGCCTAAGTTGGATCGGTAGTGGTTTCTGGTAAATACGGGATTGCCACGCCCCCACTGTAGTTGGCATCAGGCCGACCGCTTCCCGCGTCCCCGTTTTTATACCCACATAGTTTTTGTACTGATTTCATATACAAAAATAACCTAGATACGAGTTGTAATGAAACTCGCAAGCTTAATAGCGAGTCTTCATCTCTATGTACTGTACCTACGTCCTTGGATGTAAGGATTAAAGATTTATTGTTCGTATCCTTACGTATGTTGGCTATTATTCAAAATGAGTCAGGTTTGACATATCATCTTCCATCTCCGTCATAAGTCCATCTGAGTATCTGAGTAGTTTTAAAGTAATCTGTCAATGTATCAATGAGATCAAAAATTACATTGATACATTAGAAAAAAAACCGTTTCGGACCTCGATTTATATAAACCCCATGAATTTGTGCATACTTATCTCAAGTCATGTCCAGTTTTTATTTTATTCCATACAAATCAATCTAGTGAACCAATGGGATTTTAATATCCTGAAATACGTCGACGTTTAAAACCGTCGTCGAAATGAGTCCATTCATAAGTTGTTTCACCTGTGAGAGTTAGACAACTTAGACCCGATTATATCTTCGTGTAACACATTACCACCTAGTTTGGGCAGTGTTATAGCGCTCGCCTCTATATCCAATAAGCGAAGTTGACTGCACTTTTACGTTCATCGCTCCGTTCTTATATACTTACAAAGGCTTCATCACATTGTTATGGAACGATGGTTGTTGAATTTTAGTGATCGGGCGTGTTTAGCAAAGGCTAGATCGGATTAGTCTCAAAGATAGGATGTTGATAATGCAGACGGAAAAGAGATTGGGGATCATTTTGGTTTTATAGACGTAGATTTACTGTCAGCTAGAAATGAAACCCTTGCTTTTGCCAAGAAACAAACGATGAAAGGTCAAAATATCGGAAATATAAAAACTTATTTATTCAAGCTTATCAGGGTGGCCACATAAAATCAGAATCAAAGAACAATATACAAAATAAAATCGGTCATTGCGCCCAGCTCGCTCCGAGTGAAATATTCAGCAGTTATCACGCGATCCGGCCGCTGGCTTGTCGAGGAGAACGTCAAAAAATTGTGTCATATCCATAGGTTACTGATTCGTGTTTTAGGCTTACGAATGTTTTCCGTAATAACAAATATACAAAGCGTTTGGTTATGTTTGAGGCTTGAATATTCTGAATCGGAATAGGGCCAAAGTTTGATCCTTGTGGTATCTAAGAGAATTTCTCGTTTCCCATACCAGATTTGGTAAATCTTGTATTTATTTTACAAAACTTTTATGGGCACTAAATAAATAAGGAAGCCTCATTTGGATACGAATCGAAATTCCGCGCTTCCACTCAACCATTCCAACTCCATTTTTGTAGGCTTTTCTTCAGAAATTTCGATGCACAAATACAGATTAGGTATTACTTCCAAATTACCCTTCTGCAAAAACCTTCACATCATCCACAACACCTTTTTTGACAAGTTTCTTAAACCCCATTCAAATGTGCTTAACAATTTCTTATCTACAATCTTTTCCGTCTTTGAGACGACAGTTAGCAAAAAAAGCGAGGATCATGATCCCCCCTCCCCTGCAGCCATTAGCGTCGTGGTCCACGTCAGTAAATTGATGGATTGTCGTGAAGACATCTTCAAGATATTTGCTAGTGAATGCGGTTCGATCTGGCATGGCTACTACAAGAATTTCAGTTACGATGAAATGTTGTTAATGTTGCTCGATTTGTGGGGAGTATTTGTTGTTTTTATTGTTATGGGAAAATACAGGTATCATAAAACGTGATTTTTAAAAATCTGAAAATCTATCAATTTGTCTATCAAATTCCTAAGCATCATTTTGATTTCTTCTCTTTAAAATAAAACATGCGACAGCAGAATCAATATGCAATTTGTTTCCCAACAACTCCGACAGGATTTCACAGAAATTACGATAGTTGAATTCTCGTAACTGACCTTGCAAGTACTGACCGTCCGATGTCCGACCGGAAAATCACTTTCAACACTGCATCCCGATTCCTAGAATATGGCGCTCCATGGAATACGAATGTGTGTCAGGGGCACGCACTAAGCAAATTAACGATCGGGATGATATTCTGTTTACGCTCACCGACACACGTGGTTGATGGAGTTTGAATTTAGAATAGGGTAGTGAATTTAAGTGATTTTAAAGTGTGGTAGGGACCTAGGGACTTTATTGAATTGAGGGTGTATGGACTTTTTATGTTCTTGTTTTATGTTTATGATGTCTAGTGGTCGTAAACTTAACTTCATAGTATGAGGTCTTAAGATCGATGCTCAAGCCAGGCTAAAATGTATGTCCATGTTCTGCTGTTCTGCCATTCCTTCCGAAAGTTTCTAAGTTCTAACAGTTACCATACAATACGACCAACGTAACTTGGCGGGCCTGAGTATAGCCTTTGCGAACTTTCGCGCATGTTCTCTCACCCACACTCTCCTCATGCCATCATTTGGTTCCTAAAAAACGTTCGTGCGCAGCCTTTTGCGCGAAGTTCAGGCCCGCCAAGTTACGTCTGTCGTATTGTACCACAATAAATCTATTAAAAAAAAACATACAAACTTAACTTCACGAATTTAAGTGATTCATTTGATTCAAAACTATTCAACTTTTCCCGGAGCAAAGATTTAAAAAATCGATAAGCTTTATCTCTAAACCGTTCAAAAATCTTTTATAAGCGGTATCAGATCCAATACATTAGGTGGTCGTCGCAGAATCTCTGAGTACCCACATCGAACCAAACTACTACGTCTAGACATCTTGAATTACTCATCCACAGAGCATGTAACACTACTCGTCCATAGATCTGACAATATTTAGTAAAATCTCACTCGTTCTCAGAGGTTGGATTTAAAAAGTTTGTAAGCTGGCAGTCTGGGTATTTGTTTGAGCGAGGATTTAAATTAAGAAGACGATTGTTTATTTTCAGTGTTGGTAAGAATATTGTTTAGTATTTTTTTTCTGCCGAAAACTTAGTTTATATATGGCTGCAGAATTATACTGTTATTTTGATCCAAAAAGTGAAGAGAATTAAAGGGGTTCAATTATTTATCACTAAGAGAGTATCATCGGTATTGGCAAAGATTTAAATCGTTAGATTAGCCTCCACCGTATTTATCCACGCGAAAAAGTCTCCATACTGAATAAAGTGAGCTCATGTTACTAATCCAAGGCAATCAAGTCAAGTCATCGTGTGTCAGAGGTGTCAAAAAATGATACAGAAAATGCGACCATCTTTTGACGCGGTAGGGCGAATCTAATCAAATGTCTTTGGATACAGGATGGTAAGTTAGTAAGAGTACTTAACTAAAGAAAACTACACTTGGTGGTCACATAAAGTAACTAGAACAAAAAAAAAACCTTTTTATGTGTAGGTACAGCCTCTAATTACCCGCACACCTCACACGTTACACTCCATTGCGGGCTGCGGCATATAAAAACGCAATATTGCCGCCTTCCGCCAAGTTGCAGCCGCCATACTTGTCCCATCGCAACTTGGCACGTACAAGTTCTGCCAAGCCGCCAAGCTTCGTCACGCCGATGGGAAAATTACAAGTTATAGCCGTGGCGTGCCCGTTGAGTGCCACTTTGTCGTTTAGATTTAAAATGCTTTGTGCCAGTACGTGTTTAAAGTTTTTAAATTGTGTTTCTGAACTGCAATAACATGTATTGGGTTGAGGGATGTGTATTGAGACTTTTTTTGTTCGTTTTTAGGGTTCCGTACCCAAACGGTAAAAACGGGACCCTATTACTAAGGCTCCACTGTCCGTCTGTCCGTCTGTCACCAGGCTGTATCTCATGAACCATGATAGTTAGACAGTTGAAATTTTCACAGATGATGTATTTCTGTTGCCGGTATAACAGCAAATACTAAAAACAGAATAAAATAAATATTTAAGGGGGGCTCCCATATAACAAACGTGTTTTTTTCGGCGTTTTTGCCTTGTGGTACGGAACCCTTCGTGTGCGAGTCCGACTCGCACATGGCCAGGGTGATAACGAATTATTTTATCTGGCGAATAAATAGAATAGCTCATGTCACAGTACAAATGTTAGCCAGTCAGCAAGGTGGTGGCTGACTGCCCGGAATATCACCACTCGTGAAAGTGATTTCAGTGCGGTTCATTATGGTTTTGAAAAGCAAAATATATGAGAATTATGACAATTTACCATCAGAAACGCAAGCCTTTTTATTTTATCTATAAGTTCGGATCTTCAGAAAATTCTAAAGATCCGAACCTAAAGGACAACAGTATCAGTCAATATAATAATTTTCAGAAATATCTAAATAGATATTTCTGAAAATTCAATCAAAGATCAATACGGTTAATTAATATCAAAATACTGTCAACTGTAATGTCATGAAAAAAATATGTAGGTATTAGTACCTACGAACTGTGGGTACGAATGAAAACAAAATTAGCATTTTTTTTTCATAATCTTATGGCGTTTTTGATAAACTTTTTATTCATGTTGCCAGTAGTTTTTAACGACTGAATATTTTACTGCTGTGTTAAAAATTTAATCCACACAACACAACACTTAAAATTATTGTGTTGGTGATATAAAATGTTTTTCAAACTCATACCACGTTAAATAACAACGATAAAAGCAAGATTTTGGTCTGGTTTTATTTTGTACGGTCTATGTAACTTAATTTTATTTAAAACTTAGTTTTTATTCCGTTCGTTATCTGGCTTTTCTACATACATAATCAGCCTATAATGTTCCCACTGCTGGGACACAGGCTTCCTCTCTGTGAGAGGAAGTGGGCCACCACGCGGGCCCAGTGCAGGTTGGCAGATGTCACATGTCTTCGAATTTTTGGTTCTAGGACATGCTGGTTTCCTCACGATGTTTTCCTTCATCGTTTTGTGAGCTATAGATAGTTTTCATGACGTTATGTAATTTTAATGCCTTTTATCTTACAAGGCATTAAAATTACTTACAATAAAACTTTACTTAAAATTACTTTAACTCGTCGTTTAGATAGGGATACCTACACCGAGTTCTTCACGTTGTCCATAAACTTTGTCAAACGCTTCTATAGCTTTACAATTTTTAAATCTAACAAAGGAAGTAGTTCTTAAAAAGGTTTGGTTACAAAGATATTTGTAATTTCATTTACCTAATGAAATTTAATTGAGCTATGCAGTAAGAAAGGGTTACTTATTTTTGACAAGTTTCAGTCCGCCAAATTTTATGAATGAAAATACGTCGTTTCCAATTCGGATAAAGAGGCATGCATATCGGGTGATTTCCGTCAAGGTATTTAGTTTGTATGAAAATTAACAAAAAATAAGAATTCATTAATGTGTACATCATGAAAAATGCTTATTTACTTGGTCTGAACATCTGGTCGAAGTTTATATATATCGTCCGCAACACGGTGACCCATCTGAATTTGAAAATATAATAAAAATGGTATGGGTCCCGCCTGCTTTTAACTTTTATTTAATTTAAAATGGGCTTGTTTTTATTAGCTTTTCAGTTCTTTTTTTTAACTTAAGTTTTTTACCGCAGTCGGGTTTTTTATTTTTTTTTAATAACTTTTTTTTTGAAGTCGATTTTAAAACAATCTCATACCAATAACAAAACATTACGTTTCATTGTTTGCAACAGTTAGGAACAATGTTTATTTTCTCGGAGGCGCTTGGCCTGCCCACCTCTAACCTTTGGGACATCAAACGATTTTCCCGCTAGAGTGGTGCTTGCATGATTTATACAGTAAGGGTAACCCGAGCCTTTTGAACACGTGCACTTTTTATAATATTATCAAATCTTTGTAGTTAATGGAAGGGATACAATTGTATTGTTTATTGTTTCAGTGAGTAAAATCTGTGGGATTATTTTGTATCCTGATTGAATTTCTGAGTTAGGACTTCAGGTTGAGCCCCGAAATTATCTATACTAATGTCACAAATTCGAAAGTAACTGTTACTTTGTCACGCCTAAACCACAGAACGTATTTTCATAAAATTTGACAAGGATATAACTGGCATTCTGGAGAAGGACATAGGCTACTTTTAACCCAGTGGGATAATTCCAGGTATCCATGCGGGCAAAGTCGCGGGCAGAAGCTAGTGTTAATTATAAAAGACAAATGAGCTATCAAATTGATTTCAGATTTATTTATTTATTTACTCAAGACATAAGATTGTAGAACACGTAAAAAAATATAGTTTTACAAAATAAGTAGGTACTATTCCTACAAGCGTGTGGGTGAGCACTGCTCTCCTAGCTAGGTTATGGAAACCTGTGTTAAGGAGATGCAGTCCGGTCCCCAAAGTACAGCACACATGCATAGGTATAAGCACCGTATATGACTGTGACTGTCTTTGGTCTGTGAAGCACCAAAGATTTGGCTAGTCAGCACACTGATAAAACCGTTTGCGGACTTAACTGGCTATTTACCTATCTCCCTTGCCCACTGTGCATTTCCTTAATTATACAATTAGTAGACAAAGTTAATCTGAACACGGACTCCTCTATAGATCACAAGAATGAACCACAGACAATCACCACGTCTGGCGAAGCGCCAAGCGTGGGGATTCTGGCAATTTACACTGTGCGCTACGTTTACCGACCCGTCTTAGTTTATGGTATGATATTATCAGTGTATGCCTGTGTTCCCCTGTAAATCATTGATGTGTGTAGTTAGTTCACTATAGCTTGATAGATTTGACAGATGTGAGTGGCAGTCACTATAGTGTGTTCAAGGTGCATGCATACCCATGATAAATATGAAACTTGTTTATTTGATAATCTATTGTTTTCACAGCTTATTACTATCGATGCTAATATGAATAGGTTACGCTGAGTAAAACAGTAGGTAGTTAATAGATTTTTCATTCACTCTCATCTACCAAATGCAAATACTAATATCATAAATGCGAAAGTAACTGTAGGATACTGTCCGCGGAGCCGGGAGAAAAAGTTAGTCATCATCTGCCTAGCCTTTTCCGAACTACGTTGGGGTCGGCTTCCAGTCTAACCGGATGCAGCTGAATACCAGTATTTTACATGGAGTGACTGCCTATCTGACCTACACAACCCAGTTACTGGGTAATACGATACCTTGGTAAGACTGGTTGTCAGACTTTCGGGCTTCTGACTACCCGTAACGACTGTCAAAGATCTACGAATGACAGCCGGGACCAACGGCTTAACGTGCTTTCCGAGGCACGGAGGGTCTCGGTATGTAAAGATGGTCACCCATCCACAGACCAACCGCGGCTAGCGTAGCTTAACCTGATCGATCGACCTGTACGGCTGTTATTATTTAGTCACGGGCCCCTAAAAAAAAACAGAAAAAGTTAGTATTTCATTTAAATCATAAGCTATCCTAAAACATGTTTTAAGTAACTGTTTCATGGAAATAGTACCATTTAAGCACTTCAATTAGACCTTTCACTGTCGCTCTTGACCTTTTACTTACCACGCACGCACTCCAAGGTGCTGGAAACTCAATAGTTCTTTCGTTATTCGTTTCATCATTTTATTTTATAAAACTGTCACGTTACGTATCAATACACTAGTAAATAGGTGGGTAATATCTTCTGAACCTCATCATATATCATCATAATCAGCCTATAATGTTCCCACTGCTGGGACACAGGCCTCCTCTCTGTGAGAGGGAGTGGGCCGTAATCCACCACGCGGGCCCAGTGCGGGTTGGCAGATGTCGTCATGTCTTCGAATTTTTGGTTCTAGGACATGCCGGTTTCCTCACGATGTTTTCCTTCACCGTTTTGAGAGCAGTGGTAGGTAATGAAACAATTTAAGTACACGAAGTAAAGCGCTTGTCTGGGTTCGAACCTACGACCTACACAACTCGTAAGTCACGGCCGTTACCACTGAGCCACCACTGCTCTCACCGCTGCTTCTGAACCTCAGCGAACCTTAAAAAGATAATGATTAAAATTAATTAGTAAATCTTGATTTTTTATGATTCACTTTATGATTCCATTTTATGATTAATTAGGAATCTACATAAACTGGTACATTCGACTAAAGATAAACAACTTTAAAATTGTTTAACTTTGGTAGATTAAATAAAAAACATTTTCACTTCAGTAGCTCAAACATGTAGGTTTTGCTGCCTGAAAAAGTAACTTTTTAATTTTTTTTTCAGAAAACCGCGAATATCTTATTCAGCCTTGGGTTAATCATACAATTATAAACATTCACACTCTATCACTTTCCCGCCATTAGAAAGAGAGAGAGACAAAGACCAGCCCTTTCGAAGTTCCGATTTTGAATTCGACCTCAAAGACAAACACGTTCGGAATTTCGTACTAACTAAAGAAGTTTTGCAAAAAGATAATTATGTCTTTTAATTTAATTTATTGAATTTTGAACTTATTGTTGTATTTAAACGAAAATAAGTATTTACTGCAAATAAAACTGATATTTAACCTGTAAATATTTTTACATAATATATTTTGAATAATAAAAAAAATGGTTGCCTGTAAAGTCGGTTTTACGGGCGAAGATTTTACGTGACAACGTCTTTTACTCGGTAGAATATTTATTGATATGAATATAATTAAATTGCACAATAGGAACAAGGAATTAAATGAAAATAAGAACGTAACGTTACCGAGCGTTACACTTTTTCATAAGTGACTCCCAGCCGCAACCTAATTTAAAATAAGAACGTAACGTTACCGAGCGTTACACTTTTTCATAAGTGACTCCCAGCCGCAACCTAATTTAAGACGTTGTCACGTCAATATCATGGGTGCTATTTCCGAACACGCCTTACAAAGTGTTCTCGCTGCTGAAGTGAAAAGTTATGTGTGTTACACGAGAGCAAAATTTTTTGCATCTTGTGCCTTTGATTCCCTCGCCACACTCAGGATTCAAAATCAGCACTCGCAGCAAAAAACGACTTTGCTCTCTTGTTGCACAAATAACTATTAATAACCAACTTTTAAATCCGTAGACTATTAAAACAATCCATTTTAAATAAAGGGAACAATAAAAAGCACCAGGCTATGGAATTACCCAGTATAAAGCTCGTGAGAGCAAGGGTAAAGCCAGACCATGCGCCCAATTTCCCTGCCAAGGAGTCTGGGATCTCGAAGGGGTATTCGGGGAGGTAAGGGGGAGTTGAATCAGGTCAGCGCACTTTGCCGTCTTATGGCGTAGGAGACAGGGCGGCGGCGGCGGCGACCGTTGAATCTATAGCCTTAGGACGGACTCACACGGTGCATAAACATGCTCGGGAGTTACCTACCGTTTGTGGGAAGTTATTATGAATTTTTATTTCGTCTGCGGTTAGGTCCGTCCGTGGCCTGGTTATATAAAGAACCTTAGCGTGTAATATTCTGTTAGTAATATTATTTATTTTCACTTACCTACAAGTTATCTAAGTGAATTTTCAGAAAAATCTTTATAACATTAATTTCGTAATTTGTCTTTGTAATTCTATTAAGTAAGAAGTAATTCAGTACCTATAATTTAATTTCTAACATCATCAGTAATTTCGTTTATCAGTCAACATAATATTTATGTACCTATACATATATGCGTATAAATACATATATTTATACGCCGATGTAAAAATTGTAAATACAATAACAATGAAAGGTTATAACTGATAACTACAGATTGGAATAGGGTGTACACTGTGAAATCTAGAGATAACATACAATAATTATGGCAAAAAGATAAAAACGTATGCAAATGCCAGATGGTATAGTATCGTAGTGCAAATAGCAAACACAGAATTTAATGTCATAATTTCTTATATTTTGTTCGATCTTTTGCCTAAAATGTTTAGAATAAAGCTTTAATCAATTTACTTACAGTCTTACATGCTTAGCCAGTCACAGTCCAGCTCTACGTAGGCTCTATCTAAAAAACATAAAGTAAAAGACGTTTTCCAATTATTTTGGTCGGTATTTCTGAAGATACTACATATAGGGTTCCGTACCTCAAAAGGAAAAAAACGGAACCCTTTTATGATCACTTTGTTGTCAGTCCGTCCGTCCGTGCGTCTGTCAAGACCCTTTATCTCAAGAACGCGTGGAGGTATCGAGTTGAAATGTAAACCATATACTCGGGTCTGCGGTCCGTAGAAGCTGTGAAAAAATCAAACTTCTGAGTTAACGTAAAAAAAAGATAATAATAATAAAATGCCACAAAAAACGTATATTTCGACACTCTCAAGGGAATCAAAATGTATAGGATACTTTCCGTTGACCTAGAATCATGAAATTTGGCAAGAAGCAAGGCCATGTAGCACGAGGTAAAGGAAAAAATCCGAAAACCCTAAATTCTAGTACCTAAAATAAAAAAAAATCGTGATAAACTATTTACATATCTACAAATTTGTACGGAACCCTCTCTGTGCGCAAGTCCGACTCGCTCTTGACCGGTTTTATTAATAGTTACGTACTTCACATATTTCGAACAGAATTGAGTAGTTACCTACCCATCAATAACTTGACCTTTTCAGAATGGAAGTCTCATTCCTTCCAGCAACATACATCAAAATATAACATGTTTGACATAATAGCATAATGCCATCCTCCACTATCCCTAACTTAATCTATCTTGCATAAACTCATCCGTCGAGACATTGTCGGGGTCTATTCATTACGCCACGACCTGCCAAGGTCAATAGAGCTCCTTACAGCAAATATTTAGTAATTCATTCAGTTAGTTCAACTAGGGTAGTACCAAATAATCGATATGGCTGTGACCTTTTTTCGATATTTTGCATACCTACATTTTTGATGCGCTACCTGCTTGTAAGTGTAAGTTTTTAGTTGGTGTCCCGTATCGATGCGATAAAAATATCTCATTGGCCTGTAAGCAAGATCTATCTTAATATTGTAAAGAGGTAACCTTTTTGAATTTGTATGTAGGGGATAATCTTCGGAACTACTAATCCCATTCCGAAAATAGTTTCACTAATGGGCGGGCAGTGCTTGGGGGAGGCCTATGTCCAGCGGTGGACGTATTTTGGTTGAATGAATCATGAATGGGAAGCTACAGTATTGTGCAGTGAAATGTACTTAGGTTTTCAGTTGTTATATTGCAAGCTTGTAAAGTAACTCGTATACTTAGGGGCGTCGCTCACTGGTACAAAGTAAATATTCATGTCATTGTCTAAATAAAATTCATCAATGTGTATATAAAAAAATCCGGACATAATCTTTGAGGACCATGTAGATTAGTGTCTGAAATGGTCTTTTGAGGAAAGAACCACACAGATTGAGCGGACCTGTCCAGTTAGTGCACGCATTTGTCAGTAACCGTGCAGCTCAACTCAGAACTTAAGGAGCTCAACGTTTCGACGAACAATACCAAAGACAGGACATTTGGGTAGGCCGCATAAACTACTCAAACTGCCAGACCATGATTAAAACGGAAAAAATTACCCACATAGTCCTCACATTCACAATAATTAAAATAATATAATACTTTATACAGTAAATGTACATGTCATTACTATACATTGTCAGTACTCCCACGGGATCGACATTTACGCGGGTGAAACCGCGGGGCGCTGCTAGTACGGTATAATACCTACATTGGCACGTAAAAGTGTTGTGATTAACGACTGTCCTATCGACTGTCGATAGGTAGGTCGCCTTTATCGGATGACGTCAGAGACGTGAAGGGCGAGCATCGCAATCGACTCGAATTTAACATAAAATCGATAAAATATTCCTATATAGTTAACTTGATAAAGGTTTTCGATTTAAAGGCGACTGTCAATTGTTTTTGGCGTCGGGGTTTCTGTAAATAGTTTCATGATAGTGTTGTTTTGAACATTAATAAGGATTTTTTTCACAGATGTCTTATGAAGCAATAATACAGACGAAACCAGCCGAAAAACGAATGATGCGAAAAATAAATACTTAATAGGATATATCTAACAAAATATTCAACACTGAAATCAATGCTTTGGAATATTTTCCAAAATATTGTTGAAGAACCAAGCAGTAAACCAAAACACATATCATGCATGATACTTACTATCATAAATTAGCTTATCCTGCAGCCAAGCCTTCTTTTGGCAAAAGCAACTGATTATCATACTCCGTAGCGGTTTTATTGCCTAATATTACGTGCAGCAGTGCATAATTACAAGCCTTATTCATAGAGAGAAAGAGATAGAAATATATAAATCAAACGGTAGTAAAAAGAGAAAGAGAATGCTTCATTTCACGTGCAGTCCATGATTGGACTGATGAATTGAGCTTTCGTAGCACTCGTAAACACTCCGCTACGATTGCTACGAACATGCTACGGACAGCTACGGACGACGACGGAGTTATGGGCTACGTACCTATATTTTTTACGAATATCAATTTAGAAAATGGATGGTTTTTTAATGTAATTTCTCGATTCTCCCGCTACAAAAAGAAAACAAAATAAAAAATTATCTCTATGGATTTTATAACCATATTTTTCATTTGTTTTGGTCGGCCTTACTTTTTCCAAGTAAAGTCATACTATTGTTTCGACGTAATGCTGGCCACTTAGAGAATTA